>OZ014509.1:57225911-59692868 GCA_963966075.1 Aphodius sticticus
AAGTAGGCAATTTTTGTCGACAATAAAGCTTCAGATTGATTTTCCGTGGTATTTCTGTAGAGTGGGATTCTTGTTGAATATTGTCCTTTAGTTGCTGTAAAGACCATCAGAAGACGGATGTGACAGTTAAGTCGGAAAATGTGGCTGGTGATAAGAAATAATCGGAAATCAATTAAAACGGAGATCAATTAAATAATTCCATGTTGTTGGTTGGTACCTATACTTCCTCACCACATAATCAAATGAATATTTATCCTGATTTGTTTAATACAATTCACCTGCTGCCATTTTGATTAGTAAGTTATTAACCGCAGATTATCCAACAGTTTGATTCAACGAATGTTTTATCAACGCGAATCATCAAATTATCCACGCAGACTTGGTCGTCGCGTCGTGTTTTATGGGTGGCCAACTTCAGCGGAATCATTTAAACAATCGAAGTAATGGTCCGGGGACATAAAACCGCGCCGAAACAATGAACTAAATTAAGTGCTAAGTGAAGCACGTCACGGATTAGTAAATAAGCAACGACCCATCGGCCATCACGCTCTCTGCTTGGAGAGCTTGGAGGCAACCAGCCAACCAGCCTAGGGGAGTTTAATGTGCACAGTTGGCACTATTCGAAACCGACCAAACAACGATGTTACACTCCCGTGCCTCTCTCACTACTAGTGCTCACGCTTCGTTTACTTGTATTTTACTTTTCGCACCACGCGAAATTAAACTTATTGCACAGGAATGTCCACGATATAAGCTGGACGTAAACACACAGGAGTAAGGATGGAGCATGGAGACTGGAAGATTTTGTATGTCGGATTACGTGCTCGTGTCGTTCGTCTAGGTCTAGAGTTCCAACTTTAAATCGATTCTTTCGAAAGTTTGAGAATTCTAGTTTATACTAGAACTATTTTCATCTAACTTTGTTGGGCGACATTCAAATGTCGATTTTCTTCCGGCGCGCTAGTTTACCGATATTTGCTCTGTTTTTGGTGGAGTTGGCGAATTTGGAGGAGAACTCGGAAGATGTTATTACTACTCATATTATTTCTACGTATTTTTGCAATGTCATATGTAAATTGAACTTATATATTTGTTTTTCATTACTTCGCCAAAGTTCGATAAAGATGAGTGTCAATAAAATGGTAACCATCGATTTTAAACTTCGTAATTTCTTTCACACCGGACACTAATAGTTAATCAAATTTACTGTGTTGTTGTCACTTACTACACTTTATAATATGTTTACATACAGCGTGTAAATAAAGTAAGACATAACATAATAAACTTTTTTCAAATATTTGGAATGTGTCCATGTCGACAAAGGTATATAAATTAATAAATAAATTAAATTATAAAGTCGAAAAAAAAAAATGCCTCTATTCCTTTGTCAGATATGTAATTTCTTAGGTACCGGTTTCGTTGGTTACAACATCATCAGCCTAAATCTACAATAAGAAAATGTTGGTACGAAAACAAAGAAATAACAATTTAACAGATTACTCACGTCAGGCAATTAAAAACACAAGCAAAGTGAGTACGTGTGCCATGTGTGAATGACGACAAACAACTGACAAAATATAATATAATATATAATATATTGAAAAATTGGAACAAGGTAGGCAACTTAAAGTTTATAAATTGGGTTTTCTATATATATTGTATTGGATAATATTATTATGGTTAGTTAAGGATAAATCTAAAAAGTTCAAGGTTTTATTGTTTTCGATCACTAACGTAAATTTAGGTTTTTTATGAAAGTTGTTGATATATGTCAAAAAATTCTTAAGGCTTAGTTCATCACCTCTCCATAAGCAAAAAACATCATCAACATATCTGATCCACTTCACGGTCTGTGATTTATAGGGGTTTATATTATTGATTATTTTTTGACGTTTCTTAAAACCAATGAAATGCTTCTTTATTTGTCACAAGGGTAAGTTTCAACTAATTATGACATTATTATAGTGGGAATAAACCTCTTGTGATTATTCTCGGGAATAATCACTGTAGCTTTTATTTGCCTAGCAACTGTCAGATACTTGTCAAAATAATTACTTAATTGTGTCAACGCGAAATGGGTGAAAGTCATCGGTTTAGTACCTTTTCTAATGCAGAAATTACAAAAAAGATTTTAGAAACTACTTCGAAAAATACTCTAATAAGTAATCAGTCTATATGGAGACAATTTAAGACCTTCACCAAAGAAAGAAATTATATTCTGGATCAATCTACTACAACAGCTACTCTGGCATTGATTTTAAAAGATTGGGCTTATAACATGAAAAGAAAAGACGGAAATGATTATAAAGAAGCAGTAATAAAGACAATGTGGAATAAAACGGCAAAATTAGTTCAAGAACTTTACTTTAATAAGTATAACAGGTCCTTTGATCCTTTCCATGATATAGAATTCAGAAATGCTCGGAATGCAAGAGATGCAAAAAGAAAAATTTTACAAGAACATCCTGAAAAGCACAAACAAAGTTCTGTGGCACTTTCTAATACAGAATTGTTGCAAATTTTTAACTATTGGGACGAAGATACACCTTGTGGATTGCAAAGAAAGTTTTTTCACGTTGCATCGTATGAACTAGCTTGGAGGGGAGGAGAAGCTACGAAATGTTTAGTTCATTATTTTAAAAAAGAAACCGACATAAAAAGATTAAATACTGGCCGCATTGAATACAATCCCATCTTTACAAAAACTGCACAGGGTGGAGCACAAAGGTGCACTAATAGTAAATGGTTGACTCCAAACATAAATAACCCAGATATTTGCCCTGTTCGTCTTTTTGAAAAACTAATGAGTAAACGTGAAGAAAATATTAAAACCGAACGCTTGTTTCTTACTCCAAATCCGGCTTGGCAAACTCATGGTTTTTGGTATAAAAACGTTCCTGTGGGAATAAATTCCATTTCAAAATGGATGAAAGAATCCGCAGAAAAAGTAGGTCTAGACTCAGTTACTAAAAAAATAACTAACCATTCTGCCAGATCAAGTGCAGTAAGTAACCTTTCAAAAGCTGGTGTAGGAGAACAAGAACTAATCAAGGTCACTGGTCATAATTCTCCAAGTTCGATTAAACCATACTTACAATTGAACCAAGAACATCATTCAAATATAATAAATAATCTTAGAGAAAATACGCAGGAGGAAACACTTAATATAACAAGCAATTCCAAATCCTCAATAAATAATGAGTCTCGAAATATTTTTAATAATTGCGCTTTTCATTGTACTAATTTAAATTGTTAATTCTTTTAATATATTCACAATGTGTCAACGATATTTTCATATATTGTAAGTAATAATTAATTAAATTAAATTTTTCAATAATTTTATGATAGTTTTATTGATCTTTTTTATTGTAAAAATTTGTGAATCAAAAAATAATCTAGTCAAATATAACTCGAGAGTTCCATAAATTAGAAAATAATTTGACAGATTTTGTTCAAACTTGTTGCCAGTGGCTTTTCAAATGGCTTTTCAAACAATCTGTCAAATTATTTTCAATTTATTCTCACTCTCTTGTTATATTATTACTGATAATATATTCCTGTTCTATGTGATCAAGCTAAATGTCAGAGAGTATAGAAGATAGGCCATTCCCATTGGTAAACCGTCCTCAAAGCTTGTAATATTTGTTATTAAAATTGCAGTAATTTTGTTTGCCAATATGTTCTAAAATTATGTTGTAATGATTTATTTTTTGTTTATCGTTAAAATGTTTGTTGAAAAGATGTGAAACTAGTTTAAGGGTGAGGTCTATGGGAACATTAGTATATAAATTTGTTATGTCAAAAGATACCATAATAGTATCTTTCAAAGTGATGTTTTTTGTCTCGTTAATAAATTGTGAAGTATTTTTAATTGGGTATTTAGGTTGATAATTTAAGTTTTTGAATAAGTTTAACATTATTTTAACAAGGTTGAAGGTAGGTGAATCAAAATAGGTGGTGATCTGTCGAATGGGATGGTCCCTTCTTATGTAATTTAGGGAGTGCATAAAGTTGGGGAACATTAAAATTCATGGGGATAAACGAATAATGTTGTGGAGTCAACTCAGTCAAAGTCTCCTTACATTGATTAACGACACGTTTTGTTCTGGCGACCATTTCGTTCAAGGGGCTTTTGCGGAGTTGAATATAATTATTTTCATTCAGAAATTTCAAAGTTTTGTTAATGTATAATTCTCTCTTCATAACAACCAAACCGGCATTCTTATCAGCTTTTACTATTATTGGGTCATTGTCATTTAGTTTAGTTTTAATATCTTTTATTGTTTTTCATTCGTTTTTGTTTTAGTTGTATTGTTGACAGTATGGTTGCTATGTCGAATCTCGTTCTGTAGAAAAGGAATCATTTCATTTCTAATATTGTTAAAATCGTGATGTTTATAAATTGTATTTTCTATTTCTATTGATGCCAAGGTAATATCTGTTTTCTTATTTTGTAACGCATATTTATAACCATTCTCAATTCCCCGTCAATTACAACTCCCGAATCGATTAATTAAATTACATTTATAACCTTGCTTCAAACAACCTGATCCCGTTAAAATGTCAAAAACCCTAAATCGGTTATGGATGAGTCTGGAGTCTATTCAGTCAAATGATCTAATTGTAATGCTGTTTATGTAGGTCAAACCGGAAGGACATTAGCAAAACGGATTGCGGAACACAAATCCAGAACCTCTTCTAACATTTATCAGCACAAAATTTCAACAGGTCATTGTATAAAATACAACGAACCTACACTTCTTCACAAATGTAATAAAAACTACAAATTAGACCTTTTAGAACAACTCGAGTTAGAAAAACATAAAAGAAAACACAACATCACTTTATTAAATGATCAATTAGACTTCCAACAAAAGTCATTATTCATGTTTACATTAAAATAATTTTTAAATTTTATGAACTTTAAGTTGCCTACCTTGTACCATTTCTTCAATATTTTTGTATCCCTCATGCTGGCTTCCAGCCGTTTGTCAGTTGTTTGTCGTCATTCACACATGGCACACGTACTATACTTTGCTTGTGTTTTTAATTACCTGACGTGAGTAATCTGTTAAATTGTTATTTATTTGTTTTCGTACCAACATTTTCTTATTGTAGATTTAGGCTGATGATGTTGTAACCAACGCTACCGGTACCTAAGAAATTATATATCTTACAAAGGAATGAAGGCATTTTTTTTTTTCGACTATGTTAATTTTTTCAAATAGGTTGGTTATGTTTTCTCTGAATTCAGCGATGTTTATATCTTGCATTTTTACGAATCTTGAAAGCAACTTGGTCAGGCTCTCAAGGACTAAAAAGACGTATCAAATCCCAATATTTTGGTATTATTAAATATTTGAATGTCTGTCCCATAATCTCTAGTACAAGCAATAACAAATAATATAATATAAATACTCCACGGATCTTGTTGGGTAAATTGCAAAGATTCGTTTTAATATTCTAAAAATGCTGTACAGATTAAGTCTGACGTATTATTTAAATATCCATGTATGGTATGTATAATTACCAGAATGTATGTGTAAATCCCCTGTTTACAATTTGCCGCATGCTTTACCCAAATATGTCATAAAAGCTAAAAAAAACACACTAATTATCAGATTCCTAAGCAGTATGTCAAACATTATTTGTCAAACTACACATAAATCAGTAATAAACATCCCAAGCTTTCAAAAATTTCAAACACACGTAAGTAATTGCTGTAAACCGAAACAATCTATGAATATATACATATAAACAACGTTATGTAATTACGCTGTGTAGAAACGCGTTAAACGCCGGTATTTACCGCTAAAAAAGAATATTATTTAGGTGACAGGCGAACACACTAATCGCACCTACAACTATTTTGCATCCTTTCTAAAATCGTAAATCTCTGTCGCAATGTTATTTAAACGCGACCATTGTCCCAACAATAATTGCACATTTAACAACAAATAGCCCACCGAATCCAACATTGAATGTTGATACATTTAATGGCAAAATTCCATTGTTTGGCAAAGTATTTTGCAAAACATTTTTTTTTAATTTTCTTTCGTGTTCTCAATAGCTACCCTTATAACCCGCTTTTTCGGTTAATTAAATATTTATTTATTAATTTTTATTAATAAAAAAATGTTAATAAACCATAATTCTTATGATTTACTTATTACTCTTTAAAAATACATTAACTACAGCCCATTACTATTAAAATGTTATGTTTCTTAAAATAATCGTATTTATATTTCAACCTTTTCCATTTGCAAAGATTCATCATCTGACAACAAGCAGTGTAAAATAAATATGTATTTAATTACTTCGGCATTATACGTGTAGTATGGCATTTGTTCGTTGAGCTGTCCACAGACAGTCTTGCGTTGTTATTATAATGTTTTATTTAAAGTATGGAAAGATATGACACTATGACAGATAATTTCGACATGGTTGAGAAAAATTTGATCAAAATGACAGGATATGTTGTTCTTTGCACTTTTTTATAGTAAAAACGAATACCTCATGATAAGACAAGTTATGTATTTACAGTTGAGATAGGCTCTATCTGTTGTGATCCTTGTTCTCTTTTGTTCCATCACGTGAACGGGAAAGAGTTGGAAATACACAGTAAACAATAACAGTGAACAGAAATGAACATATATAGTAAACATCGCTTCATTTGGTTCGGTAATATGTTACCAACTTCTCAAAAACACATATACTTTTTCGTCCATTATTGACTTCAACCAATACATTTTATTTCTTGGAATAATTACTAGATTTAAGAAAGTTGTTACTCTGTTGAAGGAAGTAAACAGTCTTCAATGAAGTGTATATATTTTTTCCCGGTAAATATTTTTAGCCACTTAATGTAAGAATTTTAAAGATGTGGCACAAATACGTTTTCTCTTGCTAATTAACAAGATAGGTATGTTATATTTACTTACTCGTTCTAACCTGTCGTGTACCTTACATCAAATTATTGCGTTTGAAACGTTTATTGTACACTAATCACACGGCACATCCCCTACGGGTACTTCGTTGTTTTTTTCGTTCTAGGTTTCGCTCCTACGGCGCCAGACCTACGCGCGGGCGCGCGAGCCTTGACAAAATCACGATGTGCATATTTGTTCCAGAGAAAGGGATTACTTGAAAGAAGTGAGAATCACTTCAGTTAAATAATATATATTTTCTTGGATCAAGTAACTACGCACTTGGATGGATTTACTATTACTTCGTTGGAGAAATTGACATTTTTGGGACGAAAATAAAATTTTTCTTTCGATACAATATTGGTTCTTATAAAAACGAATTTATTTGTCGACAGCATTTATCTGAGAAATTATTTCACTTATATTGAGTATGTGGCATTTCTTGTATATACCTAACTTTCTACATCCAAGTAAATAGGCATTTGAATCTAGTAAATATATTCAAGAAATTATGTTTTCTCGTTCCAAATAATCAGTTTTCTGTGTGCACTTAAGTTCAAAACTTAATATAAAAAAAAAACAGCACAGGTATCTTCGTGAAGGGAAGTGAAATTTCCTGGCAACTATGGTCCTACATTTACATGGTATTGAAATACCATTTCACAAAATTTTCACCAGAACTTGTTTTTATACCTTTAGAGGTCAATGTTAAAGCTTTCATTTCGGTCTACTTAAAAGAACTCTATCAGGTCGCGTTTTTTGAGGGTATCGAAGTGTACCGTGTAGTTTGATATTTAGAGTACCATTATTGATATTTAGAGTAGTATTATTTTTCTTACTGCTGTTATTTTAACACGCCCATCACACTCGGTAACTCAACTTTCATTTGCAGATAAACAAAATGCAGTTTGTTCCATAGTTGACTGGCAAACTAAATGCAGTTTATCCAGCAATTTCTTGTGTTTATTTTGGAAAATATCTAGCATAGATTTTAAGAGACATTGCAATTATTCAATTCCAGGGTTAACAGCCTGGCTTCCATGGTAAAAGAGAATCCAACCAAATCGATGACGATGACGTCATTACCCAACAAGATCCAGTTGATCCGAACGCTGAAGATTGTTGATGTCATACCATAAAAAGTATTGGATCCATGAGTGGGCCCTGAGGAATACCACAGACAACCAGATTAATCTTTGAACACAAGCTTTGAAACATGTTTATCAAAACAGTTAAAGATAAGTAGCCAGAAATAAACGTTCTGTACCCCAAAAGTGAAGAAAATAAAGTAGACAATTTTGCCACCGAATATATGATCAAACTCAATCTTCAAATACGACCATTGTGACCGACAATCGACCATTTACATTAAATTGTCGTCAAGTACGAATTTCGAACTGGTAATAATGGTGATATCATTTTAATAGTAATGATCATTTGCGCGAAGATTGCGCAAGTTCACTTTCGCGATTACGCCATTCCAGTGCGCGACTTTCTACGGTCTCGGAGATAGCATCTATTTTCCGCCTTAATGGCACTCGTGGCGATTGTTTTACCTACATAAATTAATCTAAATTATACCGGGCGCTAATTAAGCAATTCGGGTATAGTTGTACGTTTTAATAAGGACACAAAGGACCTCTCATGTAATCTTAAACTTTTTAATAATGTAAAGTCTATTATGTGGTTGGTAATAAATCATTCTCCGGCCGTACGTTGACCCAAAATGAGAGGTAATTAGTAACAGAGAAATTAATTATTTATTGAGAGTTGAATTAGTTTGATATAATGCAGGAAAGTTAATAAATAAATCATAACCTAGATTAATATAATATCGGTTATATAGAGTACACGTGGCTTTTGTAAAGAATTTAAATTAGATTTATTTGCTGCCTTGTTAGGAAAGGTATGTAACGTTATAGTCAATATAACATGGCTATTCTATATGGTAATATACCGAGTGTTTTGTAACATATAGTAACGCGGAAGCAAAGAAAAAAAATCAACACATATAACTTAGTTGCTTTGGAATTGGCTTTAAAGTACCTGTTTTTATGCAATATTTATCTTGATATTCTATTGACAATTTCTAATTGATGATCTATGAAGCGTGGATCTAACATGTTGCATACTAAGCGTAATTATTATTATTTATGTGTCCATGTTGAGCACTTTGAGCACTATTGTGATTCTAAGCATTTTAATTTATTATAAGCAGACTAAATTTGTTCTGAATATCTACGAACTAATCAATTTTTTTCATTTTACATAAGATGTCGGTACTTATTTTGCTTAAATAAGGAAGAAAATCATAAAAATTATGTTTTCACAAATATTTTTGAATATTTTAATTGCAGAATGGGAACACGTTTAAACCACGAATTCAGATATATAAAATCCTTGAGACCTGAATTCGGTTAGTGGTTTGACTTTGAACTGCATTTAAAAAGCCAGCCTACAAATGTAGTTATAGTCGCTATTAGTGGAGCGCTGAGAAAGATAGACTACATCGTGTAGTTCCTAATATCCGAGAGAGATATACTATGTTTGCAGCGCTCTGCTGTAATATGCAAGTGACTCAACCATATTACGATCAAGAAATAGCTTGATAATGATAAGTAGAGAGCAGTTTCTAAGCATATTGTTTATGGTGTTGCAGCTTAAGATGATCTCCACGAATAAGGAAAAAATAAATCATTTGGCGCTACTATTATTTTTCTTTTTCCTTATTTTTCAACCTTCTTGTTAGAATTGTTTTTACCACTTTTAGGTTCACTTTTGTACACTTTTTAGTTTCGTAAAATACAAACTAATAAGAAAATTATCTTCAGCCAGGCTGAAGTTGAAATAACCCCCACCGTAAACTATGTTTGGTGTGGAATATGAAAAAACGAACTTGACCTTTATTTTTAAAAAATAAGCTTGAATACCAAATTTCAGATCAATTACTCTAAAATTACTCAGTTATAGTGTGAATTTGAAAGAAAAAATGTGGTTAAGTAACCAATTTTGACCATTCACGAACTTGTGCTTACTTTTTTTCAGAGATAAGCTTGTATATCAAATTTCAGATCAATTATTTCAAAGTTACGGCAGTTATCGTGTAGATAGACGGTGACACGGACAGACAGACGGAAATTAAACAGTTTTGCCCAGGAATACCTAAAACATAGATCGTGGAATGTGAAGAGCACCCTTTACAAAAATAAACAGGCTTCACAACAGCTAGGTACCTTAAGATGTTCTGGAAAGATTCCTGTATGAAAGGACGTATATATAATATGGGACATTGGCAAAGCAATAAACGATTTACACATTTTCAAAATAGATGCAGATACGCCATCATGCCCGGAAGATTTGCCCCTTTTTAGCTGATTGAGAACTGATATTAGATCAGTTTCAGTCACGGGTAGGGGTGGGCGATCTTGGAAATTTGTTATCGATCTTCGATCACAATTTGAGATCGATCTGATCGATCGATCGATCTTTGATCACAATTTGAGATCGATCTGATCGAGCATAATCGATAACATACGATTTTGGGTTGGCAATTTGTTGGCTTTATATGGGCGGCGAACTTGGTGAAAGAGCAGTGAATACAACTTATGTTAAAAATCAACTATTATTCAAAATCGATTATTAACACATTGAACAGATCGATCTTTTCGATCTGATCGATCTTTCAAATAAGATGATCGAACGATCGATCGATCCGATCGATCAATCAGATCGATCTGATCGATCTTTCAAATAAGAAGATCGATCTGATCGATCAGATCGATCGATCGATTTTTTTTGCCAAGCCCTAGTCACGGGAAACGATAAAAGTTTTTATTATTACTGGGAAACGTGAGGGTCGTACTGTTCGTATGCGAGAGGTTTGCATTATTTTTTATGTTACTAAAGAAGTCGATAAAATCATTTGCTAATAGTTCATCGCTTTCGACTTCCGGTAAATAAGCATTTGTCGGCAGTTTCTCATTATGTTAATTAATTACATTTCACATGGTCTTAGTTTCGTTATTTGACTTATGCAGTATCATACGTAGTCTGACAAAGTGTTGTAATCGTGGCGAAGAAGAATGTTGAGATTTTAGCGGAAATATGTCCTTTTGGGCCACCTGAACATTTTTGAACTAGGTACAAAAAAATGTCTGTCTGTGTGTGTGTGTGTGTGTGTGTGTATGTATATGTGTGTGTACCCGTTATTTGTGGCGACAATTCCGGAGAAACTACTAAAGGTATCGGGACGAAACTTCATATTTATATAGAAAATAAGTGTATATACGTTTCATGACCAAACTTAGAGCTGAAAAGCTTTTTGTTCAAAAGGGTCCAAAGGAACTGGATGTTTTCTCTTAGCATTTTTCAACGATTTTGCAAATGACATTTCTGTAATTTCGTCAAAATAGTTAAATAATAAATTGAAGTAGACGAAATTCTGAATAATTAATGTCACATTATGTCCGGACACTTTTTAGGAACTTAACGGCATCGTAACAGTTAAGTAGTAAGTTGCTACTTGCTACTCGACTTGCTACTTAGCCGTGTGTGTGGGACCCTTTAAGAGTGTTACAAATGTTGTGACAAAGTGAATGTACCCTACCACAGTAAATGTGGGGGTATAAAATAATATAAAATATATAGATTTATTATTAGTATTTATATTTATCTAGATTTTTTATATATGGATTTATTTTCTATAAGTACGTATAATTAATTATTTCTTACTTAATTTTTAAAAGGGTAAAATATTAAATATATAAATAAATACAACAAAATAACAAAAAATTTTGTTTTTGTGCTATTTTATATTTATTGTGTTTTAATTAATCAATTAATATTTGCTGTGACATTTTCAATTGTTAATTTATAACAAAATTGTTTAAATAACATTAACTAAATTAAATAACATTTATGGCTGACTACAAATTTTCTTTTGCAAATGGAATGGTACTTTTTTCTGAATTCAACGGTTACAGTTTTATGATCTTACATAAGCAAGAATGTGAATTTATCTATTTATTAGTTTTCATAAACCAAAAAGCTTGCCCTCTCCGTATAATAACAAATAGACTTGATGTGTGTATATACACAATCCACTGATAAAAAAGAACCAGTTCAAAAGACTGCGTTCTCAACATTCTGTACTAAATTTATTCTTATTTATTTACTGAACCTACCAATTTAGAGTGAATTCTTGAAGTGAATGTATGCCATCTATTTAAAAAAAATGTGTAAAAACAACTATCCGAAGATTGCATGAAAAAAAACACAGAAAAGGAATTCAACAAACAATGAAAATCACCAAATTGCCACGTAATGCACACAATTTGCGTCAAACGGATACATTGGGTAATTCGGCGAAATGTTTAACGAGAATTGTTTAAAACAAACATGGGAATAGCGAACATTCAGGAAATAACAACAATTGGCAATATACGCCTGGTACGCTCACCTACTTCGGCCGCAACATAATTACAATAGTTTTGATAAACTGGTGGTAATTATAGTTGCAATATTTCACGACGTTAATGGCCCTAGCCTGCGATATGGGCTATCTGTATTTCCGAGCGTTTCTTTTTGTGTGGGAAATATGTGTTACTTCGTATCGGGAAATATGCAAAACGACGCGATTGTGGCAGCTATCATATGAATTCCATTGCGTTCTTAACGTCAACCTGGTGATAATTCACAATTATGCATGGCCCCATCATTTCTGTGAGTCACAGTTGTTTACCAAAGGTTTATGGTAGTACACAGTATGAAGTACCTCGGTTAGATTACTGTATTGAAGCACATTTAGATTTACATTTGATTTTTATAGTGTATGACAATAATAGTTTTTATAAGTATGAATGTGAAGTTTTCTTACCCCCAGACACATGACACTACATTGGACCAACGACGTTACTTTTTTACCCGATACAGATAAAGAAACCAGTTTGTAATTGACATCTGACCTATTTCACCTGAACTACTTTAGATTCCTTGCAATTCCCCAGCTTTGAGACCATTTTCACTTTTCCTTACAATTATAAATATCGTATATTCATTTTCATAACACTGTGTAACAAATTTCAACTTTTGTTCTTACTTCTGATGGTATAGTTCTATCGGCGTGTGGCCACTGATATGATAACCCACTGGCAATAAAGCAAAACGTTTGCTTCTAAAACGCCTGGTTTAGAATAAATAGAAAAAATGCTTCTTACTAATAAAACCATTAAAAACGAAACCGTTGTTGGTTAAAAAAAATCGGACATGTCCATTCTATATTCCAATTTTATATAAAATTGATTTTCTGATCTTCAATTTTGTTCGTCTTATGACGTTGTTTATGGTAACACCCTACTTTACTTATTGATTTTGATAGATCCCTTAATTGTCATCATGGTAGGCATAAAACATTTTTGCCCTTGCATCATACATTCCATGAAAAAATATTTGAACAAAAGACAATTGAGAACAATTGAAAACATCGATTTTTTTAATAAGGAGTAAAAGGGTGCTCTAGAACAGCGTTTCCCAACCTTTTTACTCTTGCGGAACCCTTTAAATTGAGTTGGAACTTGGCGGAACCCCAACAGAAAAATATACAATGTCGCTTCCAAGGCATTTCGAGTATTTTTGCGAAGAGAAAAACCGCAGTTTTTCAAGTAGCCAGATACAAGTCTGTAAAGAAACGCAGGTCAATGATTGAATATTACTTACTACTGTGAAATTAAAGTACTTTTATTATCCAATAACCAGCGATGTTACAGTTTTTCTCCTCTTTTACAGCTTTTTTGGTAGTTTATTACATTCATTTTCTGTAACATTGCAGATATTTCTCTCTAGGTATGAACTTATTTTTTTTTTCAGTTCCTTCAAGTATTACCTAAGGAAGGAAAAAGAAAATACAAATCAAACAATGAGAAAACGAAGAAAACAAAAAGTACTTTTTACAATTAATAATTAAATAAATACATTCTTTAAAAAATAAAAAAAAAACTTATTGATCAAAATACAAAAATCATATGGACCTATTGATAAGAAGTTAATGTTCCTTAAGAAGTTAGAGCAATTTAAAATATTATTTAATTAATATTTTGTTATTTTATAGGTATTGAAAAATAAATAAGTCCTTATGAAACATTTTTCTACCTACACACTAATTTCATCTATAACAGATGATCTCTTAATATTTTAATATTAAGATATTAATATTAATAATAATTGATATTAATTTAATTAATACTTCAAGTTAGTTTAAATATTTTTTTGTTTAATTAAACGCAGTCACGAAATTTTAAATTACGCTTTAGTTTCCTGTCCGCATAAATGTTGGTCTAAAATTGCAAATCATATATATTTACTGATTTTCTATGAATGGGACCGACATAATTTTTGTCATGGAAGCTCAGAACTTATCTGGAATGTAAGATCATATTTAAATCCACTACCTACAGCTCTGTTCTTCTCCTAAAGTACCATTATGAGCAGCAGATTCAAATTATAGGTTTATTTTGTCACACATTTGGAAAGGCAAAAATATTGAAAACAAATAATGTTAGAGTTTGACCAATAACTCCGCCAGATTGATCTAAAGGAGATCTTGTTTTTATGTAACAGATAATTGTAAGTATAGTCTTTAATGTTGCCCGTTGGATGTAATATCGAAACAACAGTGATTGGGTTAAAAGTGATTGGGTTAAAAGGGCTCCAAATCAAAATTATTCAGCGAGCGCCACCGCCATTTATTACTATTTTTCCACGGAACCCCTGACAACATCTCGCCCCCGGTTCGGAAACGCTGCTCTAGAAGCATTCCTTTGCGCTGCTTCCGAATTCGAACTCAGAAGTTGCCCGTCAAGGGTATCGCAATACTCAAAATAAAAAAAAAACTGTGATAGCCACAAACCACCAATTTTATTTCTATCATGTCTGGTTCAGAATAAATAAATACTTTTTAAAATAAATACTAGGTCACTGAGAGCTGACTCTGCGGCGCTGTGTCCATATGCCTGACTGGGGTCAATAGCTCTTGATGGTAAATTTGAGCGAGTAATTTTGTTTTTAATTTTTGCATAAAACCCCAAACTTCTCCTGAAGCAAAAGTAACAAATCATTGAATTACCAGTGACATACAACTGTTCTTTTTATTACGATAACACTCAATGCAAGTGCACAACCCGCATAACATACAGTGTGTTCCAATTTTATCGGCATTTTCTTTCATAAAGCAGATGTCAGTCAGGACTAAAAAGTTTCAAATTATTTTCCGAATTACTTAAAATGATACAGTCGTTTGAATTGTTACCAAATAGTAATTTAAAGGGCTCTAACTTCTTAAGGAATTGAAAAAGCATTAAGACCACATGCTGCTTCTTACTCTGAATAACATTTAATTTCGAAAAGAAGCAGTAAAAGGTTTATATGAAATTATTTAAACAAATCTAGTCTAGGTGGAATAAGACAGTATGTTCTTTCTTGTAATTTCTGTTTATTTTCTGCTAGTAGCAGAAAATGATGTAAATTTATGTAAAACCGACTATTAAAAACCGATTATTAACATACGATTATTAAAAATCAATTATTCAAAATCGATTATTAAGAATCGATTTTAAAAAATTTTAATCGACATATTATTATTATTATTTCAAGAATCGCGTTTTGTGAATCAGTGTTCATGGTTTCAGACGAATACAAATTAGCCATACAATTTAGGGCCATAAAGGTTGTATACTACCATTAAAGCAATGAAAGGAGCCATTTAAACAACAAGACAAACAGATTTTGCTATTTAAAATAGATGTCGATAACGTCATAGTTAAAAAGCAATTGATGGTCGGTAATTCAATTTGATATAAAAATGTATATCATAAATAAAATGTATATATTTTGATAATTAAAAATTAACGTGTCAAATCCGAAGATAGAAATATGTGTATTTAGTTAAACTTTTGAGGAAACCAGTGCTCAATTCATAATTTCTGCCTTCAGATTCAGATTCTATAGAGCAAAGCATTGTATTTTTATAAATTATACCAATAACCTGAAGGATCCTAATTTAATAAAAATAAGAACAATCGGCAGTTTACGAAATGACCACTCACGGTTGATATTAATTTTCAAATTTAGGCAACAAGCAACAAAACAAATATCGGAAAAGGTAGAAGATCTTGAAAAATTTAAAATAAAATAGAACTCATAATTGCAAAACGATGTATCACACAGATAAATCACCTTCTGCGATAAAAACGGGGGAAGACAAGAATAAATATGAATTAAGTATGAAAAGAGACAAGTAAAGTGTGCGTAACAGCATAAATCCATCCGCGGTGCAATTAAGGGAAATTTTATATGAGATGAGTTAGTAAATCTTAATAAAGTTGGGCACATTCACAGCTGAGCCAAAAAATATTATTATAACCTCATATAAAAGGCTCGCAGCGTCCTGACGGCAGGTATAAATCTTTGTCCTGGCGCAAGAGAAGAAGAAGGAAAGGCAAGAAATACGAGAAAAACGAGAGAGCTTAAAATGAAAATAAAACGGGACCGCGATTCCTCTAGAAAGCATATAAATTATCCTTTTGGCTGCGTATGCGGGAGGCATGAATGCGCGTACGTCGAGCATATGAAAAGGACGAGTTATATTAATTGAGCTTTTAGCGCTTTAATATTAAAAAGGATAAGAGGGGATGTTTTAAGTGCAGTTTTCAAGTTTAGCTTTTAAGTGCTGCTTTAGTTAATTTCACGTTGTAGATTTGTATAATTTAGGGAAACGCGAAGTGGTAATACCGGAAAGTTTTATAATTCAAAATCGAAATTCGTGCTGAGTAGTTTTACTTGAATTATAAACTTTTACGATTTAAGTACTGTAATATTTTATCGGTGTTTATAAAATTATGGCTTCGTTTGGGGGAAAACGTTGATAATGTTTAACATTTTAGCAGTAGAAGCAAGCAATACCGTCAACATCATTAGAGTTTTCCAGACCACTCCTGGCGTATTGCCTTCTTCTGTGCACATAAATTGTTGATATTTCCCGGTGGGCCTTTCATGACTTTTAGTAAAAAGAAAATGATCAATTATTCCTCAGTTTCCTCAGTTCTAGTCTGACTTTTTATATTTATGTGGTTATCTAACTGCTTATGGTACGGCCCAACGAAACCCATAGACTTACTAATTAAACGATATGACGTCATAAGTTAATAGAAAATAAAGGTCCAAAATTGAATTGGATATAAAATAAAATCGACGTGTCCGAAGATTTAAGTTATTTCATACTTTTGCCTTTATTTTGCACTCATTTTATTTACATTATAGAACAGGAAACAACTGTCATTAAAAGGAAACCTACGTAGCAATTTCATTTAAAGTATCATTTAATTCTTCTTTTTGAGCTTTTGAGTTTCTATATGATTTTTTGTTTGATGATTAAAATTTGCAAACAAAATTTCTGTTTTTTAACATTTTGAAGCCATTTTGTTAACGTGACATGATGGAGACCTTTAGATGCCAGGTTTGTAAAATCCTGAAAAACACTTATTGAAGAACACCTAAAATAAGGAAAATTATTGAGGGCTGACGATGACCATTCTAAGACAACGGTATGATCACATTTGCAGTATTAGCGGTATAGACCAGGCAATAAAGATTTTTGCGTGACAAAAATACTAGCAGTAAGCCGGTCCTAGATCACGTGGAACAGTCCGTAGATGTATTGTGATGTGTTTCCTACTCGCAAATATCATTTCTTAATTTGTTATAAACAAAAAACCAAAAAAAATCGCGTTTTTTTTTGTTTTTTGCTTGTAAAAACTGAGCCGGTGGGGCAATCTTGATGCCTTCAACAGACAAGCTGTAGAGAATGAAAAGATGAAAAAAATGAACCCTGCACGGACTCGATTAAATTAGTATTAACGGAGGAAATTCGGAAGAACCGGAAAAATCTGCGTTTTTTTCAAAAATTCATAACTCCGCCATTTTGTAGCGGAGGCTTTTCGCGCAAAAATAGCGATTGATGGGTACTTTGAGTGTGGACAACCCAGGCGTTGTACGATGATTAGTTTTTGCAGAATTGCAATTTGAATATTTTTATGCAATATATTTCGGCGACCCTGGATGCGTCGGAAGTGGTCCAATTTTAATTTTTTTGACGCTTTTCGAAAGTAGAAGTATTGTGCTACAAAACGTCTATGCTACAAAACCGAAAGTCGAGTAGTGGGGCTAGGCGGTCGACGCTGGGTAGCGCGTATCTATAGTAATACAAGCGAGGTGCGAACTTTCCCGCGTCGGCCGCCTGCCCTCACTGCTCGACCGCGTTGGAGCGCGCGGCAGTTTTCGGTCATGTTTGCAAGCATTTTTCACCTATTTCGCAACATTTTAATGCAAAATCACTTTCGAAATACGTAAGAAAATATAAAATCGGACCACCTCCGACGCATCCAGGCTCGCCGAAACATATTGCATATAAATATTCAAATCGCAATTGTGCAAAAACTAATCATCGGACAATGCCTGGGTTATTATCCACACTCAAAATGATGAAAGCTTGGCCACGTTGCTCTTCATAGAGGACAATATACGTCATGGGTAAATCTGTAGATCAAGAAGAATACTTACATCATTAAAAATTATATCTGCGCTAAACTATTTTGGACTGCAAAATGTATCATCACTTAATGGCTTTCCATTCACTATTTAAATACATGGGTTATGACTTAACATACTTTCTGTCCATTTCATGATGTTCCTCAACTTTTGATTAACAGCGAAATCGATAATTTCTCATCTTATAATAACCCATTCTAGGAGAATGCTATTAAACGTCTGGTGAATGCCAAACAATCACAAACCATCTCACCTGGAAGTGAAGTAATTTCCAACCGATCTTTGAAACGATTAACTCATAATTTCACTGTCTTCAGAAATAATCGAACCACCTCTAATAAGATACTCATTAAATCTCCTCGCATCTTCCCGACATATTAAAGAATCATTTTCAATAATTCTTGCGCATCCTCCGAAACTGTCAATTAAAATGAAATATTGCTCTTTCGTGAAAGAGCGAAATTGTACCATTAAAAAATTGGTGGCAAGTGTTTGATCGTCATTTAATAGTTCGTGCTGCAAGTTGGAGCCTTCATACCCGGTGGGGTTTCCTGAATAAAGAAGTCGTGGATGTGCCTTTCGTCGGCGAGTAGGTACCACTAGCGCCACCACCGGTTGCGCGCCATCGCATTAGATTTTAATGAAATTATGTTAAGCTCGGGGCAGGACAAGGAGATTAGTGTCGCGCATTATATCGCGATTTAGCAGATGTTACATTCGTGTCGTTCAATTGTTGTATATCCAGTCTTCTCCACTCGCCCATCTTAGTTCATATCAACGGTAATATTGAATTAATAATAATCATTAGCTAGGTGTGCTGATAGGGTACAAATGATTTGAAAATGTTGATGTTTTGTGTATCACGAAAATTAAATAAATTCGTTATTTCCACACACTTACTTATAAAAAGAATTCAGTGAAGTATTCAGCATCTAATGTATTCGTTAAAATTGGCTCTTACCCCAAGCTATGGCCAGTGCATATATTAAAATATGTGCATCCTGCAAAATAATAAACAATAAATGGGCAAGGATAAAAGTGAAGTATTTTGGGAGTGTGGAAAACTCACATTGCTTTGGAGCACAATGTTTGGAGCCACTCTTGGATAGCCAGCTTCAGGGTTATCTCAAGAGATAAATGTAAACGATTACAGTCCTCGGCCAAATACAGATAGCAAGACATGCTAAACAAATACAGCTTTAATTTGAAGAACACATACGAAACAGATTACAAACATCAACAAAGACAAGGAGAACAACCAGAATAGTAGATGGAAGATAAAGGAGGTATTTCCAGAGAAAGAGCAATATTTACAGGAGCAGATGGAGAGAACTAGATAGTGGAGGAAGCCAACTACAGGAGCAGAGGGAGGAAAAAGCCAACCAACATCAAAGTACTACAAGAAGTATGAACAATTGATCACAGATACTCCACCAATGTAACTCGATAATGACGGAAAAATCAGAGCATAATTTCATGGTTCAGATGTGGAAATGTGGAAGAGAGCAATAAGTATTGGATGAATGACCCGGGCATTAATAACATTAATATCTCAAAATCTGAAATAAAATCTTTTGTGTCATCCCATAAAAAGTTTACATAGAACTATGTAGGCTACCCTGCATATGTATAGGGTGTTGGAGACAAATCTGTGACTATTCAAAAAATTGTCTTGAATATGACCACTCTTAAAGCTTCATATATGTACTTCCATTTGTACTTGGCCACTACACCATGTTCATTGTGCATCTTTGCAGCGATGTACGCCAACTGACACTCAGATGGGAAACACTACAGAATGTACAACTGTCGCGAAACCATTGCTAATAATGATTATTATAATCTTTACATACTTAATAATGATACTCTCTGTCTAAAACCTTCAAAACATACACCAAAAGGGAATCAGAGGAACCCACTAACAAACGAGAATCCCAGACACGCGCAGGGATATACCATCAAAGCCGCAGATGCGTGATCAGTCTCCTTGGAGGCGCGGGCAACTGCCTACGATACCAAAATCTTCGCATTAAACTGATAACCATTGAAAAACTTACAAAGGAGGTACAAAAAGCAAAATATCGTCATATATTCCGGCAGCCAAGTTGCTCTCACAGCATTATACAGCAACAAAATCCTCTCCAGGTTAACATGAAATCTCCAAAACCTAATGAAAATGGCAGAGACCGACAATGTAACTCTACAGTGTTTGCCAGGACAGAAAGCGGATCGAATGAGCTGACAAACTAGCAAAAAGGCGATCGAATTGGCCATGCATTGATCCGAATAAATCATAAATTTAAAAATAAAATATTTTGTGGCGGATTTCTTTACCTGTATTCAATGACTACAGGATATGAAATTAGTAAATAGGTAATAATAAACAGCGTAAAAAATATTGAAAATAAGTATGACATAAAGATACAAATTAATCCCGATATACAGTGTGTCCCACTTAAGAGTGTAACACCTTTATATCTTTTTTATTTTTAGTTAAATTTTAATAATTTTTTCTTTCAAGTATAGAACACATATTGCTCTATTTACTGCCAAAAAACCAATTGTCTTCTTTAAATGCAAAGCACTTTGTGATGATAAAATAAATGGCAAAAATCAAGAAATCAGTTTAGGGAATTTTTTATCGAAAAGTTTTACTAGTGATAATTGTTCAGAATTGCCCAAAAACCATAAATGCAAAATTTCATGAAAATTAAAAAATATTGGAATTTTCTTCAAAAATAATTCCGTAAATATTATTTGAAAAGGCAGCTGCGCTTAAAAAAAGTGTGCTGTGAAGTTTAAGTGCTAAGTATTTTTATTCAATAGAAATGTAATAAATAAAATTATTAATAAAAATTCGATTCATTTTTTTTCTCTTTAATTTCGCAGAAAATTTACAGTATAATAAATACAAAGTACAAATTAGATCTTTTTTTGTTCTATTAGACCTCCATCAGCTTCAATGCATGCATTGATGCGCCTTTCATTATGTTTAACTACTTTCCGGAGAGTTAATGGCGTAATCTCAGCGCAAGCTTGTCGAATGCGGGTTTTCAGTTCGTCTCTGTTTCTTGGCTGAGTCTTGTAGACTTCGTTCTTTAGAGCTCCCCACAAAAAATAATCTAGGGGCGTGAGGTCGGGTGATCTCGGAGGCCAATTAATTAATGGACTATTTCTTCCAATCCATCTCCGGTGAAAATTGTCGTTTAACCAATTTTGCGTAATCATTGCATTGTGAATTGGAGCTCCATCAAGTTGAAATATTATGTTATTATACCTAATAAGTGGAATATTTTCGATTTCGTCTCTAAATTCAATTTGCAAAAATTGCAGAAAACGCTCCGCATTCAAATTTCCCTCAAAGAAATATGGTCCAATTAGTCGCTCGTTAAGGATACCGCACCACACGTTAACCTTTTCTGAATACTGGCGTCGACAATTTATAACCCAATGTGGATTGTCAACAGACCAATGCCGCGTGTTTTGATGGTTAACTGTGCCATTAGTAGTGAATGTGGCCTGATCGGAAAATAAAATATTTTTAAAAAAATTACGATTATTCAAGAACTCTCCCTGGCACCAAAGGCAATATTCCAGTCGCCTTTCTTTGTCTCCTTCTTCTAATGTTTGTAAGAATATTGGTTTGAAGGGATGTAGTTTATTCCGACGCATGCATCGCCAAATTTTACTTTTTGATACGTTTAAAATTGCTGACATTCTTCTTAAGCCCATCCTTCTATTACGTCTTACAAAGTCAAGTATTTGGTCTTCACCAACATGTACCCTCAATCGTTTCTTCTTTATGTTGATTACCGTGCCCGTTCTATTAAATTCAGTATTAATTCGCCAAACTCTTACGTGATCTATTCGAGGACGACCCTGATGGCGATTATTAAACTCTTCAGCTGCTTCCCTTGCTGATCGCGCGTTATCACCGACTAATCTTATTATTTCCACTTTTTCGGCAAGTGTAAGCATTATTATTCAGACAATAATTAAATACGACACAATACAACAAAGCACTTTGACAGTTCATGTTTTATTTCAAACAAAATTTCCACAGCACACTTTTTTTAAGCGCAGCTGCCTATACAAATAATATTTACGGACTTTAGAATTATTTTTGAAGAAAATTTCAATATTTTTTAATTTTCGTGAAATTTTGCATTTAAGGTTTTTGGGCAATTCTGAACAATTATTACTAGTAAAATTTTTCGATAAAAAAATCCCTAACGTAATTTCTTGATTTTTGCCATTTATTTTACCATCACAAGGTGCTTTGCATTTAGAGGGGGCAATTGGTTTTTTGGCAGTAAATAGAGCAATATGGGTTCTATATTTGAAAAAAATTATTAAAATTTAACTAAAAATAAAAAAGATATGAAGGTGTTACACTCTTAAGTGGGACACACTGTAGTTAACTGTAAAATAAAACCTAAATTGTACCAAAAATGACTACTAATCGTTGTTATTAATTGATCGATGTTTCACTTCAATCGAAAGAACGATGATATTTCTTGTTCCGATTTTCAAGTTTCTTCCAGTTTAAGGGTTTTACCTTAAACTAAGAAACGAAATATTTAGGTACGATGTTTCTGTCATGGGGTGCGTCTACGCCGTAGATTGCGTCCCGGTTTAAACATCTCGAGTTTGTGATGAGCTGTGACAGCGGTAAAATATGGTCATTTTTGATATTTATACATCGCACAATTATCACTTTTCTTAATGGAAAAGTTTTCTCAAAAAGTGGACTTAGATACAAATCTATTTTTATAATTTGGGTTGGGCTATTTGAACTAACCGAAAGACGTACAAGTAATATTTCTTTTTCATGACAAGAAATTGAATATTTAATATTCTAAGAAGTTGCATTGAATATTTCATCAATATTGAACAATAAATATCGTCTTTACTTGACAGTTAGTCTACAGTGCATGAATCATTAACATCCATGACGTATGAATTCTAAAGTTATGCAATTTGATCTTAAAGAAGAAAACAAAAGATCGTCAACATGTTTTATTGGCAATAATATATTTACAATTTTTACTTGATCAAACAATTTCTTTTGCCGTGACTATTCTTGAAAGATTTTACAAAAAATGAAAAATTTTTGAGCGTGTTTAAGACGCAAGAGCAAGTTAATATCTAATAGAGTTTACCTTTTGTTTATATTATTGATGTCAATACGCACACTTTTTACCTTTTAAATCGAAAATTTTGATTCTCTACTTGCAAGCTAAAATTTGAAAACGTTGACCAAGTTGAGGGGTAAAAGATTTTGCCCAATCAAGTATATTATAAGCATTTCTTGCTACTGGATTTGTAAAGTTTGGCATTCCGGGCATTTTGATCCGGCATTTTTTCGCTTTTTTTTTCATGAATCCCGGGACTACAAAGTCTTGAATCCCGAAATCCCGGGATCAGTATATTGTCCGGGATTGGAAGCCCTATTACATACATATTTTAAATTATAAATATACCAAGTTATAGCAACTGAATCAGTCGTAGAGAATGGTTTGGTTTAGCGGCTTTAGCCGATCTTCCATCACACTAAAATAATCATAAAAAGAAACAAAATTGCGACTTTTTTAGATTTTTGTTTTTGGACAACCGATTGATTGTAGAAACTGTATTGGTTTTGCATTTTTGGTTGTTTTTGGACGGATTGCAGTTATAATTAATTTAAAATTTTATTTAAACGTGAAATAAATGTCCGTAAATAAATAGAAGCCACAATTATATTTTTGCCTCCTCAAATACTGTTTTTTTATAGCACTCTGCACAGTAATATGTGCCCATCAATATAAGACATTGAACTTCAATCTGAAGTCAAGGACATTCACCATTGTTGATTATCCTTGTACCATTTCCTACAATTTTGTATGACCTCATTACTTAAAGTATAAGTTTTATTCGATATCTGTCGTCATTAATATACCATTCACAAACCATCGTCAATCCATAATTGGTAATATAATAGCGGAAGAACAACCATTCCAAGCGGAAAGTGCACGAAAGAACTAGTCTGCTCCTAAATCACTGGGATGCAACAATAAAGGAATAACGAAGCAAATTAATTTACGACCGAATCAATAATACCTAGTTGACGTTATATTGTATAACGAGCATTCGATAGTAGTTACAGCCAGCATTACAGGCCAAATGGAAACCGCCCATCGATCTATATATAGATAGAAGTACACACTAATATTTAGCCTGACTGTACCAGCCACCCATTTTACTGCCATTGTAACCTGTAATTAACCGATAAATTAAATTAATTCACTCCGATTTAGAATAGCGATTCCCACGTAACAACAATCGCAAACAATTGTAATTAAACGAGGGCGAACTGTGCATAATAAAATAGAAAACGGATAGGTTAAAACTGTGTTTTTCATTCTTTACAATTGGATAATTCAATAGGAATAATCGCGATACTGTCGCGATTTTAACTTAATGCTCATGATAAATTTGTGTTGTGTGCGTGTATGTGTTTGTTGTTGTGCAATCAAGCAGCACATTAGCGACTTTCTCTAATGTGTCGGTGAAACGTTAGCGAGAGCAGATTTATTATTACATTTATAAATGAAATAAAGTGCATGGCTTGTGCAACTCGTTTTGCATATTACTACTTAAGCAGGAACAACAAAATTGCTCGCTGATAATTGAGACGAAATAGTTTCACACCTATACGTATCTATTTAGTGGAAAGTGTCACAATTAAAGCAAATATTCAAATCATATTCAAATCAAGTTTATTTTTCTAATAATAATTATAAATAATGAACTTAATTACCTAATACGCCCAGTATAATTATTACAAGACAAATATAACAGCTTATTGGCAACGTAAATATTACTGTAGGAGAACGTAGGTAACTAAAGTTGTCTTGTCTATCAATCAATTATGATACAAATCTTAGTCCGCTTATTTGCATTCCTGTTCAACTGCATGGCAGCTGCTGATGCAAATCTCGAATACTTTGATCGCCATGTATAATCATAGGATTAAAGAAGATTAATCCAATTTAGTAGTATTATCGTAAAAAAGTGCACATGTGCACAGCAGAATTTACTGCAACATCTTTAATTTTAAATGCTATCCAGTTTTTTGTAGTGATTGGTAAAGATTTTAATGGATTTATGGAGGTTTAGTCATGGATATATTGCATAGCTTCAGTTAACTGCTGATATTTATATTTAAACATAAGTTTTGCCGCTTCTTAAATTAATCCTTCAAAATTAATAATGTGGTCTAATTTTGTGACCTTTGCGGCCTGCTAATTTCAGATGGCTATAAATAATTCAAAAACTAAATATATATTAAAAATGTACAAACGAAAAACTAAGAATATATAAAATAACAATAAAGATAAAAATAACATGTAAGGGTCAGGCATTGATTAAAAAAAAAATGTGTTATACACTTTTAATGTTTGTAATTAAGAAATATGTTTTAAGTTGTTCTACACTTTGTAATAACAATAATTTAAAAAAAATAAAATAAAATTTAAAAATAATTTTTTTGTTTAGTTTTAGTTTTATCTGAAACTTTGTCAATGAAATGAAAACTTTGGTAGGTATCACAACCACAAAACATTGGGTCTGACTAACTCTCTTCAAAGTCGTGAAATAAAATTAATGTGGGTCGTTTTTAGTTTTGTTTTTATGTTTAATTTTGTTTAAAAAATTAGCACAAGATACTGATCATATTGAAACCAAAGTAAAGGATTAACCATCAATGTCTGAAGTCTTAAAAGTATGTACTTGACTATATTTGGCTATGGAATGGTGTCCCATATTAAATTTACTTTGTCCTAAACAAAAAGCACTAACATAAGAGTACAGAAGCAAGAGTTATTTTTAGATTGTGTATTAATCCTTCGTGACAAATCTTATCGAAAGCTTGTATCACATCAAGAAAAATTGTTGAACAAATCAGCACTTCCAATGTCGCTATTATACACGTTATTATATTGACTGGTTCTATAGTGATTTTTTTCTCTAAAACCAAATTGGTGAATTAATAATTAATTAATAACAAATTGAATTAGTTTTTTTTTTTCAATTATAGGTTTAATTTCTTTAAAAGCCGATATTTAGATAGGTTTGATATCACTTGGTATCGTGATATCTTCTTTTACGGATTTACTAGATACGTCAGAATAACAAAATATTTCTTATGTGTTTACAGACTTCCTTCCCATAGGATGTGATCATATCCAGTGGTCATGTGATCATATCCCATCACACAAAACTGTCCACTCGCTCAGTTCCAACTAGCTAGCTAGGAAACCACGTGTCATGAATACGTTGTTGTTGTATTTTCTGTCATCTCCCGAATATCTCTGGGCATTAAAATGAAGTGGAACGCAAATAATATTGTGGAATTTCTTAATGTGTACCAGCAGTACCCTTTGTTATGGAATATAAAAGACAAAGACCCACTTTTCACTCTCAATATCTGATTTTCTTTTAAATTCTTTCGTGATAGCATGAGCTAAAATAAGGACTCCACCACGAACTAATTCCGTTGACATTTTGTAGACAAAGTTACTCGCTGCTAGTTCACTAGCAACTATAATGACACATGGCTAGTTGACTAGCTAACAATCCCACACGTCAGCGAGTAAAGCCTCAATTACATTGACACACAAAACTGTCCACTCGCTCAGTATCCAACTAGGAAAGCACGTGCCATGAATACGTTGTTGTTATATTTTCTGTCATCTCCTGAATATCTCTGGGCATTAAAATGAAGTGGAACGCAAATAATATTGTGGAATTTCTTAATGTGTACCAGCAGTACCCTTTGTTATGGAATATAAAAGACAAAGACCCACTTTTCACTCTCAATATCTGATTTTCTTTTAAATTCTTTCGTGATAGCATGAGCTAAAATAAGGACTCCACCACGAACTAATTCCGTTGACATTTTGTAGACAAAGTTACTCGCTGCTAGTTCACTAGCAACTATAATGACACATGGCTAGTTGACTAGCTAACAATCCCACACGTCAGCGAGTAAAGCCTCAATTACATTGACACACAAAACTGTCCACTCGCTCAGTATCCAACTAGGAAAGCACGTGCCATGAATACGTTGTTGTTATATTTTCTGTCATCTCCTGAATATCTCTGGGCATTAAAATGAAGTGGAACGCAAATAATATTGTGGAATTTCTTAATGTGTACCAGCAGTACCCTTTGTTATGGAATATACAAGACCAAGACCCACACTTTTCTCTGTCTCAATTTCTGCTTTTTTAATTCTTTCGTGATAGCATGAGCTAAAATAACGACTCCACCACGAACTAATTCCGTTGACATTTTGTAGACAATCAGGGATGGCAAAAATTACGAATACATCGGTGTTATATATTATGATACATCGTAAGCACACACCGGTATATACGACGTATCGTCAAAAAAAATCGATGTTTGAAAACAATCGATGTTTTTATCGATTCTCATAATCAACGTACAGAATAAATGTAGAATTCTTAATTATCCAATCTAAATCAAAAATATCTAAAAACACCATCACTATTGTACTTTTATTGACTCTTGAGAGTCACTGTCACTTACATGAGAAATACTATAAATTATTAATAAATTAATAATCACTCATAGTAACTAACAAGTTATTGATACAGGTTTCTACCTTTTCATAATAATAGTAGTACTTAATGGTTGTGTTAACACCTACCACAATAGTAATTTTGATGAATCTTGAGAATCACTATTACTTTTAGTGAGAAATGCTATAAATTAAAATAACTAAAATAAATAAATATTAAATTATCACTGATAATATAACTAACAAGTTATTGCTAGAGATTTCTACCTTTTAACAATAGTAGATAATAATTTTTCTCAGATGGCAACAGAAAATTATATTATTGCTAACAATACCTATTTATTTATAATATATCACAAATATAACTTATTTGATATATCGAAACAAAAATATCGATTTTTCGACGATATATCGCAACACTAACATCGATGTAAAAACATCGATATTTTTGTGTAATACATCGATGTTTTGAAAACGTCAATTTACGTTTGCCATCCCTATAGTACTTATAGACAATGAAACCAGCAACCACAAAGTTACTCGCTGCTAGTTCATTAGCAACTATAAGGACACATGGCTAGTTGACTAGCTAACAATCCCACACGTCAGCGAGTAAACCGAGTAAAGCTTGTAAACTCGCTCAATGTAATTGAGGCTTAACCGACCAAAGTAGCCCGGCTTTCAACTTTACTCGCAGCAGTTTACAAGCTGCGAGTAACATTGTCAACATAATGACACTGGGCGAGTTTACTAGCAACTCGTGAATGCTCCAACGAGCAGCGTGTAAACTCGCTCAATATAATTGAGGCTTTAGGCGACTTCCTTTGGACTAGCTAGCTGGATGGCTTCGGCTTCATAATCTGCCATAATTAAGTTAAGTGGGGAATAGTACATTTTTGACTGTTTACTATGATATATCGCAATTACGGACATATTTTTAACGAAAGTAACGGTTAAAATCATTTAGCGGTAGATTCAAAACTGGTAGCAGTTTCCAAAATTCCAAAATATGGTTAAACATGGTCATTCGATTACGCCAAACACTCTAAATTGTGCGTCAGGTTAGTAGTCTGCAAAAAAGCTCACCGCAATAACATATCACTTTTAAGCAGTGATGTTAAATACCCAGGTATTTATTATCACGGGTAAATACCCGGGTATTTACCCAAAGTGGGTATTTATAGGGGTATTTATAAACACAATATTGTTATTAAAAATAGCAGTAAAATTAAATATTGAATTACTATATAAAGGTTTTTCTTTTATCACAAAATCAAAAGGTATTCTTTTATCACAAAATAAAGGTTATTCTTATAAATATCAAAAAAATATTTTTAAAATAAAGAACCAAAATATCAGTCTCATCTGACGATATATCAAGAGCAGACATTTCGTTGTCATCATCGTCCATTCAATCTTGTCAATCTTCCATATTTTATAATTCTGTTATCGAAGAAGATTTAGCAGAAACTTATGATTATATGTTAAGTATAGTTTACGTAGCGGCTTTTGTCATTGTTAATCAATTTCTTATTTTGCTATGAATCCAACTAAATGTACTGAATCTTCTTATATAACTCATATATTTTACATTATTTGCATAATCAACAGTACACCTACATCTACAGAGTGTCCCATTTTTTCCCGCATAACTTTTTTCCATATAGTAAATGCCACACTGAGTAAAAAGTATCAAATGGACCTATTTGTTTTCTATATGCCTTAAAAAATTACAACCGTTTAAAATAATTGAATCGCTTATTATTAAAAGGGACTAGAGTTTATTTCACGACAAGTGGCAGTAAGCCGCTGACATAAGGCGCAAACGTTCCTACGCATTGACGTGTGTTAGAATGAAATAAAGAAGATAGCTATTTCATTCTAACACACGTCAATGCGTATAGGACGTTCGCGCGTTGTCAGCGGCTTACTGCCACTTGTCGTGAAATAAACTGTAACAACATAGGAAAATAGTATGAGTTAGTCCCTTTTAATAATAAGCGATTAAATTGTAAAATAATTGCAAAACTGTGCATTAAATGACTTCTTTAACTTCTTTAGGAATTGACAAACCCAATAAATCGGCATGAAAAAAAAAATTATACTAAGGATGACAATTACTTGTAGAAAAACAAATGTATAAAAAGTTTCATATGTATTTTCGTTCATTTGTTTGCTTAGTTTATTTTTAAGATTTTGAATTTTTTACTTAATTGTATTTACTTTTAATTTTGTTACGGGTATTGATTGGGCTATTTCTTAGTTTTAGCATTGTTTGATATGTAGTTTATTGTTTATTTTTTTTATTTAGTTAATATTTCAAGCGTCTGTAACTTAGCGTTGAGAAAACAATTAGGTCCATATGAAAAGTTATACTCAGAATGACATTTACTATCTAAAAATAATTCTTGCAGGAAAAAAGTGTTACACCCTGTATAAATATCACTGACATGTTGTTAAAGGGTGTTTTAAGGATAAAAAGTATAAATACCCAAAATTTGGGTATTTACCCTAAGTAGGGGTAAATACCCGGGTAAATACCCATTTTATAAGTTCCCACCCGCCGGGTATTTACCGGGCCCACATCACTGCTTTTCAGTCCTGTTTGACAATGTTGATCTGGTCGGTTCTATCTTGTACCGTATTCTCGCAACTATGGCGGTGGTACTTTTATTTGGAACGCCGTATAATTATCTACATGTTAAAACAAAAACAACAAAAATTATGTTCGAATTCGTTGAAAGAACAAGTGCATCGTTCCCCAACAAAGTGTGAAAGCAATTAAATAAACAATTAAAGAAAGCACTCACATAATTATAAAATACACAACCGTTTGATGGATGAGTCACCTCCATCTGATAAATGTGAGAAAGTATGACAGTGAAAAAGGCTGGGCAATTAAAATTTAGAAATGAGTGATGTATTAAATTTGTAAATTTCCGGGTTGGCAAAGTTGCGAGTCGCGCCGCTTGCTGATTCATAGCGCTGCGATATTAAAAAGTAATTTATATGTGCGCGGTTTTCCCCACATCACATACACCCCCATCGCGTTCGATTCGTCTGTTTTTATTTTTGCACTTGTAATTTTCGAGCAGTGGACGGTCCAAAGCTCGAATTATTATCTTCCGGAATGGCAAACTCAGTGTGTAGGAGAAACGGTGTCTCGGAAATTGACTTCTGTTTTTGTGGCTTTTTTGATAATCCGATCCGTGCGTTGATGATTCAATGCTTATTTATAATTCCTTTGTATCCCGACATTCAATGGCTGCCTTTTAGCAAAAAAAAAGCAGGATGGATTTGAGTCCACAATTATTAACTCTTATAGGTTGCTATGACATTATTTCATGGTATAATTTTGTAATAAATACACCCACTACTTATTGTGTTGATAAACCTGTTTTGAGAATAAAATATTCTCCATCACTGTTACCATTGATATCAAAGTTCTTGGAAAACCTACTTCTAAAGGCGCTCCCACACGCAGGCCAACGTCTCTCCAACGTTGGCCATGAGTAACGCAGCGCGTAGTGTGCGCATTTATTTCGCCAAGCTTCGCATAGTGCACCCATTCTCTTCATTGATCGTTAGGTATTTCTGTGATCGTAGTGGGCCCGTAGTAGCGTACCGTATAGAGAAATAAAAATGGACAGTGCAGACAATAAAATTGCTATTGCCGCACCTTCCGTTATTTTAAACAGTGCATTGTTGCTTCGAATTAAAAAAAAGTGAGCCTCGAAAGAGAAGGTGGTGGACATTGTCGATATTTAAAAGTCGTTTCAGTACTTAGATAATAAGTTTATTTCGCGTCATCTATCTACCGAAGAACGCACTGTTTAATAAGGTTTTTAAATTATTAATCGTTTAATAAGGTTTTTAAATTATTAACATGTTTTTCAGTCATTATTTATATAGTACGTTCGAGAATATTAAATACATTAAGAAATACAAATATACAGCAATACAGGAAACTTTCGTTTTTGATATTTGCTATTTGATTTTAACTTGATAAAAATCTCCATTTTTTATTTTCTTTATATTTAAAGTTACAAATGCTGAATGGGTCCTTGGACCACAACACCGTATGACTTCCCATTGTGTGTGGATTCTTATCCCACTATCCCCTTCCTTCCAACACTCCTCCCGCACCTTTCCCACCCCACCTGCACCGTAGCGAATAAGGTTGACCGTAGTCCCGGATCCTTCATACCGTATGACTCCCCATTGCCTGCGGATTTATTTTTAAGATTTTAATGATAGCGGTTTATTTCCGGAAAACCCGGAAGTCATACTAACCTCAAGAGTATCCCATAAATTGGCATTTTCTGTCTATTAGCACAAATTTCATTCCTTCAGCGTCATAAGCACAAAAAATAAACGAACGTACCTATGGGGTGGGTCACCTATGGTATACGACCTAATTTATTGTAATTGTAAGTAATTGTATAATATTGCTTATAAAAACCATAATTGTTTAAATTATTGTATAAATTGTATAAATTTACAAAATACTACAAAAGGTTTGTTTTCATGTTATTCCATTTGGGCAATTAGGTATTTGGGCAAATAGTAATAATAATAAATCATCATTGGTCCTTGAACTACGTACAAACATACAAATAATGCAGTATATATAATAAAACATAAATAGATAACGAAACTTTACATCGGTAGTACGTATAATGCTGAAACTGAATGAAATAAAGCTGACAAGGTCGACATATTGGCGATGTGCATTGACACTGTTGGGTCTCGCTACGCGAAGCACTCCGATGGCCAACGATGGACCCCGTTGGCACTGCGTGTGGGAACGCCTTAATGAAACTTAATATCGAGAGAAACAAGAACTGATTACAAAACACTAATTGCGTATTTAGCTTTTGCACTTGCAAAGCAGCAAAAGCATTCTGTTAAAGCAGAAATTACGCTTATTTGCCCATCATTATTTGTTAGCGTTTATTAATTATTAGTTTATTGTTAGTTGATTAATACAGAAACTAAAGAGTATGTGTAATGGAAAAAAATAAAAGACCAAAATCAACGAAAAGGGTAAGGGAAAGGGACCTTATGACGAACCGTCACAAGGTCAAACCTCAAGTTAAACTATCTATAAAATGGACTTTATGACGAACCGTCATAAGGTTCCTTCCTTCACAGCGGGTCACATATCTATAATTCCATAAGCAAAGTAAAAGCATAACGTATTCTATTTAGAAAAAAAAACCCGAACGAGAAAATGACAAAAATATTGAGTGTGGTCCTGAGTGTTGATCGTTTGAAATCATTTACCATTTTTTGTTTCTTCAATATAAGTATGCTAGTCTTTCAGTAACTTATCAATACCTACGGTTGCGAAGCAGAAAGATAAATAAATATATTGCGGATATATCGTGTAGATTTATAAATGGTTCGTGTTACCAATAATCTATCGCAATTTTAATCAAAACAAGATTAACCTGATACTAATTAATCATCGGACGTCGGAAATTATGCAAATGGATTCGTGTCAATAGTTCCCGTTTAGTAAAAATTTCGTTTTGCATAAATGCATGCGGATTATATTATAGTGCAATTTTGTTCGCGCAGAATACGTGATTTCAACGCTGTTATATAAATTGCCCATTTATAATAATATTCTAATACGGGTATTAGGAAAGTCGTATAATTTATTAAAATGTATCGTTACGCTGTTGGACTGGAATAATTGCACGGATCGTTAGTAGTTAGTATGTAGTTTATTAAGATATTCTTTCCGTTTAATTGGCGGCGAATGTTATTAAACTATCACTGCAGGTACGTTGAGACAAATTATACCGTTGACAAATTAGTCTTAGTTATTCAGATCATTCAGCATTATTAAAATAATCAAAAAAAAGAACAATTACTTAAACGTTTGAAATCTGAAAAGAAACAATAATTTTCAAAAATAAAAAGTTATCTAGCTGAGGTAACGGCTTCGTACTTTCCCTAATCGTCTACATATTTCCTGTAAATTTAATATTAATACATATATCGAAAACTGAAGCAGGTGGAAACATCGTAATAGTTTACCTGTAAAATTTATACAGTGGTCTAGCGGGACGTTGGATTGTATGGGTACTTTTGTTATGTTGTATTAGATATAGAAAATCGGATAAATGGACAAAGTAGTGCATATTTATGTGCTCTTTCATAATGTGTTCAATAAACAGTTGAATTCCAAACGGTTCCCAAGCTATTTTGAAAAAACCAAAAAAATGTCATTTATTAATTATGGTCATAACTTATTTATTTGTGATCCAATCAAGAAAGCGTTTTGACATTATAAAGGCACTTTTTTGTCTAAAATTTGACTATGTCAGTTTAAAATTCTTTTCGCCAATGAATTTGTGAGAAACAAACGAAACTTTTGTTTTTCTTATGGACGCCATATTGGTTTTATACATGTTTGGATTCATCATTTCTTTCTGAGTAATTTGGCATGCCACATGCCATGTTTTTAATACAATAAGATAATAGAATTGACTGAAAATTGTACACTTCAAGAATTGCTGAAAATCGCATGGTGCCATGGAAGACATTTTGTGTAAAAATGTAATATCTACCCATCTGTTGAACAAAATTGATGAAAACCCAGAATTTTATAAAAAAGAGTATCCGTCAGATGAAACATATTTTTTAACTTACCCCTTGTGATTTTTATCTATGGAGTGATTTAAAAAATAAGGTGTTTATAATTTTGGAAACGTTAGACAAAAAAGTGCCTTTATAATATCAAAACGCTTTTTTGATGGGGTCACAAATAAAGAAGTTATGACCATAATTAAAAAAAATCATGTTTTGGTTTTTCAAAATAGCTTGGAAACCATTTGGAATTCAACTGTTTTCTGAACAGATTATAAAAGAGCACATAAATATGCACTACTTTGCCCATTTAACCGATTTTCTATCATTAATAATAACAAAAGTACCCATACAATCCAACGTCCCGTGAGACACACTGTATATATATATATATATATACATATATATATATATATATTCGGAAATTGACAGGGATGATGAGATGCGTTTTCAGTGACATCAATAAAATCAAGATTTTGGCTGGGTAGGTACCTTTATGCAGTTCAGAGAATTGAAATGGCCACTGGCATCTTACATCGGAATAAATTCTAATAGTAGCACTGCTTGCTTATTTTACAGATATATTACTGCTTTATTACTATTATACAGATGTAAGCTCACAGTGGCCGTCGCAGGGCAACACAAAACAACTGCCATCACCCATGCCTATGATTTTATTTGAATATTTATTTCAGTGGTTTTACATCATACTAAAATAATATTAAAAAATTAAGATGACATAACGTGAACATTAACAAGAGCTGTCGACCCAACAAAAACAAATCACTACACGTTACTTCTGGCAGTACCTGTTTCCATATTTTTTTTATAAGATCATAACTTACATGTTGCAACGCTTCATCAAAAGTCGTGAAAATATCAGTTTCTATGCCCCGAATAGTTCCAAAATCTGTGGTTGCGGTAAAAATGTCGCTATGTACTACATGGACGGCGCTATGTACACATACGTTAACGGCTGCGTTTATTGATATATTCGGATTAAAGTGTGTCCGGATTAACGAGGTTGCACTGTATATATGATTTTTTATTGAGATAGTCTCGTTCATAGTCTTGTTTCAATATTATTTATTATTTCCTCCTAGTCTATACTTAATTCTCGTGAGATTTGTGATAGATCAATACATATTAATACGTGTCCTAAGTGTCAAAGTGGAGAATACATTTAAGTTAATAACATAAAAAAAATTAAAAATCAATTCACATAATGTAAAGTACTTAATTTGTTAACAATACAATAACCTCAGTGCCCATCCTGACTGAAAATCTAACAACCGAAAAGTGTTTCTGGTATGCTTTTTTTACGTAGAATCTGAATAAAGGTTTTTGGGTTTAGACAATTCAGAATTTCTGATCCAAATTCTACAAAAATCACACTAAAACAGTTTTTGCTCTGTCTACGCTAAAATGTTAATTTATTAGTTCTTTTTTTAGTAAGTTATGTAAATTTATTGCAGGAAAACAAAACAAAAAATGCTTTTTTTATGTTATTATATTACATTTATTGTCGATTTTGAGCCCCCTGGGGTCACGGGTTAATATGTATTTATCGATATCAGATTTGTCATGAATCAAGTATGGATATAAAGGAGGATTGAGAGGATCCTGCAAAAGAGAAAAATATTAGGACCACCCTAATGAAGATGCTAATAAATGCTTTATATAGCAGCCCTTAATAATCATTTACAAAAAGCATTAATTACAAGCCGAAATTTATATTTATCGTATCTTGCATAAATTTTGAGGTATTTGCGACGAATGTCGAAAAAAAAAAAGAATGAACGCACTGTCTGCAAATGCCAGCGGTGGCTCTCGGGGCAAAGGCAATGCGAAATTAATACGGGCGGAATGCGAAAAATATTCGAAAATTGTCTGCAGCCCGGATTAGCGGCATTCTCCATATTTATAATTTAGAAAGTTATGCGCCTCTCGTCGCAAAAATACCAACCACTAAAATTAATTTCGTGTACAAATTAATAGGTGCGCATTTTTTCCATGGCCGTGATTTATCGTACGGAGAAAACAACGTCGTAGTGCATTTTTTACAACTCGTAAACTCGCATAAATCATCCATATTCTGTTATGTTAATATGATGATTTATTGATTTTCAGTCGGGAATTATTTGAATCTTGTTCGTTTCTTTTCCGGCGGCTATGCATTTATTGCATAAGTAAACGGGTTGCAGTTATGCCTGTTCCATGCACATGACAAAATTCAGGCATACATTATAACAGATTCCAGAAGTTTTTCCTGCCAACGCTATAATTAACAATTCCGTGTAGGCACTGTAAGCTAATGGGGAATGTCGGGAATCACGGCGTTCTATACGGTAAAATATGACAGTCAATATTATCGAATGCAGAACATTTTCATTAGTCGTTTATAAATGATGGGTTAACAGATAAAACCAGTTTGTAATTTAGAAAGTCATTTATTATATTGTTATTCTAAGAGTTCCTGTTCATTCACTGTAAATCACAAACGTTAGCTTTTTTCCATAGCTTCAACAAAATAAAATAAACCAAATATCTTTGATATTTATTTGGATAACAAATCGTCATTTTTTTAAATCTGATCGCCAGTCCATTTGAAGAAATTCTCAAATTCATACCCAGGAATCTTATCGGACTGCATTTTTATTGTTCTTTTTTGTAGTACTCTACCGCCCCCTAATTTATTCAGAATGCGATAACATTGTTATTAAAATAAATTATTTAAAAATATTGGGAATATCGCCAACACCAATAAAACTTATTATTTTGAAATTTTGCTATTTTTGCAAAATTAATGACTTGGTTCTGCAAGTTCTGGAAAAAAATATAATTGATTTAAAAAGAATATCCTTAGCAAATCTAAAATCCCGTTAACCAAACTGCTCAAAAGTTCACCTTTCAAATGGGATATTTTCTTATAACGAAGGCGCATTTAAATCTTTGTTCATAATTTGAACAATAAAATGATTCGGAATTATTTCCCCCTTATTATTGTGTCAGAAGATGTCACAGAAACTTTATTGCTACTAATAAGACTAGAGGGGCGGTGTCGTCATTGCTTTTAAAAATAATTTTCTTTGCAAACGTTTGGAAATTGGTAAGTTCTTTGCAGACTTACACTGCATTCTAGATCTTTCTTATTGTTGGCCTTATGTATGCCTCCTAACTCCTTCACACAGATAAGAATGTTTGTTTAACTCAAGTAAATATGTGTTTTACGAGGGGCAAACATATATTTATTTGCTACAAAGAATTTTTATTTCAATCAAAACAATATTACTTCACTCCAAACAAATAGTATTTGACTCAAATAAATTCTTTGTACCAAATAAATATATTTTTGCCTCTATTCAAACACGCATTTATTTGAGTTAAACAAAAATTTCTATCTGTGCAGACACCATTTAAGCTTTTTTTGATGCCATAATTCCGTTTCTGATCAATTGCCCTGTGTTTATTGCCGGTGACTTTAACAAACCTCGAATCATTGACGGAGTTTCTACATTCGGTAAATCGTGTCATGTCAGGCGGTTTGCTGTAGTGCTAACCTTGAAGCACTTCAACAATGTTCCGAATTCCAATAATACATTGTTGGATCTTATTCATTCTAATTTGGATGCAAGATGCAACCATTCGTGTTAATCGTGATGACTCCTCACTTGTTTTGGAAGATCTGCATCATCCTGCACTGAACATCGATGTTGCTTTCAACACCTGCCAACCTTCTACACAGTTTCACAGTTTCCTGCAGCTGATAACACCCGGTACAGTTTTGTTAGGGCAGATTTTCGTAGCTTATATCAGCATTTGATGAGCATAGACTGGACTTTTCTGGAGCTGAGCACCAGGGTCGATCATGCTGTTGACTGTTTCTACGGGGTGTTGTAAGGAGTTATGGATATCTATGTACCGCGTCTTCTCCTTACCCACCTTGGTTTGATACGTAAATCATCAGGAACCTAAAACTGAAGAACTACTATCGACGTAAGTGGAGATCTACGAATTATACCTACTATCATGAAGAGTTTAAACGTGTGCGCCAATATCTTAGATTACAAATTGATGTTGCGTACTCCAGTAGTCAGTGTTAAGGGATCTATCAAGGATGCTTCAAGCAAGGTCTGAAGCTTTATTTACCAGAGAAGAGGTACCTCCCGTATTCACGCCCGAATGACTGATCGTCTTGTGGAATTTGTAGATGCTAGAGACATAGTCTGTGCGCTCGGTGAGAGTTTTTCGTCTTCCTTTACCAATGATGTTCCTAATATCATGGCGCCGGTTAATATTGTTTCTTTTATTCCTGCGTTTACCTTCAATACAATTGGCGAAGATGAAGCTATTCGCCTTGGAAAATTTTCAAACTAAAATGCCTCTGGCGATGACATGATGCCCAGCTTCCTATTACGTGATTATAGACTAATATTCGGATATGCCCTGCTTATTATTTTTAAACTCGCTAGTAAGACATCTTACTTCCCCGGAAGTTTGAAGGATGACACGGATCTGGTCAGTGCATAAGAAGGAAGTAGTGTTGACAAATATCGACCCATTGCCATTTTGTCGATTTTGCTAAACTGTTCGAGCAAGCTTTATACTCATAGATGTCAAGCCACACATTTCTCAATATCAACATGGGTTTTTCCCTGGGCGTTCCACGTTCACCAATTTGGCTTGTTTTACGAAGTTTGCTGCGACAGTCTTGGAGTCTGGTAATCAGTTGGATGTTATCTAGACATATTTTAGTTAGGCTTTCGTTAGACTATCTCATGGAATTCTCCTGAGAAAGCTCGATCAGTTTGGACTTGGTCCTTCGGCGAGTAAGGTGGGATCTTATTTGCATGATAGAAGGGTTTATGTGTACTATAATGTGTTTAAGCCGCACGAGTACATCGCCTCTTCTGGTGTGCCTCAGGCTTCCAGTCTAGGCCGATTACTTTGTCTATTATTTGTAGACGACTTACTCGGATCACTTTCCTGTCGTGCGTACTAACTTTTCGCTCCGATACGTACAACTGATACACGGTTGCTTCCGGAGGAATTGGACACGGTCAATTCCTACTGTATCACTAATGGTTTACCCCTAAATGTCGATGAGTGCCTGTTCATGACTTAGTTGTGTCGTCTTATGCCAGGAAGAACCTTATGTCGGGTTGCCAGCATTAAGGATTTGGGAGTTTACTTACTTTACTTTGACGGACATCTTCGTCGAGGAATCCATAGTGCGGAATTCTCCAGAAAGCTGGTGCGTGGTGGTTTGGAGTTTGGACTGCCCAATGCTATTGGCGGAGGTCCGTTTCCATGTGCCGAGGACATCTAGTAGATATACGTCGACACTTCAAGTGCCCCCTGCTAGGGCAAACATTGGTGTGCGGGCTCCTATATATCATATGTCACGTAATGCCAACAATATTTATGACGACATATTCCATCGGTAACTTACGTGTCATCATGAGTGTTATCATAAGTGTTATTTTGTATCATGTATCATGTACCTAAGTGTCAATCAGTGCTACTTGCCATAATGGCTATTTTTTTGCTATTGTCATTGTAATTGTTATATGTATTATTATTATGTATATAATGTGATTGCGTACACAGATATTAATTTTTGTTTAACTCAAATAAATATTTTTTGATGAACGGAAAAAATATATTTATTTACTACAAAGAATGTTTATTGTATTATCTATTTAGGCTTCAGACAAAGAACAGATAATGGCACCCACATATTTGTGAATTACTGAAAATTTAAATGATAATTTTGAAGTAGTCATTCATGTTTTTATATTTAATGTTACATTCAGCTTAATGACTATTTATCCATCTGTGAAATAATTACTGTAATGAGGATGTCAAAAACAAACAATAGGTGCTTATGTCGAATATTGTCATAACTAAACATGTAAAAACAAGTAAAACTTTTATGAGATATAATTTTCCATAAAAGCAATGTTATTCATATTAGCAATATGGCATATAAATATGTAATATTAAGCGTATCACAATATTTCAACTTTTTCTTGATCGCGAGTGTATGTACATACTTTGCAATATCCATAAAATACATATTACTGCCATAAAAGTTACCCTTTTGTTATGTCCTCAGGACCGGGCAGGAATGTCCCCTTTTATCTCGCCCTGTTTTTATTAAGGGGCTCAGAACTAAATTTCGCAAAGTTTGTTTGGCCTCGCGCTTATTTAAATATTCATTTTTGAGCCCCATTTACATACATATGGGGCCGGCGATATTCCCCGTTTACTTTGAATTTTAAATTCCGATGTAATCATATTCCGAATTAAATCAGTTCATTTTGAAACTGCTCGGCGCGTCCCACTGCCTCCCTGCCTGCGCTTGCTGACTGAAACTCGATCCAGAACTAACTTTGATAATAAGATCGTGAGAGAAGTTTCCTGCCCAATTTTTATATTGAATTATTGAAGTTCTTCTTCTTCTCTTGCCCAGACTAGCGCGCGCGTTTCCTGGAATTGTGTTGTTCGACTCGTTTTATTGCATGCGAGAATCGATTAAGCACAACTGAGCCAAACCCACCCCCGACACCCACCCCACACCCCCAACGAAATCTATTACTATTTTCCCTTCTTTTGATTATACTTTTACGATTCCGTGGGCTTTATTCTGGATTAACGGATGAAGGGGTTTAATAGATGGTAAAACTTCGAAATTAGATCTTCAACTTTTCTACGTGAGCATTTTTATCCTCCTATATTCAACTTGCAACAAAGTAAATGAAGTTCCTTTGTGGAGGGCGATGCCCGATCGTCAAAATCACGTATTTCCGCATTCGGCTTTATAGAATCTAATAAGAAGTATGCTAAAAACTTCTACTACTTTTTCTTTATTATTTTCTTTCTTATACGTTATAAGTATATAAATCTTGAATAATGAGGTAAGTTTGAGACAAGGATCAGACAAGGATCATAAACAATATATCATAATCCACACTTTACAAGAAACCATTGTTATAATACCAACCTTTGTATCTGGCATTAAATACCTTGGAGTATATATCGATTCCAAGCTTACATGGGAAAAAACATGCGCTTCAAACGCCAAAAAGAAATAAACAAAATAATATTTACAATCGGCTATTTGCCAAACATAACTACGTTCAGCACCTTAATGAACACGAACTTTTATTTATTTCCACTTAACATACGCCGTCCTATGTTGGGGTCATTCAGGGCACGCATCCCAAGTCTTTGGAGCTCAGGGAAGGTGTCTTAACGAGGCGTTTAAATCGGAAATGCAGTTACAATTTTCAATCGGCTATTACATGTGCTTCGGCTACATATGTTTAAGTTTGTACATTAAAAATATACGTTAGAGTGAACTTTGTACCTTTGCTAATAATAAAAAAAATCTGATGTGGCCAGGCACATGACTTTATCATACTATATATAAAATTAATCATTTAGCTGCATGAGATTCTATTTGATCGAGATCGGCTATGTCTGCATTAAAATAAAACTAGTAGAACTAGACAGATATCTCGATTAAAGCTGCGTTCGGATATTGTACTCCGTTGACCGGGTACACCGTCCAAATGACACTTACGTGTTAGTGGGTGTAAAAAGTGTAACGGTGTTCAATATCCGAACGCAGCCTATATTGACAGTAGTATTTTCAAAACATTAGCCTTTGACACTAGCTACTGTCATTAGAATCAAAAAATCTGACATATCCTGGCTACTAGTTTTAAAGCAGTAAGACCGATCTCGATGAAATAAACATAAACATAAACATAAACAAACTTTATTTCCTCTTCAAATATAGCACAAGGAAGGTCAAATGTAACACACATGATTAATCAATCAATTCTTAAATAATATAGTAATAAAAATAGTAATAACAAAAGCCACATAAAATCAAAAAAAAGAAAACACTAATTGATAATTGAATAATTGAAAAATTGAAAAATTGCAACTAAACACTCCATTCTCGCGGGCAGAGCACAAACTCCTCGACAGAGTAGAAAGCATTTTCAACAAGTAGTCGCCTGACAGCTGCTTTGAATTTATTTAACGGAAGTGACTTAATGTCGTCTCTAAGTATATTAAACACTTTTATCCCCTGGTACCCAATCGTTCTCTGAGAAGTAGTTAACCTGTGGTATGGTATTGTTAGCTGATTACTGAATCTTGTGTTATGGGAGTGAACCTCCTGCTGACGTTGAAATTTGTTAATGTTTTCTTTGACGTATATTAAACACTTATACAGAAACAAACACGGAACCGTCATGATTCCCTCTCGTATAAACAGAGGTCTGCAACTGTCTCTGAAAGGTATTCCAAAAAGCGCGCGCATAACCCTCTTTTGAGAAATAAACACTCTCATTGCGTAGCTGGAAGAACCCCACAGTAGTATGCTGTAGCTGACTACGCTTTGAAAGTTTGAGAAATAAAGCATTTTAGCGGTGCTGACATCCACTAACTGTAAGATCTTTCTAATTTGAAAAGTGACCGAGTTCAATCTCTTACACAGCATAGTTACTTGATGCTCCCAATTTAAGCTATTGTCTATGTATACTCCTAATAGCTTAATTTGACCATTCTTGTGCTTCCTTAAGTGAATGTGCACTTGCCGTATCCAAATCACTTTGATTATCGGCCTTGTCGAAAATGGTACGTCGTCTGTGAAGTTAGCATCTCAAATGTTAGCATCTCATAAGTTGACTTCATATTTACTTGCATCCAGTATAGTTCTACAGTTCTACATAGGTTTTAACAATAGTTCTGTTAATTTACCTATTTTAATGCGCTTTGAAAAAATGAGATGCCAACTTCGCAACGCATATGTTAGCATCTCACCGAATTCTGCCAGTTCTGGGTTCCAAAAAATTACATACGATAGTTCTAGTGATGCAGAGTAAGATACAAAAGAGTTCTAGGCCCCACGAGTTCCTGAATAATTATTAAAAATTATAAACAATTTTTTTTCAAGAAATCGATGAGATGCTGATACTTAGAAGACAGTTCTGGGTTCCCAGAATTTATATATGATAGTTTTAGTGATACAAAGTAAGATACAAAAGAGTTCTGGGCCCCACGAGTTCCTGAATAATTATTAAAAATTATAAACAATTATTTTTCAAGAAATCGATGAGATGCTGATACTTAGAGGACAGTTCTGGGCTTCTAGAATTTATATATGATAGTTTTAGTGATGTAAAGTAAGATACAAAAGAGTTCTGGGTCCCACGAGTTCCTGAATAATTATTAAAAATTATAAACAATTATTTTTCAAGAAATCGATGAGATGCTGATACTTAGAGGACAGTTCTGGGCTTCTAGAATTTATATATGATAGTTTTAGTGATGTAAAGTAAGATACAAAAGAGTTCTGGGTCCCACGAGTTCCTGAATAATTATTAAAAATTATAAACAATTTTTTTTCAAGAAATCGATGAGATGCTGATACTTAGAAGACAGTTCTGGGTTCCCAGAATTTATATATGATAGTTTTAGTGATGTAAAGTAAGATACAAAAGAGTTCTGGGTCCCACGAGTTCCTGAATAATTATTAAAAATTATAAACAATTTTTTTTCAAGAAATCGATGAGATGCTGATACTTAGAAGACAGTTCTGGGTTCCCAGAATTTATATATGATAGTTTTAGTGATGTAAAGTAAGATACAAAAGAGTTCTGGGTCCCACGAGTTCCTGAATAATTATTAAAAATTATAAACAATTTTTTTTCAAGAAATCGATGAGATGCTGATACTTAGAAGACAGTTCTGGGTTCCCAGAATTTATATATGATAGTTTTAGTGATGTAAAGTAAGATACAAAAGAGTTCTGGGCCCCACGAGTTCCTGAATAATTATTAAAAATTATAAACAATTTTTTTTCAAGAAATCGATGAGATGCTGATACTTAGAGGACAGTTCTGGGCTTCTAAAATTTATATAAGATAGTTTTAGTGATGCAGAGTAAGATACAAAAGAGTTCTGGGCCCCACGAGTTCTAATTATTAAAAATTATAAGCAATTTTTACACAATTATTTACAATTATAAACAAAGCGCATTCGAAAGAGCGATGCCATATATGAAAGTGCAGTCATTTTTCCGAAAAATACGTTTAGAGAAAAAGACACCTTCGGTACACCTCATTTACAGGACAGCCATTTTCTTATTCAATTACTTGGCGGCGATACGCTGCCGCGTATCTTGATATCTTACATTCTGCGCTACCCAGAACCAACGGCGTGGACGTAGTAAGATTTTGGCTCCATTTTTTATTATTTTTTTTTTCTAGTATGTTTTTCTTTTCTTTTTGTTATTTTTTTTTCGTTTTTGTCATTTTTTTGTCATGTATATTTTTAATTTAAATGTTTTTGTATCAAAGTAGTTAATTTCAAATCTTTTCATCCTATTTTCGCTTCATGTTTTTAACTTTTTGTTTGTTTTATTTTAATTTTTATTTTTTTTGTTTCTTATTGTTTTTTTTTGTTTTTTTTTTCGATTTTTGTAATTTTTTGTTGTATATATTTGGTATGTAAATAAAAGAAAATTCTTACATGCTTTTTTTCGCTTTTGATGATTTTCTTCATTCCGTTTTTGTTTTTGTTACGAATTTTTGTTTTTTTTGCATTTTTGTATCAATATCTATTCCAGTCTTTCATGGTTTGTATCCTGAGATACTGTATACAATGAGATGGGGTTGAACCTTTTTTCTTTTATTCACACTTTCCCGAGTGGGGCCTAAATCATTGTATTCGTGCCAATACATTCCGGATTTGGTATACGCGACGTAATGGCCTGGCGACCAGCTTATAAGACCCTCAAGCGTATACACTCGATTTTCTATTTCGATATTAACCGCGATTGAGTCGAGAGTGTGGTGAATGTCATTCCTGGTCGTGTACGCAGGATCCGTTAATACAGTAGTATCAATGATCACATGTGGTCCATATGTGACATCGTCTTCGATCCGTTCGTTACATTTTCGACATGTCCGTGATTTTATTTGCCCGTCATCTATCGCCTGCTGCATAAACCCGAATCCTTTGCACAGTATCAGATCCACGTTTATGCTCAAAGTGACGTTTTCGGTGGTGAAACGATATCCACATGGGCAGCTGACTTTGGTTTTATGGCTCGGAAGATCAACCAGAATGTACTGAGCTAAATGTACAACGTTGCACTCAGCATCCAAACTCTTTATTGTCCTCGTGGACTCTTCGAATCGGAAAAGCCCAATGTTGGACAATATCTCTGCTCTTCCTTTATATTCTGGCACCGCGATTTTCTTCTTACCCCTTAAAATTTGAAGCGCTAAGCGTGTGGTTTTGTTCGTCGATGCTTCTAGAGCCTGGCAATATATTGCATTTGATGCCATTGCAATCATAATCACTTGGAAAAGTGAATCAAATGCGCAAGTCCTCTTTATGTTCAGGCGAGTGCTTCCCTGAATCACAGGATTGCAAAATGAACCATTTTTAAATCCTGGGAGCTTCGATACCTTCGTATCTTTGATATATTCCCATTCCGGACATATATCTAAATACGAAGGTTTGGCTCTTTTCGGCGGGAGGTCTTTCGGCTCAGAGCGCGTGGGCGTTTCTTTTTCCGCTTTTCCACGCCAGTCTTCATACGTATTCCAGACACGGCATTCATTATCAGAACTCGATTGAATGTTATTGGAGCTTCCGAAGGAGTTAGTACTGTTGTTTCCATCACTGATTTTATTCGGTATCGGTGTCGATGTAAACATTTTATGATCTTCCGAAAAAAAATTGCTCACACTGATCTGCAAATCCGTCCCGTCAACTTGCTTGTTGCATCCCATTTCCACGTCGGGCAAGTTGATCGTTTCCTGATCCATTTTAATGATCTGCGCCACGTCGCCTTCGCGAGAATGCTCGGTATCTTTTTCCGCTGACTGATGATCGGATGGTACTTCCAACACGCTAAGAGTCAAATTAGAGTTACCATATTTTCGGATATCAGGAATGTTAACCTTATGCTTCTCGTTCGTGACCTTCTCGGATGATTTTTGTCTTTCATCCTTTGACGGAAGATCTGCTTGATTGGATGCCAGTTTAACTTTGCCGCTGAGATGTTTCAAATGTTGGAGGACAAATTTGTCGATGCGCATTGGCAATTTAATGTCAAATGCACGGCGTTTTAAATCGGCAAACTCGGATTCGACTGACGAGGATGTAGCTATTATCGAACCTCTTTCGAAATGGCATCGCATAATACCGGTCCAAAGCTGCAAAATCGGCATTAATTGTTTTTTCAGGCAACGAGCAAACCCGGGATTGAAACACGCGTTTATGATACTTCCGTCTTTCGAACGGTTGCCCAGATTTTCAGCATGACAAAATTTCGAATTGGTCCATTTTTTCCAGTCGGACTCAGTTCCAATGTCCTCTCCCTCATCGTTGTTCATGTCAACATCATCGTCGTCGTTAGCCTCAATATTCCTGAAAGGCACTCCTTGAATAGTTTTATTGAGGACTTCGATATGCTTTTGAGCTGGGACCGGCACTCCGTCGTTGTTGCTTCCGATTGTCTCGCTCAAAGACACAACCAGCAGACATTCGACGAAGCATTCCAAAAACCTGAAATCGTAAATCTGGTAGGCTTGGCCGATGCAACGTAAAAAAAATTGTTTTGATGCTTTCATTTTGTTGGCAAAACATTTCCACTTGGACACCATGGCGATAAAATGGCTGACATCGAGCCGTACGTACGATGCCGGTAGCACAAGCGAACCCTTAAAAATGACGTCATAGCATTTTTGCAGGTAATTTTGCATGTCTTCGCATTTACCAAAAACTTCTGCAACAGCATTCACCAGAGCACGTCCGAAGTCACACACGACAATTGGAGGCCGAGGTGCACGGTTCGCCAAAATGGTTCTCAAGAACTGCGCTATTTGCAATGATCTTTGGTCGGCTGAGACCATTTGGAAAACTGGCACACTACCTTCGTCAGTTACGATCATGCATTGGTAGAGAAACACATGAGCTTCGTTCTTGGATTGCCGAGTTGCTATACCCCCTGTTGCATCGATAACCAAAACAGCACTCTAGTTGTTTTTGCACCGTGACGCGTATAATTGTTGCTGTTCCGGCAGCCAATAAATGCAGTGAAATTTGTATAAAGAAATGCTATGGATCGAACCCGAGAACTCACCATTAATGCGTTGTTCGAGAAGGTTCAACGGCGGCTCCGCGAATTCCAACCCAAGCGTCTTCAGCATTTGCTGCTCCTTTGCTTTGCGTAGGGTAGCTGCATTCGGAATGATACGCGGATTTTTCCCTCCAAATTTCTTCAATTTATTTGCCTGTTCGCGCTGAAAAGTGACGGCATCTTTTCGCTGTTGAATCAATTGTAAGGCTACTTTTTCGCGGCGTTTACCCCTCAGCTGTCGTTTTCTTATGCCAGTGTGCAAGTGCAGACAAATGTTTTCGATGTGACACGAAAATGCCACATCGGTGTCTGGTGGAGGTGCATTATTTAACCGACCAGATATTTTTGCTTTGCACTCAGTGCAGTAACCGAAAAATTGAGCATACGCTGCTGCATTCGCGGATGGAGTGACCAAATTATTTTTAAACGAAAATACGCATTCCACCGATTTGTGTTGCTGGCATATTCGCTCAGCAATGATATCTGCCCATCCTTCCTGCAGCTTCCAATAAATTCGCCCAGATAAATTTTTTTTTTTTGGTCGAATTTCTAGCCATTTTTCAGCTGACAAAATCAATTTGATTTCTATTGAATGCGCTTTTCTACTATTGTTGCAAACTGAAGCGACAATCGAGCTATTATCCACAGTACTACTACTGTCTTCAGACTTCTCATCACCTACTGACTCCAGTTCATGCATCTGAGCAACGAGTACTTTGTATCCATTGCGATTTTCATTAACATTAATAATCGTATAGACATGACGTGGTTCGATATACGAGCCACGTAGTGCCATGCGATTTGAAATAAGTCGATACACGGGATGCGATGGTGGCAAGGCTTTGCCCGTGGAGTCAAGGGATCGGCAGTCATTTTGCATTACAATTTCTTGCAATGCTTTTTTATCATAGACCATTGCAATGTTTACGGAACTATTCGGCGAAATTAGGCTCGAGAGACAAGATTGATAGGTGGAACTCGCAAGTCTTAAAACTCAATCGCCGATACTCCTTGAACAGGATACAGGAATTCCCGCAAACGAAAATAGATCGATGCAGTCGATCGCGTGATGTAGGAGAGAACGCTATATACGAGGGTCTACCCGTGGCCTGTGTATACCATCGGCGCGGCGGAACCTAGGCAAGCAGCACCGATGCCTACCGTACGGATTTATCCGTAGTGCTACGGATTTTGCAAGGTCTGCTCGGAAATACGGATAACGTTCAGAATCTACGGATTTTCTTATATAAACTACAAAACAAATTTTTTTTCCAATTGCACTATCTATTATTTTATTTACTGGAGACGATATAGTCGCGGTATATAGATATAGATATATGTTTGCATTGAGTAATATGTTATGGAAAAATAGAAGTTGCACGGAAGATTGGTTTTCTTAGACCATATAAGCTCTATGCTACATTCCATCACAATCAAATCTATGATTGGCTATTAGGGTGGTCTTTATTCTGCTTTTTTTTCTGTCTGACCCTCTCAATTTGTTCCATTATATCCATAATTAATTCCTGTGAAATTTGAGCTCGATCGAAATATACAGGTCGCTCAAAGGGCTCAAAATCGAAAATAAGTTCAATTTAATAATATTAAAAAAATTAAAATAGATATCTGAGAATTTCACATATTTCCAAGTACTTAATTTGTTAAAAATAAAATAATCTAAGATCAGTGACCATTCTGGCCAACGAAGAACAAAATGAAAACAGTTTCTGGAATGCTTTTTTCCGTACAATCTGAATCTGAATGCGAAAATTCCAAATTGTGTGTGGTTTTTGAGAGAAAAATATGCATTTTTTAATTTTTTGCAGTACTTCTTACCTCAAAAACTAGGCATTTCTGCATTCAGATTCAGATTGCTCGGAAGGAAGCATACCACAAACTGTTTTCATTTGTCCGATGTTGTTCTTTCTTGGCCAGGATGGTTACTGAGTTTAGATTATTGTATTTTTAACCAATTACGTACTTAAATATGTGAAATCTAGGCTCAAAATTCAATGAATCATTTTTGTATATTTTTTTAGATTAAGCTAATTTATTGTGGTAAACAAAATAATTTTTTTAAAATATTATTAATTTGAACTTATTCTCGATATTGGGCCCCTTGAGCGACCTGCAAATATGTTCCGATCAATCTCAAATTTCACAGGAATTAATTATGGATATAAACGAACAAATTGAGAGGGTCAAACAAAAAAGAAGCAAATCAGTTTGATTCTATTTTTTGGGTTGTGTATTTAACTTTGCTGTAGTAGTCGTCCCGATCACGATGGTATTTCAGCTATAACTATTACGTTAATAAATGGAAATCTAAGAATATGAAGTTGATATTGCTGCTTTTTAAAAGTTTCCTGAAAGAAAAAAAAATAGACTTCGTGCTCTAGAAATGTCATGCATTACGTGTTTACGATTTATGTAAATCGATAAATCGGCATGGTGGATTGACTAACTATTAATTAAATAGCGGCTAATTTTTCATACTTTTTATTAGGTATCTCTGTTGTGATACTTATTTCATCCTGTAAACCCAGAACTGTCTTCTAAGTATCAGCATCTCATCGGTTTCTTAAAAAAAAATTGTTTATAATTTTTAATAATTATTCAGGAACTCGTGGGGCCCAGAACTCTTTTGTATCTTACTTTGTATCACTAAAACTACAATATATAAATTCTAGAAGCCCAGAACTGTCCTCTAAATATCAGCATCTCATCGATTTCTTGAAAAAAAATTGTTTATAATTTTTAATAATTATTCAGGAACTCGTGGGGCCCAGAACTCGTTTGTATCTTACTTTACATCACTAAAACTATCATATATAAATTCTAGAAGCCCAGAACTGTCTTCTAAGTATCAGCATCTCATCGATTTCTTGAAAAAAAAATTGTTTATAATTTTTAATAATTATTCAGGAACTCGTGGGGCCCAGAACTCTTTTGCATCTTACTTTACATCACTAAAACTATCATATATAAATTCTAGAAGCCCAGAACTGTCCTCTAAGTATCAGCATCTCATCAATTTCTTGAAAAAAAATTGTTTATAATTTTTTAATTATTCAGGAACTCGTGTGGCCCAGAACTCTTTTGTATCTTACTTTGTATCACTAAAACTATCATATATAAATTCTGGGAACCCAGAACTGTCTTCTAAGTATCAGCATCTCATCGATTTCTTGAAAAAAAATTGTTTATAATTTTTAATAATTATTCAGGAACTCGTGGGGCCTAGAACTCTTTTGTATCTTACTCTGCATCACTAGAACTATCGTATGTAATTTTTTGGAACCCAGAACTGTCAGAATTCGGTGAGATGCTAACATATGCGTTGCGAAGTTGGCATCTCATTTTTTCAAAGCGCATTAAAATAGGTAAATTAACAGAACTATTGTTAAAACCTATGTAGAACTGTAGAACTATACTGGATGCAAGTAAATATGAAGTCAACTTATGAGATGCTAACATTTGAGATGCTAACTTCACAGACGTGAAAATGGTTGTGTCGTCAGCATAGAGAACCGTACTGGAGGTTATATTGGAAGCAAGATCGTTCACGTATATAATGAATAGAATCGCTCCAAGTACAGATCCCTGAACAACCCCATGCGATGTGAGGAGCTGAGAGGATATTTTACCATTTACTGCAACCAGCTGCCTTCTACCTGTAAGATAAGACCTAAATAGCTGAAGTGGTATTCCTCTGATCCCGTAGTACTCCAATTTATTTAATAAGATTGTATGGCTAACGCAGTCGAACGCCTTAGAAAGATCGAGACAAGTAGCTGAGCATTTTTTTGCTTTATCAAACCCTATAGCAATGTTTTCTACCAAATTTATGAGAGCCTTCATGGTTGATCTGTTCTTTATATAGCCATATTGGTGTAAAGAAAATAAATCATTTTTTTCGAGATAGTCAATTAACCTTGCTTTTAGAAGTTGTTCGATTATTTTAGAAAATATAGGTTGGATTGCTATTGGTCGATAGTTATTCTTGTCGTCTCTTGAACCATTTTAAAAAATTGGGATTATTTTAGCCACTTTGAGGCTATCTGGGAAAATTCCGTAGGAAAAGCACAAATTAATGACTCTAGTAAGCTGTTCAATAATGTGCGGCGCAACAAATTTTACCACCCTGAAATTTAATCCGCACGTGTCTTCTGAATTACTAGCTTTTAAATAGAATTTGCTCATGCAGCTAAACTATAAATTCTACCAAAAAATGTCATACACATAAATTATAGAAAATTTCCTCTCCTTTAATTTATTATTTAACTATTTTGACGACATTACACAAATAGCGGCTCATTTACAAAATCTTCGAAAAATGCTAAGAGTAAACCACCAGTTCCTTTGGACCCTTTTCAACAGAAAGCTTTTCAGCTCTAAGTTTGGTTATGAAACTTCTAAATATGAAGTTTTGTCCCGATACCTTTAGTAGTTTCTCCGGAATCGTCGCCACAAAAACGGGTACACACACACACACATACACACACACACACACAGACATTTTTTTGTACCTTGGTCAAAAATGTTCAGGGGACCCAAAAAGACATATTTCCGCGAAAATCTCAAAATTTTTTTTTGGCATGATTACAATACTTTACATACTGCGTATGATAAAGTAAAAACTACCTGGCTCAATTCTGTCAAGTGTAGGTGACGAATTCTGTGAATATCGGCTTTTTTTTGTTGAACGCAAGAAGACTACGACATAGCCACCAACAATCTTAAAATCCGTCACCTAGACACGACAGAATTGAGCCGGATATTTTTTGTATTATCGGCAAAGGTTCCAAGTTCAGTTTAACGTATAATTTGAATTAAAATACCTAATCATTTCGGTGTAATAAACTAAATTCATAGAGCTAAAAGTATTTTACATTTAGGTATCTCGGTGCTGTGGCGTGGAGCGCCAGGTCTGATATGGGGTGTTAAACTATAATAATATTATAGTTATATTATAATAGAACAGAGAGGGGTAGATATGGAATTAACTACTATAAGATACAATTTTATAATGTTTACAATTTTACAATCAATATTGAAAAATTACCTGTTGAGGAAGGCATTTTACAGTTGGATGGAATAATTGGACAATAATTTTTCGGTACAAGGTTTTCAAGTTCTGAAAAACTGTACTTTAATTATCAAATTGTCTTTTTAAATTTGATTATAACATTGATTTGCCCGTTAATTGTACTGTACATGTATAACTTCGCGTAATATGTGATTTTGTATGCTTATGTCCTGTGGTTAATACCATTATTATTATTGTTTATTGTTGTTGGTATTATTGTGTGTATTAATTATTATTATAGCATTAATCAACCATATATTAGTAAAAACAACAATGTGTCTTTTATTTACATCTATAATAACGTACAGCCGTCGGCATCGTCTCTATATAAAGAGCTACATATCACAAATTCAGGACGGCAATGAAAAATACATTCATTTACAGTTTTTTACTATGGATCTGCTTTTATCCAATAAAATAACGACAAATAAACGTATGATTCTTTGCATTTAAACGCACACTTATTAGGGTGCGCCGATTTTTTTTTAATTTTCAAATTCGGGAATGTGCAATTATGGAAAAGTTGTGAGTTAATGAATTAAAGAAAACACCTAATTTATTTTTTTTTTATTTTGATGTTTTGAACTGCCGCAAAGGCTTTAAAATTATTTTAATTTTTTATATTTTTTTTATTTCTTTTTTGTTTTTTAAGTGAATAGTATCATATAATAATAGTATATTATTTGAAGAGCACATAACTAAAGATATAAATCGCCAGCATGAAGTTTATGCGCGAGCCGTAGGCGAGCGTGTAGACATACGAGCGTCAGAGAAGTTTCAATTTTCTTGTCCACGCAAGTTCTTGTCATCAATAAAATTTATAAAAATTTATAAAATTTCAGATCTCTATGATTTTTAATTAGGCACGTGTCGCTTCAGATTCGCCATGAACTGGACCGACATCTGATATTTCAGACATTTTTAATTGAACTGTAAAGCAATTACTTTAGGTAGTTTAGTTTAGGTAGATAGTTTAGTTTAGGTAGATAGTTTATTCTAGAGCAAATTTAATCATTTCTAATTCTTCGTCGTTTTTGTTCTATCAAATTGCTGACTATGGCAATGGATTTTTGAGAGTACCCAAAACTACTTTTGAAGAATAACGTTGACTCGAGAAAAAAAATGTAGGTTCATTATATGTATGTATAATAAAGTCTATCTGGAGACGCACAGTAATTGATTTAAAAACAAAAAACTGATATCAAGAATCAATATTAAAATGCTTCAGAGGAATCAGTACCTTCCATTGCTTTCTCGTCGCAAAACACTTAGTTTTTTCTCCACTATTGATTCATAGCAACAAAACAGAAAATATTACTTTAAATTTAATATAAAAACTGTACAATTTTCCGTCTAATGATTATTTTCTTTATATTTGTAATTAATTAATGTGTTAATTTTTATTGGTTCTTGATGAGTGTGCGTAGACAAAATATCACCAAACAAAAAATTATTACTAACTTTTGCGAATTTTAGGCATCAGGCTGAACTTGAAAAATTATTTAATTGTACGTAGAAAAAAAAATTACAAAGATTTTATAACTTTTTTGAGGTCACAACAAAATTTCTTAGATGTATTTTGTTGCTAACGTCAGGCCTGTTGAATTTATTTACTACTAATTCCTTCCAATGCTTCAGCTGTTGCTTTAGCAGTTCTTTATCTAATTATATTACACAAAAAGTTCATCCACATTTTCGCAAAGCACCAAAGTAAACAAACTATCAAATATATCACTTTCTTCTCACAATTTTTGCTACGAAGGCAATCAGCGCGAACCTTCGGCTTCGGCTAAACCTTCGGCCTAATTTGGGCCGAAGCCGATGTTTTGCCGAAGGTTCAATTTTTGGAAGAAGGTGGCCGATGCCAAAGCCGAAGCCTAAGTCCGAAGCCAAAGTCCGAAGTTCGGTCGGACACTAGTGAGAACCCTATGTCTATGGCTTCCGAATCTGATAATAAGCTTTGAAAGTTTCATCTGGGGGCCTAATTTAAAGTAATATTGATACAAATTAAAATAAATCGTCGCCGCGGTAGTTATATTTTCAATATATACTATATTTAAATTGGTATGCGAAAATTACCCTCGCTTGAAACATGGCTTCTCTCAGTTTGTGTGATCTTCAGCGAATTCCAATTAAATCGTCCGTCGTGTCGTCCGCACGTTATTTATTAAATTTCCCTGTAAAATTACTCGGACTCACTCGGACCCCGATTCAATAAGATTAGACAAACTATCTGAATATTGCATTTCGCTTATTGCCGGCCATCCCCAGATATATTGCGGCCATAAATTGCATTCGGCTCGGAGCCGTTGCATACAAACGCCCTAGTACTACATTGATACATTCTGTTAATAGGATATCACTTGATGGATATTGGGCGGATGGTTTATGCGAACGCCATCTACCGGCCAGTCCAGAAATTACTTTTAATATTGTCCAGCGATATTAATAATTCTGATGTATGCGTATTCTGCTGTCTGTGTTTGTGTGTACGTGTGGCCCGGATCACCGATAATATTAATACGATTAATTAATTTTGTTTTCGATTCAATGGGAACATGATTACTGAGGTAATGACGGATGGACGACCGTTGTGTGCAATTTAATTAAGCTTGCAATTGTTTCCAACGCCCCTCCCCTCTCCTATTCGAATCGATACACCAACCCCGCCTGCGTAAAATTTGTACAACTAAATTAATACGAATGTAACTGATTAATATTATACAATTTTAAGGACTTGTGCAACTGTCTTGCACAAGCAACTGTCATTAGCTAAACCGAATGTTTGGATGACATTTTTGTCATAGTACTCAAAGTCAGCGGCACCAATTTTAATGTTGGGGTAATTCCATCTTAAAAAACACAGTTTTTGACATCACCACACTGGATGAGTATGAAATTTGATATAATTGATGTCCTTTTCTATTCTTCTTCTTTTTAAGGTTTTAAATAATTATCAACATCAACAAAGTAAAAACATTTCTGGTATACAGCTACTGTTTAAAAAAAATTAAAAGTTTCAGACAATATCACAACTAGAAAATAATATATACAGGGTGTCCGGTAAAGGTGTTCCGAAAATTAGGGAGCTGATAGAGGACGTTACTGCCATCCGAAAAGTGTATATGCACTTGTGGCTTTTGACGCTTCATTAAAAAGTTATAGCTGTTTCTATTTTTCAGTTTTATATTCCCTTAAAAATATAACTCGTTACAAAATCGGCGTAGTTTATTTAAAAGAAACAAGAAAACACTTACAAATAAGAAGAATAAATAAAAGAGTTTTGCAAATACTGCTCAAAATGTTGCCCTTCCATGTGAATGCATCGATTACAAAATCGGCGTTGTTTATTTAACAGAAACAAAAAAACACTTACAAATAAGAAAAATAAATAAAAAAGTTTTGCAAATACTGCTCAAAATGTTGCCCTTCCATGTGAATGCACATTTCAGCACGAGTTCCCTAATCCTGCCGGACCCTTTGAAAAATTGCAGGAGTTTCTCGAATGCGATTGCAGGCACCATTTATTCGCTGTAACAGAAATGCACTGCTACAGAAAATATATGGTGCCTGCAATCGCATTCGAGAAACACCCGAAATTTTTGAAAGAGTCCGGCAGGATTTGGGTTATGTGCTGAAATGAGAATTTACTTGGAAAGGCAACATTTTGAGCAGTATTTGCAAAGCTCTTTTATTTATTTTTGTTATTTGTAAGTGTTTTTTTGTTTGTGTTAAATAAACAACGCCGACTTTGTAATCGGTTATATTTTTAAGGGAATATAAAACTGAAAAATAAAAAAGCTATAACTTTTTAATGAAGCGTGCGTCGAAAGCCAAAAGTGCATATACACTTTTTGGATGGCATTGACGTCCTCTATCAGCTCCCTAATTTTCGGAATACCTTTACCGGACACCCTGTATAAAAGCTAAAGGGATCATTATCAGTGTGATTATAGGTAAAACCACGAGAGCTGCATGAAATAGCACGCTGTTTCTGTCTAACGCACGGGAATGATCTGTAACGTATCACCAAAAGAACAGCTGAAATCGATGACTCATTTGCCGCTCTCGTGATATTACCTATAACTCCGAAAATGTCAATTTTACGTGATAAAACAAGTTACTCGATCGAGTTGGGTACAAGGTAACTATTTAGGTTTTTAATATAGCCTTTTCCAATTCGACAGACGATATGGCGACAAGAATAAAACCCCGACAATGGTTGAGTTAAATTAGGAAATATATTTTGTGACAAGTCAAATTTAATACTTTTTATGTTATATCCTTTATAAGTACACATGAATATAGCCTCAAAATACTTTCATAAACCCTGAACAAGTGCTCTTGCTTATATTTTTACATGACAAAACTCTTCAACATTGATTATCTTCTTTAACGTCTGGATAACTCAACAGCAACGGTTCATCGCAACTATAAACAATTTGTGAATTATGGTTGCTTTACTTTACACAATGTTGAAATACTCACAGCGGCTTAATTGCTATTTTTGAGGTGATGCACATGGCGTATCGTATGCGGAAAACAACAGCAGAAATCGATGAGTAATTAGCAGCATTCATGAAATTTACTATAGATGGGAATTGATATTTTGTTTAAAACGCCTGTTTTGCACTACACTACTTATCTTTTGTAACTAGAAAAAAGTTTTAAAGTAACAAGAGTTGAGTATACTAGACCCACTTCTTTATCTATTTCAGAATAGCCAACCTAGTGCAACCAAAAGCATTTAAGGTTATGGTGTTTACTAAACCAACTATACAAAGCGTAGCGCATCACTTTGAGGTTAAACGTATACTTTTTTTGCAGTATGTCAAAACTAAACAAAATGTCTCACGTTGGCATTGTTGGCTGACCTTACAAATGCCTCCACTGCGCATGCGTCAATGCTAAGAGAAAGTTAAGAAACATAATAACTCGGCATTTCCAACTATACTATTAGTTAGAACTTTTTCTAGTTACTAAAAAGGTGGTTAGAAAAAGACTAAAGTAGTGTAGTGTAAAATAGCCTTAAATAAGCCCACACACTAAAGTATAAATCATTACTCATTTCCCCATGCGAAAATGTTAACTTAACTGTCGTATGTATATTTTGAACGAATTAGTTGTACGACAAAATGCTTTTCGATAGAAAATTTTACCAGCTATAGGTAATTTTTATAATTACCGATTAATATATCGATAAAATGAATTAAATTTTCTGCCCTTTCATCCCTATTATACCTTTTTGCAGCAGTCGTATTGGTTGGGGACTTTTAGAACGTCAAAAAAAGATATACTGTTTATCCAGCTATTCTTTTCGAAGTGTACCCGTTTTTAGACCCAATTTGACTGTACTATGTAGAAAAATGCCTTTTATAAAAATCTGTGGTAAAAGTGGTAAAAAAAAGTGGTAAAAGCGTCACAAATTTAAGATTTTTTTGGATGTTTGTTTTTAATTTTGTTCCAAAAAGATCGATGGAGATAGACATATGCTAATTGTTAGCTAACCTAAAAGGATAATCATATCGAAATCAGTTGTCATTAGTACGGCAATAACACCATATATTGACCAGTGCAATAGCACTGGGGTGCGGTAGCAATTATTTAAACTCGACGAAGATTCGCGAGAGTTTTGTGTCTCTATTATTCTGTCCTTTGTGCGAGAGCACGTTTTATGGCATCCTTTTCCCGGAAGCAATTAGAAAAGTAAATATGAAACGAATAGAAACAACAGTGCACTTCAGTCTCCGAACTACAATAACATTGTCCGGAATAATAGTTTTGCGAGCTCGAAATTTCCATTCTCCTTACGGCTGTTGTCGAGCTGATTTTGATCCCTGACGGTCTCGCTGCCGCGCCGTCACAGCGAACGGGCAACAGCAATTGTTTTGTTGCCCACGACCCGGAAATATTCGTCCTTTATTGATGTTGAATTGCAACAGAAATTTAAGAGATCTTGTTTTATAACGACACTCCACATCTGTCCTGGGGTTGTATTCAAATCTATGGTTAAATATGATGCTACAGATATAATGCGAATTAAAACAACTGACAGTTTATTCAGCACGATTTAAATAATACAGACCATTATGAGCATAATATGATAAAACTAGTATGTTTTTTTCCTAATCACTTTTGTTTTGAAGGTACAGAGTATTTAAATGTTACTTATAAAAATCAAATCAGGTTTATCTACTATTTACTATCTACTATCTACTACTATATACTAAAAGTGAAAAGTGAAAATAGGCGCCGCTGCGGCGCCGATTTTCCGCCTGAAATTTGATTCGACAGTGCTTAGGCTTTCGATTTCGTCCATTTTCGGCCCAGTTCTCGTTATTTTTTACTTCAATTCGGCTAAATTTATGGATTATCGCTTGGGACTGTACCTCGTCAGCGCGTCGCCATGGCAACCGATCGAGGTTGCTAGGCGACGGCCGCGCGCTTCGCGACGCGGTCACCAGACGGCGACACATCATCATGTCGCTGTTAAGGTTACGCTACGAATCAATAGATGGCGCCCCGTAACCGCGCCGAACGTACGACATAATCACGTCGCGCGTGTACGAGTATTAGGCCTGCACATTCTCCTAGTTAGATACTATTACTTCTACGACAGTAGACTACCAATAGTACATTCACACGGAGTTATAATCTTTTCACTTTTCACAACCCAATATCATAGTAGTGGAGGATGCATAATGGTTATTGTCAAAAAAAATATTTTAGATGTGGTTTCTACAAAATTTTTATTTTTCGATGTTTTAGTTCATATGTTACAAAAACATGTGCTTACTGAATTTCAATACAATCTACTGTTTCTAAGAAATCCAAGGATGAACCTGTTTGATCACATACTCACACTACGCTAAAAACAGTATTTGCTTACAATTTTTATTCTTTAACTATGATTTCTGTCTATCGCTCTTGTGATTATGGTTTGTGAGTATTTGCTTCTTCTATAATTATGTGTTCTAAGATTTGAAATTGTTCTTGTTTGGTAGTTGTGGGTGTTATTCGATTGTAGAAGAAATAATCTCCGTTTTTGTTAAATTGTTCTTGAATAGTAGATTTAAATTATTGAGTGGTATTCGTTGTGATATTGTGAGTTCGTGTGCTATTTTCATTAGGTCCGTGGTAGGCATCAATCTTGGTATGTTATATAGACTATTTAATATTTTATTTTGTTGTCGTTATATTTTGTTTATGTTTGTCTGTCTTGTAAATATGTGAAGTGTTAGTAAATATAGTAAATATAATAAATATGGTAAATATAGTAAGTGTTAGTAAATATGTTACGTTTGATACAAAACATATGTTATAGATGGAGTTTTTGGATTGGACAGGTACATATTCACTTAATTTGTAACTTTTTTCTAGGTCAGTGGAGTTCTTGTGTACTATTTTTATATGTTTACCCCATTTCAATGTGTTTTGTATTTGAAGTTCAAGGTGTATTTTGTCTGCTATCTCATTGGTTATCTTATTATGCGGTTCATATTTTGTCACGTTGTCTTGCATCAATAGTACGTTGCATTATCAACTATAAATCTAGCAGACTAGCAAATAAAAATAACAAGAAGCTTTGAACAAATAATTATGTATACTAAATAACTAAATATAGCTACAGTTATATTAAGTATAACAATAGTCGTTGTAGTTATTATTTCATAACCTTCTCATCTCTCTTATTTCGGAGATTTTCATTTCAAGAACAAGCAACCATTAATGCAATAAAATCTATTTTAGCATTAAATGTATCACAAATTAACTAGAAGAACTATGAATGGAATTTTGAATTCCAGTTCAGAAACCAAGTTAACCGCTGTCATCACGAATTAAATTAAAACAAATAATTTAGGCCGTTTGAAATTATTGCTTTAAAGTCAGTTTCTCTTAAAAATGCACAATACACTTATTTTTTAGTTCTTTTTCTGTTCTGTTTTGTTGTTACTTTTCCATGTCGTAAGACCTAAACCACGTCGGCGTTGCCAATACACATTCAAGTTAAAAACTTAAAAATATCGCCAGAAAAAATCACAATAAATGTCGGTTTATTGAAAATATTCAGAGGACTGGTAGCACCAGAAGATATTATCATAATATAAAACATCTATTTTAAGACTTAAAAAATCAAAATCGCCTACTGTGCGCTAGGCTATAATGCGTTTATTAATGTTGTATCATGGAATTTGGAAAGGATGGTCGCAACCGCACAAGTGATGAAAAATCAAAGAAGGCCGCCAAACATCCCGCCATTTTACCGAATATCTTTGATCTGACCCTATAACGTAATGCGAAAAGACCCTTTAGAGATCAAAGGACCGATTTACGAGGGCGTTGACAGCACAAGGGACCACTCAAGCCCTCTACACAAGTCTCAACGGTATAAAATTCATTACAGATTTGGAGATCTCATTTCATATTTTGCCCAAAAATAATTACTTTCTGATGAGTACGTGATTAATATATTTGTTTACTGATGGAGCTTTCTAATTAAAGAAACTCCTGATAGGATATTTACAACATCCGACAGCATAAATGCTTTCCATTATTAAGGTGCGTGTTCAGCATACAACATCTATTAATTGATTTGAATCAGACGTACAGCGAGCACCTGAACTCAGACTTTGACGTTAAAATATTCGTCGAGTTAAATCAAACACGTGTTCCCTTTTCGACTAATTAATGACTCCGAAGAATTTACCGATTACCATAATTGCTAGCACGCATAGAGAGTACTTTTTTAATTAATCGCTATGTTGAAGTTGCGATTTAAAATGACCTTTTCGAGTTTCAGTTGCGATTTTTTGCTGCTTGGTAACGACCAATATAATTAGGCGAACCTCTTCTCTGTAATTAACTTTTTTTTAATTTATGCATTGTTCAGATTCAATACGGCAAACCTAAATATTATGGTGGTTCGTTTACTTCGTATGTACCTTATTATTAAAATAATACAGCTAAAGATCATTAAAATGTGTCTTGCTGTTTTGCATAACAATATCTGTTATAGACTATGGAAAAAACTGTTTGATATGCAAATAACGAGAAAAATATAAATATAACCAAGGTATTATTAGTGAGAAAATATAGAGAGCTTTTTTTTACCTTAATGTCGCTGGTTAAATAGTTGATACCAGCGATATTGATGAAAAAAGAATTTTTATGGTAAGATCTTTAAGATTCTTAAGGACGCTAAATTCAAATATCGCATTTACATTAGGGTGACCAACTGTCCCGAATTGGGCGGGACGGTCCTCGTGAAGCGTCCCGAATTTTGTCCCGCTTTTTGATAATTTGATTCTAATGTCCTGAATTTCCAAGACATCACTCTTTAAAAAGGAAATAGTTTAGAAAAACTGCTTGATTTTTATGTGGACATTGAGAAATTACGAAACTATTGCAAAACATTTAATTAAGAAACCATTTTCCACGTTATTAATATAATAGGGTAGAACTGCTGCATGAATTTAGTCAAGATTGAATATTGTTGAGAAACCACTTCTGTGCCTTAGATGTTTTGATTGTTCAAGTAGATGTATGGATTTCATAGTCATACAAGTGCGGGTAAAACTTACACAAAAGAATAAATTAATAGTTATAGATTCTTAAATGTTTGTGGATGCAGTTTTGAATTTATCAAAAAATTTATTTTAAATTATAATCGATATTTGCTTTCGCATCTTCAAAAATTAAATTTTCGAATTGGACCACAGAAAATTGTTATTATCGGATTTCAAATAAAACAATCAGAAATATTTTTGTTACAGTGAGCGTTGGTTTGGAATTAGGAAAAGCATATTTTACGGCATTTTTTAATCTAAAAAATCATAAAATAAATAAATAAATCATAAATGTAGTTAAAAAACAAAAATGCAAATTTAACTGAATTTTAACAGACAATTACATATTGGGCGATATGGACCACATTTCCAGCCGGATCTAGATTTTTTTTGACAGTCTTAAAAAACATAAATAAAATGATAAAGTGCATCCAATATCTCATCGCTCGACGCTGCAAATTCTAGAAAATTAACACTATTCGTTAGAAGCGAAGCAGTAAAAAAAGAATTACAAACAGAAGAAAAGAAAGGATTTTGCATGTTTTTATGTCAGTTTTAGCTTAAAAATTCTGATGCAAATATATAAATTGCACAGCCAAAATGACAATAAAATATACTTGAGGAATATTGAGGGAACATTGGGATTATCGGCCTCCTATTTTATTAGTTTAGTCAACAAATGTTCTTAAGTTTTGATAATTTTTTAATATTTTGTTCGATTACATTATTTTAAATAAAGGAACATACCATTTCAACTACTCACACGCAATTAAACATTAGTTTCCATAATATTTAAACAAAATTGAATTGCAAATGGAGGATTTATTATAAGAATTTAAATTTGAGGGGAAAAACACAATTGTATTTGGAAAATGTGTTATAACTAATTACGTTATTATCATTTAATAAAACATCCGTAACATTATTTGACACTTCTTTTCATACTTTTACTTTAGATCTTTGCAGAATTTTCCTTCATCCTTCAAATTGCAGGTTTTAATTAATTGGTTGAACTCTGGTAGGTTATCTTTTTGACTAACAAATCGCTAAATGACGATATTGTATGAAGACTAGCGGATGTATTGTATTGTATTATTCTGTCACCTTATTGTCACTATTATTGTCACTTTTATTGTCAATATGTAATGTATTGTCTTTACTGTCACAGTTTCATAGGTTAACATACCTACTCTCAAAGCGAATGTTAACACAACCAAAATTGTTGAGAATTGCGCCTAATTTCCACTTTGCTGTACCAGTTTCTTATGATCGCGATGGTACATCTGCAGATTGTGTTGCTTTCTGTGAAAAATCCCAGAAAATATCAAGAAAATCTTTAATTTAGTAGCGGATTCGTAATCAGCGACCCCAAAAACCTACGTAATCTTTTCTTTTATATTAAGTGTATGTATGTAGTAAGCAAATAAGTAGGGTAGGGTGGGTCTTATTTGGACCAGGGGCACTTTCGGACAATTGCAATTTCCCTCTCCATTTGCGAATATATTTAAACACAAATATAAATATAGAAACCGTTTGTTCATAAGGTAACTATATTTACATTTATGTTTGAATGTTTTCGCAAATAGAGAAGGAAATTGTAATTGTCCAAAAGTGCCCCATGTCCAAATAAACCCCACCCTACGCTATGTGGGGTTTCACTACCAGAAATATTTAGAAAATAAATTGCTTCCAGGTTATTACGTTCGTTAAAATTCGGAATTGCTGACGTTTCGCTAAGCATGTTGCTCGCATCTTCAGAGCTAACTGAATACTGAATACCTAGCAAAGAACTCCATTTTGTATGCCTTGTTTATATCTCACACTGAATGGTACATTTGAAGGAATTATGAGCATAACCAATCGTTTTATAACTAGTTGTGTTAATTTCCAACAATAACACACACAGCGACATAATATGTATGAAAAATCAGTTGATGTTCAGATAAATGGTGCCAATTGTAGTCACAGAAATTAGGTCATCTTAGTTATCATAGAGCTTTCAACCCCAACTTTAGGGTATTTACATTTAGAACAATGTCCAATACTGTACACAAGAAAATAAACAAATGGTAACAAACGCTAACGAAAGAACTTGAAAGACGACATGAAAGATACCCAACAACACCTATGTAAGTATATCTTAAATCGGTAGGCTGTAAAGCTTCGAGACGCTCTTTCTTAATCGGGTAGGCAGGGCGTCGAGCCAGCTGTAAGCTGGGACAGGACAGGAAGAGGAAATTCCCGGACCGGTGCTTGAACCATGACCTACTCCGGACTCGGGACCTTTCCCGGGTGAAAACGGTGCCTTCTAGTAGTTCGTGCGGTTATTCGGCTGGGTGTTTGGAGCGTCGAAGGCGTCGCTAACGTCAGACCCAAGGGCCACAGATTGCCGGTGTCAATTCTATGGGGCGTCCACACTGAACGAGTATCTAACACTCGGTAGTCGATAGAACAAATTATTGTCAAAAGTTTTTCACATCATCTGTAATTTTATTATCTACTAGTGGAGACTAATTTAGACCAGGCTACGTTGGTCGCCAATGGTACACCTTAATTTTGTACAATGTCTAATTTCATTATCTACTTCTCTCCTATCAGTGCGCTTGTGCACTTCTTGGGCTTGCTCGACCAGTCTCAGGGGTTTTAAAATCATGTACAACATGTTAACAGTAAGGGTACCACATAGTCTAAGAACCCGTTGACAGACAACTCACCTGAATGCGAAAGGTTGCTCAATATTCAGTTAACTTCTAAACATATAAACACAAAATTGTAGATAGGACGTTTTGTCTAAGCATTTTGTTAGTAAATGTTAGTACAGGTAGCACGAAGCATTCTGCCCACGTTCTCCGCAAATGACCATCATATCTACTACTTGTGAAATTATCCATTTTGATCACACAAGGTATCAAAACCTGACACGGACAAGCAGGAACGCAAACACTGTACTTCACACAGCTCAGCTTATCGCGGAGTACGTCAACTACTACCAGTCCTACGAACGTGCGGAGTCAAATTCTGTATTTTCAATAATTAATGCTTCAAAACTGGTGCCAGAAAGAGACAAACGTATTTGAATTTTTCAAATCTAACGTCTAGAAGTTATTACACTCTTTTCGTATACATCCTGTGTGGAACGTTGGTCTGCAATAATGCTGGTAATCCCATACATCAAAAATCAACATGTACCCTGCAAAACGCTTAAACAAAATGGTCTGCCCTTGTGGACAGCATGTACGGTGTCACGTGACCCAAACCTATTAACAAGACGAGACATTACAAGGCGTGTTGGAAGTTGCATTTTCAACTGGCTTCTATTGTCCATGGACTTCTACAATGTTCTCAAATTTAAAAAGACTTTTTTGTAGTGGCGCCTCAGCCCTTTTGTTTAACTGTCTTGCAGGGCATATACATGTTCACACTGGAATCATGAAATTAATAGCACCATATGACAGAACATTAGAATGCACATTGCTATCGACATTATATCAAAATTCCAACGAAGACTACATAGGGAGCCTGTTAAATAACGTATTATTTTATTTAACCGTCCTGCGAGGCACATGTTGATACCAGGACTATGATGTTTCTGGGAATTTCTGGTGCCTCAGCCATTTTGTTTAACTGTCTTGCAGGGCACATGTGCACACTGGATTCATGGAATTAACAGCATCGTTTTGCAGCACATTAGATTACACGTAGCTATCGTCATTATGTCAAAATTTCAACGGAGATTACACAGGGAGCCTGTTAAAGTAGGTATTTCATCTTTCTGTGCATTTATTTTATATAACCATCCTGTACATGTTGATACTAGGACTATAGAATTTCTGGGAATCTCTGGTGCCTCAGCCATTTTGTTTAACTGTCTTGCATGGCACATGTTCACACTGGAGTCATGAAATAAATAGCATCATTTGACAGAACATTAGATTATACTTTACTATCGTCATCCCAACGAAGACTTCAACATTCCAACGAAGACTACCTGGTGAGCCTGTTAAAGTACGTGTTGCATCTTTCTGGGCACTTATTTTATTTCCTCGTCCTGCGAGGCACATGTTGATACTAGGACTATGGAATTTCAAAGATTGTCTGGTGCCTCAGCCATTTTGTGTAACTGTCTTGCAGGCCACATGTTCACACTGGAGTCATAGAATTAATAGCATGAATTTACAGCACGTTAGATTACACATTGCTATCGTCATTATATCAAAATTCCAACGGAGATTACACAGTGAGCCCGTTAAAGTACGTATTGCATCTTTCTGTGCACTTATTTTACTTAACCGTCCTGCGAGGCACATGTTGATACTAGGACTACGGAATTTCTGGGAGTTTCTGGTGCCTCAGCCATTTTGTTTGACGTTCTTGCAGGGCACATATTCACACTGGAGTCATGGAATTAATAGCATCGTTTGACAGAACATTACATTACACATCGCTAACGTCATTATATCCAAATTTCAACGGAGATTCCACAGTGAGCCCGTTAAGGTATACGTACGTATTGCATCTTTCTGTGCACTTATTTTACTTAACCGTCCTGCGAGGCACATGTATTAGCACTATGGAATTTCTGGGAATTTCTGGTGCCTCAGCCAGTTTGACTGTCTTGCAGGGCACATATTCTCACTGGAGTCACGGAATTAATGGGATAATTTGACAGAACATTAGATTACACATTGCTATAGTCATTATATCAAAATTTCAAGGGAGACTATACAGGGAGCCTGTTAAAGTATGTATTGCATCTTTCTGTGCACGAGGCGCGAGGCACATGTTGATACTATTGGACTATGGAATTTCTGGAACTTACAGCGAAATCATGGATACAGAAAACCACAAGACGTTTTGTGCTAACGTGAAATACCTAAGAGCTAAAGTCCATCAAAATTAATCTCTTCTTCGAAATAGAGCGTACAGCGCCATGACAGAAACCAGTCGTATCTTGTTGAGACACGTGGTTAGATGAACAAGACGAACGAAAAAGTGAATTTCCACCATATTTCCCTTTGATATTTGTATATATAATATAATGTATTGTAGATAAAGTGTATAAAGATATATTAGAACTACTGATACTTGCAATTCGTCACCATAACTGGATGGAACAATCCGTCTAAATCGTTGTAATCTCAGTTGCGGACGAGTGCCTCTCAAGATACAATTACCTCGATTACCTCTCACCTGGGCATGACGGCTTCAAATGTAGGTGACTAGATTGCATCGATCCGCTTGGTTGAAGAGTCCTTACCATCAGCATCGGTGGTTCATAATCTTTATTCATATTATATGTCTACATTTAACAAATATATATTATATACATGCCAGAGGCAAACATTATGAGTGTTATAATAATTTTTGTGTTTCTTCAATTCTTCATTCCGAGTGTGACTGGTCTCCATTTCCCATCATGCTATGTAGGGCACGTTCAGAAGCAAGTAGTTCGACTTATAGCAAAAATTCCCGCGGACTTCACGAAAACCCTCACTATACGCCTGCACCTGGATCATCCGTAGGCTCCCACTGCAAGATGCTCAATTTTGACTGTCAGCCTGACAGGGCCCCTGTCAACTTCCTTTTCTCGCGCCTTCAAAATTTAGGAAACACAAAACACAGCTCGCGTAAACCATGATCAATAGTATTTTCGGCTCTGCGACTGTTTGATCCTATCACCGGACTTATAACAAGAAATTCCCGCGGAAATTCACGAGAGCTCTCACTATACGTCTACACCTGTCAAGGTTCTATATTCTTTATTCATATTACATATCTACCTATAACAAATATATACTATATACAAGTCAGAGACAAACATTATGATTGTTCTAATAAATTTTTGTGTTTCGTCAATTCTTCATCCCGAGTGTGACTGGTCTCCATTTCCCATCATGCTATGAAGGGCACGTTCAGAAGCAAGTAGTTCGACTTATAGCAAAAATTCCCGCGGACTTCACGAAAACCCTCACTATACGCCTGCACCTGCATCATCCGTAGGCTCCCACTGCAAGATGCTCAATTTTGACTGTCAGCCTGACAGGGCCCCTGTCAACTTCCTTTTCTCGCGCCTTCAAAATTTAGGAAACACAAAACACAACTCGCGTAAACCATGATCAATAGTATTTTCGGCTCTGCGACTGTTTCAGTGGTAGAATGCTCGCCTGCCACGCGGGCGGCCCGGGTTCGATTCCCGGCCGATGCAATTTACTTTTTGCATTCTTTTGTAAAATTTCGTGTCGCCTGATCAACGGTCAGATCAACAAAATTATTGAAAAGACTTGTGGAAACACACGGATCACGTACCGACTAATTTCTAGGACCACCACCATAAATTTGGATAATAAATTGCTTCATGGGGCGCCTGTGGTCGGCAATGCTGCTTCAAAATTAAAACGTCCTCAAGTACAACGGAGAACAAATAATAACCAGTTTCCAACATTTAAGAAACCAAAGGAAAGCTGGTTAATTTAAGAAACCATTTAAATTTAACGGCCAGAATCATTTAGAATAAAATGCTTCCGGGTTATGCCGTGTGTCAAGATACATAAATGCTGAACGTTTCGCGAACCATGTTGCTCGCTTCTTCAGACCTAACTGAATAACTTACAGCGAAATCCTGGATACAGAAAACCATAAGACTTTTGTGCTAACGTGAAATACCTAAGAGCAAAAGACGATCAAAAGTAATCTTTTCTTCGAAATACAGCGTACAGCGCCATGACAGAAACTAGTCGTGTCTTGTTGAGACATGTGGTTAGATGAACAAGACGAACGAAAAAAGTTAATTTCCACCAAATTTCCCTTTGATATTTGTATATATAATATAGTGTATTGTAGATAAAGTGTATCAAGATATATTAGAACCACCGATGCTTGAATTCTTCACCATAACTTGATGGTCTAAATCGCAGTAATCTCAGTTGCGGATGAGTGCCTCTCGAGATACAATTACCTCGATTACCTCTCACCTGGGCATGACGGCTTCAAATGTAGGTGACTAGATTGCATCGATCCGCTTGGTTGAAGAGTCCTTACCATCAGCATCGGTGGTTCAGTGGTAGAATGCTCGCCTGCCACGCGGGCGGCCCGGGTTCGATTCCCGGCCGATGCAATTTACTTTTTGCATTCTTTTGTAAAATTTCGTGTCGCCTGATCAACGGTCAGATCAACAAAATTATTGAAAAGACTTGTGGAAACACACGGATTACGTATCGACTAATTTCTGGGACCACCACCATAAATTTCGAGAATAAATTGCTGCATGGGGCGCCTGTGTGGGGTAATGCTGCTTCAAAATTAAAACGTCCTCAAGTACAACGGAGAACAATTAATAACTAGTCTCCAATATTTAAGAAACTATTTATATTTTACGGCCAGAATCATTTAGAACATAAAATGAACATAACAGAACATAGAACATAACACTTCCGTGTTATGCTGACGTTTCGCGAACCATTTTTCTCGAGTCTTCAGAGCTAACTGAATACTGAAGACTTACCAAAGAAATCGACCTTATACACGTAATTCACACCTCACTGCGCACATCTGGATCTACCGCTCCCAAGTATTTTTCCACCTAACCGCGTTAAGATCGCTTTCCAGACCCTACTGATGTCAGTGCCGTGCTCACCGTTGATGTTGTTAGTATGACATCAGTAGGGTTTGGAAATCGATCATAACGCGGTTAGGTGAAAAAACACATGGAAGCGGTAGCTCCAGATGTGCCCAGTGATGTGTAAATTAGGTATATAAAGGAGGTTTATTTGGTAGGTCTTCAGTATCCAATGAGCTCTGAAGAAGCGACAAACATGGTTTGCGAAACTTCAGCATTTACGAATCTTGACACACGTCATAACCCGGAAGCAAATATTTTATAAATAATCCGAGAGAATTCAGTTTTTTTTTCGTTAAAAAGAACGTCATTCTACTCATTGCTGCCTTAAGCAGCTCAACATTCCAACGGAATCAATTCTGGGAGCCTGTTCCAGTGTGAATACATTGTTTTGCCTCACTCTCTACATTGATCCCGCAAATTTTTTTAATACATAACATAATATATTTTAAATTTACCTTTGTTGCGTCATTTACATCTGAGCGACTTGCTACTACGACATGCGACTTTGGGTCGAGGGTATTTTGAGGTAGTTGTCAGCATCTTTTGCTGATGACACTGCTATCATGGCAGTAGATACAAATGTTGAAGGAGCAACACTAAAACTGTAGCGTCCTGCCAACAATATTAGTGATTGTATGCACCGATGGCTAATTGATTTGAACAAAAACAAATCCGTTCACATATAGTTGACCAACAGGCGGATATAATACGTTCCAGTGCAAATAAATAACACTACCGTATGTTGCTCCAACACGGCAAAATAAGTTGGTATGACACTGGACACCAAACTTCCCTGGAAACTAGAAGAATTGGGCATAAGATACAACAAAATCTACTGGCTTATCGATAGGAAGTCGTCTTTGTCGACATAATAAACTTCTACTTTACAAGCAGATAGTTAAACCTGTATGAAGGCATGGTATCCAACTGTGGGGCTGAACTAATCCAAGCAATATCAGCATCATTCAACGCTTACACAATAAGGTGCCAAGATACATTGTGGCTGCACCTGGGTATATTAGAAATAGCAATCTCCACAGGGATCTTGAGATGGAATTACTAACCAACAAATTTGGAAAGTTTGCTGATAATCAGAATAGAGTCCTTCAGCATACGATTGTCGAGGCAATTCAGCTCCTTGAGAATAGTGACATAGTACGAAGACTCAAAAAAGAACTATTTTTGAGTTGGTGAAGTGAAGTTACAAAAGCAGAGCGCAGTATTATGCGAGTGATATGTGACCTAAACAGAGCAACGTGCACACTGTTTAAGGTTTAACGCATCACCACTCAAACTAAATTTATGTTAACCAATGCAATGGGGAACAAAATCTGTTTCTCTGATGTATACTAGGCTTTAGAATGAAGACTTCAAAACAGAAAACTGCAAATCCTTTTGAAATAGTGTACGCTAGTTTATACAGACTGCATCCTACATTTGTAACTGTTCGGTGGCCTCTCGCTGGCAATGAGTGCGCGGCCTCAGCGGACGGTGCGACCGCAGGCTTGGGTCCAGCGGGTCCTGCACGGCTCAACACTAATTCAACCACCTGTTGGACGCGTCCTGCTCGGCCCAGCTGATGGGTGATGGTGTCCGTGGGTCCCACTAAACGCCGCTAACCCCTTTCTGTAACCGAGGACTATTACGTTGTCCGGGCCGGGACGCTTGCCGCCACCAACGCCACCGGTATCATCACCAAGTTGCCTACACCTCTCCATCGGTGGCCCATTATGGTGATGAGGCTCGTGCCATATCCTAGAGGGGCGGCACGATGCGCTGCCGCTCCCGAATTAGTTGTAAGGAATCCCGTATAGTAGTACGACACTTCTACATGTGTTAGCGAGAACGGCTTTTGAATCTTAGACCTGGTGTGTCTTAAGCAATTCATTTTAAGGACTACGTACTGAATTTTGAATCTTTAAAGTTTACAAAGTTATAGTTCGATCAATGGATCTTTGCCTCGCTGTCAAAGTTAGCCGAATCTAGTTACGATAAGGTTGTCATGCGATCACTCTTTCTACGACATGTGAAATTATTGACACTAACGTCGGACGTACGTCTTCCACGGCTAAGACACGCGGCCTCGGATACTAATGTTAAGTACTAATGTGTATAACAAAGAACAGTCAGGAACAATAGTTAAATGTCATTGTGCAGCTCGTAATTCCAGCTGCGTCGCTATCAGGGGTCCTGTTGTGAACTTCAAAATGCCAGGAAAGCGATTCAATTCTCAGGCACGAAATCTCGTTGCTAATCTAATAGATAATGGTCATCCTTACTTAGAGAGATGCATTAGATATAAGTGTGAGGACTGTCACTAATATTAAAATTGCCAGAGAGGTAAATGATCCCTGGTAAATCTAGACCACGAAAAAAAAACAAAAACTGAAGACATCGACACTGGCGCAAAAATGCAAGTTCGAAACACAATATATAACTTATACGCAGCAAGTAACTATAATGCTATTCCTCTTTTGGACAACATTGAGCAAAATTTAATTTCAGAAAAACAAAGCCGAATTAGCTTAACCTATACTTTAGTGCAGGGTTGATGGTTATGTTTTTAGACAAAATTTATTTGACTACGCCGCTGACTAAATGACAAGCGTTGATTGCACAAGACTACTCTTGCCTCCCTGTCATTATTGACAGGGAGGCAAAGATCGAACTATGAGAATAATGATGACCTAATAGTCCGGGAGCCAGGGGCATTTTTGACCTCATCATTTCATGCCGATCGATTTTATTATTAAAGGCATCTGCCTACCTAGCCAATGACGAAAACGACCGTCAGCTGGTCCAGTAGCGGTGGATGAGCAGGTGAGAGGCTACGAAACATGTCGAAATTTTTTTTTACAAAAACATTTTATGCGGTGTGAATTTTTTCTTGTATTATTGGCATTCATTAGGATAAGAAACAAACAGTTAGCTGTGCGATAGAGGGGGAAAACCGTCAGCTGAGCGGGTGAACTTGTAAAAAACTTAAAATGGAAAATTATTTTATGCCGATTGAAATTTTCTGTACATGATTTTGGACACGTAAGGAAATATAATGATGATAATCAGCTACATTTATAGCGGTGGAAAGACCGTCAGCCACATCAAGAATGTATCATTGCGTTTACATATCTCGGCGACGCGCAGAATTTTTAATGGTCCGACTGACGACTTTTCCCCCTACAGGCAATGAGCTGACGAATATTTTTTCATTTTCATTTATCAATACTATAAGATTTGAAACTTTAAAACCGTAAATCAACAATTTATCAAAGATATGGACAAGCAAAGCGGCAAAGTGATGCCACGTTTCATACTAATATAGAATAGTCATTACAGTGTTCCACAGATGAAGAAAGGTTGGAACAAGTCATCAAGTGAAATAAAATTATTCTGTCTTTCTTTAGAACAAAGTTTAAATATCGACAAAGTTTTAGCATATCCCTTGACTCCGGTCCCACTAGCTTTGTGCCATATAGATGGGACGATTTGCAAAACAGATAAGTCGGTATTGTTAAAAGTGCTTCAGAAGGAGATTGATAGTAACCCACCAGAACGGTGCGATGTAGGTATTTATGACGGTTTCTTCAACATACATTCAATAAGAGACGTGCCGTCCTCATTTGGAAATGTATCAAAAAAAAAGCTGATGCAAGTATTTACGACCCATAGTGTCATATACTGTAATAATTGCCTTCGACAGATATGTATTTCCATCAATAAAAGAAATCGAACACGCATTATGAAGCAGGATCAAAGACCAGCATTTACAAATAAATGGACCCGATCAGGTACGTCCACCAAACTTTACTGATGCTTTGAAGAATATATATTTCAAAGAAACACTCGTCAACTTTTTAATTGAAGATTGGGCAAATGATCGTATGGCACCATATATCGGAAACAATACAATTTTGTCAACTATTTGGAGTGTTTTAAATATGAAGTACATCAAGGCAAGGTACGGAAAACATCAGAACCATTGATAACAATGATAACTCCAATCCACTGAATTTAAGAAAAAGACTTGATGGCTCATTGTTTCCGCCCTGTAAGCTGAGCTGCAGCAACATGTTCTACGGACGGCATACATCGCCCACCTTTGGAGCCATGCTCTTCCCAAAACAACCGATCTACTGCCTACTGAGTATGGATGGGAAGAAATCGATGGCATCTATGTCATCAAATGGTTTGTGGGCGATCAATTACCGCCAAACATCACCAGCATCTCTCATCTCGACACGAGTCCGCATGGTATGAACAAATTTCTTTCTTATTTTTGGCAAAAAAATGACATGATTTCCTTAATTGATTTAGGTATATTTTTCAGACGACGACGAAACAAGGAGATGGAGTGTGTGACTTAACGATCGATAACTCCGATGATGACAGTGGCACAAGTAACGAAGATGAAAATATATAAATATATAAATCTTATAGTATTAATAAAGGTTTAGATGATTGCATGTTTGGGGGAAGGTCGTCAGTCGGACTATTCTATATTAATATGAAACGTGACATCACTTTTCCGCTTTGCTTGTCCATATCTTTGGTAAATTGTTGATTTAAGGTTTGACTAATTTTCAAATCTTATAGTATTGATAAATGAAAATGAAAAAATATTTGTCATCTGATTGCCTGTTGGGGGAAAAGTCGTCAGTCGGACCACTGAAAATTCTGCGCGTCGCCGAGGTGTATCAACGCAATGATACACATTCTTGCTCTGGCTGACGGTCTTTCCACCGCTATAAATGTAGCTGATTATCATCATTATATTTCCATACGTGTCCAAAATCATGTAAAAAAATTTCAATCGGCATAAAATATTTTTACTTTTGAATTTTTTTTACAAGTTCACCCGCTCCGCTGACAGTTTTCCCCCCCTCTATCGCACAGCTGACTGTTTTTTTCTTATCCTAATGAATTCCAATAATACAAGAAAAAAAGTTCAGCCTGTATAAAATGTTTTTGTAAAAAATAAATTCGACGTGTTTCGTAGCCTCTCACCTGCGCGTCCACCGCAGGCGCGCCAGCTGACTTCCACTTTCGTTATCAATGAAAGCTTATTCACCAATATAGTCGAGAATCTAGCTGTATAAAAGCGCTAGTCAAAATAGACCCCTGGCTCCCGGACTATAAGATCATCTCAAACGAGATGTCTTCCATGGGATTTGTAAGGCTTGAAATTTTACTCATGAGAATCTACACTTTACACTACGGTTTTTTTTACCAACCTACGATCGTGAAATCCCAAGCTGATGATAAAACAGTGAACTGTCTCATGCGTTCGCTGATAATAAGCTTGAGCGTTTCCCTTTTATGCACCACAGGAAGGGTGTCTCCGGTAATACAGGAGATCATCGCAGATCATGTGTATTTTAGACTGATTTTATGTTGTTGGTTCAGAATTTGCTCATAAGGTCCTATAGATTACCTATAGTAGTTTCTCTCAGAAGGTTATTTCATAGAAAATACATTTCGAACAAACATGGTGCAAAGCAACAACATTAGCCTGATGAGGACCTGTTTGCTTGAAACCTTGACGTGCTAATAGAGCAATATGATTGGAAGTTAACCTTTCTTTATTGATAGTCTATAGTGCAAAGGACTGAATATAACTAATAGTGTGGATCAATAATAAAACTCCCCTCAACTTTCCTGTTATTTATTTTACATGGGTGCCAGTGTCGATGAAGCTATCACCACCCAAATTTAGCAACAACTTGACTATTTTGGTTTCCATTGTATTCTATTCTTATTGCTGATTAAATGATTGCTTTCAAACTATCCTGCCCTGTTCGAATCTTCTGATATCGCTTTATTGCATATTGCCGCTCCCGAATTAGGTGTAAGGAATCCCAGTATAGTTCTACGACACACTCGTACGTGCTGACAAGAACGGCGTTTAAAGGTTGGACATGGTCAGCATGGTCTATCTTAAACAATTCACCTCAAGGACTACGTACTGAGTTTTGAATCTGTTAAAATGTACAAAGTTAAGAATGAAGATGACCTAAGATGATCTCAAATTAAGATATCTTCCATGGGATTTTAAGGATGTAGGGGTTGAGATTTTACTCATTACAATCTTCACTTTCGACAGGGATTTTTTACCAACTGATGATTGTGAAATACAAATCTGACTATAAAACAGTGAACTGTCTCAAGTGTTGGCATTTATGTTGTTGGTACCAAATTTGCTATTAGGCCACATAGATTACCTCTAGTTGTTTCTCTGAGAAGGACATTTCATGAAAAATGCGTTTCGAACAAGCATGCCACAAAAGCAATAACATTGGCCTGATGACGTTCTAATAGAGCAATATGATTGGAAGTTAACCTTTCCTCATTGATAGTCCAATGACAAAAGGTTAAAGGTGGACCAATATTAAAAATATCCTCAACGTTCCTGTTGTTTATTTTTCATGGGTGCCAATGTCGATGACTCATAAGTCAAAATTTAGCAACAACTTGACTATTTTGGCTTCCATTCCATTTATTCTTTAGTATAACTGTTTGCTTTCAAACTCTCCTGGTCCTGTTCCAATCTTCTGATATCGCTTTATTGCATATCTCGTTCTTCCATAACGGTATCATTTCTCTATCCATTCTTGTGATTCCCTGAATTTATCTCATAAGCCTTATTTCCATTGCCGTTATCCATCGTTTATTACTTTTTGTAACTGTCCATGATTTCCTTCCATATGGTCTTAAGAATTTCTGATAGAGTCGAGATTTATAATAGATTTTTCCAGCCTTTTCTTATCTCCGTTATTTCGATGTAATTTTGTTGTTATCCTTCATTATTGTGCTGAAGTAGCTTTCCACATGTTCTAAGGATATTCCTTCTATTTGGATCTTAATGATCTTATATTAATTTCCATGTGTAACTCATTTAGCTCTGCCTGGTGCCCCATCTGCAAACATTAGTTCAATGGCAGTTATTATGTATACATGAGCTGTAGGTATATATGTATATATGAGCCAGATTTTGAACGGGGTCCACTACCTCCATTGCAACAATATAATACACAGGGACCTGAAGTTGGCGAATTTCTTTTTGTACGACGACCTCCACGTAAAGAGCGGCGATTTCGGCCTGGCGACGAAGATCGAATTCGAAGGCGAAAGGAAGAAACCCCTATCCGGGACACCCAACTATATTGCCCCGGAGATACTGAACAAGAAGGGCCACTCGTTTGAAGTCGATATCTGGTCGATAGGCTGCATAATGTACACCCTGCTCATCGGAAGGCCCCCGGTCGAAACGACCAGCTTGAAGGACTTATTCTCGCATCCTAAAATGCGATTACAGGCTATCATTGAACATTAGTCCGTCTTCAAGGCAAATGATTGTGTTAATCTTACAATCGGAACTAGTCAGAAGGCCGAAAGTGCAGCAGCTGATCAAGCACAAGTTCTTTACTGCTGGTTACATGCCACCTTCGTTGACAGCGAGCTCGTTAAGAATGGCTCCCAGGTTCGATCAAGTCGATAAGGCGTTCAACTTGGCGAGGAAACCGCTGATCGAAGTTACCAATGGTGAACAGATGATGGTGGACTCGCTGCTAAAGCCAGGGAAGGCCCCGGGGAGCCCCGCGAAACAACCCGCGTTCAATTCGACGGAGAATCTCCAAACGTTGCGGAAGACACTGTTGGAGGTTATCAAGGCGAAACCTGTGAGGAGTTGCTAGTTTGGCGACGAAATGTCCGATCCGCAGGCACAGCCTCTATTCTGGGCGTCGAAATGGGTCGACTACTCGGACAAGTTTGGATTCGGATACCAGCTTTGCGACGAGAGTGTCGGTGTAATGTTCAATCACACCACAAAAATGATCATGCTTCCAAATGGGCTCAACGTGCACTACATCGATATGAACGCCGAAGAAGCTTAGATGACCATCGACAGCTACCCGAAGGTTCACGACAAAAAGATGAAACTGCTGTCTTACGTCAGCCGATACATGCGCGAACATCTCGTCAAGGCAGGCGGCTCGGTCGTTAGGGAAGTTGGCTCGGTATCTAGGATACCACATTTACATCAGTGTCAAAATCGGTTTTTGTCCGTTAACGTTGTAGTCTACCGGAAGTGTACCGTAGGTTCGAAATCCTAGCGTTAATACGCATTGTAGAGATTTGAAATTTTTACAGTGGATTTCTGATGTAGTATTGCATATTGGAAAGTATATAAAAGTATTATTTTATGAAAATGACTTTCCAAAATAGAACATAAAAAATAGAAAGGTTTTACCTATGAACTTAGTTTGAATTATTTATCGTTTTTACGTGATTTCGAACCCGCGATTTAGAAAAAAATTGGTTTTTCTAAGACACCTTTGACGTTAGCGTTTGTTTCATGCGTTTTTCTACGTCCTATATCACCTGTGGTTAGTTTCCATTGCAAATAGTTCTTCTCAAAACACTAACAAAAATTTTCATTAGTGGGGTATACTTGCTCCTTAATACGTGTTCCCTGCGCAAGGGCCCCGTTTTGGGGCCCGTAATGTACGTGTACCTCTATGAAATTGCCTTAGTTTTAGCGTTAAAGGTATACAGCGTTTGTTTTTTATTATATTTATACCGTATGTTCAGTTAGTCTAGGTGTGAACTTTGTAATTGATGAAAAACGAACAAAAAAAAAGCAATCTATACTTCGCTATTATACAGGTAAAAAATTAATCTACAACTTACAATAATTATATAAAATTCTTTAAGGAATAAATAATGTCGCTCGAAGTTTGAGTTCTCTAGGTTTAGTGTCCAAAATATATTATTCCACAAATGCGACTATTGATGGTTATTATACTTAAGTTGTTAGCTAATTTTGTATGTGATTTCATGTTGTTGTATTTTAGAGAATTATAAATTGTAGTTACGAGTGCCGTTTTATATATAAAACCGAGGTATGGCAAAGAAAGTACACCGTTTACTACTAACTAACTATTACTACCTATTACTGACTACAAAAAATGCAGAAAAACAACGTGTTCTACTGGGCATTTGCTTCAACCATTTTTGGAGGCCGTTATAAACAGGTCCTGTTAGTAATATTGGCCAGAACTATTCTGTCATTTCTTTTAAAAATGTTCAGACGTAACGTTTGCTATGACTAATTAACAAAATTATGTAAGTACGTAGGCTTTCACGGCCACAATCATTTCGAAAATAAACTGCTTCCGGGTTATCCGTGTGTCCACGTCTTGACACACGGCATAAACCGGAAGTAGTTTATTTTCTATTCAAATTATTTTATTATAGTTCCCTAATACACAGCTTTTTTGTGTAATTTTTTGCGCATTTTTATTCACCTTATAAAAATATGTATTGCAAATGGAGCGAATATTGAATAATGTTATAGCGATAACTCTACAAATTTAATACACGAGATTGGCAAACATAAAAGAAAATTCTATAGGTTATGTATGTGCCTAATAATACATTGATGCAGATTATAGTCCTTGTAAGTTGGGTGCATACGTGTACAATGCAAAACCGACGATGAAAGGAATGAATAAGGTCAAAAGTTTATGCGAGGATCGATAATGCATGACACAAGAGCATTAATGTTTTATAAAGTTTAAAGAGAACACATTAAACATGGCCCGTGAATAGACTTAACTGCATTTCGATGTTTATCTACCGAATCACATCAAAGTATTAAACGGTGAAACGCCGCATACGGACAGAGCACGTAAATAATTTGTGCTTCTAGTAGAGGTCTGTCTCACTGTGTAGCATTCGTGTTACCGGATAATCTAATTTGTTCGTTTAACGCTGTTTGTTTCTGTTCGGGTCTAAATGGTATTGTGTGCCGCATTAATATACATGATCCTCCAATAGTCTTTGGGCGTTTAACAGTCTGCCTGGTATGGTTTGAAAATCAAAGGATAAATGAGAGGGTAACAGACCGAAACAGACCAAATACAGGGTAGAACAGTCTAACTTGTGTCATTTTACATACATGCATGAATTGAAAAGGCTAGCATAACTTGAGGTAACGTCTTCACGTTCTTCAATTTATTGATAGCAGTTGCAGTAGTTTTCAGCCCTCCGCTTCAAAATTTCAATTGATAAAAACCATAATGGCCGACGATACGATTTAGAAAGATTTTTCCAACAAAAGTTTTTCCATTTTAAAATACGTATCTCCGATATATTTGGGAAAGCGTTAACGTCTATGATGTCATATATCCAAGACAAAGAAACCTAGAATCCAATCCTGTGGAAAATTAGACACAACGTTCTTATAAAAACTTATTTATTTTTAACAAAATAAACATATTCTTTTTAAAATTTTTTTTTACTAACCAATGTTTTTAAACACTTCACAGAAAGAATATGTTTTAAATGACATAAAAAAACCGTATGTTAAAAATAAATAAAACTTTATTTTATTTGTAAACATAGCAATACTTGTTTTAGTCCTCACTTTACTTGCTACCACTGATATTGTATTACTCTATATTTATTAAAAGCATTTTATTTGACTAATAAATACAAAATTAAATTATTTATGATTTTTGAATTGATATATGCATACAAATCTTACGGACCAGCATACACTTGTTAAAACTTGTTTAAACCACTGTTTTAAAATAAAGTTTATTAAACATAACGATGAATACTGATTGAGATCTCGTTAATCCGGATAATCAAATGCAACGAGGTTGTCTGGATTAGTAATTTATACGCAGTACCGAATATTTCTTAAACAATCCATGTTGCAGAAATATTGCATAGAGCCAGTAGCGTATCCTGGTATTGACAGTAAAAGTGTGAGCATCTTTTGAGTGGAATGTGTTTTTTTCTTCAATTACAAACAGAAAAGAAATACTGTTGAAATCTTGTATAATTTATTATATCTTTTTAACAATTATAATAAAAAAAATGACAACTCATTTATTATATACGGGAAACAGTTGTGTTGATACCTCGTTTTGCACGTCTTTGTAATGGTTCGCCCATATTATGAGGTCACTGGCTATATTAGTGGTGATCATATTCATATTACAAATATATTATCGTAAAATACATATCGTTATGATGTGAAACGGATATGAAGATTATAACGCTGTCAGGAATACAGTTAACAATGCAACATAAGGTAAAATTTGTCCTTATTCTACGCATATAGAAAAGATTTCTTGTTTTTGAGAAATATATTCGTTTGAATTTATTCTTTTGGGTCAAAACATATTTCTTTGACACCAACAATATTTACTTTATTTAATACTCTAGTTAATTTGCTTGTAGAGATTAATTTATTTGAAATATTTATTTAAGTGAAATAAATATATTTGGATACAAACAAAAATTACTTTCCTTTAAAGTAATATTTTTGTTTTGATTTAAAAAAAAAAACATTTTTTTACACCAAAGAAATTTAATTTTGATTCAAACATATAAATTTATATATAAGGAGAGATTTATTTCGTTTAAAGTAATATTTTTTCTTTGGCTTAAAAATAGGTTTACTTCCGCCAAAGAAATCATATTTTGATTCAAATAACTATATTTGTACACAAGACGCGATTTATTTCCTTTAAAGTAAAATTTTTGCTTTGACTTAAAAATAGGTTTACTTCCACCGAAGAAATCATATTTTGATTCATTCATAAATATATTTTTAGTGTGAATATCTCATCCAACTGTATTGTTAGATGGCGCTGTAAACTCTCTCCTCGTACTTCGGCCATACCGTCAGTATAAAGGCCGTGTGATCGACAGTATAGTATAGACATAGAGTCACATGGAGTCAGGGGGGTTCCAGTGGCATTACAAATCATGCCACATATTGTCATTTCTTTCTGACGCGTACAGTTTGTATAAATCTGTCATCATAGCAACTTGACCACCAAGGTATAGCCAGGGGGCATTACTATCGGTTACAGTCGGTACGAATTTCTACGGATATCTGTAAGCAGCACAGACTACTATAGACAGTGCAGTGAGGTTTAAACATGCGGCTGGCACTCCGGCACTTTTGACATATCCCAATTTTTCTTCCGCCACTCGCAAACCGAGATGGCGTTGTTGTCACTCTGTCGATAATATCGGCAATGTACTATCGAACCGCAAGAATTTATTTGTCATTGCGACACATGCGTAGTGGTTTGTCGTGTTTGTATTTGAATTAATGTCAATATGATATGTCACTGCTGCGTACGGACTTGTCCGTCAACCGGAAAAGCAATGCATAAGCATACTTTTGCAAAGGATCCAAATGTAAGTAAAGATAAAGTAGTTTATTGTTTGTATTATATTCTCAGAACTGTCCGCAATTGATATATCATTTTACTATTAAACTAAGTAACATTGAATTTGACTTGCAGCTCTTTGGTTTTTGGTTGAATCAACTTAACCCAGCGGATTTGTGAAACGTGGGACTTGTGCGCCTCAGGAAGAATTACAGAGTGTGACCTGCACTTTTTAACAAAGTGGAAAGTTCCAAATTCTGGTAGAACCAATTTAATGCATCATGCGATTCCTTACCAGTGTTAGAAAGGTATTTAGCCCAAAATCGACTGTCTAAATGTTTATATATGTATTTTTTTGTTAATAAATATGTATTATTGTCAATGATTGCTTCTTATTTCGCCCATCAACTAAATAAATTGAATGCGTAGGACTTGCAAAGCATAGTTATGTGGGTGAAATAAAAAGATGCGTTTTTCGAAGTAATGACATATTAATTAAATTTTGCACTGCAAGACCTTTAATTAATAACTAATTATTGACTACGGCTTGTCCAATCTGCATACGAAAACCAGCTTGTATTTAAATGAGTCATTCATCGTAGATACCATAGTTTTTGCGTGTCTACTCATGACAGTATCATTTAAATATTGTTTTAAGTATGTATATCGGACAAGACGTTAATTCGAAAAACGCGCTTTTTATTTCCCGGACCTATAAATTGTACGTAGCTAAAGTAGGATTCTTTGAGGCGGTTGAGCATCAGCGCCATCTCTGTTTGAGAGTGGCGTGACAACCTCTCTTTCTCTTCTATCTCTCTCGCGCAGAAAAATCGGGTCACGGCCAAAGCCGACTGTTGCCGGTCTATAAGTATACGTTGTCTATGGGTTTAAATGTATACCCTGCTGTCATAAATCTATGTAGAGGCGCTGTTTACGACTGTAGAAACCTGTGTGCCTGTATCCACTGTACAGTGCACTGTACCCTAAGTTACAGATGCGGCCATCAGATGGATTTTATGAAAACAAGCCCTAAATGTCAGTGCTTGTCACAAATTGTCAAATATCATCTATATCTACAGGCAAAGGCGGTTGGCATTTTCTTTTATTATTTGTGTACAAAGTGTATAAAGATGTTTTGTATTTTATGTGGTCGTTCGGAAGATAAAGTTAAAAAGCTGTTTTGCTTTCCGAGAAATGCTGAAAGGTATGTGTTTTACCCCGGTGAATACTACAAATGTCACATGGCAAAATGTTGTTAATCTATTAAAATAAATTTTAGTTATTATTTTGTGTAATTATGATTATTATTATTATCACGGCCCCTGATATATTTCCTAATAATCCTAATATATGCGCGACAGTGTTATAATTATTTTGTAATATTATAAACATAATATGTAGTAAACAAGTATCATTTATTGATATTTGTCTACACTATAACAATATAATATTGTAAAATCAAATAATTCTTTCAACCGCATTTTACAACAGCTTTAGTAAACTGAACTAATTTGAAATCGATAATTTGAATTTGGCGCGCAAATGCTACCGAAGCGCCACCTACGTTGGTTTATGACAGTACCGCTTGTTTTTGTAGGTACACAAAATAACCTTGACTGCACTGAGTAGTCTGTGGTAAGCAGTGACAAATTTTTCTAATAGATGGCAGCAGATTCACATACCTAACACAAACAGTGACTGCAATGGGATCGCAATTGGCGGGTGTCACAGGCGGGTGTTGATTTGAATTGACATTTCAAGTCAGTTTTGTCCACGTTTTGTATTTCAAGTCTTTGAAAAAAAATAAGTGACTTACCGATGTGTATTATCTGCGGTAGTTGATACTGATAGTGACGTGAAGAAACTATTTTGCTTTCCAGAAAACCCCGAGAGGTAAGTAAATGGCTATGCAAAATATATACCTACATACGTCTATTATTTATATTTTCATGTAATTACGTGTAACAGATGGATGCCAAGGCGCCTTGGTACATTAGGAATGATCATCAGGACCTCAAAATGAATTTTATGTACAAAGAAATACCTAGAGTTGCAAGAAGTCACGAGGAAATGCTTCATAATCACGAAAACGTTAAGGCCATCTAGCTCCTCAACAACACCGGATTGATCAAAAGACTCAAGAAAACGAAGCTTTTTGAGTTAGTGTAAATGTGAGTTGTTATAAAAGCAGACACAGTGCTACGTAGTGCGCAAGAAAAATGTGACCAGGTTACCAGGACTTACTGAGAGACATCAATGGGGGCCTGTTAGGTTATACTACTAAAATACGTTAGAATTATTCATTAGTTAATTATGACTAGATTGTACTGCACTTATTGAATAAAAAAAGGAAAAATCTAAGTGTAATTTTTTTTTTAATTATGGTTGATAATAAATTTAACTGTAGTACAATATACGATTTAAAATTCCCGCCATTACACATTCATTTACTCGAGCGCCATCTACACCACCCTTGGTGGTTGAAAGGCATGTCAAATAACATCTAGTGGGTTATCTAGCCTAATCTGTGCATAGAGTACAGTGCCTGCAGGCTCAAGTTCCGATTCCAAATTAGCGTACACTTTACTAACCTAACCTTGACTATATGTAGGGCTGGTAAGACCAACCACTGGCAGAGGAAGTGCGACTTCCCAAAAAAGAGGTGACGCGTAGCGACTCTACTGGTACCTTCAGTAGAATTCTTGTCTATAATAGTTCCACATTAATTCCTTCAACAAATTAATAATTTCTTTAATCAAAGAACCATTTATTGCAAACTTAAAATATCGCATTTTAACTCAACCAACAATTTCGTTAATTTAAAAACATATAATTCTTTCACTCAACACAATCATAATTATTTGAAGTAAATAAATCTCGTTCCTTATAATATACAAATTGCAAATTTTAGCTGGAAACATAAGTTGTTTGACACAAATAAACGTTCGTTCTACCAAACAAATATTTTAAACAAATGCGTTTTTATCCGCAAATAAATATTTCTTTGCCTCTATTGAAACACCAGATTTCTTTGAGTCAATGCATATTTACATATTTGAAACAAAAACTTAAACAAAAATTTCTATCTGTGTACTAATTAAAAAAATGTATTTTTTGCATAATTTGAGAGGATATTGGCATTTTAATTATTAAAAAGCATCGTTTTCAATCGTAATTCCCTTCCTATTAAATTTCTACTATATTTACGTTCTGAATATTTCATAATTATATTTCATGCATGAATCTATAATTATAAAAATTATGGAGAAACCGAGAGATCTATATTTCTACGACAATCTACATACATTGTCCAATAGATGTTAAAAAAAGTCTTTTCCGAAAACCTCCAAGTGTACAGTTGTGCAGCGTAATAGCTCTAACTGCTATTACAGACAGTTTTCGTTTAGAAATATTGTGATATCACCAGAAATAATCTACTTTAGTCCGTGTAATGGCTGAAATAAATTGTTCCTTTTGATATACGCCTCATTTCGTGTATTGTAACCGAAGGCATTTAATCAGGGGGTCTACAGCCCCACATGTCAACTTACCCTCCCCCACTTCCTCGGTGCACTACCCTCGTCTATATCCCCGTTAATAATTCAGATATATGAGCCACAAGAGCTTTGCAAGACATTTAATGCAAATTGATTGTCTTCCAGAGTAATTGAAGATTTTTTTTATTGTTAATAAGATAGACATTGTATACAAGATAGAAATTTTAAAAAATCTATCCAAATTATTTTCAGAATTGTTTTTACGTAAAATATCGTAAGGATGGTACTTTTTTAGTAAAAAATCTCCACATATCTGCTTATTAAATTCTTTAAAATTAACAATAAAAAAAAGTCAAGGAAAAGTTTATTGCTCATTACCATATTTATGAGGTTATAACAAAATATCAATTTATGATAAACGGTTTTCTAAACTAGCAATTACTAGCGAATGTATTCATTAGATTAGATATAATTGGGGGGCTGGGCGCTCTCGCCGCTCGTCTCTATAATGATCGGACAAAAGCAATCGTAAACAAATAGGCGGACAATTTCGCAGTGCAAAGCAGTCCTTGTAGAACATGACGTTTAATTGCGAGATCCGATCTGATGCAGACCTACACAAATCACAATATCGGACACATCTGGAGAGGTCATGAGCAGCCCATTGTATTCTGTTGTTGGGCCTCTCCACGTCACGTTCTTGTGACTACCGTATATCTGGGTTGTTAGCGAGGATAATAATAATACTTGCCTGTCTAGAGTTACTATACATATAGTTACGTAGATTAATATGGATGGGTGAACTGTACTCTTCCATAATATATTGTATTTTCAAATATTAGAAATTACATACTTTAAAGTTTTCGAGTGAATTTTGTTGTGGAAAACAGCCAACTTATTATCTCTGTAAAAAGTATAAATATAAACTTTTTTTGTAGAGTTTACTACAATCAAATTTTAACCTTAAAGATGTTTAACAATGTATTTCTTTTTCAGATTTCAAGCAGCAGCGTACATTATAATAAAAAACGCCTTTGTAAGTATGTATCCCTATACTAATAGTAATCATATCTTCCATGTAACTTACCTACTTTATATTTAGCCTGAATTGAAAAATATACATCTTATAATAATGTTTGGGCAAAATGGTAGCGAGTGTGATTCAATTAACCGTCAGCTAATGCATTTTCATAAAATGTTATAAAATGAGAGGGCTCGAAATGACTGCCAGATATTGTACATAATGGTTAATAAAATAAGAAAAATGTGTTAAAATTATTTAAGATTGGAAAAAAAGTATTCCGATACCGGGAATCGAACCCGAGCCTCCTGGGTGAGAGCCAGGTATCCTAGCCACTAGACCATATCGGAGTGTACCTGAAGAAGCTTACATGAAAGTTGCCACCGGTTATTAGGCATTTCTAAATATATGGTGTAGGTATTTTTAAATTTTTAAATTGATATGACCAGAAATTAAGAAAACGTCGTCCTACATCTTAGCCTTGTAACAACTGGGCAACTAGTCCTGACAATTCTAAAAATTCATTTTTTAACAAGTAAATTGTTTAAAGATAGTTGTATTTTAGAGGGATTGTGTCAGTAGAAGCGTTCTAATAAATAGTTAAATAGAAGCGTTCTAAAAAATAGTTTTATTATATACCTACTTATAATGAAGTATGTATATAATGTATATATTAAAAACATGCAAAAATATGTTATTCCGATACCGGGAATCGAACCCGAGCCTGCTGGGTGAAAGCCAGCTATCCTAGCCACTAGACCATATCGGACTCTAGAGATAAATTTTATGAAAACAGTCCGCAAATTTGGCTTCCGCGAGTTCTAATTGTAATTATATCTTTCGGAATTGAATGTTTTACAAGCTGTAATCAATATAATCTAGCTATTTAAAGCAATATTTTATGGTACCGGTAGATAAGTTTGCAACGAGTCTTATCAATGTGTAATCCGTTACCAATTAAGTCCTGTACACAAACAATTTGAGAAAGAATTAGTTTCCGCTTTTCTCTTGCGATATTGGTATAAAGATCACCATCCAAAATGTAGAGAATTATGTTTTGTTGCTTTGGAATACTCTGTAAACTTAATACCTCTACGTTGCCCCACATAGGCACACTATATAGCATCTCTGGTTTTATTGCTACTGCTCTAAATTACTATATGAATTTTATTAACGAAAACGTATCTCAACATTATTTTGTTTGGTATAAACTGTAAAATTAATTTGTACCATTATAGTACCTAGTGTACAAAATAAAAAAAAAGAATTTTTAATTGTTTCATGGCTCCTAAAATATCTCTGATCAGACATGTGGTAGGTTTTGATTATGTGTGCAAACTTGTAACTTACAAAAAAAATACAAAAAAGTCCTTCCGATACCGGGAATCGAACCCGAGCCTGCTGGGTGAAAGCCAGCTATCCTAGCCACTAGACCATATCGGATATGCAATAGTGTTCCGTCAAAAACTGAGTCGCGGCCAACTGAGCCTCTATTTATCTAAACCAACCGCCAAATACACAATTAAGCACTTTACAATCATTTGTGATAACCCTCTTAATCAATTTATGGTGTGTAGTATATTAAGTATTGCGCAATCAGTTATTTTGTATTGACACAATGGTCCTAGTATTATGTCGAACAAGCTATTTTACTGTAACCTAAATAAGAAACAAGTTCTTTACAAGCTGTTCTCACTTTGTCGTCTTATCCTTTACATCTCCCCTTTAGTCTTGTAGCCGAAGCGCTTTGGCGTTGATATGGTGGAGGAGATTTGTTATCCTCCTCCATATTAACAAACCATATTCTTCTCCAAATGCTTATCACCACTGCTCTTTAACTTTTGTGTGCATTCTTCAATGCTGTTTCCCACAGCCAACATGGCGATATCGTCTGCAAACGTTGCCACAGTAGAATTGAAAATCAGCTGGTTGCACGAACGTTACTACAGTAGAGTCGGTATAGCATCTCGAGATCGAGATGCTATACGAGATCTCGCTAGTAAGAGTAGGTATCACCGGACCTGTAGGCCTTCCCTGCGGCATGTCACCCTTCATTTTTCTAAATATGCGTTAAAATTAGGAGAAACCACTCATTTAGGTTTTATATCCGATATATCTGATACTGGGAATCAATCCCACGAATCCATTTCGAGATTAGCCAATTTTGTGCTGGGTTGGTTTCGTTGGGTAAAATAAAATAAAACCTAGAAAATAAAAATAAAAAGTATTCCGATACCGGGAATCGAACCCGAGCCTCCTGGGTGAGAGCCAGGTATCCTAGCCACTAGACCATATCGGAGTGTACTTCACATTTTTGTATCCGCCCACCGACGAGGATTTTGCCACTTTAGATAACAAACAATCAGATAAGTTTGCTGAACTAATCAGTTTACAACTTATCAGTTTACTTCAACTTCTATAAGGAGAGTTTATCAGTTTACTTCAACTTCTATAAGCAGAAGTTACTGATAACTACCACTCTAGGGATAAAGATGACTACCCCTTAATCCTTAGCCACCAATCTTTGTAGAAGAATTAAAAGATCCAAGTGGATATTCTGCATTTTATTGAATTATTTAATACCTACCTCCCATTTATAATATACAAAGGAAACACAAAAAAAATAGAATATTCCGATACCGGGAATCGAACCCGAGCCTGCTGGGTGAAAGCCAGCTATCTAGTGGCTCTCCTAGCCACTAGACCATATCGGACCACGGTAGTGGACGGACGTGTTGTGCTTCAGTGCCGCGATTAAACGTCGCAAAGAGCATAATAAGTCGCTAACGGTCTAAACGCGAACGCGAGTGGTGTAATAACAGTTAATATAAACCAAAGTGGTTCGTGAAACGTTTTCCAACCCCAACTATTTGACAATTTCGAGGCACAGTTCGAGAACGTGCTGCGAAAACAATCCCTGCAAACCAACCACGTGACACCGGAACAAAATGGCAACGTGGAAAGACGATGAACTGGACAGAATCAGGCGATACCTATAGGAACACCCCGAAGCAGTATTGGATGCGCAAACTGTAAGACAAATCCAAATTATTATTCCTAATCGTAGCACAGCAGCAATAAAAAAGAAAACGCTTGAGCTGAAGAACACCGCACCAGGCGACGGTAGACCGAAGAATGCTAGGCCCCGCCCCTGGACCGATGAGGAGCTCGAATGATTAGCGAAAATATACGAAGGTACACCCGGACAAACAAAGAGAGATAGACTTAAAACAATAGAGCCCCTATTCATAGGAAGAACACTAAAAGCGCTCGAATCAAAACTACGCGAAAAGTTCCCGACTGTGTACTACGGTAAAAGCACCGACGACAATATACAGGATGGTCGCGAAGAACCGCCCGCTCCAATACATGTAGAACAGTCGATACGGATTGATGACGCAACAAACCAGGGCAGTGACAATGGCAATAAAAACAACGAAATAGTCCCCGTTCAAGCTCCGTCACAATCTACGGAAGTAATCAATGAAACAGAAGAAAACCTCGAAGACCCAGTCGATCCAAACATAAGGAAAGAATTTAACAGAATGTGGAATTTAATCCATTAACGGTCACCACCAAGAAAGATAAGACGGTTCTATGTCAGAAGAACAGACAAACAGTTGAAAAAGATCGATCTGTGCCTCAAGGAGAAAATCAGAGAAATACGACAAAACTCGAAAAGACCAAACAAGACTCATCACCTGATCAAAAAGGCAATTCTTGCTGCCGGTTTTCTTTTGACGAAAGGAACAGTGGGAACAATTGGGAAAATAAAAGAGGAGCCCAAATACAAGCAAACTCAACGCATGATAGGCACGTTAAAACAACGAATAAACACCGCAAAAGAAATCCAGGCCAATAATAACAAACACTTGACACGTCCTCAGAGGGAACAAATAAAAGTTCTTAAAAAACTAAGACTCACACCCGGCCAATATATAAAATCAACTGAGGACCGATTGAAAATAGTGACAAAAAATGCAGAATGGCAGGAAACCAGACACAGACAAATGCAACAGAGACATCAATTTGAAGACAATCCATCGATGCAGACCATAGAGAACAATATCAATAATGCCGAACCCGACCTCGCACAATCATCCGAGTTTTATAGAAAGTTGTACGCCAAAATACCACAAGTGCCTTCTCCCCTCTTCGACGAATGGATACAAACGATTAAAACAACAGGGATACAAGAACAAGAAATTGATGATACCACCTTGCAAACCATTGTCGAGGAGGCAATCAGAACAACCAGCCCTAACTACTTGTACAAAATATTACCAACAGCGAGGGAGTACAAGTTTGTGATTGACAATTTCAAAGCTCAATACCGATTGTGCGAGGAAGATGTGACAGCTAAAGTGATTCTTATACATAAGGCAGGAGACCTCGCCGACCCGGCAAACTATAGGCCGATATCCCTACTCAACAGCGACTACAAAATCCTCACTAAAGTCATGATGAAGATAATTCAACAACATACCACGGATATCATCCCAAAAGAGCAGCTAGCGCGGCCAGGCATCTGGGGAACCTTGCAAGGCCTACTACTGGATAAAGCCGAAACCCAAAAATCAAGAGTGGGAGGCAAAACCCACTGCTCCGTCTGGTTTGATTTTAAAAAAGCTTTCGACTCTCTTCATCATGACAAGATCATACAAACCGTCAACACGTTACCCATCGATCCAAAGATCAAGAAACTCTTCAGAGCAACCAGCAGATTCTGGAGCATAAAAATCCAAACAAGAGCAGAGATTGGAGAAAGGATAAAAATTGAGCGAGGTGTATACCAAGGAGATAGTTTGTCGGGCCTAATTTTCACGCTCGTCACATCGAGCATATTCTACCATATTAAAAAAGACTCCCAGATCGCTCGATTATCAAAAGGGAGGACGCGAATATTAGCGTTTATGGATGACACCAAGTGCCATAAGTCAAACCAAAAAGTGGCAGACTTCATAGCTGAGAAGCTGATACGATTGGCGGGTGAAGTGGGCCTCGAACTAAACGTGCAAAAGAGCGCCGTGCACACTAGCAGAAGAGGAGACGTAGAACTCGAAAGTGACGAAGATATCCGACTTCCAGCTATCACTAAGGCCTACAAATACCTAGGTCTTGAACAAGTTGAACGCGATAGCCACACTAACATGACCAAACTCAAAGAGAAGATCACCGAGAAATCAAAGAAGACAGTCCAATCTCACATGACCACCTACCAAGAGAGGAGGCTTTTTAACTCGGTGATTATTCCATCGGCCGTGTACATCACAGGTAATCTATTCCCAGAAGACAGCGTTGGTAGTACCCTTTTGAGGTGTAGGGAAATTGACAACGAAATCCGAAAAGTAGCAGTCAGCGAAAGGATTAAAAGTACCACCACTTCCAACCAAAGGCTGTACCTACCAGCGGCTGTGGGAGGCCTGGGATTTAGAAGTATAGAAACGGAGACCGCCATCCAATACGTACGACGATACTGGTACCTTAAGATGCATCCTGAAATAACGGAAGCATGGGACACATTCAACAAAATGAAAGCCAAGGGACGTAGAACACCAATCGGCGACTACCAGTACGTTCTCAAAAAATATAATGTGGATTGGGAAGAAGCTGATAACTGCAAAAAGAGATCAACCACCATCATGATAGAGATCAAGAAGGAAGATGAACGTCGCAGGAAGGAAGACTGGTCCAAGGCGATGCTATACCCCAAAATTGTCCTAAAAACGAAACACATCGAATTTCCAGCCACCACCAGCCCCTTCTTAGACTCTTCGAAACTCTCCCTCATCAACGCAGCAGCTGAAGAGCAGATCTACGCCTTGATGCCCAAAACAGAAGACCGCCAAAACCCGTGCCGATTCGGATGCGGACACAACGAGACCGCATATCACGTCGTGACCAACTGTAAAAAGCACTCATACACCGCACGACTTGATTTTGTGGTGTATTGGGTCCTGAAAAGCATACTCCAGGCAACCGGAGCAGGACCTGAAATCCATGCCAAGCTAAAATTTGGAAAAGGTGTCCTGAACGTAGAATACAAAGCTGAAAAATCCTCACTAATGATGAAGATAAGTCAACAACATACTACGGATATCATCCCTAAGGAGCAGCTAGCGCGACCAGCCATCTGGGGAACCTTGCAAGGCCTGCTACTGGATAAAGCCGAAACCCAAAAATCAAGAGTGGGCGGCAGAACCCACTGCTCCGTCTGGTTTGACTTTAAAAAGGCCTTTGACTCTCTTAATCATGACAAAATAATACAAATCGTCAACGCTTTACCCATCGACCCAAAGATTAAGAAGCTCTACAGAGCGACCAGCCGATTCTGGAGCATAAGAATCCAAACAAGAGCAGAGATGGGAGAACGGATAAAAATTGAGCGAGGTGTATAACAGGGGGATAGTTTGTCCGGCCTAATCTTTACGCTTGTCACGTCGAGCTTATTTTATCACCTGAAAAAAGACCAAGATATCGCGCGACTATCAAAAGGAAGAACGCGAATATTGGCGTTTATGAACGACATCAAGTGCCACACGTCAAATCAGAAAGTGGCGGATTGCTGAGAAGCTGGTAAGATTGGCTGGTGAAGTGGGTCTCGAATTAAACGTGTAAAAGAGTGCCGTTCACACTACTAAAAGAGGAGAGACAGAACATGAAAGTGACGAAGACATCAGAATCCCAGCGATCACAAAAGCCTACAAGTACCTAGGGCTTGAACAAATAGAGCGTGGTAGCCACACCAACATGACTAAACTCAAAGAGAGGATCACCGAGAAAGCTAAGAAAATACTCCAATCCCACATGACCACCTACCAAAAGAGAAGGCTTTTTAACTCGGTGATTATCCCATCGGCCGTATACATCACAGGTAACCTATTCCCAGAAGAAAGCGTTGGTAGTACCCTTTTGAGATGCAAGGAAATCGACAATGAAATTAGAAAAATCGCGGTCAGCGAAAGAATTAAAAGTACTACCACTTCCAACCAAAGGTTGTACCTACCAGCGTCAGTGGGAGGCCTGGGATTTAGGAGTATCGAAACGGAGACAGCCATCCAGTACGTCCGACGATACTGGTACCTTAAGATGCATCCTGAAATGACAGAAGTATGTGACACATTCAAGAAAATGAAAGCCAAGGGACGTAGAACACCAATCGGCGACTACCAATACGTCCTCAAAAAATATAACGTAGAGGAGCCGCATTGGGAAGAAGCTGATAACTTCAAAAAGAGATCAACCACCATCATGACAGCGATCAAGAAGGAAGATGAACGTCGAAGGAAAGAAGACTGGTCCAAGGCGATGCTATACCCCAAAATCGTCTTAAAACGAAACACATCGATTTTTCAGCCACCACCAGCCCCTTCCTGGACTCATCGAAACTCTCCCTCATCAACGCAGCAGCTGGAGAGCAGATCTACGCCTTAATGCCTAAAACAAAAGACCGCCAAAACCCGTGCCGATTCGGATGCGGACACAACGAGACCGCATATCACGTCGTGACGAACTGTAAAAAGCACTCATACACCGCACGACATGATTTTGTAGTGTATTGGGTCCTGAAAACCATACGCCAGGCAACCGGAGCAGGACCTGAAATCAAGGCCCAGCTAAAATTTGGAAAAGGCGTCCTGAACGTGGAATACAAAGCTGGCCAAAAATCCATCACCATTCGGGCCGGATATTCCATTCACACCAATCACCAACTTCACCACAATAAGCCTGACATCATGATCTACGTCCAAGGGGACCGAGAAAAAGTGTATATCTTTGAGGTCGCAGTATCCCACGTCCAAAATTACCAGACACAAGAACAACTGAAGCGTGTCCGGTTCACTGTCAACTCGGTGGATGAAATAAACCACCAAAACTACGGCAGCGTCCCAAGAAACCTCAACCTCGCCGAAGAGATGCGTATCCAATACCAATGCCATCTAGGGATCCTGGTAGTAGGATCTTATGGAGAAAGCGTGGACTCAGACGAGCGAAAACGATTTATGACGCAACTTGAAGAACTGGGGGCCACCAGCTCCCAAACCCAGCGCCTGCTGCAAAGGGCGGCCTATAGTGTGATCACCCAAACGTCCAGGATTATTATGCAACACCTACACGGCACCTGGGGGATGAAAACGAGAGAAACGTCATTGTATTGGCTTTATATTTATTGCATATATTTATATGAATATGAATGTATTGTGAATTCTAGTCAGATATGCAAATAAGATTTTAGACCATATCGGACTCTAGAGATAAATTTTTTTAAAACAGTTCGCGAATTTGGCTTCCGCGAGTTCTATCTCTTTCGGAATTGAATGTTTTACGAGCTGTAATCAATATAATCTAGCTAAACTGTAAAATTAATTGGTACCATTACAGTACCTAGTGTACAAAATAAAAAAAGGAATTTTAATTGTTTCATGGTTCCTAAAATATCTCTGATCAGACACATGGTAGGTTTTTATTATGTGTGCTTATAAATTTTTAACTTACAAACAAAATACAAAAAAGTCCTTCCGATACCGGGAATCGAACCCGAGCCTGCTGGGTGAAAGCCAGCTATCCTAGCCACTAGACCATATCGGAGTGTACCTGAAGAAGCTTACGTGAAAGTTGCCACCGGTTATTAGGCTAGATAGAACGTTCTGCCGAAAAAAGTCGCTGCCTTCTGAGTCTTAATTTATCTAAACCAAATACACAACTAAACACTTTATGATTTATCCTGATAACTTTTATTTTTACTATAATATTAATCGATTTATGATGCATTATTTGAGAATCAGTTCTTTTCAAATGAAGTTTTCATACACCACTCTTTTTTTTAATAAACATATGTTTATTTTTAATTTTATCCTTTGCTCTTGCAGGTGTTTCTTAACCCTCGTCAATGATATCTCCCATATAGCCATTATGACGGCGTTGTCTACAAACGATGCTACAGTAGCATCTCCTGATTACAGGAAGTCGCTAGTGAAGAGAACGCACAGCACCGGACCCAAAGCACCACCCTGTGGCACTCCTGCCTTCATTTGCTTGAGCTCAGAAATATTTTCCTGTTGGTCCAGTAGTACCAATCGAATAGGGTTTATTTTATCAGTTGGCTGTATTATTTAGGAAGAGGTTGTTCCATATTTTTGATATTTTGTCCACGAATTGCCAGTAGAAAATTTATCTGAATCTCGGTGCACGATGGCGCTGGCTTTGATACCAGCTATAATCGAATAGCCCGCATTGATCTAAATAAAAAGGTATTTTAATTGAATCATAATCGACAAAGTACAGCGTGATTGAACGGCTTGATTCAATCAAGATTGCGACCGCCACTATCTGAGATTTAAAACGACACGTCTGTCGGGGATCCGGCTGACATTTAAAAGCTAGCTAGATCCCATCGTTTGGGATCGATACCGTGCCCAACATATTTAAACTGGTTGATATTAACACCGGGTACAATAATTAAGGGAGGGGACGATCGTGCTCTGGATGTTGTAGACCCGAGCAGATCAAAGAGTTCATAATCTGGCGTATATACACGTCGGCTGGTTGGAACAAAGCTGTTTTGAGGGTTTGTAATTACGTCAAGATTAAATTAGAAATTGTGTTTCGCCAGCAAAAGATGGCCTATATATCTGCAGTATAGTATAGTAGGGTATTATGCGAGCGGTGTTTAATGTTATCGTTTATTTTAACGATTGCGTTGATTAAACGATTATTTTAATTACGCTCGTAATTGGTTTTTGAACACATTAATATCTGCATACGTGCATAGAGCTATTTCTTTCACCAACTCATAATGTTCATAAACGCTTTGTAAAGTTCAAGGTGGTGTGTGTATTTTATGTAATAAAGGTGGAATTTTCTTAGAGATTGATCTTATTGTGCTTGTCTTGAGCATATCCAAATCTGTGTTAGTCAACATTTTCCAAATTTGATTCAATTTTCACAGCTAGAGCCCAGGAAGATGTCTATAATGTCCTGCACGTATTTTGTGATCTCTATCCACTAGTTAGATAACCAGGTGGTACATTTCAATTGAGAAATTCTACGACAAAACAGCAAAACAGTACTACAGCAGAATTACCGTTAAAATATTTTTTCTATTTAGGTCATAATGTAAACATATCCATTACTTATTAATTGATATATAAACATTCGTTTAGGTTAAGATATTATATGGTTGAATCTTTTCTATTCGTGGTAATATTCATTGACCAAGACGGTGGGGTATCATCAGCAAACAATTGATGGGATACCTGTACCAGGTATGTAGAAGAAAAGTATTCATCCGAAGTTTTAGGAGTTAACACCTGCTTGAATTCGAATGAAATAAAAAAAATAGAAAGATTTGCTGTATATAAGATATAAAGTGGGCATTAAGGAAAGATGATTGATTTGAATATAAGGGATACTGTAGATGTAGGTAATAATAATATAATAGTCCCGACTCGGTTTGTAAAGACGTGTGCAGTGGTTACACAAGTCATCAGGGCCATCGAGAGAAATTGTCGGGCCTGTGACAGGTCCATGGTCTAGGCCTCACAAACAATATTATCACGTTCGTCTAACAAAAAATTCATAAACCATTTATTTAACAAGAAAAGAATACATTCATACCATACGTACCATACGAAATAAGAATTTCCTCCCTTTATGGTTAGAGAATTTAGAGAAATATTTAATCATAGATCTAGAGACACTTACTTCTAAAATTTTCAAGTTCTTTCAGAAGAGTCTCAACATTATAATATCAATGTTTGATGATTGCAATATTTTGCTTCGTGCGGCAATAGATGTTGAAATTTTCAAGCAAACTGAAACCAATTCCTTTAAAAGAAACGTCGCTTAGACCAACAGTTTCAGATTGGCCATCAATTCAGAATGTCACAAAAACACGAATCTAAATACATGAATCTATATATGCCATAATCCTGTCAACAGGAGCATAAGGCTGATTTTTTGTCAGATTGATATCTCTGTTCCAATTAGTGTATTCAGTATGGCTATAAAGTTATACCCGTTTCAAATAAATAGAAAGAACATATTGTTTGTATTGTCCTACCAAGGTCTCGTAACAAAACATTGCATTTTTAAAGGAAATCCTGAAAATTTGCTCCCAGGTGTTCTTTAGGCGTCGACAACGATTTTTACGTGTTTCTTCCTCGAAAATATACGTTCATATAATTTTTATGTTGCCATTAATACAATATTAGATCAAAATTAATATTAAAAATACTAACGAGTATGAATTTTGTATGATGAGAATTTTGATAATTAAAAATAAATGTTTTAGTTTTAATGAAACGATTTTTTTGCAAATTTTTTTGCGTTTGTTATTTTGCGTGGGCTGTATTGAATATAATGAGAAAATCAGCGGTTGTCCCCAAAATTTCCAGCCGAAGAAAAATGTGAGAATTCAACAATGTACGTGGGGCCCCCAAAATTAGGTTTACCCTCAACCTTATGTTTTCACCACAGTTATGAGACATGTCTCGATGTCGGGCACGTGACAAAAGTCTCATACGCCTCTCGGCGGCTCTCTTCATCATCGGCTGTCCCTGTGTGGGTAAAATTAAATAAAAAAAAGTAGCAATTAATATTAAAAAATAAAATAAAATATTCCGATACCGGGAATCGAACCCGAGCCTCCTGGGTGAGAGCCAGGTATCCTAGCCACTAGACCATATCGGACTGTACTTCAAATTTTCCTACGAGCGCACACTGGCGGCTACTGCCGGCTATTTTAGTTAGCGACTCGATTAATTTTAATAACTAGCAAGATTTGAAGAATTATTATTGGAAAAGTGTAAAATTACTGACAAATATTGTAGCTATATGATGCGAGCTCTGCTGTTCAATATGTGTGGTAAAATTCAAGTACAAAGTCAGGTGGCATCGTACAAGTTTAGAACACGTTCTATAAATAAAAGTGCTGTTTCTATTCTATAGCAGTTATACTTTTGTAGTTGGTGACAACTTTTTGCCTTTTTCAAGTTCATCCTATATGGACGCTACGCAGCGGCGCGTTATGCCATCATGGGGAATTTTGTATTTGGGGGCCCGCATATACCGTGTTGAATTAAGAATTAATTTTCATACAAAAATAATATGTACTAATAATAAATAAAAACATAAATAATAAGTAAGGTATTAAACTTTTTTGCAAAATCATTTAATATAAGTACCTACATAGTTATTTAAAGCAACAAATGAATATTCTTAAGAAATACAAAATAACAAAGAATTAGCTTAACATTTTAAAAATCAAAATTCGTAACAAATAAAATATATTATATAATTAATAAATGGGTATTCTTAACAAATCAAAATAAATAACTTTTCACATTAGGGAACCTAGCCCGCTTGAACAGCTTTTTTAATAGTTTGCATATTACAAACACTGCGATAATTCATCCTAAAATACGCCATCGTCACTACCTATGTCCTCTGGATATGTACTTATTAAATTTGTACTGCAGTTTTCTTAGTGTTTTGGAGATATTACTATTAATAAACTGCAATTTCCTGTTTCTTTTGCTGGCATTGTCGGTTTCATAATCTTTATTCTTAGTTAACGCATAAGATTCCGATTCCATGTCATCAAAAAGTTAACAAGAAAAATCGTAACGGGTCAATATCTGGTCCTGAAAGTTTAAAAGAACGAAACGAAATAAAAATTTTAGGAAATGACTTAAGCTACAAACTTGAATGACTTTTGAATATACAGGGTTATGCATTTGTAAGAAGCAGACCAAATTCGTTTTTTTTTAGTATAGCACCCTGTATATTTTTCCTGTCCAAAAGTCCCTGAGGTCAGTCGCTTACATGATACAGGATGATTTAATGTTAAAATTACAAAACTTTTATTGGCATCTTTTCCTTGTCATCTTTTTAGGTAAAAATATTGACTACTTACATTACTTTTTATACACACTGTGTAATGATAAAGGTAAGATAATTTTTAAAGGTAAGCATTTTGAAGATCGAGTTTTATTTTTCAGACTTTTTGAACAATTCATTTTTGTAAAATAGATTTCCATAAGAAAAGAAAGGTGTCGACTGAAAATCATCAATGTACTCATACAGTATTTTCTCTTCTTTTGTAGCAAAAAGAAAATGAGTTTAACTGCTAAACCTGCCTCTAGGACTATGCTAAAGTTCAAATTCCATATTCTTCCTACGTTAATTTGTTAATTAATTAATTTATAGTCTATAAAAGATTTGTTTTGGTCCCCAACCGGCATGGCAGGAGCGTAAAAATAAAATTCAATATTCTTGCCACGGGTTTGAATTTGTTAAAAATTAGTTGGGGCCACGCTGAGATGTTCTTGCAACGGTAATGAGGATTTGCATTGTGTGGTTGTCTATTACAGAAACGAGTTTCCAAAATACTTCTTTGGGCCCCCCCCTGTTGTTGGGGGCCCTGGGCAAATGCCCATTTTGCCCATGGGATCAGGATAACGCGCCACTGACGCTAGGATACTGGTAATGAATTGATTTATTTATATTTGCATTATTTTTATACGTGTGCCCATTTTTTTTTATTGGAGTCGTGGGGATATCAGTCATCTTAAGATATATTATTGCTATAGCGATCAGCGTTTTGTTATATCGTGAAATGGTGAAATAAATTTGTACCTTTATTTGATTTAGCTCAAAGTTATTCTTATTTAATAGAACGACATTAAAGAGGGCGCTAAGGGCGTCAAAGAGGCGTTGTTGGGGCCCACGAACCCATACAAAAGTTTCAAATTTATATTAAAAGTGACGTGAACTCTTTTGATTTACCTGACAGCTATGAACGAAATTTCATTTCCCCGGAATGATGTCGTAAAAAGAAGCAACAAAGCGGGCGCGGAGATCAAAATGGAGGCAGGGATCACGGGCTGGGGGAGTCGGGGATGCACGCGCCGGGGGCGAGGGCGAGAGGGCCCTCCTGCAAAATAAGGGTATAGAAAACTTTGTAAATGCGATTTGTTGGATTTTGTTTGCAGTTGAAACTAAAGTTAGTTTCGCGTTTTCGTTTTGAGAATATCCAGCGAAGGATGGACCGGAATACGGAGATACATACGAATCCAATCTAAACTGTATTTACACATACATTCGATAAACTTGTTCTATATACAGGGTGGCAAGGAAATACGCCAGAATTCTGCTACTGCCAGTCGATTGTATACTGTGCGGTTTCCTAACAGATCAACACCTATCCCACAAACATTTACCGCTCTAGTAATCCGTGCACGAGAAACTGGTGTACTGCAAACACGTCAAGGTCGGGATGGTGGTCTGGCCGACCCCGACGAATTTTGGATCCCGAAGAACCAATTTTAGTAGAAGATTCTTCTACTAGTACTCGACAAATATCTCGCCAAGTAGATGTCTCAAATCGAATTGTCTGACGAACACTGCGTGAGAATCAATTCTATCCTTACCACCTACAAAGAGTACAGGCTTTGCAACGCTGAAGATCATCCTGTACGTTTACAATTTTGCCGATGGTTTCTACAAAAACATGCTGAAATTCCAGACTTTTCTTCCATTGTATTGGCTACTGACAAAGCAACGTTTACACGTAACGGCATAAATAATTGTCATAATACAAATACTCATATCTGGGCTGTCGAAAATCCACATGCTGTTCGTCGTAATCATTTCCACCACAGATTTTCGGATAAACGTTTGGGCCGGACTGGTCAACGGACAACTTATTGGCCCATTTGTGTTGCCAAATCGATTGACTGGAAATGATTATCTCTTTTTTTGCAAAATCATTTGTTGGAACTATTGGAGGAAGTTCCTTTGAACGTAGGTCGACAAATGTGGTTTCTTCGAGATGGCGCACCGCCGCATTTTAATCGTTTAGTTCGCCAACATTTAGATAATGTGTTTGAAAATAATAAATAGTTTGATCGAGGTGGACCTGTTCCATGGCCTCCTCGGTGACCCGACCTTAATCCCCTGGATTTCTATTTATGGAGTGTTATGAAGACCATGGTATACACCAACGAAATAATTGATCTAGACGATCTTCGTAACCGCGTTGAGGCAGCTGCGGCGACAATTCGACGGCCAGACCATGGCCTAGTAAATTATGGTAATTCATGGATACATAGACCGAGATGTTGTGTTCAACAACACGGCGATAATTTTAAACATCTAGAGTGAAATGCATTCCATAAAAAAACTAAAAAATATGTTCCGTTTAATATGCTTAATCACCACTTAAAAATAAAAACAAAAGAAAATTAGCAGCAATATCTCTCTTATTGTGCAACTTTTGTTGTGACATTTTTACGTTAATGACCTTCTTTTGAGATATTTAATCACCCCTTAAAAATAAAATCACAAGACCATAAACATCCTGTATAACCACCAAAAAAATCAACACTTCTCTCAATAACCTACAGCGTCAGTATACCATGCAACATCCTTGGATCAATTTCGAAATCATTCATATAACACGTTGACCTTCCTCAATTGTTATTAGTGTTTTGTTCATAAAATGTGCCTATCAAAATATATAGCCTCTATCAATAAAAAAAACAGAAAGCACAAAATTTGGCTGCTGAGGTGATGATGTGTATATCCCAGCAGATACCTAACGTTGATTTTGTTGTTCCGAATATAGCTCTATTCAATAGTGCATATTTGGGGTATACAAAACTGGTGGAAACTTTCATGTAAGCTTCTTCAGGTACACTCCGATATGGTCTAGTGGCTAGGATACCTGGCTCTCACCCAGGAGGCTCGGGTTCGATTCCCGGTATCGGAATATATTTTTTTATTTTTCTTACCTGATACATTGTTGCCACATCTGTCTAAAAATTTTGCATTTATACTTCTTCGAAATTAATTATTCAAAAAGGAACAAGAGAAGCGATTGCATAGTGTTGGAGACTTTTTTGAACCTTCACCAAGGGGCGTCTACAGCAGTTTGTAAAAAGGTTTCTCAATAGTAGTAATGTGAAACAAACATATTCAGCTAGTTTTTAAACTTTCCGATTCTTCTTCTAATTGCTAAAAATACAGCTTTCTTAACTGAGCTACTCGGGAGAGACACTGTTAGGAGATTTGTATCATCAGTCATCAGAACTAAAAAGACTGACTTTTAGTCGAATGTTGTGCGAAATCTGCTAACATAGTTTTCATTTGCTGAGTGCCCCCATTATAATGTCATACGGCAGAAAATTTAATTCTGCATTAGAGAACCCGGTTTGGTGCGCCACGTGTTCGCAATTTGCGATTACAGAAAATTGGCGCTCAGTTCATCATCCCAGTTTGCATCCGCAGCAGTTTCCACGCGTTCTGGGAGCGAACGCTTAGTTGCAACAAGTTCAAATTCCTAATTAACTACTGCTTCATATATACGTGATGCTACCGACGGCCAACCCAGCGCCACTACTACTTCAACACTAAATTACAGCGTCATTACTTGAACAATACGTTTTTTTATTTTTTCAAAAAATTATACTGTGTTATAGAAACTTTGGCTTGTGGGTTAATAATGTTAACTAAAGTATGACTCAAATCGCAATTTTTGCAAGGTCAGATAATTTTGCTTATCTTGAACCCCATTTTGAACCATAATCTTTGTGGATATGCGTATGAGTGCTAAAAATATACCAAATTGATATTGCGTACTTTACGCAAAACATACCTCGAATTACCACTAGCTCAGAATATTTTATCTAGGGACGTGCAAGGAGGACGCTAACAGAGGTACAAATAAAACAGAACAAAATATTTACACTTCACAACAAGGAAATTCATATTTCATGCGTTAGACGGCTTCATATCTAGTCCATGTTCAATGACCATGCTGAAGTTTATAGCGTGTTACATTTTCTCTGTCTTTAAACACTCGTTTAACTTAAGCAATATAAAACACAAAAAGAGGATTAGCACGTTCTCAGATAGAGCGGCGATTTACAAGAATCCTGATTTAAAGGACATCAAAGCGCCATGAAATTCCTGAAGTTTAATGCCTCGTTGATCTCGGACACTCGTGCAATTAAGAGAGCCTTTTAAAAATACTTTTATACGACTCGATTTTATGTTTGTTTTAGATGTTTTACGTGTGGAGAAAATTGAAAGTGGATGAAGTTCAACGATCTTTTATGTTTAAAAGCTATTCTCGTTATTATTAATTCTTACGTTTTGCTAGTTCTCTTGAAGTGTAGTCGTAATCTGCGGAGGACAAATGCGTAGCTCATTTAAGTCTGGGTTAATTTGTATTGTTCGACTTTGGTGGGGAGATTCAATAATGTTTCAATCATGCTGCGGTAACTAAATAAGAAGAAACTCATCTGACCATTATGACATTCTGTTTTTGTTATAACTTTTTTAAGCTATTTCAACTGTTTCCGCGATATTGTAAAATTAATAGAATAAAATTTAAATTAATATAAGTACCTACGTTAAAAATATTTTGATTTGCAACGATGTAATTCGACAAACGCAACAATGTATTGTCATGTAATTCTGTTCTTGTTCTTCTTCAATTCGTGCTGTAGTTTGCGTAATAATTCAAACTGCAAACCCGTGCAAATAATTAATCAACAACTTGGTTAACTTTTTAACTGTTGATAAAATACCTACTACATTTCATACTTTGAGCACGCATATCAATTTTTATAATAGTGTAAAATATATAATTTTCTACTTTGCGTTCGTTAGAAACTCATAACGAAACCGCTTTCGGTGTCATTATGAAAACACTAGATCACAAACATTTAGTAAGTTTTCGTTTTCCAAGATTGATGATATTGACGTCAAGTGTCAAATAAGGCTGACATTTCAATCGCTATTGGCTCGCGCCAATCGTATTTGTGAATTTTACCACAACTACCAACTGCTGAATATGAAACTACTCTAGATTGTAAAATAAATTCTTGTAAAATAGATTTTAAAATATTTTCAGGGTTTGGTTACTTCCGGTTACACCTAAAATGGTGTCAACTTTCATATTTCAAATAGAAAAAAACTTGTTAATGAATTTGTCTTTATTTGTAGTTGTTCAGTTCTTTTCCAACTCCATCTAGATTTATTCTATGAATGTAATTACTCTATGACAGGGTTTCCATTTGAAAAAATCAACTTTTACTACTTTTCTCGAGGTCAACTTTTATCTTATACATAATTTGACACCATGTATAACATTTCGAAAAGTTCTACCGATGTGTCGATAATATGTTACCATCACAATAATTTTGCCGGACAAATTTTTTTCCAACGGTCAAAGCGGATAATTTATAAATAATTTAAGGCTAGCATCCAGCTGTAAATTTTTTATTGAAAAAATTGAATATCTCAAAAATGGCACATGTTAGGTATAGGGTATGTTACATACAATTGACCTAAAATGTAACGAAGATTTCAAAAATGCTGTAAAATACAGAGTGTTCCATTTGAAATATGAAAGTTGACACCATTTTTGGTATAACCGGAAGTAACCAAAATCTGAAAATATATTAGTTAAAAAGATCGTATCCAACATCATAAGTCCCCAAATTTTCAATCCGTGGTTTCATTTGTGTCACTATATACTTCTAATGGCAGCTCGTCGTAAAGACCCTGTATATATGACAATTTAATAATAAGCGTTTAATTTTTAATTTATTTTTTAATTTAATCAGCATAAATCAATTTTGAATATCAAATCAACCATGGCTAAAATTGGTATTTTTACTGTCCAAAATTTGTTCTTTTATTTTTTATCTTAATAATCTTAATCTTACTGTAAAACATTAACATAAGTTTTTATCGTATGTGGCAGTGAGCACATTTATCTGTTTATTTTTTAAAATAATTTTATTAACAAAAGTTAACTAAAATAATGGTTTTATGTTTCACTCCATTAATTTTATGCAAATCACTCCATTAATTCATCAAGGATGGATATTAGCAACATAACTATTGCTAGCGACATCTATATCCGGTTCATAGTAAGTGGTAAGTGGTCCAGACTCCAGTCCAGTCAGTCACAAAACAACGGCTGAGAAGACAGGGTTAGTTTGCCGTTCGTTTAATTTTTATAATATCTGTGCTCAATTGCTGCATTTTTGCTATTGTCAGTGGGGAGCAATTCATTGTCCGGTTATTGAAGTTTGCATTGTGAAGTTCTTCTGTGTTGTGCGATGTTATAATCGAAGGGCAAAGCCAAGAAGTGGCCACATTTTATGGTGCGCTCAAACCCGCCAAATCAACACCGTGACCCAATCAGCTGTTTACTTCCCAGTATGTTTATGCCCGATGTCGACGAGGCGACCAAGTGTGTTGTGTTAACTATGTCTGTGTTATTCGAGATAAATTTAAACTGAACGATATACAATAATTGTTGGTGAGAATTGGATATTTTTTGTTTGAAAAAATTAGTATTATGAACTGATCATCGCTGCCCAATACCTGTTATTGGGGTTCGTACCGGCACAATTGCAATGAAGCATTCCCGTCAAAGTGTAATCTCGGACATTTGCTTGAGGTAGCTGTTTTAAATATTTAGTGGTTCTTGGAACAATAAAAACTTGGTCGACACTATTGGCCCTTCGTATTGGTGAATTTAAGGTTCGGTATGTCTTGGTAAATCACAATAATTGTTCTACTGTTGCGGATTTTATCGCATATCAACATAAAAACTCGGCGGGTGCTAGTATGGTGCCGTGCGCTGGTAATTTGTCAATGTTAACATTGTCAATCGATACAAGATCTCAAGGTTGACTTCCGGTTATTTTGCGAGATCGACAGGGCCGGCTTTGGGCCAATTTTTAAATAAAACGCGCTCTCTGCGACTAGCTTGGCCATCCAGACTGTTTTAAGAAGAACAAAGCAGGCAAATATTTTTTTCTTCTACTGAAACATGCGTCAACCTACAAAAATTAGCATAGATGGAAAATGCATCATTCATAACAAAGAAACAGGGCAGCATTAATCATTGATGTTCTTCGCATAATGGCATTTCTCCTGGATATTTATAAGTAACAAAATGTTTCAAGCACAACATACTGGTCAAGAAATTTTGATAAATTAATTTTTTGAGCCCAGGCATTGTTTTTATTGGCCCCGACCTTCGTCAAGGTCTTGCATAAGTTACTAGATCATCAAAGGTCATTAGAAGATAATTTTATTGGTCACTGAACGTCTTGGCTGAACATACCGTTGATCTGACGAGTATTGAAAACAAATTCCTAAATGAGAAACGCGGATAACTGCGTTGGAGAAGTAGATAATACAAAACGAACAAAAGACACTGAACCTCGGTCACATTATGCACCGCCTGAAGATATGAACCACTGCTTGATGCCGATTGAACGAGAAGCACGTCATCCCAAATTCTAGTGTATTGCACGAGACACAACCACTGCGTTTAAGGACAACATCACTAAAACTGTAAGTAGACATCGCTTAGGCCATAACGTTTTTTATTGTATATAGCCCAAAGCTCCGAAAGTCACAACAAAAGGCCAAAAGATGATTTAATTGTAACGAAGGTCAATATGAATAGGATCAGTAATTTTTAACGAGACAAACTACATCAAGTTAAGAAATCAACTAAATTTGTGTTTTATAAAATCATAATAAACTTTTTATTTGTGTTCTGGCTACAATATATTTGCATGCCACGATTATTTTCTTAATAATAAAAATTAATTGATAATATTTTGAGTTTAGGTGTCAGAGCATTTTACAGATTTCAAATTCCTTAATTTGCTAAAAATTCAGTAATCTAAACTAAATGATTACCGGGACCAACAGCAAAAAAAGTCAAGTTACTACCGATTCTGGTATGCTTTTGTTATTGCGTTTCTGAAATCAGTGTGTTTTAATATGTTTCTGACATCAGAAATTTTGAATTGTGTCTAGTTTTTGGGAAAAAACGCATATTTTTGCATTTTTTGCACTGATTTCCTCAAAAACTAGACATAATGTGCAATTTCTCTCAGATCCAGATTCTTCGAAAATAGCACACTAAAATCAGTTGTCACCAGTGATGTTAAATACCCGGGTGTATACCCAAAGTTGGTATTTATAGGGGTATTTATAAACATTATATTGTTATTAAAAATAGCTATAAAGGAAATGTTTAATTACTAAATAAAGGTTTTTCTTTTATCACAAAATCAAAACGTATTCTCGTGTCACAAAATAAAGTTTATTCTTATAAAAATAAGAACATTTTTAAAACAAAGAATAAAAATATCTGACGATATATCAAGAGCAGACATTTTCTTGTCATCATCGTCCAGTCAATCGTGCGAATCTTCAATATTTTCTGGTTCTGTTATCGAGGAAGATTGAGCAGAAACTTATGATTATATGTTAAGTATGTCAACTTAGCGGCTGGTCGTTGTTAATCAATTTCTTATTTTGCTATGAATCCAACTAAATGTACTGAATGTTCTTATATAACTCAAATATTTTGCATTATTTGTAATCAAGATTACCTACACATCTACATTTATTTTCTTTATTCCTAAAAAAAATACAACTGTTTGAAATAATTGTAAAATAATTGCAAAACTGTATATTAAATGCCTTAACTTCTTTAGGAATTGATAAACCCAATCAGTCGGCATGAAAGAAACTTTATACTCAGAATTACAATTACTTGCAGACAAACAAATGTCTAAAAAGTTTCATATGTATTTTGCTTTCGTTCATTTGTTTATTCAGTTTATTTTTAACATTTTGAAGTTTTTACTTAAATTTATTTACTTTTAATTTTGTTATGGGTATTCATTGTGCTATTTATTAGTTTTATCATTGTTTGATATGTAGTTTATTGTTTATTTTTCTTTATTTAGTTAATATTTCAAACGGCTGTAACTTGGCGTTGAGAAAACCCTGTGAAAAGACGATATGAAAAGTTATACTCAGAATGACATTTACTATCTAAAAATAATTGTTGCGTGAAAAAAGTGTTACACCCTGTATAAATATCTCTGAAATGTTGTTAAATGGTTTTTTAAGAATAAAAAGGATGAATACCCAAAATTTAGGTATTTACCCTAAGTGGGGGTAAATACCCATTTTATAAGTTCCCACCCGCCGGGTATTTACCCGGCCCACATCACTGGTTGTCACGTATTCGATTTCTTTAATATTGTTAGCCAAGCTAATTATTTAGTTTCATTTATTGTACTTTTGACAAATTAAGTAATTACAAACTGTAAAAAATTTATGAATTATTTTTTGGAATTAAACTAATGTATGTGATAGACACTTTATTTTAATATGCCTATCTGTTTCAAATTGGTAGTTGGTATTTCGGATTTCACTGTGTCCTCGTATTTAGTGAAATGTTACTTGTTTTACACAACTACGGTACTTTAAACATGTATTGACGGGAATCAAACAATAAGAAAACCTGCTACTGTTTCAGTTGATGCATGTGGTTGCAACTGGTGTACCTACCCCGAGTACTAAAATTTTGACAAAAACAACGCTCTCAATCTTTCACCCTATATATTAGAGTGGTGCTTATTTATATTGAAAAATTATAACTTTTAATTTTTTTCGGTAAATTTTAAAGTAAAAATATTAAACACAACATAATGGCAACAATTTTACGTGATCGTCATATGAGATGATATTTATACCCCCACATTTACTGTGGTGAGGGTATATTGAGTTTGCCACAATGTCCTTCTGTCTGTCCGTCTGTGTACACGATAACTACCGTAATTTTGAAGTAACTTATCTAAAATTTGGTATACAACCTTATCTCTTAAAGAGCAAGCAAAGTTCGTGAATGGGCAAAATCGGTTCACTTTTTTTATATTTCACGGTGGGGGTATTTTAACTTCAGCACGGCTGAAGATAATCTTACTAATTTTAAGTGTTTTCTTGTTCCCACATTACAATAACGCTTCTGAGCTTTTGTCTATTTTTTAAATATAATTGCTATACTTTTTACTATTTTAATATGTAACTGTCTTTTCAGCTTCACTCCTGAAGATGATCCTAGACCTAGACCAACATCGATAGCACACTATAATATACTTATGCATTGATCTGTTATAAATAAAAACCAGTTCATTTTTTCAAACAAATCGGATTTGCGAAGACTTTGTGTGCCATTTGCCGTTGATCGATAAGAAGTTGGATAGCCTGGGGTTGCATAGCCTGCAGAATTATGGTGAACAGATGCTTGTTGTTGCTGCCTGACGCCTTTATCAAATATTGTTTAATGCTTCCACTGAGGGGTCTTACGGCTAGTGTAACTCGAACCCAGGAGCTGTATTTGTGTCAGCAAATCAGTTGGTTCTGAACACAACCCTGCGCAAGATCACAGGCATAACACCACCGTTACTATTGCCACCATTTTACAATAATGGTAAAATCTTTATTGGTTGATTTTGTTGCTGAAAAATTGGACTGCCACCGGTTGGCAAGACAGTAAGTAGCATGTGGTTCATAACCAGAAAGGGTGAAACGACGGGTTACCATTAAATTAACCCAGAGAGATCATGTATTAATGCATTGATATTGGTTTTGCATTCAGATTTGTTATTGGGCATCTGAAATTTTTAACCTTTTACCAATCATTCGGTGCAAGTTTCCTGTATATAATTAGGTACTAAAGCAATCAAAGAGTAGTTGAGGCGTTGGCCTATAGCTTGCTAACCCATACGGTAAGTAATAGAAAGAGAAAGGAAATATAGTGTCATGAGGACCTGGACTGCATTTTTACTACATTATTGCTGGCATTCCAAAAGAACTTTACAAAATATCTTTTGCAGGATTATAAATGGTATTACTATTACTATCTAATCTATATAAATAAGGATGTTTAACTTTATAGCCTATTGCATTTCCTCTGTCTTTACTAGTCATTTATCTTGAGCAATAAAAACACAAAAGAGTATTAGCACGTTAATAGACCGGCCATATCTTGATTTAAAGAACATCAAAGCAGTATGAAATTCCTCAAGTTTAATGCCTCGTTGATCTAGGACTTTTATGCACTTAACACAGCCTTTTAAAAATACTTTTAAAGCTTGTTTTTTATGTGTTACGAGTCGATAAATTTGAAAGTGGACGAAGTTCAACGATCTTCGTAGTTTTTAAAAGTGTTATCATTGCTTAATTGACGGTTTGTTAGTTCCCTTTAGGAGGGGACGTAATCTGTAGATGGCACATGTGTAGCTCATTTAAATTGGGGTTTGTTTGTTTTGTTTGTCTTGCAGTAGGGAGATTAAACGATTTTTCTCAAAGGAATCGTCGAAAGGGAAAATAAACCGGGTATAAGCTAAACAAACAGTGGGTTTCAAAGCAAAGAACGTTATCGATCCATCAAAGATGTCTGGATTTTAGCATGTTACGTATGTATTTATTGGTTTATTCGAGGATGCTTATGTGCAGAATATACCTACAGAATAAAATTAACATAGGTAGGTACTATTGGGAATATCGTCAACGATAAGATATTTTTCGTTGCTGATATTCCCAATATGTTCTTGGCAAGTGTTTGTATTTGTCGAATTGAGTAGCTATGGAATTATTTCAATAATGAATCTTTAAATATATTTAAATATGATTAAATATTTAAAAAAAAATTAAAATATTTTTTTTAAAATAAAAAAATATTTTTTTGTCTGTTTGGCACAACTGTCAATTACTTATATGTGTTATAAACAGATCCAACCGAGAATCGTTAAGATATCATTTGCATTGCACTAGAATCACAAATCTCAAATAGAACACTCATAAATGTAATGCATCAAAATTAAACGTGTTCTTAGAACTGATGAAAATATTGTTCCTAAACCCAACTCTGCTGCAATGTATAATAGTTTTAATTGTCATTGTTTAATTTATATTATCAGAACAGACTTCCTAACAATAATATTCAACAAACCCACAAAAGGAGCTGTGTGATATCTGAAGCCAGAATTTCGTGTTTTGGGGTATTTTAGTTGTAGCAGAATTGACTTATAAACGCAAAACCAAACAAGCTGTTGTGAGCTAAAAAACATGCTTAAAAAAACAATAATTAATAAACAATTATTATTTAAATATAGGTATAATAGTTATTTATGTACCAAGGACATTAAACGAATTTTTATGGCCGACGCTATAAATATCAAATAATGCCCGTGGTAGATACAAAATTTCATCTCTTACAATAGTTTTCTTCCTCCAGTTTGAATAATATTAACAAATATTTTGATGTAATCAAGTGACATGCGTGTCTACGGGATTAAGTAACATTACAAACAACTACGGACTTGAGTGCATTTTGAGCAATTTTGAGTGACAATACAGACCAACAGACAATGAATTGTCATACTGAATACCCTTTGTCTTCAAAAGTGGATTTTATAAACATTGTTAATTTATCGTTTATTGGGGTAAAGACCTAATGCTGTGATATTGAATGTCCCACTATGGTTTTGTTATTCAAGATTGACTAATATGAATGCCAATAATAATTATTGTCAATTAATGTCAATTATTGACATTGACCGTTAAAAATTTATAATTTGTATGTCAAATATTTGATGTATCTGACATACAAACCAGGACAACGCTGATGTCCACGTGGGCATAAGAATCCTTAACGACCACGCGGGCATAAAGTAGCAGTTTTCAAAATAAAAATAATTCCGATACCGGGAATCGAACCCGAGCCTCCTGGGTGAGAGCCAGGTATCCTAGCCACTAGACCATATCGGACGTTCCAAATTCATATGCGATTATCGCTTTTAAGTGGCAGCAGTAAGAAAAGCTATTCAAATAAGAATTTTTTTAATTTTAGCCAAAGTTTTGCTGTTATTTTGTTATAATCGGTAATTCCATGTCAAATCAACACGTATTAGTTTTACGTCACCACCTTGGATTTTGAAGGAATTTGAAGCTACTGTGATCTTCAAATATAGCTAAAGAAAAATAGATAATTGATCCAAAAATCGTAACTAGTGTCATTTTTCAAAATGACTATGGATCTGAAATTTAGCAGTCTTATAATTGAAAAACTATGTTGATTTGTCAAGTGAAGATGGTTCTTCTAAGCTTCTAAGCTAATAACGCACCAAAATCATTCGATTAGCATTATTGAATGGCTGCTGCCAATCAGACATTATTTGGACATCTCAAAATGGAACCTCTATTCAGTCAATCACGAATATGCAATTACACTGTTTTCGGTGTTACAATTAACACATTGTAACACCGAAAACAGTAACATTTTTGTCTAAGATTGCCAGGATTGGTACACATTGATATCAAATGCCAAATGTCAAACGTACAATACATAACCACACACTGCCTCTTTTTAATCGCTTGCAATCGCATAAACTGCGAAATATCAATATTCTATACATATTTAAACATGCGTGTAGCCTGCTATAGTATGGCCAAAGGTTGTGGCTTTCTTAGTTTTGCTGTGTTCATCAAAATACGCCAGCATAACGTTTTCGGTGATGTTTTACGACTCTAGTAAGTGATCGTTATCATTCTTTTCAACTAAACATCAAATCCCCTTTTCAGATATAATTCAAGGACCACATTTACTTTAATAAGGTATTATGCGAAGATTAAACCTACATCGTAGATATGAATGATTTTAATTACTGCTACGAGATTGTATATGCGCAATCAATGGTTTATCAGCATACACGTATGAAGCTATAGTACATTTAATGTGTAGAGGATTTCTTAGTTTATGTAACGTATAAGTTTTCGGTAACATTTTGGACCGAATTCTGTTCGGCTCAATTCGTATTCATTTTTGTCCGTCGCTTTCGACTTCGTCTTAGTTCTGGTTATGTGCAACATATTTGTATTACCTCCATCACATGTAATTTTACTAAGTATAATTTATTCTAATAAACTACTTTAAAAATTAAAATTATAATTATTAAAATTGGGTTTCAATTATAAGTGCTTGTAAATATATAAGCCGCAACGGCTACGTAGCGGAATTAGGTAGACACCGCTATTAAACGTTAGGCGTTAAAACAATTCTTTAGTAAGTTCTTGTTTTTCGAAGTAACCCAAACACTTCTATTCTGATTATTATACTTATGAAACCACTATTAAAATTGTTGACTTTTTAGGTTAAGTTTCATATATTTATCACAGTAGGGTTAAAAGTGTTGCCCCAAGCTCCATTATGATCATCGTTGAGACCTCGCTGAATATTTATTCAAACTTGTAGGCTAAAGTAGAGTAATTTTATTCACAATTAGATTTTGTCAAGATTTTATCTCATAGATCTCATCCTTAACGAAGTTGACAGTTACTACAGTGCTGCCACGTGGTACCCGCGAAATACCCTAGATTCTAATTTAGCGCAATATAGTAACCACAATTTCTAAATTTATATAAAATTAATGACGCAAAGTAGAAAAAATAGTATATTACACTCGTTTTATAAGACGTATTGGCGCACTCGTTCCATTTGGGCACTCCTCGCTACGCTCGTCGTGCCCAAAACAACTCGTGCGCCAATTTGACGTCTTATAAAACTTGTATAATAATATACTATTATTCCTCTTACCTCGACAGTTTGACAATAAGTATACGATATACGAAATTGCATTGACTGCACATTGAAAGTGGTCCACGTTATGGAGTGGTCGGATAATTGAGCGCTTACTTAAATGTACATGCTTAGGTACTAATTCTGTATCAGTAGATACATCAAAACAGTAATTTAATATTTCTGATTGATTTAATAAGCAATGTAGGTTAATCGTTCTCGTTGCAAAATACCTTTAAGCATAAAATATCATTTTTTAGGGGTATTAAAAACTCAATCAGCTGGAGATAATCGATCACCGTGTGCGATCGCAGAAATAAAGCATGAAGCGATTCACCCTTTTTTGCTCGCGAAAGGGATTTTTTAATTACGCAAGGGTTACTTTAACGAGTTATTATCTGCCAAACCGTCATAAATCATACCTGGGAGGGCTGTCGAACGGAGGCCTAATAATAGGTTTACGGCAGACCGAAAGCCTTAATAATTTACGCGAAATTACGGAGTAATTTAGTAGTTGTAGTAGTTCTAGTTTTGTTTTCTCGCATTAAAACAAAACGGAACCGATACGATTCGCTACCGGCCTGAATATTAGTTTCAGGGCAGCGCAGCCCTGTAATTTTTCGCTTTAAATTCGGACGCATGCTATTCGAACGGCAACGTGTCATTTTGTGTAATACCCTAATCGTGCAGCGGAGAACACCCCGTTTTAACGCTAATTTCACCTGAACGGCAGCACTTACCCAAATTGGTATATTATTGGTGCTACGGTGGAGTCTGTATTGGTTTCCATCGTCGCGTTTAAAAATGTTGAAGTCTGAAATACATTGTACCTAATCAATAACCCGGTTATTTATAGAGTTCAATTATAAGGGAAAATAAAATTGGCTCTGCTTTGACTTATTTTAAGCTATGCGTATATTAGTACCATACAGAGTGTACTTATGTACCTTTTTCCGCAGTGTTTTATTAGAACGACGTATGTCCGATATTCAGATCGCATTGAAACTATCGACTTAAATTAATCACAATACGAATTTTATAGAAAGTTGTACGGACTGTATATATACCACAAATAATTTCAGTTCCTCGTGCAATGGCAGGGCGAGCCCATTATTTTACTGTATCGTCCGCAAAATTTTACAGACATCCAAATTCTTACGTACGATGGTAAGTAATACATGACCATTAAAAATAATAGAGCCAACGATAGATCCTTGTGGAACTCCAACTATCTATAAGCACTTTCGGTTGTCTAGCCTATAGATAAGATGTCACAAGGTCCAGAGCAACATCACGCACTCTATTGGACTGGATGCTTGATAAAAACTAGCGATGCACCGGAGCGGAATTTTACCGAATAACCGAAGAGCAACACTGGCTTCAATTTTGGTCGGGGCACCAAAGCTTGGGCGGAATGAGAATCTTTTCATTAGCTGCATAAATAGTTACTGCTCGCATTTGGTCATGTACCTATATTGTTGCATGTAAAAACTCGACTTCCACCTAGTTCTTACAGACTGAACTAACCTTTTGTGGTCAATGTTTAAATCCTTTTTTATGTCTTTCAATTTAGAGCACGCAACAGAAGAATGATTGAAATGACCTACAATTTGTCTGCATTGTACTATCAAATCCGATGTGCCTTTTTGAACATTAATCGTATTCATCATTACTAATTGTAGTATCTCAATCAAACATGGACCATTTGCTAGTACGGCATCCTTGCACCTTTTAACGATATTGCCAGCGTTGTCCGAATCTATTACATAAATGGGAGAAATGTGTAACTCACACATTTTCATCAATTGAAAAACATATTTCTTTTTAACCTCCTGTATCCGTACCAAAAAGAAATGGATACCTGCTATTTAGTAGTGATTTCGGTGACAACTGTCGTCAGGCCAATGAGGTGTAAAACTGATAAATGCGTCCATCTGAGTTCGAGCATATCCATATGTCTGATGTAAGTTAAGAAATATAGTTAGCATCAATAACTTTATTTGTAATTACTACAAGTCGATTGTAAAGATCGAGTATAATTTTCTTTGAGGTATAATTTCTGACACGCATAAATGGGAGAAATGTGTAACTCACACATTTTCATCAATTGAAAAACATATTTCTTTTTAACCTCCTGTATCCGTACCAAAAAGAAATGGATACCTGCTATTTAGTAGTGATTTCGGTGACAACTGTCGTCAGGCCAATGAGGTGTAAAACTGATAAATGCGTCCATCTGAGTTCGAGCATATCCATATGTCTGATGTAAGTTAAGAAATATAGTTAGCATCAATAACTTTATTTGTAATTACTACAAGTCGATTGTAAAGATCGAGTATAATTTTTTCTGTCGAATATCTTCTACTTGGTAAGTAAGGTATATGTGGAGCCAGTTTTATTATCAACCTCTGAACAGGAACCCGTATTAAATGTCTGAGATTGGTATAAATGAAGAAGCCTGCCATAAATATGTTGCTCAAACACCTTAGAAAACCCATACACAGATAGATATTTACTTATTTGTGTCACTCCTTGATCTCCGCTTATGAACTTGTATTACAACTGCGTTCTTCACCATCCGGAAACACTGCCTGCAAGAACTTGTTATGTATTTAGTGTGTTATCGTGTGTTACTAAATTAGATTATCACTTCATTATGAAAGGGGGTAAGCAACCATCTCCGCATGAAAACTTAGGTATAATATAAGAGAGAGTCCATTATATCTCGTTTTCATTCGCAGAGTAGAAGAAAATGGTATGATCGACATTTTTCATCAAGGTACTTCCGGCAGCGGAATTTAGATCCCTTTCACGGAATCTTTAAACATATTTGCGAGCAATCTCGGACCTGTACTTCTATATCTCCTTCCATGATACGAAGCGAACCATCTTGTTTAAACCTTAATTGTATTCCACATAGTTTTACATTTGCTTTGTGGCATCGTTACGACAAAAAAAATCGAGAAAGATTGCAGTCAGCGAAACAATGAAAAGCGCCACCACTTCCAAGAAAAAGGACCTACCACCATCTGTGAAAAGCCTTAGATTCAGGAGTATCAAAACGGAGATCTGGTCCGACGATACTGGAACTTTTTACCAGTACTAGTATCGTCGGACCTTATGCACTCTGAAATGAAGGACGCATTTACAAGCTTCTATAAAATGAAGGGTAAGGGAAGTATCAAGCCAATCAGCGACTACCAATATGTCCTCAAAAAATATAACGTAGCCGTATTAGGGAAGAAGCAAAAACTACAAAATCAGATCTACCAGCATTCTGGAAGCAATAAAGAGGAGGGAGAAACACTGAAGAAGGCTGGGTCAAGGCGATGTTATATCTTAACATCGTCTTGAAAACAAAACACTTCTTTGCTTTCCCCGCTACCAACAGCCTTCTATAGACTCATCAGAATTCGCTAGTGTATTGGGGCCTGAACCAATACTCCAAACAACCGGTGCAGGACCTGAAATCCAGATACTGCCGAATTTCGGGAAAGATATTCTGGAATATGAAGCTGGCGGAAATTCCATGCTGACCACCGTCCAGGTCAAACGACTGAAAAATGTCTGTCTTCAATTTCTAATAGTATGAAATGGGTCCGGAACATCCAAAAGTATGTACGTAAAAAACTGTTTCTATTGTTGATACGTTGTCATGAACGTACAATAAAAATAATTAATGTATTAATTAAATTTTACAAAAAGAATGCCAAGAACACAATAATAATTTATGATCATGTATGATAACATTTTTAATCGATTTGAATAGTTAATAGTAGGTGTTGATAAGATTATCACTCCAATTAAATATCCACATAGCTGTCAGAAGCGTCTTTTGCTACTTTTCAATATTTGTATTGCATCTTATGAATTCCAATAATTTTTTAGAATTATTGTAGGGTTGTTTTTATTAAATAAACCAACAAAAAAGAATTCCGATACCGGGAATCGAACCCGAGCCTGCTGGGTGAAAGCCAGCTATCCTAGCCACTAGACCATATCGGATATGAAAAACTAGACCTGGCAAAAATATTCCTCGGCCACCTCGAACTCAACACTGTTCTAAATTTATCACATTGGTAAATTCCAATCTTATGACATCCTAAATATTGCTGAGACATTAAATTATTGCAGTCGGTATTTTTGTAAGTTGCGATAAAACAACAGTTTAAAAAAATAAAATTGTTATCGCAATTTTTGAACCGCTGCCAAATGTACACAAAACTAATCTGTAAAATCGTCATACATTGGTAAATATTGTGTTTATAGTCCAGAATCAAAAGTTTTTAATAAATTTGTGTTTTCTTGGTTGTTGTTATCACGACAGAATTTATTTCACTGAAGGACTGCGTAATTGGCAGCAGTTTCTAGGAATTAACGTAAAATATTCAATTATCCATAATGTACCCAAGCGACACATTTGAAACAGGTGGCGTAGAAACCTGGACTCTGGATGATCAATCAGCAGCGGGCGACCACGGCCATCTGTTTCTTCTGAAGCTGTATGTGCCCGAGGGCATAGCCCATCAAACACCTGTCACACTCTCCCTATGCTCTCCTAACTTGCTCTACTTGTTGGTTCACCTGGCCGACCTCGCGGTCACAATATCTGCAAGAAATATAATGTTTCGATGGCTATTTGGATAGTTAGAGATGCGCTGTTATGATAGAATGTTATGTGATATGTTAGTGCTATGTGGCAAACTATGTTGCTGATTGTTTGAGGTGTGTATTCCTTTTTCAAGGGTAGAGAGAGATTTAAACGTATTTAAGGCGCTTATTATTCTATTCTATTTGTTTGAAAGCTATGTTGGATAATTTTTAATGTCGCCAATGATATTTTGTTTTCTTGTTTAACGTGTGCTTATTTCTGAAAGTCGTGAATAAGTAAGTACGTGGATGATAAAGTGATATGGATAATGGTTCTCTGGCCTAAGCTACCTTTTGAACCAGCACTCAACACAAAAAAAGATCTGGTTACTTAAAGTTTAACATTGATTTCTAATGCGGTTTTGTGCAAGGATTTTAGCTCCAAAGCTATGGTCCCTTGGCTAGGACCAAAATTCTTCCATGTGCTTGGTATGGTTTGACCTTTTAGTCCATTAGGTAATTACATCATTGACAAATACCTTGCAGAATCTGTAGTTACCATTTTTGCCTATCCCATTTTGTATGTGTGGTGTCTTAGTCGACAGTTTCTGCATGGTGATTCTTTGAGGTATAATTTCTGACACGCAGATTATTATTTAATATCGATTGTAAAGTCCAGTTGTATACAGTAAGGTCAAAATTCATCTACCGAATTATAAGATAATAATGTTGTAAAAATACGAGAAGTTAAACTTAATACCCATGGTAGGGGCTAATCTTTCAAGAAAGGAAATTAGGGTTGTGTGTCAGTATTTAGAACCCATTGTTACAACTATTTGTGTGAAGTTGGAGCGAAATCCACCAACCGGCGAAGTAGTTATTAATATTACAAAAATAGTGCTACTTTAACCCCTTAGAAAATGGTGAATCTTTGAAGTACAGATTTCGAGTTTGGTTGTAGGAAGTAGCAAAACTGGGTACTAAATATTACGATAAACGTTGATTAAAAACTAATACTCATACGCCGTTTTCACGAAATGGCGGGCTCAGCTGTCACTAATAGTTGGAAACACCGATATAAGGGTGAACCATTCAGGTACGAATTTAGAGCTTTGTGGTATAAAATAGTACAGATTTGGTACTAAATATTAGGATAGTCGTTGGCTTGAAAATTGTACTCCAACAAGGCTTTCCTAACAAAAGTATGAAGTGGCGGGCTGAACTGACGCTATAAAAAATGGAAACGTCGATATAAGGGTTGTCATTTGAGGTACAAATCTGTAGCATGGCGGTAAAAATAGTACAGATTTGGTACTAAACTTTAGGATAGTCGCTGGCTTGAAAATTGTACTCCTACATGACTTTTTAAATAAAAGTATAATGTGGTGCGCTAAAGAATTGGAAACACCCAGATAGTGGTGATCCTTTGAGGTACGAATTTGAACCTTGGCGGTACAAAATAGTAAAAATTTGGTACTAAATATTAGGATAATTATCGATTTGATAATGACAGTCCTACCTGGTTTTCCTAGCGAAAGTAAAAATTGGCGGGCTGAACTGACTCTAAAAAATTGGAAACGTCGATATAAGGGCAATCATTTGAGGTACGAATTTGGATCTTGGTGGTACAAAATAGTACAGATTCGGTACTAAATATTAGGATAATCGTCGATTTGAAAATGACACTCCTACATGGTTTTCCTCCAAAGTGGCGGGCTGAGCTGACGCTAAGAATTAGAAAAGGCGATATCGAGGTGATCCTTTGAGGTACAAATTCGGGGATTAGTGTTACAAAATAGAACAAATTAGGTACTAAATCCTCACAAAATTTCAGATTGTTTTGCGAAAAGTGGCGGGCTGATCTGACGGACGCGCATGGACAACTGTAATTGTCCTTAGACCTTTCTTTCGCAGCTCGAGGTACAGGCCTTTCTTCCCATATCGGAAGACATAGTCTTGACGTGACGTTTGGTGTTGCCACAGAACGGTTCAGATCCATGAAAGAGAGACTTGTTTGGAGCTCCAAACAGCTTTGGACTTGCATGTCAATGACTTAATTGCCATTAGTACTGCTTGTCTATCTGAGTGTATGCATACTTTGGCCCTTTGGAGATTCCTTCGTATACATTCTTAGGCACATAATAATTCAATGGTGGGTGTCTCCGCCTGAAAGATGGTTACAGTTTTTCCTATTTGCTTACACCATAATCAATAATCAATACGGCCCTGATTATAATAGACGGTAAGAAATGGAACAGTAGACAATAATAATTTATAATTATTGACACATAACTACATCACGCATACACATATCACATGAAATTAATAGGCCCGCATACAATTTATCGCATGCCTTGTTAGAATTTAAAAATCACGGCATACGGAATTTGCTTATCATTTTTTTTTCTGCGCTGTGCTGTCGACCGACCGCACGTTTCTTGTATTAACGAATGCCATTCTTGTGCTATTTTGTAGATGATAAATTACTTTTCTTACATAACGTACCAGGAAAGACGAAAACTCGCGAGCAATGCACAAGTTTGACGAAAATATATGGTGCTCCTTTTTCTTCGTGTTGTTGACATTTCTAGTAATATCATTACAGAGTTATTATTATTATTAATTGCATAATGTTTACACAAAATGCTAGTATAGTTCGAATGTGAAGAAGCATTATGGGCAATTTGGTAATATCGGGCTCCGCCGAAGTCTTACGCCTAAATTATATTAGTCGTTACACAAAAGTTGTTTTTTCTATATAGGTATGTAGTGTAGGTATGATTTTGTAGATACCTACTTGTTATTAACAAAAGAGAAAAAAAACAAAAAATATCTTCCGATACCGGGAATCGAACCCGAGCCTGCTGGGTGAAAGCCAGCTATCCTAGCCACTAGACCATATCGGACTCTGAGGAAGACCTAAGGCGAAACAAATGGCGTGGTTTCTGTACTACCTAAATTTATAATATCCAGCGTATTTACGATCCTTTATCAATGTATTATTTTATTATAGTTGGCAATAATTTCACATAAGATTACACGTATCTTATTTGAATTTCACCACATTGAAACCCTAGATCGTAATAATAATGCATACTACTATATGCAAACCAAGCCTTTCAATAACAAGAGTCTTGTTTGATTGATTGTACGCCAACAAGTCTATATGTTCAATCATTTCATTGCACTTATATGGCTTACTACCTATAACTTTGAATTGAACAATATAATCATTGTTCACCCAACCCTTAGAGCCGTGTCATCTCCAAAAGTTGCCACTGTCACATTTTCTAGCTGTGGTAGGTCACTTGTATACGTTACTTCTTTTAGGGCCGAGTATTTAACTCTTTGTTTTATTCCAAATAGTCTATCTGATACACCATATGATGTTAGCTGCTCGACGTTTTGTAAGGGTAGCATACTCTTTAGTTTGTATATCAATCCTTTGTGCCAACCATATGAAAATCACAGCAAGAAATATGTTGAGCAAATAATCTAATCCTTCGTCTAATGCTTTCTCTATTATATCCGTTATTCTGTGGACTTGATCTGGGGAATGCGTTTCTCTAAAAGTAACTTGGTGATTTGGAATTAGTGTTTTTCTCTCAATTATAGGTTTCCTTCTTTTTGTGAGCTGCTTTTTGGAGCCTTGATATCATTGGTAACAGTGATCTGGTGCGACATGATTTGATCTCATTCGGTGGTTTTCCTTACCACAAAAAGAAAGGAACAATATTATACATATATCCAAATAAAAAGATAGTGAAAATTGCTCATATTGCTATTTAATCTTTATACCATGAGCAATTATAAATAAATTGAGCTTAATTCAGCAATGGCACTAAGAGAGAACAAAGAATAATCGATCTTAATCCAAACGGCTGGAATAATTCCAAACCAAACAAAATAATGACTATACAACACATAAACAGACGAAAGGAAAGCAGCGAAAGAATAGTCAGTATCAACAAATGAAAAGAAGTTCAGCAGTGACTCCTAGGGACAACATTTAGATCAGTTTTTATAAAGAATGTAGGGATGTTAGATCCGTTAGTGGTAATCCCAAAAAGTATCTCTGTCTTCCCACCTTGTGGTCCGAAAATGTGACTGAACCTTACAATTACTTTCCCCCCCATTAGTATGTTATCACCTGTCTGAACGAAGAGGACGAACATATTCTAGACCTCGGAAAAAACCGAACCACCATATATAAAAATTCCCAGCTTCTATCACTGTTCAGTAATTTGTACGAAATGTAAAAGAACACACTGCTATTTTTATTTATCCGGTAAATATTTAGTATTCTTAAAATTAGGGCTATCAATATCAATAATTCAGTCAAACATTTATAAATACAAGTAATTACATCCCATCCCAACTGTGTAAACAATTAGTTACCATACTGTTAGCGGAATTCTGTTCCAATGAACTCGGCCGTAGTAGGTATTCCGGAGATTTACTTAACCCATTTTTCTGATTTAAAGCTTCCCATAAAGTGCAGTGATTTATGACAGAAATGTGGAACTATTATTAGAAGACATAAATTATACCGGTCGCGGCATTAGCCAGTTTTTGATACGCCATCTTGATATGTATGTATGTTATGCTGTAAACGCAATAAACAAGAATTGTGCGCCCAGCCATTCGATTGGATATTTTCAGTTGTCTTTGCACAATACATGTACATATTTACGACGTAATAAACAGTCTAAAAGTCGACCAACCTAGAAAATACGTATGATATCTTAATTCGCAACGAACTGCATACGAGGATTTCGTCTAGGCAATTGCTATATTTATATCGATAGCAACGTCGATATTAATCACCGTCTAATTGAAAACATTAACCCGCAATTACAGAACAGTTTTGCAAAGTCGTAAATTCTCCGGAAGACGGTCAACATAACGATAAATATGGCCGGAACTGTCAAAAGTGACAGCGCTAATGTATGGATATTGGCGATAGCTCGTATAAAAAGGAATGAGCTCGGTTATAAATGATATTGCCGCGATATCTGCTCTGTAATATAATAGTTTTGTAACAGTTTGTGTTTGTTGTTTATAGTCTATGTGACATAATTTGTTTAACCGTAGGCTGTATTGCAATAACGATGAACTTTTACGTCAAACAGCTGATCCTCGGACACATTTATGATGCCAAGCTTATGTGTAATATTTATGTATTTACGATATTTATGTGTAATGCTTATGCAATAGGATAATGCAGATATAATCATTCAGTAGTAACATTACAGTTTATCAACTCAAAAATAATCACTTTTTCGTGTTCTTCTTCTCTTTTGCTAAAAATCTTATCAGCTTCTCATCTATCAAGTCCGTCACTTTCTGGTTTGACGTATGGCCCTTGATGTCATTTTTGAAGCCTTTATTCGCGTCTTCTCTTTTGATAATCCAGCGATTTCTGGGTCTTTCTTCAGGTGGTAAAATATGCTCGAAGTGACGAGTGTGAAAATGAAGCCGGTCAAACTATCTCCGTCTTTATCCCCATTTTTATTTTGTTTGAATTCGTTAAGAAGCCTTCTCTTTTGGTAGGTGATCATGTGGAATTGGAATATTTTCTTTGGTTTCTCGGTGATCTTCTCTTTGAGTTTAGTCGTGTTGGTGTGGCTATAGCGTTCTACTTGCTCAAGACCAAGTAACTTGTGGACTTTTGTGATCGCTGGAAGTCTGATGTCTTCGTCGCTTTCATGTTCTGTTTCTCGAAGAGAATCAGAGTGTACACTAGTAGTAGTGTGCACTGCGCTTTTCACTATCAAATCCGCCACTTTCTGTTTTGTCGTGTGGCACTTGACGTTGCCCATGAAAGCTAATATTCGCGTTCTTCGTTTTGATAGCAATTTCATGATTTTTGTTTCAGGTGGTAAAATATGCTCGATGTGACAAGCGTAAAGATTAGGCCGGAAAATCTATCCCTCTGGTATACACCTCGCTCAATTTTTATCGTTTCTCCAATCTCTGATATTGTTTGGATTCTAATGCTCCAGAATTTGTGGGCGTTCTGAAGAGCTTCTTGATATTTGAATCGATGGGAAAAGCGTTGACGGTTTCTATGATCTTATCGTGATCAAGGGAGTCGAAAGCTTTTTTAAAGTCAAACCAGACGGAGCAGTGGGTTTTGCCGCCCGCTCGTGACTTTTGGGTTTCGGCTTTGTCCTTTAGCAGGCCTTGCAAGGCTCCCCAGATGCCTGGTCGCGCTAGTTGCTCCTGCGAGATGATATCCACTGTATGTTGCTGCATTGTCTTCATAATGAATTTGGCGAGGGTTTTATAGTCAGTGTTGAGAAGGGATATGGGTCTGTAGTTTGCCGGATCGGCGAGGTCTCCTGCCTTATGGATAAGAATTACCTTACCTGTCACATCTTCGCATAGTGCATTGAAATTGTTCATAACAAACTTGCTGAGGTACTCTTTTGCTGTTGGTAATACCTTGTACAGGTAGTTTGGTATTTGATCTACGCCTGGTGCCTTCCAAGGGCTGGTTGTTCTGATTACCTCATCGACAATGGTTTCCAAGGTTGTATTATCAATTTCTTGATCTTGCATGTCTGATGTTCTGATCGTTTGTATCCATTCGTCGAAGAGGGGTGATGGTACTTCTGGCGTTTTCTCGTACAACTTCCTATAGAACTCGGATGATCGTGCGAGGTCCGGTTCGGCATTCTTGGGGTTGGTTTCTATGGCCTGCATAGATGGACTGTCTTCAAACTGATGCCTCTGTTGCATTTGTTTGTGTCGCATTTCTTGCCATTCCGCATTTTTTGTCAGTAGTTTCGGTCGGTCCTCAGTTGATTTTATATATTGAGCGGGTGTGAGTCTCAGTGTTTTTATAACTTTAATTTGTTCCCTCTGAGGACGTGTCAAATGTTGGTTATTATTAGCCTGGATTTCTTTGGCGGTGTTTATTCGTTCTTTTAACGTGCCTATCATGCGTTGAGTTTGTTTGTATTTGGGCTCTTCTTTTATTTTCCCAATTGTTCCCACTGAAACCCGGCAGCAAGAATTGCCTTTTTGATCAGGTGATGTGTCATGTTTGGTTTTTCGAGTTTTGTTGTATTTCTGGGATTTTCTCCTTAAGGCACCTATCGAGCTTTTTTAAATCTTTGTCTGATCTTCTGACATAGACCCTTCTTGTTTTTTTTAGTGGTGACTGCGAATGGATTAAATTGTCACTCTGTTAAAGTCCTTTTTGATGTTAGGATCGATTGGCTCTCCTAGGTCTTCTTCTACTTCATAAAATACTTCGCATAGGTGATGACAGACTTTGTACGGGTGTTGTTTCATTGTTTTGAGAGTCATTGCCTATTTCATGGTTTATCTCATCAGTACATACCGGTTGTTCTATAATTCCTGAAGCGAGTGGTCCCTCGCGACCAACCTGTATACTGTTACCGGTGTTTTTCCGTAGTACACAGTCGGACACTTTTCTCGTAGTTTGATTCGAGCGCTTTTAGAGTTCTTCCTATGGATAGGGGCTATATTCTGTTAAGTCTATCTCTCTTGGTTAGTCCGGGTGTATCTTGGTATGTTGTCGCTAATCGTTCGAGCTCCTCATCAGTCCAGGGGCAGCACCCAGCATTTTTCGTCGCCTGGTGCGTTGTTCTTCACCTCAAGCGTTTTCCTTTTTATTGCTGCCGTACTACGAGTAGGAATAATAATTTGAATTTCTCTTACAGTTTGCGCATCCAAGACTACTTCGTGGCGTTCCTCTAGGTATCTCCTGATTATCTCCAGTTAATTGTCTTTCCACGTTGCCATTTTGTTCCGGTGACACGTGGTTGGTTTGCAGGGATTGTTTCCGCAATACTTTCTCGAACTGTACCTCGAAGTTGTCAAAACGTTTTAAGTTGGAAAACGTTTTACGAACCGCTCTGGTTAACTGTTGTTAAACCACTTGCGTTTGCGTTTAGACCGTTGCCGACTTGAGGCTACGCCCAGACCAGAGCGAATTCGCCGTCGCGTTAGACGCAGCGAATCTTTCGCAATGTATTTCAAATAAGCCGGTTTCAATATCACCAAAAGAATACAGCGATTCGCTAGCGATTCGCTCTGGTGTGGTCGTAGCCTAACTCCTTGCAACGTTTAAAAGCGGCACTGAACCACAACACGTCCGTCCACTACCGTCGTCCGATATGATCTAAAATCTTTATTTCCATATTTCACTAAAATTCACAATACATATGTATTCATATAAATATTTAAAGCCAATACAATATTTAAAGCCAATACAATGATGTTTCTGTAGTTTTCTTTCCCTATGTGCCTTGTAGATGTTGCATTATTCTGGACGTCTGGGTGCTCATGCTGTAGGCCGGCCTTTGCAGTTTGGTTTGGGAGCTGGTTGCTACCAGTTCTTCGAGTTGAATCATAAATCTTCTCCTTTCATCCGAATCCACGCTCTATCCGTACGAGCCCACTACCAGGATCCCCAGATGGGCGGGTCATTTATATTGTGTGCGTAGCTCTTCGGTGAGGTTGAGGTTCCTGGGGACGATGCAGTAATTTTGGTGGTTGATATCATCGACCGAGTTGACAGTGTACCTGACTCGTTTCAGTTCTTCTGCCTGGTAATTTTGGACGTGTGACACTGCGATCTGAAAGACCTAGATTTTTTCTCGTTCTCCTTGGACGTGGACCGTGATGTCGGGCTTATTGTGGTAAGTTGGTATGTATAGAATAGCCGGCTCGAATAGTGATGGACTTTTCGCCAGCTTTATACTGCACGTTCAGGACACCTTTTCCAAACTTTAGCTGGGCCTGGATTTCAGGTCCTGCACCGGGTGCTTGGAGTATGGTTTTCAGGACCCAATACCCCACAAAATCATGTGGAGCTCTTGGAACTTCATAACAACGTATGCGGTCCCGTTGTGTCAGCATACAAATCGGCATGGGTTTTGGCGGTCTTCCGTTTTCGGCATCAAGAAAGGGCTGGTGGTGGCTGGGAAAGCTATATGTTTCGTTTTTAGGACGGTTGTGGGATATAGCATCGCCTATGATCTTCTTTTCTTCGACGTTCATCTTCCTTCTTGATCGCTGCCATGATGGTGGTTGATCTCGTTTTGCAGTTATCAGATCTACTCCACGTCATATTTTTGGGGACGTATTGGTAGTCGCCGATTGGTGTTCTACGTCCCTTAGCTGTCATTTTATTGAATGGATCAAATACTTCCCTCATTTCAGGATGCATCTTAAGGTACCAGTATCGTCGGACGTACTGGATGGCGGTCTCCGTTTCTATACTCCTAAATCCCAGGCCTTCCACAGTCGCTGGTAGGTATAACCTTTGGTTGGAAGTGGTGTACTTTTTTCGGCGTATTTTTTTCGTTGTCGATTTCCCTACACCTCAAAAATGTACTACCAACGCTCTCTTCTGGGAATACGTTACCTGTGATGTCCGATGGAATAACCGAGTTAAAAAGCCTCCTCTTTTGGTAGGTGGTCATGTGGGATTGGAATATCTTCTTTGCTTTCTCGGTGATCTTCTCTTTGAGTTTGGTCATATTGGTGCGGCTAGCACGCTCTACTTGTTCAAGATCTAGATACTTTTAGGCTTTTGTGATCGCGTATATGGACGTATGGCACTTGATGTCGTCCATAAATGCCAATATACGCCCCCCCCCCCTTTTGATAATCGTGTCTTCTTTCTGGGTCTTTCTTCAGGTGGTAAAATATGCTCGATGTGAGGATAATGAAAGTTAGAACAGACAAAGTATCTCCCTGGTATACACCTCTATCAATGTTTACCCTTTCCCCCATCTTTGCGCTTGTTTGAGTTATTACGCTGCTAGTTGTTTTGAAGATCTTTTTGATCTTTGGGTTAATGGGTAAAGCGATGAGTTGTCATGATAAGGAGATTCGAAGGCCATCTTAAAGTAAAACCAGACGGAGCAGTGGATTTTGCTCTTGTGGACGGAGAGCTGGCCTTCACCTAGCAGGATTCAAGTGCTGGTATCGAACGAATTTGTTCTTATTTTTTTCTCTTTATGCAACAGGCACAAATAACACAATCTTGATCTAAATTTTGTTGTGTCGGTAGTAGTTAATATTGATAAGTATAAAGAGAAAAAGGAGAAACGTAAATACTACGTTTTTATCAATAGGTAGTACAGCTTTAAAGGGAAATTATATTTACGCAAATGCGTTTACCTAAATCCCATAACCCCGCGAAATTTATTTCGCTCTTCTTCCCCATCCGGCGCCTCGCATATTTACGGAATGCAAATAACGATTCTCAAGGATTTGAAAGAAGTGTTGATGGAGGTATTGACGGAGTCGGAAAAGAGAAATAGGCGCGCATTTGGAAAATCTCTAAAAGGTGAAACGGTCCCGATGAATATTCCTCCCCTTCCCTATCTCCCTCGACCGCCCCACTTCCAAATCGATTTAGCCCCCATCTTCGACGATCACCAAGCCCTGTGTCAAGTGTAATCCACTCTTTGGTGTATTTTATACGTCCTTCAAAGGGGTGAAGAGTTTGAAACCAAAACACGGACTCGATTCAGTTACGAAACTAATTTCAGATCCAGCAGGGACGGTCGGATGATCCGAAAACCAAATTTAATCATTCCCGAAGAGCGACGTCGTCAATAGTCCTCGAAGTCGTCGACGCACAAACAAATAAAGAATAATACTGAATCCAGGATTGAAATAATAACACGTTATTAAATTTTGCCCGTCATCCCAGGGTCGTTTTGAGGACGCTTTTATTTATATTAAATTTTCGTTTTACTGCGTAATTAAATTAGGTACTTGTGCTGGCCCTCACTCCTCACTGTCTCTTCAACGCCAAAACTCGAAATGTAGTTTAATTTTAAAATGTGCTTGTGGAGATCGGGAGGAAATAATAATAAATATTTTAACTTTAGTTTACTGACGAGTCATCTTATTTTGCACCGCCTTCAGAAGTAATTTACAGTTGCGATATCTGGGTCGCAACCCAGCCTTGATGGTTTGTAGACCTATATGCAATGGAAGTAAATCTCCTCTTAAAAGTCATTAACAGAACAATAAAAGCTATTCCCTACGTCAGTAAAATGCTTACAGTAGTTTTAATGGCTATCTTCAAGAGCAGGTAAATCCAGCAGGGTTAGTTAGGAGTTTCTGAGTATGCTATGATTGATCTGATTGTGTTGTAGAAATAAAACTATGGACTGTATTTCAAGTAGTTTTTAATGCCAAGAAGGCGTTGAACAACTAGTATCTGGTTTCAGCACTGTAGTCCTGCATGAAGTAAATCGTTGTATGTTAACTCGAATATTCTATTGCAAAGTGCCAGTAACCTGAACATTTGGTATACCACGCCATTTGACAACTGTCTTCGCTATATTTCTATTTAGGTAATGTATTTTACAGTTTTCATTTGCATATAAGTCCACATGAAATTCTTTCTTCTCAATCCACCGAGCTAAAAGCTATTCACAAGCTCCATAAGAAGTTTCTGAATCATCCTAGAACAGGTGGGTATTCAACAAATTTAGGTCTTTGTCAATTGCATCCATGAATGTACTTCATATTGGACGTATTGGTATTCGCCGATCTGTTTTCGGCGTCCCATTGCTTTCATTTTATTGAAAGTTTGATAAGCGTCCTTCATTTCTAGATTAGTACTATAGATCAAAACCACAGTGGAGTAATTGTCTTCTTAAGTCGTGGTGGACTTTCCATATTTAGCAAATCGGAAGGCTACGCGTTTTAGACTTTGATCATCATTTATGTATAAGGATCCGGTCTTAAATGCTGAATTTCGAGTCTGAATTTACCCCGATAAGTCGCCGTTTGTAAGAAACTGCTGTCTTGTGCTATTCTGGATCAGGCTATTCGGTCCAGACCAGTCATCCATACACCGCACCGCGCGAATCACCACAGACACACTATTGGTATGATCAGTGTCATCCGCAAACAGGTATAAATCGCCCATCGGAAGATGTGACGACAAATCATTCACGTACATCAGAAATAGCAACGGGCCAAGGTTCGATCCTTGGGCCACACCGAGAATCAGCAAAGCTAAACGATACTTGCTGGAAGATATAACATAGTTGGGGGTGGTGATATAATGCTTGATCTTTTGGTAGATCGTCATGTGAATTGGAATATTTAGCCACTTGTAGACCTTTGTGGTAGTGGGTTAGTTAGATGACTTTGTTCCTTTCGTGTTGAGTACGGCGCACGGTGGTCCCAATTGCATATTTAACAAGAATAAATTCATAATTTGGAAAATCCTTGACCGATTGTTCCCAAATTTGGACACAGTATGCCTTTTTAGGAGTGAATTACTTGTGGCTATACTTAATTTTGATATGTCACCATTTCCGGAGATATAACCCAAAATATGATCCCGGAAGTCCGAAAAGCGACGAAAGCTTTTTGCGATGGTTTTCATCGGTTATATTATATGGTTGCCACCTGCCCAAAATTAAATTTAAATATAATACAGTTTTTAAAATTTGGTTAAGAGATTGCAGATATTTAATTTATTAAGAGAATACATTCGAATTTGAAATAAACAAAGTTATTCAAAATATCATCATACACTTTTATTTAATTGAATATCTGGCGCTTTGAGCAGATTAATCGAATCGGCCTCCAGTTTTTTCTTTTTGCTACATTTTCTTTGCAAACTCAATGCCGATATGATTGGATCTGATGATGCTGTGCATGAAAAGATGGTGCTGTGCACCATCTTTTCTGGTTCTGTGTTCCTTTATAAATTTGAAATCTTTATTTTTTGCTTCTTGTGCTTCCTCTCCTAGCTGTCCATTAGGCAGAATTGCTTGGTTAACAACTTCCGATCCGTGGATCAGCACTCTATGGACACTTGTCGGCATTTTAAACCAATAATATAATGCTACAAACTTATTTGCAGTTTCCAATGTGTACAAATGAAATTTTTGTACATCTATTTCACACCCCGATGAAATGGTTTGTAGTATAATATAAAATCTATAAATTATGTTCTCGTTTAAACCTGTTGCCTCAGCAGATTTTTTATAATTATCAAAGAAAATTCTAGCTGTATTTCCAGTATTTGTCGATCCGTACCCAGGTTTTAGCTGATCAACTATTATACCAAGCTATTTCCTCAAATTATCAACAATTTTCTTTTTGTTTTCTCCTCTTGCTTGCCAGGTTTTTATTTCAAGTCTATATGATATATTTAAGCAACATTCAAAGAACCTTATCCACGAATGTAAGGACGACAAACCAAAGTTTTTTTTTCAAGTTTAGGTAATTTCTTTGTTACATTTTCAATATTGTTCATTTCTGATGGTTTGGCTGAACATATGTAACAGCTTTGTGTAGATTTTGTTTCGGTCAAACTGTTGCAAACTTTGCCATCTAACGCAAGTTTAAAATCAATACTTTTATCTTGATACTTAAAGCTCTGTAAGTTATTGATTTGCTTTTTAATTTTATCGATCTCCAACCGAGTTAGATTTGGTGTTTCTTTTGCAAAAATTTTATAGCTCTACAAATCCGTGTTAACGATTGTAGTCTGTTTTGCCACATAATATTAGTATCATCTTGACTGTCGCGTCATTGTAAGGGCACTAAGGATATTATCAATACAGTTGAGTCTTGATGATTTGACATAGCATGCTGTCTATAGTTACTTTGGCCAGAGCTACCGTCTATGCCCCATTTACAAATTAGAGTAAATGTTTTACTAGATGATGCCATTAAAACTTCTTCTTGAAGTTTGCAAAGTCGTCCTATTGTTAAATTAAGCAAATCTTGTAATTTTAACTCTACACTATTGTCACTTACTATTGTGCTGTTTTCACCTGGGTAACATTCCTTTTTAGCTAACAATATCTTCTGCCTGGACGGATAGATGTCTGCATTACAGTTTTTTGCAGATAATCTATAGGAGAAGTAACAAGATTTACTTGATTTCGTGTTTATTATAAGCGCTAATGCCTCGTCTGGCGACATTGGTAGAGGAATATGTTTTTGTACCTCTATGCAGGCCCTCTTTCTCTTAAAAGGTGTAGGTGGTTCCTCTACAACATCTTTAAGGACATGAGAGGCATCTCGCTTACCACTCTTCCATAGAGCAGACTGAGTTGCAGAGGCAAGTTGGTTTAATGTATTACTAGCTACGATATTTTGCACTTTCTTTTGCTGACGCCTAGTACCCGATTCATTCAAATTTTTCGACGGTCTTCCTCTTGATGTGGCAGGCTCTTCAGATAAATCCAATATTTTATCCAGCAACGTGTAGTTTACATTCATGAATCTATTCTTGTAAGTTCTATGTTTTCTCCAGCGACAGTCAACATTTTTCACAAAATTACCTAACTTATGTTTGATCTTCTGGTTCTTTACGTGGTTAGTGATGCACTCACGCCTCACCATTCTTCGAATAGCTCTAAATGACAGATTGGCCATCTGGAAAATTAGTTTTATATAATTTAGATTACGAAAAACACAGATTAGGAACTAACCGTTTTTTTTGTCGTAGACCTAATGTAAATAGCCTAATCCAATTACTAATGGATAGTAGAAATAAATTAAACCATATGGTAAAAAGAAATCACAAATGAATATAACCCATTATTTTACCATAAAATGACCGGCGCGCAGTTTTCTAAGTTTGGTGCTGTCATATTCCAAAAATACCAACTTTTGCCAGATAATTTTCTCGTTTTATTATAGTTCTGATAATTAACTGTAAACCTGTATGATTTCTTTTGCAGATTTCAGAAATATGAATTAATTCGCGTTAAATGTGCATTTGGGCTATAGCGAGGCGTCGGCGCCGGCGGTCTCCGTTTCAATGATCCTTTGGTTGGTGGTTTTTTTAATTCTTTCGCTGCAATCGTTTAGATTTCGTTGTCGAATTCTCTACACCTCTACACTACCAACGTTTTTTTTTTTGGGGAATAGTATTTCTGTGATGTATACGGCCAATGGTATAATCGCTGAGTCAAAAAACCTCCTCTTTTGGTAAGTGATTATGTCAGATTGGAACATATTTTATTTGCTGTCTCAGTGATCTCTTCCTTGAACTTGATCATGTTGGTGTGCCTAACATATCGAGCGGTGTATGAATGCTTCATCCCGTTCGTCACGGCGTGGTCTGCGTTTTTGACGGTCTTCTGTTTTGAGCATCAGGCCGTAGAGCTGTTATACAGCTGCTGCGTTGATGATAGAAAGTTTTGATCAGTCTAGGAAAGGGTGGCTAGGCAATCTGTGTTTCGTTTTTAGGATAATTTTTTGATATAGCATCGCCTTGGACAAGCCTTCTTTTCTTCGACGTTCATCTTCGTTCTTGGTCTCTGCCAGGTTGTTGATCTATTTATGCAGTAATCAGCTTCTTCCCAATACGGCTTATATTTTTTTGAGAACGTACTGGTAGGCGCCAATTGGTGTTGTACGTCCCTTGGCTTTTATTTTACTGAATGTGTCAAATACATAAATCACATCGGATAAACTACTTCCCTTGTAACCACCTTTCTCAATTTCTATACTTTCCACCAGCTCTGCCCATCTTTGGATTCTTACGCACCAAATTTACTGATATGGGAAAAATATACAGCGTGCAAGTAACTTCGCAGCCTGTCTTTGTAGAATGAATGCGTAGCTATTTACGTTGTCCATTACCAAAGGGCTGACCTAACCTACCCTAACAGAAAAGGGTCTAAACAAACACGAACTTAACAAATCTGGGGATATGGCAACAATTTGCCAATAGAGCTTCAACCACTTGTTAGAAAAGTTGCCAGTTAGATAGGGTCTTGTCAAAAGATGATGGTAATGGACAACATCTTCAAGTAAAACTTAAGACGATATAAAACAATGACAGTCAACAATACATTTTTTATTTAATTGGAAAGTGTCCATAATGCAAAGCAACGAAGTATAGGAAAATAAAAGGCCTCTTTTCTTTGCAAAGTAAAATTTAAGTTACTATACTAGTTTCGACATTTTTGTCATCTTCAGTAGCATAATACTAAAAAACTGAAGATAAGAAAGCGAGAACAAAATTAATTAAGTACAAAAACTCGCGTCAAACGGTAAAAACAAACGTCAGGATGTAAGTGCAAAATATTAACTGCTTTGAGAACATATGGAGATATTCGAGTAAACACAATCTTTGTGATAATACGATCCGCCTGGCACGTGGTAAAGATCTGTTAATAAAAAAGACACGGTAACAAATCGCACCAAATGAAACGGAAAACAACTTACGTACGAGAACAACAGCAATGACAAAAACGTCACAATGTGTCTCACAATTAATATAATGAACGTATAAAATATGTGTGTATGTGAGTAGAAAACTGAGAACAGATTTGCATGCCTGTGAGACGTAGAATAGTAACAACACAAATGTAGCGACACAAGACGGCTATGAATACTGCGCATGTGCAAAAACAGCATGAATAGAACAGTCGAAAGACATAGTTCAGAGTAGAAATGAACAACAAACAATATAAATGAGTCGACTAGGAAAAGATGACGAAGGCGAGTTATAATATCATTAAAGATAAGTAAAAAGAGGCTTATAAGTAAATGTAGTTTGGTCATTCAGTAAAGTGTTGTGGGGAGATTTCCCGTGACGCAGTATCTGTAGTTGCTCAAGGAGATCTAAGCGGTAGCCCTTTTGACATTTATGGAGTAGTTTAGCATTGCTATAATTAATGTTATGACCAGTTTGAATCTTGTGTTGGTATAAGTTGGATGTAGTTTGGCTATTGTGCTCCTTGAGTCGCCTCGCCAACGATCTACCAGTCTGTCCAACATAAATGGCATCACAGTTTTGACATGGCACGGAGTAGACACCGCTCTCACAAATGGTTGGTCTATGTAGTTTGCGCTGATTTGACAATAAATTGATAAGTTGAGTGTTTGATTTATAGGCTGGTAAAACGTTGAAAGGTTTAAGCAATTTGGAAAGTTTAATAGATAGGTTGTAAGAAAAGGGTTTGTAGGTAGGGTTAGGTTGAATACTGGTTTTCCTGACGTATAGAGGATCTAATTTAATAGTGACATGATGAAATAATTTGTTAATAAAAATAATAATAATAATAAAGGTCTTTATTGAAAGAAAAGCAAAAATGCAAATAATTGTACAAAAATATAAATTCTATAGGGCGAGGTTCAGTCCGAGGACTGATCTTCCACCTAACCCTAGATAATAGTTTTAATAGGAGAATTGTTGGATAATGCAAGGTCTTTTATAAATTTTAGTTCGGTAGTTTTGTTGTTATAGGATATAGGATACGAAAGAGCTCTTCTGAAGTAAAAACTGAGTGATGCAAGACGGTGGGATAAGGAGTGGAATGATTGTGGTAATTGAAGTTGGCTTTCTGTAAATGTCAAATTCAAAATGAATTTGAATTTGAATTTTTTATTTACACCTTACATTTTATACCCGAATTTCAAATTCAAGTTTAATTCCTTAGGTCATGAATAAAACAAAATTACATAGAAAGTACCCGTATTGGACGAACGGTGAGGATGTTAATCAAATTCACAGATCAAGAAAATGAAAAAAAGAAGGAATGGATATTGACCTTAAGAGCTAATAGTTATTGACAGCGCAGTGAGCTGGGGCATAAACACGTCGATGCAGCGAAATTATTATTACCGTAACTGCGGAACCCGCTGCGTTACAGGATTTCGAATAAGCATAATTTTCGAATTTATCTGGAAATTATGGACAGTGCACCGTGTATCGTATACTCCTATCATACCGTAATGGATTCTGCACACATCTCTGTAAATTTCATGGCGGCTCGGCTGTTGCCACTTTTGACGTGAACACTCGATACAGGTTATTCCGCCTCCATTATCCGGCCTTTGTTGTTGTGCTCATTCCACTTCCGGTCTTCCACATACACTCAACTTATTTTCTAAGACCAAACAAGGCAGTTACGGCTATTTCATATTGGAAAAAATGGCTCACTGAGGTTTCTAAACATTACTATATTAATTTCGCAGTTTGATCATGGAGATAATAGTACAGTATTAGGGAGGTGTCATATTCCCTAAGAAGTGGGGCCAAATCCCCTATTTTGATACCGTCGGTTAGTCGATGAATGTCAAAGTGGCAATCGGGCGTATTTCGTATATGCAGCGGTTTGAGTTAATTTCTTTCTCTTATCAAATAATTTAATAACCTAAACCAATATGGTCAGCATTCTATTTTTTTGGAAGATATGATTTCTGTTTGGTTTCGTAAGTATTTTTCTTATTCTCCTATAATTAGAATGAACTTGAGCTTCGAACTTGAACGGAATGTCAAGAAACAGTGAGTCATCAGGAAATTCCTGAAAATACAGTCATTACACTGGTATGATGTCATTGTTTATGATTTGCGGCATATCTGCCGGTATCGTGTATACAATTATTGGTGTAATAACGAGATTATATTGATTAGACGTCGTAAATAATAAAATGCCGAATGTTTTAAATTTAGCACGCGAGGCAACGTGCGTCCGATGTCGGTCCAAGTCTTCCTCAGAGTCCGATATGGTCTAGTGGCTAGGATAGCTGGCTTTCACCCAGCAGGCTCGGGTTCGATTCCCGGTATCGGAAAACTTTTTTTGAATCTTTTTTTTGAATAAATAATACTAATAAGTATTTTTATATATACAGGGTGTCCGTTGTTCGATCGACACCATGGGATCTCGGTGATCTTAAGATACTAGACTAAATTTTTTAAATTGGCAAAAAAATATAATTATACATTTTATGCAAAAAGATTGTTTACAATACAAATCAATTTAACATAACCTATAGCGATAAAGAAAGCGTGGAAACCATTACCTCCTCTTGTTTTTTTATTAGCGCTATATTGCAATTTGTTTAACTTTCTATTCTGATTCCAATTGTATAAGGCTAGAGATATTTAAAACTTCCCATAACCGTAAGATGAATGAGACCGTTCATTCCAACCATATGACGTGTGCTTGACTATGGAAAGAAATATGGATATGGAAAAGGGCCAGTTTCGGAGAACACTCTTAAAGCGCTTACTATGAAAGGAAAGAAAAAATAATAATGTAATCAAACCAAAGAAAAAACATTGACGCTATTTCAAAATTAAGAATATATCTAACGATATAGAATTTTTCACATTATAAGTACAAATAATTTCCATAAATACAAATATTTCTTGAATATGAATAAAACATTGCTGAACATTTTCTTTGCGCAAAAGCATGATAGCAATCTAACATGGAGCTCTGTTTTTTGTATATTTCTAACCAGTTTCTCTGTAAAGTGTCCATGCAGAGAGTCTGTTAAGTCAATTCTTCAAAAATTTACAAAAACTCTTCAAATTGTTAATTTCTTTCAAATCATTACAATACGAAGTAATTTGAGTCATTTAATCTCTTTCTGAATCTTATTACTTCTACAATAACATGTATAACATCGTCTATATTATTATTGCATTGACATTAATAAATGCGTTATTTTTAATTATTAAATTACTGAGATCTTCAGGTTCATAATGGTCAATTTCTAATTCACGCATGTTTATGTTTGATGGCCTTTTTAAAACTATGTAAAAATTATTATTAGCAAATATTTCCCAGAATTAAATACAAAAACATCATGCCCACTAAAATATAACACTGTCTGTTCTAATAGCCGTTGTACACTACGATATTAACCGCACAAGAAGTTAAATGAGAACCGGTTTAATATTTGGGATGGGTATCGATGTTTCTAAAATATCCATGTCTTTTCTCGATTATCGATGTTTTTGTCATCGATAATTTTTCTGTCGAAATTTTATCATATCGATATTTTCATACCGACATTTCACTACCGATGTTTTTGCAAATTTTCATGGCGATTCTCTCCAGCATTAACACATACTGCGTGTAGCAAAGTAAAAAATTCGAAGTCTCCTTATATGGCCATTTACATTCGGGATTGTGTACATTGGGTTGACTGGTTGTAAAGGACATCATGACATAACAGACGTTCAACCGCAAAGAGTTATATGTTATACATAGTTCTGCTGGTTCTGCTTGTCTGTTATTGGCTTAAAAGTCGCGCAACCCAAACTAGCCAATGACAGTCACTCTTCGGTTTGTTGTGATACCAGTGGCAGTACCAGTAACTGGAGAAATAGCTGCCAAATTGATTTTCTTGAAGGATATTGATAAGCAATATTGGGAGTAATTTTGTTTAGGTAGTTTGTGTATTTGTTTTCTTTTTCATGTATCTCTAAATTAAATGATTAGACTTATTAATTTTTAATCAAAATAAAGTTAATTAAAGTTAATTATTGTGGTAGTATTGTAGTACAGCCTTTTATTGTCATCCAACAATAAAAGGCTACTACATACAAACATATTTCAGTAACAATGCAAAAATAAAACACTTTTGTAAATTTCACCCTAACCAATTTAAGTACTTGAAAGCAAAACATTTTTTTTTTATCAATTAAGGAAAAAGGCAAATAATGCAGACAAATATTTTGGTCTTTGTAAATACCGGTTTTTGCCTTTGGATGGCAACATTGTGTTCACTTTACCTATTCATCATTATTTAATATTAAAAATCATCGATGATTAAAAACATCGATAGTTTTAGTCCGATGTTATCGAAACACCGATATTAAAAGAAAAATTACCATCGATATCAAATATCGATGGTTTTTACTTCGATACCCATCCCTATTTAATATATTAATCAAGAAGTTCATTTTTTGATTGTGTGTGACACTACACAATTTGTTGAAAAATTAGATTACTTAAGAGCATGCGTGTACGCAACAAATTCGAAGCTGTCTCTAATGGTGGCAACCACGGTAAACCAAACATAAACGTAGGTTTACCGGGGTGGCAACAGTGTAGTCATAGGGAAGGAAATTTTTAATCAAATATGGAAAAAGGGATTTCTGTGTGCATATTTTTGCACGCTCCTATTATCAAATGTATATTATTGGTAGGTAAAATTGGATGAGACGACCCTGTGTATTATTATTATTGGTATTATTTATTATACATAGAGCTATAATAGATATTATAAATAAATCTTTATAATAGACAATTATTGTTCTATAATTTATTGATTTGTCCGTGGTTAGAGCATTTTATTTATCGCCGCTGCATCGACACGGTGGTACAAGATTTGCGCACCGTCAAATTCAGGTTACTATAGCCTTTTTCTGCATAACAAATCATTATTATATAGTAGTAATATTTATAGAACAAAATGGAAAGGAAAACCGTTTGGGTGGAATATCAGGCCGAAAAGTGGGAACTTGTCAAAAAAACGGTGGGAAATCAATACAGATGCTTGGATTGTGACAACACGTTGGAAATAGCAAGGCAACAGGTAGCAAGGCAGCAGTGTTCACAGCATACACGGTAAACCGAGACACGGTATGTTGGACAAAAATCTTAAACTCGTTCTCCTCGCGCATGACGTCACGTGAGTTCGCATTGAAGTGAAGGCGTTAATGTATAAAAAAGTAAAAACGTCCCTTGAGTTCAAGTTGTGGAGCCAGTAATCTGCGGTCCAACATACCGTGTTTGGGTTTACCGTGACTGCATAGGTTCACCGTCAGACCTACGTATATAGAAATTAGAGATAGGTACATGTAGGTTATGTTTATCGAAGACCAACACCAAACCACAACGATACTATTAAAAATAATTACTGTGCTAATATATCGTATCAAAACAACGTAAACGCGTGCACCTTTACCCCTTTTACGCACCGAATACTGCAAAGGTTATGTTTTCAGTCAGTTTTGTTTTGTTGTGGACACGATGGACATGTGGTACGAATTATACGGCCACGCGCAATGCGCACGACACGTCCAGAATATTGTGTAGAAATGAAACAGGAGAAACAATTTCGAACACTAGACAGTATTTAACGCAATTTCTGTACGACACTACTCAATTTTCGATTACTTCAAGTTTTGAGCAACTTCTTACGGGGTTAATAGGGTAGTGTAGAACGGCTATAACATAGTCTGTTCAGAATTCTGTCCATTTACTTCTTTCTTTTGCTATTTGTGACTGCTACAATTACTGTTTGATTCTCCAATCTCTTTTTGTCTTTATCGGTTTTAGTTATTCTCTAGAGAAATAAATCCCATTATTAGTCGTGGCCATCTTTTTCTAATCTTAAAACATTTATTTACGGTAATATTACCGTAACATTACCGGTAATATTACAGTGATGTTAAATTATCTGTAATTTAAAAACTTAGCGGTAATGCAACAGTTGTGTAAATTATTGTAATTATTGTAATTATTGTAAAATTTTGTAAATTACCGGTAATATTAAATTTGTAATATTATCTATTATCATAACTAGTTTCGATCATATCTAGAAATTTGCAGTTTCTTAATGCGAATGCATTACATAGCATTACATAGAATATTTCATTAAAATAAATCAATATTTACTGGGTGTTCATTTATTTATGGCGGCCAGTATAATGTATAAATTATATGTTTAATAAACGACTTTAATGAACCAAAATATTAATTAGGTAGGTACACATAATAAATAGCAAATCGAATAATGCTATTTAAAATCCACCAATACTCTATGCTTTCTGTAATTAAATTAATATTTATACGATATTATTAATGCGGCTCAATTAATTTTCATTTAAATTAACAATATGCAAACCATGCAATTATTAGATCAATACAGGTAATACATTATTTCCATTACAAACCCAATTGAGATATATTTTCGATTTACCATTATTTTTTCTTCGGTAATTTCCCTTTATTATATTCGACCCACGTCAGCATCACTCTAGTGAAATATTGCGCAATGTTATTAAATTACCCATTCAAAAAGCACGTACTACAACAAGTAGTCAGATTTAACGGTATTGCCTAATAATGTGAAATTTGTGTCTATTTGTGGTCCTCCTATTGTTAAAACCTGTATTATGTTACAATCTACGACGCCTCCAACTTCCAAAGTATGCTATATTTGTTTACTCTTGTATGTAATTTTCTTAGTAAGTCCGTATCTCATTAAACGAGACGTTTCTCGGTGTAATAACTCGATCGACCGCCAAACCCTATAATTTTTACTGGTCTGTCGTTCTTTTGTGTTGCCGAGGTTCATTAGGGTGGTTATCTATGTAAGAACACGTGTTTTTACCATTTCTGGTAGTGAGTGTACAGGACCTGTGGTCGTAAATCGATTCCGCTATCGTGATTCTCTTAAAAACCAGTTCCGTACCTTCAGATCACGGACAGATATGAAAACGTAGACTGTTTGTTCCAGCCAGCAGCAGACAATCTGCAATTTGCTCGAAAAGAATATCGGTGGAGCGTTTAGGAGAAATTTAATAAGACTGGATTTTATTATTTTCTGGTATTTTCTTTGTTTAATCTGGTAAACTTGTTTCAGTTCTGTGTGTAATTTCTTTCTATAATAGACAATGAACTAAAGTTAGGCATCACTCGTGCAACTTATATTATAACTTATATTGTAACGTGAGTTTTCTTCAGAACAAAGCTAGCTGCACAATGTTTTAAAGATCTGTTGTTCTTCGTACAGCCAGTTTTGAAATCTATCTAAAAATGGCTGAGTTCATTTTGTATCTACATGTACCATTGTTGAGAGTGAATTGGAAATGCCTCTTGTGATTATTTTCAGTTCTAGCAGAAGTTCAATCATACACTATTGACTTACTTGCCCCGACGTGAGGTCTTGTTTGGTACTTTTCGTCAATTTTTTCGTAATTTTAAACGACAGCTGGAACAACTTTTCCATCCCATAATTATTATTTTATTTATTATTTTTCGTACATCTCTCATTGTCTACTCGAAACAGAAAAATATTTCATCTTTAGGATATTTTTATCGATTTTTTATTAATTGTCCAATAACGTTAACTACAAATTTACATCAAATAAAAAAATCTGATGTGGCCAGGCACATGACTTTATCATACTATATATAAAATTAATAGCTTATATCATGCAGCCTATATTAGCTGCATGAAATTCTATTTGGTGGTGTAAAAAGTGTAATACAATGTACCCGTTTTTTGTGGCGACGATTCCGGAGAAACTACTAAAGGTATCGGGACGAAACTTCATATTTAGAAGTTTCATAACCAAACTTAGAGCTGAAAAGCTTTCTGTTGAAAAGGGTCCAAAGGAACTGGAGGTTTAGTCTTAGCATTTTTGAAAGATTTTGCAAATAAGCCGCCATTTCTGGAATTTCGTCGAAATAGTTAAATAATAAATTAAAGATGAGGGAATCCTGAATAATTTATGACTATGACATTTTTTGGTACAATCAATAGTTTAGCTGCATGAGAACATTCTATTTCATCGAGATCGGTCGTACGGCATTAAAACTAGTAGTCAGGATATGTCAGAAATTTTGATTCTAATGACAGGAGGTAGTGTCGCCCGCTAATGTTTTGACAATAACTTCTGTCAATATAAGCTGCGTTCGGATATTGTATTACACTTTTTACACCCAATACCACGTAAGTGTCATTTGGACGGTGTACCCGGTGTCAACGGAGTACAATATCCGAACGCAGCATTAATCAACATATCTGTCTAGTTCTACTTGTTTTATTTTAATGCAGACATGGCCGATCTCGATCAAATAGAGTCTCATGCAGCTAAACTATTAATTTTATATATAGTATGATAAAGTCATGTGCCTGGCCACATCAGATTTTTTGTACCTTGGTCAAAAATGTTCAGGGGACCCAAAAAGACGTATTTCCGCTAAAATCTCAAAAAATTTTTTTGGCACGATTACAATACTTTACATACTGCGTATGATAAAGTAAAAAGACAAATCAATTTTCTTTCTACATAAGTAAGTACAGAGGCTTTCATGGACAGAATCATTTAGAAAATAGTAAATTGCTTCCAGGTTATGCCGTGTGTCTAGATTCGTAAATGCTGACGTTTCGCGAACCATGTTGCTCGCTTCTTCTGAGCTGATATTTTCTATATTTATTTATTATTTCTATACTTTCTTTCTACATTCTACAACTTGACGATCGATTCTGGCATGCTTCTGAGTCAGTATCTGATGACGGAAATTCAGAATTGACTAAAGTTTTTGATAAAACCAAATACTAAAAAAGCGCGTTCTGTACAGTTTTGGCTAAATTTCTCAAAAACTAGACATAATTCAACATTTCTGCGTTCAGATTCTACGGAAAGACACTCCTGTGTACTCTTATTATTTTTTTTTATAAGTTTTCCAACGACTATTGTTAAAATGTTGATGTTTTTGTTTACATTAACTAAGGCGCATACATTTCGTGGACATCATATCCTCAAAAATCAGATCGATGCTGTTTATAATTAAATAGAAGCTAATAATGGAATAAGAGTTACTGCAGATACTTAATTTCCACCTTATTTCGAATGACGTTGGCCAAACCCAAGGTTGGGTTAGGTGTGAGTCATGGCAGGTGTTTCATTTTGTAAAAAGCTGTTGTCTGCCTTTTTTAAGGTATAGAAAATGTATAGAAGATATTGAAGAACATCTTTTTATATTTTGTTGGATGCACTTATACAAACGCGTACATATAGTTATAATGAAATTTGTTTATTGCTTTAACATACTTAAATAATAAATAAAATGCAGTAGCAACAAATCCAAGTCTTGACTAATGTTAAGGAAAAAGAACCAAATGATACTAATTTTTAAAAACAAAATAAATAAAACACGTTAACAGTTAGTTACTCTTCTGCATTTTGCAAGGTATTTTTTTCTTTGTTCATCACATTGTAATTATTTCCTATGTTTGTAAAAACATCAAGTGTATTGTCATGAATTATTAGCTTCTGTGTAGGTGAGACTTTAACTGAATTTAAAAATTAAGGCAATAGTTGTGTTTTCGAAATCCATCACGAATTTATGATTTTTTCAGAGACTAGTGCAACGTTTAGCGTATGGCGTACGCATTCTGTCTTTATATATCACTAAATCTCTGGAGATTTATCCGAAAATTTGGAATTAAAATTTAAATCACTGTATGGTTTATCTACAAGTATACTCTTTTGTTGCTTTTTAATCGTATTGGTTTAGTTTCTGGTCTGGTTATTTTCGTCTAGAGTCGGGCACTTTTTTTGTCACACTGAATTCGAAAAAAAAGGCTTCTCTAAACCTGTCACGAAACGGCTTTATCAATGTACGAACAACTGTTCTACAAGTCATTGGTAAAAATAAAATAAACCTTCACCCATACACTGATGTTCGACTAAAAATATCCAAAATATTAATCAAACAAATGTAATCTTTAAACCAAAAATCTCACATTTTCGCTCAAACATAAATTCAAAGTTTGCGCGGAGCAAATATTATTATTCATCACAACAAAAGGTCCCCTCGAGGTAAATGAGATGCGGCGGCGCTATAAACAAAATCTGAATAATCCCTGTAAGCAGTTTTCCTTTAAGTACGCACCCAGTAATTTGAATTTGGGATCGTTAAGATTATTCGGGCTTTTAATGTTTCGGGATAACTTATTACAACGGCTAATGTGGCCGACCCACTCCTCCATTCCCTCACTCTACAAAACCCACTCCCGCCAACATTGCGTAAGCGTAAAGGAATGTATCAAGTTTGCTAAACTCCCAAGTTTGGCGGATTAAGCCGAAAGAAAATTTGCCCCCGGGATGTTATTCGGGATAATTAAACGATGAGGATAATAATAATAGTAATAATGATAATGATATATTAGCATTATGTAATTAACATTGCGTTTAGGTAACGTAAATTGAGATGAGTTTGACAAACAATTTTGAATAAATGATTCATGTTGCGTCCAATAAATCATAATCTATTAGATTAAAAACAACAAAAGATTTATTGATGTTGTGTTTGAAAAAGCAAATTTGAGAATTTTGGATCATTTAATAATAATAATAATCTTATTTTCCCAACAGTGTACACCAATTACAGGACAACGCAAAACATCATAAACATCATAAAATAAAGAAGAAATAAATCCATAAATACAAGAACAATATACAATAATAACCATTAATGACCATACATTAATTACAAATATTAATCCTCCACTAAGAGCAACGCCACTGCCGCCAACACTACCCGGACATGTCCAACAAATTAGCGGCATTTCGACACATGTGCACCACCGGAACACGAACCATCACGTTGGTACGGGATCTCGGAAAGTGAAATAGCCGCTGAGCTGAGCTACACTGAGCCACACGCGGCACAGCAAAGTTCACCCTGCTAAACAGGTGTGGACAGTCCACAACACCCGAGACCAACCGTTGCAAGTACCTGGCGCTATAGCGCTCACGACGATCCACCAGGGAGGTCATCCCATGACAATGAATGAATTCGGAAAAAATAATGTCTTGAGTACCCGCACGTCACGCAAGTCCCTGGAGACCCTCATCACAAATCCCAGCATACGGGATGCAGAGCTGCAAACATTGCTTATGTGAGGTGCAAAGCTCAGCTTACTGTCGAAAACCACTCCCAGATCAAACACTCAAGATAACTCCCGTCAATATGATAAGCGGATGGAATAAGGTTAATCTTGCGGGTGTAACGCATAAATGAGCATTTAGAAATATTCAGCTTCAGAAAGTGAGCGTCACACCAGCGGGAGACCGTGTCCACATCCTCCTGAAGTCGGACAGCATTAGCCTGGTCTAATCGATGAATACAGCTTCAAGTCATCAGCATATCCAAGGATATGCGTGGAGACCAAACTCAGCAGACCATCAGTGTAAAGAGTAAACAGCAAGGGACCTAAATTTGACCCCTGCGGCACACCCGACGCGGCGATAAAATCCCCAGACATGAAACCAGTGTAGCGTACATAATTCTTCCTGTCCAGCAAATATGACTCAATCAAAGCGAGCAGACTCGGCGACGATCCAAAGCAACTCACCCTCCCCAGGAGAACCGCATGATCAATCGAATCGAAGGCCCGAGAGAAATCTGTATACACAACACCACCTGTCCATCCCCATCCAGGACCTCACCGACGTATTGCGTCAACCAGCCCAGGTTTGTAGCCGTCGATCTACCTGGCACAAAACCGTGCTGGTGCGGCGAGATATAAGAACGCACACTAGACCACATGGAGCTATGAAGAATTTGTTCGAACACATTTGCGAAGTTACAAAGTATTGAGATCGGTCTGTAGTTGCCTATCTCAGACAAGTCGCCTTTTTTAAGCACTGGACTCACTCTAGTTCGCTTCCAACGACTAGGAAATTTGCTTGTTGTTATTGACAAATTTATAGTCCGCGAGAGTGGCCCTGCAAATACTTGCCTAGCATCACGCACCAAGAAGCTAGGAATCAGGTCATCACCAGAAGTTAATTTGTTTGCAAAACGAGACATGACAGGTATCAGATCCTGTTCCGTGACCAGATCCACGGAAAACGAGGACAAATTAGTGAATGAATCATTCGGTGTGTCACCCGTCCCAGAACTATACGCATTGGCAAAATGTCGAGCAAAAGCATTAACAATTGCTTGAGGATCACAATAGCCACCCTCAGCATCACGCATTCTCCGAGGACGCACCGCGCCTTTGTCTAACATTTATCTTTTTCTATCCTTCATTTCCTGAATTCCACGAATTCTTCAAAAGTTAAAGGTATGAAGATAGTATTAAATGGAGGTATGTTTTACGTGCTCAGAAATTATCTAAGAATATTAAATTATGTGTCCAAAATACTTATTTTTTAACACAGGAGACACAGCAAAACCTTGTGTTTACCACAATTTGGGTCTGCAGATCGAACAATAAATTGTTGTCATTCACCTCAATTTGCTCAGACAGGTCCTGAAAATTCAATGGGCACATCCATTTCTTAAATATCGCCAATGATCTCGCGAATCGACGTTCTCAAAGTAGGGTTTATTTTCTTTTTATAGGCAAGGGGTAATGTGAGATGCAGTTAAGTTTAGCAAAAATGAATGCCGATTTAGCGGAATTTCTGATGTCCTAATAAGAAATAAATAACATACGAATTTACAGACGCTATATTCACCAAGCCATAAAAATAATAGCCATTGGCAAACGTCGTGTTTTTCGGCCACCGTTTATATTGGCGGAAATCTGAGCAATAGTATCGATGCGAAGAATAATAACTGTATTCTTAGTTTCCATATTTAGTATAGCCCCATCATGCATGGTCGATAACAGCAACACACTTTTATGTGTGCATTTGATTTGAATGAAACCAACGTCTTCTCCCTATTGAAGCAAAACGTTGATGTGCCAACTTTTCTTGTTTTTACTTCTAAGAGTTCAAGGGTGATAATTCGATTATTTCGTCGCAAAGTTCCAATTACTGTCAGCTTGTATGGCGCTTTTGGAGAGTTTCAAATAATTCCGCTGATCTAAACCAATTAGTCATGGTAATGTTCCTATTACTACCATGAATCGTTTCACTCAAAGTTATCACGTAATGGTGCGCTAATGGTAAACCATTTGTGTTGATGGATTTTTCCAAATATGCTTTCGCGTTGGTCAAGTACTTCGTGGAATTGTCATATTGAATGACAGTTTGATTCCATACATTCCCGGCTTAGTTAGAACATACATTTTAAATCCTTAAATCCACATCGCCCCCGATAGCCTAGAAGTTGCTCATTAATAGGAAGTACGACACTGGGGTATATAACTCCTTGCATATATCTATGTTTACCAGAATCCATGAAGACAGCAAAAGTTATACCAGTTTTCAAGAGAGTTATACCAGTTTCCATCAAAGGTGGAAAACTACCGACCAATTGCCACACTTCCGGTTTTTTCGAAGGTATTGGAGTCAGCGCTAGTCCAACGGCTAATTACATATTTATCCAAACACAATATATTGTCACAACATCAGTATAGATTCCGAGAAGGCCGATGTACCATCGACGCAGCATTATCGCTCTTAAGCCTTGTTATGTGATCTCAGCAAGGCGTTTGACTGAATGCAGCACAATATCTTCCTAGATAAGCTTCATTATTACGGCATACGAGGAGTACAATTACTTACTACTTATACAATTATATAATTATAATTATACAATTACTACTTATATCAAGCTACCTAAAAAATAGAAGACAGGTGATGTTTGTAGAGAACAAATAAGGCAGACTCGCAGTAAACACATGTGGAGTAGCTCAGGGCTCCCTTATAGGTTCTCTGTTTTTCTCCATCTTCACAAATGACCTGCCAACTAGTATACCGAGCCATGTAGTCATGTCTGCAGACGACACAACACTTATTGCCCGTGAGACAGTGAACAACAGCTGGCCATTAGAATTAATGAAGCATCGGAGGTTGCCGGAACTTGGTTTGCCGCAAACCGTCTGAGCCTTAACGAGACAAAAACTGAAAAAATCGTATTCACAACCAACCGAAGAAACGCACAGGAGGCAAAAAGTGTCCTTGGCATTCACATCGAGACCAGACTCACCTGGAAATGCCACGTGGATAAATTGGAGAATGGTTTAGCAAAGGCAATCTACGCAATCAAACGCATCAGACAAGTTGTTAATCCCGAGACTACTGTAACTGCATACCACGCATTGTTCCACTCTAGAATGTCTTATGGCATAGTGGCGTGGGGTGACTCCGCACATGCCAAAAAAATGACAGAATTGATACAGAAACGAGCAATAAGATCAATCCTGGCACGGCCCCAAACAGAGCATTGCAGGCCCTTATTCATTAAACTTGGTATAATGGCTCTCCCCTCAGTGTACATCCTCCATCAACTTCTGAGAGCAAAAGATGAAATGCCAAGTCTGCAGACCAGGAATTGACCCTCGTAAACATCAGGAATAAAAATAGAATCAATATTCCCAGACACAGAACCGATACCACGGCAGCCCAATATCACCATATTCAACTCATTGATATGATTCCAAAAGAGTGGAGAAGACTACCAACAAAAGTGTTCAAACAACGAGTCAAAGTACTTCTTAAGCTGGGTTCCCACGGTGCGTGATTTTACGGATGGTACCGCGCACCACAGACGACCACGCACCGCACCGAGGCTTCTCCCACGGTGCGTGGCGGTGCGTACCTGTAGACGGCGCGAAGGCATCGCAAGCAGTGTTGCCAGATTAAGGATTTTCTCCCTAGGTCTATGGATATTTTTGAAGAAATGGGAAAATGGGAATTTTACTGATTATTTAGGGAATTTTGAATATTTTGGGGAATTTTCCAATCATTGTGCGTTAATCAATTTTACATAAATCTACATAAGTCTCCCGCCTTGAACTTTACCGCCCATATAAACCCAACAACAAAACGCTAACCCAACTCATGGGAAGGTAGGTAAGTATTCAATTTTTAATAGTCGATTTTTCATACATTTCCAATTCTTGACCTTCTTTACACACATGATCCGCAACCAGATGGTGTTACCGTTGCCACTTTTGCTGATGATACTGCTATCATGGCAGTAGATACAAATGTTGAAGGAGCAACGCGAAAAAAGCAGAGCACAGTGTTATGTGAGTGATGAATGTTATGTGAGGTGAACAAAGCAGAGCAACGTGCAGTGTGTGAAGTTTAAAGCGTCAGCATCCAAACTAAATTTAAGTTACACCAATGGGGAACACTTAATATCGAACATTTTTTATACGTAGAAATTTAGGTTAGATCAATAGCTGCGTTCGGTGTACCCGTTGACACCTGGTACACCGTCCAAATGACACTTACGTGTTATTGGGTGTAAAAAGTGTAACGGTGTACAATATCCGAACGCAGCTTATATAGCTAGATAGTTTTTAGACTAGGTGTTATACACTAGTACCTATGAGGTGCTGTAAATTAATAAAAAAAGAAGTCCCCCGTCTTCAACTTCGCCGCCTATAATTATAAACCTAAGAACAAAACGCCAACCTAACTCATCAAATGTTAATAATCTATTTTTAATAGTCGATTTTACATACATCTAGGGAATCTTGGTACTAAGCGCTAGGGACGTAAATTTCAGTCATCTGGCAACACTTATCGCAAGAGGAATTTTGCCAGAAGGTTCTCAAATGCCAAGTGACACAGAGCGTATTGCGTATTGGCGTTTTGTTGTTGGGTTTATATGGGCGGCAAAGTACAAGACATGAGAATTATGTAGATTTATGTACAATTGATTATAAACATACGATGATTGAAAAAATCGCCAAAATATTTAAAATGTCCCTAAATAATCAGTAAATTCCATTTTCCCATTTCTACAAAAATATCCCTAGAACTAGGGAAAAATCCGTAATCTGGCAACACTGGCTGTAGCTCGCACCGCACATGCACGCACCTTTGAAGTTACCGACTCGCGACGAATTCGGACGCACCACTACGGACGAGCTCGCACAGCTCCGGACGGCACCCTTCCCACGGTGCGTTGTGCGTGGTTGTCCGTGGATTTACGCACCGTGGGACCCTAGCTTTACCTGGAGTAGCCTTATACGATGTTGAAGAGTTCACAAATGTATCATATACTGAGTAACAATAAGTTGTAACATTGATACATGCTTACTTTATATTTATGTTTGACTTTACCTTTACGCAATGGCACTATCTTTTATGTTTATTACGTTTTTGGTACAATAAAGAATTATTATTATTATTATTCCACAAGTCTACTCTCGAATCAATGAAAACCCACCACAACGTGATTTTTCAATTCTTCTAACTTTATTATCAGATCTAACGAAATCAAAAAGAAACATGAATCGATTGCAAATCATGATGGATGTGTAAACTGGTCCCGATTGTTTACTATTGAATAAGTGTCTTGCATTTAGGTTTTATTATTCATCGCTTCTGAGAAAATCAACAAACCAATCAAAGCTACAAGCTCCTCTTTGCACGTTTGAGAAACCGCAGCAGCCTTCTTCTTGTAATGTGCTCCTCAGTATTTCTTCATTAGTATGAAGAAGTATTTTTTGACTTAGTTTGACTTAGTGATCATTCAAAAAAATGGCGAAAGCAGTACCAATAAGTTGTTCTGCAGCACAACTACTACCTGGCTAAAAATGCAACAGGTTTCTTAAAGATGTCCTTTTACATTGTCTATGTAAATGTGTAGAGATAAAAAAGTTTATTGGAACATAATATTCTACTATTTTCCAAATATTCGATCTCAAAGAGTTATTATTTATATTATCTTTTTAAATCAAAATCAGGGTGAGCTAGTGGAATAAATACAGTCAAAAGTGAAATTCAAGTGCTGCTCCTCCGAAAAAAATTATTTTACACAAATGTTGGAATGTTTCGTAGAATGAAATTGATAGGTAGTGATTATCATCTTCTGGTTTGCCCGGCGGCAGTTGGTGGCACTGGTACCAACTTAAAAAAGCATGGGTAAAGTAGGTCACGTGAGGTCTCATAAGATATATCTTTTCAAACAAAATAAGTTTTATCTGAAAAAAATGTTTTATTTAACGGTTGCGAAGTGAGTTTGAGAGAATTGAACGGTGGTGACATGGGTACCAACAACTTCAAGCAGCATACGTAAAGTAGGTCATGTGAGGTATCGTAGCTACTTTAACACCAAATGAGTTTTGTCCAAAACATGTTTCGTTTTAAATCTAGAGAATTGAAGCAGTTCGTTTTTTGGAGTTCTTCATAATTGTGAGTCATGACATTTCTGTGAAGATGCAATAAAGTTCAAATGTTAGTGAATGAAAATAGCCCTAGAAAAATGTATTGTCTAATAAAAATAATCACATACAATTTTATTTCCTTCATCAAATCGAAACATGTGCTATGAAATTACCAACATTTTCTACATTCCTTTGTCTATAATACACCAGAGAGGAAGTGCGACAAATACATAGCACTTTTAATAGTTATAAGTGTTTGTACATCATTAAATCTTTCTCTTAAAACGATGTATTGTTTTACCCACGTAACAGCATCATTAAAACACCATGACATATCGTATGTACTTAGTAACTTATTACCACCATATACCAGTACATTTCAAGAAGTGAGAAAAAGCACCGTACAATGAAGGAATTTCAATAGAGAAACAGAATTAGAAAGTCCAATCTTTCGGCCATAATTTTATTATAAACACATGTCCCGTCCCGTATAATTTGAAATTATTTGTGTGTACCAGGTAATTACCGAGTTGATAACCAGGAAAAAAAGCCCACTTAATTTCACGGTCCTCAAATTGGGAACCGTTGTTGAGTAGAAAAGAAAAGTGTTAGGTCGTGACCGTGCCTCCTTGTTGTGTTTTTTTGGTCGGTTTATTCTCGAGAACGGGGCTTTAATTTCATTATTTATAAACGTAATAAGATTTATTATCTTCGGGCTAGAGTAAATTGTTCGCATGTTGTGATTTATATTAATGTTATTGTTGCCGAACACGTCATTAACTTATTATTATTACCGAGCCTATTACTCTGCCCAAACAAATCTAATGAAAATTAATGATCGCGTTTGTTATTTAAAAAAATTACATCGTGGATAAATTCGAGGCCGACGGAACTAAAATACACTGTGTGAACGTCCAAACATTGTTTGGAGGTATATTATAGATAGGCATATTACTTAAAAACTTAATAATGATTAAATTTGTTAATTGTAATAGCTTGTTGAAATGGGTGTAAGATATAATATGTAGTAGGTACTAGTACAGTTTCTGTAGATTTCGAAGATAAAAAAAACAAGTCGACGATGTACAGTTTATGACACTAACAGTAATTAACAAGTAATTAATTAAGGTCGCGAAAAAAGTGATCCGCGAACGGTTAGTTTAAACTGTAACGTGTTGAGCCTATGTACGGATTACAATATTCTGTTTTGTTGGTTACTTGGCACTGAAATGTTTTGTTGTTAATATTAGGACGATTGATTTTGGCAGAAATATCTTTTGTTTAACGATGTAATCTACCGGTAGTGTTTTGTGGATTCGGAAACGTTGAGTTAATACGTATTGTAGGGATCTGAAATTTTTACAATGGTTTGTTTATGTCGCACTGCAGCCCGGCAAGTATATAACAGTAATAAAACCTTCCGGGCTTCTGGTTGTGGAGTCATTAGTCATTACTATTATGATATAGTCCAAGAACCAGCAAATGATTTCGTTACACCATAGAGAATAGGGCTACAACATTCATCTGCCCCTTGTAGCGTAACAATAAGATAATCGTAAGTCTAGCAACCGTCCAGGGTGGCTTTTGTGACCTTTTAAATTGCGAAATAAATATTAAAAAGACTGGAATATTATATTCACTTTGTCGCTTTGAGATATCAAAGTTGAGAACATTTTAAGTGAAGAAGACAATCGCCAGACCGGTGGGTGGGTGGAAAGTGGGGCACAAAATTTTACTATTTACAATGAAATAATCAGGTTGGGTTTGATCGTAACAAAACCTTTGCTAGTGCTTGGACTAATATTTCAATAGGGTATTACGGCACTTTTCAAATTCTGTTCTATTACAAAGTAGGTTAGCTTAGCATCACCCTTTCACACGTCAAATGCCAAACAACGCTTTAATTTAGGAGAAAGCGCGTTTTGAAATTCAAATAAAAATCCTACTTGTGACGTCACAAGGAGGGATTATAATGCGAAACTTGACAACGTCGCGCATAGTTATTTTATGTTGCTGTGGTGCCAACAGTCGCGTAGTTCACTCTGTTTACCGTTCGTGCATTGAGGTTAGGTGGACAGTGATTTTTTAATATATCAACACCAGCAAACACCATACATAATCAACATGAGCAAATAATAATATAGTTTGTTGTGTGCCGGGTTGCAACAGCAAATCAGTCGAAACGCCAGAATTCAATACAACATTTATACGAAATGGTGTATCTACCTTGTAGTTTCATAAACACATATTATATTATATTATAAGAAATGTATTGTCAATATGTATTATTAATAAACTTCTATTTAAGCAGTTATTATTTACTACTAGTCTTTCCCTCTACATTCAAATTTCTTTGTGAACCATGTGATTGGGGGATGTTTCATCACTTTGTCGTTAATTTACTATGAACAATTGTAAGCTGGTTGAATAATATGTATGACAGATTTACACAATTATCTATTGTAATCTATTTGTATTCTAATGTTCGTATAACGGTATGGGTGCAAGATTGAAAAGTTCACGAGTTATCTCCAAACCCTTCACGTGTTAACTTCTTTCTTACTTGGAATTTAAATTTATTTATCGATGGAGGAAGTACGTAAAGACTAACGTTGAAATACTATTACCATTAAATTAGTTACCATATAATTAATGTACATGGTATTAATGTACATTGTATAAAAGTTGAGTCAACTAGAATATACAAATAAACAAACATTGTATTTTAGCATATATTTATTTTAAATTTGGAATACTATCGTATTCCTGATAGTTTTCAATATTTTCAGTTCCAATATCTTCTGCTTATATATACTTCACTGACGATCCAATCTGCGACAATTTCGGTTTCTGCCAATAGGATTTCAGATGTTGGCGATTGTTCCTCGCTTCGGCGATATAGCCCCACATTAGTAAAACACAATTCTCGCATTGAACACTTAAAACGTGTCCCAAAACTTCATCTAACACACAGGATACTGTGTATGGTTTCTTCGTAACCGAATGCTCAGGTGTAAATCTAGCTTTAATCGTGCAGGTCTTATCACTCCGTTGAAGTTGAACATAACCTACAGCGTTATCCCCATATTCTTACCTTGATGATCTAAACATATCATTATATTAATTATACTCATATTATAACATTTGGATAATATCTTACCGCTCAAGTTTAATCCCTTTCATTTCAGCGCCTAAGAAATGATGATTTTCGTTGAAAAAAGTTATTGTGGTAATTAGATCGATCGTGGGCAAATTTTGCTTTGGTAAAATCATCTTCCACAGAACACATGCTTGCACTGGTAACTTAACAACTTATAACAACTTACTTAATAAGTAATAATTTTACGATACGCTGTAAATACTACCGTCGAAGTTTGTCTGTTGTCAAGTGTCAACACACATACAAACAGACAGCGGTGCAGACACTGTTGCAAGAAAATTCCCTAGGTTTTGATCAATTTCTTGGCTACGGTGCCAATTCTACACTTGGCCAATCACGGCAGTGATCGGAAAATTCAAATTTTAATTGTAGTTTTCTCAACAAATTCTGAATTTAATTTAATTTTAACTTAACAGAATTTCGGGTTATATACTGTAAAATCGCTTAATACACGCTTTTGCTTAAATTTCCACATGACCGTAATACCCTATTGTCCGAATGTGCCCAATGTCTAAATATCTCCCAGCCTACCATACTATACTACATAAAAATATACAGTGTGCGCCAAAAAGTTGGAACCATAAAGGAAACTTATTTATTATCCATTTCTCTGAAAATTTTATTCTTCATAAAAGTTTCTGCTTGGCCTAAAACCAAAAATGCAGTTATCAAAGTTTAAGTTTTATTAGCCATATACAGGATGGTAAAGGGCCTTTATTTTCATTATTACCGACAAATGTTATTTGGAAAAGTTAGTTAGGAGTAAAAATTATATTCAAATTTGAAATCACAGCCACCTGTCATTAAAAAGAAGAGAACGTCTTTTTTTAAATTTACACTCCTGTAATAAAATTTATTATGGCTTATATTGATTCTATTGAACTCTTATTGATGTATTTTTTGAGAATAAAGTTATTTTTTCTTTATTTTCTTTAACTGGTGATTTTGGTACGATTTCTAATGAATTTTGAGAATTATCACAAAATTATTACTTTCTTAATGCAATGTTGTGGTTTAGATATGATCCATAATTTCCATTGTGTACATAATATATACCTAAATCACAACTGATTAGTTATTAAAAGTTATAAATAATTATCTGCAATATGCTTCGAAAAGACTCAATTAATAATGAATTAACAATTAATTTATGAACAGTTCACATGTTCAACAGAATCACGTAGGCAGCATGTGAGATGGCTATGGATTGTTCTACTGTGTAATCTAACCTCATTATTTTGACAGTTTGTTTTGAGTTGTTATACTCAGCTCTTCTTTAATTTAATTTGTTAATTATTTAGTAGAGGAATAAACTACCCTAGACTATACAGCGATAGTTTCATTTTCCATCTTCTTTAATTATTTAATCAATCTGAATTATTTAACCAAAGAGGAGAAAATAGAAATTGTTTTGATTGTTGGTGAAAATTATAAGACACGTAGAGAAGCAGCAACAATTTTAAATGAGCGACATCCCAACAAGCATATCAACAGTCAACAGTCAGCGAGATTAAAAAAATAAATAAAAATTTGGGAGGTATTCGAAATGACTTTAAAAGTTCGCATACTCCTTGGGTAAATGATCAAGAACGTCAACTTCAGGTAATGCAAACTATTGTTGAAACTCCACAAACTTCTGGGAATGGCTCGATTGCATCCAGTATCCGCCACTACAGTCAGAAGAATTTTGAAGAAAAATAAACACAGACCCTACAAGCCAAAATTTGTCCGCAAATTGCAAGACCGAGATTTAGATACCCGGATGTAATTTGTTTCTGGATTCAAGCACCAATAGAAGATGATAGATTATTTATTAAACATGTGCTTTCCAGCGACGAATCCACATTTTCGTCGAATGGAACTGTTGGTCCCAAAATTGTCGGTGGTAAAAATTATTACTGAGTAAAAATTAAAAAAAAAAAACTTCAGGATAGGTGGCTGTGATTTCAAATTTGAATATAATTTTTACTTCTAACCAACTTTTCCAAATAACAGTCTACTATTATCATTAATTCATATTTTCCGAACCAGCCTGTATATGGCTAATGAAACTTAAATTTCGATAACTGCATGTTTGGTTTTAGGCTAAGTAGAAACTATATAGTAAATGGTGATATCCAGGCGGATGCAAATTTTTGAATAAATCAAAAATTACAGCCACAACCTGGATTCGAACCAGGGACCTTTGCGTTTCTAGTACAATGCTTTCCCATCTGAGCTACTGAGGCCTATGACATTTGTTAGGGAAAATTTGAGAGCATTGTGCTAGAAACGCAAAGGTCCCTGGTTCGAATCTAGGTTGTGGCTGTAATTTTTACTTATTTAAAAATTTGCATCCCGCCTGGATATCACCATTTACTATATATTCATTAATCATTACGGTAAGTCCGGAAAGGTACGGTATGTCCGCATACTTATATCTAGTTATACGTAGAAACTGTTATGAAGAATACAATTTTCTGAGAAATGAATAATGAAATAAAAATAGTTTCCCATATGGTTCAAACTTTTTGGCGCACACTCTATAAATAAAGTAAAACGGAAGCAATCTAAATTGGCAAAAACGAACATAAATATGTTTCTGTACCAAAACTTAACGACGTAGTCTACCGGAAGTGTACCGTAGGTTCGGAATCCTAGCGTTAATACGCGTTGTGGATGTGTGAAATTTTTACAGTGGTTTTCTGATATAATATTGCATATTGGAAAGTATATGAAAGTAATAAAATATTAAAGGAGAAAGGTATTTGTCGGGCAATTCCGTCATACGAAGATCGAAGAAGCAACCGTATACACGTGTTTCGCACTATTAGTCCTCATCAGTACGGTATAGCCAAGGAGCAAGATGGACACTCAATGGCAAAACACTCAAATGGTTCCCTACAGGGGGTGACCAATGTCGCCAATTTGGTGCTTCAGTCCCAACATCTACAACATGGAATATAGAATTTATGAAGGGTGGGACAAGTCCCACAGCACTAATGCCTCAGTAGGCCCGTTTTGCTACACTCTAGATACTTCTTGCTTCTCTCAGGCAGAATCCGCATCGAACCACCATGCAGTTTTTATGAAGGCAAGGATGTTGCTCAGTGGGTCCCCCGAAACTTCCGCTGTGTTGTTCTCGGTTTCTCATCGCTGCACATGTGGTCCTCAAGAAGACCGATGGGGTTAGCTGTCTTTTTGGTCTGCAATGTCCTGGGAAAAATCCTGTACGCAGGCTGAGGTTTCTTCTGTTTAGTTTAAGGTAGTAGTGTACAATCTTTGACAAGGATCCCTCATAGTTTCATTTGCAAAGGCAAATATGAAAGATGAAAGCAAACATAACCTTACAAGTGTCTGGCGTCTGTTGCCGCCCATCATGCACTGTGTTCGTTAGTTTGAAGTTCTCGCCTTGTTTGGTCAACCTGCAAGCGGTCAGGGTCATCAGCCAAATGTGGATCCCACTACATTAAAGAAACCGACCCGAAGCGTCTCATCTTTATATTCGTTTGTCTTTGATGGTATGGTTATCAATAAGGTCCGATCACTTATGATTAAATCTTTCACTTGCACACGTTCTCAGAGTTCTGTGGCGGTTACATATTTGACCTTAGAGACACTACAGCACTGCGCAGAATCGACCCATTGGTCTGAAAATCACCCTTGATATGAATGCGTAAGAAAAACTATCAAATGCTAAACGTAAACCAATAAGCAACAACAATGATTTAGAAATAAAGATTTCGATATATTCTTAAACATTTAAACTCTTTTCATTCCCCCCAGTAAATAAAGTTTAATCCCCTCATCTTCACCCTCAAACGATTACTCGTAGCTGATACAAATCTGCTGTATTACTTTAGCAGTCTTAAGTATTAAGTCGCCGTCATTTGAAACGATTTCAATTCTGTTATTAGCATAAAACTCGTATACATAAGCGCGCTTAATGCAGGGGAGGAGGGCTGTCAAGTGATAGAGAGAGAGGGAGAACGGCACGGGGTAGACTGGAATCTTAAATAATAAGATTTAAATTCATTTTGCAGAGCTAATTGGGTATAAAGGGCTCTTTGACTAACTAACGCAGTTACGTCGCCATATCTCAGACCGCTCCAGCCAATTCAACGGTCTAATTTTGTCACTTTTTTGATGAACGCAAATTGAACTTTTTCGCTGGTTTTAATTGAAGGGGTTGTTTCTTTATTGCAGACGAATTTTCTGTAATATACAGTCCCAGAACTGGTGGGAATTTTGTTCTTTTGTAAACTCAGCTTGTTAAACTGGAAAATAACCATGAAGCATGTATGTTCATAAAACATCCAGTGAATAGCGGTATATAATGTATCCGCCCGGTATTAAATCCTCTCATAATATAGGGACTAATCCCGAATTATAAATTTAACAAGTTATTCAAATACAGACTAATTTCCGGACCCGACAGTTTCAGCAGCGTAAACAAATTCAATGTACAGTGCCTGGTTGCGCGTTTTTAGCAGCTAGCGGCTTCCACGTATGTTCCGCACACAAAAGTCAGATTAAAACGTCTGAATGCTAAAACCGCAGCCAAAGCATTTTCGGATGAATCAATTAATAGGCACAAAATTCCGCCTTAAAAGTGGGCGCTTATCCGCATAGTAATTAGGGTGTTTATCAACAGAGGGCGGGTTGCGTTAACGAAAATGGGGGAGTTTCATTAAATTGTAATCTCTTAAGCTTGCTCGGTCGCCGAGGCGTTCAGTTTCCAATCACGGCGGCCATGGTTGATGGGTAGGTAATGCAGTCTACATTGTAGTAGACTGGCGAGGTAGGAAGTAGAGGTTAGGTATTTGCAATTCCATATCCAGGCTCCCAATTCTCGAAACAGGAACTATTTTACATAGCTCTTCTGCGCGTGACATTTAATCGAAGTATAGCGAACTTGTAATGTACTTCTCCTACACACCCTTCCCCTCGTATGCGAGCTCATATGTGAGCACAGGAAATAACAATCCGGAGAAATTCTTAAGGTAGATTTCTACGTATGCACAATAGGAAATGGTTCGATATTTTACCAATTAATCGCATAATATATATTTTTTTATCCAAATTGCACCCAATGCTTCATAGATAGCCGTATACAAGCGTATTTGATACTTGCCACATCAAACTTAATTCATAAACTAGTAACTAATGAACTAACAAAATAATGAACACTTTTTCTTGCTGTTGCAAATGGAAACGTATATACTACGGGTTAATTGGTTGGCACCCTACGAACATGTAATAAAAGTATGCAAAGTAGGGTGGGCCGAAAAATTTTTTTATTGTTTTTTCTTTACGCTATACCGAAAAAAACTTGTTTCTAGTTTAGGCAATTCAAGTGCAACAAAGAAAAAATAATTGTACCTAACCCCCAGCTAGCGCATTACACTTGAAATTTGGAATTTCACGAAAATCACAAGATTTTATAATTTTTTTGGTACCTAAAGTACCTAACTAGCTGCAAATTGGGCAGCTATAGTGAAAATCCTTTATAGTAGAGTAATAAAAACTCTAAATTATTGAAAAGGTAGTATTTTTTACATCTGAGGTAGCGCAGAGCGCTTCAATATCGTTAATTTATCACTTTTTGAGTGCCCGCCGGCTGTGGCTCGGTGCGGCATGTAGCTTGTTTGACCTAGCATGATAGTTGATGAAAGAGCCCATATCAGAGAGTTGGGGTTTAGAAGAATTATAAAAGCAAGGGCCATAGCTTCCAAAAAAAGCTAATCCGAACTTTCGAACCGCCAAAAATCAACTTCCAGGCAAAAGAATATTACGAAATTACTGATTGGACTACAACTGTTCTTTCCCCACCACCTTTGTTGCGAAGAGTATCTGACGAAGATATTTGGGCAAGGTTTCAACTGCCAAAACAGCAACAGAATGGAACTTCCACAAATTCCCGTGTCACACGCAAGCGGTGGACCGCTGTGTGAAATTGGTAACTGAAGCCTCCTCAAAACTCGTCGGCCCTAAGAACAGAGATGGTTTCATCCGAACAATGCTGCCATCAAGAGCTTCAATGCCAAGTTTTTCAAGCAAACGTAATTTCAATGTTCCAACTATGTAAAGGACCGTGATTTAAGAAGCTTACAAAAATAATGTTGAAGTGTGAGAATTGGAAATTTGTATTTCACAATGAATTTTGTAATTAATAAACTCATGGATAAATTTATATATTATCTATTCATTTATATTATTCCTTTAGGTATTTGTTGTATCAACATTATAAAGCTAAAAACACAAGAGTGGTGGGCTTAAACAAGCTACATGCCGCACCGAGCCACAGCCGGCGGGCACTCAAAAACTGATAAATTAACGATATTGAAGCGCTTTGCGCTACCTCAGATGTAAGGTAGTATTTCCTTTTCAATAATTTAGTGTGTTTTTATAACTCTACTATAAAGGATTTTCACTATAGCAACCCAATATGATTTTCGAGAAATTTCAAAATTTCACTAGCACCATAAAATACAAGTAACGTAATAGGAATTAGATGAATCATTGTTGGAGTCACTCATGATCATGAATCATGAAGGAAATTCATGAAGTACCAGATCTAACATCAAGGAGACAGATAATTCCAGCAGATTAGATAGGATAGCACGGAATTAAAAAGACATGGGAAGCTCTACATTCAGCAGTTGATGGAGAAAGTCCGAAAAATAAGATAATTAATGCTAAACCGAACATGAAGTGGTATTTCAATTTATATGACAAATGCAGCGGAAGGACCACTTCTTATCAGTAAATGTAAATCCCTTCTATAGTAAAGCTCACCAGTTGACTTATTTTTTGAGAATTTTTGTTTTCTTAAGAATGTAGATCAAAATGTTAAGCACGCTAAAAGATTATTGTCAGATTGTCAAACACGTCATTATTGGTGCCACAGCGCTGCGATAATCATCTCTGCCCATCCCTGACTTGACCTTCAGCGCTGTCTGATCCCCATTGCTCCTAATAATTTCTGAATCTGGTATGTTTACCTTTGCACGATACCGTGATAATAGTAACAATGTCTTTCCCATTGAGCTTGTCTTTGTACACTGTAGATCTCAAAGCTACAGTTTCCTCCATACACGTGATACACGGGTGTTGGTCGATGCCAAACTCTCTATCAGGATATCTCTATCTTCATCAGGATATGCCGTAAGGTCAATAAATATACTACTATATGGTTTGTGGTTGGGCGTCCAGATCTGAAATGGGCTGATACTCCAGCTGAAGCTGAGCTTTAGAGAGAGTTTTGATGTATGATGTTGGATAGGATTTTATATGATTTAAGTATCGTATTTTTCCGTATTTGCACAAGCCCTATTTTACACGGTGAAACAAGAGATGGTATTCATAACAAGGGAAAGAAGCAAACCACCAAATGCACCCACTTTGGTAAACGCCGAGCTTTCTTCTCCTACAGGTGACAGGAAATTATCTGGTCATGACATTTGACAGCCATGTAACATAGAAGCACCATCCGGAAGATAGAACAAATAAATTCAACTAAAATCGTTCTGGATATATACTGCCATAGAGAGACCCATGCTGACTTACTCACATACAAAACCTTACATACAAAGAATCGAATACTTGAATATAACGGAAGCCATGCCGTCACCTCGGACGAGGGAAGTAATGCAGTGTCAGCCACTCCTCCACATTAATGTAAGGTAAAGTCTATGGTGGATCCTACGAGCTATGGGCTTCTGAGCAGCCGGCCAGGTGGTCAAAATACATCAGCAGCTCTAGCATGAGGCTGTTTCCGGACGTCTCTCTCGAGATTCAGATGGACGATAGAGTTCCTCCTTGCTTCATCTTCAAAAGGGCCTCTACCACATCCCTTTGTCTCCAACGAAGGAGGAAAGCCACGACCGGACTTAATCTTTACAGATGGTTCCAAATTCCATCACCACAACCTTCAACCACTTTCAGGCTAGTAGTTACTGGATACTACACTGGACATTGCAGGCTAAGAAGTCACCTGATGTACATTGGTCCTTCTTCAGGGCCTATGTGCTGTGTGACTCTGAATCACCATTTTGTTACCATTCCACAGGCATTTGTTCCACACACGACCACGCGTGTTTCTTTTTCTATAGTTGGTTTTTATATTGGCTGAGTAATGCCGACACAACCTCTCGATGCTTTTTTTGAGCAACTGAGGCCAATCACCGAAGCTGTGGGCAGGCTACACACACCCAGGAATTTTGTCGAACTGAAGGAATTCCAACCTCCAGTAAGAGTTCTTTAACGTGCACGTCGCATCATGACAGTACACGGGGCTACCGGCTTTACTTCCTCATCCGATGGAAGGCGGCATGCAAAGGTATTTGTTCCCTGCCTAAAATACCAGAACAGTTGATTTTAGCCCGAGCCGAGATTCGAACTCGGGCCTCCAGCATAGATAGTAGCCGCTCTATCCTATACGCCATCGACCCCCCGATGCTTTACAACCTCTCGAGCTAGCTTCTCTTCTTCTAGGTTCAGTCGTTCAGTTTCCCCACAAATAACACTGATGTAGTGAAGTCTATTTAGTTGTTATAGCCAAACAAAGCAGATTAGGCAAATATTTTAAAATATTCAATAAAAAACGCCCATGTTTTTCCATTAAAATTTACCAGTTTTTGTACAGCTGTTTCCATTCAGACTAAATTACCCATATCCACCTAAACTAGAGTGATTTCAACAAACTCCTGGAAGTTAGTTTCCAAGTACCTTTATGACGTTCATTCGTCCAAAAGCGATGAATTGATACCACATAGTGGCATAACTAACGAGATAATCCTTGAAGTCTTATCACACCATTTCAATCTAATGCCATTGGTACCTGAGAGAGATTCAGATATCATCTCTCTTACCTCGAAAACTCGAACAGTTTCGAAACTTCCTTCTAGAGCGGCGTGATACCATCGCCATGACAATAACAATAATCGCGGTGACTAAGTTAAGTTAGCCGCCATGATTTTGTAATTTGATCGTGAGCGGAGTGGAGAATGGGCCTACTCAGTTAATTTTAGGGGGTTGGGACGGGAGAGTTCTTGTGCTAATTTGTAAAATATGAAACGGGAGGAAGGACGCCGACTGGCAATTATGGAGAAGGAGTGAAAACGACAATTCATTTTCTTATTCCATTTTATTTCCCGCCGAATGTTATTCCGGGATTCGGGAAAGTGCTGGAGTGCTGCCGGTTGGAAGATTGGGGTGGAATGGGGAATAAAAATTTAAACTTCCCCTGTGTTTCTTAAAAGCCCTCCCCAGCTTGGTCGATACGGGAGTTTGTTCACCCTCTACAGTATACATCACATATAATTGATGTCTTCTGTGTTGATATGCCGTACCATTAATATTACACCAACTGAAAAACATGTGATATGATGGAAAATAAGAAACGTAAAAAAATATCAAGATAATAAATCGTGCAATAATATTGATATGACTGGTGAATGCTTGTCTGAAAACCTTACGCTTTTTGAGCTACTCCGGGAGAGTTTTTTTTTAAGCTGTAGGTAACCGTAATGCATATAATAGACTTCAGTATACGTGATGTTGTATTGACACATTTGATCAACTTCAATGGAATAACCTGGTAGAGTAATAAGATTAATTAAAGTGGCAACGGAGGGATTTCTAATGACACAAGGGGGAGTTATCTAATTTGAAATTGAAAAGAGCATACGACACTGCATTAAAGGAAGTGATTGATAGCGGACATAATGGAACAGACGAGAAATAAATGAAGTTTATAGGAAATATTACTAACATTTTATGAATGTACTTAAGTTAAATTCTGCCAAGTATGCAAGAATTATGCTACAACAAAATAGAGATACCCCTTTATAGTGCGGAAGCTAGCGACCTATTTTTTATTTTCTTAAGATTATTTTCTTGTTTTCTTTTCTCTTGGTAAGATTTGACAGGAACGCTTTGTAATGTTGGGATATTAGTTTAACACCAATTTGTCAACCAAATTTTAAAATAGTTTTGTATATTGTAGCGCGAGAACTACTGCCAATTTATAGGAGTTCTCTCGAGAGCAACGGTTAGTTCAGTTACATCAAGTCGAGTATTAGCTCAGTCATATCACTGAAAAAATAAAGTAAATCTGCAAATGTTAAATACCTTTAATTTAGAACAACATACAAAAAGTCCTAAAAAATCCTGTGTCTGCGTCATGTTTTTTTTGGGATATTCTACCCCAAACTACCGTACCTTGTCTGAAATCGCTCATAACTCCTTCAAACATTGCATTTACTGGGTTTGAATGACGCTGTATCCGAATATGGCCTTTAAATTGAAAAATTTATAATGGTGGAACCAAAATGGCTGGCCACAAAATTATGGGATTTTTAAGGATATTAATCCAAATGTGGCATAAATATTATAAAATTCTAAATGGCAGACCCAAAGTGATGGTCAGAAAATTACTACATGTTTAACAAACATTAATTTATTGCTAGATGAACTAGACACTTATATTTAATAGCAAAAAACAGTATAAAATTGGTGAGTGATATCGATAATTTGAGTTTGACAAATCAGCATCTCATGAAATTCCTTTCTCTCTATATATACAGGGTGTCTCACGGAACTGGTACATTAGAAGTTTCTCATGTTCTACTATTTCTAGAAACTTGAAATTTTGGAATTGGAATTTACTCAAACAGCTCTTCAGCTAAAATATTCTCAAGTTAACTGTCACGACCGGTCACCGGAAGTCGGTATCAACTTTGTTATTTTGAATGGAATGCTATAATTTTAATTTTATTTTTGGTTTCTACGTAACAAAATACATCATTTTTAAGGTTTCCCTATACCTAAATATTACAATTTTTGAGTTTTTTTTACCAATTTTATAGTGAGTTTCGGGGTTACGTTTAAAATTGAATATCTCGCTTATTATCGAAACTAGAAGTTTCATGATTGGTGGTCCAAAACTAGAAACATAACCAATTTTTTTCAAATGGAACCCTGTATACCGATACGCCATTCGATAGGAAATCTTATGCTCTATCAATCAATATTCCCTATATCTATCTTTAATAGGTTTTGAGATACTGTCACGTTTTCTTTAAATCCATTTTGAATACCCCATTCAATAATGGGGGACGAAATTAGATAGGAAATTTACAATGAAAATTTAAATAGTGATAGATATTTAGAAATTTTGCGTGGATGTGTGAACAATTTTTGCGAAACTCTTCCGCTTAATATTTTAGGCGACTGCTTTTATCAAATGGACGGTGCACCGGCACATGCTTCGCATGTGGTATCCATTGAATACTATCAGATGTTTGACGATAGGTGGTTCGGAAATAGGGGACCTTGGCGGTGGCCACCAAGCTCACCAGATTTAACACTATTAGACTTCTATTTATAGGGGTCATGTGAAAAGTCAGGTCTATTCCACACCAGTTAATACTCGAGAAGAATTGACGAACAGAGTAGAAGCCGCCATTAATGGATTTCAGCGACAAGAACTCCGAAGAGCGACGATTACAGAAGCACAGCGAAGAGTTTTAAAATGTTTGGAGCAGAACGGGCAGCATTTCGAACAACATAATTAAGTTTTAATTTAAGTTAGATATCCCAAATATATTATTTTAGTTTTAACAAACCTATTCAATATTTTGTTACATTCCTATAAATGAAGAATAAATCGTTTTGTATTTACTTTGCATTCTTTTATACTGAAAATATCTCAAAAACTATTAAAGATAGATATAGGGAACCCTAATATTGATTGATAGGGAATAAGATTTCCTATCGAATGGCGTATCGGTATACAGGGTGTTCCATTTGAAAAAAAATGAGTTTTCTACGGTTGAAAATTCAATTATTGTGATGTAAATTTTGAACACCCTGTACAAGATATCATGATGAACTAAACGTCGTCTTATTTGGTTATATTTCTAGTTTTGGACCACTAATCATGAAATTTCTAGTTTCAACATTAACCGAGATATTCAATTTTAAACGTAGCCTCGAAAATTACCAAAAAAATAATAAAATCAAAAAAACTCAAAAATGGTGATATTTAGGTATAGGGAAACATTATCAAAAATGATGTATTTTGATACGTAGAAACCAAAAATAAAATAAAAGTTACATCATTCGATTTAAAATAACAAAGTTGATACCGACTTCCGGTGACCGGACGTGACAGTTAACTTGAGAATATTTTAGCTGAAAAGCTCAGATCGAGTAAATTCTAGTTCCAAAATAGTTTCCAGAAATAGCAGAACATGAGAAACTTCTAATGTTCTTCGGTTCCGTGAGACATCCTGTATATAGATTCATATACAACGGCATTCGACATTTTTGCTCCAGACAATGTTTATGCCAGATTTGGATCCAGCGTACTTAAAAACCCACAAAATGCAAATTAAATTTTTCCGAAATTCCCATAATTTTTATTTTCTGGCCCGCCATTTCGGCGTTTGACGAAACGTTACACCTTCAGAGAAGCAAAATGTACCCCAGACCCTATCGGGAAAATTAAGTTATATCATCTTAATGTTAATGGGAAATTAATGCTACAATTATAATCTGAACATCTCAAATTTCAATTTTTTTTTGTAAAACAAAAGATACGTTATTACAGAAACAAAATCAACAACCAATTAGTAGCTAATTATTTTGAAATATGTACTAGTCCAGCATTACAAACAGGGTAAGGGCTACAGTCTATCAGATTCGGATTGGATATCATGTTTATTTTTAATATCAACGTATAGTATGTATACACTTTGAAACTTCTCTCAACATAAGTAAAATATTCCCCTGGCGCTCCAAAAGGTCAAAGGTAAGCCGTTTCGGGCATGATACTCGTACTGGTAATTGGAATAAAAGTTAAATGCTAAAAGTTAATGTTAAATGACAGAGGTAATCTCTTAGAGGTCATGTTAAGCTGCAGGGAAACCGATAACCTCCTGAATGACCTTGACCAGACCCAGATCTCTAGCTTACAAACTAAGTATAAAAGGAAGTATAGTAACAATTGACAATTGCTTCCAGGAAACTTCTATTGCTATAAATAAGATCTTGAGATATATTTTATGGCTAAGCGTAAGATTACCACTAAGAATAAAGCACTTTAAGCAACACTTTAGTGTTGCCGAGGACGGTCCTGTCCCACTATAAAGTATAAGACATTAGCGATTTATATTTATTAGCAATAAAATATTACGTGCTTGTACTGGGCCACGAGCACGAACGAGCTTTCGTGTGGTTCATTCGTCTTCATACTTTGTTCATGATGGCCTCGGTAGCAATTTTAACTTTTGCATGCGAGTTACGTGTGTTTATTTTAAAACGGCGGGCTGCCCCCTCCCCCAAACTCACTCCCGGCTACCCCCGCGACTACACAGTTATTGACTTTCCGATGTAATTCCTTCGTCGGGAATTTTCAGAGATAAATTACACGCTCGTCCCGCCATCTACGGCCCACTCGCGCATCTTCATACCGAACACATCCTTTACACCGTGTAAAGCCGACACCACCCACCCTTCCTCCCACTTACTACATAAATCATCATTGACACGACGCTGGAAGGGATGCTGAATAAATGAACTATTTATTATTATGCTCGGGGAGAAATTAATGTCGGTAAAGGAATTGGAAAACTGGGGCATATTGAAAAATAGTTCGCTTATATTGCAGACTGTTTTCTTAACAACTGACATACCCTGCATAAATAGTTCACACTTCATACTATGGAACTGAAATTTTCTTCAACTAGCAATGGAGCAACAGAATTAAGGAAGATCGCTGGTCGAGCTCTAACCAGATGAGCGAGCCGATATCAAGCGACATACAGGAGTGACCTGAATACGCATCACCTGTAGATAGCAGAGCACGGAAAACGGCTTATGTCCAGTGAACGTCTACAGACTGAAGAAGATATTGTATATAGAAGTGTTCTAAAGCAACGGTACCAATGGAAGAAGGAAGTGTAAAACAATAATGGCACCGTCGGAAGTGAGACAAGGAATCCACTGTCGACGATCCTCCATTTTGCTTTGGTTACAACGCTTGGAATTAAGGAAGCATCTCAACTAAATTATGTACTGTTACTTATGTGCTTATGCTGATGACAGTGATATTGGCAATCAAACGTCAAATCAAGCCAAAAAGTCGTGCAACGACTTCTCTTTAGACCGTGGCTCGGTTTCGCGCAGCGTGACTTCATGAATTGCTTTGTGGTATTGTTTGCCACTTTTCTCCATTCTCAGCCATCTTGACAGTCTTCGTTCAACGATACAAGTGTGGTTTACTATAACATCTGTACATCTTTTGGGAGATCTTCCTTTTCAAACAATGGTGCCTTCAAGGATAATTGTTTCTAACCTGTCTCTTGACTATGGGGTCATAGAATCTTTTCAGCCACCTCCGTGCGCAGTTTTCTTTATGTAATTATGTTCTAGTATAGACTGATGTCTCCTCTCTATCGAAGCCACTATCAGCATTCTACGCCAGCAGTGCACCTTAGACACATTTTATTTTTCTCCGATTGTCTGATGCATTGAGGAATATTGAGATTGCTTTTGGTAGTTTGGTGAATTTCCAGACTGAGTTTGGTCATCGCGTCATTAGCTTCTCTCTCGTCCCTATTCCTTTGTTGGATAGTAAGGTGCCAAAAAATTGGCACCTTACCTTTACCACGTTTTGTGTTTTGACAGTCTAAAGCAGGGGTGCCCAACCCACTGCCCGATAACAATTGTCATTTTTTACTTAAATTTGATTTAACAAAATATATGAACATATTTGAAGAAATACAAATATCCTAACAAAAACATAAATTTTGATGAGCTGACTCTTTTGACTGGCTGGCGAATTTGTATTTTCTAACAGATAAAAGGCAAACATTAAATTGCGTAAACTTTGAGTTACAGGGAAAACACAAACATATACTACAATGATAGGCTCGATAAATCTATAAAATCAACTAGAGCTGAACTTGATTGAATTTTAAAAAGTTTAAAAGGCAAATGCATCAAGAACAATTTCAAAACATTATTAGCAGTTGGCTAAAACTGAGTCAATAATTTTACCTGTTTTATCAATCCTTTTACTTTCCAAATAAATACGTCAGAAAGCTACATAGGTATAGTGGGCGCGTAAAGTTAAAAAAAATGATAAAATCTGTGAAACGGATGGTTATCTTTAAAAAAGTCTTGCACACGTCGATTTTTATAACCAAAATATACATTTCCGTCTAAAACTCAATGTTTTAACCTTCAATTATTACTGACTCATAACGTCATGTCCGCGGCATTATAGCCATCAATCCCGCGGATCCGCGAAATTGCGGGATAGCAAACAATAATAATATTCTTTGTTCTCAACCTACTAAGTATCCTAATAAAAGTTTTTGTGCAATTAAAAACAGAGTATAGTAGCAGGACGAATAGTTTAAAAGTTACATTTTACATTAATTTTGGAAGTATTTTCGGAGAAAAGATAACATATCTAATGTCTCATCTTTTAAATTTGATCTTATTCTACTGCACATATAACCTGCGGCTAAAAACGCACGCTCAGCTGCGACACTTGTCAGAGGAATACACTTTACACAGTTATACGCAGCTTCCAAGTATGTATATGCCCCTACTCCCTCCGCATTCAAAAAGGGTCATTTCATGTTTAAGTAACTGGTCAAGTGATGCTCGTGCTGGTACAGCCATAGGAGAAGCCTCTGATACCGATACCCATGCAGTACGAAGGCTACGATCCAATTCCTCTTCTAAATTCAAAGCTGATGGTTCGCCTCTTGTTATCAGATGACATAAAGGTACATTATCCTCTTCATCTTCAACAACATCGATGATGGCAGTCTGGGTTTCAGGTTTTTGTGGTTGGTCTTCTAAAGACGTGTCTATTTACAGCCTCTCAATCAAACTCATTATTTCTGTTCGTAGTGTTGGTTTGCTGTGAAATACAAATGTATCTTCTTTATCGTTTGTAGACAATGAATACTGTACCAGATATTTACCTGGGTTTCCAGGTATTCCAGGGTCGAACCGACTTGGCACGAGTCCATAATTTATGATGAGTAATTTATTGCTTTCTGCGGCGCTATGAAAGACATTTGCGCTTTTATTGCCGAATTCGGAAATTTGATATTGAGTCCCGCAAATCCCGCAGAGATAATCCTGCAACGTTGTTCCCGCGAAATCCCTGCGGGATTGGATTGGATGACCCTTTTGACCCTTTTATATTGCAACCTTATATTCATCTTACTGATTTGGGTAGATTTTTTAATTGTCTTAATGATAGTGAAAATATTCTATGGCCTCACAGTTTCGATAGCACATTACACTGTTAGAAATAAATCGTTTGTATATGACGTGTACGTTAATATTTATAAATGTCCAACTGTACATCATTTCGCTTTAAAAAAAATGTTTGGTGCCGAATGAACGTGCTTTAGGGCACAAAATGGTTGGGGACCGGTGGTCTAAAGGGTGGCATGCACCATTAATGCAAGTGAAAAAATGCATTTTATATCTAAATTAATGTTGTAATAAAAATTAAATCGTATAATGTTGAAAGCATTAAAACCGCAGCGGATTGTTTGAGTGCTACATTGAGGTTATCCTGGCGGCGGGGACCGGCCCTGGATGAGGCGAGCGGCCCATAAGCGGACGGGCCGTGTGGTGTGGGTAGGGGTAGGAGCGTGCACCCTATCCCACCCAGGGGTGGCACCCCACCCCCACTTCGGCGGCGCGCTTGCACAGGGTCCCGTGCCGACCCGAAGTGGTGCCGAGTTTCTCCGAGGAGGAAACCATTGCCACTGCTCCGAGCAGTCTCATTGATCGCAGGCGGGCAACGTTGCCGATGCCTGGCTGCATTCCGCGACGGCCCGACACTTGGCAACGCCGTCCGCAAACATTGATTCTTTTCATTATAAATAGTACGCAAAAAATGCGTTCCTATATATCATCTCTCTCTCCCCCCACCTCCCCCTACTCACTTCGCAGACGTGCTTTGTGGCCCGGAAATTTCATTTTATACAAGTTTTATAAAAGGGGGTGCAAAAAACAATTTCCATTTTAAATAATTGATACGGTATACACACACTTCAGAGACGGATGCTGCACGGGCCGTGGACGTTCGAGATGCTGCCAAGGTGGGTCGGGGCAGCCAGCGGCCTTCAACCCTTCCTTCCTTCCTAGCGGCATGCCCCAGGGTTCGTTTTAATTTCACGTAAGTGTCGATAAATCTGCCGACGCCGGTCGACGATATGCATCAGTTTAATATCCGCGTTTACGAGATTAATAACGACGCGTTATGTCCTCAGCTCCCACTGCTTGCCTGCAGCTCTTTTAACGTCCAAAGACATAATGCTCGGCTAATTGAAAGTCCTTAAGAATAATGAAGACTAATCTCCAGATTTGCTTGCTTAAGATTTTAGAGGGAAAAGTCCTGGAATATTTTTGCATAATTCTGCTCTTCCTGGATGCTGATGTTATTCATGTTGTTGTCCATCTCCCGGAATCAATTCGTTAGTTTAATACTTTATCAAATCAAGGGAAAATCAAGGGATCCTTGTATGAAGCTTGCGATGTATTTCTGTTCACTGTTTATCAACCTATTTGCTGCACTACTAATATATTTACTATCTGATGGCCCATTTGTTCTTCATATGGAATGCATCTTGCCTACTGTATCTTTAATTTTGATATAAACCAGCACACTCCAGGCCTAGAGTATGTTGCCATTCTAACCCACTTCAATTCAATTTGTCTCATGTTTTGCAGGTATATCCTAAAGACTGGACCATCGGACGTTTTCAAAAGATAAGTCTTCAAAAAGTGGAACTGGACCAGCCATGTGGCAAGGCAAATGATCAACAGATGGACCTAATAATGTCGACATAAACTTTTCCAATCTCGTTGCATTTACAATTATAGGACGCAGGCAAATCAGCATCTCTTATTTTTATCATTTTTTCCTTCTCCGGTATTTTGATGTCAATGCTCCAGGAAATCTGTTACATATCGATTACAGCCCACCTAAAAGACGGACAGAGCGCATCCTGAAGGTAACAACAGTCGATTGTTAGGCATTTCCACGAAGGGGATAATAACGGATCGTCTGTGGGACGGCGGTCGAAAATGAAACAGGTAATTGGATATAAAGGCACTCGAGAGACGTCGCCGCGGTGACAACGGTGTCCCGGCGGCGACGGCCGGGTCGGCCTGGTTGCATCCCGACGACCCTTGCTGGCGGGCATTCCGTTCGGTTCCGCACGAACAGGTGGTGCCCTTGACGCCAACGCCGCCGCCACCGCCGCCGCTTCCCAAAGCCCCAGACAGCTGTTCAGCCACCGGCTGGGCACGACTTTCGACACGCGGCACACGCCCGTCACACCAGCAACGCCAAGATAGGTACTACGTGGAACGAGCCAATCTCTCTTGGGTCTCGTGCTTTGATACATTCTCGAGCATTCTACTCTCAACGAGGTAAACCTTTACGTCGCTTCCTGCTTGGTTTGTGTTGACGAGTGCCTATACGTAAACCAACCCCCCGACCAACTTTGTTTGGATATTCTTTATTTACTTAAGTGGTCTGGTCATTGTTTTGGGGAAAACTCACTGTTACGCGGTAAAACAGATTGTCAATTTTATTTCAATGGATTTTAAAGAGAATATCTGCTAAGACGATTATCAATATACTGTTAAAAGTCATAATCTGAAGTTCCTCATTAGTCTTTCCACAGACCGACGAATAGATCAGATGAAATAAACAGATCGATGAATACTCGGAACTAAAAGAAGTAAAAGCTTGGGTACCCCAGGGTAGTGTATTGGGAACAATTTTCTATCTACTATATAGAAGTGACCTGCCACAGCTGGAAAATGTAACAGTCGCCATATTCGCAGATGACACGGCTCTAATGACGAACTGAAATCTGTCCACATTAACTTTACAAACAAAAGAATCGAGGACATACCTCACGTCAAGATTAACGAATAGTTCCATATGCGAACACTGCAAAGTATTTGGCTATGACTCTGGATACAAAACTGAGGTGGTAAGAACACGTTAAGAAGAAAAGAGGAAAGCTTGGCCTCAAATACAGAAAACTGTACTGGCTTCTGGGATGAAACCCTCAGTTGTCAGTACAGAACAAACTACAAGTTTACAACCAAGTACTAAAACCGATTTGGTTATACGGCATCCAGCTTTGGGCTTGCGCGAAAAACTCCAATATACATGGAATCCAGATTTTCCAAAATAACGTATTAAGGAATATGGTTAACGCTCCTTGGTACATACGGAATAGTGACCTGCACCGTGATCTTGGTGTCCCACAAGTCATCCAAGAGATAACTAGATTCGCCACTAAGCATGAATCTCGCATAAGCCATCACGTCAACGTAGAGGCCCTGCAGCTATTGGACAACCAGAATCTAGTGAGAAGACTAAAAGAACTAACCCCTTCGAACAAGTGAATCAGTGAAATGTGTTAAAAGCAGAGCACAGGAGTGGTGTTGGTGCTTCTTGTTTAGGACAAAGTAAATATAGGACATCAGTGGATAGCCTATTAGAGACAAGTACCTAGTTTTAAGAACTCGGACTTAAATTGATGGTTAATCTTGTAGATTAGTTTCAATATGTTAAGTATCTTGCTGATTAATAATAAAAAAAATACTCTTTCCAACATGTTTTGGGGAGTTCTGCGCGTATTGTATTCTGTATGGCTTGGAGGGGCATGGAGTGCGATATTTACTTTACAATGATTTCATTCTTGAGATATCCCATATGAAGACCTTGCCGATTAACAGGCGACCGACCGACGTCTCCAAATCATATGATTAGGTGACCAGAAAAGTTACAGATGGCTGCGTCTTTTGCGTTCCAAAGTAGACCAACTAGTGCTGTGAGATTTATCCCATTCTAATCCTGTTATAGCAATACTAAATATTGGCAGACCACTGGTTTGACATCCCCCAACAGCTTTCGCACACTACGGGGGCATCGGCAGGCCCGAATTATCATTATTATGGCCAGCGTCTGTGGCACGTCTTAAGTTGTTTGGCTTTCAGCAGTCGCCGAGGAGTAAAGGAAAACCACAGAAAAACATTTACTCTGAAAGCAGGTCGTGAGATTCGAACTCACGACCCCCAGACTAATAGCCAATCGCTCTACCACTGGGCCACAGTTCGGCTAGACTTAATTGTTCAATTGTTTTTTTTTCTATCTGATCTCTGCCCCTCGACAGTTGTATTTTTCATCATTCTGCTGTTCCCCACCCACAACATGACCAGGCTACGAGACGGCATCAAATCATGGTGATCTAATGTGTTGGAATATTCTCGTAATACAAAGTATCCTTATTTTTGAAAACACTTTCCACGGTAACGCCTTGTGATGAGCTGAGATTTCACCAGTCGCTCACTTCTTTCATTTTCTAAAGTTAATATATTACAACAATTATTGATATATACATACAAATGCATCTTCATTCAGTTGAATGGTGACCAGTCATTAGTTGGAGCTCTCATGTTTCTCTTGATTTCATTCCCTTCTATTTTATTTCATCTATATATGTCATTTTTACCCTCGAGTACCCCGGTGAAATTACACGATTTGATGGGTGGGGTTTATTTTAGATTACAAAATTAATGAAGAAATTCCAACCTCTTCATTATTATATAATTTTTTTATTAAATTTTGGTGGTATCACAGTTCCCACCCGACCACTCGAGGGTTAATTGTTTTTTCTTTTCCTCTCTTAATTTCAAACTTGTCTTCTATAACTGCCGTCTTTCTCAGAAGTGAGTCCAAGCCGCCCTATACAGGTGTGCATATATATTTCTATACTTATTCTTGTTGGAAGTCGATAAAGAGAACATGCAGATCCTCATCGTGGTTGTAGCATTTTTTTTTTGTCTGGGTTCGTTACAAAGGTGGCATCCACAGAAGATCCTGATAATAGCAGGAAAATGTATCGATATTAAAATTAAAATGCCAAATTGTTTCAATCAGCATTGAATGAAGAAAGATAGCTGGCACAGAAATAAAGCTGAAAGTCAATAGAAAACCTGCGAATCAACAATGTACAATAATAATTGAAGAATACTTACAACAGCTACTAGCCTTGACCAAATTCTAATTTATATTAAATATTAGGGGATACTACGGCTTCCGAATATGAAAACGCCCCAAAATAAGGATTCCCTTACAAATATCTTTATCGATTACTCGTCCTATATATTATACTTTTCGTTGGGGCAACACGTCTGGAGTCATCAATAACTTGAACCGTCAAATTTAGCATAGTTGCCAGTCGGACAGTAGCGACACGAGCGAATCGAACGGATATTACTTACATTTATGTCAAATGGTAGCGACTTTACCACTCTCTTACAGAGAGCGAGAAAGAGATAGATGTAAAATTTCAATTTATGGGCGATTACGACGGCCGTCAAACCGATTCAAATGCGAGCGGCCTCTATTAGTGCATTCATAACGTTTAAAATCCATAACTCATCAGCAAAGTGCGGTAATAACCTAACAACACTAACAACAGTAAGCGATCAATACTGTGTCTCTCAGATGTGGCGCCCCGTGTATGTGTACGCAGACTTATTTAGGTAGTTCTGGGAAATTTATTGTCGACGTGCTGATTTTATTGTCGTGATGTAGCGGTTTTCCCACATGCACGTATATGGATTATCGGGTTGTTTTAGTGGGTTTTCGTCCGGTTTCCTATTGTCACTATTCTCCAATTTGTCAAATTAAATTTCATTGAACCGGCTTGCTTGTGTGTATTCAGAACTAATGATTTGGCATGCTGATCGTAGTCATCGTTACTAAAGAAACATGGCGGAACATCATCAGCTGACCAAACCAGATTGCGCTGTCAATTTAATGCATCAACTTATGTGGCTTAAATTGTACTTTTTTTCCACCTATGTGAAGTTAGCTAATTACTCGAGTGCCCTTAGAAGTACCGCAATGAAACTAACACTGTTCGAACGAGCGGTCTTCGGCCAATCTAAAAGTGGAAAAGTCCGATCCGAAATTGGTAAATTAGTGTCCGTAATTAATTAATAACTGCTTACGTGACACGGAATATTTGCAAAAATCGGGATATTCAATGGGCTGTATCTCATTAATCCTTTGTTCAATCTTAATAAAACCAACACCATTCGATACCCGTCTTCTTCGACTATAGGAATGTCAGAAAGCCCGATCGCAATTACATAGGTTTGAGGTAGTATGCGTGGGCGAAGGTCGGCGTGTTTTGCGACAGCTTGCGTTGTTAACCCGAACGGCCGTCTTCCAGCCCCCTCTTATGGGAATTTACGTGTATAGAAAAAGTCCAATTACTCGAGTGCCCTTAGAGATATCGCAATGAAACTAACACTGTCCGAACGAGCGTTCTTCGGCCAATCTAAAAGTGGAAAAGTCCGTTCCGAAATATGTAAATAAGTGTCCGTAATTAATTAATAACTGATTAGGTGACAGGGAATATTTGATATTCAATGTATATTCAATGGCCTGTATCACGTTGACCCTTGGTTCAATCATAATAAAACCAACGCCATTCGGTTCCCCTCTTCTTAGACTATAGGAATGTCAAAAAGTCCGATCGAATCTTATAGTGGAAAAGTCATATCTGAAAGTACAATTATATGAATATGTATATAAAAATTGACTGTTCTACTTAAAAATAAAAGCTGATGTGAACTACAGCAATAACAACGTCATATTGGACAAAACAGGTATTGTCATCGTATGCCCAGAAGAAATTTGATCAGAAGATATCAAGATTTTTTCGTAGAGCGCAGATGTTCGACTCGGTCACTTGAACCTGATAAATGTGGAAAAGTCCGGCCATAAATAAGAGCAGAATTTGAGATTTTGTCTGGTTAATAAAATTTTATTGGATATTTATGCCAAAATCCAGATGGGTGGATAAAGTCTGTTAATGATTGTCATTTAAGATGTACCACCAAAATCACACACAAAATATTTTGTTGAGTTGCCATAACAGACCCGAGACATCGCCTGTTGCTTTTACTGCATTCAGGCTCCATTCCACCTTCTCCGCAATATATACATGAATTAACTGTGAGTTCAGAATAAGTTAGTATGGTGTCTTTTATAAATGCTCTATGGGTCGGGAGGTTGGATTAAAGTTTGTTGCAATCGAATTTTCTTTAAAAAACATTCGGCGTAATGAATTATGTAAACACCACAGTTATATGAATCGCGTTGAATTGGGTATGAAATATTTTTGCATTAGAATGTCACAAATGGGTGCTGAAAAGCAGCTGATTTTAAGAAATGTTGCATTCTATCTAAATATGTGAATGTGGAAGGATTATTTGTTAGTGGATCCAGCACCATGAATGTATGAGTATATAGATTTGCAACAATCAATATCCAATGATTATTATTTATATTTAATGGAAACAAGCAAGTTTCTGCCGATCCTATTTGATAAGATTGTTATATACACCATTATATACATTTAATGCCTGGCAACATTCTAATGTATGCACTTTAGGATTTGCAAACTTATATGCAAATATTTTGAATATAAAATCTATTGTAAAATTGTCTCGGTACATATCTAAAGAATCGGCAGAAGGTAGGACGTAGTAGGACGATTTATACATTTTACCGCATTTCGTCGACTTTCATAATCGGTTAAACTGTATAGCAATAGAGGCGGCCTGTATAGAGGGGGCCTGGAAGCCGGCGCGGGCGGTCACGTCGACTTGACAATACAAACTGTCCCACAACACGCCGACCTTCGCCCACGCATTCTAGCTCAAACTCTACTATTTGTTATCGGACTTTTTGACACTACTATAGCTTAAGAAGAGGGGAATCGAATGGTGTTGGTTTTATTAAGATTGAGCAAAGGGTTAACGAGATACAGCCCATTGAATATCCCGATTTTTGCAAATATTCCGTGTCACCTAATCAGTAATTAATTAATTACGGACACTATTTTACATATTTCGGATCGGACTTTCCCACGTTTAGATTGACCGAAGAACGCTCGTTCGAAAAGTGTTAGTTTCGTTCCGGTATCTCTAAGGGTACTCGAGTAATTAGAGCTTTTCTATACACGTAAATTCCCATAAGCTGGGCTGGGGGCTAACTTCACATAGGTGATTTTTCCATTCGTTTAAACAGAAGTTTACCTAAATTGAAACCTGAACATTAAAGCGCAGATGAAATGTTTACGTTTTTCAGCTTAAATAAACCTAAGATTAACTAAACCGCGTAATGTCAGTATACCTTTCAGTTTAGTAGCATTGGGCTTGACTTAACGTACTTCACTAGGATTGCCAGATATGTATTCCTATTTAAACATTAAACTAAACATTCTTTTCAGCAGAACTATTATATCTCTATGGACATGTTCTGTTGAAAAATGATAGATATTTCATATGTTGATAGCAAAAGCACATTTTAGTATCTGAACTAACATTATATTGCATGGCAAAGTGATTGTAGACCTGGCAACAATGTCTTGACTTACATAACCTATAAATCTTTCAGTGAATTCACGTAACATTTGGCATAATTTTTATCAAAATTTTAAATAATTATTACAGCAAAGCTACTGCAAGTGTTATGTATGAGTAGTGTGCTGAATAAATATTATACATTAAATATTTATATTTGGCTTCAACATGGGTTTCAGCAAAAAAATCCCGAACTCCAAGAGCGCGGGGCTTAATAGAAGAGCAAATTTGCAATAAAATTGTGTATTAAGTGAGAATAGCGATATTATTTTGTTTGTTCAAAATGATTTAGCCCTGATCGAAAAATTCTTGGGTGGTAGATATAATTGATATAATCTTCATCATCACTTCATAATTCTATAATATAGATCTATTTTTTTAGTTGGACTCTATTGGAGAAATGTGTATGATATCGCAGACGTTAACGAGAAGGTAACCTTTCTCAATAAAAACATAGAGGCATTGTTGAACATTCATGCACCCTACAGGGTTGCAAGGTTTACTAAGAGACCTTCCCCTTGGTTGACTGATGACATTAAAGTACTGATGACCCAGCGAAAGCATGCATTGACAAAGTTTAAACGTACTCGCTTACCTGCAGACTGGGATCATTATAAAGCATTGCGCAATCACGTCAATTCAACTGTAATTAGGGCAAAAAGGTTTTTCTTTCACAACTGTTTTCAGGACTCGGCTTATAGTAGTATGTGGCGCGATTTGAGAAGGTACAATATGATATCTGGGAGCAAAGCTGGTGCTCTTCCAACGAATATTAATAATCCTAACCTAATAAATAATTTTTTCTTAAATAGTATTCCACAAAGTATTCCTAACAAGAACCTCCTGGACCATTACGAAAACAGTACAGATTCGGGTATTCATTCATATTTAGACTTCCGTACGGTAAGCGAGGGGGAGGTTGAGTTAATTATAAATGGCATAAAGACAAATGCGTTTGGACACGATGGTGTTGGTATAAAGGTGATCCGTTTGTGTATACCGTTTTTATTGCCACATATTACCCATATTATCAACACCTGTATCAGTATGTCTGTATTTCCTGATGGATGGAAACAAGCATTGGTAACCCCATTGCCAAAAAAAGCAGCACCAAAGCACCTAGCAGATCTACGACCGATAAGCATCCTTCCCGTATTCTCCAAAATCTTGGAGAGAGTTATGGAAAAGCAACTACGATGTCACCTGAACAATAATGACATTTTACCAGCCATTCAATCGGGGTTCCGATCGGGTTATGGATGCGAAACGGCGCTACTTAAGGTGACGGGTGACATTCTGGAGGCTACCGATCGAAAGTTGATCACGGTGTTGGTTCTGCTAGATTATTCTAGAGCATTCGACACTGTCGACCATGCTACTCTGGTTGCAATTTTGCATTACATTGGCCTTCAGCCCTCAGCCCTAGCATTGTTGATTAGTTTTTTGGGGAATAGGAGACAGGCCGTCTGCTGTGATGGTCGATTGTCTGACTGGGTTGATGTAAAAACGGGAGTGGGTCAAGGAACGATTTTAGCCCCTGTTCTGTTCAGTATATATACATCACAACTCTGTAAGTCTATTCATAACTGCTATGTTCACCTTTATGCTGATGACACGCAAATTTATTATTCTTTTCCCTCGGAATCAGTGGACAATGCGTGCCAATTAATCAATGAGGATCTGCATAGACTTAGCGTATTTTCTGAGGAACACTGTTTGTGTCTGAATCCGAATAAGTCGGCTGTGTTGGTGTTTGGAAGAAATGTAGACAGGGATGGGGTTTTGGATCGCGTATCTGTGAGCATTGATAACACCGTAATACCTATACAGGAAAGTCATAAAAATTTGGGTTTAACGATTGATAATACATTCCGCTATAAGAAACATGTATCTCTTTGTCTTCAGCGTGGGTACTGCTCTTTGAAGCAGATATATTCCATTAGACATGTACTTGATAGAAAATCAAAAATAATGCTGTGTGATTCTTTGGTATTGTCAAGGATGAATTTTTGTAGCGCAGTGTATGGACCTTGCTTGGATTATCGCGACAAGCAAAGAATACAAAAGTTGCAGAACTCATGTTTGCGTTTAATATATGGGATTAGGAGGAGGGAGCATATAACACATAAACTTGAAGACGCTGGATGGCTTAATATGGCAAATAGGCGGTTTCTCTACTCGACATCTCTATTCCACAAGATAATGCAGAATAAATCACCCACCTATTTATTTCAGAAAATTGAATTCCGCACCGATGTACACAATCTGAATTTGCGATACAGGGGCGGCCTCACTCCGCCACAGCATTCAACTGAACTATTTAAACGCGGCTTTGCCTACTGTATCGCAAAAAATATCAATTGTGTGCCGCCATGTCTCATACCCATCAGCAACTCCGGCTTTAAACGGAAATTATTTGCGAAACTTTTCCTTGAGCAGTGAGCGAACGTGTATGTGCCCTAAATTAGAATTTTATAAGTTTGGTTGTTTAAATTTGGTTTGTTTAAATTTGGTTTCTTTATTTGTTAATTTGGTTAAGTTGAGCAGGCAACACTTTTATTGTGTTGACCTGGACTTCGCCAACTCCATCCAAGTTACTTTGTTGAATTTTTAGTGTATTGTATATTTTTTGTGCTTGGGAGAAATAAAGGCATTTATTATTATTATTATTATTATTATTATTGATGATATATTAAAATAAGCGGAACACCGAACAAAATTGAATTTACTAGTTTAGGTTATATTCAGTTTACAGTTTAAACCGTGGATGTACACCGTTTAACTTAATCTATCTACTATCTACTACTATATACTAAAAGTCTAACACAGTCCGCGGCAGAAGTTTACGAAAATCGGCGAATCGGGGGAAGGGTCTGCTCCTCGGAGAAGCGAAAATCGACGCCGCAGGCGCCGATTTTCCGCTTGAAATTTGATTCTACAGTGCTTAGGCTTTTGATTTCGTCCATTTTCGGCCCAGTTCTCCTTATTTTTTGCTACGATTCGGCTAAATTTATGGATTATCGATTGGGACTGTACTCGTTAGCGCGTCGCCATGGGGTTGCTAGGCGACGGCCGCGCGCTTTGCGACGCGGTCACCAGACGGCGGCACATCATCACTCGCTGTTGAGGTTACGCTACGAAGCAATAGATGGCGCCCCGTAACTGCGCCGAACGTACGAGCATAATCACGTCGCGCGTGTAAGAGCATCCGGGCTTTTTGTCTCTCTCTTAACGCTTCGGCGATGTACCTAGGTCGACCAGCAGGCCTATTAGGCCTGCACATTCTCCTAGTCCGTATACTAATAAAATAACGACCACTAATTGACGTCGCGTCGGGAGCGGTTCCGCCAGATTTTAAACGGCAAAAGGATATTTTTTGAGCTTTCTATTATATATTTAGACCGGCTGCCGTTGATCGCACTACCGTCCCCTAACTAAAGGTGAAAATTTGACGCAAATCGGCAGTTTGACAGACGAGATCGAGTTTTGCATCTCCATAAAACTCTATGAATTTTTAATAGTGTAGACATATTTCTTCGACAATCACGGGGGTCGCTACGCAACGTCAACAAAGTTCGATCGATAATACAACAACGGCCACTAATCGACGTCGCTTCGGGAGCGGTTCGGCCAGATCTTAAACGGCCAAAGGATATTTTTTGACGTTTCTATTATGTATTTAGACCGGCTGCCGTTGATCGCCCTACCGTCCCCTAACTAAAGGTGAAAATTTGACGCAAATCGGCAGTTTGACAGACGAGATCGAGTTTTGCATCTCCATAAAACTCTATGAATTTTTAATAGTGTAGACGTTTTACTTTCTCAAGAACGAGGGTTGCTACGCAACGTCAACAAAGTTCGCTCAAGCAGATGTGCCAGTTTGACAGTTCGGGCAGCGCGCGCGCTGCCTTTCCCTATATTTTCGGCAAAAACGTGTTTAAATGCAGAAAAAACAGTCCCGGTGTCATCTCAAACTCTACGCGAGATCATTATAGCAACAAGCGACACGGTCTAATGGTATATTTAGCAGCAGACGCATTGAAACACTCGCGCCGGAATCTGTTACATCCATATCCACGCAAGCGCAGTCTGACGGCATGCTGACGGCTATGCTATGTTTGACGGGCTTTGTTACAACATGTTAAAATACATAAAAAGCAGATCCGGTATCATCTTAACATACGACAGGTTCGCTATAGCGACAAGCAACACTGTTCAAAGTGCATATTTAGCAGAAGACCGGTCGGTCGGTCCGATACTCCAAAAGTTAGGTTATGTCAACGGTTTTCATTGTGCAAGTACGTGTTTCTTATTCAAGTAAATTACATAAGAGAGAAAGGCAATCTTGAACAAGGTACGACACCAGTGGTCATTATTTTTATGTAATATAAACAAAAAAATAAAAAAAAAACAAACTAAATTATTTTTGTGTTGACGTTTGAAATATCTCAAAAGTTAACGTATGGTAGTATCATCGCAATCATCGGGTACTACAAATTTAATACCCCTTTTATTTAAAGTGGTCTTCGTAATGTCATGTCATTGCGTCGTGTCACATTATTGTCTTTACTGTCAAACTTTGGACTTCATAGGTTAACAAATACATACGCTCAAAGTAAATAATGGGCATGTCCAGCAGACTTACCGGTGACACTAATATAATATAATAGTATATATTTTTTTAATTAAATTATGTCAGAAAATAACAGGAAATATAATAGTATAGTTTGTACAGATAAAAGGCTATATATGGAATTTTGTTAAAATTTTTAAAATAAATAAAACAGTTTTATCCTCCGTATTCTACGATATAAGTTTATTTGAGATTAACTTTTGCTATAACTATTGTTAGTAATGGAATAAATGAAAAGTGAGACAGTCAATAATGGTAATCGGCAGTTTTGCTAGAAATAGATTAGTGTAGGGTGATGTGATGTTATGCTGAATAAAACTCTTGGAGTTGAACAGATCAGGAGTATATTCGTAGACGCTTGAATGATGTACGAATGATTGTACAGAAAAGATTATGCGACCCTTGCTAAAAATCGATAATCTAAAAACAGTGCTGCCACTCGACCGCAGTGACAGTTACAGCAAGTAGCGCCGTCTGTTATATAAAATATGAAGTAAACGTCAAAATAAAACAAATAAATACGTAACATAAACACTAGATGTCTCTACAGTCCTTTTTAATTGCGTATAATGTAATAAGCGAATACATTTTTTAAAATAAAATATAAAGCGTTTACTTATTGCGTATAGTTTATTTTTATTGTTAAGTATCAATTTCCTCAGTTATACCAATGTTTTGTATCATGTGTATGTGCTAATAAATACATATATACAAAAATAATACTAGGTATACGTATTCTTAAAAAAGCTTTTTTTTGTGTATTTTTTTTCTCATTTTTCGTGCTTATTTTAAGCGCCTATTTTCCAAAAATAAATACTTATAATTCCTCACTCTACTAATGACTATTTCTCCTATCTGGGCAATAGGCTGTGTGTTTTCTTTCATAAACTTTACCATGACAAAGTTATAGTCAATAATTGTATTCACTTACTAAAAATAATCTATTTGGGGAGTAATGAAGAATGAAGTTATAACACGAGGCGAGTGTTGTAAATGATTCTATTTGTTTGACACCTTATGCACATATCAACTCCTAACTAATAAATAGAAGAAATACAAGGTGTTTTATGTAAGGGTGCTACTTTATTTGGAAAAATGATTGAATGAATTAAGTATGATTTAGTGAGCACAAAACGTAGGTTATAATATGATTATTGCCATTATGCGCGAGTCAAATATCACGTTTTATATACGACAGCTAAAAAAAATTTTTATAAATTATATTCATGAGTTTACTAGGATGTCAATATGGACCTACGCATATTTTGTTGATTCAGGCCATTATAATTTTAAAAAAATATTTCTTAATTTTGCCTTTTACATTATTTTTTCCGATCGTATACAAGATTATTGACTTAATTATAAAATTTAGGCCTTTTTGTATTTTGACAGTTTTTAGTTCTATATGTTTATCGAGACAACTTTTGAATATGGTAAATTTTGGTTTCCTATCAATTTTTTTTTCGATGCTTTCTTTCACGACTAGCTATTACATATGAGAAAGATGTTTACAACGCGAGCCACGAGCCGAAGGCGAGTGGTATAAATCATTGGAGTTAGTATTTTCAATTAATTTTGATTTTGAGCAAGACGAGCGCAGAAAATGAACCAATCGGTCCCTATGGTTTTCAATATGATACTAAAACATGCGGGGAAAAGAGTGGGGCACATGTATGCTTATTAAAATCAGTCAACACACAAAAAAAATGATAATATCAATTTTAAATCAAATATCATTATTTTTGTAATTGTAATCTGGTATCTAAAACCGGCTTTTGCAAATGTAAAAACCGGTTTTCGGTCACAAAAACTGTTTTATAATAAGCCCTAATCAAATAAGTTCTAAACAAGTAATAGGGAGCTGAAGGCGAGCGTTGTCAATCGTGCGCGTGAGTAATTGCTATTACATACATGCATACGTATTGGAAATAATCTTCCATGTGTAACACGAGCCGTGAGCGAGTGTTGTAATTGTGTAGATTGGCTAATAGCCGTTACTTGCGAATAGAATAATATATTTTTTACATAACAAAAATACTATTCGTCAAATTTCAAAATTTAAATTTTATTATAAAACAAAGTAATGTCATCAAAAATAATATTTTTGTTATGTAAAAAGTTACTATTCTATTCGCAAGTAAATGCTATTAGCCATACTGCACAACTTCGCACCGTACAGCACTCGCATTCGGTTCGATAGTAATGTCGTAATGCATAAGAGATATTATTAGTATTATCATGTAATAAGTAATCGAAAAAATTATAATGGGAGCCAGCGTTCAAATTAATTCGAATGAATAATTACCTTTGAGTACTTCATTGTAATGGAAGGAGTCACTCATGAAAATAAACTTACGCGTGAGCAATTGCCAGTAGATACTGTAATTGTAATGGAAGGAATCTCCGAAGTGCAACCTCAGCCGAAGGCGAGGATTGTAATTGTGTCGATAGCCGTTACTTGCGAATAGAATAGTATACTTTTTCCACGACCATCGCAAAAATTACAGTAATTGGCTTCGTTGTCCTACTATCTATGAGGTCTACCCATTTCGGCGATCTACCGAATTCGGATATTTATCTATTTCGGCGATCTACCAAATTCGGTTATCTACCGGCATCGGCGATCTACACATCTCAGCGATCTATTTGGTCACTAGTACTATATACTAAAAGTCTAAGAAACTCCGAGGAACAATTTTACGAAAATCGGCCAAACGGGGGAAGAGTCTGCTCCTCGGCTGAAATTTGATTCTACAGTGCTTAGGCTTTCGATTTTGACCAATTTCCGCCCAGTTCTCGTTATTTTTTACCTCGATTCGGCTAAATTTATGGATTATCGTTTGGGACTGTACTGGTCAGCGCGTCGCCATGGCAATCGATCGAGGTTGCTAGGCAACTGCCGCGCGCTTCGCGACGCGGTCACCAGACGGCGACACATCGTCATGTCGCTGTTCAGCTTACGCTACGAAGCAATAGATGGCGCCCCGTAACCGCTCGGAACGTACGAGCATAATCACGTCGTGCGTGTAAGAGCATCCGGGCTTTTTGTCTCTCCCTTAACGCTTCGGCGATCTACCTAGGTCGACCAGCAGGCCTATTAGGCCTGCACATTCTCCTAGTAGTTTACATACTAAACTAAATATTGAGAAACATGAAATTAATCTAAATATTGGTTTAAGCTGAAAGTTCAGTTTAAACTGAGATGAAAAACTGGTCATAAGAGAGATTAGTTTACTTTTTGACGTTTTCTATTGGTCAACCAGGTTTGGACTAATTCATATCTTATATTTTCTATTGGCATTACAACTCTAAATATGTTTTAACCTAAATGGAATATTTTCTGTGTATTTGAATCCTTCTAAGGACGTTTTTGGACTTTTCTATAGGTTTTTTCTTACACAGATTGGCATGTCTGTATCTGGAGTCTGAAACGTTTATTCTCAGTCTATGTACTGAGAGTGTACCAACCTAAAGTATGCCACGCCGGCCTTTGTCTTCGTCTGTTTTATGTATGCTACAAAGTGCAGTTTACGTTCCATGACGCAAACGCAAACGTGAACGAAAACGCAAAGACTATGCGGTTTACGTTCCACGGGAACGTAAAAAACGTAAAACACAAAAAACAGCACAGGGATTTTTAAGGGAAATCTGACAAACAGTTCATTTTCGGACACATGTTAGTTAAGATTTTTGTAAGATTTTCAGTTTGGTTTTAGGTAATGACTGACGTACGCGTGAAGTAAGTGGCTAGAAATGTTTCGGCGGTTTGCGTTCGCGTTTGCGGATGCGTTCACGTCTTGGAAAGTAAACCCATCAATAACTAACAAAGCCCTCTCCATATCTTATGCTCCATAACAATGTTATTTGTTATTGTGTTGTTTAAAATACATATTGATTGATAATTTTGTTTCAGAACTTTTGCCAGGCTGGTAATTATGCATAATTAGGCTGGTCGTATAGGTAAGTTGTTTATAGTATTTAAATCCATTGTTTAACTGCAGTTAGGACCAGCTAGCAAATCGGCCGAATTTCATTCAAAACGTATCTTTCAGAACGTATAGACGAGTAATGTTCACTTTGTCATGCATGATGTCAGCCAACGGCACAACGCAAAATGTATGTCGAGATCCGTGGATATCATACATGTCACTTATCGGTTCGATAGTAGACAGACCTATAAGTTAATTACGAATGTGACAATATTAACGACGATTAAAAAAAGTGAATCGATTTGCAATGAATACAGTCCGTCCATTAGTCAATGAGGTTCAGTTGGACCGCAAACACATTTCACTGATTACACCATCAGATAAAGTGCATATAATAGAAATATGCTTGCTAGAAACCAGACCGTGTTCCGTATGTATTGCATACCAACTATATCTGTACTAACATATGTGGTTATTAGATGGTTTATGGTTATTAGAATTTATACAATATAAGATCGACAAATCATGCTCATTTCTTGGAGGTCTAGCTGAAATCTAACGCATCTTTTACATTTTGTTTTATAATTTTTGGGTAGTAAAGCAAGACATTTTTCACAATTAAATGTAAAATGTGATGGAAAAATATTATTTTCAATTTAATATAATTTTCCGATATCATCAAATTGGAATACTTTATATCAATTTTATTTGTTTTAAAGTCAACATTATTGTTAATTAAAACATACAACAGCATTTGCTAGTGTAGGTACTATTGCTAGTGTTAATAGTCACAATAATAACATTGACCTGTGTTTTAGGTATAAGCATAATGATAAAATCAGCTAAGTCTTTTGCTATTTTTTCAAAAATTGACTAAACTATCAAAAATATACTATAAGGTGGTATACTTGTACATTCTTTACCTTTAAGTTGGTGTATTGCTTTTAAGATTCCGTGGATAAATTACATGAAAACAGACTGCATGTATAAGCTTTTTCAGTGCTACAATAGTATATTATTATACAAGTTTTATAAGACGTCAAATTGGCGCACGAGTTGTTTTGGGCACGACGAGCGTAGCGAGGAGTGCACAAATGGAACGAGTGCGCCTATACGTCTTATAAAACGAGTGTAATATACTATTTTTTCTACTTTGCGTCATTAATTTTATATAAATTTAGAAATTGTGGTTACTATATCGCGCTAAATTAGAATCTAGGGTATTTTGCGGGTACCGCGTGGCAGCACTGTAGTAACTGTCAACTTCGTTAAGGATGAGATCGATGAAATAAAATCATGACAAAATCTAATTGTGAATAATTTTACTCTACTTTAGCCTACAAGTTTGAATAAATATTCAGCGAGGTCGCAACGATGATCATAATGGAGCTTGGGCCAACACTTTTAACCCTATGTGATAAATACATGAAACTTAACCTAAAAAAATACAAGTTTAAAATACTGGTTTCATAAGTATAATAATCAGAATAGAAGTGTTTGGCGGTGACTGATTAGTTACTTCGAAGAACAAGAACTTACTAAAGAATTGTTATAACGCTTAACGTTTAATAGCGGTGTCTACCTAATTCCGCTACGTAGCCGTTGCGGCTTATATATTTACAAGCACTTATAATTGAAACCCAATTCTAATTTCGGCAAAGTAGTTTATTAGAATAAATTATACTTAGTAAAATTACATGTGATGGAGGTAATACAAATACGTTACACACAACCAGAACTAAGACGAAGTCGAAAGCGACGGACAAAAACGAATATGAATTGAACCGAGCATCCAAGCGTCCAAAATATTCCCGAAAACTTATACGTTACATAAACTAAGAAATCCTCTACACTTTAAATGTACTATAGCTTCGTACGTGTATGTTGATAAACCATTTATTGCGCATATACAATCTCGCAGCAGTAATTAAAATCGTTCATATCTACGATGTAGGTTTGATCTTCGCATAATACCTTATTAAAGTAAATGTGGTCCTTGAATTATATCTGAAAAGGGGATTTGATGTTTAGTTGAAAAGAATGATAACGATCACTTACCAGAGTCATAACACATCACCGAAAACTTCATGCTGGCGTATTTTGATGAACACAGCAAAACTAAGAAAGCCCCAATCCTTTGGCCATACTATAGCAGGCTACACCCATGTTTAAATATGTATAGAATATTGATATTTCGCAGTTTATGTGATTGCAAGCGATTAAGAAGATGCAGTGTGTGGTTATGTTGGGTTATGTATTGTACATTTGACATATGGCATTTGATATCACTGTGTACCAATCAGACAAAAATGTTACTGTTTTCGGTATTACAATGTGTTAATTGTAACACTGAAAACAGTGTTACAATGTGTGCATTGTGAATGCAAAGTAGAAAAACATATATTTTTATTAGCATACAACAAAAATTCATATAACAAAAGGAGGTGTAATTGGTGTGAATATCCCCAATATAATCTGTTCATTTATTTCTTCATTTATTTATTGATCGTACGCTTTAAAACATGCCGAATAGGATTTCAGACCGCACCCACGGGTGTTATGTTTGTATTTTCCTTATGGTTTTACGACTGAAATTCGATGTTGATGGATCCAGTGAAACGGGATTTGACAGCTGTCGTGTCGGATACATCACACTGAATAGTTCCAGTTTATTCCATTGAACGTCGTACAAGCATACCTAACTTATATGTACGTTGATTTAGGTCTTCTAGATTATTATCTGGGCGTGATTGTCGAATACTCTTGACATATGTCGTGAAATCCAATTTATTGCTGGATTGATTTTGTCTGAGGCCTAACCTCACGTATTTTCAATAACTCTATTGCAGTTTATCACAAACGGTTGTTGTCATAACATTTCATATACAGTGTGTCCCACTTAAGAGTGTAACACCTTCATATCTTTTTTATTTTTAATCCAATTTTAGTAATTTTTTCTTTCAAAAATAGAACACATTGCTGTATTTACTGCCAAAAACCAATTGCCTTCTTTAAATGCAACGCACCTTGTGATGGCAAAATAAATGGCAAAAATCAAGAAATCACTTTCGGGATTTTTTTATCGAAAAATTTTACTAGTAATAATTGTTCAGAATTGCCCAAAAACCCTAATTCCAAAATTTCATGAAAATTAAAAGATATTGAAATTTTCTTCATAAATAACTATTATTTGGATAGTCAGCTGCGTCTAAAATAGTGTGCTGTGGAATTTTGTTTGAAAAAAACCTGAACTGTCAAAGAAAAATTTTATTTATTAAATTTCTATTGAATAATAAAGGCTATTATGCAAAAAGTAACTTACAAACATGGCAACATCTTATCTTAATTAAATACGACAAAGCACTTAGACAGTTCAGGTTTTATTTCAAACAAAATTTCCACAGCACACTTTTTTAAGCGCACCTGCCTATGCAAATAATATACGGACTTAAAATTATTTTTTAAAGAAAATGTCAATCTTTTTTAATTTTCATGAAATTTTGGATTTAGGGCTTTGGGCAATTCTGAACAATTATTCGTAGTAAAATTTTTCAATAAAAAAATTACTAAAGTGATTTCTTGATTTTTGCCATTTATTTTGCCATCACAAGGTGCTTTGCAATTAAAGAAGGCAATTGGTTTTTTTTTGGTAGTAAATAGAGCAATATGTGTTCTACTATGGAAAGAAAAAATTACTAAAATTGTACTAAAAATAAAAAAAGATATGAAGGTGTTACACTCTTAAGTGGGACACACTGTAGATAGGGATTCGTCTTCCTGGTAGTTTCCAATTGTATTCGTTAAGGAAATAAATACCAAATAACTTGAAATTCGCATTTTTAATGTGTTATCATTCAGGAAGAAATACGTAATATAGAGTCTCGTGTGTTACATCATAATAGAGTTATGTATATAGTAATAGCTTTCAGTTCGCAAACAATCTATTCTGTACGTCGTCGACCCTACATAATTAGATTGAATTGTCAATATTGTGTGTTTGATCTTAAGTGGGTCTGTTTTGAGGTATTAATAATTTTCTTTATTGTGCTACATTCCCCTAGGGCACAGCGGGGCATGTTCTAAATTAAACATCATTAGCTCGCTCCACTCTGGCAACCTCTCCACCGCTCTCGGCTGGAAACACAATGTTCGAGACTAGTTTAATCATATTGAATGTTCCTCGATAAAACTACAAGTGGTTGTCTGATAGTAATTTGATAATGTATGGAGCTAATAGGCTTTCATCTGTGGTTTCTTACTCGCTGTGTTTAAAGTAATCGATTTCTCCTGGTAGTGGGGTCAATAAAGATTTTTTTAAAAATGTTTATATTAAATTGTATTTTATTTCAGATTTTTTTTGATGTACATACTACAGAAGCAATTTTGGTCACATGACGTATGTGACCCGCTCCAAAGAACCTTATGACGATAACTATTATCGATATTGCGATTTCAGTGGTTTTGGAACCACCAAACCTTCCTCTTTAAAAATTCGATTTCTTTTTTTTTTCAATTGTACCAACTCATTTCTTTTTAGGAATATCACAAGTCTGGCCAACAGTTTTGTGTTACAAATGGCATAATATTCCATTGTTTCTCATTCACATTTTCAAAAAAGAAAAATACTTAAAATGTCAAAAAATTTGCGAGACCTTGTAACCGTCCCGTGCCAATATTTCTCCCGGGTTTAATAGTAAGGTAATACAGGTTCACGCAGCTGCAATATATTTGTTCGCTTCATAATACACTCGTACCTGGCTATACGCTATTTAAAAACAGTATTTGTTTAATGTATTTTAAGCGATCAGAAAAGGCAGTTGTGCATGTTGGAGTTTACTAACTATTTGAAATGGTTTTTTTTCTTTTTTAGATAATTAGAACATTTTCACCATTTATGTTACTAATTTGAATATTTTGAAATTGTAATTACTTACTTTTTCTACCCCTAATTTGACCTTTGTCTACTGCTTTTTTAATTTATATGTTAAGCTGTCATATTTATTTGTAATTTTGAAATTACACGCATCATTTATCTTGTCATTTTAATAAGTCTCTCAGTTTTAATCAACCTGAATACAGTTATTATTTCTTACAGAACTTTGCAATTTAAAAGTGTGTCTAGATAAACATTTGAAATCTATTGACTAACACAATACATTTATTATTAATAGTTAAATCAATTTAGATTGATTTACTGTCAATTGATGATCTTTGCTAATGTATTTTTTTCTTGACATGACAATTTTGTTGTAAATACCAAATATTTTCTAAATAAATAGCAACGGAAAAAATATATACACAACAGTATTTAGTATTTAGAGTCCACGTAATGTGGGAGATGAGTTAAATAAAACTATAATATATTATCCACTGAAAACCTATTTTTTTTGGGATTCGTTCCTATGGGATTTGTAGGAAATCAATGTTTCGTTATAAGACATTTTGCGTTAAAGGTTTGTTTTCAACCTACTTATATAATGCTATTACGTAACACACAGAAAAGTGATTATTTGGAACGAGAAAACAATTTAGGTATATACAAGAAATGCCACATACTCAATATAAGTAAAATAATTTCTCAGATAAATGCTGTCAACAAATAAATTCTTCCTTTATAAGAACCAGTATTGTATTGAAAGAAGTAATTGAATTTTTCGTCCCAAAAATGTTAATTTCTCCAACGAAGTAATAGTAAATCCATCCAAGTGCGTAGTTACTTGATCCAAGCAAATATAAGACATTTAATATAAGTAAGTATTGTTTACTGAATAAAAACCCACCAATTATTTAACTGAAGTGATTCTCACTTCTTTCAAAAAATCCCTTTCTCTGGAATAAATATGCGCACCGTGATTTTGTCAAGGCTCGCGTGCCGCGCGTGGTGCTGGCGCCACGGAACCTAACCTAGTACGAAAACAACGAAGCACCCGTAGGGGATGTGCCTTGTGATTTATTGGGGATGTGTAGTGATTTATAGTGTACCATAAACGTTTCAACACGGAATAGTTTGATGTAACGCACGCAACAGTTTAGAACGAGTAAGTAAATATAGCATACCTACCTTGTTAATTAGCAATAGAAAACGTATTTGTGCCAAATCTTTAAAATTCTTACATTAAGTACGTAAAAATATTTACCGGGAATAAAAATATACACTTTATTGAAGACTGTTTACTTACTTCACCAGAGTAACCACTGTATGTAGATGAAATCTGTTGGACAACTTTGTTTTGTGGTATTTTCTCACTGTGAAATGTGACGTACTAAATTAAAGGAACCTTATGTTAAATTACACATCTTTACAGAGGTGGTATTGTTTCATATTTTGACTCCATTTAAACAAATAACTTTATAGAATTCTATAAGTAGGAAAAAATAAAAGCTTAATCTTCGAACATGAAGCTTTGAAAAGGAAAATTATTTGGCAACTGTTCAGTGGTATTTTGTTTGGTTTTTTGTTACTATTAGCCGGTGCAAGATTGACACGTGCTCGGTTTAAAAAAACGTGTGCAGCACCACTTTACAAAGTGTCCACATGACTTTTTCCATCATGAGTTTAACAATTCACGATTCAATCATTTTATTTCAATACAAAAATACAAACAAAAATCAGGTATTCGTCTTGTGAACAAAACAACGTTATTTTCTTAAAAAATAGTTTAGTTTCTATACATAAGTGCTTACTTAGTCAACCATAGTGAGCTTTAAAAAACAAAGAAACTAGCACAAATTTAATACACTTTATTCCTCTTATTTCTATAGTCTCATTCGTTCCACACTCGCTCCAGCATGCTGCAAAATATGATATGCTGGCCTAACTTCATTAAAATATGTTTAACATCATTTAACTGGGCCTAAGTGCCTGTCATCATCTTGACCGTGATTTCGGGCAGTAAAGCGGATTTAATAGACATGGTCGCTAATAAATTTCGATAATTTTCCCCATGCATTACGACCTCGTAAAAGTTTATTAATTGAGGTTGCGGCTATTACGAGATCGTAATAATTTTATAACGCTCGCGTATCTCTAGAACTGTATAAAAATTACTACACGTGCATTAAAGCGATTCCTTATACTTAATTTTATTCTATTAGAAACCGACAAAAATAATGAAAATATCCAGAGCTGCTTTATAGTGATGCGGTTGATTAGTCTGATGCTTTTAAGAGATATAAACAGGTAATTTTGCAACATAAGATGTATAAAGTGATGTTGATTACTTTGTTTAACAATTTATTACGGCATTGTTAGCATTCTCTATTTAAGAGCTCACTTACTTCGACTATTATATCCTTAATATCTGAAAATATCAATGTCTGGTTAAGGTGCTAAGAACTGGCAATAAAAATGTTATTATTTGTTTAATAAGTTTTGCCTAAATATTGTTATTTAGATTTTCGACGGGTGAATCTAGGTGTTAAGGGAATAGTTGGCTAGAAAAGCTCCTTGATAACAGCTTTACTTGTCGCCCTTATGTAAATTGATTGATTGACGTCACCTGGGGATGGGGTTACGACTGGCTGAATGTATACTCTGACGTCATGTATTATAACGAACCCATCTACAATAAAATGGGAACATGCGGCATCATTTTTCCTTGTATCTTCTGTATACGTACCTACAATGGAAAACTAAATTATGTAAGGTTTCTCAGAGTCACGCCCTGAGGTGCTCTTGCATCCCTCTGGTGTATAAAATAAATAACGAAGGTAAAATCCACAAGAAAATAAGTACTTTTGTGTTACAATGGTTGAATTTTGTAATTATTAGAGTTTTGTAGATGACAGAAATTTCAAATTTTTGTTTTTTCCTCACTTATGATGGCATTTTTCTATTGGTCTGTGACCTCTGACAACACCATTGTTTGTTTCTATAACTTCTGGTTTACTATACATAAAGTAAATTATTTTTACTAATAAACACATGTCCATTTTATTTTATAGAACTACACATTTATACGTCAAATTGAATTTAAGATCTGCAATTTGGTCGTCGTACGTCATCAAAATTGTTTTTAATGGCAATCTTCTACTTTTCTTATTGATCTTGGTAGATCCCTTAAGAACCAAGTATAGTGACGTGCCCGCACCGTAATAACGTAGCGTAAAAAGATCGTTGTACATAATTTCCACTCCGCGATTATAGTGACGCTCCGTAAAACCGTAAAGTTCGTTCTCGACCGCAACAAATTTCATCCCCTGCGTGTTATGTTTTACGTTTTCCGGCGTATGCGCGCGTATGGCGCCATCTGTACGTGTACCGGCGAGTGAATAGCAGTTTCCAGTAAGCTGTAGGTTAACTGATAGCATTTTTAAAGTTTGTGGCAACGAGAATACAGAACGAGAACGACTTCAGAATGAATAGTTGCTGCAACAAGCCCTGCGCCCATAATTTATTATATCTACCACGATCTAGCACTGATTAATACAATCAACAATAGCACTGACATGTGAGGTTATATGCCGTTGTGTATATACTTCTTCGCTAGATGGCGCTCAATTTGTTTGAGATCATTGCGGCACTATAAATACTAATTTCGTCGTCCGGAACGGCATGCGGTACGGCACGTGACGGATTGCGTTTTTGTGGCACTATACTTGGTCCCTAAATTGTCATCATTGTAGCTTAAAACCTTTTTGGCGCTACACCAGATAATTTTTGAACAAAAGGCAGTTAAAAATTAGGGAAATAATGATATCTCTGGAAGCATCGATTTTGTGAATGGAAAGTGAAACGGTGCTCGTGATACATTATTTTGCGGTGCTAACGTATTCGAAATAGAAATTGTCCATTAAGGGTAACGAAAAACTTAAAATAAAAAAAAAACTTTGAAATAACCACAAGCCAAATAGGTACCTCTTTCAAATAAATACTACTAGGTCACTGAAATTTGACTGTGTACTATAGAGTGGTATTTTAGGTTAAATAGCATAAATCCCCCTTTACAGTTTAACACTTTTGCCACATCTTAATATGCTTCCTATAGTGTATATGCAAACATATGCCCGACTGAGGTCTAGTAGTTGATGGTAACTAATTTTGTGTTTAATTTGTGCATGAACCACGAAACTTTTCCTGATGCAAACGTAGCAATCCGTTGAATGGTTTGTGGGTTGTTGCCAAATAATTGGAATTACCAGTGGCATACACCTGTTCTTTGTGTTAAGACCCAAATCTACCTGTCCTAAAACGCAAATAAAAACGTTAATTATTGTTCAAAGTTTATGAAATTTTCATTGTAACTTCTTAGATAAATAACGAGTTGGGCAGGATGAAATAAAATTTAATTTTACTTCTACATCCTTGGCTTTTTTTCAAATATAAAACATCTAGCCCAACTCATGATACAAAAATAGATTTTTTATATAAGTACAATTTTAACTCAAACATTATAATTCCGATAATAAAGCGTAATTGCTAGAAACGTATTTATTTGCCCATATTACTGCTGCCCGGTATAGACAGCAGCCGTGAAAACCTTTAAACACCGCCTATAACCGGTGACTACGGATTGACGGTGGTGGGGGACTGGCTGACCACTCCCAGCAAAAAAAAACATCGCAACGATGTTATTATTATAACGGGTTTGTTTTGATAATATTACACTCTATAAATATTTAATGAATTGAAAAAAAAATCAAATATGTAACTAAATGAAACTTTTTACTCAGAATAACTACTTAAAAGAATGCTTATTTTCAAGTATCGATTACATTTGGTTTACCAGTTTACCACAACATTACGTTTTTACACATTGTCCTAATCTTATCCCCAAAAACTCTGTGAAAACTTGCGAGCGCGGATTCATAGTGAACGCATAGAAATCTATCGACAAAGCTTATTTTCCTTCTATACACAAAATCCAAATCCTACAGAGTGATGAACATTTCCTAATTTTCAATTACCTTTTGTGGCGTGATGGAAAAGTTTACCCATCAGCGTTTTTTGTTGTTGATACAGTGTTATTGACAACATATCAAAAACAAAGTTATGGAATACAGCTGCAAATACTGAGCTCAACTTGTAAAGAGAACACGTATTTAAAAATGAGGCTATTTATCATGACTAATTGGAATATAAGTAGATTTAATTGACTTCGTTCACCACCCCGTTGAGACTGGTAAACAGTGAGATATTGATAAATATTTAAAACACTGTCATATCAACCCCTCAGGGCACCACCCCTAGTACATCGTGCCAATTCTTCTTATGTAGTCGCGCACGCCGGAGGGTAGCAAAAAAGCAGAGGGTCCCAGTCAATATCAAACGGTACATGCGCCCATCAGCGAGGGAAAGAAGCAATTTTATGCAAAAAGACGAGAATGGAACGAATGGAAATTTCAGTCGAAATATAAAGCCCGCGCGGAGGCAGCATTAAAACTCCAAAGCTCTCCGTTTATGAATGCTAATAATTTACTTTGCATACACTTATTCTGCGCTTCAAAGGCCGCTTACTTTCCCTACCAGGGGCACTCAACAATTTTATTGAGATACTGGTTTATCGGAATTTTAATGCATCACTTCAATATGATGTCGTGTTAATTTGCGGTTCTTGTCTTTCTTTCTTCGCTGTCTGTACACTGTGGCATTTCTTCATAGCATAGGCACAACTTATGGATGCCAATATAAAAAAAAAACTAATACTAATGGCTTTAAACTATCCCTGTATTTTTTAAAGCTTCCTTGCACTGGCAAAAATATATTGCCAAATGAATGATGCCTATAGCTATTCTCACCAAAATCATTTTATTAGATTGTCTGTGTCTAGATTTTTGATAATGTTTGAGCTAGCATTTCATCTTACTTGGCAGTTTCATTACATCGCACTTTCTTTTTCTCTAGACCCGTTTATCTCAAATTTACAGTGCTAAGTGGTAAAGTCTTAAGAGTGTTAAAACACCAACGTATAATATTGAAACCATAATATATAGCATAGGCTACTTTTCCATGCTGTATCATAGAAATGCCCTTTTAAAAGTAATATGATTTGTATTTATTCAACGTCACATAAGAAAATTAAAAATTGGTACAAAAATTACAAAATTTTGGTTCTCAGTAACGCTCTGCAAAGGTGTCAAATAAAAAAAAAGATTTACGCGAAAGTCTCTATATTCTTAAGCAATGCTTTTTTGTTCAGTAAATTCAGTAAATGTTAAAATAAAACATTCTTATTTCGTTTCTATTGTTTATATAATAATTTAAAGTTAAAATAAAATTAATTTTTTTTTCTCTGCCATATTTAAATTCGGTTTTCCAACATGCTGTATCATTGGGTTTCTCTAAATGGCAAATATACTGAGTTTCTCTTCAAAAGTTAATCGTATTATCAAGATTTCAGGTGGAAATTAAAAATGCGAAATAATATGGTAAACCTGTTGTGAGTAATGCTATACTTCGTAACTTTAACATAACTTTAAAAACGTTGAAATATTTTAAGCAACTAGCTACAAGTTCAGTTAAACGGTTTTAGCACTCGCAAGAGGATCTTAGAGAGTTTTAGATTAACAGAAAAAATGTACGGATCTTTCTGGGCACCTTTGTCTCATGTTATGACCAGAGAGTCGACAAATAAGTTACTTTTCGTCCGCTGTTTATCATCCAAACGGGGAGTGCATATGTATTCTGCAGTGCGTTACTGTAGATCCTAGAATTCCGTAAGCACGTTGAAGCGTTTGGCAATTTATTTCGCTATTCTTTCACTATTTTAGCCTATCCTCAGTGTTAGTACAAAGATATGCATTAATTATCCTATACTTTTCCAAATTATCTATTGTAAATTATGCAATAGAATATAATATTAGGATCTTAGAGAGTTTTAGATTAACAGAAAAAGTGTTCTGATCTTTCTGGGCATCTTTGTCTTATGTTGTGACCAGAGAGTCGACAAATAAGTCACTTTTCGCCACGCTGTTAATCTGCCAAACGGGGAGTGCATGTATTCTGCAGTGCGTTACTGTAGATCCTAGAATTCCGTAAGCACGTTGAAGCGTTTGGCAATTTTTTCGCTATTCTTCCACTATTCTAGCCTATCCTCAGTGTTAGTACAAAGATATGCATTAATTACCCCATACTTTTCTAAATTTTTTATAATAAATTATGCTATAGAATATAATATTAAACTGGAGATGGATCTTTCACAGTTTGTAACACACTAAAAACAAAAATTTGGTATTTAATTAGGATATTTTAAATATGCGTTTTCATTTTGATCATTAAACACGTCAAACTTATTTTAAAAGCACATACAATACATCTGTTGTATAACCTATCAATTTTGTTATAGATACATACAGTGCGTTCATTTCAAAACTTCCCACCCGGAATAACTTTTCATTTTGTCATAATGACGTCACAATATTGAGCAAAAACACGTCAATTTTTACTTAAAGGGAGAACTTTAAAATTAGTTCTAATCTAACCCCTTCACCCCCATCCACCCATTCTTTCGATTTTTAAATGGGACTACCTATCTTCGTATACCTCATTTTAAAGGGGATAAAAATGTCTATTCACCCATAAAAAAATAAATTAAATCGGTTTATCCATTTCAAAGATAGAGTTAAAAGCGTATTAATTTTATCGAGTTAGCCTAGCTCTCACATACAACATATGGTTTATGGTGTAAATTACCATAGTTACTATTTTGACATTTCCTAGATTACGTTATAAAATCGAACTTGATTGAGCTGTATTCGATTGCTAAATATCTCGAGAAAGATTTAGAAAATTGCGACGTGCCTTCGCGAATAGACTTATGCTTAGAAAAAGTGGAGCACATTTTGAACAGCTTATAAACTAATTTATTGATAAAAATTAAATCGTTATTAGTTATTTTTACAAAATAAACATAAACATCCCCTTTAAATTATGGTAGTTTCATTTGTAAATCGAAGGTTCTAACCCCTAGCTGTGAAGGGGTTAGAACCAAAATTCTATTAGATATAATTAATTAAAAATACCCTTGAGGATAGGGATTTTGAAGTTTCCATTTTAGCTTCTAGAAAATTCTGTTTTTTTTTGTTTGTGAAAAAAATTCTGTACATTTTGACAATTCGTGCCATTTTGTTTTAAGAAGCCGTGTTATTGGTTTTTTTAGCAGGGTTAACTGAAAGCGTGGAGCTGAACTTTAAAACTTTTAAGAGAAAAATTCTGCAAAGTGGCATTTCCTTTCTGTCAAAAATAGAACATTAACTCTTACTTTATTTGTTCTATCTCAGAAACGAATAAACTGATTTAATTTATTTTTTATGAGTGAAAGACATTATTATCTCCTTTAAAATGAGGTATATGAAGACAGGTAGTCTCATTTGAAAATCGAAACTGGCTGGGGTGAAAGGGTGGGACCTATGATCAGATTAGAACTAGTTTTAAAGTTCCCCCTTTAAATAAAAATTTACGTGTTTTTGCTAAATATCGTGACGTCATTATTTCAAAAGTTAATCCGGGTGGGAAGTTTTGAAATGAACGCACTGTATTTGTTTGCCAATAGACGCTCGATGATTTGTTGGTCAATAATGAATCTAACAAGAGACTGTTCATTTTAAATTTCTATCTTTCAAAACTGTAATGGTTTTTGGTATTGAAAAGAAAGGCGTACAAATATATAATAATTTTTTTTGAACAAATCTTCATTACTGTTGAATATTAAAACAAAAAAGATTTGTTACAAAACATTAGGTTTTGTTGAAATAATTTTCTGCAAGTTTTTTTATTATTAGATTTATTGACGTGTCAAATTGCTATGGTAAGAGTATGTAGTTTTTAATGATCATGCGGAATATCATAGGTTCCAACACAAAGAAAGCACCGTTTAGATATGTTGTTTTTTGTGATAAACAGTTATGTTACGATAAACAATTCAATGATAAAAAGTAGCGCTGATACATCCGGTTCAACATATACTTCATGCTTACTACTTTGAGATCTTATTTAAAAACTTCCATAACTCGTTGAGTAATAAATCATTTGCATAGTGTGATTTTTTTTACCTAGATTTGTACTTATATAGAAAATGTGTTCAAAAACAAAAATAAACACAAAACAGTTCTAATCCAAACGACCACAGACGTAATCGTTTTGACGACTGTGGTTATAATTCAACCATTTTGATATTGACGGTTTTTATTAAACTTTATTGAAAAGTTTTTGTGTGAACTGTGAGCTGTTCCTTTTTTCATCGATTTGCTGAAACCTTGTTGATTGTTTAATTAACATGACAGATCCGCAGAACTATTGTTCGCAAATAGCAGTCCTAAAATTCCGACCGCAACAAGAGTCATGCGGTCGAGAAACAATTACGAATGTAACATGGAATTGTCTGCGGCAAACAATGAAACGGTCTTTTACGCACACACAACACAGGTGAAGAGAAAGATTCCTCTTCTGTTGGCGACATAATGTAATGCCGACGGTGCGGTGCTCGCATATCGGAAACTTAAAAATAACGATTCCATTGTTAGCAGGAATGCAGAACTCAGGAGACCAAAGTATTTCTAAGTTGGATTCTGCCCGGTTCGCGGTTTTAAATTGTCAACGAGTGGTACCATTTGTAGTGATATCAAACTCAAGAAATACTGTGAACCGCTTAATTGAGGATATGTGGACACAATGGTATAGAATAGTACTCCCAAATTTAATACGCTCATAATCAAGAAAATCAAAAAAATGTGAACTACACATTTTTCAGTATGGTAAGCAGTACTGCTCTACTGTTTTATATGCATTGAAACCACTGCAATGAAGGACCTATAAGTCCAAAACTGTCTGGGACTGCAAACTATTGCTGATTCAAGTAGCCAACGACAACTAGGTATTGGTGATGTGGTTATCATTCAGATATCGATGACGATGAACAAGGCGATAACATAGCCAAAAAGTAGCCTAGAATGTCCAGCTCCAACCGATGGTCCTAATTTAATGAATTTAAAACATTTGAACCCGAGCCCTTATGCCAACGAGGCAACACCCTTCACCATACGCTAGTACGCCCCACAGAAGTTTGAACTACATTGTTTCTGACGTAGACACGTACTAAGGAAGGATTTTTGAAAAGTTTGCACGTAAGAGACTGGTAAAAGGTATGTCACATCTTTGTCAGAGTAAAGGTAAAGAAAGATATGCTTTATCGTTTTCTTTATATGCAGGTAGGGAGGAATATCAAGGAGTATATCAATATGAGGTTACAACTGATGAAGTGAACTCTGAGTTAATAGTAACTTCCAGTGAGATAAATTTTGCGATTATCAATGCTCTTTAAAATCGTAGTAAGGTAACTATTTGGGCTCGGTTGGCAATAGACAATACAGTGTGGCCAATATGAGAGAACTACTTTTCTAATGATAATTTTGAAATTAGACGTTTGAACTTTTATATAAAACATCAAATGTCACTAAGGATTGAAGAAAAACGTTAGAAAGTGTACTCATTTTTACTCCTATTTTACAACGTGAAAGCGAATCAATTAGATACGATTAGCAAATAGCCAAGAGAATATGTTAGAAAATAAAATGAGGACCAATGTCAATCACAGCTATCTAGAAATGTTAAGTCATAATGCGCGCATCAATGTTCGCAGTTAACTGTAAAAAAAAATGACAAAATCTCCGGAACGGCTCGACCGAGTTTAACAAAATTTTGGAATTAAGTATTTTGCAACCATATTTTTGATATAATAATGAAGACTGTAACAGAAAATGTCAAAATATACTGGGTGTTCTATTTAAAATGCAAAAGTTTGAGGTTATATCTCAGAAACTGTAAACGTTGCATCAACGATAATAACGCCAGTGTCTTCACATGGTTGCAAAATACTTAATTCCAAAAAATCGTTAAATTCGGTCGAGCCGTTCCGAGATTTTACACTTTTATTTCATAACCTTCAATTGTCTTTTTCTCGAAAGTTTTCTTATGTAAGGCCATAAAAATATTATGCCAAATATTATGACAATTAAAAGATCTGTCAAATTCAATAAAAAATATAGGGTTGTCATTTTAAAAAAATGTCTATGACGTCATCTGTTAAAAACAATTGAAGGTAAAAAATAAATTTGATATCAAGGTGTATTTTGATAATTATAAATTGACGTGTTCGAGGATTTTTTAAAATAACAAACCGTTCTTGAGATTTTGTCATGTTTCCAAACTTTTCGCGCTCACTGTATATATTTTGGATCATCATTGAAAACTGAATTGATTTAGTTATGTCCGTCTGTCTGCCCGTCTGTCCGTCTGTGTACACGATAAGTGCCGTAGTTTTGAAGTAATTGATTTGAAATTTGGTATACAAGGTTATCTCTTAAAAAGTAAGGACAAGTTCGTGAATGGGCAAAATCGATTCACGCACTTATCTTTTTTAATAAAAAAAAATATTTTTTTTAATATTTTACGGTGGGGGGGGGGGGTATTTTAGCTTCAGCCCGGCTGAAGATAATTTCCTTACTAGTTACACTTACAAAGGAATTTTTTAAGTGGAAGTTCAGTTTATAACACAAGTTGTAAATCATCCTGAATAATTAGTAATTATTAAGAAGTGTTGAGGGGTAGTTGCACCAGCAAACATCACGGTAGTGTCACATTTATTGCAATTATAAATGATTCACACCGACCTTTTTTTATTTTTGAAAATATAAAATATGTGTCCTAAAACCGGACATTTTACATCCCGTTTGCACTTTCAACCTGACATCGGACAATACATTAAAAGTCCGGATTGTTCGGTTCAAAACCGGACGGTTGGCAACCTTGGTTACAACTCTGAAAATTGGCATTAATATTTCTTTGAAAAAGCAAGAAATGCGTTCCTTCCCTGCATCTTCTTCCGAGGATGCAGGGATCGGGGGCAAAAAATGAGAGAGATTATTTTTTTGAACGTATCTATATCACAATAATAATCGTTATTACAAATTAATAATTTGTATTTATATTCTGCGTTCAAAATAAGCATACACATAATGGGGGTGATTGTTCTATGAATGTGTTTTTTTTTATTCAAATTGGTATTTGGTTGAGTCCTTGAAAAATAAACATGCTAGATTCTCCTATAACAAAGAAAACACATGCTTTGATTATGTTCTAAAAATCCAGTTTTAACAATAACTATAACAGACACACACTCAAAGTGTAAATAAGACTTGAACACATACGCATATTATAGTTCTTACACACTGAACGCGTACATGTTTATCGTCAATTAAACTATAAAATCTGTATATGTATTCATATGTATTTTAGTTTCATACAAATAATATTGATTTGCGTATTTTTTATTGATAATTACAAAATTTATAAGAAAATAAATTGTTGCCAGTATTCAGTGGGAACAATGTAAAATAAATAACCACAATATATTCTACTTGTTATTTTAAAACTGTTAGAATTGACCTCTTCAAAGGTTTTCACTATGTGCAACTGCAGTTTCGAGCGAAGCTTGCAGGGTGGCGAGCGGGTGGTTTGTTGGGTGGACGTCGGTGTGCCACACAAAGTGGAAAATAAACAATGTTTGAGCCATTGGTTGCCCGTAATCATATTCGCCTGTGCAAAAGACCCGCTTTATAGTTCATTTTATGTTGGGGAAGGCTGTTTCCACGTCGATTGGCCCTTTTAAGCGCTCAAAGGTTAATGCGTGGCAAAAGGAAACATCCCATATGCTTCCACTGGGTTAAACTTATTAGGCACGCTCCATCTGTCTTGCTTGTTCCATCGGAAAACTCGACTATTTGGGGACCGGGGGCTGGCCGGGGGGGAGGGTGGCGGCAACCCTTCCGCCCGTCGCTGCGATGTTAAATATTCAATTAAAATAGTTATCAAGTTTGTGATTCCTTTGAATTCCCTTCATACAGTCTATAGGCATGTTATTCAAATGGTCGGTACATATGAAACGTGATAAAATAGGAACTAAGTAAACTCTAATTAGGGCGTACATGCATGAACCATGGAGGGAAGTTGATTAGCTAGCTTAAGTATTCCTTTTGAAATGGGATTATGACCAATTAGTATGTATTTTGTATGAATAAAATATATTCATACATATCTTTTGAATGAATATCCTTGATAAAGGCGTATATTTAATATCGGATCAGCTATTTGATACATGACATTATTGTGTTCTAATAGTTAATTAGGATTGTCATACAGACACTATAATTAAATGTAAATATCTGATCTCTGAGAAATTCATATCAAACTAAATAATTTGGCACCTCCGCCATTTTAAATGTGACAATTTCTTACAAGACAAATAAGAGCAATAGCTTTGTCTTTGTTTGGAATCCGAATTGGACAAATTTGACTATTTTTCTGACATCTTCTTGCAGTCTACTCTCTTTCTTACTGCTAATATTTACAGTTTTTGATTAATTACACTAATGGTCTAATATCTACTAATACCATCTTGACAATACTGTATCATTGGGGCGTATGGCTCTAATGGGGCGAATGGCTCTAGTGGTAGAGCGTTGGTCTACTGACTAGGAGGTCCGGGGTTCACACCCAGGACCAGCCGGAAATTAGTCCGCCGTCTTTCGGAAGAGACGAAAACCGTGGGACCCGGCAACCAGTTGAACTGAACAACTCTGGTTGTCGATATTACTGAATAGTAGTGAAGGGAAAGCTCAAGAGCCAATTGTGGCCTAGGAGCTGCGCGGAAAAAAGCCGCACCCCGACTATACACACAACACACACACATACATTCTGTATCATTTTGAATTTTTTTCAGCAGAAGGCTCTATCGCTAAGAATAATATATTTTTTGGATCTAAATTTCGCACTTTTTAGTTAGACAAATATCGGACATATACAATATTGATGTAGACTAGTACATACGCATAAGTAGACTTGTATATTCCTAAGAAGTACAATTTTAAGTCAGAAGAAGTAATTTGAGCACCATTCGATAACGATGAGAAAGAAGAGACAGAAGAGAAAGAGACTGTACTGTGTAAATTTCATGTCCATCCGTGCCCTAGACTTGGAAGTTAAAAAAAATCGTTTTCTGTCGATATTTTACCCAGTGGACATAAACAAATCTACTGAGACCCACATAAAGTTATGGTCGGTCCATGGCACAGTTTTGGACGCTGATTACGCCGGTTTTATTGGATTCTTTATATTTGGAATGGTGCGGAAGTAATGACAAGGCTAGTCGTATTCTACAGGCAACGATATCGTCATCCACTTTGTTGGTTTGTGCACTGATGCAAACAAGATATAATCAAGCGTATGATACCTCATAGACGTATGACCCAATTAAGACTTTTCATTGGAAACCCTAGGGCTTAGTATTTATTGGAAACAAGGCAAATCCAATTAAAATTCAAATCCAACACTAGGTTTGGTTTAAGTTTTATTCTTTATGCAAGACATAATTAGCTAAACGAACAAAAGGTTAACCTACAATAGTGAGGAAGTGAGGCATAACATTAACATGTGCTGATAGGAAATGGATAAGTACTCGAACGATTAAATCAATCGCACGCAAATCCAAAACCGTTTGGAGCGGCAATCAATCCTTACGTCAATTGGCAAAAAAACATTAAGGCCCCCCTGCTGTGAGTGCCGATACATGAAGGAATAAAAAGAAATGTAACTGCCGTGCAAATCAAGGATCTAAGGCTCCTTTTTACGGAACCACGGCTTTCTTTGACATACCAAAGGCCATGTCAAGCAAAGGATTCGGAGTTGGGAGAAAAGAGTTAAGAACTTTAGCTGGGTACATTCGTGTTGCATGAGGCAAGCAAAAAAGATTATCGGCTTTTCTGCCACAAGGACAAGTCAGTCGCGCTGCAAAAGGACAACCTTAGAACGATTACAGATTTGCTCACAGCACACTATCTTAGTAAGACATGACCTTCATAAAATGGGTCAGACAATGGAGGTTGGTTACTAGTTACTCCGCACAACTGTCTCCTCGACTAAAAAATTGCTTTTGGGGATAGCAGCCAAATGGAAGGGTAAATAAACAACACGTTCATTTGTTCAATCCGTAAGCATTCGGCAAAGATTTTTGCCTGCTTCAGAGGGTACGCTATAATAACAAAACCATTAAACTAAATACTGTACCAACAAACCATTTACTTACAACTAGTGGACCTGTGACCGTCTAAATAGGTAGATCAGTGAAGTCGGTACATCGCAGGACGATGCCTCCTAATAGACAGCATAAATAAATACTGGCTGTCTTAAAAAAAGACTTTCTTCGCAAAATCAAACTTTTAAGTTGATATAAAGTTGTTTCTATGGACTCATAATATATACAACAACAAAAATGGCTCAATTAAAAAAATAGTCTCTCCCGCCAGTGAAAAACAAATATAATTTGTCGAAGTAAATTTGATTTTCTTTTTGAAGGTTGCTTCTTCTTTTCAAGTTTAATCATTTTAACAATACGTATGGTGTGAAACAAAAGTATAAAAAATATAGTATTCTAAGGCAACGTACTTAAATTGCATAAAATGTAGTAATTTTAACAAATTTAGGTTATGGTGGGTTTAGTCAGCATTCCGTAGTCGCAAATTAGCCGAAATTTAACCGTAGAAAAATATCTAGCCGCTTATACAGATAAATTAAGAATTCGTTAACGTAACGGTGGGTGCGCAGTAGAAACTGTCAGATTTAACCCGCAAAATGTTTGTTTTGAAACTGCAAATGCTACTGAATGGCAATAAAAACCATCTTCATCGGTGATTCTTCAAATAAAATTGTATCACGGCGTATTTTTATTTTTGTTTTGTCAAATAAATATTTTATATGAAATAAATTCTATTTGAATAGGAGGCGCCATCTTGTGATTTACACGTAAAGTTTGGTGGCACATGGTGCGTCTTTCTTTCTGCACGTTATTAATGTAATGTTATTAGTTTGTCGCGACACCGTTTTGTCCCTGTGAAATGCATCTTAATCTTTATTGTAAATAATTCATTGTAGTAATTTTGTTAGTAGTTTAATGATACTCCGACAGATGGCTCCAAATTAGGGAACGACCTGAAAGTTAAAACATTACGTCCTTTTCTAGGAAACATTAATTTAATCCCAGTGCTGTCTAAACCAATATACGGTTTCCGTATATTTTAACTTGTTAAGAAGTTAAGACGTTCAATTGCGTTGCGGCTACGAAAAGCTGACTAAACGCACCATTACTTTCATAATCAATACAAACTACAACGACAAATATAACAATTGTTTTTTTTTCAAGTGGCTAAAATGATTTTAATAAAAATGTAAAAAAAATTAGACCCCTTGCGGAAGACCCAGATTGCTTTCAATTGGGCAAAATTTGTTGGTGGTATACGTGGGTCCATAGAGACAACTTTTTATCAACTTATATAATGTAAATTGTCAATTTGTCAAATTAAACACTAAGTTATTTTTAATATAATGGCATGCTTTTGGCCCAGAAACTACAATCTACTCTTATATAGAGAGCTTTATTGCAAAAAAAAATTTGATTTGCTTTTTTATTTTAGATTTTATTAAAGATGTTTGTCACTTGAAAAAAAAACAATTGTTAGATTTTGTTCCCAATTAATTTACATAGAATACAAAAAACGTTGTAATTGTTACAATTACTTAATTTTTCTGGTGTTTCTCTCTGGTGGGAGACCTATTTTTTTCTTAATTGGGTCAATCTTGAAGTTGTATGTGATATGTGATGATGTGATATGTGGGTTCATAGAGACAACGTAAATCAACTTAACACTGATTTTCCAAAAAGTTCTTTTTATACACCCTACAGCTTGGTTGGTCACTACTTATACAGATTGGTATTGTAGTTTAATAACATTGTAGATATATTGGAGAATCTGTAATACATGTATAAGTATTTTTAAATACTTTTTTCTTAGTTATATTGATATGATAACTGGTAAAACAAATAAATAAACAAACCTCTATTAAATTATAGACATACTTTATTGCAACTTCATTATTGTACAAACAAAAGCAAAAATTACCAGTAAAGTGATAATGAAATAAGTATGTAAAACATATGATTGAGGCTAAAAATTAAATTAGTTACTTTACAGAGAATGTTCATAATAATATATATTTGTACAACAATTACATCATTGTATAAATATGTATATATTACAGAAAACAATAAAATAAGTAATAAATGAAATATTTACAAATTTAAATATTTCTTCGTAACATGTTGGTATTGTTTTTTTTTCAAGTGACAAACATGATCTTAATAAAAATGTAAACAAAATTAGGCAAAAATTGTTGATAGTATACATGGGTCCATAAAAACAACTTTTTATCAACTTATATAATGTCAATTGTATATTTGTCAAATTTAACATTAAGTTATTTTTTATATACTGGCATGTTGTTGGTTCAGCAACTACAATCTACACTTATAAGCTTTATTGAAAAAAAATATTTTTGATTTTTTTTTAAGTTAAAGATGTTTGTTACTTGAAAAAAAAAATATATAATTGTTAGATTTTGTTCCCAGTTAATTTACATGGAATACAAAAAAAAAGCTTTAATTGTTAAAATTACTCAATTTTATGCCAAGTGCAGGAGACCTAAATCTTGCAGTAGAGTAATATTTTTATACTATTATTTCACAATCTATAGTTAAAAATTTTCAACTTGAAAAATACTTTACCCTTACTAAAAAAAAAAACATTTGAAACAAAATATAAACTTTAGGCTTCTTGTGGGAGACCTATTTTTTCTTAATTGTGTCAATCTTGTTGATGTTATATGTGGGTTCATAGACAACTTAAATCAACTTAAAACTTTGATTTTCCAAAAAGTTTTTTTTATACACTGTACTGCTTGGTTGGTCACTACTCATACAGATTGGTATTGTAGATTAATAACATTAGTATTTTTAAGATTAGTATTTTTAAATAACAAATAAGCAATGATAAATAAGTATGTAAAACATATGATTGAGGTTAAAAATTAAATTAGTTCCTTTACAGAGACTGTGCACATTAACATATATTTGTAGAACGATTGCACATCATTCTATACATGTGTATACATATGTATATATTACAGAAAACAATAAAATAACCAAAAAAATTGAGTATTTACAAATTTAAATATTTCTTCGTAACATATACCTGTTAATTTGAATAGACTCTTTTTCCATAATCGCCCCTGAGAAAACGTTTTGTCAATTTACACGTACCTACGTAGCATCCCACACCAGTAGTCAAAATGCCACATTTAGCTGGCCGTGTGCAAAGGGGGTTGAAGTAAATACATTCCAACTAAATCCAAAGTTTGTCCACATTTATGGTTATAGCAATACAGACCTTGATTGGAAATTGTATTCTTTGTAATATGATTGGTGCGTATGTATATGAAATTGAAAATCACATTACGGGTGACCGAGACTTACCATTGGCCGAATCACAAATGTTGATATAACTTTCTTTAAACCAAAATCAGATTCCTTGTTCCTCCATGCTATTTTTCACATCGTAGATGTTATCCGCAAAAATCAATTTAAAATAAATTCAACTAAATATACAAAAATTAATCTAACCTCAAAATAATAGAAAATAGTTTAATTCCTTCAAATTCTTGTACTAAATGTTTGATTAGAGGAAAAGTTCTTGTTTATTTTCTTTGGAGTCATCCTCATTTCTGGCATAATGAGCTGATGTTCACGTTCTAGGCTTCTTTCTTGCGCTCTGTCTATTCGCACACTATTTTAATTTCTGCGTTCTTGTAGTTTGTAGGGGCTATGGTATGGTAGAACTGAGTTATATGCCATCTGTGTCTTTCGATATACTTTGACCTGGAAGATGTTTTGTATGTGGGGCTAAATACGTACGATTTATTACTGTACGACAGTTTGTTTCCATCCTGAAATTATTAATAAATAAGTAAATGTGTTCTACAAATAATCTGTAATAAACTCACCTTATGCTATGCGTGCGGTTGTTTGTGAAATTTCACCATCAAAATATTAGGTTAGGACGTTAGGTAATAGGTGGTGGTTCTTGACATTGGCGCTGTCCGCAGACCCGACTGGCGTACATGGGTGCCATCTAAGCTATGTCTCAAACTGTAATCAATTAGAGGTAAAGTAGGCGGCCAAATTTAAACGAAAAGCTAATCATCTCTATTAATTTACTTACTGTGTTTTCGTAGCAGATTAACTGCGCGGTAACATTCGCTATTTGTCAAATTTTACCAGATCATTCCAATTATGCTTGTATGTATTGAAGGTATTAAGTACGTATACAAATTGCTTAGCTCTGTATAGATACCCACTGCAATGTGAATAGGTTATGTTATGATGAGGTTATGGTGGTTGCGTTTTTGACGTTTCTAGCTCGCAGCCATGACGACGTGAAATAAACAGCTGTTGGAATGTTGAGGCTCTTTCACCAAAATCGCTAGAAGGCTTGCAGCTTAGAGGGCTTTATCACCCATCTCCAATAAATCATTCAGAAAACAATGAACTAAAATTATTAGTATTTTTTTATACGCTCACGTAAACATTAAATTCCATACCAGTTAACTTCATGTGGTAAACTGAGTGACGTATGCTATAAGTTACCAGACAGACCTATCTATTTTTAGTAACCTTGCGTCATAGCCAAATCTAAAGTACAGGTAGGCAAAATATATCCCTTTACTGTCAACAATGATTATTATCGACTGCTGCCCCTTGGTCTCTCCGGTACTCCCAATATCTTTTGGGTCAAGTTTTTTCTTAAATAAATAATTGTTTGCCACTTTGTTATGGTAGCTTGTCTACGCAAAGCAAGTTGCTGTTATTCGGAAAGACCTTGAACCATTTCCACTGCGTGTGTACTCTTTTCATCATACCACGTTACCTGCAAAAATATTAAATTAACAAAAGCTACGCATTCTAAACTCAAAACTAACCTCAATGTTGCCAACAAATTGATGAATTCCATGTAATTCTCTTACTGTATTTTAGTTTAATCTGGAGAAACCATTAGAAAGAACCACGGGCAGTTCAAAGTAGTTTGAAGTGGGTGATCAGCCTTTGCAACAAAATTTTGCTGGGGACCATATTCCGAGCCATTGGAGGCTTTTTTCAGGCGCCTCTATCAATTCCACACCCTATTGATCTTCTACTACTTCTTGGTCTTGCAGCTAAATTTTGTATAGTGTTCATCCCTTCCTCCATGTGTTCATCCAAACTTATGTATAATTATACGTTATATCTATATATTCTACTGCCACGCGTTATATAACGATATTTCACGCCCGCTAGGGGCGCTAGTAGCAGAAATATCTTGTGGTGCCATCTAATATGTAACCTCTCAAGAGTTGTATTCGTATTCGGTTAAAATAGGTTCTGAGCGGTGCTTTCACGTTGGGTTTGAGACGCGAACTTTTCACAAATAACATTCATTGGATCGATACACATTCTTCGAACAAATATTAACGCAAAGGCAAATAATCACGAATTAATAATTATTATTATACGTACAACATTGTTATTGGTTTCTCAAACATTATTTGTGGGTACGGACTACGGAGTTTGTGCTTTAGGCCCCCGCAGATAATGAAATCGCTTAGCTTTGTACATACCAATGTGAATAGGTTATGGTTGCGTTTTTGACGTTTCTAGCTCGCAGCCATGACGACGCGGAATAAACAGCTACTGAAATGTTGAGGTCCTTTCACCAAAATCGCTCGCGTTTCGGAAAATGTTGAACCAAAAACGCCCGAGAGGTCGTTTTTCGTCGATTTCGAAAACTCACGCAACGTAGAATGGTCCATTTAGGGGGACAGTCGCGCTCCGCGCGACTGAAATGCCCTCCCCATTTTTTCCATAAGCAATTAAGAATGGATTTTTTGGCAGGTGAAACACCGATTTAAAATCGTTCAATTGCGTTTACTTAATATAGACTAGTGGACCTGTGACCGTCTAAATAGGTAGATCAGTGAAGTCGGTACATCGCAGGACGATTCCTCATAATAGACAGCATAAATAAATACTGGCTGTCTTAAAAAAAGACTTTCTTCGCAAAATCAAACTTTTAAGTTGATATAAAGTTGTTTCTATGGACTCATAATATATACAACAACAAAAATTGCTCAATTAAAAAAATAGTCTCTCCCGCCAGTGAAAAACAAATATAATTTGTCGAAGTAAATTTGATTTTCTTTTTGAAGGTTGCTTCTTCTTTTCAAGTTCAATCATTTTAACAATATGGTATGGTGTGAAACAAAAGTATAAAAAATTAAGTATTCTAATGCAACGTACTTAAATTGCATAAAATGTAGTAATTTTAACAAATTTAGCTTATGGTGGGTTTAGTCAGCATTCCGTAGTCGCAAATTAGCCGAAATTTAACCGTAGGAAAATATCTCGCCGCTTATACAGATAAATTAAGAATTCCTTAACGTAACGGTGGGTGCGCAGTAGAAACTGTCAGATTTAACCCGCAAAATGTTTGTTTTGAAACTTCAAATGCTACTGAATGGCAACAAAACCATCTTCATCGGTGATCCTACAAATAAAATTGTATCACGGCGTATTTTTATGTTTGTTTTGTCAAATAAATATTTTATATGAAATAAATTCTATTTGAATAGGAGGCGCCATCTTGTGATTTGCACGTAAAGTTTGGTGGCACATGGTGCGTCTTTCTTTCTGCACGTTATTAATGTAATGTTATTAGTTTTTCGCGACACCATTTTGTCCCTGTGAAATGCATCTTAATCTTTATTGTAAATAATTCATTGTAGTAATTTTGTTAGTAGTTTAATGATACTCCGACAGATGGCTCCAAATTAGGGAACGACCTGAAAGTTAAAACATTACGTCCATTTCTAGGAAACATTAATTTAATCCCAGTGCTGTCTAAACCAATATACGGTTTCCGTATATTTTAACTTGTTAAGAAGTTAAGACGTTCAATTGCGTTGCGGCTACGAAAAGCTGACTAAACGCACCATTACTTTCATAATCAATACAAACTACAACGACAAATATAACAATTGTTTTTTTTTTCAAGTGGCTAAAATGATTTTAACAAAAATGTAAAAAAAATTAGACCCCTTGCGGAAGACCCAGATTGCTTTCAATTGGGCAAAATTTGTTGGTGGTATACGTGGGTCCATAGAGACAACTTTTATCAACTTATATAATGTAAATTGTCAATTTGTCAAATTAAACTCTAAGTTATTTTTAATATAATGGCATGTTTTTGGCCCAGAAACTACAATCTACTCATATATAGAGAGCTTTATTGCAAAAAAAAATTTTTGGTTTGCTTTTTTATTTTAGATTTTATTAAAGATGTTTGTCACTTGAAAAAAAAAACAATTGTTAGATTTTGTTCCCAATTAATTTACATAGAATACAAAAAACGCTGTAATTGTTACAATTACTTAATTTTATGCCAAGCGCAGGAAACCTAAATCTTGCAGTAAAGTAATATTTTTATACTATTATTTCACAACCAATAGTTAAAAATTTTCAACTTGATAAATACTTTAAGCTAACTACAAAAAAACACAACTGAAAAAAATTAAAAACATTAGGCCTCTGGTGGGAGACCTATTTTTGTCTTAATTGGGTCAATCTTGAAGTTGTATGTGATGATGTGATATGTGGGTTCATAGAGACAACGTAAATCAACAACACTGATTTTCCAAAAAGTTCTTTTTATACACCCTACAGCTTGGTTGGTCACTACTTATACAGATTGGTATTGTAGTTTAATAACATTGTAGATATATTGGAGAATCTGTAATACATGTATAAGTATTTTTAAATACCTTTTTCTTAGTTATATTGATATGATAACTGGTAAAACAAATAAATAAACAAACCTCTATTAAATTATAGACATACTTTATTGTAACTTCATTATTGTACAAACAAAAGCAAAAATTACCAGTAAAGTGATAATGAAATAAGTATGTAAAACATATGATTGAGGCTAAAAATTAAATTAGTTACTTTACAGAGAATGTTCATATAATATATATTTGTACAACAATTACATCATTGTATAAATATGTATATATTACAGAAAACAATAAAATAAGTAATAAATGGAATATTTACAAATTTAAATATTTCTTCGTAACATGTTGGTATTGTTTTTTTTTTCAAGTGACAAACATGATCTTAATAAAAATGTAAAAAAAAAATTAGGGTCCTTGCTGAAGACCTAGACTGCTTTCAATTGGGCAAAATTTGTTGATAGTATACATGGGTCCATAGAAACAACTTTTTATCAACTTATATAATGTCAATTGTATATTTGTCAAATTTAACATTAAGTTATTTTTTATATACTGGCATGTTGTTAGTTCAGCAACTACAATCTACACTTATAAGCTTTATTAAAAAAAAATATTTTAGATTTTTTTTTGAGTTAAAGATGTTTGTTACTTGAAAAAAAATATAATTGTTAGATTTTGTTCCCAGTTAATTTACATGGAATACAAAAAAAAAGCTTTAATTGTTAAAATTACTCAATTTTATGCCAAGTGCAGGAGACCTAAATCTTGCAGTAGAGTAATATTTTTATACTATTATTTCACAATCTATAGTTAAAAATTTTACTACAAAAACCCTTACCCCTTACCCTTACTACAAAAAAAACATTTGAAACAAAATATCAACTTTAGGCTTCTTGTGGGAGACCTATTTTTTTCTTAATTGTGTCAATCTTGTTGATGTTATATGTGGGTTCATAGACAACTTAAATCAACTTAAAACTTTGATTTTCCAAAAAGTTCTTTTTATACACTGTACTGCTTGGTTGGTCACTACTCATACAGATTGGTATTGTAGATTAATAACATTAGTATTTTTAAATAACAAATAAGCAATGATAAATAAGTATGTAAAACATATGATTGAGGTTAAAAATTAAATTAGTTCCTTTACAGAGACTGTGCATATTAACATATATTTGTAGAACGATTGCACATCATTCTATACATGTGTACACATATGTATATATTACAGAAAACAATAAAATAAGCAAAAAAATGGAGTATTTACAAATTTAAATATCTCTTCGTAACATATACCTGTTAATTTGAAAAGACTCTTATTCCATAATCGCCCCTGAGAAAACGTTTTGTCAATTTACACGTACCTACGTAGCATCCCACCTTTTAGTCGTAGAAAATGCCACATTTAGCTGGCCGTGTGCAAAGGGGTTTGAAGTAAATACATTCCAACTAAATCCAAAGTTTGTCCACATTTATGGTTATAGCAATACAGACCTTGATCAAATTGTATTCTTTGTAATATGATTGGTGCGTATGTATATGAAATTGAAAATCACATTACGGGTGACCGAGACTTACGATTGGCCGAATCATAAATGTAGATATAACTTTCTTTAAACCAAAATTAGATTCTTTGTTCCTCCATGCTATTTTTCACATCGTAGATGTTATCCGCAAAAATCAAATTAAAATAAATTCAACTAAATATACAAAAATTAATCTAACCTCAAAATAATATAAAATAGTTTAATTCCTTCAAATTCTTGTACTAAATGTTTGATTAGAGGAAAAGTTCTTGTTTATTTTCTTTGGAGTCATCCTCATTTCTGGCATAATGAGCTGATGTTCACGTTCTAGGCTTCTTTCTTGCTCTCTGTCAATTCGCACACTATTTTAATTTCTGCGTTCTTGTAGTTTGTAGGGGCTATGGTATGGTAGAACTGAGTCATATGCCATCTGTGTCTTTCGATATACTTTGACCTGGAAGATGTTTTGTATGTGGGGCTAAATACGTACGATTTATTACTGTACGACAGTTTGTTTACATCCTGAGGAAACCCCATCCTGAAATTATTAATAAATAAGTAAATGTGTTCTACAAATAATCTGTAATAAACTCACCTTATGCTATGCGTGCGGTTGTTTGTGAAATTTCACCATCAAAATATTAGGTTAGGACGTTAGGTAATAGGTGGTGGTTCTTGACATTGGCGCTGTCCGCAGACCCGACTGGTGTACATGGGTGCCATCTAAGCTATGTCTCAAACTGTAATGAATTAGAGTAGAGGTAAAGTAGGCGGCCAAATTTAAACGAAAAGCTAATCATCTCTATTAATTTACTTACTGTGTTTTCGTAGCAGATTAACTGCGCGGTGACATTCGCTATTTGTCAAATTTTACCAGATCATTCCAATTATGCTTGTATGTATTGAAGGTATTAAGTACGTATACAAATTGCTTAGCTTTGTATAGACACCCACTGCAATGTGAATAGGTTATGTTATGATGAGGTTATGGTGGTTGCGTTTTTGACGTTTCTAGCTCGCAGCCATGACGACGCGGAATAAACAGCTACTGAAATATTGAGGTCCTTTCACCAAAATCGCTCGCGTTTCGGAAAATTTTGAAGCAAAAACGCCCGAGAGGTCGTTTTTCGTCGATTTCGAAAACTCACGCAACGTAGAATGGTCCATTTAGGGGGACAGTCGCGCTCCGCGCGACTGAAATGCCCTCCCCATTTTTTCCATAAGCAATCAAGAATGGATTTTTTGGCAGGTGAAACACCAATTTAAAATCGTTCAATTGCGTTTACTTAATATAGACTAGTGGACCTGTATATCGCCTATTTAGGTAGATCAGTGAATTCGGTAAAGTCAAAAAAACACAGTTGCCACCGCCAATAAAATTAGGCTTAATAAATGTTGAAAATTGGGTACACAACCAGCCATGAGGTACATATTTCTCTGTTACTCAATATTTGGCGAGTCTGCTGTCAAAATAAATTACAATTACAACTACAATCTTTAGTTTACCCTCAAAACTTTCTTTTATCCCTAAGGTAAAGATACTACTTTTGGAGGGAAACCGCCCAAATGTGAGAGAAAATCCCCCAATCTGGTAACAGTGCACTGCTTTTTTATATAATAGCATGTGGTTGGCTAAGCAACTACAGTATACCGTATATAGATAACGTTATTGAAAAAATTAAAAATGATTTGTTATTTTTTTTCTTTCAGTTAATATGAAAGATGTTTGTCACTTGAAAAAAAAATGTTAGATTTATTTTTCCCAATACCGACTTAAATGAACTACAAAAATAAGCTAAATTTGTTCAAATTACTCAATTTTATGCCAAGCGCGGAAGACCTAAACATTGCATTAGCATAATATTTTTAATACTTTATAGTTCTGGTTTTTGTTTTGATATTGGACAAACACTATACAGCCAGATGCTCACTTTTTAAATAAAATAAAACGTAAAATATAAAATAAATTTATAAATTTGTATACCAGTATCTACCTTTCCTCCTTCGTAAAAACAAACGGGAAATATGTTAGAGTACCCTCGTCAAGCAAGATAAATCACACATAATAAAATAATGTGAAAATATTTAATTTAAAATTTATTAATGTCTACTATAAACAAAAAACAATTTAGTTAACAAATGAAATTGATAGAAATCTTAATGATAGATCTAGTAATAATACAATAGGTATATAATACCCAAAACTAATACCTAAAATTAATATTATCTAATCTTGAGATGATTTAACCCATTTAATTGTTTAAGATTTATTGCCTGCACCTCACTGACAAAAAAATGCATTTGGTTGCCGTGACCACATGAACTAAATTATTATTTACAAAAATTTAACGTCATACCCAAAGATACCAAAATTTGCATACCACTTGATATGCCCATTCAAATTCATTTGAATTCATAGGTATTAGAAGGCTTGCAGCTTAGAGGGCTTTATCACCCATCTCCAATAAATCATTCAGAAAACAATGAACTAAAATTATTAGTATTTTGTTATACGCTCACGTAAACATTAAATTCCATACCAGTTAACTTCATGTGGTAAACTGAGTGACGTATGCTATAAGTTACCAGACAGACCTATCAATTTTTAGTAACCTTGCGTCATAGCCAAATCTAAAGTACAGGTAGGCACTTTAAACTGCAATATAAAAATGTATCCCTTTACTGTCTACAATGATTATTATCGACTGCGGCCCCTTGGTCTCTCCGGTACTCCCTTGGTACGCCCAATATCTTTTGGGTCAAGTTTTTTCTTAAATAAATAATTGTTTGCCACTTTGTTATGGTAGCTTGTCTACGCAAAGCAAGTTACTGTTATTCGGAAAGACCTGGAACCATTTCCACTGCGTGTGTACTTTTTTCATCATACCACGTTACCTGCAAAAATATTAAATTAACAAAAGCTACGCATTCTAAACTCAAAACTAACCTCAATGTTGCCAACAAATTGATGAATTCCATATAATTCTCTTACTGTATTTTAATTTAATCTGGAGAAACCATTCGAAAGAACCACGGGCAGTTCAAAGTAGTTTGAAGTGGGTGATCAGCCTTTGCAACAAAAGTTTGCTGGGGACCATATTCCGAGCCATTGGAGGCTTTTTTCAGGCGCCTTTATCAATTCCACACCCTATTGATCTACTACTTCTTGCTCTTGCAGCTACATTTTGTATAGCGTTCATTCAAACTTATGTATAATTATAGGTTATGTGACGATATTTCACGCCCGCTAGGGGCGCTAGTAGCAGAAATATCTTGTGGTGCCATCTAATATGTAACCCCTCAAGAGTTGTATTCGTATTAGGTTAAAATAGGTTCTGAGCGGTGCTTTCACGTTGGGTTTGAGACGCGAACTTTTCACAAATAACATTCATTGGATCGATACACATTCTTCGAACAAATATTAACGCAAAGGCAAATAATCACGAATTAATAATTATTATTATAGGTTCGACATGGTTATAGGTTTGTCAAAGATTATTTGTGGGTACGGACTACGGAGTTTGTGCTTTTAGGCCCCCGCAGATAATGAAATCGCTTAGCTTTGTACATACCAATGTGAATAGGTTATGGTTGTGTTTTTGACGTTTCTAGCTCGCAGCCATGACGACGCGACATAAACAGCTACTGAAATGTTGAGGTCCTTTCACCAAAATCGCTCGCGTTTCGGAAAATTTAGAATCAAAATCGCCCGAGAGGCCGTTTTTCGTCGATTTCGAAAACTCACGCAACGTAGAATGGTCCGTTTAGGGTGACGGTCGCGTTTCGCGCGCCCGGAAAAGGTTCCCCATATTTTCCATAAGCAATTAAGATTGGACATTTTGGCAGGTGAAACACCGATTTAAAATCGTTCAATTGCGTTTACTTAATATAGACTAGTGGACCTGTGACCGTCTAAATAGGTAGATCAGTGAAGTCGGTACATCGCAGGACGATTCCTCATAATAGACAGCATAAATAAATACTGGCTGTCTTAAAAAAAGACTTTCTTCGCAAAATCAAACTTTTAAGTTGATATAAAGTTGTTTCTATGGACTCATAATATATACAACAACAAAAATTGCTCAATTAAAAAAATAGTCTCTCCCGCCAGTGAAAAACAAATATAATTTGTCGAAGTAAATTTGACTTTCTTTTTGAAGGTTGCTTCTTCTTTTCAAGTTCAATCATTTTAACAATATGGTATGGTGTGAAACAAAAGTATAAAAAATTAAGTATTCTAATGCAACGTACTTAAATTGCATAAAATGTAGTAATTTTAACAAATTTAGCTTATGGTGGGTTTAGTCAGCATTCCGTAGTCGCAAATTAGCCGAAATTTAACCGTAGGAAAATATCTCGCCGCTTATACAGATAAATTAAGAATTCCTTAACGTAACGGTGGGTGCGCAGTAGAAACTGTCAGATTTAACCCGCAAAATGTTTGTTTTGAAACTTCAAATGCTACTGAATGGCAACAAAACCATCTTCATCGGTGATCCTACAAATAAAATTGTATCACGGCGTATTTTTATGTTTGTTTTGTCAAATAAATATTTTATATGAAATAAATTCTATTTGAATAGGAGGCGCCATCTTGTGATTTGCACGTAAAGTTTGGTGGCACATGGTGCGTCTTTCTTTCTGCACGTTATTAATGTAATGTTATTAGTTTTTCGCGACACCATTTTGTCCGTGTGAAATGCATCTTAATCTTTATTGTAAATAATTCATTGTAGTAATTTTGTTAGTAGTTTAATGATACTCCGACAGATGGCTCCAAATTAGGGAACGACCTGAAAGTTAAAACATTACGTCCATTTCTAGGAAACATTAATTTAATCCCAGTGCTGTCTAAACCAATATACGGTTTCCGTATATTTTAACTTGTTAAGAAGTTAAGACGTTCAATTGCGTTGCGGCTACGAAAAGCTGACTAAACGCACCATTACTTTCATAATCAATACAAACTACAACGACAAATATAACAATTGTTTTTTTTTTCAAGTGGCTAAAATGATTTTAACAAAAATGTAAAAAAAATTAGACCCCTTGCGGAAGACCCAGATTGCTTTCAATTGGGCAAAATTTGTTGGTGGTATACGTGGGTCCATAGAGACAACTTTTATCAACTTATATAATGTAAATTGTCAATTTGTCAAATTAAACACTAAGTTATTTTTAATATAATGGCATGTTTTTGGCCCAGAAACTACAATCTACTCTTATATAGAGAGCTTTATTGCAAAAAAAAATTTTTGGTTTGCTTTTTTATTTTAGATTTTATTAAAGATGTTAGTCACTTGAAAAAAAAAACAATTGTTAGATTTTGTTCCCAATTAATTTACATAGAATACAAAAAACGCTGTAATTGTTACAATTACTTAATTTTATGCCAAGCGCAGGAAACCTAAATCTTGCAGTAAAGTAATATTTTTATACTATTATTTCACAACCAATAGTTAAAAATTTTCAACTTGATAAATACTTTAAGCTAACTACAAAAAAACACAACTGAAAAAAATTAAAAACATTAGGCCTCTGGTGGGAGACCTATTTTTGTCTTAATTGGGTCAATCTTGAAGTTGTATGTGATGATGTGATATGTGGGTTCATAGAGACAACGTAAATCAACAACACTGATTTTCCAAAAAGTTCTTTTTATACACCCTACAGCTTGGTTGGTCACTACTTATACAGATTGGTATTGTAGTTTAATAACATTGTAGATATATTGGAGAATCTGTAATACATGTATAAGTATTTTTAAATACCTTTTTCTTAGTTATATTGATATGATAACTGGTAAAACAAATAAATAAACAAACCTCTATTAAATTATAGACATACTTTATTGTAACTTCATTATTGTACAAACAAAAGCAAAAATTACCAGTAAAGTGATAATGAAATAAGTATGTAAAACATATGATTGAGGCTAAAAATTAAATTAGTTACTTTACAGAGAATGTTCATATAATATATATTTGTACAACAATTACATCATTGTATAAATATGTATATATTACAGAAAACAATAAAATAAGTAATAAATGGAATATTTACAAATTTAAATATTTCTTCGTAACATGTTGGTATTGTTTTTTTTTTCAAGTGACAAACATGATCTTAATAAAAATGTAAAAAAAAAATTAGGGTCCTTGCTGAAGACCTAGACTGCTTTCAATTGGGCAAAATTTGTTGATAGTATACATGGGTCCATAGAAACAACTTTTTATCAACTTATATAATGTCAATTGTATATTTGTCAAATTTAACATTAAGTTATTTTTTATATACTGGCATGTTGTTAGTTCAGCAACTACAATCTACACTTATAAGCTTTATTAAAAAAAAATATTTTAGATTTTTTTTTGAGTTAAAGATGTTTGTTACTTGAAAAAAAATATAATTGTTAGATTTTGTTCCCAGTTAATTTACATGGAATACAAAAAAAAAGCTTTAATTGTTAAAATTACTCAATTTTATGCCAAGTGCAGGAGACCTAAATCTTGCAGTAGAGTAATATTTTTATACTATTATTTCACAATCTATAGTTAAAAATTTTACTACAAAAACCCTTACCCTTACCCCTTACCCTTACTACAAAAAAAACATTTGAAACAAAATATAAACTTTAGGCTTCTTGTGGGAGACCTATTTTTTTCTTAATTGTGTCAATCTTGTTGATGTTATATGTGGGTTCATAGACAACTTAAATCAACTTAAAACTTTGATTTTCCAAAAAGTTCTTTTTATACACTGTACTGCTTGGTTGGTCACTACTCATACAGATTGGTATTGTAGATTAATAACATTAGTATTTTTAAATAACAAATAAGCAATGATAAATAAGTATGTAAAACATATGATTGAGGTTAAAAATTAAATTAGTTCCTTTACAGAGACTGTGCATATTAACATATATTTGTAGAACGATTGCACATCATTCTATACATGTGTACACATATGTATATATTACAGAAAACAATAAAATAAGCAAAAAAATGGAGTATTTACAAATTTAAATATCTCTTCGTAACATATACCTGTTAATTTGAAAAGACTCTTATTCCATAATCGCCCCTGAGAAAACGTTTTGTCAATTTACACGTACCTACGTAGCATCCCACCTTTTAGTCGTAGAAAATGCCACATTTAGCTGGCCGTGTGCAAAGGGGTTTGAAGTAAATACATTCCAACTAAATCCAAAGTTTGTCCACATTTATGGTTATAGCAATACAGACCTTGATTGGAAATTGTATTCTTTGTAATATGATTGGTGCGTATGTATATGAAATTGAAAATCACATTACGGGTGACCGAGACTTACGATTGGCCGAATCATAAATGTAGATATAACTTTCTTTAAACCAAAATTAGATTCTTTGTTCCTCCATGCTATTTTTCACATCGTAGATGTTATCCGCAAAAATCAAATTAAAATAAATTCAACTAAATATACAAAAATTAATCTAACCTCAAAATAATATAAAATAGTTTAATTCCTTCAAATTCTTGTACTAAATGTTTGATTAGAGGAAAAGTTCTTGTTTATTTTCTTTGGAGTCATCCTCATTTCTGGCATAATGAGCTGATGTTCACGTTCTAGGCTTCTTTCTTGCGCTCTGTCAATTCGCACACTATTTTAATTTCTGCGTTCTTGTAGTTTGTAGGGGCTATGGTATGGTAGAACTGAGTCATATGCCATCTGTGTCTTTCGATATACTTTGACCTGGAAGATGTTTTGTATGTGGGGCTAAATACGTACGATTTATTACTGTACGACAGTTTGTTTACATCCTGAGGAAACCCCATCCTGAAATTATTAATAAATAAGTAAATGTGTTCTACAAATAATCTGTAATAAACTCACCTTATGCTATGCGTGCGGTTGTTTGTGAAATTTCACCATCAAAATATTAGGTTAGGACGTTAGGTAATAGGTGGTGGTTCTTGACATTGGCGCTGTCCGCAGACCCGACTGGTGTACATGGGTGCCATCTAAGCTATGTCTCAAACTGTAATGAATTAGAGTAGAGGTAAAGTAGGCGGCCAAATTTAAACGAAAAGCTAATCATCTCTATTAATTTACTTACTGTGTTTTCGTAGCAGATTAACTGCGCGGTGACATTCGCTATTTGTCAAATTTTACCAGATCATTCCAATTATGCTTGTATGTATTGAAGGTATTAAGTACGTATACAAATTGCTTAGCTTTGTATAGATACCCACTGCAATGTGAATAGGTTATGTTATGATGAGGTTATGGTGGTTGCGTTTTTGACGTTTCTAGCTCGCAGCCATGACGACGCGGAATAAACAGCTACTGAAATATTGAGGTCCTTTCACCAAAATCGCTCGCGTTTCGGAAAATTTTGAAGCAAAAACGCCCGAGAGGTCGTTTTTCGTCGATTTCGAAAACTCACGCAACGTAGAATGGTCCATTTAGGGGGACAGTCGCGCTCCGCGCGACTGAAATGCCCTCCCCATTTTTTCCATAAGCAATCAAGAATGGATTTTTTGACAGGTGAAACACCAATTTAAAATCGTTCAATTGCGTTTACTTAATATAGACTAGTGGACCTGTGACCGTCTAAATAGGTAGATCAGTGAAGTCGGTACATCGCAGGACGATTCCTCATAATAGACAGCATAAATAAAAACTGGCTGTCTTAAAAAAAGACTTTCTTCGCAAAATCAAACTTTTAAGTTGATATAAAGTTATTTCTATGGACTCATAATATATACAACAACAAAAATGGCTCAATTAAAAAAATAGTCTCTCCCGCCAGTGAAAAACAAATATAATTGGTCGAAGTAAATTTGATTTTCTTTTTGAAGGTTGCTTCTTCTTTTCAAGTTTAATCATTTTAACAATACGTATGGTGTGAAACAAAAGTATAAAAAATATAGTATTCTAATGCAACGTACTTAAATTGCATAAAATGTAGTAATTTTAACAAATTTAGCTTATGGTAGGTTTAGTCAGCATTCCGCAGTCGCCAATTAGCCGAAATTTAACCGTAGGAAAATATCTCGCCGCTTATACAGATAAATTAAGAATTCCGTAACGGTGGGTGCGCAGTAGAAACTGTCAGATTTAACCCGCAAAATGTTTGTTTTGAAACTGTAAATGCTACTGAATGGCAACAAAAACCATCTTCATCGGTGATCCTTCAAATAAAATTGTATCACGGCGTATTTTTATGTTTGTTTTGTCAAATAAATATTTTATATGAAATAAATTCTATTTGAATAGGAGGCGCCATCTTGTGATTTGCACGTAAAGTTTGGTGGCACATGGTGCGTCTTTCTTTCTGCACGTTATTAATGTAATGTTATTAGTTTTTCGCGACACCGTTTTGTCCCTGTGAAATGCATCTTAATCTTAATTGTAAATAATTCATTGTAGTAATTTTGTTAGTAGTTTAATGATACTCCGACAGATGGCTCCAAATTAGGGAACGACCTGAAAGTTAAAACATTACGTCCTTTTCTAGGAAACATTAATTTAATCCCAGTGCTGTCTAAACCAATATACGGTTTCCGTATATTTTAACTTGTTAAGAAGTTAAGACGTTCAATTGCGTTGCGGCTACGAAAAGCTGACTAAACGCACCATTACTTTCATAATCAATACAAACTACAACGACAAATATAACAATTGTTTTTTCTTCAAGTGGCTAAAATGATTTTAACAAAAATGTAAAAAAAAATTAGACCCCTTGCGGAAGACCCAGATTGCTTTCAATTGAGCAAAATTTGTTGGTGGTATACGTGGGTCCATAGAGACAACTTTTTATCAACTTATATAATGTAAATTGTCAATTTGTCAAATTAAACACTAAGTTATTTTTAATATAATGGCATGCTTTTGGCCCAGAAACTACAATCTAGTCTTATATAGAGAGCTTTATTGCAAAAAAAAATGTTTGATATGGTTTTTTATTTTAGATTTTATTAAAGATGTTTGTCACTTGAAAAAAAAACAGTTGTTAGATTTTGTTCCCAATTAATTACATAGAATACAAAAAACGCTGTAATTGTTACAATTACTTAATTTTATGCCAAGCGCAGGAAACCTAAATCTTGCAGTAAAGTAATATTTTTATACTATTAATTCACAACCAATAGTTAAAAATTTTCAACTTGATAAATACTTTAAGCTAACTACAAAAAAAAACACAACTGACAAAAATTAAAAACATTAGGCCTCTGGTGGGAGACCTATTTTTTTCTTAATTGGGTCAATCTTGAAGTTGTATGTGATATGTGATGATGTGATATGTGGGTTCATAGAGACAACGTAAATCAACTTAACACTGATTTTCCAAAAAGTTCTTTCTATACACCCTACAGCTTGGTTGGTCACTACTTATACATATTGGTATTGTAGTTTAATAACATTGTAGATATATTGGAGAATCTGTAATACATGTATAAGTATTTTTAAATACCTTTTTCGTAGTTATATTGATATGATAACCGGTAAAACAAATAAATAAACAAACCTCTATTAAATTATAGACATACTTTATTGTAACTTCATTATTGTACAAACAAAAGCAAAAATTACCAGTAAAGTGATAATGAAATAAGTATGTAAAACATATGATTGAGGCTAAAAATTAAATTAGTTACTTTACAGAGAATGTTCATATAATAATATATTTGTACAACAATTACATCATTGTATAAATATGTATATATTACAGAAAACAATAAAAGAAGTAATAAATGAAATATTTACAAATTTAAATATTTCTTCGTAACATGTTGGTATTGTTTTTTTTTCAAGTGACAAACATGATCTTAATAAAAATGTAAAAAAAAATTAGGTCCCTTGCTGAAGACCTAGATTGCTTTCAATTGGGCAAAATTTGTTGATAGTATACATGGGTCCATAGAAACAACTTTTTATCAACCTATATGATGTCAATTGTATATTTGTCAAATTTAACATTAAGTTATTTTTTATATACTGGCATGTTGTTGGTTCAGCAACTACAATCTACACTTATAAGCTTTATTGAAAAAAAATATTTTTGATTTTTTTTAAGTTAAAGATGTTTGTTACTTGAAAAAAAATATAATTGTTAGATTTTGTTCCCAGTTAATTTACATGGAATACAAAAAAAAAGTTTTAATTGTTAAAATTACTCAATTTTATGCCAAGTGCAGGAGAACTAAATCTTGCAGTAGAGTAATATTTTTATACTATTATTTCACAATCTATAGTTAAAAATTTTCAACTTGAAAAATACTTTACCCTTACTAAAAAAAAAAACATTTGAAACAAAATATAAACTTTAGGCTTCTTGTGGGAGACCTATTTTTTTCTTAATTGTGTCAACCTTGTTGATGTTATATGTGGGTTCATAGACAACTTAAATCAACTTAAAACTTTGATTTTCCAAAAAGTTTTTTTTATACACTGTACTGCTTGGTTGGTCACTACTCATACAGATTGGTATTGTAGATTAATAACATTAGTATTTTTAAGATTAGTATTTTTAAATAACAAATAAACAATGATAAATAAGTATGTAAAACATATGATTGAGGTTAAAAATTAAATTAGTTCCTTTACAGAGACTGTGCATATTAACATATATTTATAGAACGATTGCACATCATTCTATACATGTGTATACATATGTATATATTACAGAAAACAATAAAATAAGCAAAAAAATGGAGTATTTACAAATTTAAATATTTCTTCGTAACATATACCTGTTAATTTGAATAGACTCTTTTTCCATAATCGCCCCTGAGAAAACGTTTTGTCAATTTACACGTACCTACGTAGCATCCCACCTTTTAGTCGTAGAAAATGCCACATTTAGCTGGCCGTGTGCAAAGGGGGTTGAAGTACATACATTCCAACTAAATCCAAAGTTTGTCCACATTTATGGTTATAGCAATACAGACCTTGATTGGAAATTGTATTCTTTGTAATATGATTGGTGCGTATGTATATGAAATTGAAAATCACATTACGGGTGACCGAGACTTACGATTGGCCGAACCACAAATGTTGATATAACTTTCTTTAAACCAAAATTAGATTCCTTGTTCCTCCATGCTATTTTTCACATCGTAGATGTTATCCGCAAAAATCAAATTAAAATAAATTCAACTAAATATACAAAAATTAATCTAACCTCAAAATAATATAAAATAGTTTAATTCCTTCAAATTCTTGTACTAAATGTTTGATTAGAGGAAAAGTTCTTGTTTATTTTCTTTGGAGTCATCCTCATTTCTGGCATAATGAGCTGATGTTCACGTTCTAGGCTACTTTCTTGCGCTCTGTCAATTCGCACACTATTTTAATTTCTGCATTCTTGTAGTTTGTAGGGGCTATGGTATGGTAGAACTGAGTTATATGCCATCTCTGTCTTTCGATATACTTTGACCTGGAAGATGTTTTGTATGTGGGGCTAAATACGTACAATTTATTACTGTACGACAGTTTGTTTACATCCTGAAATTATTAATAAATAAGTAAATGTGTTCTACAAATAATCTGTAATAAAATCACCTTATGCTATGCGTGCGGTTGTTTGTGAAATTTCACCATCAAAATATTAGGTTAGGACGTTAGGTAATAGGTGGTTGTTCTTCACATTGGCGCTGTCCGCAGACCCGACTGGCGTACATGGGTGCCATCTAAGCTATGTCTCAAACTGTAATCAATTAGAGGTAAAATAGGTGGCCAAATTTAAACGAAAAGCTAATCATCTCTATTAATTTACTTACTGTGTTTTCGTAGCAGATTAACTGCGCGGTGACATTCGCTATTTGTCAAATTTTACCAGATCATTCCAATAATGCTTGTATGTATTGAAGGTATTAAGTACGTATACAAATTGCTTAGCTCTGTACAGATACCCACTGCAATGTGAATAGGTTATGTTATGATGAGGTTATGGTGGTTGCGTTTTTGACGTTTCTAGCTCGCAGCCATGACGACGCGTAATAAACAGCTGTTGGAATGTTGAGGCTCTTTCACCAAAATCGCTCGGGTTTTGGAAAATTTTGAAGCAAAAACGCCCCAGAGGCCGTTTTTCGTCGATTTCGAAAACTCACGCAACGTAGAATTGTCCATTTAGGGCGAACGTCACGCTCCGCGCGACTGAAATGCCTGCTCCATTTTTTCCATAAGCAATTAAGAATCGACTTTTTGGCTTGTGAAACACCGATTTAAAATCGTTCAATTGCGTTTACTTAATATAGACTAGACGCGAGTGGGCAGCTACAAGACGGTATGACATTTCACAAAAAATATTACAAAGACGGTTCTCTTTGACAATATAAAATGAACTACCTACAAATACACTATAATAAGCGGTCAAAAATTATAATTACATAAAAACTCTACAGGTTACCTTAGGACAGTGGTTCTTAACCTGTGGGTATTTACCCCCTTGGAGGTAAAATTGCAATCTGGGATGGGTAACCGAGATCTAGATTTTTTTTAGGTCAATTGACTCGTGTATTCGTCGGCCCTATATCACAGTTTAAATTCTAGAATTTTTGAACTGTTGTCAAGGGAAAAAGTTTTTAATAAAGTACTTAAGCTGCGTAAAGAAACAACCTTTGTTTTTTTGAAAATCCCAAAACAAAAAAGGAGTAGAGTCTTCACACAAAAATAAAAAACAATACATTTATCTATATGCTAGCATATTTGGCTGATTTCTTTCAGTTAAATTAACAGTTTAAAAGTCTCATTGCAAAAAAATATGACCAATATTTTGATAACGCAAGATAAAGTTGCCGGTTTTCTTCGAAAGCCAGAACTGTACGATTGAAAAGTTCACACAACGAAGAAAAAATGCTGCTTCACCAATTCCATCATTCAGCTACTGTATTCTTTCAGAGATTCGTTGAATTGCTATTTCCCGAGCATAAATAATCGTCAAGCTTATTCCTGGGTGTTAAGACCATTTTCTACAGACGTCTAAATGTTTAAAGACGAAGCTTAAGCTTTTAGCTTAAGTTCAATTTCTGGAGCTACGCGAATGCCTCTCATTAAATGTGGAAGTCCATGATATATAAGATCATGATATAACTACATTTTGGACAAAAATGTGGAGTTAATATTCCATTTTAGCCGACAGGGCTTTAAGAATTTTTGTTCAATTTGGTACTAGTTATAAATGTGAAAGCGGGTTTATAACAGTGTCTATAAAAACAAAATCTAGAAATCGGCTCAATGTAAAGCACGACTTTCGATGTGCATTATCAGAATCTAAAGTAAACATTAAAAATATTGTTAAGAAAAAGCTACACCAACGTTCACATTAATTATGTAAACTTTATAGGAATTATGTTAAAAATATAAGACGTTATTATCGTACTGCATATTACTTTTTATGAAGGGGTAAAACCATAATCTCAAGAAGGTCATATGGGTAAAAGTACTGAATAGGTTAAGAACCACTGCCTTAGGACCACTGAGAGAAACATGAAACTAAAAAACACAAGAAATCCAGCAACAAAGCACAGACGCAACAAACAACGTAATCATTGACCAGAGTCAGATCTTTTCAAGATCTTTTCAACTATCCACATGTAAACACACCAGAATGATGGAAACTGTAATACCTGTCAACACAATCACATGTCCGAATGCGTTGTGTGTGTGTGTGGCAGAACTAACAGGCACTACTAGTTCAAAATTCAAAAGGAAATGGGGTCCAGTGTATGGTCTCCAACACGGTCTTTATGAATCTGTAGCAAGTAGCTATACGTGGAGTTAACATCTTGAATATCAGTACGGAAGTTCACAGAGCGTTCATCCTCCCGTACATGCTACATCTCCAAAAACAACCGTCTCTTATAATGTGGTTCAGCATGCAACACCGATGTACTTTTCAAATCAAATCTGTGACCCATCTCCAGGTTATGTGCCACTAATGCGCTTTTTCCCTCTCTGTGGTTATTACAGTCCAGTTTATGCTGTTGTATGCTGGAAGCACCGCAGTCTGTCTCCTCAAAGCATCATAGACTTCAAAAGGCTACGCATCGGAGGACTCTAATGGCATAGGGGGGAAATTACAAACAATCAAACCTGGTTGGCTTAAATCGAAAGGCAGGAATACCAAGCGACCTACATAGCAACATAACATAACATGGCTATGTCAACTACAGGATACATGCAAATTTATTTGTATGTAGCTGTCTTCAAATAACTTTTATCGAAGAACACGCGCGTCAAAAGTCCTTTTCTCAAGTGACCCAAAAGATTTTCGAAAGAAACAAAACATCGGTTTGTTGTGAATGGGCGATAGGGTGCCTCTGGAGTGAATGAACGTGTTTCGTAGTAAAAGCCGGCCGTACTTTCGTGCCCTTTTTTGCCTCCGGGGGCGGCAAGCGAGCGACCGAGCGACCGAGCGAACGCGCCAGCCAGCCAGCCAGGGAAACAAGAGTGCGGTTTAACAGGATCCTAAAACGATCACTTGAGGGTTTTCCGCTTCCAGATAAAATCCCGCACTGTTCTAGCGGCCACACTGCGAGGAGACACAAAACGAGGAGAAACGGGACCGTGGCAGACTGCCGCCTCCGCCGCTTGGGTGAAAATGGTTGGATAACTGGGGAATCCCCTAGGTCAACGATCAGGGCCTCTGACCCTGCCTGAAGTGCGAGCGAGATGGACGAAGTGAACTGGCGAGAGACTTACTTACTGACCTTATTTCCTATCACACAGGGGGGCTGGGTGAATGTCAAGGACGTGCTCGGGGCTGCATTTTTAATTCACACTCTGTGAGCGGGAGACCACGTCGTCGTCGGTTCGGTCGTTTCGACGCTCTCACTGCCATACCGCCGGTCATACCGACAGCACGCTCGGACACCGATCCCGGCGGCACACGCCATCCGCCTACCTTCCTGCTCGTACTACTACGGCTACTATATACTCTTTGCTTCTGCTATTTGTGGCCCGGCTCGTTACTACGAGCTCGGGATCGTGCTGGCATCCCGCCGGACACTTGCGGCATTCCTTGAGAACAGATTCAACTTCTGGGCGATTGTCATCGTAACATCCTCGTTGTCGTCACTGGGGTGCCATAAAGATGATGTGGCACTGGTAGAGTTGAACGCTGTCACGAATGTACGATTCGAAAGGGAATTATGACTATCTAAAATGGAAAGACTTTTTGCTAATTGTTGGTAAACGCAACGATAAATGCTTGGTGAGATCAGGACCCTGTTGTAATGGAAGACTACCGATTTGAAATAGTAGAGCGCGTATTTTAGCTGGCAACATCAAATAGTGAATAGCGGCAGTGACAGCAATCGGGGAAAAGGACCATTGGGGAAAACAAACAGATAAAACTACGCCAACCAGTTACTGCTACAAATATCAGCACGTCACGCATATGGCTTAATTGTCTCTTTACATCTCCTCCTATCCTGGACCAACACTTCAAAGTTTTGAATTTTATGTTTGTCCTTCTCACCTATCTTGTCTTCTGTTAGGAATGTTTATATGTTGGATTTGTTTTATTTTATTTCGGGTATCATGTGGATATTATTCTGTCTTATGTATTTGAAACTTGTGAAACTGTACGCCTACTCTGGCGACAGACTACCCATCATTGGGTGGTCCAATCCATATCGTCTAAGTGCGCCTTTGCTTATGAAATAATAAAATAAATAAATAAAATAACTTTATTGTATGCAAAATACAAAGGGTAAGTACCACACCGAAGTGATATAAAGTACCTCCAGACGAAATAACAAGGAAACAGGCAAAGATACGGTATAAAAAACATCGAAAACTATTTCAAAAAATATCGCACACAATCGTGCCCGATAGAAGCGCCTTCTTCAAGGGTTCGATGGTGGATTCTCGGCTGCGGAAGCCGATGGTGCTGAGGGTATTGTTTACAACAAAGGCAGCGAGATAGGAGAAAGACCTCCTGAAGATTGCTGCCCTGTGTTCCGGAACCGTCGCTGTCGTGGCAACCCGACGAAGCTCTCGGGCATGTGCTTTAATCCGCAGCTGTATTTTCTCGGCCAGATAGGGCGGTTGTTTTTGGACCGCACCCATTCGCAGAGAGCGATGCTCTCGCAATAACCCGGTCAGATGCTGGCGACGGAGGCAGCCAACAGCAAACGCCCAACAGCTGTACTAGATACTCTGCAGTCGTCGCTTACTGGCCTGTGTAAGAAAGGGCCCATAAACAACATCTGTGTAGTCCAGGCTCGACAACGCCAAAGAATCTATAATCATAAGTTTCACTTTAGTTGGTAGAATAGCCTTGAATTGGTAGAGCAGCTTTAACTTCGCGTAAGCACCCCGACACAACCGATCAACGTGACCATTAAAAGAGAGATTACTGTCAACATCACACCGAGGTTCCGAGCTTCTTCGACGATTGGAAGGCTGACACCGTTTAACGCGATTTTGAAGTTCGATTGACCGACATTTTCTCGACCTGCACGACTCCCAATGAGGAGTTACTCGTTGCCCAGGAATAAACCTTAGCAAGTTCGTCATTGATAGTATTTATGCATAAATCGACATTGTCAGCAGTTATCGGCGCGTAAATTTGTGGTAGTTGCATTTCTCGATCACATCCGGTAGATCCGCCGTCAACAGGTTTAACAAAAGCGGCCCAAGCACGCACCCCTGAGGCTCACCCGATTCAACCCTCCACGGCTCGGAGATATTAAAGTTATCAATTTTAGTCTTAATTGTTCTCCCGTTTAGATAATCGCCAAACCAATGCAAAACCGGTCCATCCACGCCATAGTGTTTTAATTTTGCAAGCACGCACTCGAATTCAACACTGTCGAAAGCCTTGGACATATCTAGAAGAACCAAGCCAGTAGTTAATGACCCCCGATGATCTGATACAATATCATCAAGGACACGCAACAAAGCCGTCCTCGTACCATACGATTTAGATGTTTGGGCCTGAAAGATGTAAATCAGGTACCAAGCGAGAGAGTATGTCTCATCAGGTTCAATTTTAGGTACGGTCGAAAGTGGACCCCTTAACGATACGCGTCCGTTAATACGGTTTACGGCAAAGGCGCGCATTCACTTAAATGATTGTAACAACTGTAACATAATTGTCTCCACAATGAAGTAGCTATTAAGGAAAGTGTTAGTGTATTCGTTTAATCCTTCTAGCGCTTTATATTATGAACAGAACGCTGTAAGTTCTGTTACCATCAAGAATACCGCGAACAAGGATTCGCAACCGGGTTCCACAGTGAAATTTTCTTTCCTCTTGGCTACATCGCATCCAGATTGCCCATTTTCACTGATTTCACATTCCTTCGTATCCGTTTAAAACTAATATCTTGATTTGCCTGCTGCCTGCCTATCAGAATCAGGTATCCTCATTGATCTTTATGTCTGCTATTTTTGCTATCTAGTCCAGAGGAGTATATAGCGAGACTTGGAGACTAATCTTTTCATATTGTCCTTGGCTATTACTTGGCCAGGGACACACCATCAGCATATGCTTGTACCTCAGGATTATCTTCACCAAAGCAAATAGCGTATAGCGCCTGCTTGAAATCGCTTGAAACAGTGCAGGTATTTAATAGAAACATGTGATTTATTATCGATCTATTATTTCCCTTTTCTGAAAGCTACCAAGTGGCTTTTAGAAAATGGAAATTTTTTCCTATTTGTTCCTGGACTATTTCTCTCTGTCTTTTCTAATTAGGTGTATAAATGTCTTATACGCAAAATTTAGCATGGTGATGATCCGATAATTTGTCAGCAAATGTGACAAGAGATTGGAGGGGCAAAATCAAGATCACAATTCATGTGTTTATAGAGTTTGGTTGGTAGATTATCAGTTCTGGAATTCTCATCGTTATTATGTTTTTGCCATGTTTTCTAATTCTTTGGAAGGTACTTCCGTTTCCCATCGGTTTCTTGATCTTAGCACACTATGGTTTATGTATCTATGATCGCCTTAAACCAGCGTTGCTCAACTCAGGGGTCCTTTACAAGAAACGGATATCAAAAATCCGCCTGGCAGAATTGTTGATTAAAATATAATGTTTTTTTTTCAATATCTCTTCCGGCCACTAAAGGACACAAGTGTACATATTACATGAATCTGCTGCTCATCCTGGGAACTTGATTTCCGAAGAAGAGGAAAAACGGTTAGCTTTGGATTTCCATCTGTTTGTACATTCACGACGAGATTACTAACCTGTCTTGGCATACAAGTTCAAAAACTGCATTTTAAACGGCTGTAACTTAGTAACATATACTTTATTATCATAAAGAGTATTGTTTGTTATTTTACTTTGTTTTTCCATTATTTTTAAGTTCACCATATTGCGACGTAGATATGACACGGCCATGCAAAATTTGCCCTTATTCATGACTCACATACGGCCCGGCGTCCCACAAAATTCGGGACGATCTGGGAGTCTATTCTCGTCATCTTTTTGAAGCGAATGTGAGACTTCCCGAATGGTTAGGTGAGAGTGGGCGTGTCGGCGGTTGGTCTGTGTTTGGAACGTATGGGCGTGGCGCGTGCGTTATTGTTCTTAGCGACGAACAAACTTGCTCATAGATACGGGTTCGTATGGGCGTGGCGAGTGCGTTATTGTTCTTAGCGACGAGCAAACTTGCTCATAGATACGGGTTCGTATGGGCCTGGCGCGTGCGTTTTTGTACTTAGCGACAAGTAAATTTGCTCATAGCTACGTTCCAGAGGGAAACCGCTGATATCCCCACTCCGTCCACCCAACCATTCGAGAAGTCTCGCATTCGCTTCAAAAAGATGACGAGAATGGACTCCCTGGTCACAATTATGTTATATGTATTTTCTTGTTCCTTCTTTTTGTTAAGATTATCAACAGCTTATCAAGGGCTCCGCAAAGGTTAAATAGTTGAGAAACGCTGCCTTAGAGAGTGTTCACATGCGGATGCAAGATGTGGCCCCTCCACCAAAGCAACGAAGAAGAACTTTATAGAACGGATCACGAGGAAATTATTTTTTGCTTGGGCATGCAAAATTTGAACTCATAGAGCCACTAAATGGATAACAGACTGGCAAATGGTTGACATCAGAGACATACCAAGGATTATGGCACTAAAATCCACAAGACTGCACTGTTATAATTTGCTCCAAGGCTTCTTTGTTGTTACAACTTACACATTTCGGACACAGGCCCGCTGTCATACAAATGAATTGTTGTTGTAGCAATAAATGCAATCACAATGATAAAACAATCTAAATTAATTGAACTAATTTCATAAAACAATATTTCGTATTAGAATAATATGCTCCAAAAGTAATGAACAATGTCAAACCGTCGTCCACCTCGTCGGCTGATAACTGTCATAACAACCCATTGCCTTCCTTACGTTAGCAACAGAGCGTTTGTTGATTTCGTTCCGCTGGCAACTGCTTTTTCTCCTCCGTGAAAAAGTTCACTCCAAAAAAGCACTGTTAAAATAGGTGAACGTATTTGTTGAATATTTCAACCGCTTTTTGTTTACAAATAATTAGAACATTCCCTTTGTCTCCGTGGACAAAAGTCATTGTAATACCGCGTACTCGCCGACATCATTATTATTTTAAATCCGGCTATTTTATACAACGGCCCGTTTAAGTGCCTTTTTTCATTCGCCCGAGAATTTTAATTCTCCTTCCGTCAGTTCGTTTTTCTCTCTTTTCATCGTGACGTGCGACTTTTATTTTACCCGTCCCATCCCATTACAGACTCAATTATAATAAAGTCGTCCCGGATTGGCCACCCAATGAGGTCTTCCACCATGAGGTCTTACGATCGACGTCTACACTGCATATTTATTAATTTAATACTTTACGGGTTTCAAGCGCTAATATTGGATTATATATCGAATCGCGGACAGTAATGAGATCGGGTGATAAAACAATTAAGAAAAAACAGAACGCGTTTTTTTTGGGTTAGCGGGAGAGCTGCCGTCGAGGTGTGCCTAACGCTGAACGATGACTTGTCTTGTTCAGATGAATGCCTCAGACGTTGATTTATATACAGTGAGCCGTGGCAGAGCGCTTTGTTATTAGGGCGCCATCTGTCGGGTGTATTATTATTTTTAAATGGATACTTGTACGTTTGGAATTGTTCTAGACGAATTGTTTTATTTTCTCATTGTTGAGGGATTAAATTACTTAATTCTTGAACATGGCCAAAGAACATACTGCAAACAGATGCTCAAGACTATGATAGATTTTGAATGTTTATTTTGGCATGGTAAGCACTTTTGTGGGATAACCAAAAATGTAGCTCTTCTTCCATTTCTATAATCACTTGATAAGACCAATATTCATCCACTATTGACCAGACTAGCATTAGAGCGTTGTAAAATGGCTAAATTAAAAAGAAGTAAAAAAATAGTATTTTTATCAATTCGTGAGTTCTCTTGGTGAAAAGTAACTTTTTTGCCAAATGTCGCCTTTGCTTTTTTCTTTCTTTCCTTATTTAAAGGATTCAAGAAGGTTATAACAAAAACTGAAAGCCTCGTTTTCCACTTTTTGAAGCTAGAGAAATCATAATGCAACGTGATATACACCCTGTTAAATAGGTTCAAATAATAGCTTGAACCTTGAACATTAAAGCTATGAAAGGAAAAACCATGTGACAACCCTGTGAAGTGGTATATCATACCACGACCTTTAAGACAGGCGGTTGGCAAGATATGTTTCCCTAGGTATGCTGAAACCAAAACTTCAACCTTAAAATTTCAGAGTTTTTACGATAAACACCAGTGCCAACCATTAGTAGTAATATTTCATTAGCTACTGTCAGAAGTTGACCCAAATGGTCGTGCACATGGTTTTTAAAGCCAGTCCTACACAACTTGTTTTGTCTCGGCTATCATGTCACATCATATTTTTAGAAGATTTTTTTTGGAGCATTTTGTGTATTTTTGTGCAAAAATATGATGTTATGGAGACCTTGCTTTACCAGTTTTGTAATGTACGAGGTGACTCCTAACAAAATATCGCATCGCACCTTTTGAATAAAACAGAAGTTCACAAGTGTTGCTTATTGTCATCCAAGAAGACAGTAGCAATCTCGTTCTCATTTGTTCTCACTTGAATCCCATTAATAAATGGAACTGATTTTGTCCTATTTGGAACGGATTTTCCGAATGCAACCAATTTTTTTACTGTTCCTTAGTCTCAGATTATATTATTGCTAGAGCCAAGTTTTATCAGCCGTTAGAAAACAACGTAAACTTCGTTGAGATTATTCTAAAGCTTGCCAAAACATTGATTAACACGGCTATTGAAGATTGAAGCAATTGTCTGCGCATTTCGGTAATAGCCCAGTGAAATTAGGATTTCACTAAGAAATTCAAACCCAGCTGGAGTATTGTATACACCTTTGGTTGGGCATTACAAATAATCATCTATGTAGGTTGGATATTTGGGTAGAGAGCTGATTGAAAGCCTCGTCTTGGTTAATAAAAAATTATTAATTCCAATATTTCGGTAACGGTTGCTAGCTTTATCAAGGAGGCTACAAGTTTTGAGGTTAGAACATGTGAAAATTGTATCGAAAGTCTACTTACAATAAATAGTCTAGGCTACATGGATAATTGACTTATACATAGCTGTCGATGACGTTCTTGTTTGTATGATAAAACTGGATTACCGGATTTGAATAGAATTCCCGTGTGTGTGACTGACAAATTTTTGTTGGTTATGATTTTATAGTAAACGAGACTGAACTGTTTTCAACCTCACATTGCTGCAACCGGTGGGAAAAGTTTCAATTTGAAATTTGAAAACTGGATCAGTACAGGTCGACCATGACAATTACCAGAAAATGAGTGCAGTTAAAGTTGCCTGTATCCAAACCACAATCGTTTGAACCAGAACCACTTGGTTTGTTTAATAAATAACTGTACATTGTGGTGAACCCGTCGTCATCAGACGTCAAGTTCATAATGGATTCGGTTGTCTCAATAGCAATCATCTCAAAAAATAACCTCTCTGTTAAGAACTCTTTGTTGAATATTATTTTAGAGTTGTCAAAATCCATATTATGAGAGGTGGCGTTTGCATGTTGTGCAAGGGCGCTGGTATCTTTCGCGCAGGTATTTTGAGCCAACCCCCGTTTGTCCCACATATTTGAGGTTATTAGTTATTTAGGTTACTAGTCACGTTATTACAAATAATGTACACAAGTTCCCATCGGATATCGTGTTCGAGTTGTCAGTTATTCACAGTAACAGATGGCCGAATTGGTTTTTAACAATATCTTGCGTTTTATTGATCGGACGGCGTTTGGCGTTATTACAAAACTTCTAGATCTTTTAATTCTCAGTAATAATATAACAAGAGAGTGAGAATAAATTGAAAATAATTTGACAGATTGTTTGAAAACTTGTTGCCACTCGAGCCCTGCGGGCTCTCGTGACTATTGCCAAATGGCAACAAGTTTGAACAAAATCTGTCAAATTATTTTCTAATTTATGGAACTCTCTAGTTATATTTGACTAGATTATTTTTTGATTCACAAATTTTTACAATAAAAAAGATCAATAAAACTATCATAAAATTATTGAAAAATTTAATTTAATTAATTAATACTTACAATATATGAAAATATCGTTGACACATTGTGAATATATTAAAAGAATTAACAATTTAAATTAGTACAATGAAAAACGCAATTATTAAAAATATTTCGAGACTCATTACCATTTACTATTAGCGCACCTTTGTGCTCCACCCTGTGCAGTTTTTGTAAAGATGGGATTGTATTCAATGCGGCCAGTATTTAATCTTTTTATGTCGGTTTCTTTTTTAAAATAATGAACTAAACAAACATTTCGTAGCTTCTCCTCCCCTCCAAGCTAGTTCATACGATGCAACGTGAAAAAACTTTCTTTGCAATCCACAAGGTGTATCTTCGTCCCAATAGTTTAAAATTTGCAACAATTCTGTATTAGAAAGTGCCACAGAACTTTGTTTGTGCTTTTCAGGATGTTTTTGTAAAATTTTTCTTTTTGCATCTCTTGCATTCCGAGCATTTCTGAATTCTATATCATGGAAAGGATCAAAGGACCTGTTATACTTAATAAAGTAAAGTTCTTGAACTAATTTTGCCGTTTTATTCCACATTGTCTTTATTACTGCTTCTTTATAATCATTTCCGTGTTTTCTTTTCATGTTATAAGCCCAATCTTTTAAAATCAATGCCAGAGTAGCTGTTGTAGTAGATTGATCCAGAATATAATTTCTTTCTTTGGTGAAGGTCTTAAATTGTCTCCATATAGACTGATTACTTATTAGAGTATTTTTCGAAGTAGTTTCTAAAATCTTTTTTGTAATTTCTGCATTAGAAAAGGTACTAAACCGATGACTTTCACCCATTTCGCGTTGACACAATTAAGTAATTATTTTGACAAGTATCTAACAGTTGCTAGGCAAATAAAAGCTACAGTGCTTATTCCCGAGAATAATCACAAGAGATTTATTCCCACTATAATAATGACATAATTGGTTGAAACTTACCCTTGTGACAAATAAAGAAGCATTTCATTGGTTTTAAGAAACGTCAAAAAATAATCTATATAAAATAATGTCTTCCTATCGTTTAAATACGAGTTGGCATTTTCAAGGTATGTCTAGAATAAGGCCAAAAGCACTTAAGAGAAACTACCCAAGTCACTAAAAACATGATTGAGCATCATATTTTATAATAAACAATAGAAAACACTTAAAACTTGGCCATTTCCAGGATATGTCCATCAGAAAGTTAAGAAGAGTCTTATGAAGTGTATTTTTGTGCAAATGCAACAAAACGCCTGTAACTATAAAGTCAAATGTATGCTAGTAAAAGAAAAGAAAGAAAAAAAATTCAAAACAACCAAGGGAGGTAATAAAACACTTTTTTCTTCTGAAGAACATTTATCAAAAGCGGCTAACTTTTAACTATATGATTATTGTTTTTTTTTATCATAAATAATAATGCTACTTTGATATTCCCTTTAAATTTTCCGGACGCGTGCCTTATACAATATGTGCGGTGCTTCTGTTACGAGTAGGTGATGCCCTTCACCCGTAGTAGGTAGGTTACTTGTACAAAAACGCCTGTACTGATAATTAAGTAATTAACTAGATAATTAAAGGGTCTTCCAATTTTATCCTAACTCTCTGGGAAAAAATGTGTTAGTGACATTATCTAGTTTCTTATTGGGCTGACGACAAAAGTACCTAGATTGAAATTGATAGATCTTTTTTTCTACAATCAAGGTTCTATTCATCTTCTGCGTACAAGTACCGTCACAAGTAGTAATGAACACAATATTCGTACATTATACAGGAATCACAATCTACTATGTATTTGAATAGATAGTTACTTATATACACAGTTTTGTTGCATTTCTGTTCGAAAACAAGGGGGGTAGCTATGCTATTATTGTTTTTCTTATTATAAAATATGATGATCAATCATGTTTTCAAATACTTGTAACGCAGAATGGGTCACCCAGCAGATAAATACTTTATTAGTCTTACGAGCTTTTGACGTATTTTCAGACGTATAACTAAAAAATGCCAAGTCGAACTTAAACGATGAAAAGTCATTTTTTGTAGAAAGTAAAAGATATAGAAGTATTGTTATAACGCCCATTGTTATTCGATCAATAGAAAAAAAAGATATTGTTAAAAAGCAATTCGATATCGATGGGGATTTTTTTGCACATTATTTTTATTGCCCAACCAGCTGAGTTAGAATTTTTTAAAGTAAGCTACTTTATTTGTCTAGGTTCACTGGGTTTCAGATAGGCAAGATGTATTCCCGATCGGCTAACATATTAAATAAAAATGTACTCTAGCGATAAGTCATATATCTCAACTTGCAATTAACCTACAATGATGAATTATGTTTCCGTTCATGCCTATAGACTGTAGATGAAGGAAAATAGAGCAGCTACAAATAAAAGCAACGTATTGAGGTGCGGTCCATTCCTTTGTGAATTATATACAGAGTGTGTCGTTACACGTCCCTAATATTTATAGGGGTGATAGAATATATAAACTTTACTCCTGTAGTGTTTAGTGTCGAATGCACGATATTTTTTCTGCCATTATGCTTAATGCCAACATTTAAAGGGTTGTAAATAACTTCTTATCACAGCATAAAATAATAACAGCTCGAAACGACATAACATCACCCCAAGTCCTTAGCTTTCGCAAACAATTAATTAAATGTTAATTAAATTCCGTATGCTAGCACGAGAATGCATAATTCACAAACGCAATTATAACAACAAACAACTCGGCATGCCGTGCGTTCAAATAATCAATTAGAAAGTAAATTAAATTTCCCTGCAGTTATAATCAGAAAATGTTTCTTCCTTGGGGTTGGTATCGTTAATAAAGAAACTAGATTTAGGGTGAGGTAGTGAGGGTGGATATAATCCGATTGAACGTTTTGATAAGTAATCCAAACGACCTCGCGGGGATCAATAACTTGGGCCTTTCGAAAACACCACTCAGAGTTATTAGAATATTGTGCTACTTTTTTTACAATACCGGCGGAATAACCGTGTTAATTGATTAATCAATTCAGGATTGACATTGTACGAAACAAAAACATGTGCTTTTTGTCTTTCTAACCTTGATAAGTTATATTTGTCAGCACGCGATGAAGGTATTTTAATTTTATCGGATCAAAATGGAACGATTATGTGGCCATCGTAAATCTGGTTTATATCGATATTAGGAAAAGATGTTCCAGTCACGCGACGTACAGTGGTGGGCTTAGAGTATTTTTACTTTATCATACGCAGTATGTAAAGTATTGCAATCGTGCCAAAAAAAATTTTTGAGATTTTAGCGGAAATATGTCTTTTTGGGTCCCCTGAACATTTTTGACCAAGGTACAAAAAAATGTCTGTGTGTGTGTGTGTGTGTGTGTGTGTGTGTGTGTGTGTGTGTGTGTGTGTGTGTGTGTGTGTATGTGTGGATGTGTGTACTTGTTTTTGTGGCGACGATTCCGGAGAAACTACTAAAGGTATCGGGACGAAACTTCATATTTGGAAGTTTCATAACCAAACTTAGAGCTGAAAAGCTTTCTGTTGAAAATGGTCCAAAGGAACTTCAGGTTTAGTCTTAGCATTTTTGAAACATTTTGTAAATAAACCGCCTTTTCTGGAATTTCGTCGAAATAGTTAAATAATAAATTAAAGAAGATGAAATTCTGAATAATTTATCACTATGACATTTTTTGGTACAATCAATAGTTTAGCTGCTTGAGCAAATTCTATTTCATCGAGATCGGTCGTACTCCTTTAAAACTAGTAGCCAGGATATGTCAGATTATATGTCAGATATGATTCTAATGACAGTACGTAGTGTCAAACGCAAATGTTTTGACAACCTACTGTCAATATAAGCTGCGTTCGGATATAGTATACCGTACACTTTTTACACCCAATAACACGTAAGTGACATTTGGACAGTGTACCCTGTGTCAGCGGAGTACAATATGCGACCGCAGCTTTATTGGACATATCTGTCTAGTTCTACTAGTTTTATTTTAATGCAGACATAGCCGATCTCGATCAAATAGAATCTCATGCAGCTAAACTATTAATTTTATATATAGTATGATAAAGTCATGTGCCTGGCCACATCAGATTTTTTTTATTTAGTTCCTATAGGTTAGGGGTTCTCAACCGGTGGTACGCGTACCACTAGTGTTACGCGAAGGACTTCTAGGTGGTACGCAAAATGTACCAAACTTAAAATCATATTTATTCGATAATGTTAAATTCTTTAACCCAAAATTATATCGGTCAAATCAGATAATTCTCATTACCGTACGTCGACGTATTTCAAATGGCACATTGTGTAAAAGTAAGTGTAGTTAAAAAGATAAATGAAAGTTAATATTTTGCGCTACAGTTAGATGAAATACTGACATAATTAATTTTTATCAATTATTAGTCTTTATCCGATTCGAGGTGGAAGAGAAAATTGCAGAGGAATAATTATTTTGTAAACCTCTGCTCGAAAGAACAACTGGTGAAATATTCATATTTCTTAATAATTTTATGTTTAACAATTCCATTCCATGAGCGAAATGCACTGGTGTCTGCACTGGTGGAGCTCGGCATTTAATAAAAAATAATTGCAGTGAATATTATTAAAAGTCGAGCATGCAGTTCACGAATGTTTTTAATATTATGTCAGGAGATGGGTAGCAACAGAAGTCACTCTTGTTACATTCCGATGATAGATGGCTCTCGAGAGGTAAAGTTTTAAATCGTCTCTTCGAACTTAAATCAGAAGTTCAAGTTTTTCTTGAAAACGCTAATTTCGAATTCAGAAATTCTTTCTTTGACGATTTGTGGATGGCCAGACAGTATTTAGCTGATATTTTTGGAAAGCTGTATGAATTAAATTTAGTTTTGCAGGGATCAAAGGTTCATTTAATTATCGTTGAAGATAAAATTACCAATAAATAAATCGAGTTAATTATAAAAGAAGTTGATAAAAATTAATGTAGTTTATTGCCAGCATTCGAAGGCTCCCTTGAAGAACGATGGGAAACATCAATGACGAATTAGTTGGATATAAAAAAATTATTGATTGCACCTCTTTAAAAAACAATAGTTATTTTCCCAAATCTATGACAATGAAAATTGGATCAGAAATCTAAAAGGTATGTAAATACCAAACTTCACAATCTAATAGAAAAAGAACATTTAAGAACATTTTATAGACATTTCCTCACACACAGCGCTGATAGAAGAATTTAAAATTATTACAATCACCGTTTTTTGGATCCAGAGGAAGAATTATTTTAAAGAAACTGGAGATTAAGATATTAATTAGTCTTTAATGCCTTTTTGCGCCACGATTTATGTGAAATTTATGTAGGTATGGGTTTTCATCAATATTATATTTAAACAACAAACATAAGCCAAAATTAATGATTGAGCCAAATTTGAGCTTGGAACTAATTGACACAGATCATGATATTAAAAAAAAAAATGGTTTAGCAAAACAACAGCAAGGGTTTTTTTTATTTTACTTTTGTATACCAAATGAAATTTTGTTAGGTATATAATTTTTATTGTTATTGGTTTCGATGAGAGGTTTATTACAAAATAAATAAGGATTATTTCTTTCCCGGTATTAATATGCATTTTTGTATAAAGGGTGGTGGTACGAAGAAATTTGGATATTTTTTAGGTAGAACACGGAACCTAAAAGGTTGAGAACCCCTGCTATTGGTGCTTACAAATTTCCCGTTCTTCAACCGACTTTAAATATTTCCCGAAAGAAAAATTAATTTAACCAACTTTTGCTTGCTTCGTTTTAATTTTTTCAGTTAAGAACAAATTTTTCTAAACCTTTATAACTAAAACATTCCTTATACAATTTACAATATGTTATCCAATAACCTAATTGAATTTTAAATGCCTTTCTTATGTTTTGCGTAAGGGCCTGATTTTGACAAGGTGTTCTTTTCTGCGTCCAATGTTATTTGCTTGTAACCAAATGATGATTCAATTATCGCAGATTAAATCGGTTTTCATGTAGAATGGCATTTTCAAATGCAAAATGTCTAGATAAATTCTGACTAACATACAGGGTGTTTCAGAAATAACTGGTAACGTTAAAGAAGCATATGCCCAAGGACGTAATTAGCACGTTTTGTCAAATAACGTATGATCTAACACATTCTTGACAAAATTAATGAAGAAAGACGGAGTCCGTCCCTGCACAGCGCAAGAAAATCGACTACACTCCACTACAGCGCTGGTGCAACTAGCGACTCATCAAAGCCGCCGGCAACATATAGATCTCCCTCCACTTTGGCGTGACGGCTACGGCGACATTCTATCATATCATATGTGGTCAGCTGTTTGTTGGTTTATCTACAATAAGCTACAATCTTTTGGATTGTTTCTGGGTTGTCTCCTTTCTGTTAAGACTCCGTTCTGAAAACATGGCAACTCCGAAACGAAATATTTCGTTGCAATGTTTTTTTTAGCTGGGAGTGGACAGCCTGTCCCCTACCAACGTCAATCCGTAGTCACCAGTTATAGGCGGTGTTTAAAGCTCCTGACGTCTGCTGTCTGCACCGGGCAGCACTAATATGGGCAAATAAATACATTTCTGGCACTTACGCTTTATTATGGCAATTATAATGATGGGTTAAAATTAACCCAAACTTAAATAAAAAATCTATTTTGGTATCATGAGTTGGGGTAGATGTTTTATATTTGAAAAAGCCAAAGAAGTAGAAGTAAAATTAATTTTTATCTTTCCAAAAAGTTAGTTTTCTTCCAGCCCAACTCGTTATTTATCTAAGAAGTTACACTGAAATGTTCATAAACTTTGAACAATAAATAACGTTTTTATTTCAAAACGCGTTTTAGGAGAGGCAGAACTGGGTCTTAACGATTTATTCATGGGAAAACTTTTCGTGTGCAATTCATTTATTATAATATAAATGGTTAGATATAATTTCTTTCATGATTCATGAAGATGGTGGGCACAGAAAGTTGTTTTTTATTTTAATTAAGAACAAAAAAGAAACAAAACATTCTTGCCATGCATAAACTTTTCCCGGCTTTTTGGAACCCCATCCGCAATTTTGTCTCCTTTGCAGTGGCCCGCTCGTGATTCGTGAATTGTAAATCACATAACAAAACGGTTAATAAAAAAAGTGGTAGGAAATTTTATGGTATAGTCAAAATCTGTAATTTTTTTTTCGATTTCCAAATGTCCAAGAAAATGGAAAAGTTTTCTTCTTTGCTATAAAATTAGTCGGATTGAGGCGTAGGAGGCATAAAAGTGTGTATATTGACGTTTAGAAAATAAATAGGCATAATTCATGGTATTCAGTTAACTCTGAAGAAGCGAACAACTTGGTTGCAAAACAGATTAGTAAGCAATTACAGATTTTTGCGGAATTTTGTTCTGCTGACCGGTATTTGAAAACTAAAATATTAAATAGCAAAATATTAAGCACTAGTAAGTAAATTCAATTAGTAACTGATGTAATTCTATTTCTGTTTATTCACCATAGTGCTAAAAACACTGGCTTCCGGCCAAAACTTCTTTAGGAATTATATCCTCTCACGTTTTGGGTAAAATTATGGTATATACTAAAGTGTGGAGGAATTATGGCTTCAATGTAATATAGAGAGAAGAAGAAGTATGAGCTGCATCTACCTTCACGTGGTGAGCACTTTGCAATTCTTATGCTAAACGATCACTTCGCGTGAACAGAAGATTTGTTTGAGATCGCAAATTCTTTGGTTTTTGAACCAACAAAATAATATAAAATTAAAACAAGTAGTTCTTTTAACATATTTTCTGTACTTTTTGGAAAGTTTTCTTAATACCATCCAATTTATATCGTATGTAAATAAGTATATAGTTTTTCTATTCTTGTGTACCAATAATAGAAAACAAATCCTAAATTTTGGAAACATAATAAATTTATTTGTCATAGCACGTATTAAAACTTCGACGCAATTATGTACAACATATCACAATGTAAAAGTTATATTAAGTATAGAAAATGCTGTTGCGCAAAATAGAGGTGAAAGCAAATGCATGATTAGCGAGGTAATTATGTCAAACACGTTAGATAAAACGGCGACCGTTTCCGTGTTTGATATTTTAAAACAATATTTTGTGGAATTCTGCACGCACACTTTCTACAACCAACACGAGTTGAGTTTTTTCACAATCGCCAGTTGAATAAAATAGCAATAAAAATTAGAAAATTAAACGAATTATGATAATAACCAGAAATTAATTTTTCTATTCGATTAAACGAAATGAAACCAATAAGAATAAAGAACAATAATTCGGTTTTAATACAACTTTTTTACGACCGAATTATAATCTAATATCCGTTAAGTTTGCGTTTACAAATAAAACGAACACAAGCTGCCTGTGAAATTGAAATTATAGCTGGTTTCTTTGTGATATTGTAATATCGTCTAGTCATTTTCTAATTTACTTTCATGGAACATTTGATAAATATTTAGCCATTTGATTGTCCGCACATGAAAAAAAACTTAATATACCAACTTAATAAATCTAATTATAATGCTTCGTTACACCGAAATCAATTAAAAATTCTTTAATTTTGATTCTTTTCTTGTTTTAAATCAAACACCAATAAAATAAAAGCAAAAAACTGCCTGTAGGGTTTGTGAATACTACGTGAATACGTATCGAATTCTTGGTTTTACCAACAGATGGCGTCCCAAGCGCAATTTGAATACTACAGAGAGATGCCGCGTCCTTGCTTGTGCAAACTCTATTGACCTCGGTAAATATTTATCCACCGTAAATATACCAACAGCATATGTTAAATCAAAATGGCAGATTAATGGGCACCTTAATAAGTAAGCAAACATGCAATATTCTTGCTAAATGTACTTACAATGTATTTGTATGGACGAGTATTTAGTTTATATTATTATATTTCTATATAAATAGTTATAGATAGTAGTTATAAAATACCAGAAACACCATAAAAAAGTTATAATGACACATTACGTCTATTACGATACACAGTACATGTTTACTTACTTTCTCTTTAACTGGTTTTAAGAAATTTCCATATTGTTCTTCCTTTGACATTTACAAATCACATCATGTTTTTAATTAGCACAACTATAAATGAGTTTGTCATAATCAAAAACATTTCTATCTGCAGTTATTTTAAAAGGTCAAACCGGTAGTCATAAATCTTATGAAAGAAGCTACTAATACGTCAATATATTTTTTTATGATAATTAGACTATTTTTACTGAATTCATCTTTAAATTTACTCTGAGCTTAATGGTTTGTAGTCCCTTGAAACCAATATTGAAGTTCGTCGATGCTATATTATGTTGTTGAGGTTATAACTTTGTGTGTATACAAAATTGTGCCCTGAAACTACCTAAACTAGCCCTTTGAAGTGGTTGTCGACCAACTCTAGCTAGATTGATGTTCATACTGGATGCATTCATTCGGGATCTTATTCGTAGATTCTTGTAATATTTTGTAATAACCTTTAAAACTTAAATGAAACCCAAATTTTGAAACTACGATGAAATCAGCCATATCATTATCAGCATTATATCAGTTCTAAAATGTGGAAATTATCAAGCCAATTAGTTGTTTGTGGCAAAAGGCTAATATACCGAACTAGTTGGGTAGGACGATTACAGGACAATCAATTGATTAACTCTTTGTTAACTGCAATATTTCGACGGTTTATTATGTCTTCATCAGGTAATAAACTAAGTTAATAGAGATGGCAATTTGAAGTTTCAGCAAAACCATTTCCGAATGCGGAGTATAAACATTTTAAAACTTAAAACTAGCATAAAATTGTTCACATCCCATCACAGTACTACGTTCGCACTGAGTGTCACTACTAACGGACTGAATGAAATGCAGGATTATTAATTTAATATAAGTACATATAATAGATAGAGCAGGCGGGTAACATAACATATGGAGAAACAGTCTTTGTTGGCATAATGCGCAATAAGTGAAGAGGCGACCTTAAATCGTTGTCTTTATTTCTTGAAAGTTATATAGAGATTTATATATAATTTCACTATCGGTTTTCACGGCAATAAAACGTAAACTCAAATATCCCATATATTTATTGTTATGCCTGAATTCTTAGAGAATCGTATAATCGTTTGGTACAAAACCGCTAGTTATAATTTGACGATTGTTCTAAATGGCATAGGTGTTGAGTATGTATTTTTGTATTACAAGCAGTTATGAATTCAAAATTGATGTATTTAACAGTTGATTACGTGTAGCGGTTTGTTATACTTGTGACTATGTTTTATGAATATGGACATTGTTAATCTCATATATTTTTGATAATGGTCTCAAATAGTTTGAAAAGAAAAATCTGACAACGATAACTTTAATTGAAATACATATGCCTACAGAATGCCCTCAGAGTGTGCAGAACTTAATTTAATAATTACATACTGGTAAGTGTAACTTACTATTCATGGAAAATTAAGTTTGTAGGAGATACATCACTTTAGCTGGTATTGTTAAGATCATCCTCAAATGTATAATCATTGTAGAAAATTTTGATCGACACTTGGCTACCGAGTTGCTGTCGTTTCCCGTTTTGCTCACCATGTCAGCTTCTTCCAGCCTTACTGTCTAAACCTTGATGGATTTTCTAATTTTCTCGTATCAGGAGATCGAATTCAAACTATGTTGTTTGTTAGAGTTTTCAGATATTCCAGAAACAACTTTACGGTCTAAAGGGTCTAATATTGTTTCATGGAAGCGTTTAGATGACACACTCCGATCTTGTCGACTCCTAATCCTTCTGGGATATATCCTCTTCTCCATAGCACATGCATATAGTACTTCCTATGTTTACCCAATCCTGTGATGCTTCGTCCTTTCTGTCCTGTAACTACACCTGTCCATTGACTGAGGCCGGCTTTGCTCATTCTGTGCACTGTCGTCGATAGTTTAGCTTTATAGGAAGGTTGGCAAGGAAGGGTGCATCCAATGCATTTACCCTAGGTGGCCCTTCCAGTGCTCCTCATATCACTGGCGTAGTAAGGTGTTACTACATGTACAGAGTTCAGTTTCTGCACTGAGGACTTTCTGCAGGAAAGATTCTGATCATTCAGGTCCTTCATTCGACAACGAGTAGTGACAAATAGTCGAAATCAGTGGCGGCTCGCAGCTAGAGTTAGTGGGGGTGCTGCTCCAGAAAATTGTTTGGCTTTGTTTTAAGTAAAAATAAAAACATGTATAAAAGGAAAATTTATTCAAACACTTTTTTGATAACATCGTAAAAGAATTTAGGAAAAGAAAGCAATGAAAACGGATTTCTTATTTACTTTACCCTAAATAATTGTTACATGCGTTAATAAATTTATGTAAAAAATAAATTTCCTGAAAGCTACGCTTAAAAAATGCACTAAAATATAAAATTTTCAAAATGTTCCAATTGTTTCATGCATTGTCACCGGAAATTCACATGCAAAAATTCAGCTCGATTGGAGGTAAAACATCGATTACAAGATTTGGACATGACAAACAAATAAACATAAGTCAGATAAGCGTAGTGATAAATTTATGTAAAAAGCACATTTTTTAAAAACTACTCTTTATAAAAAAATTGCATTAAAAATTATTTTTTTCTTTTTAAATGTATTCTTTTATGCATTATCACCGAAATTTGTCCACATGCAACTCGACTGGACATTGGGATGTAGGTAAAATATCAATTTGAAGATTTAAATGTAACGAACAAACAATTGAAGTTAAGATAACTGCAGTAAAAAAAATACATTCTTCTTGTTTTAATTTGCGCCAAAAAGATGAATAATTTTCTCCTTGGTCTCTGGATGACAACTAAGGATTTTTTCTCCATTGAAAGCTTATTATTATTCTAAAATACGTTTTGTTTTGCCTACTGCTGTTTTTGAAACTACCTTCAACTAGCACGGCAGGGGCGGCACCGACAGCACTGCGGCAGCAGTGCTTTCTATCACAAGCAGGCCGCTACCTCGCGTGTGACTTCCTATGTGCGCATGCGCAGAACAGTAAAACAGCACGTCGTTGGCACTGACTGTGAAGATCACAGTTTCTTCCATATGATTTTTGTATATTTGTCTTTAACTGTGGGATGGCTACTGACATTAAGGATTAATGATTACATATTGTGCAAGTATAAAGAAAGAATTAAAGGAAAAAGGGGTTATCCAAAAAAATGGTATCCGTAATATCAAGTGCAGTTCCACAGTGCCTATTCGACCCGCCACTGGTCGAAAGCTTCGTAAACCAGACTTCCAAATTTGGGATGTCCATCAATTTTGATGAGTCTGTATAGAATAGAATAGATTTATTCTGCATTGCAGGTATAGTCAGTATTACATAATATAGAAGAAATAGAAACAAAACACAACTAATATTTAGGGAATACATCAATAACAGAATTATCCAAAAAAAATCAGTGACTGGCATCGCAAACTTCCTCGAACTCAGCCATGGTATAGATTTGGTGGTTCTTGAGAATCTTGAGCAGCCGATTTATCGCCTTTTTAAATTGTATCGACGCGACGGTAGCTCCTTTATGTGGTTCGGTAGCATATTGTAGTATTTAATTCCATTATACAGGGTGTCTCACGGAACTGGTACATTAGAAGTTTCTCATGTTCTACTATTTCTGGAAACTTGAAATTTGGGAATTAGAATTTACTCGATCTGAACTCTTAAGCTAAAATATTTTCAAGTTAACTGTCACGTCCGGTCACCGGAAGTCGGAATCAACTTTGTTATTTTAAATGGAATGATATAATTTTAATTTAATTTTTCGTTTCTACGTATCAAAATACGGTTACGTTTAAAATTGAATATCTCGGTTATTATTGAAACTACAAGTTTCATGATTGGTGGTCCAAAACTAGAAACATAACCAAATAAGACGATGTTTAGTTCATCATGATATCTTATACAGGCTGTTCAAAATTTACAACACAATAATTGAATTTTCAAACGTAAAAACTCATTTTTTTCAAATGGAACAGCCAGTATACCGGTACGCCATTCGATAGGAAATCTTATTCTCTATCAATCAAAATATTGTCACCTTTTCTTTAAATCCATTTTGAACACTTCCATTTAATAAAGGGGGGCGAAATTAGACATGACATTTTCAACGAAAATTTAAATAGTGATAGATATTTAGAAATTTTGCGTGGATGTGGGAACAATTTTTGCGAAACTCTTCCCCTTAATATTCTACGCGACTGCTTTTATCAAATGGATAGTACACCGGCACATTCTTGGCATGTGGTATCCATCCAACTTAATCAGATGTTTGACGATAGGTGGTTCGGAAATAGTGAATCCTGGCGGTGGCCACCAAGCTCACCAGATTTAACACCATTAGACTTTTATTTCTGGGGTCATGTGAAAAGTCAGGTCTATTCCACACCAGTTAATACTCGAGAAGAATTGACTAACAGATTAGTAGCCGCCATTAATGAACTTCAGCGACAAGAAATCCGAAGAACGACGATGACAGAAGTACAGCGAGGAGTTTTAAAATGTTTGGAGCAGAACGGGCAGCATTTCGAATAACATAATTATGTTTTAATTTAAGTTAGATATCCCAAATATATTATTTTAATTTTAACAAACCTCTTCAATATTTTTCTGTTTTCCTGCTGTTCCAATGTTGTTACATTCCTATAAATGAAAACTAAATCGTTTTGTATTTAGTTTGCATTCTTTTATACTGACAATATCTCAAAAACTATTAAAGATAGATATAGGGACCCCTAATATTGATTGATAGGGAAGAAGATTTACTATCGAATGGCGTATGCTATACATGATATTCATATTTATATACATGTATGCATCATGTATGCTATACATGATGTTCCATTTGAAAAAATATAGTTTTTTAAATTTGAAAATTCAATTATTGTGTTGTAAACTTGGAACACCCTGTATAAGATATCATGATGAACTAAACATCGTCTTATTTGGTAATGTTTCTAGTTTTGGACCACCAATCATGAAATTTCTAGTTTCAATAATAACCGAGATATTGAATTTTAAACGTAACCGCGCAAATCACCAGAAAATTAGTAAAATCAATAAAACTCAAAAATGGTGATATTTAGGTATAGGGAAACATTACCATGTCCCACTTTTTTCCCTTCAGGTAGGAAATGTCACACAAAGCAAATAGTTTCATATGGACTTATTTGATTTCCTTATTTCTTAAAAAGTAACAGCCTTTTGAAATAATAGCAAAACTGTATTTTAAACGTACCTAATTTCTTTAGGAATTGAAAAATCAAATAATTCGACATGAAACTTTTTACCCGGATTGACATTTTCTTGTAAAGAAACAAATGTCTAAGAACTTTCATATTTATTTTGTTTCTTTGTGCGTTTGTTTATATGATTTATTTTTAATATTCTGAATTGACTTAACTTTATGTTCTTTTATTATTGTTATGGCTATTGATTGTGTTCTTTATTCGTTTTCACCTTGTTTAATATGTATTTTATTGTCTATTTCTTTAGTTTGTTAATATTTCAAGCGGCTGTAACTTTTTAAGGATTTGAAAAGAATGAACTTTACTTTTTAATAAATTTTTTTCGGGGAAGCACACCTGTATATCTACCTAATTCTAGTATATAGGCGTCTCATAATTATGTATGACATTTTTTGACATTTGAAGTTATATTTTCGAAAGCATATGGACTAGATAGAAACCAATATTACATACCGAAAGTACTGTTATATGTCTATCCAAAAAATAACGTTTAATTAAAGGACTAAAGAAAGTTAGAATTTCACTGCTTTCAACGATATTTCCACGTTACGATTTTCAGCAAAATATCAAGTATTTGATGGCATTGTAATCGTAAAAATGTTATCTGTCGAATAATTAAGCCAGAAAGTAGGGCAGAAGAACAAATGAGTCATTGGCAAAAACCTATGAAATTATGCTAGAAGGCGACAGTATCGGCCAAAATTAATTTATAGCCACCTAGATTGATAAAAAAGTTAAATTTTCGTTAAATTTTCTTGATAAAAAAAATACGAAAGACATGTTTCTGTGTTCAGATAGTCATCCTGATTGAAAATATCACAAAAATGGCGTAGGGTGCCATTTAAAATTTAAATGATGACGTCACGTCCTGTCATACTAACGTCAAGAATATTCCAAAGAATTGATTTTTTGTCTATTTGCACTTCTCAACATTTCATTCGTCCAGCGTCATAAAAAAAAATAAACAGGCATACCTTTCGCGTGGGTCGCCCGGTATAGTTTTTCGTTAACTTCTTTCTATTTATCATTCCTAAAATGAGTTACAGCAGACCGAATGTTTCCCATACACTTTCTCCGTGTTGTTTCTTTTGTTTCAATATCACCCACATTCTCGAGTTTCTTTAGCTCTGGTCAGTGATATTAAATAAAAAAAAATTAAACAAAACTGATCTCGTTCTAAAAAAACTATCCTATGATGATCCGACCTACGTTCCTAACCTAACCTTTTGGTCCTTTGTACTACTTTTTGCAATGTGAATAGGTGACAGAGGTCCACTACTCAAATAAAAAAAATCTAGCATCGAAATGATATGAGAGGCAGACGAATTACATCTATGTAATAAAATAATTTAGTCTGTTATACTAAAAAGGATAACCTGTCAATTTATTTTTTTTATTAGTCTAGGAATAAGTATCAAATGCTAGAGGACCTTAAAAATACATAATAATAATAATGACCCACTTACCTGTGCAATTTGTATACACATGAATGCATTTCACTAATTTATTTATAATTCAGAGTTATTGCATTCATTATCGTTAAAAAATTCATCGAACTCACTGTATCTAAGACTAATATCAAATTACCATGTATATGGAATTAAATATTAATAGTTATATATAATTATTAAATCACAAAACTTCAGGTATACTTAAAGATGTAAACACTCTTACCTGTGTGTTACCTTTTTGTATTAGTATACCTACGTATTTATCCACAATGTTAGCATAAAAGGGATAGTATATAAAATGCACATAATATTGTTAAATTACCAATTTATTAACGATTTACAATTCTACAAACAATAACAAAACATGACTTAAAATTAAAAAAAAAATAATACAAGTAATAACAATGAGATTTTAACTTGCATCCCCCTGCTGTTGTTGATAAAACTTTAGCACTTCGGGTGGGGGTAGCCCGAATCTATTAGCACAAATATCAATGCTCAAGAGCAAGTTTGTTTTGCATTTCTCAGTCAATTTGCCATCGACAATCAACAATCTCCTAACTCGATTGAGAATAGTGGCCAATTCTCTAGGATTACGCGTGTTTATCTCAGATCGGTTTGTTGCGAGGACACTCGAAAATGTCTCTATATCATCTGGATTTGCACTATCTAACAACATATCTAAATATATCACTAAATGAGACACCAAAATGACCACTCGTCCGCCGTCTGGATGCATGGCGTGATTAAAAAAATCGCACGTCATTTCCACGGCGATTCTAAACTTTTTCGGGCTCGACTTCTGAAGATCTTTCGCTGTGTTAAATATTTCTTGCAGTTTTCGAAGTATTAATTCACGTACCTTATGCCCGGATACTTCCTCTTTAGCAAAAGACCTTGCGGAAACCATGACCATAAATTTAGATGCAAAAATCGTATCTTCCATACATCGTTCGAAGATAATATCCGTTGTTTTTTCGACGTCTTCTCTACAAAGGTTGCCGTTTCTCCACGTCTGCATAAAGGCTCGGTACTTCAAATTTCTTTTTATACCGTCGTCTTCTACGTTGATCTTCTCGATAATGGATATAAGATCGGTGGAAACTTCTGCTACTGTCTTTTGTGGTCCATCCACAATTTGATGTGTTCTGAATTGCCTTACTTTGTTTGCTCGGTCTCTGACGCTGCCAATGCCTTTCGGAGCCATGATTTTTATTTAACGAACCGCGTAGCACAAACACCACCTTACTAGCTGAGGTAACTAGATTGAATGAACTTCTGCTATGGTTTGCTAATGCTTGCTCCCTTTTCTACCTGGTGACCCTATGATTGTCTATATTGCAGATTTTCTTATTATTTTTATTATGCAGGTCATAATGGTGAGGGCCGTTTGAAAATGAAATGTCTATAAATGACCTCGCACGGATCAGGTAAAATTATCAGGTATCGCGTACCACATTACTTTGTAACTTTGTGAGGTTGAAAACACCTTTCCAAACATATTCAGAAATATATGTAAAAAATATCTATCTAAGTATTTATTATTTGTATGCAACTTCCTTATGATGATTTAACAGACGTTAAATGACTTCACATTATTTAACAAAAACTCCTTGAAATAAAATATTTATGAGCTTACTATTTATAACGGCAGAAAATTGGTTTTATTTACTCAGAACCTAAATAATGCTTGCATATAAATTTGGAGGGTTTCGAATCTCTAAAAAAATCCGCCGTAACTTATTGTGAGTGTTTGGTAAAGAATCTATTTTAGGTTGGTCCTTATTATTCAACTTTTAATTTTTCTACCGGAGCCTCTCATCTTGTTCTTTTATACTTCGTTTGTTCCTTTATATTATCACTTAATTGCTACTACGTGACGATGCTGACCAACAATGAACTAAATCTAATAAGTGATAATTGTTTTCTGATATGCTTTTTCCCTTCAATCTGAATCTGAAAGCAGAAATTTCAACTTTAGCCTAGTTTTTGAGAAAATCAGTGCCAAAAACTGCAAAAAATCAAAAAATGCATTTGTTTTCTCAAAAACTGTATACAGTTTGTAATTTCTTGTACCAGATTCAGATTGGCATTTGTCCGATTTTCTTTTTTGTTGGCCAGGATAGTCACTTAGCTCAGATTGTTGTATTTTTAACAAATTACGTACTTGGAAATATATGAAATGATCTGTTATCTAGACTCAAAACATAATGGATTAATTTTTTAGATTAAGCTAATAACTGTGGTATGTAAATTTGTTGTGGTAATACAAAATATAAACATTTTTATTATATTAACATTACTAAATAGAACTTCTGAATTTTGGATTTTAAACCCCTTGGGACACGTTCATACGTTTTGATCGATCCCAAATTTCTCACGAATTAAGTATGGATATCAAAGCACAAATTGAGAGGATCCCTAGAAAATAAAAAGTTATATTTTCTTCTATATAAATAAGGACCATCCTATTTGCAACATACCACGTGTAGTAGGGTAAGGCCAAGGCGGAGTAACTGTAACCAGTTTTGAGCGTTATTAATAGAAACCTTAAATAATTTCTAGTCAGCAAGTACAATACAATACAACAGTTACCAGTACACAACGGGATACCTTGTATCCCAACGATAATAGTTTTGTCTTTATTGATACCTGTTTCTAGTCTGTTTACAATTTCTTCGAGTTATCTATACAGAGCAGTGATGTGGGCCGGATAAATACCCAGCGGGTGGGAACAATAAAAAGTAAATATTTCGTGCGACCGGTTGGAATTTTCGACGGTACAGTGTTACAAACAATGCTGTTATATATTTTTATATTTTTGTTCAGTGGCGTAGGTATTCTTCCTTGTGTAGAAATTCATTCTCTGATTATCATTAGGTATATTAAATTGAAACAATGAGGGTTTGGAAGTCTTTTAGTCCTTGTTAGTTTTGGTACGTAAGACATTGGACATAAATAAATCATTAACAAGACAGCATATATTAAAACTACTGTATATTTCATAAATATAATATGTAGAAACAATCATATATCAAATAATAAAATCCTCCCATATGTAATCAAATGAAAGTAACCCATTATCTAAATATCAAATAAAAATCATCACGTAGAAACCAAAAATAAAATAAAAATTATATCATTCCATTTAAAATAACAAAGTTGATACCGACTTCCGGTGACCGGACGTGACAGTTAACTTGAAAATATTTTAGCTGAAGAGTTCAGATCAAGTAAATTCTAATTCCAAAATTTCAAGTTTCCAGAAATAGTAGAACATGAGAAACTTCTAATGTACCAGTTCCGTGAGACACCCTGTATACGGCTGTATGTTGCACTCTGCTTATGCTCTGCAATTTAGTGGCATTCCTAGTGTCGTAATTGTGCCAATGATTGTTTAGTGCAAGGCTGTGTTTCTTGTCATGAACATACTGAATACAGGTAAGTATATATACCCCAATTACTGTTATTATACCAGTGTCCCTAAACAGTTTTCTGGAGCTATCCAGATGTGACGCAGAACACAAAGCTCGTACAACCCTCTTCTGGAGCAACAGAACATCCTCAACCCCCGGAGATGAGCCCCATACCTGCACACCACACATAAGGAGACTGTGGAAGTTAGCATAGTATGCTGTTATTGCCGCTTGGTAGGTAGTTTCCTTCATCAGATGTCACACCACATAAATTGCTGTAGATAGTTTATTACAGGTTACCTCAATGTGCTTTTTCCATTTTAAGTCTGACTGGAACCACACACCAAGAAATCTGACCGGAACATCGTCATTCATTGCCCGTACCTGGTAAGTAAGTATTTGGGTTTTGTCACCATTCATTTGCAATCTGTTTGTGGAAAATCAGTCCTCCAGAATACTGCGCCTTTATCCTCGGCTACGTTGAGGAATGATGAATCATCAGCATAAAGATATGAGCGGCCACAGTCCGTATTATAAACTAAATCGTCATTGTATAGCACCAACAGTAGAGGACCCAAAATGGGACCCTGCACACCCTATTAGTAGTAGTTGTCTTCCACCCTGATAATTGCCCATTCAGTGTGACGCGTTGTATTCTATTTTGTAGATATGACTCCAAAAGCTGCAGCGGAATGCTTCTGAAGCCGTAGTATTCTAGCTTTGCCAGCAATATCGAGTGGGAGACACTATCAAAAGCCTTCTGGAGGTATGCTACATGAGGTGTTAGTTTGTTGTCAAAAGTATTAGTAATCGTATTTATTACCTCGAGCATTGCCGTGATGGTATACTTTTGTTTCCGAAATCCGTGCTGATGTTCCCCGATTAGTCCTTTTTTTGATATGAAATTTGACAAATTAGCCTTGTCCATTCGATAAATTATGCCTAGAAATGGTTTTGCCAAGACCGTCTTGACTATACCGTATACATACATATGCAAGAATTGTTATCCAACAGTTCATCGTCCGTCCCCTGTTATAAAATACACGTCGTAATCCATGTCAGGTAGACGTGCGAGCGGTTGTCGTCTCGTTTACACGTCTCTTTTTTGCTGCTTCTGTATACGGAAGGAAGCGTCGGTCGACGTGTGCGAGGCGTGACGTTTGCCGGGCGTGTTTCGGAGGTCGTGGCTTGGTGTGGAAGTGGGCGCCTAAACAGACGATTCCGTCCGCCGTCGGTGCCGCCGCCAAGACACGCTCGCAATCATTTATCCGGTAAATCTACTACACTTGACCGAGGTCCCACTGCCCTACACTAGGCACGCCGCGGGTGCCCGTCCGCATCGTACGCCTCTGCTACGCTGCCGGGTCGGTGCGGTCGGCCTGCCTGGCCCCGGTCGCGCGTCTATTGCTACATGATGATGAGTTTATCGGCCCCACTTCGCACTGTCATTGCCCACAACTGTCCCCGTCGGTTATTTATGGCGACATTACCGGGCACTGTTTACGTCCGGCAGCATTAACTTTTTACGCACCAATATCACACCGAATGAACGTTGTCACGCTGTCGGTGTTTGGGTCCCTTTTACGCGACGTTTACATTGTAGAAAAAAAAGGTTATTGCCTAATTCTGTAGTGGTGGGCCTATTACAAAGGTAATATTTGTGACATTGCGACAAAATTTAAGAGAAGGGGGAGATATACCAGCGTTAGTGTGAACACCATTTGTAATCACGTTTTTTTGTCTTGTGTACAAGTTCCTCTCCTTTATATGAGTTCTCAAAAGACATGATGGGATGGTTAGATCTGGTTACTTCTGTATTATCCGTCATTTCCACGTTTGTCAGAAACAGAGACGGCGTGACATGTTTCATCTCTCTTTGATTTCCTTGGGGGGCAAACAAAGCAAAGCGCCATAAGAGATCATGTATTTCTGACTTATTTGTTTGGACCTTATTGAATAAGTTTTGAGGCTAATTTTGGAATATTTCACGGTGAATATTGTATAAAACGGTGTTAAAAGGTAACTTCAGAAACTCAGGTTATGTTTCAACGCGTGTTTTTGCTTTAGTTTTAGTTTTAAAACGGGTAAAGTTTGGTGCGTGGTTAACTGCAGATCGGAAAGCCATCGAGGAATTTCCTTTCATATTATTACCAAAAGTCGTCAAGTCAAATTATCCCAACAATTTGTCGTTGCATTTTAGAAGGGAATGATGGCTATAGGCCTTTACGAGAGATCCAAACTTCTCTGAAGGCCAAGTACAAAATAGGAGGGTTTGCATTATGTATTTTATTACAGGTAAGAGTTATATGTAATATAGATGTGAAATATTTGTTATTTTAAGGTAAACCAGCTCGAAGATCTCTCGAAGATGATGACCATCCCGATTTGGTGCCATTATGCCATTAGGACTGTGCGAGTTATCTAAAATTTCAAGCCTCGAATTTCGAGCTAAGTAAATCTCGTTTCTTTCCAAACCGAACACTCGATTCTTCGAGTTGGCTCGCATTTGTTCGGTTTAAATTCGAATCTCAATATCAAAAGCGAGCGCTTGCTTGTAATGGAGCATATTGGCTTGAATAAACGTCAAAGCATTGGTTGTATCCAAGCAGTGGTATGATGGAAAAAAATTTTAGTGTGACAAAATGACAGTTAATCAAAACGACCTGTGTTCGGTACGAAAAAAGCGAGCCCTAGTGCCCAGCATGACGTTGGTGCAAAGCTGTCAAAAAATCAGGAAATAAAGTGTAATGTTGTACTTACCGCATTATTCTACTCATATTCTACATACATTTCAGATTTTTTAAATAATAAATCTATTAATTTACAATCATTGTTTTATTGATTTATTCATCTACCTGAAATACTCCCTTGCCTTCAGGTTTAGTAAAATCTTTACAAAAAATTTCAGATAAGACAATTGTTTTGTGATACTGCAAACAAATCTCATATTAAAATTCCAGAATGGATCGTCTCTAAAAAATTGATGCAGAAAATCGTTTTGAGACCATACAATAACAATAAGTCAATCTTGCCGATGTGTAATTTGCATTTGAATTTGATAACAATAAGCATGTCCTAGTTGTTTAAAATACTCACTGAATTGAATATTTTCCATAATAAACCTGGAAAAAACACCCGTTTGAAACATAACCTCACTTTCTGAAGTCACTTTTTAACATCGTTTTGTATAATACTCACCGTGAAATATTCAAAAATTAGCTTCAAAACTTATTCACAAAGGTTCTCACCCAGAAAAAGATCCAAATTGAAGCATTTGCGCACCAACCGGTTTATTTTAAGCTGATTAAGCCAGAAATACATGATCTCTTAAGGCGCTTGAGAGAGATGAAAGATGTCATGCTGTCTCTGTTTCTGTCAACTTACTGTGAAACACACTGCCATGAGATAAGCAAAGGAAGTCATCACCTTCTCTGCCTCCAAGTCCAAACAGTTTCTCCAGTTATAGAAAACAGACTAAGGACTAATCGTGGGTCTCCTCACAGGACAGTTTTTACTAAGTTACCATGTTACCAGAATTGTTCGTGCTATTTCGGAAGGCAAGAAGCAGCCAACCGACGCAATCGTAACTGACCATTCCAATTTCCAAAGCAACCTATTGCTTTTAAAAGCCCTACTGCTACTGGTTCTATGGTCCATATTGTCCAGCGCTCTCACTATGTCCGATTCGTTCCATCCATGCTCCCACACCAGAATTGCGTAGCTGGGTTACACATGAAAAACCTGTGCTAGATTTTGAGTACCTCTTAATAGTTGAAGATCTCCCTCATTTGTCTTACTAAAGAAATCGTTGCTGCTAATTTCGGCCTGGTTTGCAGACTTAGTACTACGTTATTGCTTCTGTTTCGTAATTAGCAAAATGTATCGTATTTTGTTCTGTTTCAGTTCGTTGCTCGGTAACTATACTCAGTGGCCTCTCTTGCTTGTGCGTCATCGACCATGTTAGTTGTATTCTCGTACTAGACGATGAGAGCAGCGATGTGTCATCTGAAACAAACACACCTTCGCATTGATTTTTGTTCAGGTAGGTCATTCATTTAGGATGTAGATGACAACCAAAATGGCAGCCATTACGGATTCCTGTGATGTCTGTTTTACTCAGTTCCACACCACCAGTTGTCTTCTATGGAATATGATTTGAGCAGTTTCCAAAATCATTGAACCGGCCTATTGAGTGTGATTATGGCACGCAGATAATGCTGACCAATAGTTTGTATATTTTTTGTTTTTTTTTGTGTTGTGATTTTCATGGTATAGTACCAATATTATCAAATTTATAACATACTCCAAAAATGTAAAAAAAAACTTAGAAACTTTAAGATAAAATCCCCGTAATCATTTTTTGTTTTCAACTGGATGTGTGAAAATGGTGGGTAAACGTTTAATAACAAAAAAAAATACCACTGTTTTTATGTTTGTAACTTTGAAGTATAATGTTTAAGGTTTCAGTTCAGCCACTTAGTGAGAAAGTGTCTTCTTTGGAGGATAATAGACCAATTTAAAAAATATTAGTGAACATTGGTTAAATGTGCCTAAATGTACTTGAATAGCAAAGGTATGAAGCGCACCCCCCAGTGACGACTCTGAGAAACGGTGTACCACAGTTTCTTGTAACCGGGCGGTTTATTTGAACTTACTAAATAATTTTATCACGTCACCATCACCACAGTTGCCACAAAATGCAAAGAAAGGTTTTAACCCTGTCCAAAAACTTTAACGAGACAACATTTTTTTAAGTATTCTCTAAGTAGGCTTAATTCAAAGCTTCAACCATGAAGCTATACACCTTATAGAGTTATCACATGGTTTCTCTCATCATAGCTTTAAAGCGGAAGGCTCAAACTGTCGTTTAAACCTACTAGAGCAGCGTTTCTCAACCTTTTTAGTCTTGCAGAACCCTTTAAATTAAATTGGAACCTGACGGAACCCTAAGAAAAAAAATAAACAATTTCCTTCCCAATGTCATTTTGAGTATCTTTTGCGAAGGGAAAAACGTGTAAAGCAGTTTTGCAAGTAACCAGATGCAAGCCTGTAAGGAAACGCATTTCATTGATTGAAAATTACTTACTACTCGGAAATTAAAGTACTTTTCCTGTGAAATTTAAGAAAAATGCCCTGTAAAATTACGGTGTTACTGTTGTAATATCACAGGAAAATGTATGTGGAATTTGTAAATTCTGTGATTCTTCTTTTTCAGCTTTTTTGGTAGTTTATTACATTCATTTTCTGTAACATTGCAGATATTTTTCTCTAGGTATAAACGTCCTCGTATAAACCTTGAAAAGTTACCAAAGAAATGAAAAAAGATACACAAACGATACAAACGATGCGAAAACGAAGAATACAAACAGTACCTTTTGCAAATAATTAAATAAATAAATTCGTTAAAATTTTTTTTTAAAAAAATATCATTGGCCGAAATACAAAAATTATGGACCGTTTATTCTCAGTAAAAAGTTTTAAAATTTTACCCATTTTTACCATTTAAAATACTGTTTTACTAATTATATTTTTTTAAGGTATTGAAATCCTTATGAAACAGTTTAGTCAGAACAATATTTACGTTCTAAGAAAAAAAAATTTAGGGATTAAACATCTAAGTAGAAGAGACTTGTACACACTAATTTCATCTATAACTCATGATTTTCTTAAAGTTTGTTAAATAAGAAAAAGCTTGCTCATACATACACAATGTTCAAAACTGCACTAATACAAGGTAATTTATAACTCGATATGAAAACTAAATGTAAAAACACCAAATTATAAATAAAAAATAATGTGAAGAACTTATACATTTTGGCGTTGTCAATATTAATAGTTACTTAGTACAATTTAATTATTTTTTGTTTAATTAAATGCAGTCAGAAAATTTAAAATTCACTTTAGTTTTCAGTATGCATAAAGTTTCCCTTGAAATTGCAAATCACTCTGTATATTTATTGATTTTCTATGAATGGGACCGACAAATTTTTATCTTAGTAGCTCAGAGTATCATTATGAGCAGCATAATAAAATTATAGGTTTATTTGGAAAGGCAAAAATATTTAAAACAAATATTAGATTTTGACCAATAACTCTGCTACCTTGCTGTTTTCTAGAGGTTATTTTGTTTTTATGTAACAGATAATTGTAAGTAATATTGCCATTTGAAGTTAATAAATAATTAGTCTAGAATGTTCTTGCCCTTTGGATGTAATATCGAAATAACAGTGATTTATTGGGTTAGAAGGGCTCCAAATTAAAATTGTTCATGGATTGACCTTGTTTATTAATCCAATACTTAAAATAATAATCCAATAAAAATAATAATGACACATCATAATAATAATACTATAACACATAAAAATGACACTGAATAATGTGCCATGAACCGGCGACCGCCACCGCTATTTGTTACTATTTTTCCGCGGAACCCCTGACGACATCTCACGGAACTCCAGGGTTCCGCGGAACCCCGGTTGAGAAACGCTGTACTAGAGAGTTCGATCACAATAAGATCATAAACAAGTGCCAAAAAAACACCTTTAGTTGTTGAAATTTTTGATAATAGCATATACAGTACACTCTCGCTAATCCGAATCCTTTTGAGGATTGTTAGCAGGGGTATAATACGACTTTAGTTTTCGGTCCAAGGCCAAGAATTTGGCAGGGTGTTCGGATTACGAGCTAGTGCAGAGTGTATAGGGGTAATCGGATTAGCGAGAGAATACTGCATTCTGAGAAAAACGATATATTACGGTAAGAAATCTATTTGTATGCTAGAATTAAGAATTGACATTATACGTCATGACAAGCCAAATTTCAGGACGATTTCAAGGATTGTTGTCTGTATAATGGTACGACATTTATAAAATCATTTATTTTATGAGAAAAGCAATCAGGATCGTGCAGTTAAGAGAATATCTAAAACTAACAAATGTTATATCAAAATTACCGATATGGCATAATATAAAACGTATAAAAGTTGTTTTGCTTATCTACTCGTGATTTATTTCTTTATTTACATATATGTCCATACATTTCCTTAGAAAACACTTCATATTTCCACATTTTTATATGTTTACCTTACTGACAATGACGGCAGATATTTCTTAGAACAATCAATGCGCTTGTCTACCCTTGACAGCTATCAAAACACAATTATAACTCTGAGATATATCACATAAGCATTTGTTTGACAATCGCTGTTTATTTTAGTAGGTGGAATTATAACGACGTATTGTTAGGACAGAGATCAAACATTCAATTCAAATGCGCTCTCAAATTCAAATCAACCAGCAGGGTTATGGGGGCCCCATCACAAAGAAATTTATTAATAAAACTATGTTTATTTGATCAGCGGGGAGAAGTAAACTGTTTTTATTTACATAAGCAGTCGTTCACCGATGCTTTTGACGCCTCATCTGCATACATTGTAGTTGAGTGAAACCCTCAATACTTTGTTTAAATGAATTAATTCATAATACAAACATTATGGTTATAAATGAATTTCTATAACTGAAGAATTAAATGAAACCAACGATGAACTTTATTCATCTGCCCAAGTATTATATTTGGTTGAAATATGTGTGTCATGGAGTCAGTCCTCGTTTTTCTTTTATGTTTCCCGTTATTTTCACTCAAGTGATTCGACATTGAGTGCGACTGTGTTCAGTGAAATTGATGTCATCTACAGAATATAAAATTATCATGGAATGCAGAAGTACAAATTGGTTGTGCCTCGTGGTTAATTTATGCTGCTCTCCATGTTGATCTCTATCGTGTATGTCAAGTTACAACATTATGCATGAAGCATTTCTCGTTTATGAAAGGTTATAGAATAAGTTGATTTGTTTCTGAGGAAGTGGATTGATGTGAAGTGGAACACTAAACTCTAAGAGTTTAATTTCATTCGCTTAATTTGCTAAATCCGCAATTCATTACATGAATAAAAATGACAAATAAATATAGTTGTAAAGATAGACTATACATATAAAGAAAGGAAAAAGAGGTATAAAAGGACGATGCGTTTTTTTGTATTTCCTATCTGGCTTCCATTTATGTGAATGCTGCTCAAGACCCCAGGACCTCTGTAGAGTTAGCCCACCCCCCAACTTTTGGATTTTATGATTTTCTTGTATCCAAGTCATTTGAGTATTGTATTGGAGGGTAAAATATTGTTAGAAAAGATGCACTTCTTACGTAAGGGAGTATACATACCTATCGTTTAATCGCAAATCAGTATAAAATATGGAATATACAGGGTGAGTCACTAGAGTCGCGGTGGTAGGTATAGCAATTATCTTTAGAGATGGAAAAAAATATTTAATACAAAAGTTGTTTGGCATATCATTTTCTACAACGTAAAATTATTTTCATTTATACTGGGTGTTGCATTTAGGCGTAGCAGAAAATAAATTAACTTTTTTAAATGGAATGCCCTGTATATTATAACATATTATGATTGCGAAGAAAATTGTCTTACTAATTGTATCAGGTGATATTGACGTAAAGCTAAAAGTTTCTGCAATATTCAATTTCTTATTAAAAAAATGGCCGTTGCAGGCCTTTTCCGAAAACTACGTAATAGCGTCATTTTTGCAGATATTTTCTTACAACTTTGTCAGAAAATAACCAATACTAATAGGGAGGTGATAGTGCCCAAAGAAATTTGATGCGCTATACAGGGTGTTCCTAGCACCTAATCAATTTTGATATTTTTCAAATGGCTTTTTCTTGAGTTTTTTAAATGGAACGCCCTGTATATTATTTGCTGGTTGCATTTCCCATTAAGTTGCCTTTAATTTATATTAAGTGTGGCATATACATATTTGTACCCGTTTTCGTGATATTTGGAATTTAAAGAAAATGTATAATAAAGTATACCAATACAGTGCTTTAATATTACACCCTGCATAACATGGTTCTTTTTTAATGATTTTTTTTTGTAAAGAGAACATTTGCATTTGCAAAGAGAATTAAAAAACTGACAGAATTGCTCAAAATAAATTGAAAAGTACATGGAATTACCATTTAGTTACTCAATATGAAAAATTAATATAATTTGAGACATCTAAAAATTAAATAAAAACAAATAATTAAGAGAAACCACAACTAATAACATTTATTAAACTATTTTTTAAACTTGATAAGCATTAACATAAAACTAGTAAAAAACTATAACAATTAAAGATAAAACAACAAGTAGTTATTGATTTGGTAGGTGTTCAAAATGCCCTCCATTTTGTCTTCTACAAGCATTAATCCGATGGGTAAAAGATCTCGAAGTATTTCTTAACATCTCTCTCTTATTTTCTCTGATGTCAGCAAAAACATTTCTTATTCTAATCTTCATATCGTCTTGTGTGGTAGGTGGTGTCTGGTATACTAATTCCTTAACATGACCCCACAAAAAAAAATCCAACTTATTTAGATCAGGAGATCTTGGCGGCCATAACGTAGGGCCTCCTCTTCCAATCCATTTGTTGGGGTATTGGTTGTTCAAAAATTGTCTTACGTTCAGACTAAAGTGGGGTGGGGCTCCGTCGTGATGGAAAATTAAGTTTTGGCGAATATTAAGCGGAAAATCATCTAAATATTCATGTAGATGGTTGTTAAGAAAATGTAAGTACCTTTGACCATTTACGGAACCCTCAAAAAAGTAAGGCCCTAGCAAATTAGTACCTACTATTCCACCCCATACATTGAGTGACCATCTATGTTGATGGTCCAAAGGCCTGATAACGCGAGGATTTTCTGTTGCATAAAAATGGAAGTTATGTTGGTTAACATACGCATTTTTATGAAACGTAGCTTCATCAGTAAAAAGAACAAATTCAAAAAAATTTGCTTGTTGAATTTTAGCAGCTGCCCAATTACAAAAATTTAATCTCTTTTCTAAATCGTTTTCGCTCAATTCCTGTACATGTTGCACATGATATGGATGATACTTGTGTCGCCGTATTATTCTGGACACAGATGATTGGGTTATTCCTTGATTTCTTATTTGTCTAGTGCTTGAGTATGGATTTTCTACCACACTAGCAACTACCAGAAATTCATTCTCTTCATGTGTCGCCGCTTTTGTTCTTTTTCCTTTTTTGTAAGTAATAGTACCTGTTGATTCAAAACTTTCCCGAACTCTATTAATTGTTCTTGCATCGGGATGCCGTCTTTCGGGATATCGCTGAGCGTAAATTCTTGAGGCCAGTGGAGCGTTTTTGCCGGCTTCTCCATAGATGTAAATAATATTTATCAGTTCCTCTTTAGTATAATTAAAATTCATCGTTAACAGAGATTACAAATGTTGGTTAGCTATATTAAGTCTGTTGACAGCAATAACTACACGTCTGTTATTTGTTTTTGTTTCCATGACAACGAGGTTAAGTAAATCTAAGCTAACTTAAAATAGTAGCGTAACTCTGCTATTTAAATGTATCTTTATAAAAAATAGCATTTTTAACTTTACCAACATTTATAATTTATTTATATTATAACAAAATACATGAAAAAGCTAACTCAATTATACAGGGTGTAATATTAAAGCACTGTATTGGTATACTTTATTACACTTTTTCTTTAAATTCCAAATATCACGAAAACGGGTACAAATATGTATATGCCACACTTAATATAAATTAAAGGCAACTTAATGGGAAATGCAACCAGCAAATAATATACAGGGCGTTCCATTTAAAAAACTCAAGAAAAAGCCATTTGAAAAATATCAAAATTGATTAGGTGCTAGGAACACCCTGTATAGCGCATCAAATTTCTTTGGGCACTATCACCTCCCTATTAGTATTGGTTATCTTCTGACAAAGTTGTAAGAAAATATCTGCAAAAATGACGCTATTACGTAGTTTTCGGAAAAGGCCTGCAACGGCCATTTTTTTAATAAAAAATTGAATATTGCAGAAACTATTAGCTTTACGTCAATATCACCTGATACAATTAGTAAGACAATTTTCTTCGCAATCATAATATGTTATAATATACAGGGCATTCCATTTAAAAAAGTTAATTTATTTTCTGCTACGCCTAAATGCAACACCCAGTATAAATGAAAATTATTTTACGTTGTAGAAAATGATATGCCAAACAACTTTTGTATTAAATATTTTTTTCCATCTCTAAAGATAATTGCTATATCTACCACCGCGACTCTAGTGACTCACCCTGTATATGTACATATGTAGTATGTTTCAGAAATAGCGGCTAACCTTGAACGAGCATATGCCCAAGGACGTAATAAACATGTTTTGTCAAACATTGTATGGTGTAACTTAACGCATTCTACGATTGTGTAATCTTAATGTGGGTGTCTGAAGAAGCCTAAGAGCTTAGGCGAAACGTTGCCAATGCTGTACAACTAGGTGCAGAATAAATAGAAGAGACTAATTAGCGGAAACCGTGTTTATAATATAGTGAATGAGATTAAAAAATACTACTCACTTTTTAGTTTTCCAGAAGAATATTGGGCTAATGGCGTTCTTTACGTTATCCTGTACATATTCCTTTACAAACCGTAATAGCCGTTTTACACTAAGAAACTTATTGCGCAAGAAGTGGAACGAGAAACGGTTTAATGTATTGAGGAAGAAATTAGTTGATTTTAATTTCTTTGTGTGCGATAGTACACAATTTGTCAGGCAGTTCCCTACTTGGAGCATGCGCGTACGTAGTAAATACGATACTGGTGATCATGGTGGCGACAGTGTTTGCGTATCACTTTCAGCACTATGTACATATATAGTATGTTTCAGAAATAGCGGCTAACCTTGAACGAGCATATGCCCAAGGACGTAATAAACATATTTTGTCAAACATTGTATGGTCTAACTTAACGCATTCTACGATTGTGTAATCTTAATGTGGGTGTGTGTGTGTGGAGTGATTTGTGTAGTACCAGATACGGACGGATGGCAAATGTATGCGACGGATGACTCGTATGCGAAATAACTTTGGTCGACCGCGGTCACGTGAAGTTGTTTTGTCCGACGGGAATCACTTTCAATCACAACTTTTGCAAATCTCCATCTCGTTTCTAAAGTGGGAATTCATACTATTCCATTGTTTTATTATAAAGAACATAAAAACTATTTTGTAATATTTAGATTTTGATTGCATTTTTTATTATTTATTAAACTAAACGTTGATTTATAGTGTGTTTAAAGAACATATTAATGGATTTGTTTGTGTACATTCTAAATATAAACCATGTTATAATTAAATATCGATCACTGATTTCGAACCTATTCAATATCTCTTCACAGTAGGAACAACATGACAACTGTGAAAAATATAATTTCCTAAAAGTCAGTAGAAATGCGCAAGTAGAAATCGACATTGTAATTTATTATACGCTAACAGCATTATTCCAGTTTAAATGTTGCTGTGCGATAAATCCGTTTTATATAAATTTACACGTAGGAGGTACAAGGAGAAAGCTACAATGCCGTTGTGAAATGGCGGTTATAAAATGTATAAACACGTCAAACGGTCACGAATTGAAAGTAACATATAAAATATGTACGTAAAGTGTACACTACTACGTACATACGTACACAGTAACATTTTTTCCCTCGGTTACATAATAAATTAATTGCGCAGCAATGTTTTATGCAAATGTAATCTGCAAATATGAAAAATGCGCCAGGCGGTACAACCCAATGTGAAATATGCATTAGGGAAATTGGATTTTTCTCTTTTTTGCTAAATAAAGAAAAAGATGCCGCGCCGCTGCGGTTATATAAAAAATATTTCTCTCATTTCCGTAATGTATATGTAGTAAGCTACTTCGTAATATTTTATCTCTTAGCCGCAATACTTTTATTACAACCCCTAATTGAATGTGTAATATCTGTGTTGTGTCCAAGAAAATAACTAAAGTATAAACAGTTTAACGCCCACAGTTGAAAATATGCTTTGTAGCATTGTTAGCAAATTCAGAAAATATGAAAAAGAAAAACTATAAAATAACAAGTGCTTCCCCTGTGCCCTTTGATATGAATGGTCAAAATTGCTGTTTCCCAAATTGTGAGTAAAATGCGAATTCAACCATTTAATGGTATGTCACTACATATTTGGATGTTGTATTTTAGACTCTATAAAGAAGCATAGATATCAATTTTTCGATATCCAAATGGAGAAACTAATATGGCTAGAAAAACGTTTGAAAAAGAATCGATTTGCATGAAACTTATTTCTTCTGATATTGGAAGGTCTAAACATATTTTCCAGATTATGTATGCAATTGGCAACTAATAATATGTAACAAATCTGATCAAGCAATAACAAATGGACACCAAAAGTAGGTATACAAAAATGACTGATTTCTATGTACGAAACTTATTTCCTGAGAGTGACACAAAATATAACAATAGCTTATTCGTTCACTCTACATTGTAAATGTATTATTTTTCGTAATTATTTCCTCAATATTTCATAAAAATCAGCGTTAAAAATTGAATCACAAAAAGTCCCGCCAAAACGATACTTTCTGTGGTGATCTCACCCGTTAGTAGATGTCAAATCGGCCCATATGGTCTGTCAGCATCGGCATCATCGCCGTTTGGTCATTGTGTTGTATGATGTGTTGTTTTCATAATTTCTACATACAAATGGGTTATAAATGGTGTATAAATCCACAATGCAGAAATACGTCAAGAAAAACTCCGGATAAACTATTAGTAGCTGTTCCGCAAGATGTGAAATGGCGAAGAAAGTGGTTGGCTCGTAGAAATCTAAATGAAATAAATAGCGGCCAATACAAGTGTTTTTTGTTGTGAAGATTACTTCGACATAAGTAAAACTGACTAGAATAAGTTATCTATCGTATTTTCGAACCAGGTATTATCTGATCTGACAGCTTAAGGTTAGGGCTATCCTAAACTACAAAGTTATGCTTACATGGCACATTAGTGCTATTAAATTCAAACGGGAGAAGCATAAGACCGCGTTCGGATGACCTGGTATTGTACGGTGAGAGTGATGCGCTGCATAATAGGCGGACTAACGTCATACGGCGTTTATCTGCATATAAGAGAGAGACGACCGACCCAGGTTATCTGAGCATTGCTCTCCCCGTACCCTACCCTGACAAACCGAACGCGCTCTAAGCGTACTAACGAATGACGTCACTGGAGACTGAGCCAATTACAGAGCTTTTCAATCACGTGATAGGACGTGAATAAAATTCAATTTTAATTTTGGTTTTTAATAGAAATAAAGCATTTTTTTTTTGGAAAAGTAATAACAAATAAACTTCTTAAACTGTAAATACCCTATTATGAGTATTGTTATGAAACCTTCGAAAACATTTGCATAAAACTTACTTTCTCTGATAATTATACCTCCCTGATTAAATGTCTGATGCCACATTTTGTAAATTCAAATAACGTAAACAAATTTTGGGTTCGAGCGTGAAACCATAATATTTGAAATTGAAATCAAAATGGCAGATCCAAAATGGCGATAGGTTAGAAAAATTGAGCTGGACAGTCCCACTGGGTTTGATTTTTTCGGAATTGAAATACTTATGTTGCTGGGCCATTATCGAATTTGTAATAACCTTAAAGCCGGTGATATTAATATTAGTATGTACGCTGCATTTAAATTTAATTTTAGGTATGGGAAATTGTGGATTTTTAAAAAATATTTTCAAATGACTATCGGATTCTCAGAAAACACTGGTTACAGGTTCTTATGATATTAGTACACAGAACAATAAAATAAAAACAAAAACAGACATTCGGATTTGTAAAAGATGTGCAAATTGGTCAAAAAGCAAGATATTCTACGTAATGGAATTATGTACTTAGGATGAGATGAAAACTTAAGCCGTGAACTTCTGCTTTTCTCCTTATAATTTTCAAGCTTTTAGTTCAGGCTATTTCTGAAAATGTATAATATTCTACAAACAAATCACATCGAAATGAATTGTTTTACTATTTATAACAAGTGTTACAAATGATGCCGCATTGTTTGAATTTTTATTCCTGAAAAGAAAACGGGAAGAATAATAATGACAAAAATAAAAATATTGTCCACGAACCGTATCTTGGGACACTGTTATTGTATTGTTGTTTGTATCTTGTACATTGTTATTGTATTTTAATAACAAAAAAAAACTAAATAGTGGCATTTATTAGTAGGTAGTTTATATCATCTTCAAATAGAAGAGTGTCACAAAACGTCAAGTTATACGGCACTGCTTATGTACTTCCCAAAATACTACAAGGATACTATATTACTATGGGACTTAAAATGCATACTTGCGGAACCCCTTGGTTTGTGTTTATACGATCGTCCTGATTCAGGAGTGCTATGAGTCACCTCACTGCATTGTCTGAATGACTAATAACTTTCTTAGATATTGGTACAAAATTAGAAACAAGATTACACCATAATACGTTAGTTAAAACTTCAATATAAGTTTTGTATCAAAACTCCTTCAATAAATAGATTTCTGGACAAATTTTCTATTATTAATTGTCAATGTCACACTAACTACATATGTGACACAACACAGAAACGCAATTTCCTAAAACTATTCCCACGTCACCAAAATCGATGCGGTTCAATCAATCTAGACCTAGACCAAACTTCCCGAATGTCATGAGATTGCAAATGTGTGGAATATGGTAATTTCGGCCTTTGATACACAACATTGATAATTAATATGGAGACAGACAGTGCGAGAGAAAGACAGGGAGAACTACTTTAGCTGAAGTTGATTATATTTTATACTACATATTTAGGTCATTACTACAACTTGAATTGAATAAATAAATCCAACAATTTACGACGTTCGAAATGTTAATTATCCACTTTGCGCGTAAGATTGATGTTGAAGATATAATGGTACATATCAAATTAACCTTTATTTAATATTTTATTCGCATTGTGGTGCTAAGGTCATATCGAATATTCGTGACACGACCATTTGAAATCTCATTACCGTGGCTATAAAAGTCATAACAAAAAATTGACCGTAGTATTGAATTTACCAATAAGGCGTAAACACGCAAAAAATCGGCGAGCTTTTCACATTGAAAACTGACAACAACGTAATGCAGTAAATTGGCAATCGTTCGCAAACGGGTTATATAACGTTAATATAAATATATCGCTCGGCAATTCAATATGCAATTATACGATTTCAATATCGTTCCATTTCGTTACAAATCAGTTTTATATCGCGCTTAAAATCTAATTTGCGCGAACATAATGGGATTTCCTTTCATGTACGGTATGCTTTGTTTTTGCTCTCCAATGAACAATTTCTACATTCGAATGATTCGAAATTTGTTTTAAAAAAATGCAACAGAAATCGTATCTGTTATAATACCTTTGTATACCTTTTTTTAATACCTTTGTATGGAGTATTGTTTAGCATTTCCGGTCATTTCAAGTACTTAGCCAGCTGGTGGTTTCTTATATATTATGTTTTTTATTGTTGTCGACGTTGGTGGGCAATTTAATGATCACATCACATCTGAACTAACTTAAAATCAAATATTAAATCTTTAACGACATACTATTCAGTACGTTCGCATCTTTAACGGTAATGAGCAAATTATCTAGTAATATCATCTGATAATTTGAATCACTTGCGCTTGCATCGGTTGAGAGAAAATCTAATTATACCAGCCTACAGTGGACAAGCTGCTTCACTATTGAGATTAATTCAGACATAACATGACTATAAAAAGTTTAAGATTGTAATAGTTCCTGCGCAAGTTACTTTAGTTTCAGTGACTAATTTAACCTAAGCATCTCGAAAGCAGCGTGAAATCTATCAATGACCAACAAAGTAAGTCACTGCCTTGTTTCCATGACGCTTTTACCATAACAAAATTACCTCTGCTATAAGTTCGTGTCAAAAATTTGCCTCCAGATCTTAAAGAACGTCTGTCGACTTTTGAATAAGCGATCTTCGAACAACCTCTATTATGTCGGCGACATAACCTAGATTGTAATATACACATTAGATATTTGCCGACGTCATTCTGCATAGTCAATTACCTATACACCAATTACAGAATTGAAGACCAAACATTCTATATGAATTTTGTCCAAAATTTGAAATTTTTAAAAAAGGTGGTGTAATAATCTATGAATGGTGTGCTACTATCTTGTGTATTAAAATTGGTTCTAAATGCATTTTGTCATGTGTAAAATTAATCATGAAAAACTCTTATACATTCTATGTGTACTAGTCCAATGTTGAAAGACAAACAAACAACATTTTGTCCAATGAATTTGTTACTGGTGGCCAAAGACAGTTTCGTGTTGTTATTGGCAAAGTTTTTAATTAAAGGTAGTTAGAAAAGAATGAATGTAACTGAAGGGGAGCATGTGGTTGATGACGTTGGTCGTGGTAGAAAGAAACGAAAAAGAAATCCCACTGCAAAAGTGCACAAAACTAATACGTTTTGTGCGAAACAGTTTTTTAAACTTCAAAATTCAAGATGCATTCTATACCCAGCAAGTATAATTTTATGTTTTTTTTTATTTAACATTGTTATTAGGTCTGTTCCAACACGCAGAAAATACCGTTCAGGTACGATACAGTATGTTGGACCAGATGCATCAGCACTACTTTTTAACATTGAGCTGTTTATCGTAACATAACCGATCCATCACAAAACACGATACCAAAACCGTGTTTTCTTCGTGTTGGAACAAATCTACAAAACATAACAGTGTTTTCTGACACAACAGTTACTTGGATGGAAAAAGAAGGTATCAGCAGAAACAAGTTCTGCTTTACGCAAATTCCTTAATGAGCCAGACATCAATCAAGTAAGATAATTTGCAGATGGTTTTACTGTACAATCAAAACTCCTACAAAATAATATGCCATTTACTCCAGACGTTAGAAAACTCGGTACGGACTGGATTGTTTCAGATATAAAGACCTCGTTGGATTCTTTGAAGAAAATTTAAAGTATCAGTGCGGCAAAGAATGATATACTGAGTTATTTCACAGAAATGACGATAAAGTTGCAAACGTTATTTAAACGATGAAAGATGCTTGAGTCTGTAATGTTACATAATGTGGTATTCCAAAATAAAAGAAAAACAGTCTTTCTATAATTTCTGGTTATCTATTATATTCTGGTCTATAATTTCGAACTCTAGGATCCAATTGGGTTGACAATCCTGAGGTCACATGGTTATAGCCAATTGTCAGAAATCAGCATATCCAAAATGACCAAAATAATATTGACCAAGATACCTATAATGTCGAAGAAAGCGGCATGCTATGCCATTGTGCCAACGAGTTACAAGACGTGTAATATTTTAACATTGGGTGTTATACATAAAGTCACTGAAGTTAACTTAGCAGACAAGCAAAATGCAGTTTGTCTACATGCAGTTTATCGAAACATTTTTTGCGTTTATTTTGGAAAATATCAAAAGCATGTTTTTGCCATCTGGGCACGATAATTATATTATTTTAGTTACATTTACATTTTGTAAAAAATATATCCTCGATAAATTTAACCACAAACTTGTAATAGTTTTGCTCTATTTCTGAAAATTTCCTCAATTACACTATTAGTATTACCAGGAGACATAAGCGTCAGTGAACGAAATCTAGAAGTAATCCCATTATTCATAGTTTGTGCATTTTTTATGTATTATATCCGTAGATAATGTCATTTAAGAGATGACGGGGGACCAGAAAGTACAAAGGAGACCCTACCCGCTGTTGCACTGTAACGTGTAGTTACTACCCTGTTTTGGATATCTAGACCAGCGTTTCATGGCCTTTTATCCATGCGGAACAAGAAAAGGCAATACAAGCACAGTAAAAGCAACCATGTTGCTTCTATTGTGAAATTGCCGTACTTTTCCTAAAAAGATTCAAAAATATCCTGTAAAATTATTGTGATAATACTGTAATTTCACAGGAATATCACACTATCACTGGGACGTGTTCTTGAAAAAATACAAGCAATATAGGTAACCAGCGAGGTATAACTGCAGTATAACTGCAAATTGTTGGTTTAAAGAATTTTGCTGGAATTTATTACATATAATTTATGTTACAGCATTATTAATTAATACCTTATTATTTTAGCAGTATGTATTACCGTTACTTTCATTTTCCGTAACTTTACAGACATTTTTCCCTTGTGTATAAGTTATTTGTTTTTTTTTTCAATCTCTTCAACAGTTACACCAACTTAAAATATTAAATGCAAAAGGAAGGATAAAGGACATAATCACACAAGCACAGACAATAAATTAAAATTAATTAATAAGTTAGAAGCTTTTATGAATAATAAAAACAAAATACAAAACTTAAGAAACATTAATTCTGAGTAAAAAGTTTCATATGGTCTTATTAAGAAGTTAGAGCCGTTTAAAATACTGTTGTTTTTTTAATATTCTATATGTCACGCTTCTATAAGAATTTTTTGGGAAAAATGTAAAAAAATTAATTTGCAAAATAATTAATTTCCGGGTTCGCGGTATAACCCGGCTTTCTACAACTGGTTTTAATTTCTGAATCTAACAACTGACACCTGGTTAGCAATAGGTACTTTAGAAATGACAACTTTGACTGACGGCATAACTCGGACACTACTTAAGTTTTGTTTTCTGGTTAATGATTCGGAGGTAAATAAAGAGTTTTTATAATTTTTTGGTCACGTAGTTAAATTTTTATTTTTATTTAATTAAATGCGGTTAATAAATTTTTAACTTTAGGTACTTCAAAGTTTTTGGAATCTAAGCATTTGTTATTAGAATTTTATTGTGGTCAACTTTATCACGTATTTTGGCCAAGAATTCCAATAACTCTGCATATCTATTGATATCCTATGAATAACACCAGAATTTATTCTACAAAAATTTTAACTTTTCTGGCGATGTAATATGTAAGATCACCACAACTCATAGTTCTGCTGGTTTTCTTAAAGTCTAGTCCCAGGATGAGCAGCAGATTCAAATTATAGATAGTGTCACACATTTTTGTGGAAAGGGAGAAATATTTGACTAATAATTCTCCCAGGCGTTATTGTTTTCTACAGATTAATTGTTTTTAAGTAACAGATAATTTTAAGTAATCTTGTCACTTGAAAGGACATATTATAACCGACGACCGCCACCGATATGTTTACTATTTTCAGCTGAACCACCAGCGGTATCTCGCAGAACCCTGGTTGAGAAACGCTGACCTAGACTATAACGCTCGAAGTGGTTAGCTAAAACTGAATAATTTACTGTAAGCAATGCTAATATTTTAATTTGAATATTGACAAAAGAATGCAAAACATAACAAAACTGGTGTAAAATAAAATCAAGAGAAAAAATGTATTTAATTAAATAACTGCAACTTACTGTTTAAATGCAACTTAGCAGAATATTTTCTTGTATTCAATTATTATCAACTATGACTATCTACAATTACCTACTTGTCATAGAAAATCTCTAATCTAGGTAGCCGGCTGACTCTTATTTTTAATTTTTTCTTGATATTTTGAATAAATAAATTTAAACAAAAGTCAAACAACAAGACAATAAATTGTTTGTGCTTTAGCATACGAGACAAACAACTCTCCAGCACTACACTTGAGATTAAGATGTTTACAATAATACAGCAATCCATAATGTACTAAAAATCTATATTTCCTATGGTAATTTACTCTTATTGACATGTTTTCTACAAATAATTCAGGAAAATTGACTAAAATAAAATATGGACTGAGTAAGCAATCAATAAACTGCCATAGACCGTATAAATTTAAAACACTTCCCTTGTTTATTACGGTTTTGATAGACATGCGATCTAGCTATTTGCATATCCAATAATGGCTTCGTCTCTATTAACGATTTATGATAAATTAATACGGAATAATGACGGCATTGCGGGTGGAACTGGTTTCAACCGAGACACGAAACAAATTTCATAACTTGTTTACCTAACTAACTAACTAATAAACAATTCACGATAGTATAATAACCACGTGGAATTATTAACGTTATGAAATCTGTTATTTTATTAAAGATTTTTTCAGGTGGTTGCGTTGGGAATGACTCGTACCTGTAATTATTCGTGAAGAATTGCTTCATCATTGTTAATTTACTCCACGTTCTGGAAGGTCTTTGGTCTGTAAGCATAAAGTACAAGCACGAAACAGGTTTAACAGTTACCTGCAGTTCCCTGCACGAGAACTGCTGCCAACATACACGGAGCGTTCACTTGGCCGTCGGCCGGTAGGGCATTTTAGAAAATATTACGTTTCAAAAACGAATCACGTCCAGGTGCTTTATGTTATTATCCTTAAGAGTGTTAGATTATGGTTAAGTATTTTCTGTATTAATTAAATAAGATAATGATAGAAATTTAAACCAAGATTAAAAAGATTACTGAGGAGTTTAAATTTAACAATCACAGCTGGCTATAACCATTTAACAACCGATTTCAATGAATCTCTTACAATATTAGTCTTTTTATGTTGTCATTAAACTGGCTTTATTACGAATAACTAACCATTCAATAAAAATAATTGAATATTTCAGGTTGATTCTAAAAGGACTGTGTATTACATTTTCTTTAAATAAGACGGTTTTAACAATGTCTTTTTTTAAATACGACGTTTATTTAGTTTGTTACGTAAGAGCAAGTGAAGAAAACAAAATCCTATATGAATAAGTAAGTAGATAGGCAAAAAATCGCACACATTTTTATTGAAAATAAAAAAAGTAATGTATTGCTTCTGATGAAGATGCAGCGAAAACAGACTATTCAATAAAAAGTTGCGAAAGAATTTTGTGCAACCGCAAAACTGCATAACTGTGATTGAAAAACTTATTAGTGAACTTGAAATTTATCCGATTTAAAAAAAAAATGGAAAAAAATGAATCTTGCCAAGCAAATAAAGGTTCAAAGGTTTGATTTACTTTTATGACGATGTTGTAAATTTTGCTCAAATTTTATATGCAAATATGTATAGTATTTTCAGAAGAGTTTCCTTCAATCTTAAACAAAATAGTTGTTTAATGAATCATTCGTTTTGGTCATTTTGGACAGTTTTGGAGAATACCATTTCTCACAAGAAACGGCTTATTATAAAAACAAAACACAGAAATCGGTTCAAAATGTTAACTTCCGATGCCTTGCTGCACACAAAAACAAACTGACTTCTTTCAATTCGTCAATGGTTCGGGGATGGTGTTGAAAAACCTTCGGTTTCAGGTAGCCCCAAAGGAAAAACTCGCATGGAGCAAGATCGGGTGACGTGCAGGCCACCCAACGTCTTCACGTAACGAGATTACGTGTTCTGGAAACATTTCGCTTAAAACGTCCATTGTCCTTCTTGCCGTATGAGCCGTAGCTCCATCGTGTTGAAACCACACATTCGGATGTTCAAGTTCTCTAAGTTTTGGTGCCAAAAAGTGCGTAGCATGTCGACATATCGATCGGCAGTTACGGTAACCGTTCGCCTCCCTCTTCAAAAAATTAGGGACCCCAAACGTCGAAAGATCCTAGAGCACACCAAACGACACCCCATGCGACTTTTTCCTTTGGGGCTACCTGAAAGCGAATGTTTTTCAACACCATCAACGAACCATTGACGAATTGAAAGCAGCAATACGCCAAGAAACTACAGGAGTATCGCTTCAAATTACTGTTGGAGTGATGTAAACTTTCAGAAAACAGCTTCGAATGTGTATCGAAAAAAATGTCGCCACTTGGACTCTGTAATTTTCAAAACTTAATAAAAGCAAATGGCATAGCATACATATTCAGTTAATAAATAAAAAATTTAAATAGCATTTACAATGGCGTTTTTATCATAAAAGATTAAAATGTAGGAGAACATTTTGCCGCACCCTGTATTATAACTATACATATAGGTTTTGATTTCTCACTACTAGAATTTGTCAGGTTAGAAAGGTATATAGTTAACACAATTTTACTAATCATTGAAAATATAATTACAAATTTACTAATCATTGATAATTACAAATAATATTTATGGGTTGCTATCGGCTGTAAATGATAACATTTTGATTCCAATATATTTGCAGTCTACAAATATTACTTACAAAATTAATAATAAACTTTAATTTACATTGTTAAAATTAATCCAAAATAAATTGTAACAAGTGACAACTAATTATGGTATGTTTTCTTTTGTAGAATCTGAATCTGAATTCAGAAATTGTACCGTCCCGTACTTTTGTACTTATTCAAATATCCTATATCTAGTCAGTTATGTAGTCGTATTGTTCTTTGGTCGTCTTTCTGCTGCAGCTGGCTGGTCGATGCGAACTCGTGTTCGAGTTCGAAGACTCCGTAGAAACCAGCCCAGCTGTGCCAGTATGTTTGTCCGTCTTATATCGTTTTGTAAATTAAAAAAATGCGTTTTTTCGCAAAATGAAATGTCTACCGATATTTACGCGGTCTCTCATTATACAACAATATTAATCAAACTATACAATCCTATTACGCGGTATTAATTGCGTAATAAAATTTATCCAGACGAGGCATAATAGGACTCCACCCTTGCCTCTTATCAATTAAACATCTCGAGCTATAGGGTTGTAAGTAATTTTTGAAGAACCCGATGCAAAATAATGCAAAAAACCTTTTCAAAAACTAGATACAATTCACAATTTTTGAGGCAAATATATAAATACTTTGTTTTTGAACAAATTTTCTTTTCAAAGGCAAATTGACAAATTAGATAAATGGAAATCTGAAAATGTCCAGTGTGGTATCTGAATCCGGTGTGGTATTCGTTAATACGAATAACGTAAATTATAATAGTGCAAAATTTATAGTTTCTAAAAAAATGATTTCTTTTATTTTTTAAAATTAATTATTTTTTTTTAACTTTGACAGCCTATAGATACCTCTAAATATTTTCTTTGTTCTGAACGGAATCCTGAAAACATAAAAGGGTTTACATAATGCTGTAAAGAACAACTTTATTAAGATGCGTCTATACCAGGGCAATAGTTGTGACGATTTGTTAATAGTACGGAATTTATAATGTAAATATTCGTTATCGACTACCCTCTTCAAAATCTATTAAGTCCAGACTAAATAGTGTGCAAGAAAACATAACAAAATCGAACATTGTACAGAAATAGCTACGTGGCACACTTATGCAACTACTGTCAACGCATAATAGCAAAGTTAACCAACGTATGATTAATGGTACGTCCGCATTTTTCGACATTTCATCACCTAATCAGAAGTGGTCATCAAATCAGATGAACATTACGAGTCATTAGTGCAAGTCGGCAAACAAGGAGCAGCCGTCGCGAAATTGAGGCAATTTTCTTATAAAGGATAATGCCGTTCTAATTTATATACCCGGTAATGAATTAAATTTCAACAGCCGCATTACTAAATTGCCCTTATATTCAACCTTCACCTAAATACCTTAATGTATTGTTGAGCAAATGCCAATAATATGCACACAATTAGAGACTGTAAATCGTTGATTCGATTGTCGTTAATATTATCCTATCAAGAGTCTATCTCATGATGTGTATAAGTACGTATTTGTTTACGTACCTAACAATCCCCCCCCCCGCTGTATTTAGTTGAGAATAGAAAAAAGAGATTACGAACTCAAATTCTATTAATAATATATGTTTGGGTTTCATTAATTTATACGTGAATTTGTAGTAAAAAGAGACACTGTTTTGATGTATTTGTTTTTAAACTTAAGTGTGATTCGTTTTGCAAATGCAATCAGACTCTCGTGTCAAAACGATAAAATAAAAATGTAGGTACACTCATACATATGTTAAAATTGACAGAAACTATAAAATTCGTGTATAGATAAAATAATAAGTTAATAATAAATAGATAACATCCACTAGACATTCACTAAGCATCTTGACACGGAGAAATATTTAACGTGTGACACACAAATACCAGGTTACAAAAGAGTCTGTGATAATGATATAAAAGAAAATAGAACTAATGTAACATAAAATAAATATATATTTCTCTTATGCTAAATTTAGCACAAATTCGTTGTACAATAGTAAAAATGGCAACCCGAGATTCTACACGCGGTTGTTAATCTTCTGAATGATGTGAACCAAGCAGGCACCGTAATGGCTTATTTTATAGTATAAACTGGTCTAAGTATAATCCCCATTTTATACCACCTTACAGTTTGACAGATGAAAGTCAAGCTTTGTTTTCACTTCGGATGGTATATTTTTACCTCATAAATTTAGTAAAGAATTTTTTTCCGAATTAAATGGTATTCGAAAATTTTTCGAGTAAAAGACAATTGAAAATGGCAATATTGAACTCTGGTAAACATTGATTATGTGAATAAGAAGCGTTTCGACAGATTTCTGTATGCTGAAGCCGAATCCGGACACAAAGGTAACGTTGTCGAAAAAGGTCGTTTTGGGGACCTTCTGACGTTTCTGGAAAAGTGGGTTCAGGAGCTACAAATTTGGAAATATTGCCAAAATCACAATTGTTGACGTTATGATCTCAACTTTTTCGAAAACCTTTTGTACTCTTTTTGTTATTTCGGATTCGTGTTCAGCGCTAGTAAATCTATTGAAAACGCCTCTTCATTCACAGAATCCATGTGGCGACAATATTTTACAATTTTCAATTATAATTTTCACGAAAATTTTCTGATGTAAGGCCAAAGAGAATCTTGAATTCAGAAATAAATTCTCTACTAAAGTTTAGAAAAAATATGCCGTCTGATTTTGTAAACAACGGTTAACACCTGTTAAAGTATAAAGTATTTCCAAATTTATAAATAATGATAATAGATATTTTTTAACATTATTAATTTTATACAAATAAATAATTAATTTGAAACAAGTGATTTTCATCACTTCATCATCCTTTTTTTATGGAAATTAGAAGAAATATACGTAGGTACCTAAAATTCTAAATAGCAAATTAATACTCAATAGAAAGACGACAATATTTGTTGGAATTCTCAGTTATCGAGAGAGAATGTTTGAAAAGTGAATATACAGAGAAACAAAATAATGATAACATCGAAAATTCCAAAATCGTATTCACCCAGCTGTAATACAAATTCTAGATAATACACTATAATATGAGGAATGCTGCAATATTAATTAATATGCACTTCATTATCGAGAAACAAGTGACAAATTAACTAAACGAAAATTCCAGAATAAGAATCATCGAGTATGGAATAATCAATAATAGTAAATTAATAAACATAAATAATGGAAAGGCCGCAATTTTATTTGAAATACACTCAATTATTGCGAGACAACGTTTAAATCTGAATATGACAAAAACAAAATGACGAAATCAGAAATTCCGGGATAGAAATGATCCTGTCCACAATAAAAAAATATTTACTTATATGTAAATATGATCAAACATTTGTAAACTGAGCCTCATTAAGTTAGATACTAATTTTATTTCACTATTACTAATTTTGTTTTTTTTTTGTTGTTTTTATTGCTGAAGACGTTGTTTTAAACAGCCTGGAATATTTAAAAGGACAATAACAAGACACTCAATCCGAAAAGCAACACCAAATTTACGATACCTAATTGTATTAAATTTTTCTTAAATGTTTAATATCTTTCTAATATCTTACTACCTACAGGAAATTAAATCAATGCCAGCCATATTAATGATATACTGGGATTTGCCATATTAATGATATACTGCCCTATATAAATATTCTTCAGTCAATTGCATTTTTGTTATTGCAAAACATTTTATTGTTATTAAATTAAATTGTACACTTATTCAACACTTATGCACATATTGAGCCCAGCAGAATCGAATACGTCAGATATTTCCAATAATTATGATTATACCGGGTGATTCAATTTCGAGGCTCGCTATGTTTAAAAAAGTTTCGTATTTTTGTGCTGATCAATTATCTGAAAAGAAACTTTAGCTATCATTTTTCATTTTAAAGATATCCGCTAAAAACTAAAATGTTAAGATATCGTTTTTAATTTTTTATTCAAAACCAATCGTAGCTAGACGTTTGAAACAAAAACATTCTACAGCGACTTTTAACAAGAATGCAGTGTTATTTTTTAATTTGAAATAACATCAAAGATGGCGCCGGAACCATGGCCAACTTTTGTTTTTCTTATGGGCGCCATGTTGAATTTTGGCATTTTCCGATACTTTTCTCTTTTCCGCAATGTATAACATGTTGGCATTATTTTTAAAACAATGATTTAATAATAAAAAAAACTTTCTTCTTTTTCTCGTTGTTTGTCATGCTTATCGGGTACCCAACTGGTGCTTGGTTACAGACCACCGGCGCCGGACTGACCAGAGTGCTTTGGATTAAAAACATTCAGATTGTAAAAGAAGCAAGTTTATACAACAAAAAGCTTATTTTTAAGTAAATATTCAAATTAGTCGCCATTTTCTTGAAGGCATAAAACCGAGCCTGCTTTTCTACATGTTGTTATGCTCTTCTAACTGTTCTTCCCGGAATAGCATTGACCGCATTTATTATTCGATCCCGCAGATCCTCGATATTTCTGCGAGTATCGTGATAAATTTCGTCGTTCACAGTTCCCCATAGAACAGTAGTCCAGAGGATTTAAATCAGGGGATCTAGCAGAACATTCCACCACTATACCATTACCAATCCAGCGATTTGGAAGTTGTTGATTCAAATATTTCGTACAACTGCAAAGTTTGACTTCTGTGGGTTTCTTCGGTTTCAATTTATTTGTTCGTAATGCTCTCCAAACACGTGTTTGCGACAATTCCAAGTTAGAGGCTACTTCGCGCATAGAAATCCGAGGATCGTCATTTAACTAAAAGCCAGTAGTTGAAGCATTGCAAATTGTGGTAATCTAACGTTTACCATTTCCAAAATATCTCTATGATCGTTTTCAACATTTCCATAAGGATTATAAGAATTACGGGGTTTACTAAACGATCCATGGTACGCTAAAACTCTGTCCAATCTTAGCAAAATTGTACGATGGGGCATTTCTATGAGAACAATAATAACCCCTTATCATATCACGCATTTCGTTATTGGTAAACGGCATTTTACATCCACGCTGATCGCGCCGCTTGATCCAAGTGCATTTTGTTGACGTTGCTTGGCAACGAGTGCGGCGGTCTGTAACCAAGCTCCAGTTAGGTACCTGAAGGTTTTTTTGATTATTACACTATCGGAAAATGCCAAAATTCAACATGGCGCCGATAAGAAAAACAAAAGTTGGCCATGGTTCCGCCGCCATCTTTAATGTTATTTCAAATAAAAAAAGACTGCATTCCTTGTTAAAAAGTCGCTGTAGAGTGTTTTTGTTTCAAATGTCTAGCTACGTTTGGTTTTGAATAAAAAATTAAGAACGATATCTTAACATTTTAGTTTTTTGCGGATATCTTTAAAGTGAAAAATGATAGCTAAAATTTTTTTTCAGATAATTGATCAGCACAATGATACGAAACTTTGCCAAATTTAAACATAGGCTCTATTTCCACTAATAAGCGAGATCCCCATGGTGAGCCTCGAAATTGAATCACCCGGTATGGTGATTTCTTCATAAGTGTCATCTGTTAGGTACTTACATCCTGTCACACAAACCATTGTCAGTGCCCCAATTTTGTAAAATAGTGTTCCCAGAATCGGCGGTGCTGCCGGTACATACTGCCTGCCTACTGAATAATTTGAATTGACAATTTACAGTTTTAAAAGTATAATGCAGAACGTAACTGTACCCACCTAATAACGTGTAATTTCCACTTTTTCCATGTGGGTAATTTTATTTCACTCGCTCGTTAATGATACCTTTTATAATGTCAGCTTTTCATCATTGAGCAAACTATTACCGTGCATAAATGGGTATTTGATTTAGGTTGCAAGATATTGTTTTCTATCGAGACAGTTGAGTCGCGTTTCCCTTGAAACTCCGAACGAGATGAAATCTAATAACAGTTACAATTTGATTTATGCACAATCGGAGATATTAACAAACATCGATGTTACTATTATTATTTGGTTTTAGTTTCGAAACGTTATGCTCTGATAAAGACGGAAAATTTTCATTCGATCGGTCTATTAACTTATTTCTCTATATTGTTGAAATAAATAAATAAAAGGCATTAAATTATGAGATGTCGCAGAACAGGGCAGTTGACAAACCATGTAATTGGGTATTCTGTATTATAAAGATTTATTTATAACTAACGTTAAACATTTAAACCCTTAATACAGAATATTGTTTTAAGTAATATTGAGGTTAGCTTTGTATATTTTAAAATTTAGCTTCGTTTTCGAGTTATCTAACATTTTTATTATCTTTTTTTATACCTTTTTTTTTAACCTTACAATTTAGTAATAATTATAGTACAACCGACTAACGACATATAATCTGGTGTTACTCAAGACAAATAATTAGATTTAGAAAATAAATTGCTTCCGGGTTGAATAAAAATAATTAGATTATTTAATACGATCATGTGAGAAAGTTTATAATTCTTAATGAATATGAACTCTATGGTCACCCTGTAGATGAAAAAAGAATTATTATGAATGATTTATGGTGACAACAACGTAGTAGCCATGAATTTCATAATTTTTATAATAATATTTTAAAATTTAATTGGTCGATCGAGTTGAAATGTTAGTGCTTTTCTACTATCTAATAATTGTCGTGTAATTAATTATTAGATCAAGTTAATATTTTAATGTATTTCTTATTGATATGAGTAGACACCTCAGGAATCCGACAAATAGTATATTGTTCTCATTCATACTAGTGCAGGCAAATTAACTGATTATAAGCCAAAACCGGTATTAATTGTAGACAGGAGTTTTATCATTGGAAATGGTAAACGGGCTCATAGTGAATGTAAACAAAATAAATGCAGGTAATGGAGTGGTATAGTGTTTATTTGGGAGGGTTGAAAGCGGGTGCAAAGTATATTATTGCGTTTTCCGGCGAAATTTGACGAAGTTGTAGATCATAAAAAAATCTACTACATTCATATAGGTCACTTTTTACTATGACCTCAAAATTTCCGAGAAAAATGCGAATGACAATGCCAAAACAAATTTTCTGTTTTTTTTATTTTTCGTTGTCGCAACAATAATTCAATTTGAATCAAATTTTGTGAAAGCGTGCCTTTTTATACTTTAAATAAGCATACATTTGTTTATTACATAAAAAAAAGAAGTTTTTGAAATATTTAGTTTTTTCCGTAAAAATCAGATTTTCTTAAAAAAGAAATTCTGTGGTGAAAAATTATCGTACAGAGTTCTTCTGGGACTCATTTTTGTTGTTTTCACATGTACTTATTGATACAGTAATAAAAATAATAGTCCCTATTTAACAACATGCTCAAAAATTGAAAAAACTCAAAAGCGACTTTTGCAACAGTGAAGTTTTCAATAAGTGTTCATTATTTATTTGAATTTTTAAGAAAATTGCAATACTGGTTACGACATTCAATTGTACGAAAAAAAAATACAATGGAAACTGTCTCTGGTTTCTACACTAATGCTATAACCATTGAATTAGAATAAGAAATCTTCCGATAAGTAAGCAAAATAATCAGTTTTTGTCTTAGAATCAAGACAAAGGTATCCAATATAAAAGTTGCAGGTCAAGAAAAAGTCTATAAGTTTCGCCGGAAAACGCAATAATATACGCTTTCAACCACCCCAAGTAAACACTATACAACTCCATGACCTGCATTTATTTTTTTTACGTTTACTATGAGCCCCTTTACCATTTCCAATGATAAAACTCCCGTCTACAATTAATTCCCACTCTCAAACTAATTTGCGTGCACTATACATAGAATTTTTGGAAACTTGCCTTGAGGATTGAGAGCCCTAATTAGTTCATATCATAATTTCGCTGTAATGCTAAATTAGACACCAATTTGCTCTTTATTTTGTGTGTTATGTGAATATAAAATATGGCGTTGTTGCATCAATGTTGGCATTTTAACCGGGTTTATTTCTGAGTTCTACAAAACGCCGCTCTTTTCGAACCGAAAGTTATCCTACATTCCAGTACGTCACATTAGAAGGGGAACACGGACAACAGTGGAAAACGTTGATAGTGGAACACGTTGATAGCGTAGTTACTAACATCTTTAATAATATATTAACCAAAAAGTTACAAGTACTTCTTAAACAACAAAACACTAAATTAAATATTGTTTAGCTTTACTTCTAAGTAGATACGTCTGTGCTATGGTGTTTGTAAAGTGTATGACAAAATAAGTAAACCAATAATAAATATATAACGCCAATCGTAATGAATGTGACTGATTAGGTTATGTTGCAGCAAACAACAAACAAATTCACCATAATTCCTTCGTAAAATCTCTTAAACGGAAAATCTCTACACAGCTCGACCGATCAACGATGAACGACGATCAAGCACTAAAATGTATTTGTAAACAGACAAAACTCCGCTGAAGCTCGTTGAATGGATTCCGTTCAATCCCTACTCCCTACTATATACTAAAAGTCTAACACAGTCCGCGCAAGAAGTTTATGAAAATCGGCGAATCGGGGGAAAGGTCTGCTCCTCGGAGAAGCGAAAATCGGCGCCGCAGGCGCCGATTTCCTGCCTAAAATTTGATTCTACAGCGCGTAGGCCTTCGATTTCGTCCATTTTCGGCCCAGTTTTCGTTATTTTTTACCTCGATTCGGGTAAATTTATGGATTATGATTTAGGAGTGTACAGGTCAGCGCGTCGCCATGGCAACCTATCGTGGTTGCTAGGCAACGGCCGCGCGCTTCGCGACGCGGTCACCAGACGGCGGCACACGGGATTACGCTACGAAGCAATAGATGGCGCCCCGTAACCGCTTCGAACGGTTTTTTTTTCAGGCTTTTTGTTTACCTCTTAACGCTTCGGCGATCTACCTAGGTCGACCAGCAGGCCTATTAGGCCTGCACATTCTCCTAGTTAAGAACTAAAGAAGTAGGAACGTAGGTTTTCAGGGCCTGAATCATTGAGAAATTGAATATAGAATATAGAATTTTGACGCACGGCACAACCAGAAAGCATGTGATTCTCTAAAGGAAATTAGTTATTTTGCCTACATGTTTTTTTTTTGTTTAATTTTGTATTCAGATGATTATCATAATGTGAATCTTACAGGCGCACATATCTAAGCAATTAGTTGGTATATTTTTGATTTATGTATTCAATTAAGTAATTTGAAACTGACATGTATTACGCAGATGACACAAAGTTACTGACTAGGTAAATTGAGTTCTTATTCATCATAACCTCAAATATTCCACATTCATTTAATACTTCTCTCTTCCGTACTAAATCTTCGTTTCAATGTAAATTTATGCATTATCATACGATTTCAAACGTATTGTTTTGTACCTGCACGTCAGTATAGAAATAAAAGAACGAAAAGAAATAAATAAATAATAAAAAAAAGGAGAAAGTAAACGAGTAGGTATAACTTTAACCCTTAAATGCACATGGTTGCAGAACTGTAACATATTTATTTTTCCTTTAGAAACATGGCTCTACAAACTATAGAAATGTTTGCCACCTACTGGTGCGTTACTACAACATACTTTTGTCAAATTGTTGAACAATCTATATAATTTTATATCTAGGGTTATTTACCGTCAGTTGTCAAAGTTAGCGGGACTCGTCATCGTTGTTTACTAGTTGTTCATCATGGACCCACTTGAATTGATAACTTACTTGATTTTGTATATTATCCGCCAACAGTTCAAGAACAAGCTAATGCAGAAGATGCAAATACTGATAGTGGAGATACCTATGATAATGTAGTTTCTGCCAGTACCAACCGCAAAACCAAAGAAAATGTAAACGTAACAAAGCGAAGAGTAAAGAAAATGATTTAGAATTAACTCTTCACAGAAATTGATAACTTAATAATGAATGGATGACTTTATAACTTGTCCACACCCCATGCATGCTTAAAATATTTATTTACTGACCCATTTCAGATAAAATTGATATTGAATCAAATTTATATGTGTAACACATATTTGTTATTAAACCATTACATATTACAGCTGTAGAATTGAACCAATATATAGGAATTTTAATATTCATGTCCGTTGTCTTTTCATGTCTTACTGAAACACTCGTTGTTACTGGAATAGTGACATCGGAGTGGATATGATAATATAAACTATGACACTAAGTGCTGGTATTTCCACCTACCAATAAAGTCCTCAATAGTTATGTGACAGATCTGTGAGTGTTGTTGCTCTATTTCAGCCCATTAAATAAGAAGATGTGCCGGCGGCAGTGCGCAGAACGTGGAGCACAGGAGCGCAGGACGCGACCCACTACCACCTCCGACACATCTTCTCATTTAACGGACTAAAATATCGCCACAAATTTGTCAGTGTCCTAACTATTTAGGATTTTGTAGGTAGGTGAAAATACCGGGCCTTAGTCGATTTGAGAAAATACGACAATTTCTACATTTTAACGACAATAATGCCCAGTCTCCAGGAGAATCTGGTAATAAAAACAGGCTTAACAAACTTGAGAAACCCATGAGTGTCGTTGTGTTAGTTTCCATCATAGCTCGACATTAAATATTCACGAGGAGTAAATAATGATATATTCGAATATTTTACTATTTGCTAGATATGACATTAGCAAACGCATGGATATCACATCGGAATAGCCATTTCAAAGTCCTCGCTTGATACAAAATGACATTCTTAGAGATGTTGCAATATACCTGTGTCGAGTTAACCAATCGATCAGTGTAAAAAGAGGATCCCTTTTTAATCAGCCTAGAAGAAATGATGATAAAGAAGAAGGGTGGACCATCTCAACATCCAACTCTGAAAGATGTACGGTTGGGTCAATTTGGACACACATGTGGGCTAAACTTGTACTGTGATAAGAAAAATAATTGTTTTAAAATGTTTCATATAGAACAGTAGTATCTATAATTATTATATATCATAACAATTCCTTGAAAAAATAAAATACACTTTTAATTCATTCGCTAGCTGTTAGCTACTTATCAAAATGCGTAAAATAATTTTTTCCACTTAAATTTTAAACATTCAAAAAACTATGCATTTAAGGGTTAATTGTTTTCTTCAGTTTAGCATGGTTTACACAACGGCAAATGTGTCATACTAACCTCGCATTGAATTATATTGCTCTTGTAAATTATTAGTAATATTTGTTTTTGTGAGATTTGCAATTTGTTTACATTTTGTTCCGTTGAAATTCTATTTAAGTTCTGTTTGGAATAAACAAGCGTAACTACACAAATATATTTATTTTTTTATTTATAGTCGTATTTGTCTGCTGTATTAATCCTGTTGTTATGATTTTGACCTCTGCTATTTCTGCGTCTTTTAATATTTATTCATTTTTATGTTTTGCTTGCTTCCTGTGTCTCATGCATATTATTGTTGTAACGTCCTGTTTTTTAACCGACTTAAAAAAGAAATTATTAACAGAAGATATAACAAACTTTTGTGTCCATGCAATCCAACGTCCCGTGAGACACAACGTATATCTATGAACTTTTTTTAATGTATGTTCGCGCATAAAGCCTTACTGCGTGGTCCGATTTGGATGATTTTCGTCTTGTTTCAATAGTTGATTCATCACCATGTTCACACGTTGTGTCACTCCAAGTTGCAGCAAGGTCTTAAACTACTGTTTGTTAGTTTGTTGCTCATGTTTCTGTAATACTGATCCATTTTACAACGTTTGACAGTAGCTTCTAAAAATATTCCTCTCCATAGTCGAAACAAATAAACATGGGCACTATCAGCAAATGCAATCGAACACGAACGACATTTGGCATAACGCAGAACCTTTTAAGAGGTCTCGTCCTGTCGAGATTATATACATAAAATTTTAATGTCTTCCTGAAACTGATCGGTATTCCGGACGGTAGGTCTGATTAAATTCAAAGATATTGTAACAGGGACCCTTATTTACGACACACGACCGCTTATATTCAGTAAAAAAGGAAGCTGAATTTATTGCACCCATAAAGAAACAAAAGAAGTAATGAAACTGGGGACACGTGAAACACGCGAAATCGAAATTCCTGCAGCACGATGACATATGCTGCGAGTTTTTTCCCTGCTGTCTTCTCGCCGCCTCCCCTTTAAAAAATAATTTAAGCTCGTTTTTCTTTTATTTCGTGCGTTTCGCGTGCTTTATTTTTCTCGGTGTCGGGTGTGACTTCTTCAAAAATTAATACTGCCGACGGTTCTTTTATTAGTCTTTATGTCAACCGTACGGCTTCGTGGAATTTTATTGTGGCGTGATATTTATCGAACGGTACGATGAAAAAGGACCCATTCCAATCGCATACAATAACGCTCTGGGATTATTTATTATGTTGTAAGCAATTGGAAAGGTCAATGTGATTGTGAAGTATTATTCGTATAATCACTTCAATTTATTGAATGCTTTAGATTGTGTGTGATTAAATGTATAAAACAATGCAGTAATGAAATAGATATTTTTGAAAGCAGTGAAAATGTTTGTTTGACCTTAGTATTGCACCTCTTAAAAGTCCTTCAAGGGAAATTCAAGATGAGCCAACACCACCGTCTTGGAAGCCATTATCGGATCATTTTCTGAATAAAGTTCAGCTATAAAAATAATCCCCGACATCCTTGCATCATTTAACCACCAGAAAGTGCAGCCAAGCAATATTGTTTTCAGATTTTACATTAATTTTTGTGACAAATAAAAAATCACAAAGCCTTGATTGCAAAATGGTATTATTACTTCTGTCGTTCTTATACTCATGAAATATTGGTAAGCGAGTAAAACATCTTTTAATTCTTTATTTTATGTAACCACATTTTACCATATTGTTAATAAATATGATTTACTTACATGTAAGAATCCTAAGAATTCTACATACACGCTTCTGTCAAGATTGGGTCACCTTGATTTCTCTAGATTTTAACAGGTTTATTAGTGTTAATTAAGTAATTCAAACAAACAAACATTTTCAACATAACAATGTTTAAGTAAAATTTTAAAATATATACATATTTAGTTATGTTTCTTAATTAGTGATTAAATTTTGTATGTTTCTAATTTTGTTGATAAAATACAAGAAGAAATGCGCAATATTATTGTTTAAGATGTGATGGCCTCACAAAATAACTCAGTAGTCTCCAAACGAACTCTTAATCCAAATTATTCAATCTACAACCTGTGCTCATTGATTGACATTGCAAAATCAACAACGGTACGATAACTACCAGTACAACAAATAATAATAGAATACAATAAACACAATGTTATTTTGTGCCTAAGAATAAAATACAATTTCCCACTGTCTATTTGTTATTATTATCTAATTATGCGTTATGCGTGGTTTTTTATTAGTTGTTATTGATTTAAGTAAACCGTTTTCGCTTCCGCGGAAGTTGATTGCTTTACTTTCGCATCCGCGCCCGCCAAGATCACTTCCGTTACAACCCTAATCACTATTATTGTAGTTTTAACAAATTAAGTAGTAATTTAATTAATTTAATGAAAAGCTTATGAAATATTTTTCTATTAAGCTTTAAAAAAATTAAATTACTTTTAACATAGGTATCAAATACATCGTTTTATAGCATTACGTTATACAGGGTCTCCCACGACAAGCTGCCATTAGAAGTACGTGGAGAACCAAATGAAATGAGAGTTTGAAAATTTGTGGACTTATACTGTTGGATCCTATCGTCTCAACTAAAATATTTTGAGTTTTCTGTTACTTCCGGTTACACCGGAAATGATGTCAACTTTTATATTTCAAATAGAACCTGTATTTTACCGCATTTTTGACAACTTTATTAAATTTGAGATCAATTCTATGTTACATTCCCTGTACCTAACATGTGTCATCTTTGAGATATTAATTTTTTCATTAAAAAATGACAGCTGCACGGTTGCTTTAAATTATTTATAAATTATCCCCTGTGGCCGTTGGAAAAAAGTTGGCCGGCAAAATTGTTGTGAAGGAAACATATTATCGACACATCGGTAGAATTCTTCTAAAAGTTATACAGAATGTTCAAATTATAAGATCGAAGTTGAATTCGAGAAAAGTACTAAAAGTCGATTTTTTCAAACGGAAACTTTATCATATGAATACATTTCTCAATTCTATGGAAAATATTAGATCAACTTTGTGTACAATGTCCTATACCCAAAATGTACTTATATCTACTGAAATCGATTTTTAAACATCACAGCAGAAATTGCAAACATTGCCAAATATAGATTGCGTTTGAAAACAACTGAACAATTTGGAATTAAGAGAACTTTGGACGGTGCTCCAGCGCACACAACTGTTGCAGTAAGAGGCTTGCTTAACGAGATGTTCGGCGATCAGTGGATTGCGCTTAATGGGTCATACAAACATCCACCGCGTTCCCCCGACTTGACGCCAATGGATTTTTTCATTTGGGGAGCTATTAAAGACATAGTTTATGAGGACCCAATAATTGATAAGGATAAAATGAAAGATAGAGTTTTGAGCTGCTTTCAATGGGTTATCTGCTAACTCTATCAGGGACGCCAGCAATAATAATATGTTAAAAAGAATTGAAGCATGTTTAGGGGAAAACAGCAACGTTTTTGAAAAGTTACTGAAATAGAATTAAGCAGTGTTTTTTGTAAATTTTCTTTAGGATTTTGTTTTATTTTTAATATTGTGTTTTATTGTAGGCTTATAATTTTATGAATGCTAAATTAATTATAATGACAAAAACCTTTTTTAATAAAATTCTCTTTATTCCAAATTGTTCAGTTGTTTTCAACCGCAATTTAGATTTGGCAATGTTTGCAATTTCTACTGTGAAGTTTAAAAATCGATTTCAGTAGGTACAAGTACATTTTAGGTATAGGACATTGTACACAAAATTCATCTAAAATTTTCCATAGAATTGAGAAATATATTCATATGTTAGGGTCGCCATTTGAAAAAATCGACTTTTGGTACTTTTCTCGAAGTCAACTTTCATCTTATAATTTGAACACCCTGTATAACTTTTAGAAGAACTCTACCGATGTGTCGATAATATGTTACCTTCACAACAATGTTCCCGGACAACGTTTTTCCAACGGCCACAGGGGATAATTTATAAATAATTGAAAGTAACCGTGCAGCTGTCATTTTTTAATGAAAAAATTAATATCTCAAGAATGACACATGTTAGGTATAGGGAATGTAACATAAAATTGATCTAAAATTTAATGAAGATTTCAAAAATGCGATAAAACGTAGGATGTTCCATTTGAAATATAAAGGTTGACATCATTTCCGGAGTAACCAGAAGTAACCGAAAACTCAAAATATTTTAGTTGAGTCGATGGTGTCCAACAATATAAGTCCACAAATTTGCAATCTATCATTTCATTTGGTTCTCCTTATACTTCTAATGGCAGCTCGTTGTGGGAGACCCTAACATGATAACACAACGTCATTTTGTTAACGATGTAGTTTACCGGAAGTATTTAGTAGATTCGGGATCTTAGCGTTAATTTTTTGATGTATTATTGCACCCCGGAAAGTGTATAAAAGAACATTAAAAAAAATTTTTTTTTGTAAACATTGATTTTTTATGAAAATAACTTTCCAAAGTAGAGTTTAGTTTGAATTATTTTTGGTTTTTACGTGATTTTTAACATACGAATTAGAATAAATATTCATTATATTTTTATTCAACAAGTAAATCCTCTTTATAAATAATATAACTGCTAAATGAATTTTAATTTAGTTCACTTATCGCCCCAGCATTCCTGCTAAAGTATTACTTGCAAAACTCAGAGGTATAACGACAACAAATATATATCAGGAATAAAAAATTCAATTGTACATGATTTAATATTTTCTGCATTAAACAAAGTGACCGTTGTGGCCCATCTAAAACTTGTAGCTTTCAGATCTCCAGTTTAATTGGGATATGATACTGGTTTATTTTAATTAGTTTATTTATAGTTGTGGGAATTGGGGTACAGATGAATACTCAGGAGTAGGTACATAAACGTAACCCTCATAACAGTTTATTGAATAATTTATTTACGTACTTAGAATCGGCTAATGAGAAGAGTAGTTCTTGGATCATTAAATGACTTAATTAAATTTGTTACTTACAACCATGTCATAAAATTATTTATTACGAATAATATTGCTATTTCTAAATAACTGGATATTTATTACGAATAATGTTGCTATTTATAAATAACTGGGAGTGAATATTGTTGACAGTTAGTCTAATAAAATAACACAAAGCTTCAACCTTCATGTTACTTCAGAATCGCTATCTATACTTTATTATTTATTGCTTTTTACATTATCCTCAATTAGATTTTAATGTTTTTTGCTGATCTTCTTGTTTTCTAATGAATATAGTAGAGCTCGGGTCGTGCTGGAGTACCACAAATGGTTAAATTATATTTTTTGATTGAATTATGTTCACCCATCACTTTAAGAACTTGCCTTTACACCCTTAAAATGACCAATAAGGATAAATCAACCACGTTCTTCCTTGGTATACGCCATTACGATTACATTGTACTTACAATGTCTGAAGAGCCCTCTATATTGGATTTCCCGTACGAGAAACTTAACTAAGCGAAACATCCTAACAATTCTAATAGAATGGAAGCACCTTAACTTGCCCAACTATAGCCCAGTCTGGAGTATCGTTTAATTAAAATATCGGATAAGTTCAGAACTTGGCCGCGGCGACGACTGCGGCGCTGCGTTGCAGTTCAACAATCCGTTAATTTAAAACAAACAGCGCCACGCGCGTGTCTAACTCGAACCAAAAATGTATCCGTGTAAAATATTCGCCTCGTTTTCATTCTTCCATGGCTTATAATTCGTGTACTATTAAAAAATCGTAATTACCGCCGAATATAAACATTACGGTCTCGGAAAAAAAGATTAATTTAAAATTATAATCTCCAATTATAATTCTTCGCTGTAATAAGGACTGGGAGAGTAGAGAATAAAAAGAAGATGACGTCGGCCCTCGTTCATTTTCATCCACGTCGGCCGTGACTCACGGAGGAGGTGAGAGAGAATTTACGTTAGGACTACATAACCAGTGGCGTACGCTTAGCAAATCGGATAAAATGCGGTTTACTTAAATTTTGTCGTATTTTATGTCTTCAAAAATATAATTGCCACTTTTATAAATATATTCCGTATGTTAAGTTGACATGTATATGCGAATATTTCGTCGGGTTAAAGGTGAAAGTCACTAACTAACATCTAAAATAATTACGAAAATCTGACTTTAAGATGTATTACCAACAAATACAATGATATTTTCTGGATAATTAATGCATTTTCGAGTACTTAGAACACTTATTGATCGCCTCCTTGTACAAGATGCGCATTTAAAAGCATTTGACTACAATTAATTCGTGTTTCAACAAAATGTAACAAAATGTTAGTTAGTGACTTTTACCTTCAAGTAGAATTTTGTTCTACTGGTATGATATTCGTGGATTCCTGAAAATGTTGTTTCTTGTAGACTATAGTTTCCCTAAGTATGATTGTATGAAAATTGTATGTTAATTAAACAATAAAAAAACAATATAACAAAGAAAAAATAAGTTTTAATAGCTTTAGACGAATTTTCAAAATTTTAGATATGGTGCAAAATGTTATCTTTGGAATTTAAATGTTTTTTGCCTTTGTAGAAAAAATTTTATGTGGCCAGGCACATGACGTTATCATACTATATATAAAAGTAATAGTTTAGCTGCATGAGATTCTATTTGACCGAGATCGGTCGTGTCTGCATTAAAATAATACTAGTTAGCCAGGATTTGACAGATATTTTAATTCCATTGACAATAGGTATTGTCAAAAGATCACCATTTGCCATTACCTACTATCATTAGAATGAAAACAGCTGTCAAATCCTGGCTAACTAGTTTTATATTAATGCAGACACAACCGATCTCGATCAAGTAGACTTAGCTCATGCAGCTAAACTATTAACTTTACCAAAAATTGTCATAGACATAAATTATACAAAATTTCCTCTACTTTAATTTATTATTTAACTATTTTGACAAAATTACAGAAATGGCGGCTCATTTACAAAATCCTTGAAAAATTTTTCAGCTCTAAGTTTGGTCATGAAACTAAATATGAAGTTTCGTCCCGATATCTTTAGTAGTTTCTCCGGAATCGTCGCCAGAAAAACGGGTACACACACTCACATACACACACACAAACACTCAAACATTTTTTTGTACCTTGGCCAAAAATGTTCAGGGGAGCCAATAGGACATATTTCCGTTAAAATCTCAAATTTTTTTTCGACGCGGTTACAATACTCTGTCATACTACGTATGATAAAATAGTACATTATTATACAAGTTTTATAAGACGTCAAATTGGCGCACGAGTTGTTTTGGGCACGACGAGCGTAGCGAGTAGTACCCAAATGGAACGAGTGCGCCGATAAGTCTTATAAAACGAGTGTAATATACTATTTTTTCTACTTTGCGTCATTAATTTTATATAAATTTAGAAATTGTGGTTACTCTATCGCGCTAAATTAAAATCTAGGGTATTTCGCGGGTACCACGTGGCAGCACTGTAGTAACTGTCAACTTCGTTAAGGATGAGATCGATGAGATAGAATCATGACAAAATCTAATTGTGAATAATTTTACTCTACTTTAGCCTACAAGTTTGAATAAATATTCAGCGAGGTCGCAACGATGATCATAATGGAGCTTGGGGCAACACTTTTAACCCTACTGTGATAAATACATGAAACTTAACCTAAAAAGTTAACAACTTTAAAATAGTGGTTTCATAAGTATAATAATCAGAATAGAAGTGTTTGGCGGTGACTGATTAGTTACTTCAAAGAACAAGAACTTACTAAAGAATTGTTATAACGCTTAACGTTTAATAGCGGTGTCTACCTAATTCCGCTACGTAGCCGTTGCGGACTATATATTTACAAGCACTTATAATTGAAACCCAATTCTAATTTCGGCAAAGTTGTTTAGAATAAATTATGCTTAGTAAAATTACATGTGATGGAGGTAATACAAATACGTTGCACACAACCAGAACTAAGACGAAGTCGAAAGCGACGGACAAAAACGAATACGAATTGAACCGAGCATCCAAGCGTCCAAAATATTACCGAAAACTTATACGTTACATAAACTAAGAAATCCTGTACACTTTAAATATACTATAGCTTCGTACGTGTATGCTGATAAACCATTTATTGTGCATATACAATCTCGCAGCAGTAATTAAAATCGTTCATATCTACGATGTAGGTTTGGTCTTCGCATAATACCTTATTAAAGTAAATGTGGTCCTTGGATTATATCTGAAAAGGGGATTTGATGTTTAGTTGAAAAGAATGATAGCGATCACTTACCAGAGTCGTAAAACATCACCGAAAACGTCATGCTCGCGTATTTTGATGAACACAGCAAAACTAAGAAAGCCCCAATCCTTAGGCCATACTATAGCAGGCTACACCCATGTTTAAATATGTATAGAATATTGATATTTCGCAGTTTATGCGATTGCAAGCGATTAAGAAGATGCAATGTGTGGTTATGTTGGGTTATGTATTGTACGTTTGACATATGGCATTTGATATCAATGTGTACCAATCTTAGACAAAAATGTTACTGTTTTCGGTATTACAATGTGTTAATTGTAACACCGAAAACAGTGGTACAATGTGTGCATTGTGAATGCAAAGTAGAAAAAAAAATATCATCGTTAAATATAAACCAATTTTTTATGCTATAGCCAATTGAACATACGCGAAATGAAACCATCCAATCAAAACATTCCGTCATGAGCTGCATGAGCTAAGTCACAAGTTACATAAATTGTCATATAACCTCAAATAACATGAAAAACGAAAAAAAAGATTATGTTGACACCGCCGGAAGAATACGATCGCCAAACAAAATTTGTAATCAAGTCCGATGTTAAACGGCGATTAATGATGTCTGTTAATATACTTGTTGGTTAAAGAACTATTCATCACTCATATATTTTAATACGCCACTCCTGCTTAGACAGAACAAAGTAATTTTTTAAACTCTCAAAATATCTATCAATTAGGTATGCTATCAATATTTCTGCGAATCGTTTGGGGATGATAGTTCTTAAAATTAATGTGTGGTTTGATCCCTCATGGTAAACTTCGTTAGTGGCATCTAGGAAAATCACACCATAAATATATTCTTCTTCAAGTGGTTTTTCGATAATGTTTGTTTACTCTTTGAGGGCACTCATATAAAAGTAAAAACGTCGACAAAAACGAATTGACGGAAATACGTAAATACGTTAATAACTTAGTGATTCGATCTTTAACTTAAGTTAAGTACCTAGTTAACGGATTAACCCTTGTTTAGCTTTAATGTATAGCTTCATGTGGCGGTGGTCGTGGCTTTCAGTAACCACCTTCCTCAGTTTGGGCTCATAGTCATACTTCAACGCAGCATTGATGAGGTTGGTAAGCTTCACTATAGCCTTTATTGGAACCTGGTGAACTATTTTTCCACTTACCGAGTAACACCCGAGGTATTAATAATGATTTTAATTATTTAAGTTGTTAAGTATGATTTCTTTATTTGCTTTTTATTGCAAAGCTGCAGCATATATTCATATATCCCCAGTTATTGCTTGACATCTAGAGGAAGTATTGTAATTCACTCTTATTGAACAGATTAATAATTTTTTTTTATTTCTAAGAAGATGTTCTTAGTTTTTTCCTGTGAGTACTTGTATTGTGGCGTCCTGGTTTTAAATAATGGTGTTTTCTGGTGAGTCCTACTGTCCTATTCACACTTGGTATATTAGAAATGCCTTGTTGCAGTTATATGCAAAAAGTAAGTCATCATAACATCCCTAGTTGATTGATAGAGATGTTTATTTTTAAATTCTTTGTTCAATATATTTGCAACAATCAACGAACATTTAGTTTTAACCTATTTGCAACGACGGCCAGCTCCACCATCTAATAAAAACCATATGACATGTATGGTCTATTAAATTTTAATACCTATTTCAACTTGTTGGTGTACGCCACTGGTTGTAACGTGATGTCGAATATAAGAATATAACAGCCTGAGAGACGGGTACATATTATTAAGAACCGGTTGTGTTGGAAAGTAGTTATTAAATGATTTAAAGTACAATTGTTCTACTTAAGAAATGATGTCATTACTTCACTTGTTTGAAACAAAGGATAAATTATAATAACCAATCAGGGAGTGAATAGACGCATTAATTAAAGTAAATGAAATGTTGAATGCTGCTCCTCAAGATAACACACAGACACATGACGTCCTCGAAGACATCTTATTACCCTCGAGTGATGCAAGCGACAGGACAACAAGATCTCCTATGCGGATATAACTGTTTTCGAATACAAAGTGCACATTATACATGCAAGGAGTGAAAAAGGATGAGTGCGAGTAAGTTGGGTCCTGGCAGACGTGCACTTACCATTTTTACCACTCCACTTTGAGAGTAGGACGCGTGGACTACTTGGATATATACGGTTATAAAGGACATTACATTACGACGATCTCTCCCTCTCATCTGCTTTTTTTGCCACTTGCGAAAAATCTCCGTTGTCAAGGAACAATATAATATCCTTTCGTTGGCAAGGCGTTTTGCAACTGTTAATAATAAACGTCTGCGTAGTCGATAAATTATAATTAATAACCTGGCATTTAGCCAGCCCGAATAAAAATAGTTAATTAAAGATTTTGTAATAGTGTTTGCAGTAGTGAAACTGGCGTGTAGATGTTAATTTGCAAGATTGTTTTGATCACACGAAATTGAGAAATTCCATTTGTCTTGGATTTAAATAATCGTGGTTTTAGTAATAACAATTGAGAATATCGATTTTGGGAATGGAAAGTGATTAGGATTATTTTTTGCACTCCTAAAACGCCATTTTAGCCATAATCTATAAAAACACTCTGATAGTGCTTGAACGGGATATTTAAAAAAACAAGGGCTGGGTGTAGTGTTGCCAGATATATGAGACTACTAGTAAAAATATATGAGATCATGAACAAATATATGAAACACTGGTCAACTTGATCACGGTTCCATTGTTGCACAGAAACATATAGTATTAGTTTTGATAATGATGTGGACAAAGCATGGACACACACAAAAATTTCGGAAACGGTTTGCTATTTACAAAAATTATTTGACACAGCGTTTTTAATTAGGTATCAAAATACACCTATTTGAACAACATAAACCATGGACAACACATATGTATAACAAATGCAATTACTCTTCTTTAATTGTTATTACTTACGACGTCATCAAGACTTTTGTTAAATGGCAACCGGACATTTTTCTTCTTGATTAAGATAGATCTGTTAATTTTCTTCATAGTAGCATAGAAATTGATAACTTTTGTTTGTAAATGAAAAGCGAATAGGTGTTTTTCTTTGCACTGAACCAGAATTCGGGCCTAAAAGATTTCTAATACGTCTCATTTTCGTTGGTTCTTTTATTGAAGATTACCGCAACTCTACTTCAAGAATACAAGTAAAAATACATAGCTTAAGGCTTAAGGTAAACTATGAGGCGCTTTTGAGGTTTCTAGGACATTGGAGTCTGCTTTTAGACATTTTTGTCACACTTTTCTCGGCAACCTTACGCGACACTCCGTATTCTCATTCTGGGTAACTAATTCTATCCAAATCACATTTTCATATTCTTTTCAGAATATCCACGTTCCATGATTTGAATTGTGCTTGTCACAAAAAATGTCATATGTAAAGCTATAAAATGTTTCCGCCATCATTAAAACAATAAAATGCTCTACCAAATGCACCAAGAAAAATATGGAGTTGCTATTTAAAAAATGTCGATGATGTCATAAGCCATAAACAATTGAAAATCGAAAATTGAATTTTAATAAAAATTTGAATTTTTGTTATAGTTACAACGCAATTTTACAAATTCCTTTTGTTAAATATCAAACCCTATGAGAGATTTTGTCATATCTCCATACTCTACGTGCTCACTGTATACAAAAAGTAACTATAAAAATTAACAACTACCACTAAAATATTGAATAGCGTCGACCTAATACGCAAGAGAGCAAAAATCGTTTTCCATTTGCATAGAACCACATGTAAATCAGCCGTTTTGACAAAAAATTGCTATTTTCGTCCTAGGGTGTCAGTTCTGGAGGAATGTTTAGAAGCTATATAAGCCCAATTTATTCCGTAACAAGGGAATAGGGTATTTGACTATTATTGGAAAACCACCTTAGTGTGTTTATTCCTTCACTCTACATTGTAAATGCATTATTTTTCGTAATTATTTCCTCAATATTTCATATAAATCAGCGTTAAAAATTGAATCACAAAAAGTCCCGCCAAAACTAGACTTTCTGTTGTTTTCACGTCACACGATAGTAGATGTCAAATCGGCCCATATGGTCAGCATCGGCATCGTCACCGTTTGGTAATTGTGTTGTATGATGTGTTGTTTTCACAATTTCTACGAAAAAATGGGTTATAAATGGTGTATAAATCCACAATGCAGAAATACGTCAATAAAAACTCGGGATAAACTATTTGTAGCTGTTCCGCAAGATTTGAAACTGCGGAGAAAGTGGATGGCTCGTACAAATCCAAATGAAATAAATAGCGGCCAATACAAGTGTTTTTTGTTGTGAAAATTACTTCGACATAAGTAAAACTGACTAGAATAAGTTATGTATCGTATTTTCGAACCAGGTATTATCTGATCTGACAGCTTAAGGTTAGGGCTATCCTAAGCTACAAAGTTATGCTTACATGGCACTTTAGTGCTATTAAATTCAAGCGGGGGAAGCATAGGAGCGCGTTCGGATAATCGGGTATGGTACGGTGAGAGTGACGCGCTGCATAATAGGCAGGCTAACGTCATACGGCGTTTATCTGCATATAAGAGAGAGACAGCCGACCCAGGAGATCTGAGCATTGCTCTCCCCATACCCTACCCTAACAAACCGAACGCGGTCTAAGCGTACTAACGAATGACGTCACTGGAGACTGAGCCAATTACAGAGCGTTTTCAATCACGTGATAGGACGTGAATAAAATTCAATTTTAATTTTGGTTTTTAATAGAAATAAAACATATTTTTTTTTAAGTAATAACAAATAGTTTTCTTAAACTGTAATCTATTTGGATGACTATAATACAAGCCATATTTTTAATACAGTCAAATACCCTATTATAGGAATTTCCAAACATAGGTTAAGGCCTTTTGTAAACGTTTGTGGAGGAGCTTAAAAAGGTGTCCTTAAAATACATGAGATTTCATGTATATGATGAGATTTTATTGAACCAAATAATACATATTTCAAAACTTTCCATGGCCCAAATACGGCGCAGATATATAGTTCCGATGTTACTCTATTGGACCACAATCATGTTAATCCTGAAAATAGATTGTTAAAAAATTAACAATATGCCAGAAAATAAATCTCCCTCCTCCTTCATCTCCGGAATTGAACCATTTGTGGTTATGTTTTCTTGCTGATGGTATTGAGCGGTAGGTTTTCTTTTATTTTTGATTGTCCCTCTCTACGAACCATGCTGGAAGCGTTAATTTCCAATCCGAATGTAGCTGTTGTTGCTGTTGATGTGGTCTGGTAAACCATTACATGTTTGTACTGCCTAAGGTGCAATATTTGTGGCCATCTTTAGTGCTGGAATGTACGTACGTATTCTTATTCTATAATTCTTCCTTTATTCTTATAGTTGTTTTGCTCTTATTTCGTTTCGCCTTATTTTCTGTTTAGTATCAAGCTGTGGGATCACTGATCATATTGCTGATGTTCAGTTCCTTAGTGAGTCGGTCTTTTGTCGGGGTTAAGGATGCGCTAAAAGGGGGATAGGCAACCAAATATACTTCATTACATTTATTAAGTACATTTACACCTGAATTTTTCGGTGATTGCATTCAAACTATAGGTTAGGGTGAACTTTGAACCTTTCGTAGTTTGGTAATTGTGGCAATAATAAAAGTGGCATTTAAAAAGGAAATAACAAAAGGAAATCATAAGAGGCAAAGTGAAGCGCACCACTGAAAATTCTAACGAATCATCAAAATCAATTTTGATTTATTGAACTTTCCTTTTGGTCTTTGCAATGACTAAAGGTCAAGAATAAATATTCTCTACATCGATTGTTTTTTTGTTGACATTAACCAAATGTTGTTTCCCATTTAAAATATTAATTGATTATAGCAATCATGTAATTAAATAAATTAATTCAGTTCCAGTAATTAATTTCATTCAAATTAAAAATTCAAATTGTAATTCAGCAATTAATTATTTTCGGCAATATTTGCATATGCACTATGCATTTGTCATTTTAACATTATTACTGAAATCAACATTTATAAAAGTGGATTTACCGAATATTCAGCAAATGCAATTAGGAAAATACAGTCGCCTTATTTTCAGCTTTTACAACTTTGGCATGTACTATCCTACTTTCCATATTCCAGACCGAAACGTGTATCACGTTTCTTCCTTTATACTTTTCCATATTTTATATAGAGAGTTGTTTGATGACTTTGTATACACAAAGTTATTATGTAAAATATCTGTATTTATATGCAAAGCAAGTTGTTAAGACAGGAATTTATGAATACTAAATCTGTCCTGATAATATTTTACCACTCTGCGCATTCCTAACTTTATATCGAATTGTGAAACGTCGGGGAAACTACATTATTAAGCAGAAACAAACAAGAAAAACCGCGGTAAATTTCGAATAAAAATTATTAAACCTTTCGCCGTTTCTTGTGTTTTGAGCATTCCAATATAAGTTGAAATACCAATATGGGAACGTGAAGCTGAGGCATGCGAGGCTATTCTCGAGCGGCGGTAAACGGGGGAGGAGGGTGCCGGAGAGAAAGAGACGCAAGACAAAATGTATGGAAATATATCATCATACAGAATAATGAAATTTCTTGGCAGGAAAAATAAGATAGACTGTTTAATATCTAAAGGTATGTAGGAGATTGAAAAATACATGGAGGTGGAAGGAGACGAGAGGGTTGGGGGGGGGGGGTTGAAATGGAAAATGGAAAAATACGGACAAACTTCGGGAAAACTTTTGCCCAACGAATATAATGCAATGTAAATAGAATAAGTTGCGGATTCGAAATTCCTACGGATACGTAAATCAGTATTTATATTGGGGGTTTAAGGGGGGCGGTTTGGGGGTTATTTGAAGTTGAATTACGTTCCCGCGAAATAACAGGGCGAAACTGCCTCCTCGCGCACATAAATTTTAATTAGTAATTTGCTCTTGCACGCACTCAGAATTTACCCAAATTAAAACAATATTTAGTTAAACTAACAAATGCATAACTCGAGGCGATTGTTCCTTTTTCGACTCGAAAAGCGCCCCCTAGTTTAGCAGTAAACTTTACCGCTTATTAAAACATTTGCAATGGTATTTACAAGCTATACGCTGCATGTATACTCAGTACTGTGTCAGCAGTTATTTCACAAATAATAACTAAATTACGGTGATGCTGTACACCGTGTGCCCAACTTGCACAATGCATTCGCCACAATTTCAGTGTGTATCTTTGGGATGAAACCGTTGTTTCATCACAATTTTAGCTGCAGCGTTTATTGCAAAATTTGTCTTTACAACGCAAGTGTTTTAGAATTAACATTAATATTTTCATGCTGAAACAAACTGAAAATACCCTCATTCTATAAAAATAAGCATAAAATAATATTTTTGTTTTATAAGCTCCATTTGGAATCATTTTATAATTTTCACACCGTATAAAATGTTTAGAATCATAGATAATGGGAAAATTTATAATTAATGAAAAACCATCGAACAATTGTTTCTGTCAGACTTTAATCGTTGTACGTTAAGCAGTAACGATACTGTAGTGGAAATTTTACATTACATTTTACATTACAATGTCATTGTGTTTTTATTAAATATAACGTTAATGTTATATTAATAAACATAAAAGTTTTCGATTACATGAAATGAAATCTCATTTCAAGATATTACATAAAACACAACAAATTATATAAACTTATTCCATCTAATACCTTTTTTTGCGTTAGTAAAAAAATAAAAATCAATTTCTTGTTGTCAATATTCCTACTGAAGATTATTTCAGATCTAACATATGTATTAACATTTATTCATAAAATAGAAATAAATTAAAATTAAATTGTTTTAAATTTGTATTTATGTTAATTTGCTACTTGTGATTTACTGGTGCTTTTGAGATATTTAGCTTCAACGATATTTTACAGTGTTTGACTTAATAAACAGAAATTATGTATTTTGTATAGCATGAATGTATTGATACAAATTTTGTATTTTTCGACGAATTTTGATGGAATGTAGATATGAAACAACTATTATTAAAAAAATAAATAAACCAAAATATACGACCATCTAAAAGAACATTTAGACAACATAGAAAGTAGAAAGTAATAAAGTTTCATATGGTCTTACTGATTTTCTCTGTTCCTTCAGAAGTTGGAGCCGTTTTTTTCAAAGGGCTGTAACTTTTTAATGAATTGAAAAAGTAATATACTTTCTGAAAAAAATGTTTTGCGGAAGAAACGTGGGACACCCTGTATTTATATTATTGCTATAATTTTACTTATTTTGGTTGTCAGGAATGTATTAGATCTCATGAAATATAATTGAAACATTAACTGCTGTAAAGTAAATACATATCTAATATTACCATTGTTCTTCATACAAAATACATGTTCCGTTCTAAATATAAATTTAAATAAAATTTAGAGAATTTATTTACGTTTAGTGAATATATTTTAATATTACAATTCTGAAAGTCTACATTCAGTGATAATCCTTGGCAACAAGTCGAAGCGGCCGGGTCGAGGGAGAACAGTACACGAATAGGTATATAACTAAGGTGACCAGACGTCCCGCGGTGTTTTAAAAATGTCTCGCTTTTTAAGGACACTAAATTTTCGTAGTTATGTCTTTTTCAAAGCGTTCGATAAAAAGCAGTAACAGTATGTGTTTATTGTAGTTAAAATGTTTTTTATACAAAATTTTAAATTACTCATCATAGGTACTTACATACCACAATAGTTATAAATTATAATAATAAGTTAATATTAATTAGTTTGTTAACATCAATACTCTCGGCTGAATGACTAAACTTCATAAAATTCTGGTCACCTTATATATAACCGACATACTATTTTCAAATCCTGCAATAACGATACGAACATACTTAATTCCATGACTGTACAACAAGGAAGGTTAATGGTATATACGTCGAAATACAGGTAGATAAACAGTTTTGATATATCGAACACTGTTATAAACCTCTTATTGGTTGGTCCGTATAGCACGACTAAAAAAAAACAAACAAAAAAATTTTTCCACTTGGAAGGTGATAATATTGACATAATTTGTAATTTGAAACTGAAAATTATTGCACAGTAGAAATGTGTTTACCTACTTAGAATAAAATGTAACGCAAAAGGTGGAGTGGATATAATATTAATTCGTAACCCTACCATATGGCATTCGATTTCCTTCGGTTTGAAAGAATAAAGGCTTGAAGGCCGTAGTAGAAAAAATAAAACTATTTATTAAGCATGTATTTTTATGCTCTTTTATTTGCATATTGTTGTTGTAGTATGTCTTTTATGAGCCGGATTAAAATTTTATTTACTTTAATAATAATATAATATTTTATATTGAAAGCAGTCCGGTCCTGTGCCGCGGTTGTCACACCACGGCATTCTACCGAATTCGGATTTCGGCTGGCGGTGACGAACCAACTGTGAACTGGCTACTCTCCAAGATGCCTGACCACAGTCGTGCATGTGAATCCGCATAAGGCCATGTTTTTCTGGCCGTAACTTTCCCTCTAAAATTATATCAAATCCAAAACCCACGCGAGCGAAGCCGCAGGCACCAGCTCGTATGTGTAAAAATATAAATCAAATTAGCGCTAGTTAATATACAATCAAACATACACCTTGAGGACACGGCTCAGACAAAAAAAAGTAGTTTTTTATAGAATCCCTAATTGGAATGCAATTTCATTACAAGCGCTTTACATTTTTGACACATTGTATATTGGCCCAGTTATATTATTCTATACAGCGTTGTATAATGTATATAGCAATAATAGAATTCGATTAAAATTCAATCGTCAAAAAGTAGTGGCTTCTAAAAGTATAATAGAGGAATCGCAGATGGATAAGTGGCATACGAGCGGACCGTTACTTCTTGGTCTCCATCCAACTTTCTAATGGCACCGATTTTATTATTTAAAAAACCAATTAAAGATACATAAAATTCATACGTAAAATGTGGAACGGGAACCAACAGCGAAGTCATTAAAACAGCGCAACACCTCCATTCTTCTTATCGCTCCTTACCAAGTACAAGAAACGAAACATTTTAGAATGAAATAACAGTATGGCGGTGGACGAGGATAGGAACATAGTAATATCTTCGATACTCTCGTAAAAATTCAGGACGCAATAACTTACGTATTTCATTTAAATATTAAATTCCTGGATATTACAGTCAGACGTTACATCTAGACAAATGCACGTATATGAAATATCGCGCTGATATCGGATTGGAGAAGAGATTCTGGCGGAAAAATGCAAAACATGACTGGCGAAGAGAAGGAGGAAAAGCAGGTTGTAGTGGTAGTCTTGGAGAGGTAACGGCGCACCGTCAATTTGCAGTAACTCACGAGTTTTTATCGTTTTTCGGTTTGGAATTTGTACCCGGTCGGACCAGGGGAATGCTTCTCTTTAACTGTAGATAAGATAACTTGACACCCCGTTGGTGTAATATGTGCCCGCTGTATCGTTAGGGCACCTTCATCCATAAGAAATGATAAAAAAATATGAATGAAAGATATCAGTGTTATCTGGATTCGACATACAGTTCTTGCGAATTTCAAATACCTAACTCAGAAACGAAGATATTAGTCGAACAGTGGATAGTTTGCGGTAGTTTTCATGTTAGAGTCAGCACAGTGCAGCATAACCTTAATATTAGACCTGGGGTAATATAATATTATAGTCTTTAGTTTCTGCCTGGACTTAACTTAACTTAATGGTGGGTTTAGTCAGCTTTTCGTTGCCGCAACGCAATTTACCATCTTAACTTAACAAGTTAAAGCATAGGGAAACCGTATATTGGTTTAGACAGCACTGGGATCAAATTAATATTCCCTAATTTGGCGCCATCTATAGGAGGATCATTATACTACTAAAAAATTGTATCAATGAATTATTTATAATGCGAACAGGGTATTTGACTGTATTCAAAATATGGCTTGTATGATAGTCATCCTAATAGATTACAGTTTAAGAAAACTATTTGTTATTACTTTTCAAAAAAAAATATGCTTTATTTCTATTAATAACCAAAATTAAAATTGAATTTTATTCACGTCCTATCACGTGATTGAAAACGCTCTGTAATTGGCTCAGTCTCCAGTGACGTCATTCGTGAGTACGCTTAGAGCGCGTTCGGATTGTCAGGGTAGGGTATGGGGAGAGCAATGCTCAGATAACCTGGGCGGCTGTCTCTCTCTTATATGCAGATAAACGCCGTATGACGTTAGTCCGCCTATTTTGCAGCGCGTCACTCTCACCGTACAATACCGGGTTATCCGAACGCGCTCTTATGCTCTCGTTTGAATTTAATAGCACTAAAGTGCCATGTAAGCATAACTTTGTAGGTTAGGATAGCCCCAACCTTAAGCTGTCAGATCAGATAATACCTGGTTCGAAAATACAATAGATAACTTATTCTAGTCAGTTTTACTTATGTCGAAGTAATCTTCACAACAAAAACACACTTGTATTGGCCGCTATTTATTTCATTTGGATTTCTACGAGCCAACCACTTTCTTCACAGTTGCAAATCTTGCGGAACAGCTACAAATAGTTTATCTGGAGTTTTTCTTGACGTATTTCTGCTATGTGGATTTATACACCATTTATAAACCATTTTTATGTAGAAATTGTGATTATTTTTTGACGTTTCTTAAAACCAATGAAATGCTTCTTTATTTGTCACAAGGGTAAGTTTCAACCAATTATGTCATTATTATAGTGGGAATAAAGCTCTTGAGATTATTCTCGGGAATAATCACTGTAGCTTTTATTTGCCTAGCAACTGTCAGATACTTGTCAAAATAATTACTTAATTGTGTCAACGCGAAATGGGTGAAAGTCATCGGTTTAGTACCTTTTCTAATGCAGAAATTACAAAAAGGATTTTAGAAACTACTTCGAAAAATACTCTAATAAGTAATCAGTCTACATGGAAACAATTTAAGACCTTCACCAAAGAAAGAAATTATATTCTGGATCAATCTACTACAACAGCTACTCTGGCATTGATTTTAAAAGATTGGGCTTATAACATGAAAAGAAAAGACGGAAATGATTATAAAGAAGCAGTAATAAAGACAATGTGGAATAAAACGGCAAAATTAGTTCAAGAACTTTACTTTAATAAGTATAACAGGTCCTTTGATCCTTTCCATGATATAGAATTCAGAAATGTGGAATGCAAGAGATGCAAAAAGAAAAATTTTACAAAAACATCCTGAAAAGCACAAACAAAGTTCTGTGGCACTTTCTAATACAGAATTGTTGCAAATTTTTAACTATTGGGACGAAGATACACCTTGTGGATTGCAAAGAAAGTTTTTTCACGTTGCATCGTATGAACTAGCTTGGAGGGGAGGAGAAGCTACGAAATGTTTAGTTCATTATTTTAGAAAAGAAACCGACATAAAAAGATTAAATACTGGCCGCATTGAATACAATCCCATCTTTACAAAAACTGCACAGGCTGGAGCACAAAGGTGCGCTAATAGTAAATGGTTGACTCCAAACATAAATAACCCAGATATTTGCCCTGTTCGTCTTTTTGAAAAACTAATGAGTAAACGTGAAGAAAATATTAAAACCGAACGCTTGTTTCTTACTCCAAATCCGGCTTGGCAAACTCATGGTTTTTGGTATAAAAACGTTCCTGTGGGAATAAATTCCATTTCAAAATGGATGAAAGAATCCGCAGAAAAAGTAGGTCTAGACACAGTTACTAAAAAATAACTAACCATTCTGCCAGATCAAGTGAAGTAAGTAACCTTTCAAAAGCTGGTGTAGGAGAACAAGAACTAATCAAGGTCACTGGTCATAAATTCTGCAAGTTCGATTAAACCATACTTACAATTGAACCAAGAACATCATTCAAATATAATAAATAATCTTAGAGAAAATACGCAGGAGGAAACACTTAGTATAACAAGCAATTCCAAATCCTCAATAAATAATGAGTCTCGAAATATTTTTAATAATTGTACTAATTCATTGTACTAATTTAAATTGTTAATTCTTTTAATATATTCACTATGTGTCAACGATATTTTCATATATTGTAAGTAATAATTAATTAAATTAAATTTTTCAATAATTTTATGATAGTTTTATTGATCTTTTTTATTGTAAAAATTTGTGAATCAAAAAATAATCTAGTCAAATATAACTCGAGAGTTCCATAAATTAGAAAATAATTTGACAGATTTTGTTCAAACTTGTTGCCATTTGGCAACAAGTTTTCAAACAATCTGTCAAATTATTTTCAATTTATTCTCACTCTCTTGTTATATTATTACTGAAAACAACACATCATACAACACAATTACCGAACGGCGACGATGCCGATGCTGCCAGACCATATGGGCCGATTTGACATCTACTATCTGGTGACGTCACACAACAGAAAGTATCGTTTTGGCGGGACTTTTTGTGATTCACTTTTTAACGCTGATTTTTATGAAATATTGAGGAAATAATTACGAAAAATAATGCATTTACAATATAGAGTAAAGGAATAAACACACTAAGATGGTTTTCCAATAATAGTCAAATACCATATTATGATGCATTTCACAGGGACAAACCTGGGTGTCGCGAAGAAACACTTTGAGCAAATCACAAGATGTCGCCTCCTATTCAAAAAACTATTTCAAATGAAATGTTTATTTGACAAAACCATGGACAAAACAAACATAAAAACTACACAGAGACACAATTTTATTTGAAGGATCACCGATGAGGATGGTTTTTGCTGCCATTCAATATCATATGCATGTTTCAAAACAAACATTTTGCGGGTTATATGTGACAGTGTCTACTGCGCACCCACCTGCGCATGGTTACGTTAAGGAATTCTTAATTTCTCTGCATAAACGGAGAAATATTTTCCTAAGGCCTGCAGCTATTTTTCGACTATGGAAAGCAGACTAAACCCACCATTACTGTTAGACTTAAGAAGCTAGAGATGCCAAAATTATGGTGTCTATGCAAAGGAAACTCAATGTAGCCTGGAAATGGTTTCAGAGGAGTTTAATGAAAACGTTAAAGAAAGGTGGTACAACTTAAAATGGAGATGACTTTAACAAATATACACTTCTATTTACCGGTAAATCGCTCAAGATAGCTATACTTTTTTTACCGGTAATTGGCCATTTTTACCGGTAATTCGATATCTTACGTATAGCAAATCTAAACACGTATTAGTTCGGTTGCCTGCGACCACAACTATAAATCGATATTTCGGGGAATCACCGTACTCTGGTATTTAACTTGCTCCACTACGCTCTACAGGCGGTAGTAGGTATGTCCACGAAGCGTCAATGGTGCAGATCGCTACTAAATGTTAGTTATCTGTAGTGTGTGAAGTGGTCCGATCAAATTTGTATTATTTATTACAATGTTGCATTTGTTCCTTAAACTTTAACTTAACTTTAGTTCAAGTACAGAGTCCAGTGCATTGACACCTTGCAAGTTATATTTATATTTTACCGCGTGACAATAAGCCTCATGATGTCGAAATAACGAAGTCGATCCCTCTACTTTTAAAATAAAAATTCAATACTCGTTTTTACGTTCTGCGTTTTCTTTAAATATTGAGTTATGAGTTATGAGTACTGACAGATCGGAACATTTAACAAAGGCGAATCATCAATTATGTCTTGCTCATGAAATGCAGTTGGCTGTAATCAAAGTTGTATACACTAAACATAATTTCAGTGAAATTGAAGACGTACATAAATCTATTGAATTGACAGATGCTAATGATAATGACAATGACTATGATAACGACGAATATGATGAAGATAATAGTGAAGGCTAGAAATAGAAAAATACATAATTACTGACTCACAGTTGAATCCTTTTCAAAACATACTAATTAACTGTCTGATAACAAAAGTACGAAAAGTGTGCAAAATATTTTGCAAAAGGCCTACAAAAAACGATGATATGTAACAAAAACATGTGAAGAAAGAGTTTTGTAAAGAACTTTCGTTGATAATTTTATATAATGCAAATTCCTTCGACATCTACCAGCACTAGATCAACTACTTCATACTACATCAATGAAGGAAAAACTTCATTCAAAGTTTCCAATAAGGATGAAAACCAAAGTACCCCACAAAAGAACAAATACCACAAAAACTTCTACATTTGAATCAAGTTGTTAAAAAAGAACTGACTTATTTTTAGAATGAAAATGTCAGGGTAAGGCTAATGACTATCCGACCAACAAGTGTGGAATCCGAAACGGCATTTTCTGCGGCTAAATAATGACAGTTTGGACAAACTATGTTTTTGCGAGCTTATATTTTTAAACAAGTTGTGAAATAAAGAAAAGTTTATATTAGATTCCTATTATTATTATTATTATTATATTATTCCAAGTCGTTAGATTTGTAACGTTTACTATTATTATTTTTAATATTTCAATAAACTATTTTCATTAGTAACATGTATTGGTTTCCATAATATTAACAAAATACCGGTAAATTACCGGTAAACAGTTTTTTTTGTGATTTTTTACCGAATTACCGATAACTGAAAAAGTCAGTAAATTTACAATCCCTAACTTCTATTTACTGCCCTGAACAACATACTAAAAGTCCTACAAAATGCTGTCTGCGTCGTTGTTTGTTTGAGTGAAATAGTGGCATAACTACCATTACCTTGCCCGAAATTATTTACTTCAAACATCGCGTTAAGTGGTTTTAAATGTCGCTGAACCCAAATATAGCATTTAAGTTGTAGACTTTAAAATGGAGGACCCGAAAATGAAAATTAGGGGAATCTTCGACCAAATCTAAGGCAGAGGCAAAATTCTATTGACGCCACAATTACCGAATTCTTTGGATTTTTTCTTATTGACGTCACTATGCGATCAGATGATCCCAAATTTCATATTTACTAACGTTTTAAGTATGTACTTCCCAAAAAAAGTTAATAATTTTCATAGAAAACTACACCCACAAATCATGATGGCATGATTTCTGCACGCAAGGTGGTCTGAAATAAAAATGTCAAATGCCCTTGTATTCTACACATTAGGAGTTATCGCTTGATGAAAAAAAAATAAAAATATATTTATATTTAAGAAACTGGTGACTTTTCAAACTCAAATAATCGATTTAGGTCACGAAATTGACAATGTTTTATGCTATTGAATAAAAAAAAAACATAACGCATTGTGTTTTTGCTTTAACAAGCGATAAACCGATGTTTGTTGAACATTGCAGTAAAAATTACAATTTGATCGGACGAACACTTTTTGACATAACATGCTACAAGTCGCGAAAAAACTGTTCCGAGAAAAACGCGTATAATGTTTCAAGCCCAGTTTCCGGCATATCCAGTACTTATTTTTCTGTTAAGCTACTTTACCAGGGTTATAAAGTATTCCTTTCTCTGCTTCGTGGAATACATTTTGAGAATTTTGCTCGTTTCTACGCCTTTGATGCGTGGAGTGTGCATTTCAATGGTCTCGCCAGACGCTATTTGTCAGACACATTTTGCAAATATATTTGATGCACATTCCGATTGTTTGTTATAGCTTTAAATACGACAGAAAAACCTTTATTAAATGCCTGCCGCTAAATAATCACCAATATTGATTTGAATTGTTGGGTTTTGAATCATATGGAACGTGTTTGAAAGTTAAGCGCCAGCAGTAGACCATTTCGTTGTTATTTTCAGTGTCGCCATCTAAGCACCATTCTAACAACTCTCTTGATTCCAAATCGTTGTAAATGGACCATAAAAATTCTTTTTAAAAAATGCAGAAATTTCCTTTAAGTATAATTTCAAAACAAGTTGCTGTGGTATCATTATATGTCCATGGGGCTATTTGACTCCTTTGGTTATTATTCTTGACTCATCCAAATGCTGGTTGGCTGGCCTAAGCACCTCTGACCTATTGCCAGATGCCGTTTTCAGCATTTTTTTATAGAAACGTTGAGAGATTATTTGGACAAATGATAGTACTTTTCTTCCGGTTCAAACTGGAAGTTGGCGATATTACTACAGTAGAGCGTCGATATTCCGAACCCCGGTAACCTAAACGTTCGCTAATTCGAACACCCAAAAAACAAATAAAAAAAAATAAATCTCTGAGTAACCGACAAAAAAGCCATTTTTGTCAACAGATAAATTCCTTTAGCTTTATATCTTGTATCTAATACTCGAATTTTCTACTATTTAACTGCAATATATTTGATAATCTGAACAAATTGATAATTTGAACCACCTTCGGCCCCAACTAGTTCAGATAATCGACGCTCTACTGTACCACCTTTTAAAAAATCATAGGGAAAACAATATATTTTTTCTTAGTTACTTAACATGATTGAAGTTTGTTAGAGAGAACCAAAAGTTAGTGATATAAAAACCAACTTTGGAAACGGCAAATATAAGTCATGTGAGGTATCGCAAAATCCCTCTTTACAACTAAATAACTTTCATCTACAATATTTCTCACTGAGAGAAGAGAGTTAAAGGGAACCTCTTCTTCTAAAGTTGATACCAATATAACTATAAATGTTTAACGATATACTTTGTCAAAGTAATATTATAGGTTAATAATATGGTGACATACAGGCAGGATGTCAACCTGGTTCAAATACCAGGTTGTGGCTGTAATTTTTGATTTATTTAAAATTTACATCTAACATATAATGTTATATGAGCTATCCAATGATACTCCACATGAGCGACTTCCCGAAAACTTTAGAAACAGTAACCATCGTTACTGTTTCTAAAGTTGGTACAAATACCACAATTTTTTTTTTGGTTCTCCTACGTTTTCTTCTTCTCTTCGCTAATTTTGATTTGTGATCATTTTTATTTAATTTATTTTTTACATTTGTTATTTTACATCTGCTGTTAAATGTAAGCAACATATTCAACATATTTTCGCATACTGTTTTTTTTTTAAGTGGGAGATATAAAACAGTATTTTATTGGTCATTTTTAGTGAAATTTAATTAATGTTTATTATACAGAACGATAAAATCTACCGGATGTTTGGTGTACCAAATATTTTGAGAGTTCTCCAAATTATGACTTTACGGCAAATTAACGCTGTTTCTAAAATAACTCGGTCCGCGACGCAAACTTATTTAAAATTTCCAATTAATTAAAGAACCCATCTCAACCGTGGACATTAATTTATTTTTAATCGTATCGCGGACATTTTCATAATGGGGCCGCTGCAGTCAGTCGCCCGGGAAGGCAGATTTATGCCTTTTTATTTATCTTTTAAATGCATATAATTAAGGGCCCTTTCCTCCTAAAAGTAAAACTTTTAATTACAACAGATTAAGATCGCTCCTCTCTTCTCTGATACCTTTTTAAATGCGCGCGCTCTCGCCATCTTGCGGCCGTCTCGCAAACGCCATTTGCAGTTTATTTCTTTATTTTTAGTTTAGTTGCACTCGTTTCACATTTTATGCCAGATTACGTAAACCTTGTATATTTCAAACGCCGCCATTTATCCCACATTAAATATTTAAAAGTCAACAACAAAATTAACTGTATTATAAATTTTTAATGCCAACATCATTGCTTGAAATTGCTAATTGATTTAAATTTTGAATATAACATAGCTTTTGCTTTAACGCGTTCTGTTACTTATACATATTATGAGACCTGTCAACTGCATTTTAGGAAAATTGTAATATGAGATTTTTGAGGTATAGGTATTTGATAGAAAAATCACCCCACTTCTAAAAAAAGGCCCCGAAAACAGATTTTCGGAAAATGGTTACACACAAGTTTTCTTATTTTTTACATATCTTTTTACGTCGTAATAAAAAGGCGCCACTTCACATTTCCATCCATTTCCGTCACATTTCCACCCTCTTAACTGGATTTTCAGAAAATAATAAAAAACATTTTTTTATATTCACGTATGCAACATCTACGATTTTTGAGTTTTACCTTAGTCCATCCCCAAATTTTGCGGTTCTAGGTTTACGGGTTTTAGCTGGCCGTTGATGAATTAGTCGGTGAGTCAATGACTATACTTTTATAGATGTATATGTCGTAGGCAAATGGTTATTTTAGGCAAAAGGCTTTTACCTAGGCAAAAGCTATTTGCTTATTTATATTTTTAAACCTCGTAATATAAAAAGGAATTTGAAAACTGTACCTACTAGTGGTATTTTGTGATAATTAAATCCTCTGCAAAAATTGACGTGTCCGGTTAAAAATAAGTCAGCCAAAAACACTTGACAGAGTTTTCACATCTGTTTTTGCATCATATCATTAACAGCTCAGTGTTTAATCATTTTATTTCTATCACATCGAATTATTTTTAAGGGTATGAAAAAGTACAAAAACAACGTATTTTTGTAAACTCAATCTACGGAGAAAACCCTAATTCGAATGACTTGTTACTCACTTTTCTGGACACAGAAAAGTGATCTCTCGAACGCAGAGAGAATTACTTGGATGAAGTAGTTGGTAGGTTCGTATATACGCGAGAGATTATTGACTTCAACCAAGATATTTTATTTCTTGGAATAATTACGAGATTTAAGAAAGTTGTTACTCTGGTGAAGGAAGTAAACAGTCTTCAATGAAGTGTATATTTTTATTCCCGGTAAATATTTTTAGCTACTTAATGTAAGAATTTTAAAGATTTGGCACAAATACGTTTTCTATTGCTAATTAACAAGATAGGTATGTTATATTTACTTACTCGTTCTAACCTCTTGCGTGCCTTACGTCAAATTATTCCGTGTTGAAACGTTTATTGTACACTAATCACAAGCCACATCCCCTACGGGTACTTCGTTGTTGTTGTCATACTAGGTTTCGCTCCTTTACGGCGCCAGCACTACGCGTGGGCGCGCAAGCCTTGACAAAATCACGATGCGCATATTTATTCCAGAGAAAGGGATTACTTGAAAGTGAAAGTGAGAATCACTTGAGTTAAATAATTGGTGGGTTTTTATTCAGTAAACAATACTTACTTATATTAAATGTCTTATATTTTCTTGAATCAAGTAACTACGCACTTGGATGGACTTTGACTTTCTTGGGACGAAACATTCAATTACTTCTTTCAATACAATATTGCTTCTTATAAAGAAAGAATTTATTTATCAACAGCATTTATCTGAGAAATGATTTTACTGAGATTGAGTATGTGGCATTTCTTGTATATACCTAACTTTCTACATCCAAGTAAATATGCATTTTCTAGTTCCAAATAATCACTTTTCTGTGTGTGAAAAGATCAACGTTAACTTATGTAATCATCATAGTCATGAAAACAGAACTATGTTATCTTGATTGTAGACTTCCGCGGGCTGAGTCAATGATATATTGATTTCCGGGTGGAAACCGCGTTGAGGACTTTGAAGCAGTCAACGTTTCGCGCTCTGTTGCAAGAGGCATCTTCAGGACAAAGTTATCAAACCGTGCTAAGAAGACGCGGTTTCCACCCGGAAATCAATATGTCAGAACTATGTTATTTTATTTAAAAATAGTACATTTTCTATACAAAAAAGCCTTCTAAAGCATACATAGTCTACGTCGTAATAATGTCGTTTTCGTCATGTAAATTGGACTGAAAGCTGCGGAACCTTCGTGATAAGGTCCTTTTTGTCGGGGCGGGTCACATATGCACTACGAAAATGACAGTTTCAGATATTATTTTACTACACTACTGAATTTTAAAATATATATACAAAATATTCTAATTATCGTTAAACAACAAATTAACAAGTTTTCGAATTAGGTAGGTACTAGATGCCACTGAAAGTATTGCGCAAGATATACCTGCTACACGAAGCGAAACGAAAGAGAAAGATCCAACTGACAATCGGCTAGTTATTAGCGTTGTAATAAATGAAACAAATATTACAGTTTAATATGTTAGTGCCAGTTTGATGTGGCAACCGGCAGCGGCAGCTTTCTAAAAATTTCACTCACAAACAATTTTTGTGCAAGTTAATTAGAGCTCCAATGGACGTTTGATTGACAGATCAAAACTTACAAAACACCGGGAGCGTGCCGAAATCAAAAAATCATATCTCGTGTCCTGCCATTCAGCAAACAAATTAGGAAATCGATGAAATTAATTTCCGATTATGAAATGTTGTTTTTTCTTCTGTTTCAGATTGTCGATAAATCTATATTGGGAGGTTCTTAAGATAACAATAGTGCCTACTCTAGGTGAGTAACCTACTTATTATTTTAGGTTAAAGAAGAATGATTTCTTTTTAACTTAATTTTTTTTTAACTTTGTTATCATATATATTATAGGTTCTAGTTTTATATGGACTTAGACTTTATGAGAAATTCTTATTGTGTTTATATTTCCTTTAAATAGAATGTTATTTGAAAAATATATATTTTTCTCAGTTAAGACGAAATAATGGCCGAAAAAATATCGTGCCCATAAAGCACTGGGCTTTAAAGTTCGGCCAGAGCGTGCCGTGGACGTTTTAATGGAATATTTAAAATAATGCGATAGCCGAAGCTGGAAGTTTCCAAACATGGCGACGTATATATTCCCATAAATACACAGATCGACGATATATGTACTTATAAATCGTCTATGACAAAACCATCAGTGTTTAAGCCGTTCAAAATCGATCGAAGTCCACAAAAATACTGGCGGTGCGTTTTCGTCTATTTGCGATGATTCTGCCTATGGGCGCCGAACTATTACTATTAGTTTTAACTGGTATTAGTTAAAGTATATGGAGTATTTATATAGTTTATACACTGTTAATGTCATATTTGTCATAAGTTTTATTAGATTGGCTCAGTTTTCGTGACAATGTGTCCTGTTTAGAATGCATGAAAGAAACAAAAGAAACTATACCTTATTTTCGCTTTGTTGCTAAAAGGCAAGATTTGAGTTTTTATCTACTACTATATACTAAACGTGACTCACACTCCACGGAAGAAGTTTACGAAAATCGGCGAGTCGGGGGCAGGGTCTGCTCCTCGGAGAAGCGAAAATCGGCGGAGAAGGAAAATCGCAGGTGCCGATTTTCCGCCTGAAATTTGATTCTACAGTGCTTAGGCTTTCAATTTCGTCCAATTTCCGCCCAGTTCTCGTTATTTTTTTTAGCTCGATTCGGCTAAATTTATGGATTATCGTTTGGGACTGTACTCGTCAGCGCGTCTCCATGGCAACCGATCGAGGTTGCTAGGCAACAGCCGCGCGCTTCGCGACGCGGTCACCAGACGGCGACACATCGTCATCTCATGCCGTAACCGCTCCGAACGTACGAGCATAATCACGTCGCGCGTGTAAGAGCATCCGGGCTTTTTGTCTCTCTCTTAACGCTTCGGCGATCTACCTAGGTCGACCAGCAGGCCTATTAGGCCTGCACATGCTCCTAGTTTCGTATTATATTATAGCGGAGTCTCGTTTGGTACTTTTTATAGTTTGACACTGGTTTTCTCCTACTACAGCCAACTCATTATTTTTAAGTGAAAATTCGTATTTTTTGAACAGTTAGTAAAATGTATATATTATTATTCTCTTTAAATTGTTTAAAATTAATTAACGATTATCAAAAAAGCAACATTTTCTTCAATGTGGTCAGCGCAGTATAGTCAGTACAGTCCTAAGCAATAGTTTTACCAAACTGGGCAACAAATGTGCCATCTGCGAACACACCGAAACATCAATGCCAAAACAAATTAAAGCCCAGTTTAAATAAAATACCGTCGATCTAGTCAGGTCCATCACAAAAAAAGGAAGTCACAAGTGTAAATGAGACTTAAAATTTCTTCAGGGAGAATGCAGGCGAAAATTCTAAAAACGAATGGGTAAAGATAGAGATTTTTCACAAGAATTATTAAACTTTATAAAATTGCGCTGACATTAAATCATGGTTCATATATTTTCTAATTATGCAACCGACTGTTCAGATTTTAACACTCGGTAAGACAGAGCAAGTTAACAATGGACAAAAATTGTCATTCTGGGCAAAAATAAGATACGTGTAGCATGTGACTCGTATTTTTTAGATGGATAAGTTGTCAATAATAATCATAAATCTGGCCCACTGCTTCCAGATATATTAATAGTATTAATAGCAAAAAAGTCTAACTGTAGCTTACAATTTATAAAAAAAATACAGGCTGTCCCGTAATTCTATGGACATGGGTTAACCAGAGACTTTGGGGGCGAATACAAGACGATTTAACCCAACTTATCTACAATGCAAGTCCTGTAAATATCATCGTTATACAGCTTTAAAGTTTACTTTTCAAAAGCGATTTGTTTTTATAAAAAATATGTTTGTGAACCGATTTTGTTAATATTTACAACAATGACGTTTTTTGTAATGATATCGGCTTGTCATATTACCATTAGTGCACAAAGAATGAGTGCGATATGACGTTATATATTTAAGCTTGTTCTTATAGCAAGAAATATTTCAAATGTAAAAAAAAAATATTTAGGAATAGTTTTACTCAATTACACGATCAAATTTCGTGATCAACAATTCTTATTTTTTCCTTCCATTCCAGATATCAAAAATTATCTACATTTGCATCACACTTTTTTCTGTATTTATTTAAATATTTTCTACCTTTCCATAAGAAAAGTTTAAACCTATTACCTCACATGGCACACATGCTATGCGCAGTAATGGTATAATGACATGATTCAACACCATCTCAAAAGATGATTCCAACATTCTAATTTATAGTTCCACATATGAACAAAATCAATTCAGAAACGCATTTGTTATAACAAAAATCGTTTTAGAAAAGTTAAATTTGAAGCATACTAAAAACAGTTTATCGATTTGGTTAATTGTAGTAAAACTAAATTAAAATGTAGGACTCCGCACATGATGGGGAGTCATATGGAATACAGGGCAAAATTAAAAGTTAAAAATAAGGACCAGTCCTGAGAACATACTACGCATCAAACTCATACATTTACTGCGTCTTTTGCGCCATACCATGGTTAAAACTGATCCACTTTACGTTAATGAGAAGCCATTAGACAAAATTTACAAGCCATCCACTTATAACAAAACTACTGTCAAACTTAACAAAATTCTACCCAAATTTTTCCCTGATTTTTAAGAGTTCTACTCAAATTTATAATTTATTATCCAATTTCAAAATCCCCACCCCTATCATGGATTGTTCTGATGTTTACTCGATCAGCTGCTCTAATTGTTCTTCGTCTTACATAGGCCAGACTGGAAGGAAAATATCACAAAGAATCAGCGAACATAAAACGAGAAATTCTTCAAATTTATTTAAACACAAATTAGAAACGGGTCACAATTTAAATTATGAAAACATCAAACTTTTGCAGAGATGTAAAAAAGGTTATAAACTCGATTTACTTGCGCAATACGAAATCGAGAAACTTAAACCTAATAAACGTGTCAACCTACTTAACGATCAAATCAATTTTCCACACCAACCACTTTTCAAATACATCCTTCAGTCTGGCCCATAGTCTGGCATGTGTGAGACGAGATAGATACCTGTAATCCTGTGTGACGCTGGTTGCATACTTATAGTACTTGTCGTTATTTTTCCCATTCATTTCCGTTCACTCTCCAAACGAGACGCATGTTACTTCGTCGCTGCTCTTCTCTTTTTATTGTTTTTCACAAATTGACCGTAAGTTTTTGTTATAATATTGTAATTCTATTTTACAATAGTTATTTTTTTATAATGTAGTATTGTACTTGACTTTAATGTTCACAGGAAGCTTTATCTAATTATTGTTTCTTCTGCGTTTTAGATTTAGGCTGATGATGATCATTAATTGATCGAAACCGGTACCTATTAAAAAAAATAACAATCAAAGGATCAAAGAGGTTTTTATTTTTTATTTCCAACACCTACTCATACACTTGTGTAAAATACTATTTTGTGTGAATGCATAAAATATACACCACTTGTACGCATTTTAGTATTGACTTCTATTATGCAAAAAAAAATTGTTAACATTCAAACATCTTCCTCGCAATGATTTGTTTTCAAAATATTTTATGTGTCAAGTAAAATGCCGCACCATATTGTTCCTTCTAATAGATTTCTTTGTATTAGTCAGTCCTTTTGACCATAAATAAACAAAAAATAATATTACATCGTAAAATTGGACCTTTCGTGTCAATACACAAATCTCAACGAATCAAACTGGAACAAACATTGAAACTGAAATATCCCAATATATAGCCCCTGGTATATTTACACAATACTCGACTTCCCGATATCCTTGTTTACGAACTGGTCAAACTTTATCTTTAGAATAGTATTGGATCTGTGTATAACCACTATTATTTCTAAGTCGTACTATAAAACTGTCCACTCCCGGCTGCGATAGCTCTTCTTATATAAAATATATGTATAGATCTGAATAAAAGTAAACAAGTTAAGTAGATAAAATATTGCTGAAGTTTGCTAATGCTCCAAGTGTGTTTGAGCACTTTCCCATCCCTCGTAAATCAGAGCTCCACCCCGCCAGCCCTAAGCCCTCCTGTAAACATAGATTTGTGTTTCCCGCTGAAATTTCACCCGATAATCTTAGCGCGATGAATTGATAGCATCAACATTATAAGCATTATGTTTGGATAAACTGTGATTTGCGTTAGGTTCAATTATGATTATAGTAGATTCAATTATGAATTATGATTACCTCCACGTATAGACTACGAATATCAGCGTTTGGCACACAGAGTTAAACAAAAATTTCTATCTGTGCACCTTTCTGTCCTAAATGAGGAAAACCTCGTCAACATAGGAGTTTGAGAATGTGAGGCTGTCAAACGTGTTTCTAAAGATATTATTTAGTCAACTGTACAGGGTGATTTATAATATTTATAGAGTAAACCATTTTAGTTGGAAAAATTAGGTCCCAACTTTATTTTTGTATACTCTCGTGATTGGGCATTTCAAATAACGTGAAAATGTCCCCATCGATATCATGTCTGCGTCCCGTGTTATCTATGCGATTATGTGTGCAAAAGTCCACTGGGTTTGAATTTTTTCGAAGGGAATAGTTTTATTTATCTAATTTCACTGTGCTATGTGTAATAAAATTATACGCTGGCTTATTTTTATTATGAAGGCAATTAAATTAAAATATTTAATCCGTTATTTAGTATTTTTTACTTTCCTATAAAAACAAAACTTTTTTACTTTCTACACAAAATATGACCTTAATTATTGAGAGGTTTATTTTATACCAAAATATTATTTAAATATTTGGATGCGAATTATGTAAAACGATAATGATATTTGCAATACTTAATCTAATATTTCAGTAAAATAACGTGTATAATTCTGCTGTGCTAAGACAAAATGTCGTATTTGCAAATTTCTGAACATTTTCCTTTTTCGAATAAAATCATAAGATGGAATGATTTGTGGTTGATCTATTAGAGCTAAAATATGTAAGAACATGGCAAATAATTATAATTATTTGCGTTATCTGAAATAAAAGCACAACTCATTTTTCAACTCAACGTTTTACAACTTTTCACAAACGTAGATATGACGTTTTGTCTTATGTTTTGCCACAACCGAATTATATAAGCATATAAAACCTACCAATAAAATAATAGCTATTCATTTATATATTTATTATATTAATATATTATATTATATGTGCTTTCATTAGAAGTTTCTCATGTTCTACTATTTCTGGAAACTTGAAATTATGGAATTAGAATTTACTCGATCTGAGCTCGTCAGTTAAAATATTCTCAAGTTAACTGTCACGTCCGGTCACCGGAAGTCGGTATAGTTTCTTTCACGACAAGTGGCAGTAAGCCGCTGACATAACGCGCAAACGTTCCTACGCATTGACATGTGTTAGAATGCAATAAAGAAGATTGCTATTTCATTCTAACACACGTCAATGCGTATAGCAACGTGTGCGTGAACTTGTCGTGAAATAAACTCTATCAACTTTGTTATTTTAAATGGAATGATATAATTTTAATTTTATTTTTGGTTCCTACGTATCAAAATACATCATTTTTAATAAGGTTTCCCTATACCAGAATATCACAATTTTTGAGTTTTTTTGATTTTACTAGTTTTTTGGAGATTTTCTCGGTTACGTTTAAAATTGAATAACTCGGTTATTATTAAATTAGAAGTTTCAAGATTGGTGGTCCAAAACTAGAAGCATAACCAAATGAGACGATGTTTATTTAGTTCATCATGATATCTTATACAGGCTGTTCAAAATTAAGGACACAATAATTAAATTTTCAAACGTACGAAAGTCATTTTTTTCAAATGGAACACCCTGTATACCGATACGCCCTTTAATAGCAAATCTTATTCCCTATCAATCAATATTAGGGTTCCCTATATCTATCTTTAATAGTTTTTGGGATATTGTCACTTATTCGTTAAATCCATTTTGAATACTCCCATTTAATAATGGGGGACGAAATTTGATACGAAATTTACAAGGAAAATTTCAATTATAAAAAGATATGAAAGATATTTAGAAATTTTGCGTGGATGTGTGAATACTTTTTGCGAAACTCTTCCCCTCAATATTTTACGCGAGTGCTTTTATCAAATGGACGGTGCATCGGCACATTCTTTGCATGTGGTATCCATTCAACTTAATCAGATGTCTGACGATAGGTGGTTCGGAAATAGGGGACCCAGGCGGTGGCCACCAAGCTTACCAGATTTAGCACAATTAGACTTTTATTTCTGGAGTCATGTGAAAAGTCAGGTCTATTCCACAGCAGTTAATACTCGAGAAGAATTGACTAACAGAGTAGTAGCCGCCATTAATGGACGAGAAATCCGAAGAACGACGATGACAGAAGTACAGCGAAGAGTTTTAAAATGTTTGGAGCAGAACGGGCAGAATTTCGAACAACATAATTAAGTTTTAATTTAAGTTAGATATTTGAAAGATATTATTTTAGTTTTAACAAACCTTTTCAATATTTTTCTGTTTTCCTGCTGTTCCAAAGTTGTTCAATTCCTATAAATGAAGAATAAATCGTTTTGTATTTAGTTTGCATTCTTTTATACTGACAATATCTCAAAAATTATTAAAGATAGATTCAGGGAACACTAATATCGCTTGATAGTGAATAAGATTTCCTATCGAATGGCGTATCGGTATCCAGGGCGATCTATTTGAAAAGTTTTACGTTTGAAAATACAATTATTGTGTTTTAAATTTTGTACACCCTGTATAAGATATCATCATGAACTAAACATTGTCTTATTTGGTTAGGTTTCTAGTTTTGGACCACCAATCATGAAAATTCTAGTTTCAATAATATCCGAGATAAGCAATTATTAACGTAACCGAGAAAATCATCAAAAAATTAGTAAAATCAAAAAAACTCAAAAATGGTGATATTTAGGTATAGGGAAACATTATCAAAAATGATGTATTTTGATACGTAGGAACCAAAAATAACATAAAAATTATATCGTTCCATTTAAAATAACAAAGTTGATACCGACTTCCGGTGACCGGACGTGACAGTTAACTTGAGAATATTTTAGCTGAATAGCACAGATCGAGTAAATTGTAGGTCAAGTTTCTAGAAATAGTAGAACATGAGAAACTTCTAATGTACCAGTTCCGTGAGACACCTGTATAGTGTGGCCCATTTTGCGTGCTTGTGAAATGATCTATGTTTCTGATAGTTTGTAGCAACAAACCGACCACTGCGTCGTGCACTACTCAACCGTGTTGCTCGGCATCTTTTGTTTCTCCGCTGCGGGCGCCTTGATCGTTTTACTTACCTCTTCCACAGGGTTAGCACAGGGCCAATATCAAAATACAATGTTAACAGATGTTTAGCCACAAATCTTTCAATACACACGTTTTAACAGTTAACACGTTAACTACGTTACTGTGAAGTTTTTATTTAATCCTACTATATTATTATTATTATTATTATTACTATCAGTTTTGACCTAAGCTATTTTTTGTTCAAAATTAACCTAGTTTGTATCATATATTATGACACCACTAAATTAATATATTAAAGTATACCTCTTTCCAAATAACGCGTTAATAAATTCAATTCAATTTCAAATCTTTTAATATATATATAATTTTATTGAACGTAGGCAATCTGTTTTTAAGCTATTTCGATTATATGGTCTCTGATGTTCCTCCATATTATAGTTTATTTCATCATCTAGAGTAAAATTGAAGCTTCCAATATCCAATATCTGATTTATAAACATCAAAGCTATAAAACCAACTTTCCCCACTCCACTTGCAACGATTTACCTACCTTATTTTAAATGGGGCAATTGAAGTAGGAACGTTATATCGGGTATCCAATTTCGTGTAATTGTGCTGATGTTAATATAATGCGGTGGTATTAGAGGAGATTGTAGGGGGGTCACGGAGGAGAAAACGAGGTACCTACCAGCAGCAGCCAGCCAGGAATCCATCATGCTGACTCAATCTGAAAATCGTTTATAAACGCGATGAAAGAAAATTACATCGTCAGCTTAAAAACTTTTTCGGGAAATCGGCCGTATGATCTCCATCTGGCAGGGAGAGCGGTCGTATTCGCGAGTGCACCTCATGCATGAAATTGGCACCCGATACTCCTAACAATTCCTATGATAATTCCGGCACGACCCTGTTGTAGTAGTAGTAGTCGCGGTATTCTGGATTTTTCCGTGTTCTGAAGACAGTTTTGGTAGTACTTTTAGCTTAAATTACCTTAAATCAGTGCGACGAAATTCCAGTTTGATATTGAGGATTGTAGATTGTAAATTGACAAAATGTTGTTTATCCTGACAACAGAAAAACAAAATCATATGAAACACTTTAGAAATGTACATATTGTGATGGAAAATACATAACACCTGACATCCTGACATAAGACATGATCCAAAATTAAGATAAATTTGCGGGAGTTATGAATTAATTAAATTAGAATTATGGAATCATGGTCTTATTCATGGCAGTTTCAATAAGTTATTACTTATTACACTTGATACAAGAAGAAACATGAGGATTGGGAGTAGGCGTTGGAAACAAAATTAACAAATGCTTGACAAATTGTCGTGTTCCCAGTAGATTATGAACACTTGCATTGTACACCTGCATAGGTACCCTGGTATATTTCTATATACGTTGAGATGCATGGAGTGTTTTTTTGCGTTTTGCAACAAATTTCTGGGTTTTTGAAGACGTTGCAGCCTGCACTACTTACGTTAGTTATTAATAGTTTTTAATGTGTTTAGAACCGTGGACTCAGATTGTATGCGGCCGTTGAGATAAGCTGTGCGTCATTCCTCCTATAATGCGTTAGTTGCCACCAAAACTGATTGGTGCCAGGTAAAGGTAAACGGATTATTTCAACGTATGTAGTAAAGAAACATATGGCTAAAGAAAGTCATTATTATAGCCTTTATTAACCCAAAGAATATATGTATCGTATTTAACAATATATGCATCTACAATTTTTTCTTCAATCAATTTAAATAAACATTTTCCATACATTAATCAATAAACAAAATAAAATAAAAATTCTCAGGTTGCCCTATGTAGTGCCCAGGCCTCCACAGTTTCTTGCCAGGTTTCTCTATCTTGTGCAAGTCTGGTATATGTTATTCCTCCCATCCTTTTTAATTCATGTGTCCATCGTTGTCTTTGTCCTCCTCTGCTTCGTCGTCGGTCCAGTGTGTTCCATCCCGTTGTATTTCTTAGTGTGTGTCCAGCCCAACTACATTTCAGTTGTTTTAGGGTTGTTGTTACGTCGGCAATTTTTGTTATTTTTTTTATGTCCACTAATCTTCGTCTTTAATGTGATGTTCAACATATTTCTCTCCATGGAATTTTGGCATACTTTTATTTTGCTCAGATGTTTTTCTGTTAATGTCAAGTTTGACATCCATATATACTTAAGTGTCGGACAGACGCATGTATCAAATATTCTGCGTTTTATGTTTGTGCTGGTTTTTATTTTAAAGACAGTTGTAGAGACCAATATTTTTGCCATGCTTTCGAAGTTCTTGTGCTAATTTCTTTGTCCATTTTCCGTTTTGTATTGTTATTATTTGCCCCAGGTATGTGTATTGCGAGACGTATTCCAACCGTGTATTGTTAGTTGTGATTTCTTGATGGTTCTCATTGTTCGTCATAACTTTAGTTTTATCAATGTTAATTTGTAGGCCTACTTTTGCTCCATGTTGAGATAGATCCGTCATTTGTTGTTGCAATTTTCCGCTGATTTGGCTATTAGTACTATGTCGTCTGCAAAAGGTTGTTTAAGTATTTGCCATTGATCTTTATGCCAATTTCCTTTTCACTCCATCCCAGCTTTCTAATAACTTTTTCCAATACACAGTTGAAAAGATTGGGATATAGGGGGGTCCTCCTGTTTAACCCCTTTGGATATTTTAAACGGTTTTCCTAGCTCTTCTAATTTTATTAGTGCGGTGTTGTTGGTATATACATTTTTAATTATTTTCATATACTTAATATCTATGTCCGCCGTCTGCAGAGCTTTCCAGATTGCCTTGTGTTCAATCGAGTCGAAAGCCTTACGAAAATCCACAAATCCCAGGTACACATCGAAATTATATTCTGTGATTTTCTCGATCAGTTGGTTTAATATATGTAAATTATCCAATGTGGACCTTCCTCTTCGAAATCCCGCCTGTTCATCCGATTGAAAATATTCTATTTTATTTTTAATTCGAAGTTGGATTAGTTTTGAGAAGATTTTAAAGAAAGGCATTATGATATATTACATTCAAATGAATTCAAGATTTATAGTTGGATGTCCAAACTGACTTTGTATGAAAGACCAATAAAAGTGAAGAAGAGTAAATATCATGTCATGATCGTTATGGTTCAATGCTTGGCGATTGTGATTCCATAGTAACCAAAACAAAACGAAAATCAAAATTTGAAGAGTATGCCTCTAGCACTGTGGAGTTTCGGGATCCACTATTTGACTGAATTCACAGAATTCGTGTGATAGAAATGAAATGGGCGTTATTAAGGATCCGACTGTCTCAGGGGTCCGTTCTTGGTCCTCTTCTGTTTCTTATTCACATCAAGGATTTACAAAAGTTATTTCTGAGCCAGCTCTCGTTTTTGCGACGTATACTGTTCAGCGTAACCGTATGATTACTAAATCATAAAAAGCACTCCTAGACGGAGATCAAGAAAATCCTTTTTTGAAAGGTTGGATCATTGATCTATACCGCTTCCTGATTTTTAGGAACATAGCTTCAAAATTCGCGTGTGGTATGGTATAGTCGTATGACGTCTGTGCCTTTCGATATACTTTGACTTAGGAGATCTTTTATACTTCCGTCATCTTTCAAAGTCATTCTTCATGCCGTTCAATTTTTAACTCTTCACGAAGTCAGCAATAGCTCGAGGAGTATTTTGTGTCAGCACCGCTCACTAGATGTTGGCGACTCACAAGTGTAATTGCTCACCATACGCTTATGTATATACATCGCAGTAAAGGTGAGCAGTTTGAACAACGAAGCGAGATTCATCCGTATCCGACGAGACAGTCACTATTTGCACAAACTGCATAATAAACTCTCGAGAAGATTGACGGAACTCCCAACAACGCAATTCCGGCATGCTATGAAAAAAAGTGCTCGTAGAAACCGCCTTCTACTCAATAGACGAGTTTCTACTCCACAACAGTTTTTAAAGTGTATTTGTGCCAGTGAAGAGTCAATTCGTAGTGTGTTATGTGTGCGTGTGTAGCCACTTTTACAACTAAAAAGGCTGTTGTTTTTTGTAATCCGACATGATGTTTGAACACTCATAATGTATATGACGATTGTAAGCTTTTTATTTATCTGCAACAATAAATAATTGATTATTTATTATATTATTATTAATTGTCTTATCATTCACACATGGTCAAATTTTGGTAAGATGTAGGTACCTGTAAGAAGACCTATCGCAAGTCTTCTTACAGGAGGTTCGTTTTTGTTGCTGGAGACACTTGTTGGCCTTGGAAACAGAAAAGGTTATGGTAGCCTTTGTTTGTCTCATGTCAGTTGATGTTTCCCAGCAAGCTCGTTTAGATGTATCGGCCCTGGTTTCTGCCATTTTCCTAATGTGGTTCTTCGTGATACCGCAACAGGGTTCTGGTCTGTAAAAGGAAGTCTTAGAACCTTCTCTGGCTGGGGTATCGGCTTGATCATTGCTCCCGATCCCGGAAAGCCCCAGTACCCCCATCAGGTATCTTGTTGTGTTTGGCTAGTTATAATTTACAACTCTGCCTGGCTGCCATATATAGATGTTTGCCCTTTGTATGCTCATATGGGTACACTTCTGGGCGCATATGTGAGCAACCGCCTGGAAGATGGTTGGAGTATGGCCCATGGCTTTGGATAAACTCCCCTCGGTCTTTGATCCATCCAAACCCTAAACTAAAAAGTTTTAATTTATCAGTGAAAAGTACTCGTTTTCGTTCTTCTATAGGCAAGTAGCAAAGTTGATTCGATTGGGATCTTTTGGTTTACAGGTGGGATAATAGCAAGTCTCTTGTCTTCCACCAGTATATTTCAAACGTTTCTTTCACTAATATCCACGTTTTTCACATACTGTCGATTATTTATTTCAGAAACTGTAATTTCGACTGCGAGTTCGCAACACTTGAAGAGTCAGAAACCGATTATCCCTGCATTAAGTAGTTATTTTGTAAATAGTTTCTACAATTTCATCGATGCCTCCCATAATACCCTCATCTCCGTTAAACGTAACTTTACAAATTTGCCTCTCTCCGTGGAATACGATGTTGATAATATCATTTCTGTTACAATGTTTTGAATTTTATGTTATACATACAAATATTCAAGTGCGACATGTCCTAATTTTTTTTTCTGTATAGGTACTTGAACTTATACAAACAATTTTTTTTCTCTCTTCACATGTAATGGTGTATTTTGTCTCTGTCTTCCCTTGTATGGGCACTGCCTGTTTGTATACCGAATAAATAATTAAATACATTATTAGGCAAGTAATAAATATATAAAATAATAAAATGACTTAAATTTAGAGTTTTATGAATTTGAGGAAATCAGTTTTGCCTTGGCCATCTATCGCTGTATGCGGGCGTTTAGTCTGCGATAGTGACGATTGGTGGCACAGGTGTTGTTGAAAGTATGGCGAGGACATGGATCCATTGGGAAGCGAGGTCATCGAGGATCAGAAGCAGAAGAAGAGAAAAAAGAAGAAAATCTGAGTTTTAGAGGTCGTCCGTCGGAAGCGGCGCGTCGCGGCGCACGTCTTCCATCGGGAGACGGGGCAATTGGCACGATGACATCGAGCATAATGGCTGTATTTGCGTACGAGGGGGGAGCGCCCCCACCGCGCGCCTCTCGCGGAAACACAACGCCAATGAAAACCATCTTTTGCCGTCGCTCGTCCCGCGCGCACTGTTTTCTCTTCATTTCGACATGGCGCGCGCAGCGGCAACATACCGAGCTATTACAGTAAGAAAACAGACATATAAAACTGAGAGCGGGTTAGGGGTTGAGGGACGTAAAAATCAATATCCCCGGGGCTGCTAAATCACGCTTATCAAGAGCACTTTTGCCTCCCCTCCCCCCAATTCTCCTCCTCCTCCTCCGACGCCGTCGCGCTCCCGCGACCGGCGCGCCGCCTCCTCCACCCGCGGCACCACCGCACTACTACAAAACATTCAATTTGAACGTCAAGTTAAAACGAAATGGATTTTGCAGCGGCCCGAGAGAATGAGATTTAGATTTCAAATTTCGTTTCAATGGAGCCGTGAATGTTTCTGACTGCGCGCGCGATGCGCTCAACGCCGACACGGCGGGCGACGGGCGTCGGGAAACGCGGAAATCGGCGGCCTGCATCGTTCCGCCAAACAGGAGGTGTTTACTGCCGGTCCGTCTAGGGAATAATCGGAGGAAAACTTCCAATTCGCACCCATAAAGATGAGAAAGATTGTAAATTTGGTCAAAACAAACCTATAAAATTTCAATTCTTATTGGAGGGGCCAGAAGTGTTGATATAATGATCTGGCCTCCTCAAGGAAGCAGGACAACAAATTTGTTTGATAGATATATAGATAGATAGATAGAACCTTTATTTCCACAATATAAAATGTACAATTGCAATATTTCTTTACAGGGAAAAAGTCAAAATTAATTCATGTTCCGCATTATTAAGAAAAATTCTTCAATGTTGTATAATGGTTCACAGCATAGAAATTTTTTTAAATCATCTCGGAATTTCTTCTTGGATTTTTGTAACCGAGCTTCTGGAAGACGAGTGAAGGCTTGTGAGTGTATGTTTCGAAACACTGTATCGACTCATTAGCTGTTTCAAATGTTTCGATACATTGATTGGTAAATGATTAGACTCTTGAAACCTTTCATTATTTGTGGGGAAAATGTATTTTAGTATGACTGAATTTTCTAATCCCTATCTCTTTATCACTTTTCTTGAATGTACGTTCCCATTAGTGGTATTGGTAGTTGTAAGTTGTAACAGACGTCATTATAGTATTTCTCATTGATGTGCTAGTGTCTCATGTCTACATGCAAAGCAATATGACATGTGTTAAGCTGCGTTCCGATTAGTGGTAATGATAGGTAATGGCGGTGGTAGCAGACGAAATTATAGTATTTCTCACATGTCGTGATGGTGGCACATATTAGTTTGCATGTACATAAACATGAGTCACTAGCAATTTTCTATTAGAAATACTATAATGGCGGCTGCTACCACTGCCATTAGCACTAATGAAAACGCACCTTTACTCACGTCTGGTGAAAAACATACTCTTTCCGACAAAAAGTGCAAATGACTCATCGTAAAAACAGACGTATGAAAACGTGCTGTCTCGTTCTAAGCATAGGATGGTTTGTAACATATGCGCAATAAAACAGCCGAAATCGATGACTCATTCGCACTTTTCGTCGGACAGAGTAGTTTTGTTTTACTACCACTACCACTAATCAGAACGCACCTTAATGCCTCGAGTTTTTTTTAGATTAAAAATGAACTCAATACATGTTGTCACAACATCAGTGATTACTAATATAATAATAGCTGTGTTCGATTGCTGGCCGCGATCTGTTCAATTGAATCGGATTTCGATCCTTTTTCTCGCAAATTTGAAATACTTGGTTCCTATTGGTGGAATCAGTTTGAGTCGGACGTCAAACGAGCAATCGAACGGCACTTTAGCCAAATGATTGCGAATCAGATTGAACAGAACTGGGACCCTATTCTCGTCATCTTTTTGAAGCGAAAGTGAGTCTTTTCGAATTGTTAGGTGGGATGAGTGGGGATGTCAGCGGTTTCCCTCTGGAACGTATCTATGAGCAAATTTGCTTGTCACTAACAACAATAACTCACGCCCCACGGCCATACGAACGTATCTATGGCAAGTTTGCTTGTTGCTAAGAACAATAACGCACGCGCCACGCCCATACGTTCCAAACACATGGCAACCGCCGATATCCCCACTCTCACCTAACCTTTCGAAAAGACTCACTTTCGCTTCAAAAAGATGACGAGAATAGGGTCCCTGATCACGGCCAGCAATGGAACACAAGCAATAATATTGACAACCTTCGTAACCACAGAATCGTGAGTCGAAATGGCGATTCGACTCACTAACACAGCAGTCAAGCCGTCACAGCAGTCAACACAGCACCTCGTCGATGTGGCACTCGATCCCAACGACCCAACCGCAACAGTGAACTGTATCGTGAGTCGAAATAGTGACTCGACACACCAATACAAATGAATCAAATGTTTCGAAACATTTAAATGAATGATTCCGCCCATCGCTATGGAAGACTGTTTAATAGTTGTATGTGTCTATGTTGTTGAGATGTGGTGTTGATCCTGTGAAATGGGAGTCAGTTTTGTTTCTGTTTCTTAGCAACTTTTGGGTAGTGGCTCCTCTGGTATGCTTCTTGTTTGGCCCTTAATAGTTGTTGGAATACATATACTGCTGGTAGGGCCTTTGCTTTGTATTTACTAAATATTGGTTTGCAATGTGTTGTTTGATCTGCTTTCTCCACGCCGCGTATTGCTTGTTTATGCATAATAAAGACCTTGTCCGCATGAGTTGATTCCCCCCACAATTCTAATCCCTAGATCATCCTGGAGTGGAATAACGTATGGTACGTTAATAGCGCTGCATCTCTTCCTATTATCTGTCTCACTCTTCGTATGGCATAGGTAGCTGTTGAAAAGATCTTCATCAAGGATTCTATATGGTTCACCCAAGAAAGACGGGTGTCGAGAGTGATTCCCAGTAGTTTTGCGGATGTTTTTGTTGTACCTCTATTCCTTGAACTAGTAAAGTGCACTATTGTTGTCCGTTTCATTTAGTGACAGATCATTCCTTTTGAACCACTCTCTGGCTTCAGTCAATGCTTTGTTAGATTTAATGGTTAATGTTTCAATGTTTTTGTATCTTGTTAGTAAGGTAGTATCATCGGCGAATAGGATACTTTTAGGAGATATGTTCGCTGGCAGATCGTTTATGAACAAACAAAACATAATAGGTCCTATTTGTGAACCCTGGACCACTCCTCCAGTAGTGTGTAGCATTGTGCTCAATTGCCCTTCACTGTGTACCGCTTGTCTTCTATCATGTAGGTATGATTGGAGTAGTTCTAATGGCGTCTGTATTATTCCATACGTCTCCAGCTTCTCAAGGAGTTTCTGGTGTTGAATACAGTGGAACGCTTTGGAAAGGTCGCACAGTATTGCTTCGCTGTCTTCGTCCTCTTCAATTGGGTCCCAGGCAAAATTTAAGAGCGTTCGAACTGCATCTATGGTGTTTCTGCCTTTCCTGAATCCAAATTGGCCGTCGACGAGGGTACTTTGTCATTCTATGAATGGCATTAGTTTTGATAGTAATGCCGCTTCAAACACTTTTGAAAAAACCGGTAGCACCGCAATAGGTCTGTAGTTTCCACAGTCTGCAGGGTCACCTTTCTTGTAAATTGGTGTTATTTTGGCTATTTTCATGCCACTTGGTACTTGCGCCCTTTCAAAGCATAAATTTATTAAATCTGCCAATGAAGTGGAAATATATTTCGCGCTCGTCTTTAGTATTTTTGTGTTTAAGTTGTTTACATCCATCGCCGTTTTCGCTTTTATGTTGTTTATAATCGTTTCCACTTCTTCTTTTTGTAAGACTATATATCTATACAGAGTGCATTCTCGGCGATCCTTCTCCAAGAGCTTCTAAAATTCCAAATTCGGAATTCAGCTTGGAATTGCTGTTTATGCACCAAGGGCACTACTAAGATGATTATGCCCGGAGGGACACTCAATCCAGCCCGAGAGCTTACGTCCCTTCTTCAATAATATTATATTATTAATTTAATCGATTCAAGACCAAAGAGGGTTTTTGATTGAACGTTTTTTGCCGCAATCAATCTTTTAAAGAGAATTTGCTAAGATGATGTACTTATGTAAAAAAGAATGCTTACACTACAACTACAACTTTAAAAGCGCATTACTTATTTTAGATAGGAATGGTCGTAGCAAAGACAGACAACTGCTAAACACACCTGCTGAAAACCTGTTTATAGTACAGACAAACCCGACTGGGTACGTTTTGATAATATCCAACTTTTAATGTATTGATACTTTTAGAAAAGTGATGTGTTGCAATACTTCAGAGCGATCATAGAAAAAGAAGGACAAAATGTGCAGTGGGAATGTTAAGTAGTGCAGTGGGGACTCACATTTGAGCAGTTATTAATTGTTTATACTCTTTCCCAAAGCTGGTTACAAAAACGTTAATTTCGTTTTAAAGATATGTGGCTATTCATTTTTAAAGAAAATTGATAATAGTTATGTAATTTATGTTATACTTTATAAGTTTAACAATTGCCCCTAATTCCGACACTAAGCGTATATTTTGATCTGAAATCCGACACCTCAGTAAACCTAAGGCCGGGTTGTACCAACACTGATGATCAGTAGATCACGTTGATTATTTGGTTAGCGCCATTTTTTCATGTAAATTTGGCCTGCTAACCAAATGATCAACTGATCGGCCGGTTACCAGAGTTGGTACAACCCGGCCTAAATGTTTTAAATATTGTGAAATAAGATTTATTATTATGAAATGTTAAACATTTATGTTTTACAATTTTTATTGAAGCACAGTATAAAATAAGTCCTTAGTCTTCTTCAGTCTGCCCTCTCTACCTCATCTGTATTTTATGTTTCCTGCATCTAGAATTTTTAGTGTTCTTTTTTCTTGGCGCAGCACAGTTTCTTTTTTACTTTATTTGGGTGTTTCAGGCCAGAATAATGATTTTTTTTAATGCAGATGGCTTGAGTCCAAATGTTGTAAGGTGCTGTATTAATGCAAAAATTGCTACTCTGTGATTCTAGTGTTGCATCATTCTGTCTTATTTCATCATCTCCTATAATGCCTGTCGATATTTATGACGGAATTAGGGGCTATTGATGATCGTAATTCCGACACCCTGTAATAATTAGGGATTATTGATGTCCGTAGTTCCGACACTCGTGTCGGAATTTGGACAAAATGCGTACAATTAATTGTAATATAGCAAGCGATGTAAAATATGTTATTTTCTTGTGTAAAGACAGCAATAGAGCCATATGCATTACTTCTAACCATGTACACAATTCCGACACACATGTCTGATTTACGAACGTGCTATATTTACACGTACCTAATCCCGACACCCCTAAATTTGTAAATAATAGTGCTTAAAAGAGTAGTATACCGTATTATTATGAAAATATAAAGCATTTTTAATCAGCCTAAATAGATACTGTTAGAATTTTCTTAATTACTGTTATCCTGTAGCGATGTAAAAAGAAGTCGAATTGCAGTTACCTTAAAAGGAAAAATCAAATTTTAGCATAATACTTATTTATCAAGATCAGTCAAACTTCTAGGTTATATTCTGACCGTTAGAACATTGGTAGAAGGTAGAATAAGAAACGATTGTGGGTTGATAAGTGTAATGTCAAATCAACAAACCAGATGTCCTAAAATAAAGTTCAATGTTGTAGATTTCTTATTTTATCCAACTAAACAGAAATATGTCGGAATTTAGGACAGTGTCTGAATTTGGGACGCTTACCTTAGTCTACCTCTCTCAGCGCTCTACTAATAGTGATTTGACATCCATAGCTTTAGAATCAGCATAGGTAAAGTAGGTTCTGTGGCGTTTTATGAGCTCACATTATCAGCTTATCATCACCTTTAACCCCAAACAAGTTTACTACTAGGGTAAATATAAGTTTTTGCAAAAACAGGCCTCCATAAATAGTTGAACACCTAGTAAACATTATATATTTTAATGAAATTTTCAGGAAATATGTATTTCATTCGTATTCGGAAATAATGAAAACAAGAGTGCTTGTGTATGTGTTCCCTAAAATCCATAATATGTTTCTCGCAATTATGAAACATGCTGTATAGACATTTCTTCCGAAATCCAAGTTACTCACCTAGTTACTCACAATATTTATTTGCGGACCTTTTAAGACCCCAATTGATTATTGATCAAGCCATATCTGGCAGGTCCTGATTATCTTGTTCAACCACTTTACCCTCACTCACAAAATAGCACTACCTAGTTTCAGAATCGTGTTTTTTTAAAAGACTACTGTCTACTGTCTCAAAAAAATGAGAACAAAAAACTAGAATGGTCATCAGAAACATTAAACTGAGCGAAATGGAATTTTAGAATAATTTCTAATTGACATCTCAAAAGCTCCCACTTATTTCACCATAATTCCTCCGAGTGCTACCCATGTCGGTAACAAATCTTTTTCAAATTGGTGGAAAGGTGCGAGAGCAACAAATTCGCGACACGCTCCGTCGTCAGGCACGCCACAACAATTACCCTAATCTTGGCCAAGATAACTCTCAGCACCGTCGGATTTTTTACAGGCCACTTGTCCGCAAGGGCCAGCCGTGGCGCTACCGCCTGCCTTCCGAGCGCCCTACTTAATTTTTAATGAATCTCCCAGGCGTTGCTCCACTTTGCCAACAAACTCCAAAAACTGATCTGAAAACAATTCTCGACTAAATATGCCCACACAACACAATTTACGTAAACTATACAATACTGTTAAAACCTGTCTAATCTATTTAAGTCCCTTACGTAAGAAGTACCGAAATTCCGTAAAGTACAATATTTTTTTCTTTTTACTCAGATACAGCAGAAGATGCATATTACCGCAGAAGCCTTTACCAAATCCATTAACGAACTTATCCAAGTCTCTGAAGAAATCCATGATGGTTGGAATCTCCACCAATCTACAGATGATCACCCTAGCTACATAACCAAGAAGACAAGGCTTGGTGGTAAGGAACTCATCACAATAGAGTATGACGTTGCCTACAGCATGTCGTATTCCACTCCAGTCCTCTGCTTGAATTGCTGGAGATCTGATGGGAGCTTGCTGACCATGGAGGAATGCTGGAAGGTGATGGAGTTTGATGGTGAAGATATGTATTCAACACTGACGCAGTTGGATCATCCTGTTTTGATGAGACCATACTTAACTTTACATCCGTGTAGAACGGCTGAGTTACTGGAGTGTGTGTTTCCTGGTACTAAGAACCCTGTTGTGTCGTGGTTAAGTGTTATTGGACCAGCTGTTAAATTGCATTTAGATCTGGCATATGCCAAACTTACTATGTAGAATTGCTGTATGGTTTAATAAAGGATTTTATATTGAACAACATCATTTTATTTCACTTGATGACGAGTTTATTGATGCAAGTACAACACACGTTGTAAAGTTAAAAATGGCGTTAAAAACTTTTCTTATACTTGCCCATAACTACAATAAATCGATAATATTATTACGTGCTAAAAGCTGATAAATAATATTATAACGTAAAGGTCGTATAATCTCACTGTCAATTTTATCACTTGGGTTGGCTTCAGAATATTTTATGAGTAGCTGCAAAACTCATTTAAATATTAGTTGTTTTTTTACGTTAGTACTTACATACAGTAAACGCTGGTTATTTATTACCACGAATAAAATGATTAAAGCGCATTCCGTCTGGCATACAATATTACTTGCGAAAATGACTGCAAGTTCTTTCCCATGGGGTATGTGCTATAAATTATGTTCTGATTCCAATGATGAATCACAATACTTGATGTTTAGCAGTTGATTTCAGTTGTTTTTTCTGAACTGAAATCAACATGCTCTTTTGCCTGTTTTTCGTTTCTTCAAATGCAATCAAATTCTTTCTTATAAATAACTAAAAATAGCTCGTGTTGGGTTGCTCGCAATATCTAAGATTTGATCTGTCAGACAGCTAAGCGATCTCAGATGTCTTTTTCAAAACAAAAAGCTAATTCTTAGTTCCAAATCACCCCTTTCAAAGAATATCATATCTTCTTCAAACGTGTCGGTTTGACTTATCTTCGACATCACTTCTTTGATTAATTTGATCCTGGTTGATAAGTCCTCCCTCTTCATCCCTCTTCATCTGCCTTTTTAGGAAGCTTATTAAAGATTTTATTCGCGACTTCATCCTGTCTCATCAGCTTCACTTTTTCATTGGCAAATGTTGTCTTCTCCGCAAACTACCTACAACTATTTTCTCATATGAAGCTGCTTCAATATGATATACCTAAGGGATCATCACTATACATGTTTTTTGCCATGACATGGATGTATGCTAAGAAGTTTGAAAGAATATTGATGCTAAAAGTGGAAAGTTTCAAGTTATTCCATATTCCATATGTCATATGACTACAACTTATTTTTTTCAGAACTTATAGGCTCACTGCTGGCTAAAGTTGCTCCAAATTTTATTCCATTATTTTATTTTGTTCTATTCTCCACAACTGTGGTAGAAGTACATCATTTAGATGTAGATGTAGGCCAAGGGGTTGATGTAGGGCTAGACCGCTGGAGCATGACCAGGATCTTTTAACGATGAGGACTGTAAACCGAAAAAGGAAGGTAACAGTATAGGAAAGTATGGGAAGGAAGAAGACAACTGTGAAAGTGATGACTACAGGATCTGAGTAGGTGTGTAGGAAAAGGTTTTAAAGGATTCTCTAACCAATAGAGAAACTTATTGGTAAAAATTGGAAAGATAGGATATAACCTCTCTATAAAATCTCGCGTTGCTGGACCTCAATCATGGCTTTCATCTTAACTCGTAGAAACAAGAAATAATCATTATTAGGTTAAAACCCTACCAGACAGGTCTTTCCATCTAAATCCCTCAAACAATTCCAACAGTTTAAACCCATCTTTCTACCCTCTTTAAAAATTCATAACGCAAAAGGACGACGGCGACGCGATGAAGGGTTGAAAAGATTGCAATCCGTTTAGTGGAATTAACATGGGGCGAGCTGCGATAAAAGTGAAATGGGTCAGCGATGTCGACGAAGCCCTCCGGTGCCGACGGTCCCGCTGGTGCGGTCGTCGCGGGGTGGAAACGTAGACTTCAGTCGTTCTCTCGAAAGCGGTACGGCGAGGCTGGTATCAGCCGGTTGCTGCCGGAGAGAGCTCTATGAAAAAAAAGTGGACCATCGACACCGAGCCCTTTTCCGATAAAGGCGGCTGGTAAACAACCGGTGAGGGATCACGAGACGGCCGTCGGGACGCCTCCGAGCAAATCGGGCACGACGAAACGCGGCGGCATCCCTTGCTCCCAGTGGCGTGCCGCAACGGATTCCCCTGGATTTGCTCACTCGGGTATTTGGTTGGTTTTACTACAATAGTATTTTGCTTGTGGTGCACAAGGTTATAGGTGACTTTTTTATAAGTTTAATAATTAAGTGTTGTCTTATAATTGCTGTTTGTTAATTGTTTCCTGATGTACATATATACATACATATTCCTAGAATTAATAAAAGTCACTTGTTCGTGGTAACATCATCTAATTAGTAAATTTTTAAGAGTGGTGATCATTTCGAAATTTTTATGTGGGACAATCAGGACGACCCGGATCAGGACTACGAACACCTCAAGGATAAAAAACTCCGCGTTCGGCACCCATCTTAAGACTAACAATCATCAAGCTAGCTACAACAATATTAAACTTCTGAAACCCATTGCGAAGTCCAAACGGATGAATCTGTTTGAAGTCCATTAGATCCAGGAACATAACGACAAGGGAGTAAATCTACTGAACAGATTTACAGACTTCCCCGAAACCACATTGTGCAGAACTTTCAAGCCACCATTTACCTCCTAAAGATTTTCTTCCGTGACTGTACATAGCGGCCGTTATGGAAATTTTTTGATAAACCAAAAGTGACTTTTATTCATTATAAACTGAACATCGTGGAGGATTTTATAACAAGACTATACCTATTCCTAAGTTCTTCAGACTATGTAGACCATGTAGAGCGTATGTACCTAGTAAGGATGGGCATTCTCGGTCATTTCAGTGAGATGGTTCAGTCGAACCGGCTCAGTAAAATGACTCGTTCAATCAGACCCGTTTAAAATAAACGACTTTCATATGAACCGACCGAGCGACCGAACCGTTCAAAATGAACGAGAAACAGGACGCGCTTCGTTCTTCGTTCAGCCATCGCAGCGGTCGGGCCTATGTGGCAGGAGATGATTTGTGCGAATCACCTTCTGCCAGACGCGCTACGGCCCAACTCATGCGAATAATGATTTGCTTTGTTAGAACTGGATTTTTCTGATAGTTAGTTTGTCTTGTAGTTTATGCTGATAAAAATTACCTCCTCAATAGCAACCACAAAAATAGATCTATATAAAAAGATACTACATAAAAAAATATTACAATGGTATTTGCATAAATAATTTTGATCTTTTAGGGATTTTCGAAAGGTTATTTTACCGAATTTATACAATTTTACCGCAAAAAAATCTCATATCTTACATTCTGTCCAGTTTGTTAAAACATGGTTAAAACGCAACGACAATATTTGGGCAGATCCATAATATGTTGACGAATCTTCATTCTTCAATCAAACCAGAAATAAACGAACGAAAATAATTTTTCCATAATACTTTACGCGGCACTGGAAACGAACGATCCCGTGCATCAAAGACGAGGCCGCGCAAGCGCCGGTCGTCGCAAAAAGCTGGTCTGTGTCTGCTTTGAGCCGTCTATGCCTTGAGCAGGAATGAGCCGAGTGCATAAACGCCGTTCACTGACCCGTTCACTTTGCCAGCGGTAAGTCGGTTCGAACGGTTCAGATATTTGACCCGTTCATTTTGAACGGTTCGTTCGCGAACGACTCATCCCTAGTATGTAGATCCATTCCCACCTGTTTTACAGTCTTTGGTTCCGTCTAGCTATTTTTACTCTTTGTATGATAGCTTCTATACTCTCCATGTTCTACGTCTTTCAAATCCCTTCCGCATCTTTTGGAAGTAGTCTTTTGAATACTCCTCTGGGCGTTAAGCGAGCTCTATGGTCGTACCATCTTATCATGTTTTCTTTCCCAGAAAAATGTCTCAAAATTTTTAATGAATAGCTGTCATATATCGTATAGTTGGTCATATTATCGTGTAAACTGTGATCTTGGCAGATTACTTGAGCCCAATTTTGGTTCCAGTGCACCACCTCTTGTACCTACTTACCTCAGCAGTTTACATCGTTATACTGATCATGGCGTTCATGATTTGCTACTACCACTACTAGATCTATCATGCCGCCTTTATGCTCAGCCATCTTCCTTCCTTGATATCTCACTTCTAGGTGTCATCCAAGTCACCATATATGTAATGTGTTCTATATTTACCCAAATTTGTGCGTTGTTGGATTTCTCTAATAGTTTTTTTTGTTAGGGTAAGTCATCGCCGAAAGCCGGCATAATGTTTCCATCTCGTCCCACTCCACATCTTCTGCTAACTATTTCCAGTATCATATCAAAAAGTGTCCGGAAGCTGGGTTCTCTTGACCGAGTATGTACCTACCTATTAATATTTTCTTCATATTACATTTTTCTTGAATTGTTTTGGCGGCGAAAATCTGCTCAATTGTTGTGGAGTTTGCGTTGGAGGTTTAGATCCACATTGATATTCGCCTATTATTCCTTCTGTTGATAATTTCGGATTGATAAACATTACAATACATGGTTACTGCCTCATCATTACTGTCTCCGTAATTATTATAACTAGTTTTTATATAAGGTAAACCTATGTAACTGCAGTCTAGAATGTCTAGATAATTAGCATGAACACCGTTCTTTGTTGTCTTGGTACCGATTTTTGTTGATTTTGACCAGTCAATTGAATGGAAGCGTTTGAAATGTAGATGGGATATTCCTGCCGTCAGATGAGCAGATCTATCATGGAGTTCTTTCTAAAAAACATAACTATACATAGAAGATCAATGTCATATCGCGTTTGACATCCCTCCTGTCCTCAAACCGTTGAAGACCTAAAGACGCATGTACTATTATGGTATGTTATGGTGGTTTTTAGAACTTTATAGGGTGTTTTTATACCTCGCAGGCAGTTCCTCATGTTTTTATTATAGTTGATTATGCAAAAAGGAAGAAAAAGACCAAATTGTTAAACAACACTAACATCTCTGAAGAGATAAAGATAGAAAAATTGCCGACGGGCAATTGGTGCTCTTTTGGCATCACGAACCATCTCCAAAGTTGCAGCATATCGAGAAAGACAAAAACCGCAATTATATAAGACCATGTCCTGACCTACGGCTCTGAAACATGGACCACTACTAAGACTGACAAGCAACGTCTACTGCTCTTCAAAATACAAGTCCTGGCCAATCTTTGGCGATGCTTCGATTGTAAACTTGACGGATGGTCCGCCCAAGGACGCCAAGAGTATTGGAACTTTGGAACCAAGCAACCTGAAGAAGAGTTTGAGATAACATATGACGGGCTGGTTATATAAAGGTGGTTACTTTATTTGTTTGCGATAATGGAGATAAAAAAGATTTCCAAGGAAGACATATATGAGAAAGAAGAAGCCTCAAAGAACTGCAACAATTGCATATATGGTAAAGCAACCACACATTTTGTGACTGCGGCTTTAACTGCAAATAGAGAGACAACAAGAACAGGTCTGAACAAAGAAATAAGAATTAATGAACCGCTGATAGAAGAATACTAAATCAAAGGCATATACCAATGTGGTCTCAAAAGGTCCGACACATTCCACTTCTCGCACTATGAAGCTACAAACTAAAAATCTAATCGTGTCATCACGCTGGAGGCAGAGGGTTATTGAGGAATCATGCTAAACTGAGCAAACTCCCCCATTTCGCAGCAAGGTAGCTTGCAAATCCCCACGACACTCGATCTGCCTCCAAGCAAAGTACGCCACTGTCCGGGCGTCGGCGGCGGCATTCCGACTCCACCGAAGGAAGGAAGGAGCGTCGGGCCGGGTATCAACACGTAGCGGCGGGCGGCTGCGGCGCGTGGCTTACCGACCTAACCGATGTCTGCCCATTTCCGGCCGTGATCCCCGACGGCGTTTCCGAGCCACGCGATCCGGGACGTCACGCTCCTCTCTCCGGCACACCAGCCACACTACGGGACATCTCCATTCACACCGGCTGCGACAATTAACGCCAGACTAATCTCTCCCGTCGTCGTCTCTTTTACCGCCGCCACCGCCGTTTACTACACTATCATCGGTCCTAGTAAGCGGTTGAATGGGGCAGTGCCGCCAGCATGGACGCACGTATCGTCGGTTAATGGCGATCATCTCGCCATTAATCACAGGCGGCGAAGCGCGCTAAACTCACAGCGAGCAACTCGTCCCTGGCTGCTGTTGTCGCGTCCGCGTCGGCCGCTTTGTGGACCGTAGTATGTAGTAGTCTGCCGCAGAGCTCAATGTGGGATTTCCGTGTGTACGTTGGCGATGTGTGTTGACCTGTCCGCCTGCCTGAGATCGCAAACTGACCTAGACACTTTCGATGCCGCCGCTGCCTGCTGTTAACAGGCTAACGTCGCGATTTGCTATCTTTATGGGTGGATATGCTGCGTAGCTACAGCTGAGCTGCTGATATCTGTATCGGGCGACGTGACCGTGACGTTTGATGGCATACCGTTGCCTCATCGCGAAACGAAATGACACAAATACGTAGTGACATGGCAGAGGAATGTTGGAAGAAAAGATGTGATACAGCAATATACTATCGCCAAATACAGATGCTCATAAAGTCTCAATCCATGTTAGAAACGTTACAAAAAAAGCATTGCCATACGGATAACTTCTCCAAACAAGATAACTTTTCTAGTTTCTATTTGAGAATATCGTAGTTTTTGTTGATACATATTTAAAATTCGTGCTGAATACTGATGCTGGAGTAGGCTTCATACGAGTCTATAATCTATATGACAACAGTTCAGGGACACTATTCAATTAATTTGTGTTCAAAGGAGTCCATTCTTAAGCATAAGCCACACTCCTTACACAAAAGAAATACATAACGCAGCCAAAATAATTATTATGCTAATATAAGAAATGAGGATCCGCGGCGTCCCTATTGCGAGAACGCTGAGTTCTGTATCACGCGAGTTAAACGTGACGTAAGTTGGCTCATTGCGAAACGAAATGACTCACTGTGGAAGTCAACATGTCATTAAGAATACTATTAGGATGACTGCAGCCTGATTTAGGCAGTGTTAGCTGCTGTCCAGGCAGTGGGAAATATACCACACAAAAAACTAGCCTACTTCCATCATGGTAAAACCATCAGCCATGATGTTCAGGCAACATCTAAGAGTGTGCCTACATATATACATCTGGCGAATTTATTCTGATAAATGTAAATATTTGGTGTACCTACATATACAATGGTGTCATATACAATGAAAAAAGAAGTCAAAAGTCTTGGTACACAAAGCCAGTGGTAATAAAGAATTACGTCAATAAGAAATGCTTGAGTCAAGGTTCGAGTCCAGCGTAGGTAAAAAACATTTTTATGAACGCAAGTAAATAAAATAAGACGCTCGTTCAGTCTATGGTTTTTTGGTCCTTTATTTAAGACATTGCCGACGTTTCGCTGCGTATCTTCAGCTTCATCAGGGCTTGTGATTATAAAGGACTCTCGTCAAGAAAACATGAACTATGGTTTGGTACATCAAATGAAAACACTATTGACAAAAAAGGGCTTTTGCACTTACCGAAAATTCCGCAGGTCGGCCATTTCCAAGAGCGAACCTACTGTTTCAATTTTATTAAAATTAATAAGGATTGGTGGCATTTTAGAAGTTAAAGAGTTTTGTCAATAGTGTTTTCATTTGATGTACCATACCATAGTTCATGTCTTCTTGACGAGAGTCCTTTATAATCACAAGCCCTGATGAAGCTGAAGATACGCAGTGAAACGTCGGCAATGTCTTAAATAAAGGACCAAACAACCATAGACTGAACGAGCGTTTTATTTTATTTCCTTGTGAACAAACACGCAGTCGATAGTAGCTTTCCTTTCAATTTTTATGAACATTTATGGTCAAACTTGACATCGCTGAACTGCAATCCCTCTACATGACGGCGATACCACGAAGCACGAACAAAAAGTTAAAGCGTCAAAAACACAACCTGTCGGATCAACACATAAGAGACGTCAAAATTTCATCCAATGGTAAACAATTTAATGCGTTCGAACTTTTACTCACAAACCTTTTTGAATATTTGAAATTTGACAGATTGTTATTGGCAAACGACAATTTTTGTTTTCAAGTGTTTAGTCATTTCTCATTCACTTTCATCACTCCACCTTCAAAGATCCTACCATCACACTAACCGCAAACATCCGATCCCGATTATTTCGGATTATTGAATTATCCAAGTATTCATAGAAGAGGCCACAATAAGTCAATAATAGACATGGTTCCTAACATTAACCAGTTCTAAGAAGAATCACAATAGTTGATTCCAATGGGAGTAGATGGCAATACTGCAGGAGATGGATCATTCGCTAAACGCCAAACCAAATGTGTTCCAATCTTATTACAAAGACGAAAAATTGTTAGGACATTCCGTTTCAAAAGTTCAAAATTTAAAATAACAACATTTTCGGTCTTTAGGCAACAATCATGTATGGCCATTTTGTTTGCTATCGTACAGTCCTCGTGTTGATGCTAAAGTTATGTTATTCACTGTCGTAATTCCAACTAAAAAGATACCAGCTAAAAAGATAATTTGTAACAATTTCTCTGATGATGAATCAAGTATAGTAACGCTCCGTCTTAAAGGAATCCCCCTATATTCTATAATAAAAACAAATCCATATTAATACTAATTTTATGGTTTTATACAGACACATATTTTAGACCCGATAATTCTGATAAATCCCGCATAAATGTCACAACTGAACTGCAATCCCTCTGCATGACAGCGATACCACGAAGCACGAAAAAAATGTTAACGCATCAAAAACACAACCTGTCGGATCAAAACATAAGAGACCTCAAGATGTCATCCAATGGTAAACAATGTAATGCGTTCGAACTTCTACTTACAAACCTTTTTGAATGATTTGACCATATTTGAAATATTATTAATGGCAAACGACAATTTGTGTTTTCAAGTGTTTAGTCATTTTGAATCACTTTGATCACTCTATCCTAATATACAGGGTGTTTACGGTCTTGTGATTTTATTTTCAAGGGGTGATAAAACATCCTAAAAGAAAGCCATTAACGTAAAAATGTCTTAAGAAAAGTTGCATAATAAGAGAGATATTACTGTTAATTTTTTTTTGTTTTATTTTTTAGGGGGTGATTAAACACCTTGAAAAAAAGTTATTAAAGCTAAAACGATTGATCAACCACTTGTACAAAGTAAATCTAAATTCAAACGATTAAATGTTATCATTGAATTTTTTACTAAGTAGGCTGATGTCACTAACTTTTCCCATCTGTCAAGCTGTTTCATCAGTTGTTACTGCTCGGTTGGTTTGACATAAATTCTCCCGAATAAATTCTAATAAGGAATGTAAAAAATGGTCCTTCGCACCAATAGTGAATACGTTGACATGTTGTTAATTTATGGGGAAGTACGCCAGAATTCTGCTGCTGCCTGTCGATTGTATGCTGTGCGGTTTCCTAACAGATCAAAACCTATTCCACAAAAATTTACCGCTCTAGTAATCCGTGCACGAGAAACTGGTGTACTGCAAACACGTTAAGGTCGGGATGGTGGACCTGGCCGACCCCGACGAATTTTGGATTCCGAAGAACAAATCTTAAATCTTGTTGAAGAAGATTCTTCTAGTAGTACTCGACAAATATCTCGCCAAGTAGATGTCTCAAATCGAATTGTCTGGCAAACACTGCGCGAGGATCAATTGTATCCTTACTACCTACAAAAAGTACAGGCTTTGCAACCTGAAGATCATCCTTTACCTTTACTATTTTGCCGATGGTTTCTACAAAAACATGCTGAAATTCCAGACTTTTCTTCCATTGTATTGGCTACTGATGAAGCAACGTTTACACGTAACGGCATAAATAACTGTCATAATACTCATATATGGGCTGTCGAAAATCCACATGCTGTTCGTCGTAGTCAACGGACAACTTATTGGCCCATTTGTGAAATCGTATGAATTTTTTTTGCAAAATCATTTGACGGAACTATTGGAGGAAGTTTGTTTGAATGTACGTCGACAAATGTGGTTTCTTCAAGATGGCGCACCGCCGCATTTTAATCGTTTAGTACGCCAACATTTAGATATGTTTGAAAATAAGTGGATTGGTCGAGGTAAACCTGTTCCATGGCTTCCTCGGTCACCCGACCTTAATCCCCTGGATTTCTATTTATGGGGCGTTATGAAGACCATGGTATACACCAACGAAATAATTGATCTAGATGATCTTTGTAACCGCGTTGAGGCAGCTGCGGCGACAATTCGACGACAAGACCAAGGCCTAGTAAATTATGGTATTCATGGATACGTAGAGCGAGACGTTGTGTTCAACAACACGGCGATAATTTTGAACAACTAGTGTGAAATGGATTTCATAAAAAACTAAAAACTATGTTTAATGCTTAATCACCACTTAAAAATTAAAACAAAAAAAAATAGCAGCAATATCTCTCTTATTGTGCAACTTTTGTTGTGACATTTTTACGTTAATGACCTTCCTTTAAGGTGTTTAATCACCCCTTGAAAATAAAATCACAAGACCGTAAACACCCTGTATAATACAGTGTGGGGTTACAAACACGGTCTTAGACAACAATCATGTATGGCCATTTTGTTTGCTATCGTACAGTCATCGTGTTGATGCTAAAATTATGTTATTCATCACTGCCGTAATTCTAACTGAAAAGATACCACGAGTCACTGTGGTCGAAGCAGTTTTTTCGACACACCCTGTTTATAGATTTACGGAAGCATCATTTTGGTAATGGTATACAATTTTTAAGTATAAAAATTGTTTTAATGATCAAGATTCAACATGCCGGCACATTTTCATGACCACCCAGACAAGACATACAAATCCGGAGAGTCCGGCTTTGCCTGACAACTACAGGACTACTGGACTATTGTTGTTAATTGATATTGATAGGTTCATAATTCATAAAATAAAGATCATAATACTTTGCCCAATATTTTGCCAAACGAACAACAAACTATGAACAACTTTGTTAAATATTGATCCATTTTCAGTACTTTGTTTTCGGGACTTTGAAAAGAAATTCACCAAGATTAATTATTTCGCTTACATAATAAAAAATAAATACAATTTTATATACTTGGAAAAAATGACACCATTATTCATGTCAGTCATCACTATTAATGTGAAAATTGCATTGCTTTTTTACAACGACTCAAATTATTTGTAACCATGCACATTCATGTAATAACTTTTACCGTGTACGCTGTTACATTGTTAGTAGCCTAAAATGCTTAAGAATCTACACAAATTAGAATTGGAAAATTTTAAGATATGATTTGCCACTCTCCATTGAACACGATTAAACTATTCTCCTAGATAAATTTAATTAAATAGTTGATTGATAAAATTTCTAAAATTAAATCCTTTGAATAAAATCCAGATAAAAAGATTTTAGCGGACAACAGTGCAACATCGATGGCAGAAACAGAATGTAAAAGGAACCAAATATTTTTGAAAATTTGAGTTCTCTGAATAATTTCTCTAAAAATGTGAAGTAAATTACCAGGAGACGTAAGGAGCTTTTACATATAACCGAAATATATTATCTTACTATTTTTATTTAAATTTTAAATTAACTTTATTTTTTTTGTGTGGTTCTCATTTTCCTAATTTAAGGAGCTAATTTTCTTGCTTATTTTTCGACAGGCAGTGGAAAAAGTATGTAACATTTTCCATTTTGGCTTTTTGGTTTATTTCTATATCTGACTGAATTTGTGTAAAAGACAAATAATTTGAAGTAAACCTTTATATTTATAATGCTGTTGCGGCAAATGTTAATTAATTGAGAGTATTAGACTATTATGTTACATTTAATCTGTTTACTTTTAATGCCCACTTTTTGAAATAACAGCACATAGTCAACGTATCATCAGATGACTACGTTTTAAAATGTGATCCTCTGAAATTGCGGCATATTCACGATTCTTTGCAAAATACAGTTTTTCCATTATTTCTGGTCGTACAGACAAGGCAACATTTTACTAGAAACCATGTAGCTTTTACGAAAAATTAGATATTGGCATAAAATAAAAAGAAAATCATAATTTTCTCCCAGTTTAATCCGTTGTGACATTTTTTGTTCAAATTTTCAGCTTTTCAGATGGCTCCACAGGCCACCGACTAGAACACTAAAATACCGGCCTGGCCGGTTGACAACCCATATGACTCATATGATACAAATAAACAGTAAGAGGAAAGTAAAAACTTAAAAATACATCAATTTTAACTGAAACTTTTTATATTTTGCGATAACTGAAAGAGTAAATAATTAAAAGACTGAATAATTAATTTGTAACAATTTCTCTGATGATGAATCTAGTTAAGTAGCGCTCAGTCTTAAAATACCCCCCTATAAGAAAAAGAAATCCATATTAATACTAATTTTATGGTTTTATGCCGATACATATTTTAGAACCGATAGTTCTGATAAATCCCGCATAAATGTCACAATTAACATCGCGTCCACAACAATGAGTTATTCTTACCTTACCATAATTAAGGTAATGACACGATGCCTATGCATAAGTAGGTTGTTATCGATGTATATAAATGACGGTATTATTTGCGGTTATCGTGGTATACATAATAAATAAAACGTGTCCATAATAAATTGAAATCCACCTTATAAAATGGGTCACAGTGCCGGGCATGACGTGTGCATCTTTTATTAAAAACAACTCGAGCTTAATTCGTCCATCCAGTTTAACATTCAAATTGGAATTAGTTAATATCGCCGTCCATTAATATGCTCTCTAACATTTAAATTGACACTTCAAATTCATCTTGACCCGCATCCAAATTTAGAGATGACAACACTTGAAGTTACATGCATGCATAGATAGGCCTCTTGTAGTGGTGAACATTACGCAACGGTAAAAGCTGAAACGCCGTGCGTTTATTTTTACATTCTGGTTGTTCATGATCGATTTGACAAATAAAATTTCGCCATCAATTATATCGCGCGAATGCGCGATTTGCATAGAAATTAATTATAAAGGGTAATGATACTAATTACATTTTACTTCTCTCATGTTTTAAACATGGCCATATTTAATTGATAAACTTTTATGTTAATTTTAATCCGATGGAAAGTTGATCGTATATCATTCGACGCGTATGTTCACTTCAACGTTGTCCCAATTCTTTACGGAAAGACTGGGTATACTAAAGTGATCAACCACCTGCACTTGCGTGTACATTTATCGATACCGTTAAGAAAATTTTAATGTTGCGGCCAGATTCGGAAGTGCGTGACAAGTGAAGATTTATACCTGGACGATTTTTATCTTTACCATTATGTCCATTACTACACAATCCTTTTATATGGTTATTGGACACGAAAGCCTAAAAACAGTTCACACTTTATATCTGTGCTGTTATTACGGCTGTATACTTATGAGAACTGTAAGTGAACAGGAAGTAAAGAAATAAAAATGTATTTTGTAAAAACCGGTGTTAAAACCTTACACTGCTCTTACATTGTACAAATTACAATAGAAGTGCTGTAAGTTTAAAATTTGGACGAAATACAAATACTACTATTGATTAGAATCATAAACTACTATTAAATGTAATGTATTTAAATTAAATTGCAATGAATCATGTATTTTATTACTATAATAGCGGATTTATTGATATCATAATGCATAGATGAATGTGCGTGTTTCTTCTTTGAAACTTGCAGAAATAAAAAGTTATCCTAATTATAAAATTAAAATTATAAAAATTTTTGAATTACTGTATATTTCACTTTATATTACACTGAAATCGATGTATAATTATTACGCATTATCCCACATATCATTTAAAATTACGTTAAAATCGGTGTAATATTCTGGCCAAATTCTGGCCAAATGCAAGAGTGAATACACAAAGACAATGTAAAACCACATTTGGGATATAAAATTAGTCTGGCTTTCGCAATGCACTGAAACTGCTATTTGATGTAAAGTCACATTTAAACTTTTCTCACAGTTTCGTTTTTGCATCTCATTTTTATCTACCTTCAACAAAGCTTTCGGGTTGTCTTGGTGTTTATACCAAACTTTTATTTTGTTTATAAAGTTATTGTGGTTAAATTATTTGTGGTATTTGTGGATAACTATGTAATTGTAAGTACATTATACAGTGTCAAGACAAACTATAATGTGACCAGACCTACAACATTGCGCTGGACGATTTGTCATTTTGCTTGCATTATAACTGTAACTAGATGGCAGCTGATTTATTATTATATTATTCACGTTTACTGTTACTAACCACTAATCACTACATACAAATTAGTACAAGTAACTAAATGTCTTCTTGTGGATAACAAGTGAGTAGCAAAAAAGTATTGGCTGTACACTTTTTTCAAATTTTTTTTACGGATTGCTGCGTTGCGTTGCCTGCTTGGGTATTTCGTTTCTTTTTTTTTAAACAGCAAAAAGTAGCAAACAATATGGTAATAATAACTTTCATACTGCAGAAGTTAGGCCGCTGAGTTTTCCAAATTAATTTAAATTTTTAATACAAAAGCCTTGGGCCTTAGGGACCAAATACCTTTGCATGCCGCCTTCCATCGGATGAGGAAGTAAAGCCGTTGGTCCCGTGTGCTGTTATGATGCGACGTTCACGTTAAAGGACTCTTACTGGAGGTTTGAATTCCTTCAATTCGACAAAATTCCTGGGTGTGTGTAGCCTGCCCTCAGCGTCGGTGATTGGCCTAAGTTGCGGAAATACCGCAACCAACCGACCGACGTAAAAATAAACAAGTTAAAAAAATAGCTAATTTAAATTGCATTCGTCAGGTTCCACAAAAATAAGCGTGGATCACCAGGTATTATAGTACATTTCAAAACCGTAAATGGAAACCAGTTTGGCCTAGGCCATACCAATTCGACATGAAGTATGCGTTTACATATCAGGTCAACCTAGTTTAGCCTAGGATTAACCACTTGGGCCTAACGCGCTTTGGCCGAAATAGTTTGACCTAGACACACTAGTTTTGCCTGAAAACGGGGGTCATAGTAGACTATACATAGGATAGAAAAATGTTTCCGGTAACATCGTTTTAGAAGTTGCAGAAAGTTAGGAAAGAAACATGAAATAAAGAGCATCATACGAAAGTTTTAAAAAGCTTATGTTATCTATTTTATTTATTTATCTGATGTCGTAACGTTGGCGGAATATTTTAAAATTTAGTACGTTCCAGATCAATTGAAAGATGTGCAATGTGCATATATTACAAGAAATACTAGATATTACAAGAAAGTATAAGAATAATTTGTTATCATTGTTATCATATAATGGGCACGGAGCTGCGGTGCAAGAAATGCATCCCCAGTTTAGCGTACCACATGACGTCCCGGAGTTTGCAACCATGAAGAACAAGCGAAGCGACGATATGATTACATCGTATATAAGTTAAATAGAGGAGAGGACCGTCCTTCACTATTATTTATTTACATAATTTACAGAAGTCTTTAAAATCACGTACTTAAAAAACATTAGCAAAAAGTCAAAATGGCAGCGTACCGGCATTTCTCCTCAAAACTCGTCTTAAAATCATCAAATACGTTGAGTCGGGTATCTCAGCCAATTCATAACCGATTGACTTGAAATTGAGACAATCTTCTCCGATACATACCTATACCAGTCCAGCAAGTTTTTTTACGAAATTTTCAACACTTTTGTTTGGTTACAGCTATTTGGTTACAAAATTGTCGAATAAAGAGTGTTGAATTTGTGTTCAATAACATGCCAAACTGCAAAAAAAAATACTATTTGCTAAAATCCTACGTACTGGACTGGGTTTTGTATCAGAGAATACAAATCTGTCCATGTAGTAATTTTAAATCAATCAGGTGTGAACTGGTTGAGATATCCGACCGTTTTTGAAATGCAAATGATTATAAAGCAAACGACTTGTGTCAAACAGAATTTCTAGCAGAATATTTGATTTTTGAATAAAATTGTCTTTACTTTATCATACGCAGTATGTAAAGTATTGTAATCGTGCCAAAAAATTTTTTTGAGATTTTAGCGGAAATATGTCTTTTTGGGTCCCCTGAAAATTTTTGACCAAGGTACAAAAAAATGCCTGTGTGTGTGTGTGAATGTGGGTGTGTGTGTGTGTGTGTGTGTGTGTGTGTGTGTGTGTGTGTGTGTGTGTGTGTGTGTGTGTGTGTGTGTGTGTGTGTGTGTGTGTGTGTGTGTGTGTGTGTGTGTGTGTGTGTGTGTGTGTGTGTGTGTGTGTGTGTGTGTGTGTGTGTGTGTGTGTGTGTGTGTGTGTGTGTGTGAGTGTGTGTGTGTGTGTGTGTGTGTGTGTGTGTGTGTGTGTGTGTGTGTGTGTGTGTGTGTGTGTGTACCCGTTTTTTGTGGCGACGGTTCCGGAGAAACTACTAAAGGTATCGGGACAAAACTGCATATTTAGAAGTTTCATGACCAAACTTAGAGCTGAAAAGCTTTCTGTTGAAAAGGGTCCAAAGGAACTGGAGGTTTAGTCTTAGCATTTTTGAAAGATTTTGCAAATAAGTCGCCATTTCTGGAAATTTGTCGAAATAGTTAAATAATAAATTAAAGTGGAAGAAATTCTGAATAATTTATGCCTATGATATTTTTTGGTACAACCAGTAGTTTAGCTACATGAGCAAATTCTATTTCATCGAGATCGGTCGTACTGCATTCATACTAGTAGCCAGGATATGTCAGAAATTTTGATTCTAATGACAGTAGGTGTCAAGCGCTAATGTTTTGACACAATATTAGCTGCGTTCGTATATTGTACACCGTTACACTTTTTACACCCAATAACACGTAAGTATCATTTGGACGGTGTACACGATGTCAACGGAGTACAGTATCCGAACGCAGGTTTAATGGACATATTCCTATGTCTAGTTCTACTAGTTTTATTTTAATGCAAACATGGCCGATCTCGATCAAATAGAATCTCATGCAGCTAAACTATTAATTTTATATATAGTATGATAAAGTCATGTGCCTGGCCACATCAGATTTTTTACACTACTACTAGATACATGCTTAAACTTAGGTATCATTTTTCTACCTCCAGGGGTGGTATTACCCCTTAATCGTCAGCCGGCCCGCGAAATATTTCTCCTACTTTTGCCGCGCCGCAGGCGTAAAAAGGTTGTAAAACGCTGGACCATACATTGGATAGAAGAATGTTTCCGGTAACACCGTTTTAGAAGTTGCAGAAAGTTAGGAAAGAAACATCAAATAAAGAGCATCATACGAAAGTTTTAAAAAACTTATTTGTCTTAACATTGGCGCAATATTTTAAAATTTAGTACGTTCCAGATCAATTGAAAGATGTGCAATGTGCATATATTACAAGAAATACTATATATTACAAGAAAGTATAAGAATAATTTGTTAGTTCGCTTTACCAGTACATTTATTCTTACGGCATGATGACGAAATGACTCAGATATTGACGTATGTACCTATCGACTTTATGACCAATTTACAAGGCATAATCTACGACATAATCCATACGGGATGCCTTAGTTTATTATTTTCCTTCTTAGGTACACAAACAAACGGAGGCATGTGAAGAACTTCTTGTTTACGTAGGTGGTTTACACATAAAACATCATGGCAACGTACTATAAAATCCTCAATATCACTCATATCACTCAATATGAGGAAAGCACAGAGGACCTAAGACCCGACATTACGGAACACCCGGTCACCGATCCCAACAGAAAAAAAATCCTACAAGTTGATAAACACGGATTACACCGTGATCCAGATTCTAGAGCAAGCAGCATTTTCCAGCGAGCCCTAAACTCAGCGAGACTGCTTCGATCGACGGACAGGGACATCCTCATATAATGGGCACCGAGCTGCGGTGCAAGAAATGCATCCCCAATTTAGCGTACCACATGACGTCCCGGAGTTTGCAGCCGTGAAGAACAAGCGAAACGACGATATGATTACATCGTATATAAGTTAAATAGAGCAGGGGACCGTCCTCCACTATTATTTATTCACATAATTTACACGTCTTTAAAATCACGAACTTAAGAAACATTAACAAAAAGTCAAAATGGCAGCGTACCGGTATTTCTCCTCAAAACTCGTTTTAAAATCATCAAATACGTTGAGTGGGGTATCTCAGCCAATTCATAACCGATTCACTTGAAATTGAGACAATGTTCTCCGATACATACCTACACCAGTCCAGCAAATATTTTTACGAAATTTTCAACACTTTTGTTTGGTTACAGCTATTTGGTTACACAATTGTCGAATAAAGAGTGTTGAATTTGTGTTCAATAACATGCCAAACTGCAAAAAAATACTATTTGCTAAAATCCTACGTACTGGACTGGGTTTTGTATGAGAGAATACAAATCTGTCCATGTAGTAATTTTAAATCAATCAGGTGTGAACTGGTTGAGATATCCGACCGGTTTTGAAATGCAAATGATTATAAAACAAACGACTTGTGTCAAACAGAATTTCTAGCAGAATATTTGATTTTTGAATAAAATTGATTTTTAAACTACTACTAGATGCTTAAACTTAGGTATCATTTTTCTACCTCCAGGGGTGGTATTACCCCTTAATCGTCAGCCGGTCCGTGAAATATTTCTCCTACTTTTGCCGGTCCCCAGGCGTAAAAAGGTTGAAAAGCGCTGGACTATACATTGGATAGAAGAATGTTTCCGGTAACACCGTTTTAGAAGTTGCAGAAAGTTAGGAAAGAAACATGAAATAAAGAGCATCATACGAAAGTTTTAAAGAACTTATTTTATCTATTTTATTTATTTATCTGATGTCTTAACGTTGGCGCAATATTTTAAAATTTGGTACGTTCCAGATCAAATGAAAGATGTGCAATGTGCACATATTACAAGAAATACTATATGTATTACAAGAAAGTATAAGAATAATTTGTTAATTCGCTTTGCCAGTACATTTATTCTTACGGCATGATGACGAAATGACTCAGATATTGACGTATGTACCTATCGACTTTATGACCAATTTACAAGGCATAATCTACGACATAATCCATAAGGGATGCCTTAGTTTATTATTTTCCTTCTTAGGTACACAAACAAACGGAGGCATGTGAAGAACTTCTTGTTTACGTAGGTGGTTTACACATAAAACATCATGCAACGTACTATAAAATCCTCAATATCACTCATATCACTCAATATGAGGAAAGCACAGAGGACCTAAGACCCGACATTGCGGAACACCCGGTCACCGATCCCAACCGAAAAAAAATCCTACAAGTTGATAAACGCGGATTACACCGTGATCCAGATTCTAGAGCAAGCAGCATTTTCCAGCGAGCCCTAAACTCACCGAGACTGCTTCGATCGACGGACAGGGACATCCTCATATAATGGGCACCGAGCTGCGGTGCAAGAAATGCATCCCCAATTTAGCGTACCACATGACGTCCCGGAGTTTGCAGCCGTGAGGAACAAGCGAAACGACGATATGATTACATCGTATATAAGTTAAATAGAGGAGGGGACCGTCCTCCACTATTATTTATTCGTTTTTCATGGATTTTTGAGATCAGGATCGGCGCGGGACCGTCCCGCTTTCGGCTCGGTTCGCGCATGTCGCGGGACGCGACGCCGGAGGGGGGAGCGCTCGCTATCCTCGGGAGGGGTCGGTGTTCTCTCCGCCGCTATTCCAAACCGCGCTCTCGTACTGTATCCACACGTTACTTACTTCGTGACTACCCGGAAACATGCCCAACGTGAGCACGCGCCCGGAGTTTACCGGATTCTGAAGAAAAGTTTTCTGAACGACTTTTTTCTGTGATTATCACCATTCGTTTTCTCTGACTAGTGACTGTGTGCGATCTTATTAGCGAATTTCGTTTGGGAACTGTGATTTCTGTGCGTTCACGGATTTACCTTCTTACCACGAAGCCATCAGACTCTTCGGCGCGGACGTATTTATTTTTTTGTTACCCTGGACTACCAAACGTACAACCTGGAACATCTAAGGCCCATTGTGGCATCCATCAACACCCTGAACGGTTGTTCTGATAATATGGAGGCTACTTACTGCGTCGGAAACGATGTAGATGTTAGCAGGATGTTCGACCAATACTTATACAAGGTATGAAAATATTTGTATCTTCTTCTTCTTCTTTAAGTTTACAAAAGTTTATTCCAGATTGGAACTTAAACTATAATTAGACTATATTAACACTATAATTAGATATATCAGACTAACTCGAACATAAAAACGTAACTAAACCATTAAACTTTGCTAAAAAGTCCATGCTCAACAGTAATAAGTAAAAAAGTAATAATTACTCATTTAAATCGGCCCTTTAAAACCTTTTCTTATAGTACATTATTTCAATTATCAGTTTTCAAAATATATTAATTTCATTATTAATAAATTCATTTTTTATTGCAACTTATAATCCATCAATCATATCTAAACCCTTAAAAATAATTCATCAAGACTTGTCAAGTTTGAATAAAGATAAAAAATACGGTATAAATGATAATATAAAAATCAAATCTACTAAATTACCTATAAACATGTAACACCTTATATTTGAAACTACATAAAATACGATCAATTCCGATAAAATAATTTAAATCTAAATTTCGAGAACTGGGATTATTTAGACATTTTTATTGCTCTAATTTATAAAATGATAATGTATAAATAGGTAGGTGGCTAATTCTTCGCAATAAAAAATTTAAAAACACCTCGAATTCAAACAGAGATAATAAATAAACATTGTTATCACGTAGATAAGCTGTAATTATGTTCCAATGTAATGAATATGTAATACCTACAACCTACATACGGTTTATTGAAAATATAATTAATCCAATGTTATATAAACGTTCTTTTTATAGATACATCTATAAAAAAAAACTAATAAATAGTTTTAGTAGAATTATAGAATATAAATAATTCAAACATAAACCAAGGTCTGAAATTATAATTAGTTCTTTAGATACCGTTTCTCAAAGTATAACTTACACAAAGTTTTACTCCGACATCAAACGAATATATGCTGTGTTTACTTCAGATCTGGTTGGGTACTGTAAATAAACATCATCTAAATTTGAATTTTCACTTGTCTTAAATAATAAATCCGGCCTGGCATAACAAACTCTTATAGAATAAATAAATCCGTGTGTAAACCCCGGGCACGCATGTGGAAAAGCTTAAAAACGTAAAAAAGGGGGTGTAGTAACATGACAGGGTGAGAATAGAAAACAGGTTTCCTCATAAATTAGTTTTTACCCCAGACGGTAGGGGGCTGGACTTACCGACGGCACCTGTCGTCTGCTTTTTTTTTTTCGATTATAAAAAAATCGTCTCGCCTAAAATAAAGTGTTGTATATTTACTGATGTTCTCTTTCAGATAAATCTTATCAATTTTTTTCCATTGAGCAATAATAAACATAGATAAGACGTATCAATTCTGGAGCTAAAAAATGTGCTATTAGTGTGGAGTAGGATGTTCAAAAGTACGCGGATAATCGGGTTATAATTCAAGATTGTGTGCGTTTGTTCCAAAATTATATTGTAGTAAATATAATTTCGTGTTGTGTAATACTGTGATTTAGTGAAGGTCTTAAAAACTAAAACGTGGTTATGTGTAGTTTTAAAGCTGTTGTGTGTTGTTTTAAGTTGATTTAAAAAGGGTTAGTTTGGTATTATCATAAGCGGACGTGAATTAGTGAAATATTGATAATAAATTATACACGGATCTGGAAAAATCGTAATATTGAAATTAGAGAGTTTTGAAAACAAATAAATTTGTTACAAAATCGTGAATAAATTGTTCCTTGATTTAGAGATGATGGTTCCAAAAGATATTCTGATTATACAAGATACATAATTTCACAAGAAATACCTTTTCTGACTGACAAATTGTGGTCGATTGCGACAATATTTAAAATAAAAATGACAAAACGACATAATAATATTATAAAGTTATGACGTAGTTATAAAGTTTGTAACTTACGTGCAAAAATATGTGTACTGGAGGAAAAAAATTGTAAATGAACAGCAAAATATGTAGTTAACGACAAAAAGCTCTACATCTACACCTAAATATATGAAATAAAATAAATAGCATATGTGGTTAAAGGATTGTATGCGTTTCAAGAAATGACAAAAGTAGTTTTAATACATTTAAGATTTTTTTTGTGTTTAATGTACCTACTAAGAAACATTGAACAATTGTAGACCGATTTTCGGAGTTTACATATTTCTTTTGAATTAATGGGTATACAGTTACTCTTCTTAAAGAGTTTTTGATGCCTTTTGGATGGTAAAAGGTCCATTGCTATAGTCGGAATTTTGATTTTTTTTTCAGGATGATTGTAAAATAAGAAATTGTCAAATTTGTCAAAGAATAATCTCGCAGGTTTCATAATTAAACTTAATATGACATTAAAGCTGTTTTCAATTTTAAAATTTTATCTTTTTTATCTAGTTTGAGACACATTTTTGAAAACTGAACGTCTCGATATCAAAAATAATTGCGTCTCCTAGTTTTTTAAGTCAATTCATGAAGGTGCTTTCAAAACTATAAGCTAGGAGATATGATATTTTCAAATCTGAAATTAGAATTCCTTTGAATCAGAATTATAAAACATGATCCAAATTGTTCACGACTATGTACCACTATCTTTTAACTTTCTTTAAATAGAAAAAGAAAATAAAAGTGTTGTATTTAATGAAAATTTTTTATTTATAATAAAAACAAATTATAATAAATCGAAATCAAAACCAATTAAACACCGCTTAAAAATATTTATTTGGCATTAATACATTTTTCGTGATATATTTAACTAATTATTTCTAAGTCATAGTCTGGTTTTAATTTCCTAACACTACAAGAGCCAAAACTTTGTAAAATTACGGTATAGTGCCTATTCTAGATTAATATAGATGATACTTCAACTATTTAGAATCTTTTGTCTTACCTAATTTTATTAAAGTTAAAGGTGACAGCTGGTGACGTCACAAATATTTGTGACAATTTTAATTTAATTGTGAAAAACTGATTACTCTGATTAATTACTCGCTAGTTAATGTAACAGTCTTTTTTACTAGACTGTATGTAAATCAACATTCTGATCATGGCTAGAGACTTTTTAAAGTAGCCAAAAGTTTTTATATAAATTGACGTTTTCTCTAGAAATTGAAATTTGTGTCTATTATAGGTATACTGTTGTTGAACTATGTCTCAAAAGTTTCATAAAACCCAGTTTTTTTTTAATTGTCTTTAGGAATACCTAATTTGTGGTTCACATTTTGTTTCTATTGATTTTAATAATCAGTTGGAAATTATATAATTTGTTTTCTACTTTCCACTAAAATTGGTACAAAGAATACTGTAGACAACTAAATAAGTAATAACATACTGGGTTATATGTTCGAAAATTAATTGTTGAGTAAAACTTAAACTTTTTTTAAGATTTAGTCAAACTTGAGGTGCTGTGGCAAAAAATACGATTTTCACTCACCTTATAGTATATTATTTGACGAGCATATAATTTATTTAACGCAATGAACTTATTATATGTGAGTCGTAGATAATAGTATATTATTTGACGAAATATAAGAATATAAATCGGGAGCATGAAGTTTATACGCGAGCCGTAGGCGAACGTATAAACATGCGTGCGATTTATATCAGTTGTGTGCGAGTCGAATACGACATTTATCTATGACTCATAAATTTCATTTTATTGATTTGATTTAAAAGATTTGATCTTTTAAATGAATTTGTCAATGGTGGCGAGGCGAAATGTCAAATAAGTGTCATCCACGTATGTTTAGACTGACTTTAGATGACAGTTCCTTCAAATAATGAAGTCATTATTTGAACCAACTGTCATTATTATACAACGCTAGTGTCATTATAATCATTGGCGCGTGTCATGATGGGGGTTATATAGTCATAGATTCGTATGCAATGAACTTATTATATGTGAGTCGTAGATAAATATATTTATGGAATTTCTTTGTTGCGGGAATTATTACAAAACAGAAACTGGTTTTGGAACGGTGTTCATTTCGAATTGTCAAAAGAAAAAGTTAACACCATGGGCAAGCAACCTCAATACGTATAACTGTATAATATGTTATTATATGTTTTTTATTGTTTTCATTACTTAACAATTTCTTTCGTGAAGGCTGTTCTTTTGTGAACGTTTTTAGTGGTCACCTTTAGAAAAAGGCTATGTTAAAACTCTTCCAAAAATTTTTACTAGTTCATCACTTTAAATTAGTATTCAGTTTTCAATATTCAATAGTCACGTACTGAATTTTTAGCATAGAATATTATTTATGCTAATCAAAGTGAAATAAGCTATGCATTTGATAAACAATAGATTTCTATATTTAAAATGATAACTAAAACGACGATATTATATTCTATTGAATATATTTCACGTTTGTATTCCAATTTCTTATTGCGCACATGAAACGACGCAAACAAAAATGTCTAAAATAAACTTATAATGAACCATTAATCGTTCATGAAAGCAACACATTGTTGTTTAAATGTTCAAATTTATGTGTACAAGAATAATAAGAATTTTGTTCGCAGACAGGAAACTGTTAATTATACTGGTTAGTTATGATCACAAGCCATGGGAGAAAATAATATAAATTTCCTAATTATAAACATGGGATCCTCTTTAGTATGCGTTCCAAACTTGCTCTACCGCCGTATATAAACATACGTACTACAAATTTGTCTGACTTTAAATGAATGTATGTTAATTACGTATTCCATAGTTGGAATTAAAGTGAAAATATGATTAGCAAAAACTCGAATCACCACCCTTAATTCATACGAATCCATTCGTGTTGTAAATTCAATTATAACTTTAGCCGACGCGGTCGTGAACGAACACAAAAGTTGATGGAAACTACTGCGATTTTTCCGTATAAAAATAATTAATAACGCAACTTGGTCCTTTATGAGTCTCTCCGTTCCCTCTCCAGCGTGCGCAGCGCCCTCTTCTGGGCCGAAATTGGTGGAGTTTCCAAAGTTTAGATTGATGTTATGAGTTCAAACTGGAAGAGAGTTTTTAACTATTTGGCAATTTACATTGAGTGCTCCCTGCCTGCGTCTGAGACGGTCTCTAGAGGGCGCTGTTAATAAGGATCTTGGTACAGGGCGAACCGTTATCAAATAATTGTATCGGCCCTCTGCGTTTGTATTAATGAGTCGCGTTTGGGGGTTATTTATTTACTGGTGTATATACGGTGAATTAAATCGGTATTATTTTGTGGCTTCCCTCCCGCTCTAGTACGGTAATGGGTTTATAATTTATATTATATTCCGACTGGATATATATGGTCGAATCGAGCGCGCGGATGCTTTTAATGCCGGATTATAATTTAATGGATGTATAATAATACTAGCTCTGTACCAATTATTCCCTGAGGTAATTGCTTCATAACGGATATTGAACGATTTTTTGAAAATCGGTAATGACCTGAGTGAAGAAAACGTAAAATTGTTATTGTAGGTTTCTATTGTGAAGAATTTATGATGTGATGATTATAAGTATTATGGGTGTGCAAAAAAAAAAACGCATAATTATCTAATTTTGACTGACGCCACTAGGAGGTACTTTCTAACACAGAAATTCTTGTTGGAACATAATATAATATAAAATGCTCGTTTGTTTTATTTTCGATTATAATTCCGTACGATACAGTAGGTAAAAATAAAATTTGTGAACTGGATATTCGTTTTACAGGTTTTGAGTTTTTTGTTCACTACATTTTCAAAGAATAAAATATATGTGGATTTAATTAAGCCGAGACATATTATGTTAATCGGAGTACTTAAACAATAACCATATTTCGAACAATACTTTGTAGGTGTTATATTCTAATATATTCACCAGAAATAATTTACTGCTACAAAATCATGCACCAATTAATTTCTATTTATTTTGTGTACATGAGAAATCGAACATAAAATATTTAGGGGCTGCTACCGGGTACAGCAATTTTAAGAAAATGAATTTTATCTTTGTAGTAAGAATACTACTCTAATTTTACTTACCACAATTAGTATTAGCTTAATAAAAACAATTCATAAACTTTTGAATGTAAATAACAGAAAATTGCACAGATATTCAAAGTTTTTGAGCAAAACAGCACAAAAAGCGCAAAACAACGCGTATTCTTTCTCAGAAACTAAACTTTCACAAATTTGCCTTCAGTTTCAAATTCTATGGAAACAGAGACATATCTGAATCGGTTGTAACTTTTTTACTGTTGGCCAGGTGATTAAGTGTTTATTTTTTGTCAAAAATTGTTTTTAAGGGCCACCGTCCAATATGTTATGTTAAATTGCACAGATATTCAAAGTTTTTGAGCAAAACAGCACAAAAAGCGCAAAACAACGCGTATTCTTTCTCAGAAACTAAACTTTCACAAATTTGCCTTCAGTTTCAAATTCTATGGAAAAAGAGACATATCTGAATCGGTTGTAACTTTTTTACTGTTGGCCAGGTGATTAAGTGTTTATTTTTTGTCAAAAATTGTTTTTAAGGGCCACCGTCCAATATGTTATGTGATCAGAAAAGCATCCACAGACATAATTGAAAATATATGTGAAATATAAGTTAAGAAAAATTAATTAAATTTATATTTAAAAAAATCAAAGTACTCATTATGTTTCCGATTTGACAACAGTGTATTTTCATGCCACGATTATTAGCTTAATAAAACTAATAATCGATAAACTTTTGAATTTTGATATCAGAGCATTTCACAGATTTGAAATTATTTACTGACTACCTGGCGAACAGCAAAAAAAACATGTTACAATCGATTCTGGTGTGCTCTTTCTTCGTAGAATATGTTTTTGAGTCAAAAGACCCGTTGTTTAATATTCAATTTACAATTTCAATATTTTCAAATCCAGATTCTACAAAAAAAAGTACAGGGTAATCATTTGTTTCAATTTCTGACAAATTAATTTAAATATATGAAATCTTCTGAAATCTACACTTAAAAGTGTGTGGATTATTTGTTTTCTTAAGCTAATTATAGTTTATTAGCAAATTTATGATAGTTCAGTAGTTTTTGAAAATACTAAGTTAATTTTGTATAAATTTCCTTAATTTTGACAACCGGTAGCGACCACTAACTATGTTTTTAATTTTGACAAATACTGTAATTCTTTCTCAGGTCATTGAAGGGATGGGGACGATTAGCAACCATTTTTGAATACGAAGCACACGTCATTTAGTTTCGATAATTGTATTTTTGACAAATTGCAATGTAGTTATATACATGGAGTTATTTGTTGATATAGTCCACATAAAAATATTATTAAAATGAAGACAATAACACGTCTGGTTGTGTAGATTAAAAATTATATTATATTAGAATTAAAATACATAGCGACGGTATCATGGTAACAATATATATATATCATACTTTGGATATTTAGACTTAACAGTTTATCCATTTCTTTTATTAAAATTACATGGTATGCAAATCTATTGTAACAAAAAATAATAATGTTTTTTATTCATATTTAATTGATATATGCTGGTATAAAACGTAGAACAAAGCACCCTACTATAAAGTTATGCCCAGGAAAACAGTAATTATTATTTTTATCGTAATCACTGGAAGCTAAACTTTATCCATATATGTATTTGAGGAATTCATGAGTGATTTGCACACCATAAACCGATGTAAATACTGGGAGGAATTATGGATGACTTATAGAAATTGTTATTTTTGAGATATTGACACTTTTTTCTTAATTTGAGATTATTATTATTATTATTATATATTCCATTACATTACAGTTTTATTTTATTATGCTATCAAAAAAATATACCACTCCAAACTGACAACCTGTCAAAAAATACTAATTTAGCCCAGCTTTTAAAATTTACACACACGTGGTTTCGAAATGGTTGCCTACTGCAATAATAGTTATTTATGTTACAAGTGCCGAAAGCACGGAATAGCGCGACGAGCGGTAATGCGGCGCGACGCCGAAGGCGGAGTATCGCGTGTGAGCGAGTTGTAAAGCCGGTGGCCCCGTGTGCTGTCATGATGCGACGTGCACGTTAAAGAACTCTTACTGGAGATTGGAATTCCTTCAGTTCGACAAAATTCCTGGGTGTGTGTAGCCTGCCCTCAGCGTCGGTGATTGGTCTTAGTTGCGGACATAGACCGACGTAAAATAAACAAATAAAAAAAAATTCTGACAGATTTATGTTTGTTCGGTACTCTGTAGAGGTCACATTCGTACCAACATACTAAAATAAAACTACACTCGTCGCTATACTTTATTTACATTCGTTTTTAGAATTAGGTATAACAACGGGTTGATATTCCTTATCAACAAACAATCAAATTGGTGATCTTAGTTTATTTGAAATTTGTATTTAGTACTTTGCCGCACTAGAGCGGCAAACCTCCATAGCGGTTCTCCAACCTCTGACGAAATCAGCTGTTTTCGAGTGGGACAGCACAAAAAATATTTTTCTTGCGAAAACTTGGTTAATGGAAACATCTTTGGTTTGAATGGTAGCGGGAACCCTCGATCAGAAAATACATTTGCAACTGTGTTCTAAAGTTTAGTGATTCAGGGTGCTAATGAGCTGCCCCATCATCCCTCCCAGTATTGACAAAGGTTTATGGAACACCCTATAGTAAAAAAAACGTATATTGCTACAAACGTCAATTCTTGTGTTGTAAAGTCCCTGCCATATGTTCCAAGATACCAGCAGATAGTAATTTAAGAATGTGTAATGTTATTTTTTCCTCAATAAACTCAACCAATCAAGTGAAAAGACAATATTACCAATTATATTACCAAAATTCTGTTGCACCAGCATATGCGCGAGTCAATCGTCAATCTTATTGCCATTAACTTTCCAGTTTCACACCATCATCATCTACCTTTTGTTTTCATCTCCTCGGGATATCTTCTAACGCAGAAGAGATATTTTAGGCAATATTATACAATAACAGGTGCAGTAATCTGCTGCTCAGACAATGAACCCCACGGGTCGGAGCTACCTGGTCGAACAATAACAGGTTAAAAAACAGTTATGGGATGTTGAATAGGTGGCGGCCATACTTTTAAAAATAGAATTTAAACATGTGGGAATATATGTGTGTGTGCGTATGGATGAACGAACGAAATATACTCACACATCTGGCACAACGTTACGACGCACATACGTATAATTAGCTTTTATGTATCCATTGAAAACAAACAAAGTTCAATTATTAAAGTATAGGTTTTAATGTAACGCATTTGTAGAGTAAATAATTGGCGATAAGAATGCTTGAATTACAGATCTAAAGACTTGAATAAAGCTTGAGCTTCGATATTTCAAATATTTTAGTTGTATTTGATGTGGGTCCACATTCCTTGGCTGTGTTTTGAGAATTACAATGTTGCTCCATAAATACGACCAACATCCAGAATTTATTTACTTTGGAGTTTGTTATGGACAGTTGGATTGTAAACCATTCTCGTAATGCGATATTTTGAACACGTTGACATAAATATTACTAGGGATTAGATTGCTTTCGTTTTTGTGTCAACAAAACGTCCAGTGTTTAACGTTAACAAATTTATTAAATGTTAGTTCAATACATTGTTTTGTACACTAGTTCTAGTTTCTTTTTCTTATCGGAATAAGTTTTATAACTTTTCCGTTATTTTTACTCCAACCTAGGTAATATTCAAACATACAAACTTAAAGTGTACTTAAAATACATAATTTACTAGAGTTAATAAAAATTCGAACCATTACTTCTAAAACGTGTATACAAACACACAATTTTATTTAATTAGAGAGTAGAATTACGTAAAACCGACTGAAAATTTATGTGGAACTATCCAGAGTTCAGTTGAATAAACTTTATTGAAGTAGGTCGTAACATGCAGGTTTTATTATGAAATGTTTGAGTTTGAAATACCATTTAGGCCATTGCTGTACAACGAAAGAGATAATATACATGTGTGTATAAAGCACTGATATTCTAAAGTAAATATTTGGACAACGTTTAGTGCATATGCCCAGGTACAGATTGTGAACACTGAACACTAAAAGAAACAAAAATTTAACACGCATTGAGAAATATCATGTTGTCGTTGAAATTGGATTTTTTAGATAAAACATTAAGCTATTTTCGGTATCCCAACTTATTTATAACTTCAATTTCAAGTAGTAGGTCGCCATATGGCTGGTAATATATCAATCCAGATAGGTTATAGATCTATTTTAAGCGGTTAATCGATAAAAATACTTTTTTGTAGTACCTCATCAGCTCACGACGCATTTTCGATGCATGAGCAAGAGTTAATAAGGTTTATAATTAATTCAAAGTATGCAAAAATAAAAGACGCTATTTGTCATCGCTTCCCATCACGAAGGCATTTGTTATTCAGCATATAGATTAGTTATTACATGATGCAATTTTCAGCAAAACCTGACGCCGTATTAAGCGTGCTATCTACTCGATCACTGAGCAGGAAGTTCCGGTTATATCGGCGATATAATAGAGCCATCAAAATGTTATATGGAAATTATTATGGAAGGTATTACTGTCAGATGTCTTCCTTAATTACTAAAACATAATAATGAAATTGAAGGTTGTTTGTAAAGGGTTTTGTTAGAATTATCTACATTGTATTGAAACGATGTACATTGTAAATGTACACCCTTAAGTGAGACAAACTGTATATATTACTTATTTTTCTTTCATGTTTAAGAGCAATCCGTATCCCCTATGTTCTACTCACAAACACGTAAAAGTCTGAGGGGTTTTCTCAGCTATTAGGGGTTTTATTATAAGGTTTATGATAAAATAATAATATTGCGCAAAAAAAGATACTTTTTTTTTGTTTAAATCTAGGAACAAAACTTTAAAAAATGAGTTTTTTACTTTATCATACGTAGTATGACAAAGTATTGTAATCGTGTCAAAAAGAATGTTTTAGATTTAAGCGGAAATATGTCCTATTGGGTCCCGGGATTTGTGTGTGTGTGTGTGTCTGTGTGTACCCGTTTTTTTGTGGCGACGATTCCGGAGAAACTACTAAAGGTATCGGGACGAAACTTCATATTTAGAAGTTTCATGGCTAAACTTAGAGCTGAAAGGAGTTTATTCAAAAGGGCCCAAAAGAACAGGGGGTTTACTCTTAGCATTTTTCTACGATTTTGCAAATAAGCAGCCATTTCTGTAATGTAGTCAAAATAGTTAAATAATAAATTAAAGTAGAGGAAATTTTGTATAATTTATGTCTAAGAAATTTTTTGGTTAAATTAATAGTTTAGCTGTATGAGCAAACTCGAAAATCAAAAATACTCATTTAAAATAAAAAACAAGAAGAAATTTTTGTCATATTGTCAGTAAAATGTCTAAAAATTCGAGACCCTGTATATTGATAACCTATTAAACAAGAGGCATCTTCTTTGGGGAACAATTCAGGGTTACAATTCAGTTAAATCTCAAGATAATTTCGGGAAAAACATTCTTAGGCGGGTACTTGTAAAATTTTGCCCCTATATCTGTCCTTTCTTGTTAATTTGATCAAGTTAAACACCGTTGGATAATAAACAGAATACGAGTGTACAAATTTAGTAGCACCAGGATACCGAAAACTCTTCTTGGACACTGAAAATACCTGGTTTGGTGTACTGGTGAGTGTGCTGGAACCTACAATCAGACATTATAACCAGTTTAGCCCTCGTCCTGATGGTCTTATTCTTTTATAAATAGTCCGAGAACAGGTTTATATAATGTCTACACAGTCGTGTTTATTTTTTTCACCACCACTGTGTTCTTCTTCTTTGTTCGACGTATCTGGCTAGTAAAACATACACGAGAGGAGATCTCACACACACGGTACGGGGAATGTTCCTTGTAGTATATACGGTCTCTTCGTATTGCTTACATACGTACCATCTTATCTGATACAACATTCCACTTTACAAACCATATCTTTCGCCTGGTAATTATACACCTAAAGATGTATCAACAGAGGGTAATTACCATAAATTAGCGAGGACCAGATGGATTTATCTCGGCAGAGAAAGGAAATAATATCGAAAAGCTGTAAAAGCGTCAAGTTTTTACGTTGGTCGTTAGTCGTTAAACTTTTACGACACCCTTTCGGGATTGTTTATTTATTGTGAGCTTTAATTAAAACTATGTTACCATTACGGTTTTACGACCACCCTTTATTTTCAATCCCCTCCGACAGAGATACAATGTCAACTTCCATTATACTTCCACAATCTTTATTAAAAAGCTTTGCGCTATTAAACTAAAATAAACCTTAAGGCCTATTTATAGTCTAAACCGCAACGTAATTTCGTGAAGTAAGAATGTAATTTTTTGGATTAAAACTTTACATGCATTCCTTTTGTCGTAGTGTCTAGACTGCTCGTAAACTTTTTTTATTTTATTGCTGTTGGACGCTGACAATGATAATATATGCATTATGGTTTTATTGGTGTGTTTTAGTTGTTTCCTGTAATAAACAAATTACACTTGAATCCGATCAAAACTTTTTCCTTCCTTTTGAAGAAGACGAAGTATTACAGTCTACGTTATTTCGTACGATATGTTGGGCAATAAACAAACCTTTAAAATCTAATTTAAAATTGAACATGCGAATTTATTATTTTTTTCCCGAAAAATCCTGTCAAACAAATCGTATTGTACGGGGCAATGGAAAATTTCGCAATAGCAATCGAATAAATTTAATATAAAAGCTATGGAACAGGCGGGCGGCTGGGCGGTGCGAGCTTTATAAGGAAAATTGAATAAAAAAGCTTTTAAAGTTTTGTTTGAAACTCGTGGGGCTTGACGGTCGATTGTGGGGTGGGGGGTTGCGAGGAGGAGGGTACGGGGGATGCGGAATCTGGATTGGCGAATCTAAAAGCATCGGGGGTCGTTAACTTTCCCATAATAAAAATAATACGGCGAACTTATCTCGAAAACATTCCGCAGAGTTCGGCTTCGGTTATTTGAACGGGAAATGTATGGAAATTGTAATCTAAATAAACTTTGTGTGTTTTCGTTTTGGAAAGTTTTATGCTATGTTTATTTTTAGGGAAAATCAAATCAGTTAATAGAGAGGAAGATGGAAATTCAATTCATATTCAACAAAAAATATTGACGTTATAATACTAACGCTCGCGCCGTGTTGAGCGCCACTAGCCGAAGAAGATCTCTTGCTAAGTTCCACCTTTAATCCCAGAGTCGTGGGTTCAAACACCAGGTTGGGCGCTTTTTTTTGAACTGTTAATTATATATAATAAAAATTAAGTATTAAGTACAGGATACATCGTAGGAACCTTTTTGGCTTGATAGATTTCAGATTCTACATAACTTTTGTTATTTTAACTCCTTCTACACCCTAGCGACGCCGACGCCTGGCAACCCTGCGCCAGACGTCCCTAATTGAGCGGGACTGTCCCGAGTCGCGCATTCCTTCACAAGATCCCGACTAAGGATGTCGTGAAAGTGGTTGCGAAATTTACTAAAACCAATGAGTGTTACATCAATAAATAATTTAAAGGAAAAAAGCTGAAAACCACTCAAATCGTCTCTTTTGTCCCTTAATGCTATTTTTATAACGTTATGAATATTAGACCTATTTGTGGATATTTGATTGTATAGCTACATAGCGGTTTTACCTACATAGCAACTTTTATGAAATAAAATAATGGAACCATGAACTGAAAGACCATTGAAAATTGTAAAATAACTCTGGGGGACGCCGATTTTGTAAATTCTAATCCGCACTCAAATGTTTTTTTTTTTGTTTTTCTCAATTTTTAACTTTTCGAAAACGGTATTTCAATAGAAAGCTTTCGGGTCCGGATTGGTATTCAGCGCAACGGAATCTATGCACTTTCGAATCGACAGAATCCAATCCACAGATTTATCAATATTTTATACTATTTTATCGTTCATCCTCCAGTAAATTGCTAAATTTTTGAGACTAAACATTTAACTATATTACTTAATATTAAAAACAAAACGAGAAGAACAAAAATTACAGTATTGTTTATTATAAATTCAAAACCAAATATTTTGGGATTGCCACCGCCTGTCAAGTTGCATTATTATATATATATATATATATATATATAAACTATAAACTAATGTTATTACAATAACTGTACCCACCACAACAAAAAAAAAACAAAATCTTTGCTCTATATAATATAATCTTTGGTTTATTAGCAAAAAATAATGAAAAAAGCAAGGGTCAAACACAAATGTGCATACTGGCAAACAACAAAAAATACAAAACAAATTACAGCTGATGCTGGTATGATTTTTTTTCCGTAGAATCGAAATTTAAAAGCAGACATTGAAAATAGTCTAGTTTTAGTGAAAAATCTGTGCTCAAAACTCAATTAACAATATCTGATTCTACGGATTCTTCAGTTTTGTGTTAATTTATAGTGGAATAAACATAAAAGGCTTCTAGCAAATTTGTGACCCTGTCAATTTTGACAAAATAAGAAGTACCAAAAGAATTTTTATTGGAAAGAGAAAATAATTCAATAAAAAATATCTCAATAGACACCACGATATGATGATGATATTAATTTAACGAAACCGGTTATCCCGAGAATTTTGAAATAAACTTTTGGAAAGAAAGACTAACTTTTTCCTCGGACCTTCCAAAACCAATAATTTGTATTAATAATGTATGCCTTAAAATCTACAACTTATTATTATAATATTTGCTTGGTATTAAAAGAGCACTATTAAAACAAAGACCGCTGTAAAATTTTGGACAACTTGGCCGGAAAGAATTATATACCGCATTCAACAAAATAAATAACACACACACACACAGACATTTTTTTACCTTGGTTAAGAATGTTCAGGGGACCCAAAAGGACATATTTCAGCTAAAATCTTAAACTTTACAATACTTTATTATACTACGTATGATAAAGTAAAAATCTTAACTCGAAATGCTACCTGTCCGACCTATGACTCTCTGGCAAACATGACCCAAGATAACATTTGATGCTAGATCTCATAAACCAAATAAAATAAAAACACAATACTTTGTTCTACTGATCATCTTTAAGAACAGTTACTTTCTACGATGTGATACATTAGTCCTGTTAACGTAAAATATAGTTTTTGGTACAAAGCCCTTTTTCCATGGCCCCAATTGCAAGCACATATCACCATATGTTATGCATTATACATCAATCACCAGTACACCAACAATAAATAAACAATGAAGCGAGTTTAACCCGAAAACAAATAAATTGAATTACCCTCGTTTCCTTCACGTGTTCCAAATCTTTCTCGATATAGACGTAAATAGGCTGAAAATGTGGTAATTACCCAGATGAATAGCTTTAGATAAAGCCCGGACGCCGACTACAGCTTTTTCCATGTTTGATAGAAATCTCGCGTGCAAAGTTCTGCGTTAAAATACTAAAACGCACCTTAACGTATTCGAGCCGTTTGTAGTGCAATCACGTGCATTGCTGCACGTAATTTAATCTGTGGAAAAATGAAACACTCTATATATTATGTATAATGTAAGATGAAGTAGACCACCCGAACCCAGTCGCCATATGGAGACCGTGAACATGTGCCTCGGCTTAGTCCAGTTCATTGGAGGCCATAATCAGATCGGACCTGGTGCCAGGTCACCCCATCTGGCGGTGTATTCGGTTACCTAGTCACCCCATTAACCAAGATTGCTTTACGGCATTCTCAACCCTTGTTGTACCCCTTTAAGGGGTTGTAAACTGTAATGTTAACGATCCTTGAATCGGATGCCGTCGTTTATCTCACACCGCCTCAACATTCGTTTGTTAATTTTTAAGTTTTTGTTTTGTCTTTATGGTCGGTGTGATAATAACTTAAAGCTGTGTGCTATTTGTATCTATGTGTGGTGATTGTTAAAGTAGGGTAATTGCTGTGATAATTATGTGTTATCGTGCGAGAATTTTTGAAGAATATAATTTCAAGAGATAAGATTTTTAGGTTTCAAGGTACTTCGTGATTAACATTTTTTATTGACTTCCTAACAAAATTTCGATTTCTATAAAACGCTAAGGATTTTCAGTGTTGTTTAATCTGAAAATATGATTAATATAGAAAAATTTCAAAACAGAATATTAGTGGTACAATTCAAACTCAAAATATTGTTGAAAATATTAGGTGAGTAGTCAAAATGATCTATTAACTATTTGAATAACTGAATAAGTATGACTGTGTGTTGATCTTTTGATATATAAAGTTTATTAAACATTACTAAATTTGGATTAAAGTTTAGTCTTTTCTACAACGGAACATTTATTTTTCCTATATATACACTTGTTTCCTTCTTTTAAAAAATATAAACAGTTCCATGTTTATTTCCAGCTTTATTTTGATGTTTTCTCAGCTATCCAATCTAGTTATAGGCAAAATATGTATCCAACCAATATTTAGCAACATTGTAGCAATATTTGGTATATACCTACCCAGATCTTATTTACCTTCCCTGGTATTTATTAATTGACAAAAATCTTGATTATTATTGTTTTTATTAACATTGTTTAAATAAGTTTAAATAAATATTGTTTAAATAGTACCTATGTAGTTTGATAGTGACAGATCTAGATGACGGAATGTTTTGATTGCATAGTGTTTCATTTTAAGTATATTCGATTGGCTATAATAAATAGTGCATTAATAGAAAACTGTGCATTAATAGAGGTTATTAGTAAACGATTTTCTATGCGTTAAATGTGCTTTTAAATAAACGATTTTTGCATTACAATAGTTGAATTTGTAAAAACCTGCTATTTTAAAATATTTTCCACTTTGGGTATACACCCAGTATATACCGAGTACTTACCAAGGTATACCAGAAGTATAAATATCGGATATTTGCCCATCACTAATCCTATTCAAGCAAAAAGGGATCGGGATGACAGGGCGTTTCAAATTGATTTGTGATTATCTCAAAAGTTATCAGTTTCTTTGTTTGAAAAATGGGTATTACCGAAAGTATGGTTTATAAGATTCGCCATAAAAATGATTCTATGTATTTTTCTTCCCACATTGAACTGTTTCAAGATAAGCATGAAAATTAGCTTAAGCATTACAAATAAGAATAATAATTTTCTACAGGAATTTTAAAAGCTAGAATCTCAAGAAGTTTGAGTTTCCAAAAAAAATATAATTTTCTAGTCATTCGCAAAAACTGTACTTCTCCCTCTTTAACCACCTGGTGTGAATTTAAATATTTCTATGTATTGCTTAAAGCATCAATATAACTTTGTATGCAAAAATGTACACTCTAGAATCTAGATAATAACTTTTTGTTGCTAAAATAAACGAAGAACTGAATTTCTCCCCTATTTTTTTTCCGGGGTTGATGATGGGCACTTTGAGTTTATTTCTAGAGCATTTTTTAGATAATCTCTTTATTGAAAATTTTACAAGCTATTATTTTGTAGAGGTTGTACTTTTTGTCGTAAAAGTCCACATTAAAGATTAGTCCATTTTGAATTTTTGCTTGTGACCCAACTTAAATGCTATGTTTCAAGATAATTTCAAACGCTAAGCGACAATGATTCTGGATCCAACTTTTTGACAATACCTCATAAAAATCGGCTGTTTAGTTACAGAGGCTGTAAAACAAAATTTGCTAAAACACCTGATGGCTGTAGCAATGTATTTCTTGAGATGAGTATGCTTTTAAGTCCCCACTATTACTTTTTGTGCTATTTCGAACACGATTTAGTGATAAAATTGCACTTCCTATACAATACTGTTCTTATGCATGTATTTAAGCGCAGAATCAATGTTGGTTCATGATGGAGCGGGCAATATCACCTGTATAATACAACCATTACTTGCAACATTGCTGCGGAGGTATATTATTTTCCCAGCGTGTTATTAACTAATTACTGTGCTCAGAGGAAGCTGCCAGTCACCATGTTATCATTACACGAAAGATGCACAGCATTATTAAATTATAGCTCAGGCAATTTGTCCATCTCACTCTGCTCGGTCTTCTATTTCTTCATCTAATGGCAGAATAAGGCTGCCATTAGTTTCGTAAGTTGGTCAATATGTGGAACTGTTAACGGCGTATTTTTAATTATCTGATAAAATGGAATTATTACGGTACGTTTACGACGCCGTCGTAAAATAATAATAAAATATAATATTACTAAATCCGAAAATGTTTGCGGGGATTATTTATGTCGCGTAAAGGTGTAAAATTGTTTCTCTACGTGACAAGTAAGAGGACATAAAGTATGGTAATAGCTCCCGGAATTTATTGCGCATATGAAAACAGGAAATGTGCGATGTGGAGCTTTCTTTCTTTATTGGAGAAAATGCCATCATATTGCGAAAGAATTTTTATATCTTTGGGAAATGGCTTCTCAATAACAATTTCACTTTTTATTCTTTCCTCAATGAATGCAGCAACATTCTAATAATATATTCATAAAACATATTGCTTATTTCAAATATTATAAGTAATACATGCTAAGCTTACTGATTTGGAAAATCGATCAAGATTAATTTGTGTAAATTCCCGATTAGATCATGTCTAATGCGAATATGTATAAATACATAAGCAAATAGGTAAAAAAGCCGATGGCCTAAATTGTTTAAGCCAGGTTTTATAAGTTTTCTGCGCGAGACCAGTTCCTTATAACAACTATGTATAATATAAAATATGGCCTCCTCTCACTGGCCTACTTAGATTTATTTACATAATTATTACCAGCTTTATGTTATCAATTTCATATCCGCATTGCTCACTTGAGGTGCAAAAAGAACCAAACAATTAATTAATCATTTTGAGTGATTAGCATTTAGAGTCATATCTGTGCATGGTAATTAAAAATCGGCTAAAATTGAGCAATCTAAGAAAGCGGAATATTTAATTTCTCGAATAACTTCAATTCTTTATATTTCGCGTTGAATCGAAGTCCACGAAAGTGGGGTAATATCGCAATTAACTTTTTTTTCGCGTGTCATTCATTCCTTACTTTTACTTTTGGCGACACTAAAAATTGTTCTGCACTTCTTTCGCAACTCTCTATCGTGTGGCGTAATCTTAACTTCCTAATGTATGAATGGTTGTTATGCAGACACAAACATAAAACAAATAATTTGAGTTATTTAAATATCCATTCGCTAATTTTCTATTTGTTACTAAGTCTCTATTCTATGTTATAATTCCATGTTATGCATGGGCGCCCGCAGAAATATTTCCAGGGGGGTGCAAAACGAAAACCGGCTATGGGTTGGGTTAAGAGTTGCCAACTCCAAAAAATAGGGTTAACGGAAACCGGTGCTACCGTTCCGGTTTTGGTATAAAAAGCCAACCGTTTATAATTTTTGCAAAAATTGTTACATTAATTTCTATCATACCCCAAATTCTAGGTAATTAAAAGATGTAGACAGGTGTTTTGCCCCATGGACAACTAGCCCTAAATGGTGATAATGTCCGTTCGAATAGGAATCAGCTGCTCCAGAATTTTTTTTAACTTTTGCAATAATTGTTGCATAAATTTCTATCATACCCCAAATTGTAGGTAATTAAAAGACCTAGTAGCTCTTCGACGATCGGGGTTTAGCCTCATGGATAACTAGCCCTAAATGGCGATAATGTCCTTCGAATAACAAACGTATTTCAAATATTTGCTGCAGAAAAATGTTTATAACATATGGAAAAATTACTGCATAAATCTTCATAAATTTTATCATATCCCACATTGTAGGAAATGAAAAGACCTAGTAGCCCTTCGACGTTAAGAGTTTTCCCCCATGGACAACAACACTTAAATGGCGATAATGTCCGTTCGAATAGCAAACGTATTTCAATCAGTTGCTACAATAACATGTTTATAACTTTTGCAAAAATTGTTGCATACATTTCTATCATACCTAAAATTGTAGGTAATTAAAAGAGCTAGTAGCCCTTCAACGATCGCGGTTTTGCCCCATGGACAACTGGCCCGAAATGGCGATAATGTCCTTCGAATAACAAACGTATTTCAAACATTTGCTGCAGAAAAATGTTTATAACATATGGAAAAATTACTGCATAAATCTTCATAAATTTTATCATATCCCACATTGTAGGAAATGAAAAGACCTAGTAGCCCTTCGACGTTAAGAGTTTTCCCCCATGGACAACAACACTTAAATGGCGATAATGTCCGTTCGAATAGCAAACGTATTTCAATCAGTTGCTACAATAAAATGTTTATAACTTTTGCAAAAATTGTTGCATACATTTCTATCATACCTAAAATTGTAGGTAATTAAAAGAGCTAGTAGCCCTTCAACGATCGCGGTTTTGCCCCATGGACAACTGGCCCGAAATGGCGATAATGTCCTTCGAAATCCAAACGTATTTCAAACAGAAAAATGCTTATAACTTTTGCAAAAATTGTTGCATAAATTTCTATCATACCTGAAATTGTAGGTATTTAAAAGGCCTAGTAGCGTCTCGACGCTCGGAGTTTTGCCCCATGGACAATAACCTTTAAATGGCGATAATATCCGATCGAATAACAAACGTATTTCAAGCAGTTGCTGAAGAAAAATATTTATAACTTTTGCAAAAATTGTTGCATAACTTTCTATCATACCTCAAATTGTAGGTAATTAAAAGATCTAGTAGCCCTTCTACGCTTGGAGTTTTGCCCCGTGGACACCAACCCTTAGATGGCGATAATGTCCATGCGAATAGCAAGCGTATTACAAACAGTTGCGACAGAAAAATGTTTACACCTTTTGCAAAAGTTGTTGCATAAATTTCTATCGTACCCCAAATTGTAGGTAATAAACAAAAGACCTAGTAGCACTTGAACTTTCAGAGTTTTGCTAAATGGCGATAATCTTCGTTCGAATAGCAAACGTATTTCAATCAGTCAACTTTTGCAAAAATTGATAACATAATCAATTGTCACAATTGTCAGAAGCTTATTAATTATTTTAGCAAGTTCTATTATTTTTTAATTTTTTTTCAATTAAATGTAATATGTTTTTAACACTTGTTTATTATTTATAGTTTATTATTTTCTTGTGGATCTTTCCCCTGTTATATCAAAATCCAGGGGGGTACAAGTGCACCCCCTTGACCCTCTCTGCGGACGCTCATGATGCTATGTCCTGTAATTTAACTTAGTATCCTCAAAAATAACTACCTAACAGTAATATAAAAAAACAAAATTATGCAAAAGAAAATAAAGCTACAAACCCACAATTTCAATCAAATATAGTTTTTAATTTCGAGTTTTACAGTAGAATTCCGCACCACATTATCAATTTTTTGCTTTTTCATTGAAGCAAGAAACAATAGAAAGGAAGTATATAATCATAATCTGGGCTGAATTACAAGGTAAAGGTAATGTACTTTTGTGACCAGACAAAATAAAAAAAAATCTACATAAACACCAAATAATAGCTCGTTATAATGTGTTTTCTAATATAAGGTACAAAGATGACCAGAAGTTGTATTTTTTATGTTAGATAACATTGAAGCTAATCTAGTATAAATTAATTTGTTTATTTCTAAACATGTTTACAAAGGAGACACAATGCATTAATTACATTACAAAAACGAATTCTAATTACTATAATAGTTTAATATTTTTTTTCTAACCTTTTTCTTCTACACATAGACAATTTGTACAACGAATTTTCATAGTTTCCAATTATAGCCACCGGCACTTAGCAGCGCGGTTGTAAACGTGTTATCACCGCGGTATGGCATTGAAGAACGCGGATTGCGGGTGAAAAAAGCAACGAACAGCGTATAAAACACTCAGAGTGGAAAGAAGAATCGCATGTAGTAATTAATTCAGAGCGTGGTTCGGAATTGAAAATAAAAGAGAGGTGGTGGGTGGTTAGAGTGGCGTTGAGAAAACGAGACCAACAAAGAATAAAGCACGAAGTAGGTGGAATGGGGTGCCGGATTTAACAAACAGTGAAACTGCAACGTTCGACAACAATTTAGAGATTTTTATTCCAACCCTTGTCCCCGTTAATGCCCCCATTAAAATTCATTGCCCGCCCCCCGTGGACTATATGAAGTGAAAATATATCTCGAAAACGTGTAATGAATAAATAAGGTCCTCCGACGCGCGGTGGCGTCGGCGTCGTGATCGCAGCTCTTGGTGCGGCGGGACGCCGCCAGGCGGCGCCACGACTCCCGTGCGTTCATGGGCAACGCCGATAAACCGAACAATAGTTAAAGTTCCATCAATAAAGATTAATTTCGGCGATTATCTCACAATGGTTTTCCATTACCGCTTCATAATTATATAACTCCGGAGTTGCGCTCTTATTGTTCAGCCCCGGACAAGAATAATCCGGCTAATTTATGGACGCCATTAATGCATACATTTTGTCTGCAAGGAATTAACGATCCGGTAAACCAGACGCATCAAGAACCACATCTAGCCGATTTACTTTATCATCTCGTCCAATTACTGCAACTTTGCGATCCATAAAGTCTGTTAAGTAAATACACATACATATACCAAAAATATACTACATAAGGATCAGATGAGTTTAGTATTCAGTAGAAATTATATGCGCAATATATAAAATTAAACGTGCCTTTATTGCAAGCATTTGATGATATATTTGACCAATACAACAAATATTTGAAGAACACAAAGAATATTTGGGTAATGCAAAAATGACTTTTCAGCTCTAAGTTAGGTCATGAATGTTCTAAATATGAAGTTTCGTCCCGATACATTTAGTAGTTTCTCCGGAATCGTCTCCACAAAAAACGGGTACACACACATACTTACGCTAAAAACTCAAATTTTTTTTCGGCATGATTACAATTCTTTATAATACTGCGTATGATGAAGTAAAAAGCGACGGCCAATTGTTACTGAGCTAGGACGTCATCGACATTTTACTGAAATGGTAACCCCATGTTTTTCTTCCTGAATTTGATAGATCTTTTAATTGTGTAAATGGTAGTGGAAACATATTATGGCTAATAAAAAAATTTTCGAAAAAGGGACAATTGAAAATTGTATAATATTGATTACTCTAAGGAACTTCTATTTTATGAATTAAATATGGAACTGCGGTTTGGTCAGAATTATTTTCTCTGAAATAAATCCGGGGTCAAAAATTTTCGAAAGAAGTTCCAAATTTAATACCATGATTTTGGTAGTTTTTAAATTTAGACCACCTGAAACCATTGTTCAAGAAACGTGAAAATGATAATATAGTAAGCCTTACTCTTTGAACTTTTACCAGAAAAACTAAAACTTTGTTCTCAAATATTTTGGAAGCATTAATAATTAGTATTTACGAATCGCTGTAAATACAACGATTCTTTAAGTGATGTACGAACGTATTCGGGGTAAATAAATTAATGGAAAACGTAAACAAACAAAGTTCAATGAATGTTCAAGCCGTAAATTTTGTAAATTAATATTAAGACCATTTTCAGATCTATCAATATCACTACAAAAAAATATGATCCATTTAAAAAAAATCAAAAACAATTGGTCGGAAATTGAATTTAGTTAGTTAGTTTTTCTCTGTGGTTTTGCTGTCCGCTGATCGCTTGTCTCAGTTCGGTAAATTTTAGACATTATCATAGAAAGTAAGCGCTACCAATATTATACGTAAAAGTCGTAAAAATCAGATCAAAGTTAATTTTGATGCGCAGTAGGTTCACTGCGCCATATTATTATTTTAATGCACAAGTCATCCATTCGAGGCCACGATATGATTAAAATATTGCTCATTATAAAATTGTTTTAGTAACATATTTATGTAACATATTTATTTAATGTACAATATTTATTATTTTAAAGTTCAGATTATTAAATCTAATGCACCAAGTATTGTGTCTTTTAATGCACTCATAAGTTTTTAATAATTTCACAATGTCAGCCATATTGTCGAACTAAAACCATCTGAAAACATCACATGTAACCAAATATACACTTACACTTCAGAGTATATTTTTGTGTATTTTGAATGTAATTTTCCTGAAAAAAATACAGGGAACACAACATATAGGAAAAGGAGCAACAGCGACGTATCCGCATGAGCGATTTTAGATTCTGATTTATTGCTGAACTTCAAACGCCGTACGAGACGCAGCCAGCAGAAGCAATTTTAACTTGGTGCTCGCGAGAGAAGAAGAAGAATAATATTTCACTGGGAGCTCACTTTATATTCTGTAAATGTATAACTTATATAGACTTGATTAATCTCTCTCCCCCTTTCAAAGTTTCCACATCCAATAATTACCCAAGATTAATGGTGCCACTTTCTAACTTTGAGTCCGTATAATTATATTAATTTTCGAAAACAGAACAGTCATTTCTCATTCGGCGACACACAAAGACCCAAGGATAATACGATTTCCAAGACGACGAAGACGACGACGAGGGTGACTGCGCCTCCCATCGATTCGCACCCCCCCCCCCCTCCTATAAAACCATGTTAGGGGATGAAACAGAAATTTTACCAGAACTGATAAATATTTTTGTATGCTTTACTGAGATATCTGCTTCCAGACAACAATTTCTTACAACAATTATTACATAAAAAGAAAAACAAAAATCAAAAAGATGAGGTTGGAGTAGAACTGCGTTAGTCAACCAAACTTCAAGCTCCAGTGCGCATCTTGCGTTTATTCTAATTCTATATAAGTCGCATTCCGCATATTACATTTCTAGAAAATAATCACAACTTACGTGAAAATTTCACAACCGAAAATGCATGTGTGTAAGGTCCAGTAATGCGCGGTTTGCACCGTTACGCCATCTATTGACAAACTGCAGAACGTGACCATTTGCATTATAAAATATGCGGAAGAGAGCTGAACCCGGTATAAGTAAAAATATTTATTTTGCAAGTTTTGATTGCACAACCTGTTATAACTGTCTGTGCGCTAAGTTTGTTGCCACTTTCGATCGACATAATAAATAATTCGTTATTATTAAACGAGTAATTATTTTATTGGTGGGATTGGCTCCCGAGAGCTAATGAATTATGGAGCCAAGCCACTCTTTGTTGGGCAAGAACTGGATTGTTTGATTTAATTACATTACACTGTCTTTCACAGGCCATTAATTATTATGAAACAATAATTTACACCGTGTGTAATTCATTTTTATCCAGTTTCGCACAAGTTCTTTTTGTTCGCGTTGCGAGAGCTTGTTTTGATGTCGACAGGATTAAGACACACAGATGGTGTTGAGCTTTATTACACAGGTGTTCAATTTCGTTTGTTAACTGACTATTCATCACTATTTTATTATGGTTAGTTTATTTTTGCAAGGCTCATGATTCAAAATATCGCAAAAGCTCACCCAATATCCAGACGCCCCAAATAACCTTTTAAACCACAATATTCATATAATAGCCAGACTAAAATAAAAAAAAAACTGCTGAAGAAGCCTATTTTGATGGAGGATGGAGGTAAGGTTGCCAGATATCATATATTTGATATGAGTCTCGTATAGTTTAAAAGAATCTCATTCCTCATATTGAGTTACCAAAATCTTATGTTTTAAGGACAGCCTAAAGACTCAATTGAAGGAGGGAAATTGAAATGGGTATAAATATGTGTATTTTAATAACTAAAAATTCACGCGCCTAAAGATTTTTATAAAATATAAGTACAGTAGAGCATGGATAATCCGAACCTCGATAATCCGAACGTCCAAAAAGAATCGAATGGTGTTGGTTTTATTAAGATTGAACTTCTATCGAATACTCTAATATTTTCTATTATTTAGCTGTAGTATTTGATAATCCGAACAATTTGATAATCCGAATCACCTTCGGTCCCAATTAGTTCGAATTATCGACGCTCTACTGTACAACCAAATATGGAACAGAAAATGGGCAGTTATAATTACCAAAAATAATATATGTTTCTGTGCAACAATGAAACCGTGATCAAGTCGATCAGTATCGGTATATATGTGTTTTGATAAGAAAAATCTGGCAACCCGAGAAATATAACTCCTGCAAAATTTTACTTTATTTCTTACACACAGCTTTTTGTATCCAGTTTTCCCCATCCAGTTTTTAGATCATGTCGCCAGCGATTCTTGGTTATCCCCACTTCTCTCTTTGTGGATCTTTGGTAGTTTGGTGTCAGTGTGCTGTATTGGAGTTCCATCTGCATTTATCTGGGTCGTTCCTTGCAATGTGGTCTTCCGATCGTCATTTTTTGTGAAATAACCTTTAAGATCACGTCTATAACTTGTTTCCTGTTCGTGATATCTTTGTTTTCCTCTGCTATCTGTTTGTGTTCCCCTGAATGTGGTAAGTTCCAACATTTTTTTTTCTTTGAGTCATGTTCAGTATGTCAAATCTATCTTTTACTTTTTAAAGAGCTATCCTACCATTTCTCACACGATTTAATTTCCCTACGCTGTTTTTATAGTTGATACCATCTTATAGTCATGAGTTCTTTATTAAAAGTTGGTGTACTCCCAACAACCCTTATTTTTTAACATCTTGTCTGGTTGTTCATAAAAATTCTGGATTCTTTTAAATCCGTATCTACTACTTTATTATTTTCTGTATACCGTTGGCGATTGTTGGCTGATTATTCTGTAACTGCACAATGAGAATTATGGTTTTGAATCAGTATTTCTGTAAAGACCACAATGACAGAATTTTAAACGATTGTGTTGTTTAAAGTCCAATAAACGTGGGTTAATAGTCCAAGGGCAATATATTTCTGAATCTATTAAACCACTAAACAATATCACTTTACATATTAGTTGTGTTCCCACGAGAGGTACGTAAGAAAAATGTAAAATTTCCATCGATTAAATATGAATTCAATATCCGAGTGCAATGAATCACATTACATTTGAACACGACATACCGTGGGCATCATGAATAATGCGACAAGACAATAAATCGGCTTTATATCTTTTTATAGGTCCCCGCATGCTCTCTCTAAAATATTACAATAACTGGATGAACTGGTTCGGTGCATTTCAGTTATAATTTACTACCATCCATCGACGGCCGACCTTTTCGAAATATGGCTCGCATTATTGTATAAAGTGTAAAGGTCAAGGACTGACACGGGCACAAAGAACGCATTAACATTTCCACGATTTCTAAAGCCGATGATAGGCAAATGTTACAGTTTGCCGCCTATGCTCGATCTCTCTGGTGGTGAAAGATCCAGCTGGTGAGCATGAAATGTCCATAACAGCTATCGTGGATTCTCGTGTGGAATTAAGGATCGTTTTGTTAGAAATGGTAGTGCATTATTAAAAGTCGTACGTTGGATGTAATTATCGTTTGAATGACCGGATGCAATTTAATGTCATTAGGACAAAAAGCAGAAGATATTAAATGTTATATAATGGGGCATAATTAGACTCCATGCATTATGGAGTAGGTACAATGATGAAGATTCACTCTTTAGAAATTGCCTGAAGAAAGAGATTTTAATATCTCGTTATGATACTTTATGACCTCTTACGTAACACACCCTTTTAAGCCATTTAAGTATGTCATGCGATCTGGAAAAGGTACCATATGTCGGAATCCAAAATGTTGCATTGAAGCAAGAAAATTGATATCAAGTCAAAATTGTCGATTTTTAGGATGTTTCATAGGATGTTTTTAGGATGTACCTACAGATGTTTCTACGTTCGTTGGTCACGTTTTAAGCTATATGTAGGACAAAGTAAATTTTGCACTCGCGTGCCCTGTGCTGTACAGTACAGCTTCAAAAATTCACATAGCGACATTGAAGTTTGAAACTTTTTGACTTTTTAACCTCAAAAAAACTTCCTATTGTTAGTTTTCATGGCTCTAAATTGGTAAAAATAGTTTAAATTACCTAAATGAAAATAATTATTGTACAATAATTCTGACCGATATTGTTCGGAGTCAGCGGTTTTTTTTCATGTTTTCTCTTTACTATACAGTGAGAATTTTTACCAGCATATACAGGCTGTTTCTTAATAACATACTAATATTTAAGGAGGTTATTCTTGGGTCCATTTTGAGGAAAAAATTCATATGAACAAGTCCTAAAGGCCTTAACTTTTGAACTGCAGGGTGCTAAACTTATAAGAAAAAAATCTTTTTTTTATGATAACTTTGGTACGACTGTAGATTTTTTGTAAAACGTAGTACGCATCTTCTATGCATCAAAAAGGATTTTCTGCTGTACAACATAGCTTTTTTTTATTCTTGCCAGTGGCGTTCGTGCGGGGTTTGTACTGCGTCATTTCAAAGAGAAAAGTGGTACGACGTACGGTTTTCGCATAAAAAAATTAAATTCATTCATTTGCATCTCTAAACCTCTTACGAGAAAAAAAAACAATTTAAATAAAACACAACTCTAAACAAAAATGTATTTAACAGAATAATTTTTCAACGGTAAAATTATAAAATTAAAGTAATCTAAACACATTTTGGAATGATAAAATAAATAATGGTTTCTTAAAACTTGTAAAAACCTGTAGTTCAAAAGTTAAGACCTTTAGGACATATGTTCATATGATTTTTTTTCTCAAAATGGACCCTCCTTAAAATAACTTCCTTAAAAATTAGAAAAGATGGGCTGTTTTATGCTTTTCAATTTGGTAACTATATCTATAATTATTAAGTTAATATGCGATGAAATTAGACATTTGCAACACAAACATTCTGAGGAACTGATAAGATCTTATTTATACAAAATTTATTATTTTTTTGATATCTTGTAAAATACATTTTCTAAATTTAACCCCATTGTTGCTTACTGATTTCAGTGCATCTTTTAATAGTCTAAATAGTATCAGAAATATTTCATGATCTTGAATCTGAAAATTTTTGAGAAAAGGAATTGTAGTTTGGAACATGGATTATGTGAATAGAATATGAAATGCATTTTGTGTAGAACTATTTGCCCTGAAAACGAATCCGGATTCAAAAATTTACTATCGCGTAAGTTTTTTCGTTTAAAAGTGGGGTCAAAATTAATAATTTATGGATAAGTTTTGCAAATATATACCAGCTGAACCTATAAACCTCAAAAGGGAGTCATAGTACATCACAATCTTTATACTTTTACCTGAAATCCTGGAAGTTTCACAAATGTTTTATAGCAATTCTTTAAGTGGTGTGCGGACACCTCCTATAAAGAAACAACTAGTAGTTATTAAATGGCACTCTTGGATCCACCTTCAAATGGCGTTTAACATGGGAAAATCGAAGTAATAACAATAATAACAAAAATGGTAATAACCTGACGTGATATGCAAGTTTCAAGCTCGGATTCTTATTCAGTTATTCATAAGCAAATAAGTTATCAATATTACCCTAATTTTCAACTATATTTTTCTCGAAAATGTTATTATTTTGTCCATACATTTTTTAAATTACCATCAACTATAGGTTTTCTTCAAACAACAAACCGTTTCAGAAATTTTATTGTTTCCATACCTTGCGTGCTCACTGCATGTAGCCAAAATTTTTGCATTTACTTTTTTACCACTTTGTATTTCCAACTCAACTAATTTTTATATTTGTTTTAATTTTTCATGTATATTTTTTCTTTATTGTATCTAACCACATTCTTTTTTTTGTTTCAGGTAAGACACTAACAGTACTACTGGTCGTTGGACTTCAGTAAGTGTACTATGAACTACAAGTTTATCTACAGAAGTTCTCAACTATGTTGGTACCAAAACGAGCATATAATAAAATGATAGCACATCGTATATACAAGATGTTAAAAACAGATTAAAAAGTTTGAAACTAAAATGTAAGTAAACAATTCGAAACTTAAAACTATGAGTGTTCTAAATTTAAACTATGCATATACGGCATTCTCATGACGCATAATATTTAGAATGTATGTAAGGTTCGTGAGAATGTTATCTGGTTTTATTGTTATGTCATTCTTAAATGTTTCTTTGTTTAGTTGTTCTAAGATTATTGTGCAAGACTAGATGTGAAATCTGTCCAAACGAAAATGTGAACAAAAAACCTATTATTATAAAATTTACATAGGAAGAACTCGTTGCTTAAAGAAGCATTTCTATACACAGTAAAATATAATTTTTGGGGGATTATTGGGTGTACTTTAAAAATTTGTAAGGTAAGCGCCCGAAATTCAGACAGGTTAAGGAGTTTTTGTTACATTTGTAACTTTAGTAACTAAGTAATTGCTATTCATTTTTAAAGAAAATTGATAATAGTTATGTAATTTATATTATATTTTATAAGCTTAACAATTGCCCCTAATTCCGACACTAAGCGTATATTTTTATCCGAAATCAGACACCTCAGTGAACCTAACTCAGACAGTGATCCTATCAGACGCTTGTGGCACATTATTTCGACAAATATAAACATTCAAGTATATATTATATATTTATGTTTTACCATTTTTAATGAAACAGTACAATAAGTCCTTAGTCTTCTTCAGTCTGCCCTCTCTACCGAATCTGTATTTTAATGCTTCTTGCAACTGGAATTTTTAGTGTTCTCTTTTTCTTGATGTTTTTATTATGTTCCTTTTCACTTCCTTTCTTATTTCTCTAGAATGATTTTCTTTTGTGCTTCCTTATTTCTTGTTAACGAATATTCTCTCCAAGCATTAGAGATAATGTTACAGAACAACAGTTTCTTTTCACTTTATTTCGGCGTTTCAGGCCAAAACAATGATTTTTTTTTAATAAAGATGGCATGAGTTTAACTGGTAGCTCCAGATGTGGTGTATTAATGCTACTCTCTGCTGCTAGTGTTGCATCATTTTGTCTTACTTCATCATCTGCTATGATGCCTGTCGATATTTATGACGGAATTAGGACTATTAATGATCGTAATTCCGAAACCCTGTAATAATTAGGGATTATTGATGTCCGTAATTCCGTCACTCGTGTCAGAATCTGTTATTTTCTTGTGTAAAAATAGCAATGGAGTCAAATGTATTACTTCTAACCATGTACACAATTCCGACACACATGTCTGATTTACGGATGTGCTGTATTTACATGTACCTAATTCCGACACCCCTAAATTTGTAAATAATAGTGGTTAAAAGAGTAGTACACCGTATTATTATGAAAATATAAAGCATTTCTAGTCAGTTCTCCAGTTCTCATCGATCGAACCGATCAAAGTCGATTCAAAAAGGTGTTTTGTTTTATAAAGTTGGTAACGCTTCATACCGTGGTGTTGGATGGCCGTTTGTAGCGGACAACGAGCATGTTAAATGTCAGGTGAGCTGCCAACAACGAGACGCGAAATTATCGGGTAATTCGATCGTCCCGCTTTACACGACCGTCCGCAATTCACGTCGTAAAATCACATGTTGCAGCGTGGACGTACAATTCCGACACGATCTATACCTGATGGAGCGGTTTTATAGAGTTGGCTTTGACTTTGAATAGTCAGAAAAATTATCCTTAGGATATACATATAAGCAGTCTGTTTGACCGTAGAACATAGTAACTCAGAGGCGTATGTTCCATTTTGAAATAGTGGACTACTTATTTTCATGGCAAAACTGCTGTACAGGCATTTAAGGTCTTCAGTTTTATTATATTAAAATAATGTGTTTTTTATTAGTAAATACAAAAGAAATACTCGATTATTCACAATCAAAGAGCATATTTTATATCGTTATATCAAAGAAACTGTTCAAAGAACTCAAAGAGAGGACAGACATGGCGATCATCATTGGATCAAGAAAAGTTTGTAAGATCGCCTAGATTGCATTTAATGCCACATCGCGATAATTTTTTTTAAATTTAAATAAATTTAAAACCACCCCATTAGAAATTTTTGTTTTGCTTTTGTTTTCGTCTTTTCATAGCAATAATATTGTCATCTACTAGGTTTTGAAATTTTTAAACTAAATCTATTGTTCAACCCCCTTTCATAACCACCCCACAAGTACTTAGATTTTTTCCCTTTTTTCACGTATTTGTAGGAAAATTTATATCACATTCACAAAGTTTCAGAATTTTCAAACCAAATTTATTAATCAACCCCCTCCAAAACCACCCCATAAGTACATTTGATTTTTTCCCGCTTTTGCGCATTTGCAGGAATAACAGTAGCACAAAGTTTCAGAATTTTAAAACAAAATTTATTTTCAACCCCCTTAGGTACTTTGGTACTTCGATATTTTTTTTTGTTTATTCCTATACTTTTCTCAAAGTATGAACTTATTTATTTTAAGTATAATAATATCATATTCACAAGGTTTCCAAATTTCAACACCCAAATTCATTTTGCAACCCCCGCAAAAACAACCCCCTTAAGGCTTAGATTTTTTTTACTATTTTTTCGGGTATCTATCCAAGATTTAAAGTGCATTAGAAAAAAAATAATTTTGTCCGGCTAAAGGTGCAAAATCGACCACTGTGCATCGTTGGGCTGATTGTTGTTTGTATGTATATTATGACGCCTACAAGTGCGACGTGAATTCTACTGTCTATGTCGGTCCAAGTAATTAATTTTTGAAAAATGCTGTTAGTATAAAGTGATGATGATGGTGGAGGTGACTGCCTGGGCTAGAAACACTAAAACTCCTCGTCGCAATTTTTTTCTGTAAACTATACTAGAGCGCCTCTCTGTGGCATTGAATACAACTTCTATGTGGGTTTGTAAAACATTGAAACTTCCTCTATCCCATGATTTGTCTTTTACAGTTTGTGTAAATGCCATTTCGGTCAACAAGGTTTTGGAAACAAGGTTTAAAACTTAGATTCAATAACACACAGTGGCGCTATTTGTTGTTGATACGAAAATATTACATTGAAATGAAGTTCTTCTGAGGAATCGATTTTCCTATTAGCAACAAACAGCAACAATTTGTGTCATTAACTAAAATCAGTGGCGTACCTAGAACTTTTACCGCCTAGATAACATATAAGCGTGTTTGTAAATTTATCTTTCTTGCTTTTTTATTTAAAAATTCTTGAAGAACATAGTCAAAACTTATTAGTATTATGTGATAGCTTTTTCTCTATGGAAAGTATCGCTAGATTTCGCCGTCTTAAATCGCTCATTGTTGAACGAAGATAGTTTTTTTATCAATTTTAGTTTGGAAAAGCTGCTTTCACAACTGACGACACTTACGGCTATTGTTAAAAAAATCTTAGCAATATTACTATGTTTGGAACAGAGCTTCCCAGCCTGTATTTTGAATGAATATTAAAAGTTCAAGAGGCCTTTGTCCGCTTTTCCAACTGCTCGCCGTCAATGACAAGAAAGTTATTCACGTGATATTCAAAATTTTTGTTTAGAAGATTACATGGTATTAGGAAAGAATACTTTTCTGCAAGGACATGTTGTTGCTCAAAGCGAACTGTTATTTCTTGGAGAACTCTATCCAGTGACAAAAGCATTTCCCGTTGTATTTCCTCTTCTAAAATATATCCTCACGTCTCGCGAATGTTCACCACTCACAATATTTTTCTTCTAACTCGACGCTCAGTGGAAATCTCCAACTCTTCACACATTTTTTTGCTTCTGTAACTGCGTTTTGCATTAGCGTGTCCCTTTGTCCACTGAAATACATTTGTAAAAAATTTGTTTAAAGACACATTGATAGATATTTAACCCCTTTATTTGAGGTATTGTTGTGGGTCGTTAACTTCCAAAAGGACAGATTCGCATTAAATGGAGCTAGCACAGAAAAAAAAAAGATTCCAATGAGTGGAGTAATATTCCAGCGTCTGATCGTGTTTTAATATTTTTCCCTCAGATGTCAGTTTGTCTCAGATGTAAAATGTTTAAGAAATGTTTTTTTTTACAATTATTGTTATTACTTTTACTCATGCGTTCCAACAAGTTTCTACACTGTGCTTAACACCTTGACCAGGGACAGAAAGTAAAATATCTCATCGATGAGCGGAAGACGAAAAAACGAAAACAAGTGTTCGATAGTCCCAAAAAATGTTGTGGAATTTACTGTAGCAGATTTACTGTAGTTGTACTAGTAGTTGTACTACTATTTACTGTAGTTGCGATGTTTTTACAACGGAGCCTTCATGAGAAATAATTTCTAGAATATAATATGATTCTATACAACTTTACAATATTATTTTCCATTTATGCTACCTATTTTTCCACAGCTGCTATTAAAACAAAATCCAACAACTAAGAAACGTTAAAGAATGTCACAAAAATACACACCCTTTTTGAGAATAGAATATGTGCCCATTGCATTCCTTTAGTACCATTGTTTTCTCATAAGAACAATACATCTGTTTAACATTTTAATCTTAAGTTGGGTGTGTTTCGGGAGTTCCTTTATTTGTTCCATCTTCCATCAAGATAATATGTACTTTACTTTACAACTTAGTTAGGTACAAGTTAGGTACTTATTATTCTCACATGGGCATTAAAACTACACCAAAATTAAATTTGCATCATCAAAAGTTTACTCAACTTTTACGCAAACCATTTACTACAGCTATTTTTATCCGCAACACAATAATTACCCTCATAATCGTCAGACAAAATAACACCTTTACAACCGGCAATAACCACATCGAGTCGTCTCCAAGCACTCTCACTCGTTCGAGGAGCTCATAGCGAAGCTCCGAGCACTCGAGAGAGTAACTCGGTTTATTTTGGACAAGTTGGATGGGCGATTCTCGCATTCGCCCGCCGCCTCCACGTTCTCGGCGGCACGCGACCGATGTCCGCCTCCGTCGACGGCCTGCGGGCCCCGGGGCGCCGCACAGCGCATAACAGGTGTCGGATGTGTCCAGATAGTCTCCGTGGCACACTGCTCGCTTTAGCACGCTCGCAACGTTCACTTGATCACTGCGAAACGACGCGATTTCGGTTACCCGTCGAGAGCGAAACGTAGACGAAGCGACGCTACCGACACTCGCTTGGTTTTTTCCGTCCGTGGATCAAGTGAGACACGTCATTCACGGCCGAAATTTGCTGTAGTGTTTTCGCGTTTCTTACAAGGCGTTTTCTGTTATTTGTTTTTTTTCTTCTTCGTGGTTCACGTCGCGTAATTGGATTGTGATGAGTTTGAATACGCTGTCGGCGATGCTGTGAGAATAATAATTGTGGTATGTTGTTTGTAATGAATGCTTTGTATTTTGTAATGGTGATGAGTCGCTCTCTCCAGCTTTATGTCAAGAAATTTTAAATTGTTGTAACTTGAATTAAATTGATTAACTTTATGTATTCAATGCATGTCGATGTGTGTCAGACACAATAAGTTAAATAAAAATAATTCAATATTTTTAATAATTTGCAAAACAATTTGAGAACGATCGGTAAATTCTGGTTGATTTTGGCCTGTATGTTGCTGAGACTAGATGGCAACTGGGAAACAATCTGGGAATTTCCGGGATATTTTTTACCTTCTCTTTTGTCTCGTAATTCACAATTTTATCAAAATCCTACGACTCGTCTTATATTTTACCACTCGCATAATCCAGCGTTTTATTATGTGGGCAGATGTTACTTAAACTATGACCCAACCAGTGTTGCCAACTCCTGCTATTCTACTAAATTGTACCTACTAGATTTTTCTAATTTCTACTAAAATATTCCACTAGAATCAGCAATTCCCAACCGGTGGGTCGCGACCCCCAAGAAGCGGTGCGGAATTATGAGACGGTCGTGAGAGAAGGATAGCGAAAGGAAGTTGGGAACCGGTGTTATTTAATTATAAAAATATTAAATGTCACAAATAAAATAATACAAGATAAAATAAATATAAACACATACATGTAATTCGCTTTAATAACCTAGAGATCATCTTTGAAACAGGCCAAATAATATATTCTAATATACATTATGTAAAATACATAATAATATAACAACATCAAATAAATATGAACTCAGTGATGTATTTAGCTTTACAAAGCTAGCGATAGAACTAAAATAAAACACAAACACGTACTTCGGTTTAAAAATCTTTACTTTGGAATTTCTGTTTACTGGCTACCCTTGGTTGTACTATATCAAAATAATCTTCTACATTTTCTGTAGTATACGCATTTGTTTTTGTTTTTTCTATTACACTATCTGGGATATATTGTCACAGCATTTATGATATCGAGTTAAACCAGCTCTGATGAATAATATAGCTGTGAACATGGGAAGCTGAAGACAATTTATCAGTTTATTTTTTACAAGATTCATAGAGCTGAACTTCAGCATTAGAGTGAGGTAATATTAGTATCTCCAAAGCAAAATCAGCCAGTTTAAAAGGATTTTCATTTGCACCATCTTTATAGTTATATATCTCATACCAAAATCTTCTTGTATCATAAACTTTATTCCATTGGATTATGTGTATAGATTGCTACTGATTTTGAATCAATCAAATCTGAAGGTTTTCCTAGAGTTTCAAATAGATTGATAACGTTAGTTTTATTTGGTTTGCAAGCTTCTTCAACACATTAGGTTGTGTTATAAAGTTACAAAGTTATAAAAACAATATTAATATTTTCCGGTAATCTTATTCTTATTTGATTTATCTTTAAGGTACTAAAAATTGATACATCGCTCCCTAAGATTGATTTCACCAGAAAGTCCCTTTTCTTTCGTTTGCCGTAGTGTGGTTACAAAATTGTAACCTAAATAACAAAATTAATCTATATACTCATAGGTACTCGAAACCAGCAGGCAGCAGGTTTCGTTTATTACATTGATTTGTTTTGTCAACTTTTGTATACTAAAAATCTACTAAAAATTCCACTAGCCACTAAATTCCAGTTTTTTCCACTAGCACTATTTGAAATTCTACTAAATCTAGTAGAAATTCTACTGAGTTGGCAACACTGGACCCAACCCAACCCAAAAGTATATTGACCCGGTAAATTATCTGCTTGCATGTACCGGGTGTACCAAAACTATGAAAAACTCTTAAGAATAAAGTACCATTATCTTTATGAAGAATAGTAATGTTAATCGTGACTCTAATATTTCTAAATACTTTTTTCAAATAACATTTTTGCATAGCTTTGAACATAAAGGTACTTTACTCTTAACAGATTTTCATAGTTTTGGTATCACCCGGTACGTGCAAGCAGATAATTACAAGCTAATATTTGCATTTTATCCTATATTTTCATTTTTCAGTTGGTAACGCCATTTAATAGAAAAATATACATTTCTTCGTTTTTCCCTTAAAATTATAGAAAATGTAATTGTAAAAACTAACTTCCTTAAAACAACAAACGTTTTTCAAGTATAGAAGAAGAAACTTTCTTCCTTCACTTGGATTAAAATACACTGAACAAATATTGATATTTAATTTTGAGATGACGTGGTTTTCACACTATAGTAGACCGGCTGTCTCTCTACCACCTACGTTGCCATACCGTTTGTTCTATTTACAACACTTTTCAATGTTTAATTCATTATTATAATCTCCATCATTGGATTAGGAAATATCTCACAGCAACTTTTAGTGGCCGGGCAATTCATTTCGTTTTCGAGTTGAACCAGTGCACTGGTATAGGTAGTATTACTTAACATGGAGTTGCATGTTACAGTTGGGGACAAAACAATGACCGGTTTCGACGTAATAAAGTACTGCAACTGAATAATGCATGCCCGGCCGCTGGTTGTCATTCAAAATATATTGCTATGAATTCACAACAATCGACGGGCAAAATATAAACAAAACATTCATGTATGCGTTTCGAGAAAATGCTATTCCGTCTCTGGCTTACAGCCACAAAGTCTCACACAGTCCCGTGTGGGCTCTTTCAACCGTAAAAGGAGATACGGCCACAGCGAGAATTCACGTTATTTATGCCGATTGGGATCTCTAAACTCTAACTTATTAAGCTTTGTTAATTTTGATGGGACAGGTAGCACTATACACATATTTTATATCTAATAGATCTTTCCCATGGTATGAACACACCAATCTTTTATTTGATAACTGTATTACATCTAGCAAAAATGTAAAAAAACGTTTTCGAAAATTAGTAGGATGAAATATCTTTTCATCCTCGCATTCTACATGAAATTTGCTTTGAAACGAGTACCAACACGGCATATCCAACTACTACATTATAGGAGTTATCCTCAAAATAAACCATACCATGGCCAACTAAGAAACAGTCTTTAAAATTAAATATCTCCTAAACCTTTGGAAGTTTTGAAATAAACTAAACGGCATAGTGTTCGGATTCTATTCTATTCCATAATCTGATGTAGACTATACTAATTTATATAACTCTAACAATGCCCAGGCTATTCGAGGACGCCCACAAAATGAATATTATTGTCCATATTGTAGGAACGTGCATCAAGATGAGCACTCGAATTCCGTATAAAACAAGAATATTAATTATTTTGGATCGACATGCTCGATTAGAAAGTTAGTTGACCCGGGATCCAATCCAAGAAAGTTCTTTGCGACGACGCTCGTGAGCAATTATAGAAACAATCGGTTTTAATAATGGCCGCGGCCGTTTACTAGCAGCCAACTACAACCAGAAATTAATAAATCCCTCGCCTGTGTAATTCCGTTTATTATGCGATTGTGTGTGTATATTTTTGTGTCCAGTGAATTCTCGAACGTTATGGGAAAATAATAATTTCAGTGACCGTTGACCCCGTAATCGTGTCGACATGTTCTCAAGAGGTGGGAGGAAACCAGTTTCTCCGTCTCTCTCTTTCTTTCTTTCTCTTCTCGATTTTATTTTATATAATTATATAGTCCCCAGCGTTGCATCATCAATCATCTTGATAATTCCGATTCTCTCTTCTTTAAATCACCTCCCAGCGCCATCTACGGGAATAATAACTCAAAACGACCACGGCGTCGATATTTCAAACGATGTCACTTGAGTCTATACTTAATATAAATCTTTAGAGTCTCACAAGCTTATGCTAGTTAGATAGAGTCTAAAATTTCCTCTCATATGACACCCAACACGATATACCTAGCTCATGTAGTTTTCAAGCTAAATCAAGACAAGAATTTCCAAGGCCTACTTAGACACAAGTTTAAATTAGGTTTATCTAAGGATCCAATTAAGTTATTGGGATGAATTTAATAATACTTATTCACAAAAATTAAAAACTTTTAGAAAATAAGAACCTAATGTTAAAAAACTGCATTATAATATTTTGGGATTTGTTTTTTGTAGTTTGCTTATCCACCACTGAATTCTATTTGAAATTTCCTTTGAAATGAGTACCAACACGGTATATCTAACTGCTACATCTTAAGAGTTAACCTCAAAAAGAACGATACCATCGCCAACTAAGACGTAATCTTAAAAATGAAATATCTCGCGAACCGTTAGATATATCCGATTGAATTAAACGGCATGTTTACTAGTGTCTTTATTATTATCCGAATGCTTACTTATATTTGTCGCGAATCAATTTCATGCATGCGTGCGGCGAATGATTTAATTTGTCGTCATTGACCGCCGCTGTTGAGAAACGTGACCCAGTGTTTTGCTTAATTGCTTTCGATTATGCGATTAAACGTATTAATTTATATCCCGTATTCATGGCGTAAAGACATATTAATGAATTAATCAAGGGGTAACGGGGGGAGATGGGGAGGCAGGAGGGGGGAAGATTAATTGTACGCCATTGTGGCACCGGGATGACTTTGCCATCTGCCGTCTCCGTTTATTAAATTCCAAGGATTTTGCATTCTTTGCTGACGATGGACCAAGTCAAGATCCGACGACCCGTGTGAACAAAACAAACTATGGAGGATCAACAGCACATATGTAGGTACCTGATTCTGTTTGGCTTACGCACTTTGCCAATATTTATCTTCAAAGAGGCACATATTGTGCCTCTTTGTATATACATTACATGTATAGCACTATAGGTACTGTAAGTATATTTCTATACTACATGCATTTGGCTGTGTTTCTTCATTGGTTTCTTTTGATAATCTTGAAAGTGTTGTTTTAGGTTATACCCAGCTATAGCTATTACCAAACAGAAAGATATTCTAAATCTGGTTTAAAAGTAGATGCAGCTGGTGTTGAAATAGACAATCCAAGTGGCTGTTTGAATTTTAAATGAGTAGTGAGTAATGGATATGGGAATCATTAATCACTCGGTTATATTTATAGCTCGCATAATGCGTTTTTCAAAACAAAATACGTAACGCCATCGATCTCGAGGACGTATTTGGGTTTGCCTCCTTAATCATATATTATTTCCTCCAGAGTATTTTATGGAATTTCTCAATTTAGTGTTATTATTATGGTGCTGCGTAATAACATCTCCCAATCAAATCAGTTTTCTTTAAATAGACATCCAATTATTTCTCTTCTACTTAATTTTACTTGTACAGAGTGGAGGAATCGTCTGCAGCACATACTCCAGGAGGCAGGTGAAGAGTTGTTTTTTCGACCCGTTTCCTGTTGCTTAGAAAGTTGCCTGAATACAGACGTTGATTGAAATTAATATGTTTATATCAGTTTGAAGTGTCCATTTATTATCCTGCCCAGGAGGGAAACTTGACTAGCAAACCGTCACAGGATTTGCTACAATTAGTTCGAGTAATTCCGAACGGAATCAAACGACCTCTTTTAATAGTTATTATCCGCGTGCAATTAACTTGAATAAATGCAATTGTAAACATTCCTTCATAATTGCAGATTGTCTACAAAAAAGTAAGCAAATTTTTTTTTCGAACGAAGCGTTGGTTCACATGGACTGCACAACAAGGCACACGTCCTTGACTTTTAATTACACCTAATTAAAACGTTTAATAGTGTGATAAAGTATAATAATGCTAATTTGAACGTCCATAAATTACGTAGTCTAGTTGTCTAGTTTAAGTTGTTTTTTAGCTCGATGTACATTCTTCATTTGATAGCAATTCTACCACAAGATTCTAATTTCGACTAAATATTATATTCAGTGCTGAAATAATGCTGTGTGAATTGTATCTATAAGCGACCAAAACGTGACCAACTGTTTAAAATTTTAGAATTTATATATTTTGTAGAAATGAAACATAGATACTAATTTATATACACAGCGCACTCCTTATTGTAATCTCGGTTAACATTATTAATCGGCTATTGTTATCACCTTATGATTATGGCCGTGAAAACCAACGTACTTTACTTATACAATATTATTATAGGTAATACGATAGGTTTTCATTATGGTTTTGACGTTTCTAGAAATTCTAACGCAACAGTTGTGTGGTGTCGTTAGAAAAACAGCGTGGTTTGTTCACAAAAATTACTCACGTTTTGGCAATTTATTACAGCAAATACGTCTTTTCGAAGTCCTTTTGAGTCTATTTCAAAAGCTCATGCTCAAAGCGACGTTTCATCCTTCAAATAGAGTGTTTACCGCGTTTTGTGACCCTGAAAAGCCCTATCTATAATTGTTTACAAGCAATTAAACTAACCGGTTTTCTAGGTCAGCGTTTCTCAACCGGGGTTCCGCGGAATCCTGGGGTTCCGCGAGATTTCGTTAGGGGTTCCGCGGAAAAGAGCAAAAAATAGCGGTGGCGGTCGCCGGTTCATGGACACATATTCAGTGTCATTTTTATGTATTATTTTAGTATTGGATTATTATTTTAGTATTGGATTATTATTTTAAAAATTGGATTAATAAACAATGTCAATCCATGAACAATTTTGGTTTGGAGCCTTTCTAACACAAAAACGTTGGATGTAAAAACACTGTCATTTCGATATTACATCCAACGGCCAACAACATTCTAGACAATTATTCATTAATTTCAAATGATAATAATACTTACAATTATCTGTTACATAGAAACAAAATAACCTGTAGAAACAACAACCTGGCGAGTTATAGGTCAAAATCTAACCATTTGTTTTCAATATTTTTGTCTTTCCGAATGTGTAACAAAATAAACCTAAAATTTGAATCTGCTGCTCATAATGGTACTTTAGGAGAAAAAAGAGTTGTGGGCGGTGAATTTCAATATGATCTTATATTCCAGATAAGATTACTAACCTATCACCAGACAAGTTCTGAGCGTCTATGACAAAAATTATGTCGATCCCATTCAGAGAAAATCAATAATTATATGGAGTGATTTGCAATGCTAAAATTTATGCGGACAGGAAACTAAAGCGACTGCATTTAATTAAACAAAAAATAATTAAATTGATGTAAGTACTAATTTTGACAACGCAAAAAAATTAAACATTAAATTTTCACCTAGAGTTAATTTTCCTTGTATTAGTGCAGTTTTCAACATTGTGTGCGTATGAGCAAACTTTTTCTTATTAAACAAACTTAATATAAAAAATATAGAAATTATTTGTTATTTATGAACTTAGTGTGAACTTTTTTGCTCAGAACATAACTGCGAATACCGAACTGATGAAGCCCGCCATTTACTCTGTACTTATGTTTTAAGAATATGACAGTGAGTATTTTACCTTTATTGATTTTTAATTTTGTTGTGTGTTTTGCTCATTGCGTCTGTTTTCCACTTTAGTTTTCGCCGATGATGCTTTAATTAGCGAAACCGGTCCGAAGCAAATAAATATAAATTATTGCAAAAAGAGGCTTTTCTTTTCTCCAATATCAATCACTTGCAATATGGACTTCTCCCTAACCCTAACCTAAACAACAACAACAATTTAAGTCAGAACCTGACTAAATCTGACTAAAATGTTTCAGGACCTATCTATTTTTCAATATCTTAAAAAATATCAAATATATATTAAGACAGTATTTTAAATGGCTTTAACTTCTTAAGGAATATTAAGCTTGTTATCAATATATCCATATGAAACTTTTCACTCAGAATAAATGTTAATAAATGTTATTTTTTGTATTTTGACCAATGATATTTTTTTTAAATTTTTTAATGGATTTATTGTTTTAATTAATTATTTGTATTTTTCGTTTTCGCATTGTTTGATTTGGTTTTCTCTTCCTTTGGCAATACTTGAGAGGTCTGTAACTTTTGAATTAACTGAAAAGAACAAATACCTATAGAGAAATATCTGCAATGTTACAGAAAATGCATTTAATATACTACCAAAAAAGCTGTAAAAGAAGAGTAACATCGCTGGTTATTGGATACCAGCTATATTCCTGTATTATTTTTACAGAATCCCATATTTCACATACAGTTTCCTGTGAAATTACAACAGTACCACCGTAATTTTACACAGCAGTTTTCAAATTTCGCCGCAAAAGTACTTTAATTTCACAGTAGTAAGTAATTTTCAATCATTGAAATGAGTTTCTTTACAGACTTGTATCTGGTTACTTGATAAGCTACTTCACACGCCTTTCTCTTCGAAAAAAAATACTTGAAATGACATTAGGAAGGACATTCAATATTTTTTGGGGGGTTCCGCCAGGTTCCAACACAATTTAAAGGGTTCCGCAAGCGTAAAAAGGTTGAGAAACGCTGTTCTAGATTATGACAAATTGTGTAAACTATTTTCGATAAAATTTTATTCGAAAAAAACTCTTTTATAAAATACCCATTGTTAGTGTCAAAGTGTCAAAATTTGGAAGAACAAACTTTGATAGATACCTATTTACCATGAAATAGGTAAATTGTGAAAAAAAATACGATTTGTATATCTATATCCTCAAATATCACTTTTTGTTGCAATTATAAGCTCAAGGCCTAAGGTGTTTGGTCAGTATTTTAAAATACTGTGCTAGAAATCACGTTATTGAGGGCCATAAGTATAGCTACTATAATTGAAAACCTGAAAAAGTGGAGGAAAATATTTAAACGAAACTATTTTCAAAACATAATGTATCGATTATCATTCCAAATAAACTCATTAACAACCCCAATATTACGCAATCTTGACAGATTTTACCAACGGTTTTAATCAACTTTTTTTTTAATTTAAATCAAATACAATACATCTGAAACACCTGAGAAGTTTTTCTTTTATATACAACTAGTCAGATCAGCAAAATCGAGTCCAAGAGGACACCAATCACCTTACTTATTTACAGGGGTCAATTTAAAATTAAGTCTTAATAATTGTTATTCAATTCTCAAGATCTGTTAATTACTTGTGTAATAAATGAGTTCACAAAGTCAAGCCATGTTCTGCAGTAGGTCCTGCTACCATCAGCGATAGAAAATAAGATATATATTTTTTAAAATAGGTCCTTTGTCGTTGTTAGAGCCTGTAGACTACATCAAGGTGCACTCATCTCGTTGATATTCTCGTCGGACCGGATTCCTCAGGCTCCAAGGTCACCCACGGACTTTTAAATTCTGGTGCCCGTAATAGTTCTTCATTGTACACCGAAGTATGCTCGTTTCTCCTTATAGAAAACCATGAAAACGCGAAGAAACATCCTTAAAATACCAATTGGAGTTCGCGATTTTTTTTGAGGTTATCTTTGTGGAGAAATGTCGGTTATACTGTGGTTATACGGCAACCCATTAGATATACGCGACTCCATTTTGAATTATCTTTCATTTTACACACGGCTGGCTAATCTAGATATACACTTCCGGTGTTTCGTACCAAAAACAATAGCCAACGGATATAATGGCGGACGATTAGAATTATTAGAGCTGTATGATTGATGAGGTTAACAAATATCGCGCGTTTTTTTTCTGCTGATGGGGCGAATGATGAATTATCCTTTCCTTCAATTATCCCGTTGACGTTAATTTAATTGAGTAGATTCATGGTTAAAATATGCAAATCGCGCGCAAACTAAAAAGTGACTTTATTGAGCGAAATTTTAGTTGATGGAATGGCGGGAAATTGTATTTACAAGGCTATTATGGAAATGAGGTTGTAAATATTGACCTGATGAGGTCGCCTCAACCGATCCGACATTCTAGAGACGTATTCGCCATTAGTCAGTTATAAAAATACCATTGGCGATGAATCAGGGTTTATTAATAAGCATCTATGTTATTCCGTGTTATTCTCATGCAGATTTCTATTTCGAGAGGTGTTACTATGTTGTTGTTTCTTAACCTGGCAATGTTTCATTATGCGATTGCTTCAGGTGTTCTTCTGGTTGATCCTGTTCCAAAATCAAAAATATTTATTTTCTCCTAGACAGTGTATTGTATACAGTAACAGAAAGTAACTGACATTTTTTTAAACCCTCTGCTACCAACGTAGTACAGGTTTTAGTTAGCCAGCTTCCTCTTATTGACACATTTGACACAATTTAACATTAAAATGTTCAATCAAACCCAGTAAATAAATTGAATTATCGACTAAATCAACTTTTGTGTGTATTTGAGTGAATCAAAATACAACACAAATAATTCGCTGGTATATTTGTTGGACAGGGTAATTGTGTTAACGTTGAAAACGGCCATCATTATCATACGGTCTGTTTGTTCTAATCCAGGTTTATATAAAATTATAATTTAATACGGCCCATTATGCCGAAACTAATATTTGCCAGCAAATTGCCGATTGCGATTTATCTGCAACAATAATTTCGGTGCATTTAACTCGATCAAAGGCACCGTGCGGTGTGTTCATATCGATTTTAATGTAGGTATATGTCCGCGTTTGTAATTTAATTGTACACACAATTTTGCATGGACAATTATTGTAGCGTCGTGTTTTAGGCAATTTTAAACAACACGCTTGTGCAATTATTGTCGCTTAAGCGACTGAATAATTGGTTTATCGTAACTTTTCTACACTTGTGTAATGCTGGTGAAGATAGCCGGAAAGAATTTTGTCTTCAGTTTTGGATAAAAATATTGCTTAAGGGGGGATTCCGGTTTTATGATGAAAAAAGAAACATTTTTTTTCTGTACGTTATTTTATTATTTAAGGGGTTGTAAGAATGTGTGTAACACGTTTTAAGGCAAAATTTGCAAAATTAGCCAAGTTATAAGCAATTAGCCGACAGCGTGCAGGTGCAAAAAACATGCAGCGCGCGGATCGGTAGAGTCGCGCGCTCAACAATTTTTCCGCTCGAGTTTTTTAAGCCAAAAATCTTGCACTGTGTGGTTTTTTATTTGAGAAATTCTCTCGTGCACAGTCATGGATGAGAAACACTCAAGAAAAACTCCTACATGTGCTGATGGACAACAAAAAAAGAAAATTTTCTGAGAATGCATACCCGTGAAAGAAAAGCATTTGCTAGTATGGCTGCCGATAAATTGTCGACAGCGAAAGAAGAGAAAATTATAGTGTTGGGTTTTGGAGACGGGATATGGAAGAAGTGAGGTCATACTTTCGTTGTATAGGATCACTATATTGATGGAGAAATATACTAAAATTGGTTGAGCATCTGTACTGCCCTGTGGGATCGCAGAGTTGGTGCAAAAGGCGAAAAACTGAAGCCGAGAAAACTCTGGATGAATTCAATTACGAACTCTCACTTGGTAAAAATATCAAAAATGCCATCAAGCCGATTTACAACGACTTGTCGTCGAGAGAGTTGCTAGAACAGAGTTGACAGAGGTGACACTCAAAACAACATCTAAAGCTTCAATTCTACTGTCTGGCGCCTCGCACCCAAACATATTCACCGTGGCTCAAAATCTAACAAAATTGCGGCTTATGCAGCAGCCAGGCATTTATAATAAAGTGTTTTCTGCCATCCTTTAATCTATGACAATACATAATAGGAATCGTTATTGGCACGGAAACGAAGATATTTGCAAATGTGGCGAGAGCTGCGTTTGTTGCGGTCGTCGAGATGCACTAGAGAGAGGCTGCAAAATAAGCTCAAACAAGGCGAAGAAATGAGCAATTATCTCAAAATAAATTCTAAATACTTGAAAAGCTAATAAATATTTGTGCCAAATTTGAAATGGATTTATTGCATAGTAAAATTCTAAAAAGGTGGTAATTTTGGAGGAATAAACCGGAATCCCCCCTTAAACTGTTTGACAGGTGTTACCGCACCACCATGATGCCACTTTGGAAGAAATATTTTCGTACTTTTTACCATAGTTCATCATTTTGCAGGCACAAACCCAAGATTTCCAATCGTTCGTGGATTCTATGTTAGTTTAGAGGGGCAAGAAACTTTTGAAACAGTGTAGCCAACCAGGTAAAATATTTCGAAAGAGATAGTACATTTGTACGACAAAATTCGGTAGACTTTGTGGGGAGATTCAGTAGTTTTAGTAGATAGTTGGTATTATATGATATTGTTGCTTCTTGGTGCTATATAATATGAAGAATAATGCTGGAAAAAGTGATTGTTGAAAAATATTTTAGTGGTAGTTAGTGGTAGAACTTAGGTTGCGTAACTGACCCCACCTGGTGGATGTTGAAGACATCATAAGTAACCACACAATTTGTAAATCTATTTATTTTCGAATTGTAAAGTTGCTATTGCCTATTTGAAGTTCAAAGCAATGTGTTCGTTCTGACGAGCGAGAGATTGCACGATAAAGGTGAGCGATAAAAATAATAACGAGTTCACACACTGGTACACAAAGCACCTGTTCAAATAAGGCCAGTTGCGCATGCGCAGCAACAGAAAACGTAAGCCAACAACTGCTCAACGCGATCAATCATTAAATACAATTTCAATCAAACCATCATTATTTGCTAGCGCTGAGCAGAGTAGAGTTAGGTTCAGAGCCTAGCTGGCCTGGTGGAAGAAACAGGTAAAGGAATGCGAGGTCATAGGTGCCTTTAGTACAATGTACAGAGCAGGCTCTCAGTCAGGTCAAGAACCTCGACGTTTCAACTAAAAAAAAATGTATACATTCAAACGCAGCCACAACACAACCAATAAAAGTAAATCTTTATTGCCCTCTCGCATTCACGCACACACCGGCTCTCACGTATATACACGTAGTGCCACACACACAAAACTATACCGCAGAAAAAGCGAAACAAATCTTGCACCGAAAAAAATCCAGTAATTTATTACGGATTTGTTATTTATCCCCGACAGGGGTCGCTGTTTCGCGAAATTGCCGATTCCATATGCCGGACAGATCCGACGCAATGTCAATCGGAGACGTGCCCTTCATACGAATGCGATTATCCTGATCCTCAGGGGTAAATTAGACACGTCGCGATCTGCTCTTGTCACAGTTGCTTCGAAAGTAATAGCGCATGATCTAATTTGGCACCAAAGAATTTTTTAGCATTGTTAACTAGTTCATTGTTTGCAACCAACAAAAATAATACCTTGGTACATGTGCAACAATTGTTCTATTGTTCTGCGAAAATCTAAAATACTTCTTCAAAAACTACAATTCTATCTTTTTGGAGCCCCATGCAGCGCCATCTGTGAGACATCAGAACAACTATAATACACGATATCGTATATACCAGTTAGGAAACGATGGTTTTAGTGGATGGGACATTACTAGGGTTGCCATCCGTTGTCACCGTCATTGGCCTAGTTGTCCCGACGTCTCGATAAAGTCGTGTAAAGTCCCGACGCGTTTGGTAGTTATTTTATTTGTCTACTATATTTTTTCGTAATTTTAATCGACATCTGGGAAGACTTTTTGACCAACCAGGAATTTATGGATACTTACTTAATAATTATTATTATTTTCTTCACATCTCACTGCAACAGTGTGTAACAACACTGTTATTCCTTTTTAAGTTTTTTATATATATTTGTTTTTGTTTCAGAAATTAAACATATACCTAATGGCTACCAATGCCTCTGCGATATTAAAATAAATGAAGAAAAACGAAAAAGAAATTATACCTAAATTAAACCTTACATACAAAGTTTCACAAACAAAATCTTTTGAATTTTTACAACACGGAAATGCTACAAAACAATTCACAAACTGTGCGGTTTACATTTTATTATAAGAAATTGCCAGAGTACAATCTAAACCGCGCTAGAGTAGTATTTATGAATTACTTTTTTTCTGGGAAATCTCATTGTGTTAACCTGATAAAAAAATATTTAAAGGGTTTTAACAATTCTGAACATCTATGAATTGTTAAGCAATAAGAAATCCCTAATATTATTTCTTATTTTTTTCCCATTCATTTTGTTATTGCAGGTTGATTTGCATTTAAATAGGGCTTTTTGTACTGACCGTTGTGTGTTTAGGAAAATAATGGATTTGGAAATTGAAAAAAGACACTCTTACGTGGGTGTAAACCATGTGTCAACAAACACACGCTCAAACATGTTTTTGACCTTTTTAAAATGTTATATGACCTGAATAACAATTACAGCATTTATTTCATAATTTAAAATAATATTTAGGGGTTGCTAGCGGCGCTGAAACTTTATTTTAATGTTTTTTTTAAATAAAAACAATATTGGTATGTATTTTTATGTGTATTTTAATAAGTTTGCATACAATATCAATAAAAAACTAGTAAGACAATTAAAGACAACAAAAAAAGTGAGCCGATTTTGTTTACCCATTCACGAACTTGTCCTTACTTTTTATAGATAAGCTTGTAGACCAAACTTCAGATTAATAAATTACGGCAGTTATTGTGTACACAGACAGACGGACATTTGTGCCAAACTCAATATACCCCTCAGCACAGTAAATGTGGGGGGTATAAATATCGAACAAATTGTAACCGGTTCTGGTATCTTTTTGTCATAGAATCTGGATCTGGTCAGAAAACATAAATTGTGAATTGACTCCAGTTATTGGGAAAACCAAAACCCAAAGAAACATCATTTGTACATTTTGGCACTGATTTTCTCAAAAACTGGGCATAATTTAGAATATCGGCATTGATACTAAAATTCTACGGGAAGACCCTGTATAATTGTTATTTTATATCGTTCTTTTTTGTTTTTTTACAGTTTGTGACCAATGTTTTTATTTACATGAACTAAGGTTGCATAAGTAGGTATATTAATTTTAAAAACATTATTGTGAATTTAAAAGGTAATTATCCATACCGTTATATTACATTAAAGAAATTTTCAAAGAATATTCCAAGAAAGAACAAGAATGTTGTATTACAAAAAAGTGAATGCGATTTCGATTAGGAACTATTGCGTGTATGATTGCTCCTTAAATGTTTCTTTTATCCCTTATAATAAAGTCAATGTTAGCTTAGACAGGTAAAATCACAATGTGTATTTTCCCGGTTACTAATGTCCCGACAATGTTACCATAAAATATGGCAAACCTAGACATTACGTACCAGAGAACGGGGATATGGGTTTCCTTGCTTTTCTGGCAGAATCTCCACATAGCCTCGTGTGCTAGGTGAGTTACACAGTGGACGAAAGCGAGAAATTGACAGTATCAACAAACAAGAAACCACCAACAAAATCTACTACGCTCTGAACAACACCATCATAAGCGACTGGCTTATTAACTTGATTTCTACTCAGAAACCGTATTAAGGTAATGCTAGAAGCCATGGAGATACAGTACTTGAGGAGAATTAGAGGGGTGACTTTGAGAAACCACAGCAGAAGCCAACAGAATCATATAGGAACGGCAGTTCAGCTGGTTGGGCTATCTCCAGAGGATGAACATGGATAAATGGGAATGAGGAACAGGAATGTAGAAAGAAAAGGTTCCGAAAAGAGTGCTTAAACCCCAGATAGCTGGAAGCAGCCTATCTGACAATCCAAGAGTTGGAAAGATGATGGAAGACCTTAGAAAGATCCGCAATTGGAAGAGCATGACCAGAGACAGGAAGATATGGTGAAGACCGATCAAGAAGGTGAAGCCTCGAATCCGGCTGTAATACCACAGGAAGGACGGAAGGGGAAGGTAGTGGAGTGAACCAAAAACTAAAGAGGCAAAAGAGGGAAAGGTGTGGAAAAAACTCGTTCACGTCAAAATTTGAAGCTAAACAGTCATGGTCAAAGTGAAAACAAATCACTCTACACTTTGTTTACTTTCTGGCACAGCTTCCTTTTCCAACATTATTGTCAAACCTTCCTCTTCTATTTTTATTTTCGTTTGTTTGTTGTCGTTTGGTTATCAGGTCTTTGATTCAGTGTGTAGGGTGTTCACCAGGCCTTACAAAAACTTTCACAAATTTTGATCTCTTTGCCATGATTTTCAGTTTTTGAAGTTTTGTCTCTAGTTCTGTTGGTAAATGCTGTTCATCATCCCATAGGAGATAATACGACTTGATCAAAAAGTTTTCATCGCAGCCTGTATAAACAAAGCAAAATTCTTTTACAAGAATATTAATTATGTTACAACCACTGTTTACTAACACTAGTTCGGAGAAAAATGTTGGTCTAATTTTACGCAACCTTGTCCTACTTTTTCTACAATACACAGTTTCTCAATATACAATAAATAAAAAAAAAAGCGTTTCAGAAGTCTAAGTCATTGTAGGATACGCAATGTAGCACGAAAAACAATTACCCAGCGAATTGTTCATTTGACTTTCACAAGTCGAACAAGCACAAGCAATCATCCTTTAAAGGATGCAGGAGATAATGCGTCTCGTACAGCAATTTCCGGCGAGTATAATACGCGAAATACCCAATATACGATCTGAATGCAGCATCCGAGATATTCACAGCCCTCAAGTAGGCTAAACAAAGCGCATCCACGTTTACGTATGTGTATATGTGTCGGTAATTTATAGGGCAAGTTGTTATTCGTAGTCGTCGTCGTTGCCATGCAACTCCCTGATCTGATGCTAAACAAAAGACTGCTTACAATGGCAAACTTGTTCCTCCGTAGGAACGAGCTGAATGTATGCGCTGCTGCTATTCAAACTTGCTTTTTTGCCTCTCATAACAACAGAGGGGACCTCCATCTGGAAGAATACTTCCATCGGAATTAATATTGAAGTTAATCGAAAAAGTTTTCGTAAGTTATAATTAAGGTTCTCCTCGTTTTTTCCCTCTTGTGCTCGCGTAATTACTAGTTTGATAAGATCGCTTAATAACTTCTATGGGAAAGTGTGGTGAAACAACAAACTTGCCTCTACTTATTCTTACTACCTAAATATAATTATTTTCAAGGGGAATTGTTCGTTTGTTCGTTCGATTCTAATTTTAATAATTCTATTGTTCGTGTATTTGAACTCGTAAATTGAATTAACTGTCTATTCACCGATTGAACGAATGATAATGCCATCCGAACACGATGTTTATTGGAAAATTCGCGATTTAGCTCGACCAAATTGAACGTACGCGCCAAATTAATTCACAATTAGCAATTAGTTTGGTCCCCGTTTTCGATTTTAATTCGAACGATTATGTTAAATTGGATTTCGAGGATTTGGATCCAATTTTAAATTTCAAGGAATACTTTTCTAATAATACGAATTACTTAGAAACACGAGCTTCATTTCCGCGTACAATCATAGAATTAGACACGCGCATCTTTGTGTGCCTTTCGTGATGCTTTAATTATTATAGCGTTAGTTTTGTTTTGTTATATTGACCCTATTTAGTGAAATTAATGTTCATAAAGTAGAACTGCCGTTGATTTTACTATATCATTCTACCATTTTGTCCAAGGACACAATTGGTGGCTACTCAAGTTTGTCTTACTGCAACTTAATGTCCACACGCATGTATTAGCTTGAATCCAATAATGGCAACGTAATGCTCAACAACAGAATTTGAAGGTTATGGAGTGATCACCAATTGAGCAAGCCTGGAAGTAAGTGGAACAGCGTACAAGAAGCAGATATCAGCATGCAGAAATTCTTCAGACATTTGAACAAGCATTCTTCAGGAGAACAGGCAAATTCCACAGACAATCTTTGAAGACTCGTCAAAAGCAAGACTAAGCATTGCTTAGCTATTGTTCATATCAGGGAAGAGATATTTCAGATAGCTCTAATGGCTCTACAGTCAAGGGCTCTACACTTTTCCCAACTACAGAAAATAGACTTAAGATCCACTAGAGTGTTGTTGTCCTGTTAATTTATAATATTGACCTAAAATAGCTAAACGGAAATTTGCAAAACTCCCGAAAAGACAATTCTTTTATCCCATGTTCTTCAAGCGAAATGATCCTAACACAAATAATACTTTAATGACAATTAAGAGGATTTAAAGTTTTGGGAATTCTTTGGTTACGTGAAGTAGAAGTGCTCCGGAATAATGCAATTATGGACTTTCTACTTAAGAAACTTTTATAACTTTACTTAGATGTTAAATAGAAATTCCCTAATTGCATTAGAGTTTGTTGTGAATAAGAGACAAGAGAGTTGATAGGAGATAGAGAGGGAGGGAGGGGAACGAGGGGGGAGTGCATAAGTGCTCCGACAATATCTTTAATCAGGGTAGGAATTCAGGAAAGTTGGCCGGAGACATAAAAGCACTGAACTCGGCAGTAGAATTACATTCAATTGTAAATTCCCATTGTTCATGAAAATTACGTTTGTTTCGGAATAATTTCGTCTTTTTGCGAGGGGCGGGCGCGGCGCAAAGTTTTAAAAGTTAAATTAGACAATGTAAACCAAACGAAATTTTACGAGTTCCACGCATTATAAAAGTAGTTACGAAGTTTTACCTTTTCTGGAATGGAAGGGCGGGGGGGTGGGGATGATGTGGAGAAACTCATTTCGCCCAGTTCTCATAAAACATCTCTGGGGGGAATGGGAATATAACTTCGCGTAAAATAAAAATTGCCCACACGGTCACGCGCTTGTATGCGTATACGAGATACATGAACGCGAATAAAAAGGAAATAAAGGCGACATAAAAGGTAAATTTGCATAACACGACTTGTTCTTGGTTGCGCCTCGTATACCCCCTCTGCCGGGCCATACAACAACACTGTTTTTGAATTACAGCCGGCATTACATAAATTCTCCACGGCACTACACGCACACATTCAATAATAACGCCGCTAAATTTGTAATAACGCCATAAACACTTTTTACGGCCTGTTGAAAATGTAAAACCGTAATGAATCGCATTCAATTCCTGCGGAGGTTTCTAACTTATTGATTCCGGAGCCGCCAGCTTTCGTATAGGTTGCTGCTCCCACCACGATGGCGCGACCCCCACGACAGACAATAATAACACTTTGCCAATATTGTATACCTATTATGTAGGTATTTTTAGAATGGCCAGGTGACCAACCGCCAATAAGAAAATTGATTGATTGATTTGATGTTTTTAAAAGGTTACACACACACACAAATGTATTCAAATCAAACGATACGCTTTTCAATGTTCCTAAATGGAATAGGCTGGGAACAAAAAAAAAACGATTATAGAATGAAAAATAATTATCGACCTGTTGATTTATTTCAAATTGATTTTCTATTTAAACAAATTATTGTTCTGTTGTAAACAAAAAAATATAAAAATGTATCCCGAGCTAGAATTGAACCAGCAGCTCTAAGTTTCATGCCAAGCGTGTAGCCAATTACACCACCAAAACTATGGAAATAAGGTGGCTGGTCGTAGATGGATTAAGATCACTCTCACTAAAGCATCAACGATACGACACCTAGTAGATACAGATGAAAGAGACGTTATAGAAAAAGGAGACTAAAATTCTACTGTTTTTCAAACCATTTATTTTGTTGATACATGGTTGCCTATGCTAGCATGTTGATGCATGTTTTACACTGTTAACTGAGCTGCTTATATAATAAAAAACGAGCAAAGGAAACAAAAAGCATACCAGCAAATTGAATCTGTCATAGTAATTAAATTTTTCATTATTACTATCAAAACCTGCCAATATTAAAAGATTTGAAACAACACAGGGTATATATTAGGTATAACATAATAATATATGTAGGTACCTAACTTGTACGCCTTGACATTTACTTATGACTTGATAATAGGTTTGTTATTTTTAAAACACATCATTTTGATAGTATATAATTTGACCAGCACATAACCAAGGATATAAATGGCGGACATGAAGTTTATAGACGTGCTGTAGGCGAGAGTATGAGTTTATCTACGACTCATAACTTCCATTTTCTTTCGAATATTTTAAATGTATTTATCAGTGGTGGCGATGGAAACATCCAATCGACTGTCAACCACGTACATAGATCTTATGCCTGTATAAAATAAGTTTGTAACGGTATTTTACTTTAAAATCAATTGATTTTGACTTAACAGTCATCATCAGGTTCTCTGAAAAGATAAACAATATGTTACTCACAACACACACGCACGACAGGCACACACTAAAATGCAAAAAAATGCAAAAATCACAATATACAACTTGTAACAAACGTTCAAAACGTATATTAAACATGTTTTAAACTATTGCAATTTAAAAATTTTTTTATTGGAACTGCTGTGTAGCTGTCCGCTGAGCAATTAAAAGACAATTTTCAAATGCAAATGTATCGGATGCTTGGTAAAGATAGCAATTTTCAAATTGTGATTTAATACATGTTAAAAAAAACAAAAAAAAGGTGTTGTTTGATTTTTTCTATAATAATCCTACTTTATAGAGAGCGGACTTAAATAAGCAGATTTATCATACTAGACATAATGTGTATTGCATCAGTATTTCACCGATATTTGACTAAAATGTGGTAATAATAACCGAACACCATGCTTTTTTTCAAATGTTTATCAGATGTTTGAACACAGAACATACCCCATTGCGGCCGGCTTATAATGAACACAATCTTCTTTTTCTTCTTCTTTTGACTTGTTCAATATTTGTTTAGTTGGTGAATCCCTTTATTATTATTATCGTTTATATGCAAAAACTACCGAATCTGCATCCAACGATATATATTTTGACGTTTCTTGAACTTTACCCTGAGCAGCTCGCCGTTGAAACAAGTATTTCTTGGAAATGTCATCATTATGTCGACACTTTGGGCTGAGAATATACAATTGGGCAATTCGAATGCAAATTTACTTTACAATGCGATCTGTCGCCCGTTGCAATTTTCGTAATTTTCCAAGATTCACTTTCACACACAGGTGTGCTCCACACAACGGCCCACACTGCAAAACTGACGGACGCCTACACCAGCCGAACCAGCTGAGCACATCGGGCTCACTTAATCTGGTTTCGATAAGGAAATGCGTTACCAGCTTGAAATGTCAGCAAACGTTAGCATTAACCGCTCACATTTGCATGCCCGATACTATTTATTACCAGGCGAATTAGCGACGAGCGGACGAGAAGAAAAAAAATTCCGTGTAGCCCGCGATAGGCAACAAGCAGGATTTGCATAATCAAAAAAGAACTGCGCTGCCTCGAGCAATTTGTCAAGAGAGGTGTAATCTTACTTTCTATTGTACAAAACAAACAGTGTGCTTGCGCTTGATTGAAACAAAACTGTGATTGCTAACTATTAGATACTACCTAACATCAGATATTAGAAAATCTGCCTTCCAGCTATATAAACGATGACATTTTGATACCCATGTTAAGAGTAATTGAGAAGTTTCTGCTAGCATTAAAGAGGGCTTATCGTTTAGTCTAGTAAATCGTCATTAGGTGGCTATTAGTTGACAAACCAAGATGGCGGAGCGCCAACAGCTGACTCAAAACAAGTGATCTGTCAAATCGAATTTAGGTTAAGTAGGTAGGAGTGACAATCAGTATGAATGGGTGCCTTATTGTAACAATTGGTGATGTCACGTCTCCATGTCGAGTATCTCGTCGGATGAAAACAAATTCTTTTATTGAATTAGCTAGACGGGATAACAATTAAATTAGGCGCATCCGCAATATCTGTGAGCGACCGGAAGCTGAAATCAAACTCTAAATTCTACTCCAACTTTGTTCGAAAACAGTAAATTAGCTCAGTGGTAGTGCAATATTCGCGCTGCATTGTAATATTAGTTGGGAATTTAATTTGTGAGCTATGTAGTTAGATTACGGACGTCACTATGAAGTTAGTGGGGTCTGCTATATACGTAATGTACTATATATAAATTTACGGCTACAAGAAGCAGTTAATGCGTGTATTATTTTTTTACATATTAATCCTTAAATACTTTAAAATGTATATTTTACATATTTTTTTTCTGTTGCAGGTACGCATTGTCATTGTTGGAAAGCAGTAAGTACAAGAATATTTAAACAAATCACATAATAATCCTCTAACGAGGTTGGTAGGGATTAATGTTGGCCCTCAGAATTAAGACCTTTCAACACAGTCTAAAATTTAAGTATAACTTTTTCAAGTAAAAGTTTTCTGTGTCTAACTGCCTAGGAAAATACATTTTGTAATAACAGAATTTTGTAATAATCAATTCAATCTTGGTAATTCCTTAAAATTTAACTTATTTAACACCTTCTAAAGTAGGTTTTACTAGAACAGTTGAATCAAAGACAGAAAAACCATTGAAAATCTTTGAAAAGGCTATAAACAATACCAAGAGACAAACAGCTTTCAAACGAAAAATTCATTAAATGGATAGAAATCTCAGAGGGTTTTCTCCAGAAAGATTTAAATAAGTGACCATAATGCCGATATTAAAAAAGCACAACATTCTATCAGTTGGGCCAAGCTTTTGTTGTTAAATTGCTTTTTTAAGTTGCAGAAACCAAAGAGTCCAAAACTATCCATACCTACTGCTTCTATCTTAGTTCTCTTGGCAATAAAAGTTTTGAAAGATATAATAATACCTATATACCAGTATTATATTTTCATGAGTTCGAATGTGTTTAGTAATATGCAGTTAAGAAAGACTTTTTTTAAAAATTATTTTTCCTATACGTAGACGCAGACGTAGACCATCAAATTATATTCACCAGATATAAGAAAGAGTAACGGTTATTTTGAGGGGTCTGGCGTTATCAGGAGACTTTTCCAATAGAAGCAGATAGCTGAGAAAGTTCGGCTCGCCAATCGTGCCGCAATTATGCATATACCATTATAATAGTATATGAAGATGAAGACAAGTTTGGATTGTTGTATACTTGAAGAACAATGATCAGAATAATAAAAGTTTAGTGGTCGTTTAATCTTTTATGCAGGTCCTTTTAAAATAAAATGGTTTCCTTTTAGAAATATGGGTTAGAAAGTTTGTTCTGTTCCTGATTAATGACACATTTAATAAATCGTTCTTCGGTTGTGATCACTTTTCTATTTTTTGTGCCCACATAGTGCAGATTTTACAATCGACGATTAACGACATCGCTGACTGCGTGGGCTGAAATGAAAGTAATTCAGTTTCTCCGTTTAAACAAAAAGATTGCCGGCCTCCGAGAATGGACAAATCCAGTTTACTACATTTTCTAACGTTATCTAATAACACCGTACGAAACCCAGAAATACATTCATATTCTATACACAAACGTGTTTTCTGAATATTAATAAGATTTACCGTTGTTGGGTAACGGGTTCTCTAAACAAAAGCTGTTATATGGGTAATAATTTGTGTGTCACTGCTCGTTGTTGGAGAGTTGGAAATTTTCGTTTCGATCCACAGAGGGCGCGGTAGCGTTGCGGTAGGTCTAATTACCAAGTTCGCTTAGTATTAATCAAACTTAATTGCGGATAAATTGGAAATAGAAAATGGCGAAAAAGGCCATTTAATTGCCAATTGCATTTGTTTAAGGGGTTAAAAGGTTAGGTTAGGAGTATATTCCGGTCGTGAATATGTCCACCGTAATGGCTGTAAATCTCGCGTATATGTGTGCTTCGTGCCCGGTTTAGTGTACTGGAAGTTTTCCTATCGTTCCAGAATCCAATTACACGCTGATTTATTACTAATGGTTGACTAGTGCGCTGTATTACAAGTGTTAAGGGGAAGAACTAGTTTCAACGTTAAATAATGAGCGAGCGCGGTGGTTTTATTTGTTAATTTCGAACCGAGTGATTTATCACCAACCCCGGCCAACTAGCTCTCTAAACTCTTGTTATGGTTGGGGTAACTTCAAGAGAGGCTAAAAGCACTAGCAAAACCTTTAACTAACTTTCGGATATGATATTTCATACCTTATTACAGTGAGAGCCTTATTTCAGAGTTCCATGTTGAAGTCTATGATTAGTTGGGCTCAAGAAAATGCGGAGATATGTAGCTCTATATGAAGTGTGTTGAATCGAGACCAAACATACGTTTAAAGTAACACATACGTGTTTTAACAATATTTATTTAATTGGCGATAATTACTGGTTGTATTGATTGTACTGTAAATGCAAAGGTGGGCACCGTTAACAAATAGTTACCGTTGACGTGTGTTTCTAGTGTGAGAGTTAAGTTCAGTTTTTCTCTGGCTCCAATTTTTCCAACTTTTAATTTACATATTAAATGCACACTACAATAAACAAATAACACTCCTCATTTTAAATCGCCCAAAATTTCAAGTAATAAATTCCATATTTAGCCGATATTAATGGGCATAAAAACGATTACGTATGCTTAAATTTATTAAACGATTAATTAAATAATAAACGTCAGTGAAACTTTTTGAAATAGCGCCCGCGAATAATAATATTATATATAAATGATATTAATTCAATAATTCGGATTACGATTGTGTTCCAGTGCGCGGGTTGCATTTTACGGTCCATGGCCGTTCACAATTATCGCCGATAATTATTCTGCAAATTTCAATAACGTCGAATAACGACACTAATAGTAATAATAATAATCATAATAATTCGATTGAGTCGGTTAATAACGTATAATTTAAAAGAAATAAATTATTCACCAGAATTCAAACAGTAAAAAATACATTTTAATCAGAAATAACAATAAAGCCGTATTTCTATTTTGCGGTCGCAATTGACTCATACTAACACCGTTACAATTAGGTGTTACAATTAGCAAACTGTAACTCTGTTTTAGTAACTTTTAGGTTTGAAAAATTGTGGCATTGATATTGAATGTCAAAAATAAGAGGGCATTCATAACCAATTTTTTGTAGAGATTGCAAGGAGATAGTGACTGGTACCTTTGATCATGATCTTCGTCCCCATTTCCATCGTTTTTTAAAGAGAAAGAATGTAGCCGCACTTTGTTTATTTGTATTTTGAGTTATTTGATCTTGTCGTATTAAAATAATAGCCTCTTAATACAGTTGATGAACAACAGACTAGTAAGCCTTGTAAGTTAACTTGGAATACAATTGAATCGATGAGTGGAAGAACCATCGAGCTTATATGACTAGAGGGAGCGTGACGGCCTTTGTTTGTGGCCAAAGATAATAAGGTCGAAAGTCGTATATTTTCTCGTTCCCAATGTAACGCACCAATGAGCGGTCAGATTAAACTGGCGGCTATATGTTAAATTTGAATTAGGTAGTCGCGTATGGCGTGAAAGGTAACCTCACAAAATAAAAATCCTTTTGTTTTTGAATGTACATACATTTGTAGTACCTGTTATAATTGTGACATTTGTTAAAAAAGCAATTGAACCATCCAAGAGCAATTAATTCGCTATTCCAGTTCTCTGCAAAAAATCTTTTTCAGTGACATTTGTTCAACCTTTATATAGTAACAACAGAATCCAGTTTTTTATAGGTTTGGACAAAATGTATTCTCGCCTGTAAGATTTTATTTGTTTCTGCACATGATTTGTTTATTTTCTTTAATAGGAATATGGGTAATAAACTACAAGCAAAATGCAACTTATAATAGGAAAATATTTTATTTGAACAAAATTTAACTACTGGTTTTTAAACAAAATGGTGTTGGTGTAAGAACTACGAACTCTTTTTTCTGATTCTAATAACATGGTTTTACACAAATAATGCTCCATTAATGTTGATACATTGCACACTTTTTGTCTTAATCGCATGTTGTAACGAGACAATTGGCGAATTCGAGCAATTTTCTTGCTTATAGTTCTTGGTAGTTCTTGCTAATGCTAAAACTGCCCGTGCTTGAGGAGACGAAGATAAGTCTGAAGTATGTACGTCACCCATATATCGAGGATTGTACCTACAATAAAATAACGTTAAAATATACCTAAAACAAAGTTACATATTACATAAATTTTCTCCTTTTTCTTGGCAGTGCTGAAGGATGTTCCGTTGGTGTTGCGCTGTGTGGCACTTTCAAAGCTCGTAGTCGTGGCAGTGATTGTTGACTCTGTGTGTCCACTAGTGTCTGCTACAACTGCATCTTCTGCATCGCTCATACTATCTGTGTCCGTATTTTCAGTTGGTAGATCACTCGTAACAAAAATACTTGGCACCGCACTACGGGAGAGTTATGGTCTTCCGTCTTTTCCCAGTTTATAATCGCTATTAGAAAAGTGTCTTGAACACAACACAGTTGTTTTAAAAACCCGACTTTTTATAGGTATAGCTTCAATCCGAGCTTGTTTTGAGTCCTCAACTGTTGGAAATCTACGAGAAGGTATATGTTATAATTTAATATTACTGTATTGCGGTAATAAAGGTCATACCTGTGACACGTTATATTTTTTGATGCTTCCTTTTTACAAAAGCAGCAGCTTCGCCCCATTGTTACCTCTTAACCATGTAAGGTACCATCTACATGCATCTACATATGTAGGTAAACAAACTCATAACCTCGATGTAAACATATGTTCAAAATAATGGCGGTATCTAGCTTCTGTGCGCATGCGCGAACAATGTGCACGAGAATCTACACGAAATTCGACCTTATTGACCAAGGTATGTTGGGCCAAAACAAGCCAATGCATTGGGATAGGCCGTACTCCGTCTAGTTATAGATGGTCTAAGGGAAGAACAGAATCAGTCCAAAACTTGACATTTTAAACTGAGATAGCCATTTTGTATAAAATTTCTCAATCTTTTCGCAAATATACAAAAATAATATAAAAATATATAAAAAAATAATCATATATATTATCAGTACTGTTGTAGAAACACCGTTCTTCACGCAATGACTGGAAGAACAGAATCCAGTCCAGAACATACTGTGTTTTTCCACTCATTGCATTGTGGGCGGTTGTTTTTAACAGATGACGTCATAGACATTTTTTTAAATGACAACCCTATATTTTTGTCAAAAATACAAAATATACAGGATGTTCTATTTCAAATTCAAAAGTTTGAGGTTATATCTCAGAAACTGTAAACGGTGCATCAACGATAGTAACGCCAGTAACTTTACATGGTTGCAAAATACTTAATTCCAAAAATTCGTTAAATTCGGTCGAGCCCTTTCGGAGATTTTGTCACTTTTATTTCACAACCTTCAATTGTATCTTTCTCGAAAATTTTCTCGTGTAAGGCCATAAAAATATTATGCTACCACTAAGACAATTAAAAGGTCTGTCATATTCATTAAAAGATATAGAGTTGTCACTTAAAAAAAATTTAGATGACGTCATCTGTTAAAAACAATTGAAGGTAAAAAAAATTATTTGATATCATAAGGTGTATTTTGATAATTATAAATCGACGTGTTCGAGGATTTTTTAAAACAGCAAACCGTTCTTGAGATTTTGTCATGTTTCCATACTTTACGCGCTCACTGTATAGATGGCTACACCACCCATACTTTCAAACAATCAAAACAAACTAAAAATCGTCCCACACCAACAAAATCAGCATACAAAAACCCAATACCTTTTAACTACCTAAAAACTTAAGAAAAGTGATGCACTATTTAGAAGGAGAAGATCTTGAATTTTATTACCATATTACTTCTTGGGAAACATTAAATCATGATGAAGACTAATGACAAGTTTCATAATGTTGTTTTTTTGTTAGTTTTAATTTTGTTTCTAATATTAAACTTGTTGTTCCTTTCGTCTTTATGCATTTTTATTTACCACTTTACTTACCACATTGCTATTTACCAACAGAACAAAAGCAGCCGATGTTTTATCTAATTGCTTATTTAATATTGCCTTTGAACCAAAATTTACTTCCAGAACAACTGCAAATGAAGTTTAGTACAACTTTTCTGTACTTACCAAATTTGTAAAATACACAGCTGCCGAATTATACAGTTTTTTTAGTTTACCACAAACGCCTGATTTCGACTTATTTTGTTCTTCCACTCACCAATTCAATTAAGTAAGTGGAATACAAAAATTATTCATATATTCGTTAAATAAAACAATTGTTTATTTGTGAATGTTAAACTTTTGTATTTACAAGCTTGTAAATACAAAAGTTTAACATTCACAAATAAACAATTGTTTTATTTAACGAATATATATATACATCGTGAATGTGTAAGATGGAACTCTTCATACATACAATAAAAATTATTCAGTTAGATTGTATTCTAACCTTACTAACTTGACAGTAGCTACAGTACCACATGTTGTCCGCAAAAATACTCGATTACTCGAATATTCGATACTAGATTTACCTCAATATATTTAGTAGCCAGAATTTCTAAATTTATATAAAATTAATGACGCAGAGAAAATTTCATATTACACATACTATCTTGACAGACATCTTGGCGCAGTCGTTCATTTAGGACAATCAACTCATGCGCCAATTTGTAACTAAATGTCTATTACATAATGGAGAATAGCTTACATATTGTTAAGTTTCGTCCTTATACTGGCACATTTCGCAATAAAAGGTCGAATAAATATTTTAACCTGAATTCTACTTCAACCTGGAAATTTCTTACTGTAGGTAGACTTTATAGAAACTAGAAAGAGAGATTGTGGATGTTCAGAGAGAGATGGAGGAAAAGGCTACACGTTGGCATCCCAAGAGGGGTGGCACAGTAACATCTGTTGTTATGACGTATAACCATTTTAACAAGTTCCTTGAGTGTGCTGGCGCGGCACCAGCGTAAATTCTAGGCGACTATTTACTTTTATTTACAAACACGCTACCCAGTTTCATAAAAAAATCGATCTGACAACAATGTATCACTTGTGACGTGATACCTGGATACCGTCCAACCAGTGTAAAGCTGCCATAAAGCTGCAGAAAGCGGAACATTCAGGTATTTTATTTATTATTTATATTCTATTAAAATAGTCTCTTATTTCGACTGATGTTAAATATTTTGATTGGCTCGTCTGGTCGAAGTAACAATTGAACCATTTTGAAACCATACATTACGTTGTAAAGTATGGATATAGAACGAACGTATTAACATTAATTCTGATAAATCAACAAATAGATTGCAAGAACAGCTGAATCGTATAATAAAATCCAACACTAAAGAATCTAAAATCACTGGTTATGTTTTGGGGAAGCATTTTATTTATCAAAATTGGACGTAAAGCAAAATTATGTCAATTATAAACGGTGCGACCTCGGTCCGCGTTTAGACGTTCCACTTTGCCATTACATCTCACATCCGACGAGATATTTACGAGTGTGTTTTAACGAAATTAGTATATGTGTTATTTATAAATTTCTCGTGCAATGGCGCCTTGCTTACACTATAATATACATTTTATATAAACACGATTGAGGTTAATTTACATTAGATCGGAAATTATGATTTACGCGCAGTCGGACTCATCAATCACCCGGCCTGAAATAATTACGTACCACGCTTTCCTTCAATAACAAAGCTATTATGCAACATTAATCTTTTATATGTCTAAAAATAAAGGTCTTCCTACATTTTTTGACTCTATACTAATATACTAAACGCCAGAAGATACTAAAAGACGCTGGCTTATTGCGTAGCGTTGTGTTCCGTTCCGTTCCGTTCCGTTGCGTTGCGTTGCGTTGCATTGCCTTGCGTCTTTTGCCAAATGTTTTCGCTTTATAATCCCTCATGATTATTTTTTCTGAATTGAGTCATTTTTATATCTGAAGTTACGCAAGTCATTAGCAAAATAGGCTAGAAACCGAATACGAGAAATAATTTTTTGCCGTCGTGATGGATACTACGCAGACAGCAAAGAGCGAGTTATAAATTAGGAGCGCATGTTCCCGCGAGGGTTTATAGTGCAGTCCCCGTACGACACACGGAACGAAGAATAATCAACAACCGCAATACCTACTTACAATGTTACAACTACTAAATAATTAATAGGAGTTAAATAAATTACTACTAAGGAAATACAAGTAATTTAATTTTTAATCAGTCATTTATTTTCGTCATAGAATTTCAAATATATTGGTATTTAGATTTAGAAAATAATATTAATACCAAACACTTGTCGGTTGGCAATGCATTCAGGACAATCGCAATCTATGTAGGATGGTTGGCTTTAGTTCGACTTGTTGTACAACAGACGTAAAACAGACGCTAGAAATATGGGCAAATTAAAAAATCAGCTGCCTTTATGTGGCCCGCGTTCTAAGAAAACTAATACCTTGCGAGAGTACCTGTGGTAAGTGTATATGTAGATATTATACGTGTAGTGTAGGTAATTCTTCGCTAATTAACTTCGCTAGTTAATTTGGGCAATACTCTCTTATAGGTGTAAGCGTGCCGGATTACCATATATGGCAAAAAAGTTTTATAAAGGTGTAAAATATTTGAACATGTATCTATATAATATATAATAAATGACTTATACATATACATAAAGCTGCCTGTTTTATCGAAATCGCTATGTTTTCTCATACCTACAATTGAAATTGAAGTACGTATACTACCAAGTCTATACATAGCAATAATAATTTTGAGTAAAATTTCAAAATGCAGTATCCAACTGTATCTAGAATTAAAATAGGAATATTATATTTACTAATACCTACTTGCGTCACCCGATAAAAATTTGAATTTTTATTTTAGGTGTGTTTTACCTGAAAGTATCGATCTCTGCTAAGTACGAACGAGACATTCGAGATTATTGATGCACAAAGAAAACGTTAAATGGATTTAAATAAGTATCTGAGTACGAATGCTTTCACGGCCAGAGTCATTTAAATTTAGATGATAAATAGTTACCGGTTTATGCCGTGAGTAAAAATTCATAATTACTGTCTTCACAAACCATGCTGTTCGCTTCTTCGGAGCTAACTGATAATTAGTTACTAATTCTAATAATAAATGTAAAGCAATAAATGATTTATGTAAGAAAAGCTGTCTGTTTTACCAAAACTACAATTTTTTTCAACATCCAAAAGGTAAAGTGTTCAACCATAGTTAGTAGTAAAATAGGAATGTTATAATAAAGCAATTAATTAATTTGTATCACTGTATTGTTTTGTGGAATTGTATTTGTATTTAAAATATACAAGAAAAGCATTTCAGAACATGCGATAGTCACATACACAAAATTATTAGGAAACGGTTCGGCGCCAGTCGACACCGCACGGCCCCTTTGATCTTCGCAGCAAAAGAACGATACCGCCGTTCCCCTCATCTAATCAGTGCGTTGCTTGCATTTTCTGCGGAGTGTACAGTGGGCGCGGCTTGTTCCCTCCTCTCGCGCCTCAGTTTCGTCGAACTTTTGAGGCCGGTGACTAACATTTACTCTTAATTACCGTACTCATCAGTTTTGTACTCATTTTGTACAGTTTTTGCGTTTGCGTCAGCGATATTAAATCCGCCATTTGCATTTGAAAATTCTGAATTTATAATCACTGACCTACTAAGCTTCTGGGGTAACATTAACACACCTTAAGGGAAATCCGTACCCCTACGTTCTACTCGCAAAACAGTTAAAAGTTCTGAGGGGTTTTCTCTGCTATTTTTCGTGAATCGTAAAGCAATACACCAAATTGAAGATAAAGGGTATATAATTTTCCGTCTAGTGGGAGATTTTTGATATTTGTGCCCCCACATTTACAGTGGTAGGGTATACTGACTTTGTCACAACATTTGTAACACCCTTAAGGAAGCGTGGCAGGTATAGACTTTTTTACAGAGAACACAGGTTAAACTTGCACGAAAATTCCACTTTCTTCTATGATCTTCTATATTCCACCTTTATCTATAATTTGATGTATTATAACACGAGAGAATTGATAGAACATTAAGCTCACTATGGATGCTTATTTTGTAGTACGTCGTAGCTCTACTGATTCGCCAAAAATTTTTAAATATGTTGAATTTCTGCACACATAATTAGTTTTTAGAAAGTGGTTTTATAAGAGAAAAAGGAACACCTTTTCATTGGGTATAGACTTTGATATTTGAGACATAAGGAAAATATTGAATTGTCGGCGCAGTGCACACAGTTCCACCCCTAAATACCGCAACCCTAAACATTGTATAGTTTCTAAGCATTATAAACTCGTATAATTTCAGCATAAATTGTTATATTTGGATAAGGTGTTCTATTTTTTATGCGCAATCAACCATTTCAGATATATATTTACATTAGATAGGTAGTATAATCGTGCGGCATTATTAAATAGCAACGTAAATATTTACGTTTAATATTTTTAGATAAGGACGCGCTTAGATGTTAATGGCATGAGGTAACTGTTATTAAAAAAACAAACTTATAAAAAAAACTTTGTTTAGAAAAAGATCGTTATTTTATAACACCTTTTTGACGGCTTTATTGATTATACCGCGTAACTCATAACTATTATTGATTCAGTTTAATTTCCCCATTTCCAATAAAAGTAATCAACGTCAAATATAACCAGATGTGGCATTTGTTTTATTAATCTCGCACCCATCGGATTCCTTCCAACGAAATGAACGAACAACGATTTATCACCCCATTATATTAATCACATTCGCCGCATATTCATAATTAAATCCTCAATTGATAAATGTCGTTAAACCAATCCTTTGTATCATCTGCCATAAAACACGCGATTACTGAGGTTCGCGCTGTTGTAAGTCAGGGAATTTGTTCGTAAGAATAAAAGTGGATAATATCTCATACGAAATCTTAGACCCCTTTGAAATTTAAGACAACAAATTGTCGCCAACAGATAAATCATACTTAATTCAGTAATCCTAATGTATGTAATGTAATGTAACTTGAGCTCGCTGCTCCATCCATCATGGCGGACAAATTGTCACGCCCAGCTTTCAGTCGAAGATTCCAAGAACACCCGCTGAGATACTTTGGCGCTGATTACACTTTGTAATGATGATTTGTTTTTCAAATAGTTTTTTGAATCACAATAGTATATTATATGAGTTTTATAAGGCAACAAGTTGGTACATGTGTTGTTAAATGAACGAATGCGCCAAGATATCCTCTAAAACGAGTGTAATATAATATTTTGATTGGCATTTTTATTGGTGCGACCACAATTTTGTCCAAAATGTTATTGAAAACGTTGTACGTGTATATAACCAAAGACTTCCTCAACACTTTAGATGTACTATAGTTTGCTACGTGTATGCTTCTATACCAAAGGCGTAACTAGGGTATGGCAGCATGGCACGTGCCATGGGCGCCAGCTAAAGGAGGCGCGAAAAAGCGCCTAACGTATAAATACGAAACCGAAAATAAAAAAAAATATGTCTATTAAAAGACTGCGTATGAAAAAGAAAAATTCAAAAGATCAAGGAATAACGCACGCATTCGCTTTTCGTTTGTTTCTCCATGTTCTCTAGGCCTCTTTCGGTCTATAAGTGTGATTTTGCACTTGAAAAAAAAATTCAAAGAGAAAGTCAGTTGTGTGATTTCTTGAAAAGACACTGCATGAAATACCTTCCGATACAAAATCTGCCTTTGTGAGGTCACAGAGAGTCCTTCAGTCAGATTTTAATACAGGAAATTGTTGGTTTGCTGAAACTAATTTCTAATTTTGACCCTATCATAAAATACCACATAAGATTTGCGGCGCGCCGTCATGGATCCACTTCATATCTTTCACAAAAAAATACAGAACGACTTTATTCACATCATGGCATCCACTGTTCGTGATAGTTTGCTAGAAAGAATGCGTAAAGCAAAGTATTACGGACTAATTTTTAACTCCTGATCTCCTGACTCCTGATCAAGCTCATCGTGAACAAATGTCTGAGGTAAAGACATGTGCATAAATTTTGAGAAAAAACTGTTAATATTAAAGAAGCATTTCTCGGTTTTATACAAAGATGCGATAAAGACGCTGCAAGCTTGGTTCAAGAAATATTGAAGCAGTTAAAGAAAGACAACATGAATTTACAAGATTGCAGGCCACAGTGCTATGATAATGCTGCTGTTATGCCTGGACACAAGACATTCGTATTGACCGCGTTCAAAAGAGTTTGCATGATCTTGAAATGAACTTACATAATGCAGCTTTAGATTTAAAAGCTCTTCAAATTTATTTTCATGATGAAAGAGAAGTGTTGGTTAGTGACTCACTGAAAGAAGGAATTCAAATATGCAATGAATCTGACATTGAATTTGAAAGACGTCAAAGAAGAATGAAAAGAATGGATGGCGAAACATCGAGAGATGCTGGTTTATCAGCTAAGAAGATATGAAAAGGACTGTCGACCATCTATGCAATGAATTAAAAAGTAGATGTGTTCGTTTACAAGAAATAGATGAAAAATATGGATTTGTTTTTGATATGGAAGGGTTGTTTTAAAGCCGAAGCGAGCTACTTTGAAGAACATTGTGTCAAATTTGGAGAAACCTACAGTTGTGATGTGGATGGCAAGAATTATATGAAGAAATTTTAGATTTTAGAACGCTGTTAACAAGCCGTGCAAGCCATCATATTGCTGACAATCGCTGTTTCTATTGCCAGTTGCGAAAGATCATTTAGAAAATTGAAATTGATACTTACTCATATTTGAAAGCCTCGATGGGCCAAAGTCGATTATGTGATCTTGCATAGAACGAAAAATGATCGAAGAAATAGATAGACTTTGATCATATGCACAATTAAACAATTTGCGTCAGCTAAAGCAAAAAAGATAAATTTGTAATAAAGTTTTAATAGATTTAATTTGTGTGCTTTTTTACCCAATTTTAAATTACTTTTTTAGAAATAAAACGTAAGCAATCTATCGTCGGAGAAGGACGCAAAACGGTGTTTTCCATAGGCGCCATTTACTCTAGGTACATTAAACAAGGTAACGCTCACATACCATACCGCGACAGTAATCGAAATCGTGGTAGATATGTGGTAGGTTAGTCCTTCCCATAATTCCTTATTCAGGTAAAAGTGGTCTTTGTATTATATCTGAAAAGAGATATGATACTTAATTGAGGATAATACACGATAACTTACCAGTCTTTCGTGCATTAACTGTGTTAATTAAAAAAAAAGATTTAGGTTATACTACAAAAATTAATCAATCAACTAAATAAACAAATAAAATGTTTAAAGGTGTTTATTTAAGTAATAGATTATTTTATTGAGGGTAATCTCAAATGAAACCTTTGTTTAAACCAATGTAATTTATTATGATAAATATTATTCCTGGTACTAATTTAATATTAGTTCAAAAGCGTATACACAAGTAACTTTAAGCTCACGCAAATTCCGCTTACATTATAATAAACGATAGTATAATTTATTATACAGTATATTCAACAAAAGCCAGGTCATAGCTGTAAATATCTTTATATAGTACGCGGTACAATAGCGGCTGGAAACAGTTATTAGAATAAATGGTGTCGTTTTGATATTTTCCCATAAAACTAACTGCCAGGTGAATAATGCCATTGTTAATTATGTACATAAAATTAGTAATTGCCGGGCAGTGTATATTGTGCTTGGCGAAGACACGGACACGCTTTGAACGTGCCCATGTTAGCGGCAACAAATAATATTTCCATTTCTTTGAATCGCACTAGAATGTTGAATGATGTGACGTTCGATTAATGTACTCAGGGTAATAAAAGGCAAATACCTACTATTGTTAAAGTATTAAAGCCAGAGTAGAAAAAGTTTATTTCCAACCTAATTACAATATATAGTTCTCCAATATTATATTATGTACATATCATTTGTATATATTTCGCCTGGAAACGGCCATCGACCGGAGTCCTTCAGCCGGGAATATATTAAAGCCATAATACCAATTTTGAAACTTTCTCTATAAATATATCTATATGAAAACGGAAAGGGCATATTGGAAATGGTTAAAAATTCAAAATAGTAACATACAAACAATCAATTCTCAATTAATTTGCCTTAAATCATAATCACAAAATCACGAAACTCATAACTAAATCTGATATTGTTTATATGATAAAAAAAGACCAAGGCAAAGATTAAACAAGTTTTAACTGGTTCAAACCAAAGCGTGTTGAACATTTTGACCAAAAAACTTATCCTGATTCTATACCGTAAATACAAAAACAAACGTAATATACATTATTATTGAGATACAAATTTGGATTAATCATTAAGGGACCGCGTACATTAGCGAACGAAAAACAACGGCCGATTAGTTTGTTTTTTTTCTGGTAATTATATTACATCTACACTATTTTTCTTTTATATGAATCTACTATATCTTTCTGTATACTTACATAACAATTTTTAAATGAATGAAATATTCTAAATTGCCACTCATCGCAACTATTTAAAAAAATCCCTTTTTACGGTAGACACTAAACGCTTGGTCTGAAACAAAGAAAATGAGACGCCATTTTAACGCGAACTTAACGCCTCCTGCCCATAGGACGGAATTGTACAAAAAGAGTTACTCATACCAAATAGCAAAACTATTAAATATATTTTTGGCCGAACTAGGTGTCTGCACGACTGTAAATTATATAAAATTGCGCCTCCGACATCAACTGCTCGCTAGGCAGTGACTTCAGGGCTGACAGTGGGGTGAGATATCTATTTGTATTCTATTGTCTTCCGTTGTGCATTATCATTCCATGCAATTTAATGCGTATTTGGGTATTTTATGTATTGATTTGGTTTGTTGTTTATGGCGCCCATGCTTTCCTTTTGTGATGTTTAGTTTATACTGGGGTGAGGTGGAAGAATAACTATAGTTAAACCTCACTACAAGGTTGTTCAGGAAAATTTGTTTGTTTTTGTTTAGCACATGTAATTTAAGACTTATGATTATTATTATTATTATTATTTTAAAGCTTAGATATAAAGCTACAAACTGATGCGCATACATTTTTAAATTTCAAGAACATAATAAAATGGCGACCATTATTTACAATATACTTACTTGATATTTGGTGAGGGGTTAGGTAATGGTCTATATTTCATGAAAACAAAAAAGAAATACGGATATTCCTTTCTATGTACCCGGTGCCCTTAAGCGACTATAGTCCGATAATGTCATTTTGGACATAAAGTGGATAAAACCGCTTTTGCATTCAAGCTCATCAATTATAAAAAATCATATAACTGTTCACTTTATCGGTTGCCAGAACATATCTTCCACATTCGTCCAATAGGTGCCACGACATGCATGATGCTATGGTGAGAGCAGGTGTGACCGATAGTAGTCCTTGGTTCAAATCCAAGTCGTGCCATTTTTTTCAAATTTATCTTCACTTCCTGTATTATCTTCCGCTGCTCTTTATTTATTATTTCGTTACTTGTTATAGTTCATAAATATTATTTCATTATATGTTTAGAGTAAAGTTAGCCTTAAATCGCAATTTGCATATTTTAATTAGAAACAAAAGTGGGACGAAACACCTAAATTAGGCTCTCAGTAGTTTCGTCGAGGGTTTTTGTCCTTTCGCAGGGACGAAACCATTAATATTCATTATGGTTTTAATTACCCTGTTTGCCCGTCCGTCCGCAACTTTAATCCTTTTATTTATATTTATACTCCATGACTTTTAATTTTACCATATTTATTCCTCTATCCATTTCTAACATCTCCCTTCTCCGTGGTCTCTATTTTACGACCGTTTTTGTAATCTTCTTTCCCCACTTCCTTATCTAATTTAGGGTCTATTCTTAGGTTCGTCGACCTCTACCCTAGGGGTCGCACGGTGTACACTCACAAAACCAAACGTGGGAGGGACATACAGAACACGCCAAAAAATATACTTCAACAATATTCCAAAATTTGAAATGTCACTTTAGTCTTACCTCAAGCGAGTGACATTGCTACCGTCATTTGAAAATAGACCACAAATATTGAAGCCTATCATACAAAAGTAAATAGTTATTCGAATAATTCTTCCATATATCGATATATTGCTTTCCATTTGGAGCAAAACTAGTTCACTTTCCCTTTCATGTTGATCGATCGAAATGCCAGCGCAGATAATGTACGTTTCATAATTTTAATTAAATAAACAATAACATGCGTTTAACGGTGTAATACTTTCGATTGCGCAACAACGCCAGCGTTCGATTTTTTATGGTATTTCTCGCTTTTATATAACAGCACGCCACCAACTTAATGAAATATGTATTTGCCGCCATGGTGGGGAGGTTTTAGAGGAGAAAAATGCACGCGAAATAGTTGAGAGTTTATTGTCTAACGATTGCCTGTTTGCAACCTCCATCGCCAAACTTGGAAGCTTGCCACTTGGATGCAATTAACATTTTTCCCAACTCTTGAGATATTTCTTTCGCGAACGCGATGTTACGTGCTGCTGCAATCTGTAGTCTCTACGAATAGTAAATATTTAGTGGTTATGTAATCCACTGTTGACACCAGCTAAATAATAAACATAAGATAAGATGCTGAAATGAAACATTAACTTTGTTTGTATAACGTCAGTGTGCTCTGATAATGGTGTTTGTTATGTTTGAAGAAGTGCATAAAGGGTTAGGTTATGAGGCAATTTCCCACCTTCAGTATTATAGTTGAAACAACAAAATTTTAACTTTCCGGTTGTAGTGCTAGTGTCACTAATAAAATTCTTAGATTATTATTACATCATATCTCAACCGCGATTAAAGAAATTAGATAAAATATACCGTGTGAGGTATCATAGGATAGCTATACTGCTAATTTTTCACGTAATAATAATAATAATCCACGCCTTAACGTCCCCCAACAGCTTTCGCCACTACGGGGGCATCAGCAGGCCCGAATTATCATTATTATGGCCCGCGTCTGTGGTACGTCTTAAGTTGTTTGGCTTTCAGCATTCGCTGTGGAGTAAAGGAAAACCATAGAAAAACCTTTACTCTGAAAGCAGGGCGTGAGACTCGAACTCACGCCCCCCAGACATAGCCGAGCGCTCTACCGCTCGGCCACAGTCTGGCTACTACAATCTGACATATCAAAATATGAAGATAAATTTTATAGAAATATTTTTATCCAAAATTCCAAAAAAATTGTTGAGGGGCAAAACGAGAGAAAATGAGAACCAAACGTTTGACACCATTTCACAACAACAAATTATCCTATATTAAACAAAAAAACATTTTTTTATGTCAACCGCCCAACAAAACATCGTTACAAAAAAAAAGCCTTTAAATTTTTGAGGCGTAACGATTTTCCCGTTCTTTTTGTCTTAACCACCCATGTTTTTATCAATATCGTCAAAACTATAATTAGAAAAACATTATAAAAATATATTAAAAAATATGGAGATACCAAAAGTAATTATGAGAAGAATAAATATAAGTTTGTACCCTGTGGGAAAACTGTTGGTTGCTAAGCAACAAAACCGAAAAATTTGTTAGCAAGATGAATAAAATCCAGCCTGTAAAATACATAAATAAATGCAATAGTGCAATATTTTACACAATGTTATTCATAACATGTAAACCAAAGATAATGTACCTATATTTGTTATTCCTGCTTTGTATGCATAGTTTTATTTATTTTTCTTTTGTTTTCAGGTAAGGATTTGTAATAATATTATCCTCTACGAAAGTAGTAAGTAGTACTTCAACATTTATAAAAGAACTAAAATTTATTACCACACAATTCTAAAAGTATAGTATTTACTTTATTTAATAATCTACACTGTTCTACGTCCAGCATCTAATCACCGACACATGTTAACTTTCTTGTATACATAAAAATAGGTAAAAAAAAATAAATATCTACGTCTTTAAGTTGTACTCGACTAAAAGCGTAATTGGTGATTTTATACGTTTTTTATAGACATACTGAACAAAATGAACTAGCTTAAACTATCAGACATACTTTTTCATTTAATAAAAAAAAACACAAGCAAACTTATATTAGAGACTAATTTATATTCCGTAAAAAAACAGTTATTAATTGAATGACAAACTAATCAAAATATAACCACAATAAAGCATTCTCACACCTGTTATTCTCGTTTCCGAGAATTAAATTAATTAAATCGGAGATTCCATTGTGAATACAAATCCTAAAAATAAATACAGTCATGATCATCGAACGATTTCTGGTTCACCGGTTCGATGATGGCAATCACGTCCCGAAAATGCGACATAAGGTTATTATTATTATTGACATTACAAAACAGAATTATTATTCCCGGAAGAACTATAATGCAAGTCGAGAATAGAAAGCAATTTATTTGTACAGTTGGCTGAGTTATACACACGGAATTGTAAAGGGAAAATGTTTTAACGCTGAAGAATTTCGGATATTAGAAAGTGGATAAAAGTTGTTTGGTGTTTTTTTTTTGTTATGGAGAATGATGATTCTAATTAAATTTAATTTCCATAAATACACGATAAATAAAATTAATTAAGTTGCTGGTTGTAGGTGACAATGCATTTTTCTTAATGTTCTCGATTTTGCATAGTAACGCTGATATGCTGAATTATTCATTTCATAAGAAGCATTATTTTTTTTAATAATGGCTTATTACGTAGACCTGACAAGCTATAAACTACTAATGTATTTTCCATTAGTCCGATTCATATGGATTTCTAACATTGTAATCCAATTTAATATGCATATCGTCTGGAATAAATTTCATTTAAGCAGCTAATAGTTATTATATTATATGTATGTACAAAGTACGTTTTTACTGCATAGGTACTAACTACAATATTCAATATGTAAATCGATGAATTCCTATTGATTAATATTTTAATCAGAAACTTAAACACTATTGTTTTGGTAATGAAAAGTATGAACATGTGGAATATAATAATAATAATAATAATCCACGCCTATATATAAACTTATTTATCATCATCATTATTTTTACATATTGAGTGTAAAAAAAAAACCATCAAATAGGGTATTTGCCTGTATTAAAAATATGGCTTGTATTATAGTCATCCTAATAGATTACAGTTTAAGAAAACTATTTATTATTACTTTTCAAAAAAAATATGTTGTATTTCTATTAAAAACCAAAATTAAAATTGAACTTATTCACGTCCTATCACGTGATTGTGAACGCTCTGTAATTGGCTCAGTCTCCAGTGACGTCCTTCGTTAGTACGCTTGCTTCTCCGTTTGAATTTAATAGCACTAAAGTGCCATGTAAGCATAACTTTGTAGGATAGGTTAGCCCTAACCTTAAGCTGTCAGATCAGATAATACCTGGTTCGAAAATACGATAGATAACTTATTCTAGTCAGTTTTACTTATGTCGAAGTAATCTTCACAACAAAAACACTTGTATTGGCCGCTACTTATTTCATTTGGATTTCTACGAGCCAACCACTGTCTTCGCAGTTTCAAATCTTGCGGAACAGCTACAAATAGTTTATCCGGAGTTTTCATTGACGTATTTCTGCATTGTGGATTTATACACCATTTATAACCCATTTTTATGTAGAAATTGTGAAAACAACACATCATACAACACAATTACCAAACGGCGACGATGCCGATGCTGACAGACCATATGGGCCGATTTGACATCTACTATCGTGTGACGTCACACAACAGAAAGTATCGTTTTGGCGGGACTTTTTGTGATTCAATTTTTAACGCTGACTTTTATGAATTATTGAGGAAATAATTACGAAAAATAATGCATTTACGATGTAGAGTGAAGGAATAAACCCACTAAGATGGTTTTCCAATAATAGTCAAATACCCTATTGTATAATTTCCTTGGCCATTTGGCTGTCATTGCTCTAATTTAACAATCACACAGTCAGTCCGTTTGTCTCTTGTGTGTCTCTTCTTAGTGTTAGTCGGGTCGAGTCTTAAGTCAGATTTGACACGTGGCGAAATAAGTTTAAGAGAAGTGATTCAACGAACAAGCAAACCTCTTTCGAGGAAATAATCCGGCACGAACAAGTTAGTTGTCCTGAAGTCGGCCCTGAATCAAATCCAATTACCGAAACGTCACGGGGCGCAATAATGGCGCTGCCGCGAGGGGCACCATTTTAAAATGTATTGTTATTTATAGACCGATCCACTTTTCATAACTGCGACGTCGGAGGGTGAAGGGGCGCAGAACCTGCGACGGCAAGCCTCGACGTTGAGACCGAAGAAAGCCATAATTCACGCGCGCAGTCCAAAAGTTCCTATTTGCGATTTTAAACTTCTCGAAGACATAATTAAACTTCAGAAGTGATTACAAAGTTAACTCTGACAACTAAGTTTAATGAATGTTTTTAATCTGGGCGCCACCCGTAATAATTTTCGATAAATTTTAATGCAACGTTCCTGTCTCTCGGCTCGACCCATTTGCATAACCTCTACAATTCGAATTGCTTTTCTATTATTCAAATTCTATTCTCCTAACGCATATCATCAGTCTTTCAAAGGCTGCTTCTAGACATGAAATACATTTTAAATGAGAATATATTATGAACTTGTTCAAGTTTAACAAATGAAAAGTTCTTATATCCATACTTACTTTGCCAGCAATGTAAACTTTGTTCTAGAGTCAAGTCTGTTTTGTTTGATCGTTTTGTCCATGGCTATGCATTTTCTTTTATATCAAGATCTCCTTTCTTATTGGAAGGAAAATTTTGATATATGCACTACACTGATGCCCTGATGACAGCTTTTTGATGACACCAAAACAACTCACGTTCTTCCGCACATTTGCAATCCCTGACTGCAACATCTTTCTTTCTTATTTATTTCCTTCTTTCTTTCCTTCGTTCATTTCTTCTTTCTTCCCTTCTTTATTTGCTTCTTTCTTTCCTTCTTTTTTTATTCTGGTTTCCTTCTTTCTTCCTTCTTTATGTCCTTCTTTCTTACCTTCTTCCCTTATATTCGGCCTACTAAATTGGTTGGTAAAAATAAGGTTTACGCGCTATTGTATTTGTTATAACTTATGATCGATAATTTGTATATCTACAACATAAGCCTGGGTCTATTGGTTTTAAGGTCTTGTTGGCCCAGTATGTTGATATTTTATTAAAGATAGACTTATTCTCATTTATCGCCAAACCCTTTCTAGCCTTCAGCATACAGCTCCAAACTGGTTGTTGTCTCCACTGGTTGCTCACATGTCTTTCCGTATGTTGCCATAATATTCTTTTGGTGCCTTCTTGCTTCGTTATTTATGAGCGATGGATTCTAGCTTGGCCTGTAAAGTCCTCTATTGCGTTTTACTGGTCTGCAAAAGCCAGATTTTTTGATTTTTACCACGTTACACTCTTTTCTTTTTAATGGCTACCATGAACTCCTCCGGCGAAGACAACGGGCTGTTCTTCTTCGGACCTCTTCCTCTCCGACCATACTCAGTACCGATAAAATTTGCTCCACCTCTTTTAAAACAGTTCATTTACCTTACACTAATTTCATTGGTGTTATATTCATTTTCTAATGTTAAAACTTTATAAATAGCCATTATTGCGTTTCCGACATTCAAATTGGATTCGGCATCTTACCTCTGAAATTGTTTTGGGACCTCTGGCGCGTCCTCGAATCCTTTCAGCAGGGGTCGACGTCGTTTCCTACCACCTACCCCACCCAACCCCCATCAACCACTCCGGCTTCCATCTTCTATGCAAATTGAATACGTACTTACAGCCAGTTATAAGTCAAGATTATAGACTCAGTTATAATTCTCTCCCTCGGTAAATATTGATGTATTTGTTTTACGGAGCTTGGCAAAATAATTCCCTCTTGGAGCAGCCGGTATTGACTTCCGATGGTGCCCTGGGTGTTCTATTCATAGTCGTGTCCCCTGGAGAGGTGGTGCGGGAGGAGACGAATCCCCTTTTCGTGGTTTTTGCTACCCTAAAATTGCGAGTTCGCCTAGTCGCTGGGAATTGATACATTGTTTTGTCGAAAGGGATAATGGAACTCTTCGTGGTCTCAAGTATTGCGTAATTACTTGGAGATGAATGCAGTTCGCTGCGGTATCATAATTGAATCTCAAGTATGAGCCATTGTTAAATCATTGTGGTGGTAGTAAGAAGATAACCTAGCATGGAGGGGATTGAGGTACCAGCTGCAAAGGACTAAATGAGGTTTTTCATTTGAAAATGAAACCTACAGTACCTACAACCGAAATTGAAGCTAATTTAAGTGAACTTTTAAATTCTTAGGGTTAGCATTATTGGGTCATATGAGGTCTATCTAACTACCTATTAACACTTTATAGAAACCGAAGCTTTAATGGTAAATATGACAGGTAACGCTAAAATATGTTGAACAAACAAGCCTTTCATCATAGATCAACAGACTTTACACAAACTGTTTGCAGTTGCAAGTTTTCGAAAAGGTGTGATGTTGCTTCTTAAGCATCCCATAGAGTATAGATGATCCAATTTATCATCCTAAACTCCTAGCAGAGATAGTTTTGAAAAAATACATTTCTATCAGTTTTCTGAAAACATTTGTGAATTTTTGAACTACACAATGCTGAACAACTGGTTGAGTGAATTTAGGTACTAAATGCCCTATTGTGCTCATTATCTTAATTAGCTTACCACAGCGAAATCAGTTTTAAGACGCAAACAAGTCAGATTGTAAAAAAACGTAAAAACAATTTCCAACTAACACAGAGTAATGTGTGAAAAGCAGAGCGCACTGAGGGGAGTGGTAGTAACATACCTAGGCTTATTTATACAACAAATATATTTTAAACCACAAATATAAATATTTTTAGACTCTACTACAAAGAAGAACAGAGCTATGAAACAATTTCGTTGGCACGAAGTTATAATTCGAGCGTATTGTTGTCTCGGTCGCAATGCAATAAATCGTGTAACTTTATAAAACGTACAAATTACAATTCCCGGCAAAGAAATATAGCCTGGGTATTAATATTCGTTGTAATCTGCGAATATAAATTTGTCAAAATTACGATTTTATTACTAAGGCGGGAGACAACGCAAGCCTACACAACACAGTAATCGTTACAGAAATGTAATATTATCCCTCTGCGGCTCGTTCCCCACCCTCTCGGCGGTGCCAACCCCCACCCGGAGGGGTTGTTTCATCCCCCGGAGCGAGCGAGATAGCGCACTCGCGACCAACCACTCAACCGCTTTTGTAATCCAGTTCAAATTTAACAACAAAGTTCTTAAGATCTTAATAATATTCTGAATTTAAACTAGTGTGTAAGTATTTGGTTTACGGATTGTATTAACAATTTTCGGAAAGTTTCCAATCTCCATTCCGCTCCCACAAGCTACGCCCACCCCACCAGCACTCCAACCTCCAGCAATTTCGCGTAAGTTTTATTACAGAATAAACTTAACTAATTGGCAAAGTTATTCAGACTAGTGCGCTTTATAAGGATTTGATTATTACGAATGTGCTTCAATTATCTATTTTCCAACATTTAACAGTGCTAGAGAAGATTTTGTATTGGTATTGCTTTAATAAGTCCATTGAATCAGTTGGTCTTTCATAAGTACGTACATGTTTCCATTCGCGTTTCTCTTCGTCCTCTTGTCTTCAGATTTTGGTGTTTTCAAGTCTTCCTGTTTTCAAGTGTTCCTGCCTTCAAGTGTTCATGTCTTCAATTATTCATGTCTTCCCTTCAAGTCATCCTCACTTCAAATCTTCCTTATTGCAAGTCTTCTTGTCTTCTAGTGTTCATGAACTTGCCGTGTTTCTGTCTTCAAGTCTTCCTGTCTTCTAGTGTTCCTGTCAAATGTTGATGTCTTCCTGTTTCCCTGCTTTTCTGCCTTCCTGTCTTCAAGTGTTCCTACCTATAAGTATTTCTATCATCGAGTGTACATGTATTCAAGTGTTCATGTCTTCAAGTGTTCATGTCTTCAAGTGTTTTTGTTTTCAAGTCTTCCTCTCTTCAAATCTTCCTCCCTTCAAGTCTTCAAGTCTTCCTACCTTCCAGTCTTCCAGTGTTCATGAACTTGCAGTGTTTCTGTTTCCTGTCTTCAAGTCTTGAAAGTCTTCATATCTTCAAGTGTTCATATATTCAAGTGTTCCTGTCTTCAAGTGTTTCTGTTTTCAAGTCTTCCTGTTTACTGTTTCCCATGCTTTCTGCCTTCCTGTCCTCCTATCGTCGTCTCTTTTCTTCTTTTCTTGTCCCCTTGACTCATTGTCTTCAAGTATTTAAGTCTATTGTTCTTCTTGTTTTCTGATCTCTGTCTTATTTCTCTCTATGTCATACCGCTTCTCAAAAGTTCCATATGGATAAATCAAGTTAAGACTCATCTTGATGTTTCCATTCCATGTCTTCATAAGTCATCTAGCTCCATGGCCGTCATCCAAATTGTTTTTATTTTCCATGTTGTTCTTTTTATAACCAAAGCATAAAGCCCACAAATATGTGCAGTACCTAGTCCCAGGTAGTTTCTCATTTTCTTTAATAATATGCGTATCCTCATTTTTATCTTTTTCGTGTTTTCGTTTAGTCAACAAAGCCTTGAGTCTTTGATAACATCCCATAGTTTCCTGGCAGCTAAACCCAGTTCGTGATCGGAGATTTTATGTCTCCAATCTCTGCTCCACTTTATTATTGTCGATTTGTTTTTATCGGCGTGTCATTTATCTTGAAAGTAAACGATATCAAGATCCCTTTAGGATTAACTTTGTAGGGCCAACCAGCGCTTCGTAAACAACAGATAATTCAAGAAATAGAAGGTTTTTACAATTGAGAGGCACAGTAGATTCTTAGCCATATATTTCTTTTTTGTCGTTGGAATGTGTGATTTATATTTTATTCTTTTTTTCAGGTGAGGATTTTCAAATCTTAAATAAACCCTGTAGGACTTCAGTAAGTAACATATGTATAATTTTCAAATGAGCAGTTCTTTTTTTTATAATATAAATACATATAACTATAACCAATTCTTCCTTATACAGGCATATGATATTATGATTTTATAATAGTTTACAGTTAGAATTAGAATCCAATCAAATCACAACAAGCACTAATTTGAATCTCTAACTCACTACAATACCACAACAAAGCTTTGGAGCAGTCAGTTATGTTTCCAAGAATTATATTAATGAAATCGAACATGCCTCTGGAAATTCACGTGCCCACAATAAATCCAAGCATTGAACTGATTTCTGGTTCATTGGTTTGATGTAATTCCAATCACAAAGCACGAAAATAGAACGACATAAGGCCTTTGTGCTTTACGTTAGTATTGACATTACCAAACTGAATTATTATTCTCGGAAATTCGATAATACGAGTTACGATGAAAGCATTTTATTACGATTGAATTTACGAAATATTTTGATTTATTTCATAATTGGATAAGGCAAATTATATTGACGGAGTTTCTTTTCTACTATCAAATTTTAATGTTCTGTTGAACGTAATATTTATATATTAATAGAAGGTCCTACATTATAGGTCAAATATTGTATTCATATTAAGAAATGTCACCGGATAATCAGGCTGACTCTTTTATAACTAAAGTCCATCCATTCTAAATGTTATCTGTCAATTATCCTGCTTCAGGTTAGTTAGTTATGTGACACAATAAGAATATCGTTAATAGTTTTCTGTTATGTAAATCCCGTCGTATTGCGTCAAACCAAGGGATTCTTACGATCTTTGTTACGTTCTTACATCTCGTGTGATGTGTCACGTGCTAGGGCACCCCGCCCACACACGTTTCCATCACGTATTAATAGATTCCAAGCCCCGAAGGAATCTTTTAAAGTTGGCCCGGAGGCTTGTGCAGAGACTACTACTACAATGGTGCATCAACGCATCCATTGTACGAATTCACTTATCTGAAATTAAATTTTCATGCGCTGTCAGTGTGTGCTTTCAGGGCTCTATTTCAAGCGTTAATGCCTTATCTGATCCACACAAAGAAAGCTTATTATGCTTTTAAATATTGAGGCAATGCGGTTATACAAAATTACGGTCATTTTTCCCGGAGCTTATAGATGTACTGCGTTAGTGAGCGCAAGCTGCTTTAAATGAGTTGTTGCCCAGCATCCCAAAGATTCTTCTGAAGTAAAACTGGTTGTGTCGGACCAGTTCTTAAAAACTCGTTCCAGACGTTTTGTTGCTCACCGGTGTTATTATGTAGTTTATAGGGATGTAAAGTTTTTAAAAGATGGTTTATGGAAGCCAAGAGGCAAATATGTATGGTTATGATGATTGCTGTATTGGTTTATTATATATTATAAATGATATTTTCATTAATAAGAATTGCAAATCCGGCTCGAAGGACCATTCCTCTACTAAGCGATTTCTTTGGATTAATCGTAATTATCTGGGTTGATTTAAAAAGTAAAGAGTAGGCACTTATAGAGAATGTCTTCTAATCTCCTCAATGAAACTCATTTATTTATATTAAAACCATTAAATTTAACGGCGTGTAATAACATGGAAAGAAACGGAGCACAGAATGCGAAGAATGCAAGGCCCGAGACGGCAAAAAAGTCGTTAAATAAGTGAGATACTCTACGGTAATTAAGTATACAGTCTCCTTCGACAGGACCCAATGTAAATACGACGGCGAAAAAAAATTGAGACGAACAAACTTAGATTGCGCTCGTCAAAAGGAATATAAAATGGGGCTTTTTAAAACTTATAAACTTCCTTTATTATCCGGGCCGCGAGGGGTTTTGCTCCCCTTTGTACTAAGGAGGGTGGATATTTTCAAAGGACATTGCTGCGGCGAGGTCAATGCGTTTCGCGTGTATGCGCTCAAGCCCTTAAAACGTTTATTGTGTAAGCAATTGTTTACCGTTGCAACGGTTCTCTTCCGTCAAAGTTTCTAAAATTAAGGAGCCTCCCGAACTGAAAGGAACGCTAAATTTAGAGCATTTCTCGTTAAACGCGAACACAAACAAGCGTCTTTGATATGTTAATGCCCCTAAATAATACATTCCTTTTGATCTTACATCTGGAATTAAGTACTTTCCTCCAAGGTATATCATCAGCAAAGACTCAGGACGAAAAAAGAATAAAATTGAAACGAAAAAAGTCTTTTATGTAGATTTTTAAGCGTATCTTAAATTATCAAAAGAGGTTTCAAGATGAAATGTTTCTTACGAGTTCTTGATGTTGCTCAGGCTTTCAAATCTGTTGGGATCGAAGGACTGCGATTTTGATTTGCCAAACTATCTGTTAAAGACCATAAGGTAATTCTGGAATAAAAGACGTCAACCAACTGTAATGGTTGTCTTATCATTACTTTTCAGATAATGACAGTTTTACTGACCCGACCTTAACAGTCCGAATTTCAATAATCACTACGAGCGACGAATCATCGTCCAAAATCTATTCGGACAATGTTAAACAGTAATTGAGGTTCGTTAGTTGTTAAATCATTGTCAACTGTGATTTATTTGCGTTGGGAATGGTAAACAACACAATTAGGCGATTGTGTCCCATTATTCCTACGTCGGTCCTGATATTTAGCAAATGCACATTTCGGCTTCCATTTTCGTATCGATCCAGCCATTAATGTTTGATACCTGCTATGGCAACGCGTCATAATTAAAAACAGAAGAGGGTGCAGCTCCCCCAAACAGTTTCTTTCCTGAAATTTTTACGTTATATAGAACTAAATTGTTCCGAGAAAATGCTTCTATCGAGCTTTCAAGTACCTATTTATAGACTATAGAAGAACAACACGAACAATGTTTTATGTAAAGTATGCACGCCGAAAAGAAATGCACGCCTATGGTTATTTACATAATATTTATGTGCGTACATAATCCATTCATCGAAGCCTAGAATGATTGACAGCGAGAGTTGCAGTATTGTCCACGCCCTTGAGTACGATTTGCCCTCCCAGCGGATACAATGGCCAAAGAGAGTCGCTCAAGTGCATTTAATGTTCCCACAAGAGCCTCATTGTACGTTCATAATAAACAATAAACACACATGTCCATGCCGTTGCCGTACGATAATCTGGAATGCATGTTACCAACCGCTGAATGATCTCCTAGAAGATATTTTAGAATTAGCACTGCGATTGGAATCTACAAATAACCATTGGTTGTAAGAAAAAAAACTTGTCTGAATACGTGAATGTAGAGTGAGTGAAAGATATATTTATAAAAATTTATCAAAATCATTAAAACATCGCCACATGTGGCATTACCACAGAACATAGACTTTACAGTAAGATTACTCCCCTCCACTTCATTTGTTCTTTCATTAGTGAATCCAATGACCTTCAGCCATATTGTCAGCATATAACCATGGATGTACAGTATAAAGCCGGAGAGTTCGAAGGGCTGGCTAGGCCAGCAACGTAGGTATTATGCAGTCAAGTTACTGATTTACATATAAATTTTGTTGTCCTTTGTAGTATTAGCTAAGTACCGATTTAAAATCACTAATGCAAAAGTACTGCTTGGTGGCACCATCTTACGGTGTCTAGGAGTATTAGTTCCGTGGGTATCACTACAACACTAGAACTATACTAGAATTTGAGAGTAGAGTATGCTGCAAACATGGCGGACGTTTGATGCGCGAAACCAATGCGCAGAGAGGAGCTGTATCTACAGTATATATTCTGTGGCATTACTGTACACGTGACAAGGATTACTCATGCAATTTGATAGTGAACCATAGACCAGAACTAAAAGTCATTAAATTATAATGCAAAACGTAATGTCTTGGCACATGTTGCTGCAGGAGTTTGTAGAAATTTGACTATTTAAGCTGATGATGTCCGATATTCTGGACAAAACCGATACCTACTAGGAGTTTTTATTCGATGTTTTACATAGCAAGCTTTGCAACATAGACACATTCCAAAAACACTGTACGATAACTGAAGGTAGTCTTCATGAAACTTGTATGGCTCTTGATAAAGAATTGCGCTGTTGGGGCTTATGATCTAACTTTATCGCCCTATTGGATCTATAATTTCCAATTCGTACAATCCAACATCACATTTTGTAATATATTTGGATTCAGAGAGGTTCAAATATCACGGGAAATAAAATGCATGCAAATCCGACAGTCTTTTGGTCAAATGTTTGAATTTTGTTTGAATGTTAGTTAGGGTTGCCAACTTTTGAAAATTATAAAACCTGCGTTTGAGTTGAGTTGAATTGGCTTGCTTTAACCAATATATTCGAACCTTTTGCTTTCTCAAAAGCATTGACATTATTTCGACAAAGTTTTCCTCGTAACTTACAAATCTAGTAACCAATATTCTCAGTTTTCTAACAAAATTGATCAAAAAATGTAAAAAGTCTACCTTTTTACACTTTTTGATGTTCTCCAAAAAGAAATAATGCGACGAGATGATTGATTCTCTAGGTATGCTAAAATCAAAGCTTGAATAATGAACTTTAATGCAAAAACGTTGTGATAACTAGTTAGCTTTTTAACCGAACAATTGTTTGATCTCACGTTTGGTTGCAAGCAGCGTTGCCTGATTTGGGGATTTTTCCTCATTATGACGAATTTCAGTGCCGTTTAGAAATTGCTTTCTGTTTAATTTGTTACAAAATTGGTCAAACTTCAAACGCAGTCGAAAGATGATAAGAAATGAGCATCGTTTCCTTTATGTATTTAGTATTATTTATTCTGTAGTAACTTCATAAAAATTGTGGCTTTAAATTTACTGTATTTTTAATTCGTGGGAAAAATAAGCATATCTGGGAATATGTGGCTGGTCAGACTGGGAAATATATCTTTTAAACCTGCCAACACTGGTTGCAATAAAATACCTGTCACTTTCATATGTAGAGTTAACGTATAAGGTTCAAACTTTGCGATCAACCTACTTACTGAGTTCAGTCAAAACACGTTACTTTTTTTGAGCGCAACGGTATTCCTTTGAGGGCTGAGAGGCTAGGTAGCTAGCTCATGACTGACCAGAATATTGACCTAAGAAAAAATAGTTAGTTTTCGAAGTATTGGCACTTTTATGAATTTGGCGAAAATCCATAGATAGAGTCAGATAGATCTGTTTTTTGAGTGGCACAGCTATGAAATTCCGTTATAATTCTAATTTTTCTTACGCAAGACCCGTCAAAAATCAAATTTCACAATTTTTTAACTACCTTATACTAAATCAAAAATAGATCATTAAACAGATTAATTTTCATCTGTGAATTAACGATTCCAATTTAAAACAAAAATAAACCGAACAAATACCCTTTGTGTTTAAATAATATAGTGACGTCATAGTTCGATTTTTTGTGTTTAAATACATATTTTCTTATTGATTTTTAACAGGAAGTTGTGAATATTAACGAAATGGCAAAATAATACATATTAATATGGAATTGTTTTCTAATCCGCGTGACTTTTAAAAATGTTAATGTATACTGTACATAATTAAATCATTGTTTTAGTAATCGACATGTTTGCCGTCACAGGTTCTTCGAACTCATTTGACATTTTCTAAAGATCATTTTGCACAGAAAACTCTCTTCAGTAAATATTAGCGCTGCATTATCAAATATAAATTTAAACATATTAAGTACTTGTAAAACTTGTGTTGACACAGCTGTATATTGAAACTTAACACTTTTCAGTGTGTTTGCCAATGCTTGCCACGTGAAAGTCTCAATTAACATATCACCGATATACGATTTCTTATCTCGGACAGTCAATTTCAAATAATTGCTCATAACCCGTAACAATATTTTCAATTATAATTAAATAATTCCTGAACTTTCCAAAGTAATAAAAAGTATGCCTACTGAGATAAAAAAAAAGTTGAAAGTAGCTATTAAGGATTACGAAATACTATATATAAGTATACACACATACGCACACACACACACACATAGAAGGAAAAAATTATTATACCAGATTTTTATTATTTCGAGATTATACATTTTAGAGTTCTCAAATACATGTTTACTTTCGGATTTATTTATGGCGGTGTTATTTTCAATATCTTAACCATATTTACACATTATTTATCTTATTAATACGTTTATGTTCGCAAATAGAATTGTTAAATATAGGTGCGGTTGATTTTGACCAACACCTCCCATTATTTCTCTCCACTTATAACATAAAGACTCGGCAATAGGGTCAATTTAAACTTTGAGCACGCGATTATTGTTGAAATTGAATTTTCCGAAATGAGTTCCGAGTCATTATTCTGGAATAACGAATGTGCTGCGATCGATCACGCGAGAAACGCTTTGTACACATATATATTTTCCCCCAGGAGTAGAGGGTGGTGCACCCCCTAACCGCCTCCAAAGCCGCCCCCTAGCGAACAAACCCGACAACTCCATTCTTAATGAGATTTTCCCCGATCCATAAATTTCGGCCTATAGCTCATTCCACAACATTAATTTCATTGCTAAATACCCCGCCATAAATTATAATGTAATGAACAGGCCGAATTATAGTTATAAATAAATTTTCTAATTAAAATAATTGCGGTTTTGCGAATAATGTTGGAGTTAATTTACTTCTCTGGTGAGTAGTGCCTTTGAATCGAATTTTATGGATGGAATTTTAATGCATTTCTATATTTTAATGCAGTGATTTATAAATGTGCAAAAATATCTAGATTGCAGATGAATTGCAAGAATGGAGAATATTTATACGAATTTATAATTCTTATCGTTTTTTATCTTTATCCTTTCATTTTACAAACAAATATTTACTTCTTCTACAGCATCTGACCTTTTCGTTGACCTTTTAACCTTTTGGCATTCATTTAAATAGGTTCAATTCAATTTGATATTTCTTTCGCTGATATTGATTCAATGCATTTTACTGTTTCCAGTTTATTCTATTTTAAATCAATTGAAATACTCTACAACATATATTTAATTTAGTATTTACAATTTAATTTTCAATTAACAGTTCTGAGAACAACTCTGCAAATTGTGTTACTGTTTGTGTACCTACACAGCAATCAAAATAGCATAGTAAGTATACACATATCACGTATAGGATAATTGGCCTACATATAGAAGACAACATTAAAATAAGGCCAAATTCTCCATTAACATAGTCCAGAAAATTAACCGAGATTGTTCTTTTTAATCTGAATGTAATGATATGTCGTTTATTAAAGAGATATAAAAACGATTAAAAGAGGTCAAGGTTGCGCATTGGTAATTTGATTTAATTATCTAAAACAAAATTGTGTTGTTTGCTTTTCTAGTTTTAAAGACAGACAACAAAAAGCTCAAATGTTTTTCTTTAGGTTGGCGCAATAAAATTCTTTGCAGAAACGTGCTTGGCTTACAAAAAACTTTTCTATTTTAAAAATTCTATTTTATCAAATTGATCTGCCGTTTCAAGTTTCAGTTTCAAATAAATAATTTCACCAATTCTTGCGAAAACGGACAAACTCTGTATAGAAAACCGTTGACGTTATATTTTGTATAAATTTTTCAAATGACGTCACTTCTGAAAACAACAAATCATACCAACCTAATCTAAAAGCATTTTTTCATGTATATGATATACTGCTAGTGGAAGGTAGTTTTACAAACTGCGGATGGCATATCGAAAGTCAATACATATTTTACAACAATTGCAGTGCTTTCATCACGCGATGAGAAAAAATTCCTGTTTTCAGCCAGAGACCAAGGATAAAATGATTGATATTTTCGCGCAAATTAAAACAAGAAGACGCTTATCTTAACTTTACTTGTTTGTTTGCGACATTTAATCTTGTAATCGATATTTTACCTACTTCCCAATATCCAATCGAGTAAAAATTTTGCACGTAGACGGATTGCTGGTGACAATGCACAAAGGAATAAAAAAATTGAATAATTTTTGGAAATTTTCCCACAATTTTCAAAATTTAACTATTAATGCGTTTTTTTTTTCATTAAGCGTTATTTTTAAAAAATGTATTTTTGACATAAATTTCCCTAAATTCTTTTACGATTTCATCAAGTTTCTGAATAAATTTTCTTTTTATACGTTTTTTTCCCTTTACACAATATTTTTTAAATCAATGACAATATTAGCTAAGAGCCGCTACTGTGTACATATATCTAACAATCCTCCAAGTTTATTCGTGTGGCTTTATAAATAAAAACAGCCTGTCTTATTTTATAGATCACCCGGTATATTATCTATTATCAACAATGCAACTAAAAAAAATAAAGAATGCAAAACTAAACAAAAAATAGTATGATCTTGATTGAAAATATCGTAAAGAAGTACTTATGGATTGATATTTAAATTGCAAAGATCCAAAATTAACTTATTAAAGCTTCATTAATACAAAAAAAATAATTGTCCTGGGCAAAATTTCGGGATGTTTTGTATTTTTAGTTTGTTCTGTACTTTGGGATTGTATTGAAACATTTGAAAAAAGTTTTTGATCTTGAACAACTACCACGTTATATGACGTCACCGAGCACAAGGCACAAAATCAATGATATAATAATATCTGGTTACTAGTGAGTTTTATAACAAACGTAGTTATTATAGAGTTTGTACAAGATACAATCGTCTACAACTTTTGTTAATATTTTTGGAAATATTTTTTTCTGTAACCAATAATTTACGCTTCAAATAAAAATTAGAATGACATGCTTTCAATTGACATAAGCGATTTTGATACCTTAAATATCTACGTTTCAATAGTGTAGTTATTTTTGTTTTCAAAATACAATTTAAAGGTTTTTCTTTTGATAAGAGTTCAAAAGTTTCAAATGTCCTAATTCTAACTAAAACCCAGTATTATAGTTTAATGCAATGGCACACAGTGACGCTCTAGTTGTTTATAGGAAAATAACCACTATCAGCGTCGCGGTGTGGTTTAATGCAACTTCTAGGCTGGCCCACAAAACTTTAAATCGTTCTCATCCTATGATCTGTGGCAAATACGATTTAAAATCTGTTCTTTCTTGTTGAGTATGTAGGCATATGTACATCCCATTTCAAGCACAACGCAAAGATGATTTTTCGCTTGAGATTATGAAATATGAAACAATATGGAATATTAAAAAAGCAATCAAGATGGTATTCGAAATCGGAATTTTAAATGGACGAACATCCGTTAAGTGTCTGGTTTCATTTACATCACATTTTTCCTTGTGATAGATTTTAATTAAGACAAAGTATACTTTCTCCTCAACGAGGTATCCAATTACATATATCGTTTATAACATGATCGTACATTATATTACCGGGTAAGATTTAACACTCGTTAAATTTTAATTAACGCGACACGGCATTGTTTATAATTGCGCATTTGCTGTCGACTGTCACAACCGGGCAGCCAAAATTTATATTCTGATTAAATTTTATCACAATTCAATAATAGCTCGGACGCGCACACTCATTGAAAATAATTTACCGTCTGCGCGATATATTTTATTTAATCCTCTGTCGAATTATGCTCCCCGAAAACATTATTATCATTATTCCTGCCGCATTTGAATTAACTGATTTGTATGTATTAAAAATAATGACTCTAACATTCACGTTTAACATTTGTATTTCAAATTTAGCCGAGCTGAATTTCAACGAAGTCGCTGTATGGTTAATGGATGAAGCCGCTCCACGATTCGCTTTTTGCGTTTTATAATAATATACATACATAAGTAAGGATAAATAGGATTCTATAATGAATCGACTTTTTACCGACCTAATCATATTTATTACCTTTTTTTAGATTGCTTTCAGTCTCCGAGACTTTTTTATGAGTTGAAGATGTCTAGAGATTTATACATTTCCTGTCTCCTTTGCTTCAATGGCATCGACAATATTTAGATTTTTGCTTTCAATGGTACCGTTTATTTTCATCTTCTTTTCTTGTTGCTTTATTTTTGATTGGGGTTTTCTAGAAGAAAATTGTCTGGCACTGACGTTATATGACCATACTAACTTTAGACATATACCGTAATAAATCTGTGGACTAACCGTAACTTCCTTAATCTTTTTTCTTCCTCGATTATTATTCTTAACGCGTTCATTTCTTTTGGGTTCCTGTTTGTCAAAGATTCACTCAGCCAATGCCACTCATGTCAGAAGAATTTATTAACTTGTTAACTTTTCATTCTGCTTCACCCGCTATTAAATAAAATCTTAAACTTTTTTTTTTTTTAACTTCCATCAATTCTGTTTCCACTTGAAATATATAGTCGTCTTTTACCTTAGTTTGACATTTCAATTATTCCTCCTCCTAATTGCCTCTAACGAACTTGACGACTATTACCGCATAATCTTCTGTGTTATGTACTGTGTAAATTAATGTCCTTCCTTCTTTATTAATCCATTATTTTATGGTTTTCATCCACGGCCTTTTCTTCCGTCCTTGGATTGTTGCACCTTAATGCTACAGGGTCTTCTCAATCTTATGGCAGTATGATTGTAGATAGTTTTAGGTTAATAAAAACCTGTCGTATGTTCACAAAGCCTATCCTAGCCACTTCAATTATTTATTTGTTTCCCCGGAATGGCAAATCTTTACTTCTCTGCCAAAATATACGTATGGGTCAACATTTGATATTACATTATTCTTTATAATATTGATCCCATGCTGGTAGGGGTTTGTTTGCTTCCCTGCTAAATAGAAGATTGTTTTGTAGCATTTTTACTGGCTTCCATATAAGTCTGCTCATCATCATATGTAGCTGTTGATCATCTTCAGCTAGTAGCATCATGTCATCCGCCTATTAGTTATGATGGCGCCATTTATTTGTTCTCTATCTCTCTTTCTCCGTTTTGTCAATTTCCTGATTCACTGACAATTTATTCTGCATAAGCTTATATTGAACAGTGTAGGGGACACTACACAGCCTTGGTGAACTCTTCTTTGTATGTCAAGAAACGGTCTGTTTGAATTTTATGTTCAAATGGTTCCTTTCTGATACTGGTATAACTTGGCTAATAATGCTTCCCTGGTCCTCTGATCCTTTTCTGAAGCCGTGTGCGACTTGCTGAAATATTCCTCACGTCTTTTCTTAATTCTATTCACGATTATGCTTGTGGAATTTAAGACCATATGGCTCATCAGTCTTATCAGCGGTTTTGGGCGATGGTCTTCATATTTTCGGGAATGCCATAAAGGTTGACAGAAGGCAAACTTTAGAAATGTTACTGGATTGATCAACCATTAAGAATACCTAAATGACTTGAAATTTGAGACAATTCAGAGATTTGCAATAGGTACTACATTAAGTAAGTACGTAGGCTTTCACGGCCAGAATCATTTAGAAAATAAACTGCTTGTCAAGATTTGTTAATGCTGACGTTTCGCGAACCATGTTGCTCGGTTCTTCAGAGCTAACTGAATAATGATGACCTACCAAAGAAATCTCCCTTATATACCTAAATTTACACCTCACTACTCACATCTGGAGCTACCGCTCCCATGTGCTTTTCCACCTGACCGCGTTAGGATCGATTTCCAGGCCCTAATAATGTCAGTGCCGCCCTCGCGATTGATGTTGTCAGGATGTTTGTAAATTTCGATGGCTTCTCTAATAAGCCTTCGATGATAATTACCTACCCTTGCCAACATATTCACGTCATCGAAATCCATTGTGTGTCCCGACATGTAGCAGTGTTGGGCAACAGCGGACTGTTGAATCTTGCCTAGCCGGGTGTCTCTACTGTGCTCCTTGATTCGACATTCGATGCTTCGTCCTGTCTGTCCTACTTAGCATGTTCCGCACTCACATGTTATCTTGTATACCCCTTCGTACTTCAGGAGTGGTGTGATATCCTTTAGGTTAGGCAAAAGGTCCTTTACCTTAGCTGGTGCTCTGTACCTTACCGTGATACCAGATTTCTTCAGTAATCTACCGATTCTAGGTACTACCAATTCTAGGTACTACATTATATGAAAGATTTCTTCTTCGCCTCTATTTTTAGTTCCACCAGACCTACCACCTACATTATGTCTCGTACAAGATATTTTTTCGGTGCATAATTTAACACAGTATAATTTTAGTTCATAGAACTACAGAAAATTCTTAAATCTTGAGACACCATCAATGTTCAAACATCTCAAAGCATTTGTGCCATCGAAGTTTTTCTACTACACGATTTTCCACTGCTTTTGATTGTTTATCACAACTTGTTGCCTTCTTCTGCTTTCTTGATTAACATTTCTCATTGCCTTGCCTTGACTTGAAGTAACGACACATGTCAGTGACAAAACGGGTCCCAGCAAACATGTCCCGGGTCCCAGCTCACTAAATAATTTGCATAACAACGTTTTTCCTGTGATATGTCGAATTAATTCTAGAAATTGTATTATATTAACCTGAAGCCATAATTATAGAAGTCTTTAGTGTCTTCATGACTTGGAGGTAGACGAAAATGAAGACTGTACTCCCGGTTTTAATTACTGTCCAAATTACTGTCTTCTTATCATAGTCCATTTTCTCCAATTTGTCTTATGCTTTGGTTGCCTAATTTAGTCTACTTTTGTTACCATAACATATAATAACTTAATCAAGTTAAAATCTGGAAGGTAAATCACGCAGTACTGTTACGTTAACAACATTTAGAAAGTGGCCAGTGGCCATTCTATATAAAGTTATTTGAACGTTTGAATAAAGTAGGAACACAGTTAACAGTGGTGATAAATGTAAAAGATTTACATTTTTAGATTCGGTATCTATACTTTATCTTTATGTAAATATTTGTAACGTTGTATTTTATGTTGGTATCGCGTGCACGATGTAGAAGGATCGTTAATAATTGGGTCGTTCTTTACATAATGTGTTTGTTGTTATTTTTAGATGGCCCATTCGGAGAGCACAGCCCGTCGTCTGTTTACGCTTGTTACAAACTATTTGTCTTTCGTTAGCAGGGAACATCCTCTCTCACACAACTCTTCAGTCTTCACCCACTGTTGTTCCGACGCAATGTGTCCAAGCAATTAACGCCAGTCGGCAATAAGAAACCGGTTCGGATTTTTCCTCACTGCATTTCTCCTGCGTATAACCTACAAAAAAACCGGTAATTGAAAACTTAAATGTAAGACAGTGCACGGTGAGTTAAGTGACTTCTTCTACCACGTCTTCTTTTTCTGTTCGACGCAGCCGGTAATTTTAACAATTGACAACATGTTACATTAGCGTACTTACTGTGCCTGCTTAGTTAAACCTTCCTAAATGCAAATTTAATTGAAACATCCTGTTGTTTGTGTAGTTGTGGAAGCACAAAAACATCACCATCATTATTAGGACGTCATTTGCTTCTTAATATAAGATTAGTACACTTGACCAGCAACAGAGGGACATTTCCCTAATCTACCTAATTTAGCAATTTGAATTACTGTTTATTATTATTATTACGTCTAAAACTGTTCTTTTATTTTCAGGTAAGCTTCCGCATACACCGCTAGAATCCGTAAGTCACAATAAGAATTATCTTTTAATGATTTCTATTCTCACAGTTTTTTTTCTGGTAATAAAACAGTTTTATTGCATCAATTAAACTACGAAATAAACGCGGTCAAATCGAAAACAATTCTTAATTTAAACCATTAAGTGCCGGTTATACCGTAAACATTAAAATTAATATTAACATTAGCATTTCCATTTTAATGGACGCAATAAACACAACGTTCAAAATTTCAAGAATTAATTAGTGATGGGTCGTGAGTGCCGATTAAAAAAATGAACACGAACTAAATTAACTGCTCAAAAGATTACACTTAATTATAACCGCACATCTTTCGTCATTAAATTTGACTCAACATTACGTCGAGTTAATTGAGAATTCCTCCACCGAGAACAGAAAACCGTCGAAAATGCTACAAAAGTAGTAATTAGAATATGAGGAGTTATATTTTGGGTGTTTTAAGCTGGTGAAAGGTGTTCAAAGTCTCCGGAGGTAAATATATCAACTTCTTGAAAAATTGTCATGACATGCCGTCATTTATTATAGAAAGACGTAACATAACAGGCCATGACAACTTACCATGGTCATTGATTGATGACCTAAATATTACCAGTACACAGAACTTTCTCTGATTCTATAATAATGTAAGTTGTTTAGTTTGTTTAATAATTATTTTTATTAGGTCAATTATTAAAAATTAACTGATTACGACAAAGGCATTGTCACTTAATAGAAGTTAAGTAATCAATTTTCATAGTCAAATTAGGTTCTTGGTTTTGATATGTTTGATATGCCTTGGTGGAAGATGTTTTTTATTCTGGAATTTATTGTTTAAATTTTTTGCGTAAAATATTGATAACACCGAGGAAGTTGTATTTTGAGAATGGGTTGGGTTTTGATATATTTTCTTGCACTTAATACGAACCCGAATTCAAAAGTTTCTAGTTGTGTCAGGTTTTTGGGCTTCAATATCTGTTCTGTTTGGATGTCCGCGCATACCACTTGAATAAACGCTATCAGTGCTTCAAAGCTTTTAGAATTTCAGGTAAAAGTACAAAGTTGAAGGTTTATTTTTAGTACCTTTTGAAGATTCTATGGCGTTGGGTTGAGCAGCCAAAAGTTTGTTTTTTTTTTACATTTTGGCTTCAACTTTTTTGAGAACTTTAACGCTTGATAGACACTATTGAGTCCGGAGTCGACTTCAACGTAAAGAAACCCTTGACGGTCTTCAAATGTGCTTTTCACGAAAATGAAGGCCACAAAATTAGAACACCATTGAGTTTAGAAAAAAGTCATCTACTAAATGTAGGAGAGAAAGATATACCGTTCCATATTTTTCTTCAGGTAATTCTGGTATAGATGGAATTATGTTTTTGTAGAGAAAAGAAGAGCATCGACCTTTCCTAAGACTCCTCATTCTAGTCCTAACAGAGTCGTACACATAGTAGCTTGTACCAGTCAATACACCAATACAATAATGGCACTACGTCATCACCTGTTTTTATACGCTAGATTTGGGGTAAAAATAATTTTAGGTTCTATGAAACAAATACCTATCGATTCGTAGACACACATGCTAGCATATGCGTAAAAACTTGAGTGGGTCACGAAGAAAAAGTATAAAATATAACCGCGCTACGGAAAAAAGTTTGGGACACGCTGGTCTAGTGGACTAGCTGTCATTAGACTAGACAGCTGATCGTTTGACCTTATTGGCGTTGAACAAACTTGTAATTAATTTGGCATAAATTATAAACTATAATATGATGCCGCCTCAAATTTTTGAGAATTTGCTCCTCTACAAGCCGGGATTTTTTGGTTTTAATGGATGTGTCAAATTGAAACTGCGCGTAAATTGGCGATGACATTCCAATTACACTGCGCAACAAAAAATTTTCTCCCGGGAAATTTTAGTTAATAATGATTCTTTATGATCCCCTGAACCATGGGCGTATCCAGTGGGGGGGGGGAAGATTTTGGTATTATGTTTATTACATAGCACTCTTTCCCTTATGGACACTAGGGTGGTTATATTTTTTTAAAAAGCAACGATCCCCTCCAAATCGTTTCCAAATTCAAAAAAGTGGACACGTATTTTTTTTCGAAATTTTTATTGTTAATGGTGCTTTTCGAGGCCTCAAATTTACATTTGAATTTGGCATTTTTGGTATTTTTCGAATAATTGTTCGGGGTTTCGGAAAACTTATGTTAAACTTATAGGACTTGTAGGGGACTTTCCAAGGAAGAATTTGACCTATTAATCATATGGATTTGACGCCCCCAATCCACCCTACAGTGCCCTGAAAATTACCCAAATGAGAAAATGTACATTTTTCAGAAAATTGACCGTTCTAATCATTTCATTATCTATTTCTCATAGAAATCATAACTATAAGCCTTGTGGAATGTTTATAGACATTTGTCAGTTAATTTCCATTTGTTTAAAGAAATTCCATTTGTTTAAATAATTCGTTTTTCTCGAAAATCAGAAAATCATAAATCAGAATTCAGACTGCTTTTCGAGAAAAACGAATTATTACAAATAGAATTTCTTTAAACAAATGTAAATTAACTGACAAATGTTTATAAACATTCGACTAGACTTATAGTAATAACTTCTATAAGAAAAAAGAGACTGAAATGATTAGAAGGATCAATTATCTCAAGAATGTACATTTTTTCATTTAAGGGTAGTTTTCAGGGCACTATGGGGATGGGTTGGGGGGGCGTCAAATCCATATGTATAATAGGTCAAATTCTGCCTTGGAAAGTCCTCTGCAAGTCTTTAAGTAATCTTAAGTTTTCCCAAACCACGAATAATTATTTGAAAAATACCAAAAAATGTCTTCTTCCCATGTAAATTTAAGGCCTCGACAAGCACGGTAAAAATCAAAATTTTACCAAAAAAATACACTTTTTTGGATTTGGAAACGATTTGAGGGGATCGTTGCTTTCTATCATCACCAAAATGTTTGCAATGCATTTTTGAACCACCATAATGGACACCCTTCTCCCATACAGCAATTAAATTTAGACAACTGCCCCCCCCCCCCCCCCTTCCGAGCTGGATACGCCCCATGCCCCGAACACTTCCTCAAAGGCGTTTTTCTAGGTTAGGTCGAATAAGCAAGATATTTGCAAATTTATTTTTAAATTTATTCATAATTTATTCAGAATTTGCTCCTCTACAAGCCGGGATTTTTTGGTTTTAATGGATGTGTCAAATTGAAACTGCGCGTAAATTGGCGATGACATTCCAATTACACTGTGCAACAAAAAATTTTCTCCCGAAAAATTTTAGCTAATGATGATTCTTTATGATCCCGTGAACCATGGGCGTATCCAGGGGGGGCAAGGGGGAGCAGCTGCCCCCCCCCCCCTTTCGTATTTTGGTATTATGTTTATTACATAGCACTCTTTCCCTTATGGACACTAGGGTGGTTATTTTTATTTAGAAAGAAATTTTGATTATTAATGGTGCCTTTCGAGGCCTCAAACTTACATTTGAAGACATTTTTTGGTATTTTTCGAAAATTGTTCGGGGTTTCGGAAAACTTGACTTGTAGACGACTTTCCAAGGAAGAATTTGACCTATTAACCATATGGATTTTACGCCCCCAATCCACCCCACAGTGCCTTGAAAACTACCCAAATGAGAAAAAGTACATTTTTCAGAAAATTGACCATTCTAATCATTTCATTATCTTTTTCTCATAGAAATCATAACTATAAGCCTTCTGGAATGTTTATAAACATTTGTCAGTTAATTTCCATTTGTTTAAAGAAATTATCTTTGTTTAAATAATTCGTTTTTCTAGAAAATCAGAAAATCAGAAAACAGAATTCAAACTGCTTTTCGAGAAAAACGAATTATTACAAATAGAATTTCTTTAAACAAATGTAAATTAACTGACAAATGTTTATAAACATTCGACTAGACTTATAGTAATAACTTCTATAAGAAAAAAGAGACTGAAATGATTAGAAGGATCAATTATCTCAAGAATGTACATTTTTTTCATTTAAGGGTAGTTTTCAGGGCACTATGGGGATGGGTTGGGGGGGGCGTCATATCCATATGTATAATAGGTCAAATTCTGCCTTGGAAAGTCCTCTCCAAGTCTATAAGTAATCTTAAGTTTTCCCAACCCCGAACAATTATTTGAAAAATGCCAAAAAATGTCCTCTTCCCATGTAAATTTAAGGCCTCGACAAGCACGGTAAAAATCAAAATTTTACCAAAAAAAATACACTTTTTTGGATTTGGAAACGATTTGAGGGGATCGTTGCTTTCTATCATCACCAAAATGTTTGCAATGCATTTTTGAACCACCATAATGGACACCCTTCTCCCATACAGCAATTAAATTTAGACAACTGCCCCCCCCCCTTCCGAGCTGGATACGCCCCATGCCCCGAACACTTCCTCAAAGGCGTTTTTCTAGGTTAGCTCGAATAAGCAAGATATTTGCAAATTTATTGTAAATTTTATTCATAATTTTGTCATAATATACAGAGTATTTTCTTATCTAAAATTTCCCGGGAGGAAGAAAGTTGATCAAAATTTGTGGCACAGTGTTATTGATAGTTTTTAATTAAGTTAAACATTTCGTGGTCTGAAACTGAAACTACACAATTGCATTTCCTTGCTAGGAAGAATTTTCCGAATCGATAGGTATTTGTTTGATCAAAACGAAAATCACCAGGTAAAATTTTTCCAGATTGACTGCGCTCTCAGTATTCTGAAGCTAATCGCCACTATGACGAATGTGAATTCACAAACCTCTCTGTTTGTCATGTCATGTCAACTTTCTTGGACTTCTGTTTAATTTCATCTCTATCGAACATAATAATAACAAGCACGTAAACGTGAACATTAGTCTCACATCAAAAATTGATTTCGCAGGTCGACAATCTTAACACAACATAAGGGTAATTCGATTCCATGATGACACCGTCTTACGACAACGTCGAAACTAATTGTAGAATAGGCTTAACGGGCTACCAGAAGACAACAAGTCGTGACATCACGTTTGTACTCTAATAACCGTTTTAATAACGACGCTAAATAATTGACTTTAATTTAGAAAGTTGCGTCCCCGATTCCTCATACTCAGTTTTATGTTTCACTTTGCGGAGATTTCCGTTACGGCCTCGGCGCGCATTTCATTATTTACGAAGCTCTTCTTGCTGTAAGACTGTACTTTATAGTATTGATTGTTTCGCGGCCCTTCGAGCAGTACATCCGCGGCTCAGAGCGATTTCAGCGCCGCGGGCAGACACCCGGCAACGGCGAATTTAGGACTATGAAAATTAATGTTATTCCGAAACTTTGTGAATTATTCTTCGCGAAACTTCTGAGAGTATTCGATAAATTTGAATAATGCATTCGGGGGTCCCGGAATTCATTTCGGCGAGGGGATGTCGGGGGGAAATAGACCTTAGTGGTGGGGGAACATCATAGAGAAAGTTGCTGCGCGCAGGGTTTATATTTATGCCGGGAAATATGGCGGAGATGAATTATCGTAATGGCGGCAGTTACGCAAGTTTCAATTACCGCAATACCTCGGCGATGGAGAAAAAATTACCTCTTTAAAGTTATGTGGGGCCATAAAAGTAAAACGCAGTTGTGTTCGATGTAAATTACGCCTTGCCTTTTTTATTGGGGTATATTTTATATTATCGCCCGCTGATGTTGTACTCAGACTACACAACACCTAAAGATTTATATTATCCGTCTATTTTATGATGAAAACTTCATTGATATTAATTTCCATTTCAAGTATTAATAGTAAGGAAGGTTCAACCTTTTATTTGAGCCTACTTAAAGAAATCTAACACCCCACATTTTCAAACAATCGTTACAAAAGTACTCTCAAAAAAACATTAACCTGCTATCACAGATTTCTTTGGTAGGTTGAAATGAAAGCTTGAAGATTGAATATAAACTTTAATCTATACAGATAAATAGGATGTCGTAGTCTAACCTTCTTTAATGTAATTGGAAAACTGCTACAAAGCTTTTAAATTGCCCTCTATTTTGGATTGGATATTAAAAAGTAAACATTTTGAAGTAATGGTTCTATAAAATTAATGCCTCAAATGATATTAATCTACAAATTGAAGGAGCTTACAATATCGTTATAGTTTTATTACGATAAAAACCATTTTAAAAGCTTACATCATCGGCGATATTAAGCAATTCCAATCTAATTAAAATCGCTAATCGAACTATCATTTTTTCCACTAAACATGAGAGCACGACGCAATTACGTTTCTCTCCTTCTTCTTCTTGTTTGTCTTCTTCTTATTTCGTTAATAAAAGTGGCAATCACCCCATCTCAGCCGGTTGTCCCCTCCCACCAATTACGTTAATTTTGAAAACCTTCCAAGGTATGATTTAAATTCCATTCTCTATTGTGGGCGCACAAGTACTTATTACAAGATGTAATCATAGTAGTCGCAGAACGTAGAAAAACATAATTGTGGGCAGGCCGGTTCATTGTGGCTCTGCCAAGTGCACCGCACCGACGCAGTTGTTTGTGTTTGCTAAAATAGCTTCATATGCACCTATGGTAATCGTGCGAGCTCACGATACTCGGCCTTTTTATTGTTTTCGATAGACTGCTCGCCTCGAGGTTTACAAGTTAAATCATCATGTGTGGAGTTAGCACTTAACTATATACCTACATGCTGAAAGACAGAAAGCGCGTAGATAATATGTTAACTTGCATTTTGGATAAAACCAGAGATCACTGAGAGGACCCTCTTTGTTTATGCTATCCTAATTGTTTATGCTATTTCTATAGAAAATTATAACTATATATATCCATGGCACAACAGCCTGGTGTGGGCCTTAGCCTCCCTTTCTTCTAGCCTCTTCCTCTTTGAGTCTTTTCCTCCATTGGTCTCTACGTTGGGCAAGTCTTCTCCAGTCGTTCACAGTCAGTATCTCACTTGCGTCTCTCCTTACATTATCTTCCCATCTCAACCTCGGTCGACCCTGTCTTCTCTTTCCATCCGGGGTAGCTCTGAACATCATCTTAGGTCCTCTCCTATTATCCATTCGTTCCACCTGTCCTGCCCATCTTAGTCTCAGGAATTTATGTATGTCACTAATCTACATCGTCATACAGGGCTGCTAGTTCGTGGTTATATCGTGACCTCCATCCCTCTTCTTCTTGTACAGGACCTATTATTCTTCGCTCAAAGCTCATTAAATGTTCTTCTTCCCATTTCGTCATTGTCCATGTCTGGCATCCGTATTTCACCACGCGCCTAATCATTGTTGTATAAATTTTAAGCTTTGATGTTCTTTTTACCATTTTAGACTTCATTACCTTGCTGTATCTATAGTATGCTCTATTTCCTGATTCTATTCGGTGTCTTATCATTCTCTGCTGGTCATTTTGCTTATTGAGATGGAGCCCCAGGTATCGAAATTCCTCCACGACCTCAACACAGCTATCGTCCATTCTGCAAAATCTGTTCAATTTTTTATTTGTAGCTACTGGTAGTATCTTTGTTTTATCTTCATTAACTGCTAGCCCTACCGTTTGTGCTTGGTGTTTTAGATCTAAGAAAGCTTGTTTAGCTTCGTTAAATGTTCTTCCAACTATGTTAATGTCATCCGCAAAGCCAATCACCAGTGTCGTCTTTGTTTTTATAGTTTTGTTTCCGTCTATGTTCGTTCCGGGTAATACTTGATCCAGCGTTAGACTGAATAAAGTTGTTGCTAACCCATCACCCTGCCTCAGTCCAACATTCGTGTCGAATTCGTCAGTGTCTTCCCGCTACTCTCACCTAGTTCATGGAGCCGGTCATTGTTGCGTATATTAGACTGATCAGCTTTTGTGGTATTTCAAACTCCTTAAGGATTTGGAAAATAGCTGCTCTATTTATGCTGTCGTATGCTTTCTTAAAGTCCACAAATATTTGGAAGATAGGAATATCATATTCTCTGGCCTTCTGCATAATCTGACGCGTTATGAATAATTGATCCGTGGTTGATCTACCTCTACGAAAACCACCCTGGTACTCTCCTATGATCTCCTCGCTAAATACTTCTAGTCTTTTCCTTAAAATATCCGTTAGCACTTTGTATACCGCACTCAGTAAAGATATTCCACGGTAGTTCTGGCAATCTAGTGGGTCGCCCTTTAAGGACGGGACATATGATGGCTTTTTTCCAGTCATTTGGTATCTCTTCTTGTTTCTTTTCCTGTTGAAAATTATAACTGGGTCATATTTTTTCATGATCAGGTTTTAAATAAACTCTTCAGATGAGCGAGATGGACAATCCCACTTCTGATGTTAAGTCCATGGCTCTTTTATGCTGCCCATGAGTTATTCTCATTTTAAGAAATCATCCGTCTATACCACCGACGTAGCTTTGTAAGCGTTATCATTTTTCGTGTAATATTGAAATGGCTGAATGTCATCCTCCCTCTGGTCTCTGGGTAGATCGATCCATAGTCTACCGAGGCACGACGGGAAATTTGACATTTGACTGTCGTTGCAATTGGTGCCGCGTACTTACTACATAGTGCATGTTACGTGACAAATTTCAATATGCTATGCGGTGCACCTGCACATGTTCCCGATTGTTTTATAATTGACGACACAGCCAACCCTGCCAGCACCCCCTCCCCCTTCCACCATTATATATTCCCCGATCCGTATTATTATTCATTATTACTTTAATACCGAAGTACGATTTTGTTATGATTGCCTTCATGGTATAATAAAAACCATTAGGCAAATTGCTTTAGATTGTAGAAGGTGCAGTTGAATTGGACGTAATGACTTGGTTGATAAAAGGAGGAATTAAATTGAACTAATTTGTGGAGGGGAAACAGGATAATGGTTGCTTTAATTATGCTGAATTTTAAATGTGATAAAGTTTCATTGGCCATGGACAGTTTCCTCATGCAACGAACGAAAATTGTCAAACCTATACTCGTTTGTCATTCGTTTCCTCACTGCATTAGTTTTTACGACGTATAGGCGAATTTAATTTAATATTGATGTTCAGAAACACAATGACGCTTATAAACAATAATCGGGTGACACAGAACAGATTGTGACCCGTCCGTCGATTCAGTTGTTTTTCTCCCGGACATAAATCTTGATTGCGCCGAGTTCGCCGTGCGTCCGGTGTAAATCAACTTTTGTATATCTGAGCTAAAGTAGACTTTAGAGATAAATCAATTTATCTCGGGACGTACTATATATATACATCACAACGGCCCGAATCGACCTGGGCGATTTTTCTATTTTATAAAACAATCTTTATTGAATATCTGAGCGGTAAATCACGGGAGTAGTAGAATCTCTTTTGTTTTCGAGGAGAATGGCAGCCATATATCAATGCATTTGTTATTGGGAAATAGAAAGGTGGATAGATGTAGATAGCCCGCCATTGTGTAATCTTCGACAATTCGCCATTGTTGTTAGAGGCTGAAGGAATAAAATTAAGTGAGTGCCCAGACGAATTAAATTTATCTAACGTTATGATGGCTGTATGTATATATTGTGAATGGAACTCTCCTATACAACTAATAATAATAATGAACCAAGCAATGCTAGATTGCTATCAAAGGATATAGAACCGTCCTTCTGATTATTTGGCCCCTTCTCTTTCATATCTTCCCCACTGTCTCCTCTCCATCTTCTTCTTGGTCTATGCAAGATCTGGGTATCGTTGGTTCATCAGAAATTTTCTACCAAACTTCCAGCTTTGTTTGACTTTTCATATTCATTACCCAAACTTTGCATTTTATATGTCAGAGCACCAGTCACCAGTTTGTCTTTTCTGTCTTTGAGCCTGTACGTCCCACTGCTGAGCAATGGCATCTCCCTTGGTGTGCCAAGCCACTGTATCCATCGCTTTTCTATGTCATGTTGATCACCTCCTAACTCGTACAACTTTACTTTCTTTGTCTTCCAGTATATCTTCTCTTGTATGTTTGTAACCATTTTGTTGATCTTCTCAGACATTTCTTTATTCATCAATTCCTGATCATCATACTTCAGGCTAGATATCATCAGCATCATATAGGATTGTCATCAGCATACGCTAGGCACTACAACTTTCACACTGAATTAGTCCGTGATAAAAGCTATAGAGGTCTCCTTGTAGACACATGAATAGATGAATAAAATTAAGTGAGTGCCCATACGAATTAAATTTATCCAACGTTATGATGGCAACGTTGTGTATACACATTGTGAATGGAACTCTCCAATACAACTAATAATAATAATAAACCAAGCAATGCTGGATTGCTATCAAAGGATATAGGAACGTCCTTCAGATTGTTTGGCCCCTTCTCTTTCATATCTTCCCCAGTGTCTTCTCTTCATCTTCTTCTTGATCTATGCCAGATCTGGGTATCGTTGGTTCATTAGAAATATTCTACCAAACTTCCAGCTTTGTTTGCCTTTTCATATTCATTACCCAACCTTTACATTCTATATGTCAGAGCACCAGTCACCAGTTTGTCCTTTCTGTCTTTGAGCCTGTACGTCCCACTGCTGAGCAGTGGCCTCTCCCTTGGTGTGCCAAGCCACTGTATCCATCGCTTTTCTATGTCATGTTGATCACCTCCTAACTCGTACAACTTTACTTTCTTTGTCTTCCAGTATATCTTCTCTTGTATGTTGGTAACCATTTTGTTGATCTTCTCAGACATTTCTTTATTCATCAATTCCTGATCATCATACTTCAGGCTAGATATCATCAGCATCATATAGGATTGTCATCAGCATACGCTAGGCACTACAACTTTCACACTGAATTAGTCCGTGATAAAAGCTATAGAGGTCTCCTTGTAGACACATGAATAGATGAATAAAATTAAGTGAGTGCCCATACGAATTAAATTTATCCAACGTTATGATGGCAACGTTGTGTATACACATTGTGAATGGAACTCTCCAATACAACTAATAATAATAATAAACCAAGCAATGCTGGATTGCTATCAAAGGATATAGGAACGTCCTTCAGATTGTTTGGCCCCTTCTCTTTCATATCTTCCCCAGTGTCTTCTCTTCATCTTCTTCTTGATCTATGCCAGATCTGGGTATCGTTGGTTCATTAGAAATATTCTACCAAACTTCCAGCTTTGTTTGCCTTTTCATATTCATTACCCAAACTTTACATTCTATATGCCAGAGCACCAGTCACCAGTTTGTCCTTTCTGTCTTTGAGCCTGTACGTCCCACTGCTGAGCAATGGCCTCTCCCTTGGTGTGCCAAGTCACTGTATCCATCGCTTTTCTATGTCATGTTGATCACCTCCTAACTCGTACAACTTTACTTTCTTTGTCTTCCAGTATATCTTCTCTTGTATGTTGGTAACCATTTTGTTGATCTTCTCAGTCACATTTCTTTATTCATCAATTCCTGATCATCATACTTCAGGCTAGATATCATCAGCATCATATAGGATTGTCATCAGCATACGCTAGGCACTACAACTTTCACACTGAATTAGCCCGTGATAAAAGGTATAGAGGTCTCCTTGTAGACACATGAATAGATCTATCAATCAGACCAATTAGCAGATCTAACAGACCTATGTCATAATAATGTTATCATACGAGGAGGGTGCTCCACTGGCGAATATTTTATGGTATTCAATTTATCAACTCGCAGAATCCAATATTTCCTTTTTTGTTTACGAAAAAGTTACAAATTTATGTTGGTAACGATCGAACGATTGCTATCATTAGAATAACAAATGGCCCATAAATAACAGTTTGTTCAACCTCGGTCATCAAAACAAACGTCCATCAAATTAGGAGCATGATTAATGTTTTTGTTCTACATATCTATCCCCGCATTTCCCCCCGTCGTCGTCCTCTCAGTAGATCGAAAGGAAAAAAGTCGAACATTTCAATAGGTCGTAACCATTACCGATGCCAATAAAACGAAACTTTAACAACAAACTATGCGGGTCTTACGGCGACCATTGTGCTCGGAGTTATAAATATTACATGCCTCATTTGTTTCCCGATACAATGGTCGATCGGTATCTTGATTATTTTATCGAATATTTGTTTTTCAGATGAGAGCGCGCATGCAAACACGTTTTCGTTATTATTGTTATTATAATAAACCATTCAGATATAGCCATGGTCGAGTTGATCGCGACCAGCAGATACCGTATTATTAGAGGGCTCACACTACCGTATCGAATAAATGTAATCATCGATCGGACAGGCTTTTGGCATCCACGGTTACCCGACCGGCACCGAATCATTCCACCAAAAACGCAACGACTTTTATTGCTGAAACAGTGACTGATATAAAAGGATTTTAGCTTGGGGTAACAACCCCGGGTGTAATTTCTTTTAATTTAACGTGACGGTCTTACGACTTTGTCCTTTATTTTACTTAAAGCGAAACTCCTTTGTCGTAAATTTTTGTTTGTGATGTTTGGGTAAAAAATACTGCATCAAGAATATACTGTAAATGTAACAACAGTAGATGAATCACTTTTCACAGCGTGTTTTACAGTGCATTTATAAACGAAGTTAATGGACTTTGAACAGCTGTGCACATAAAATTGGATTTGTTATAGCTTAATTTTGTTTGTAAAAAGACTGCGAACAAATGAACAAACTTCAAACAGCGATTTGAAACGATCCGGTTAATTAATAATTAAAAATAATGGGAAATATGGTTTTAACGATCTGTTTTTAAGTATTTTCTTTTTGTTTTGTATGTTAATATTGTAACGACTAGACGGTTATTAGAAATACAAATCAATGCAAATGTGCGTATAAATAAATAAATTAAGATAAAAACTCGTGTTTCTTCTTCTTGTGAAATGTTCTACTTATGTATATAATATATATTTATTACAACTTAATTATGGCTATTTGCAGTTTTATGGCGCTTTTAAAGTTTTTACTTGTTTACATAATAAGAATTTCTATTAGTTGAATATAGGTTGTGGACATTCTGTATATAATTACATACTGAATAAAGTGAGCGCTTTTTCACATTTCGTTTCCACAATAACAATTTACTAATAATTACCTTATACTTTATTATTTCCTTGTGAAAGTACAAATTGCCAATATCGGTGGAAGTTTCTATCGGAAGATTTATATGGAGCACATAAATGGTTATTCCTTTTAGGTTGCGCAATTTAAATTTATGGGTACCTGTCAATGTATTATGCTGTTGGCCATATAATTATAAGGTACTTAATCGTATAAAAGTATAGATATAATTTATTACATTAATACACAGCCCGCAAACTGTATAATATTACTAAGGAATATTTTAAGTATAGAATATTCTGAGAGTGATTTCAGATGCAAAGCGAAATTACGTTTCGTTAAATAACAAATTCAAAAGGATTTGAAGGTGAAATCCGGGACAATTTGGCCGTTGTCGAGTTTGCAAAACTTCTCACAAACTCAATTTGACTTGGAAATGTGTGTACACTGTATATTTTATAAACTTGCATAAATTTAATATTGACTTTTATTCAGACATTATTTGGCAACGAGCGCGGTATACCGATTCCGATTTAGCATTTAAAATTAGGATTTTGCAAACCGAATGAGGAACGGGACACGCTAAATAAAACTTAAAGAAATCGTTTGAATCGTTTTTCATTTGACGAAACTGGATCGATACAGCCTTGCAAACTTGGGGTGGGGAAATTGTGGAAAGAGGGGGTGCATTTCCGCATAAATTTGCTTTCTTATTTCGCTTACTTAATGGAAAGTCTCCCTACATTATGTAAATCAAACACATTTGTAATTAATATTTCACAGAATGAATACATCTGTCAAAAATTATACAGGTTTAAAATATTCTTCAGCTTATACAGGATTAGCCAAAATTACCGGAACACCTAAATAATTCTCTGGGTTTAAACAAGCTATCGTTTAAATATATTTTCAATATACAGGGTGCTCATTTTATTATAGAAATTTGGTAACCTTTCCTTTTTTAAATAGAACATCCTATATATTATTACATTTTTTAATTCTAAGATTAATTCTAAGAATTTTTATAGGAATAATTTATTTATAAAATGCGTTATTTTGCAATTATAAGCTATTAACCAAAAATTTCGAATAATAAATCGTTGTGTTTAAACAAGCTCTCGGTCAAATATATTTTTAATATTATGGAAATTTGCAAACATTTTCTTTTTTTAACAGAAACAGGGTGTTCTGTTAAAAAAAGATTTTAATTTTTTAATTCTAAGATTAATTCTAATAATTTTATGTGGGAATTATTTTTTTTTAATAAAATGCATTAATTTCAAGTTATAAGTAATGAATAAAAACTAATAAACTTTTACTTGAACCAAACGGCTCAAAATTAAAAATCCAAGAAAAAATAACAACACAATTAAATAGAATTAAATTAAAAGTTCAAACTGCCACATTGAAATCAATGTATATGTATGTGGGAAAATATTCTTAATTTGAAGGTCAGGAGTGTTGTTAATTGGTATTTACACAAAATAATGCGTTTTTAAAAAATATTTCTACAATAAGTTCTTAGAATTAATCATAGAATTAAAAAAAAATACAAATATACAGGGTGTTATATTAGAAAATGTAAGGGTTTGCAAATATCCATACTAAAATGAACAAACTGTATATTAAAACCATATTTAAGCGAGAAATTGCTTACACTGAAAAAGCTTTTATTGGAAAGTTGTTTTTCAGTTGGAGAATTATTTAGCTGTAATTTTGACTATTTTGAGTTAGTAGTTTATAATTAAAAATAATGCATTTTATTAAAAAATGCATCTTATACAAAATTCTTCGAAGTAATCTTTAAAACAAAGGAGAGGTTACCAAATTTCTACAGAGATGAGCACCCTGTATATTGAAAATATATTTAGACGATAGCTTGTTTAAAGACAAACATTTTTTTTTTAATTTTATATAGTTAGCGAATTATTTAGGTGTTCCGGTAATTTGGCTGGGCCTGTATAAAATGGTTAATTAAAAAAATCTCTTGCAAAATAACGTAAGCCACAGGTAAACGAACAGGTAGAAGGATAGGTAGAAGCATAGGTAGAAGGATAGGTAGAAGGATAGGTATAAGGATAGGTAGAAGGATAGGTAGTGGGATAGGTAGAAGGATAGGTAGAAGGATAGGTAAAAGGATAGGTAGCAGGGCAGGTAGAAGGGCAGGTAGATATTCCGGCAGTTTGTATATAACAGTTTGTAATAAAACACGTGAATTTTAGAGCTACTCTAACCTCAAAACAACAACTGAAGAGTTAAATTGACTCCGGGGGTTAGCTAGATTAAATTCCGTCGGGTGACGCTGGGGGCGTATCGATTTAAAAAGTACCACTTTCTTAGCCACATTGAGTGTTTCCCCTGTATCTCTGTTTGCTGACGACTGCTCTGAGTGTGTGTGTGTGTGTGTGAGTGTGTAAACTTTCGGTCGTCGTCCCTCTGTCGGCAAATTCGATCTTCCTAAACGCTTGTTTACCTTCTTGGGACATGATTTAACGAACTTCGTATTTTAGTTTCGGGTGGATTGCGAAACCATCTCACGTGACTGCTGCACAGAGAGGGCTGCTCTTAATTACAAGTTTTTTGCTTCCGTTGCGACTACTCTCGGGGTAATTTGATTTATCAAAGAGGGCGCTGTTGCTTTAAATACTCAACGGGAAAGCCTTTGGTGTCTTCCGTGGTAAAGGTATCGGGTAAAGACGACGGAAACCGCACAGTACTAATTTTCTCGGAACTCTGTTTGTGAAGTGGAAATTGCAGAATGTTGGTTTTGTAATTTAAAATGGGTCGCGTCCGACTCAGCCGATTTAGAGTAAGGAAGCCCCTGAAACGTTGATTTTGTTCATTTTTGAAACTTTTGAAGTTTTACATTTCATTTGGATAACAGTTAGGGTCAAAATTTCCTTTTTTTGGCACTCATTAATTTGCCATATACAAGGTGTTCCCACAAGCACAGACATGGGAACGGAAACCAAATTCGTATGTAAGTTTGTCTTGCATTCGTCTTAAATTTTTTTCTAGTTTAATTATAACTTTTTATTCAGACATTTCATTAAACTTTTCCGACAATTATTTCCTATTATTTGCAAAATTTGTAAATACACAGATAGAAATTTACTGTGTACAACTGGATATTTTCGAGAGCTGATGTTTGAATATTGAATTCAAATTGTTCCAGTACTTATTAAATGTTAAATTAATAAAAAACGTTTTCCATTTCTCGTAAACTTTTTGAATTCATTATATGTACATACGTTTACAAAACATACTTCCTTACTTGTCGACTTATAAAAGTCTCCTTTTAGGGTTATGGTGTTGTTGAATATTATATTCAGCGTGATAAACTTTCACTTTAATTTCTCATTAAAAATGTTTACATACTGACAAAGGCGATTTACAAGAATCCGACGACCCATTTTGCTTAATTTAAGTGTAAATCTTCTTTTAAAAAATCTTGTTTATCTGGCACAACTTTCTACTAATACGTGATTTTATATCCAGCTAGCTCGCACTAATACCATACTTAGGCTTTGTAATACGCCTGCAAATTACAAGTTGGCTGCATAATGGCATGCGATTAGCGGATTGTGGAATTAGTATTTAAATAAAATAAATAATCACCGTGATATTTACGCGCCGTAAGTAGTTTTCCCACTTAGCAAAATATTTATAGCCCGGGAATGAAGTTTATGGTTGCCGTTGTCAGAACATATCAACAGATAAATTTGTTCCTGGTCTCTCCGTCCTGGCCGGACGTAACGTACAATTGTAGAAAGTATGGTAAATTAGGTTCATGCATCTGATTGTGAACGAAAACATTCGGCTTTCACCGGCATCATAGAGAATAAATAACTGGTAATTGACGTTAAATAATGCAATTGTTGTCGAGGATTAACGGTTAATTTTTGCCTGATCTGACTGAAATTGCAATAACCTTTTCTGCTGAAACGATATTACTAGTCGAACGTATTCGATCATTTGCTTTGGTGTGGTTCTGTTTGAAATTCAATGCTTGAAATGTCAAGGTGAATCGTATAAAAAGTTACTGTTAGAATGTTACCTGTAAGTAATAAAAATGATACAAGTATTATAGTATTTACTACAGAACGATTTAATTAATGTTATTTAATTATTACTCACAACTCCTTCAACATATTTATAATTTACATTTAACACGATCTGAGATAAGCATTGTCATAATAGTAGGTACCCTTCCAAAATTTATTTCGGATTTTTAATCTCGTTTAATTCTATCGAACAATTGTATAATGTGTCTTAAATTACACAACAATGAATTGCGCTAAGATATGCAATCTATTGTTCTTACTTGTTACTACTATGTTGAATAATTAACAGTTCTGTCACATAAATTAATTGTGTTCCCACAAAGATAACATCAATATGTGGGTACTGTGATCCATATAATTTTGTAATACTAGTATAAAAAGTAAATGCAATATGAATATCTAAATTAAATCTAAATTAAAACATCAGTTTAATAAAACTTGAGTGTAGATACCAGAACGTTTTACAGATTTCAAATTACTTAATTTGTCAAGAAACATTAAAACTATGAATGAAATGAAATGAAAACTATTACTGATTACTCTTGATGACAACTACAGAATCGAAAAAGTGACACTGACTCTAGTATGACATTTTCGTGTGGATCTAAAATTATAAATTTTAAATGAAGGCTAGTTTTTGAGAAAATCAGTACCAAGAAAAATGCAAAACTAATCGTTTTCTCAAATACTAGACACAATAGTGCAGGCAAATTAAGTTGAGAGTGGGTATTAATTGTAGACAGGAGTTTTATCATTGGAAATGGTAAAGGGGCTCATAGTGAACGTAGAAAAAATAAATGCAGGTCGTGGGGTGGTATAATGTTTATTTCGGGGGGTTGAAAGCGGGTGCAAAGTATATTAGTGCGCTTTTCGGCGAAACTAGCTGTTTTATCCAAAAACTTCCTATACTAAGTTGTAGATCATAAAAAAATCTACAACATTCATATGCGTCACTTTTTACTATGACCTCAAAATTTTCGAGAAAAATGCCAAAACGAATTTTCTGTTTTTAATTTTTTGTTGTCGCAACAATTATTCAATTTTAATCAAATTTTGTGAAAGCGTGCCTTTTTATACCTTAAATAAGTATACATTTTTTTATTACACAAAAACAAGAAGTTTTTGAGATATTTAGTTTTCTCCGTCAAAATCAGACTTTCTTTAAAAAAAAATTCTGTGGTGAAAAATCATCGTACAGAGTTCTTCTGGGACACATTTTTGTTCTCTTTACATGTGCTTATTGATACAATAATAAAAACAATAGTTCCTATTTAACAACATGCTCAAAAATTGAAAAAACTCAAAAACGACTTTTGCAACACTGAATTTTAAAGTAATTGTTCATTATTTGCTTAAATTTTTAAGAAAATTGCAATACTGGTTACGACATTAAATTGTACGGAAAAAAATACAAAAGAAACTGGCTCTCATTTCTACACTAATGCTATAACCATTAAATTAGAATAAGAAATCTTCAGATAAGTAAGCAAAATAACAGTTTTTGGCTTTGAATCAAAAAGTATCCAATACAAAAGTTGTAGGTCAAGAAAAAATCTACAAATTTTGTAGAGGTTACTATATAACATAACCTCAAAACTTCCGAGAAAAATTGCGAATAAGGCAAAGACTGGCTTAGTTCAATAACTATGCCAATCTATAAAAATTAAATAAGAAATGAAACAAATATTTTGCATTTCTTATTTGTAAATCTGTAAATATATATTGACGGGGTGAGGTCGTTCGGAACGAGATATTCGAAAATGCAAGTCGCGGTAGGTGCAGCGTGTCGTATACTGACGATGCCTGTATCTCCGTCTGGATTCCACGTTGTCACCAAGGCCCTACGAGGTGCGCCAAGTTAATAGTTTCCTCCAGGCCGGTGAGCGAACTCATGTGCCAGGGTTCCGTACCGTCTTTTATGCTGCTCGGTCCAGGTCGTATGTCGAAACGTAGCGGGAGTGGGCTCCTACGCCCTCGCTGGTCATGATGCCATGGTGGCGACCTCGAAAGCGCTATTGCGGAGCGCACTGGTATTAGGGGCGTGATACAATATTAACTTTTGTAATTTATTATTATCAATTATTAAAGTACTGTTTCTACTGTATTGATGTTGTCACATTTTTAACTACTTAGTAGATTTTTTCATAAACAGTTTGTGATTTTTTAAGACATAAATAATTTACTTTCAGAAGTTTCGTCAAAACAAAATTAAAATTATAAATTAAAAAAAAATTAATCTTTCGCATTTTTCTCGATAGTTTTGAGGTTATGTTAGATAGTAACCTCTACAAAAGTTGTATATTTTTTCTTGACCTACATCTTTTGTATTGGATACTTATTGATTCTCCGACAAAAACTGACTATTTTGCTTACTTATCTGAAGATTTATTATTCTAATTTAATGGTTATAGCATTAGTGTAGAAATGAGAGACAGTTTCTATTGTATTTTTTTCCGTACAATTGAATGTCGTAACCAGTATTGCAATTTTCTTAAAAAACAGATAATGAACAATTACTGCAAAATTCATTATTGCAAAAGTCGTTTTTGAGCTTTTTCCATTTTTAAGCATGTTTTTAAATAGGGACTATTATTTTTATTATTGTGTCAATAAGTACATGTAAAAACAACAAAAATAAGTCCCAGAAGAACTCTCTACGATGATTTTTCACCACAGAATTTCTTTTTAAAAAAAGTGTGATTTTGACGGAAAAAAATAAATATCTCAAAAACTTCTTGTTTTTTGTGTAATAAAAAAATGTATGCTAATTTAAGGTATAAAAAGGCACGCTTTCGCAAAGTTTGATTAAAATTGAATTATTGTTGCCACAACGAAAAGAAAAAAAACAGAAAATTCGTTTTGGCATTGGCATTCGCATTTTTCTCGAAAATTTTGAGGTCATAGTAAAAAGTGACCCGTATGAATGTTGTAGATTTTTTTATGATCTACAACTTAGTATAGGACGTTTTTGGATAAAACGTCCAGTTTCGCCGGAAAACGCAATAATATACTTTGCACCCGCTTTCCACCCTCCCAAATAAACACTATACCACCCCATGACCTGCATTTACTTTTTTTGCGTTCACTATGAGCCCCTTTACCATTTCCAATGATAAAACTCCTGTCTACAATTAATACCGGTTTTGGCTTATAATCAGTTAATTTGCCTGCACTACAATGCAAAATGTCAGCCTCCAGATTCAGTTTCGAGGTCACAAAAAAAAAGAAATTGGAAGAATTAATCATGGCCAATCAAAAGTTTTTGAATTAGATATATTGCTTTTCACTCTATTGCATAAGATTAGATAGAATATTTTTTTGCAATTTTATTGACAACTGAATTATTTATAAATAATAAACTTGATTTGACTGCTTGTCGACCTTGTATTCCTTTATGCAATCACAAACAAAAAACAAGATTGACAAGCAAATCAAGATTATTATTATATTATCCATATAATATACAACAGAAAATGCCAAATCGAAAGCAATAAAGTTGAAACGAGTCACTTCGTGACTGATTGTTGAATATTAGAGGTAAATTGACAGGCAAATTGCATATCATTTCGACATTAACTGTCACAAAGTACTCTCTCAATTATGTGGCAATATGTAATTCCGACATGCGATTAAAAATGTTTACAACAATGAAGCAGATAAAGGTCAAAATTGCATATAATTTTCCATAATTCACCTCGCAGTCTCTCATTAAAATAACAATTATCAATGCGGTTGAAAGCGGCAGGGATTGAGAGGCGTGGTAGCATTGTTGGAAAATAAAAACTAAGAATGGTATATATTTTTTGTGTTATTTAAAAATAGCGCACCATCAGATATATTAAATAAGTTGGTTAATTTACTACACAACTGTTTCGTGGAAGGGGTGGTTGGGGGGTGTAGCGCACGAGTTCGGATGGAGTTAGGACAACAGTGGCCTGGAATTTAATTAAAAAGTTGAAATTAGTTTTTGTTGTAATTCAGCATTTTTAAATTCTTTCGCGTTCTCGTTTATATTCAAAGTTCCCGCTTAATTAAACACGATAAGATGAAATTGGCATAATAATGCGAGATTAAAGTTAGGTTATAAGCCAAATCTTGTTCTAGAATAAACCCTTTTAGGTTACGTTTATTTACCCATGCGTTTGAATTAAACGAGACAAAAGTGATTGTGCAAATATGAATAACTGGTATTAAATAATTTTATATCCTAGTTTATCGAAGGCCGTGAGAATAATTCTACTGACGAATATCGCCGTAGGCTACGGATACATACATTATAGATATTACAGCAACGTTGTTTTTTGTTGTTTTATATTCAAGGGTACGCGCTCTATTGTTATCTCTTGCTCATTTAAACTTAAACAACTAAACAAAGAAACTAATAAATTTAGTATCGTATCGAGATAATGAAAAAACGTGTAATAACATTCCGAAAGCATTTGTCTAAAATTATATTAATTAAGCCGGCTATGGGTTATTTTGGTGGCAGCCATGTGACCTTGGCTTGACTTTAGTAGTCGAGACCTGATGTAATTTTATCCTACATCCGGTGTAATAAAATGTGTTTATGGGCATTTTTATACCGTGAATCGCTTTCGTGTGCCCCAGTATAAATTGAGGTCCTTTTCATAATCACAAACGGAAACGACTTATACATATACATTAGGTGCAATTAACTTTTGCTTGATTTTTAGTTTCCGCGTCGGCTTCTATACAGTGTCATTTTTAGTTCAAGGCCACTTCGTAAAATATTCTACAACAATTCCCTCATATAAATCGTAAAATAATAAAGGAAGAGATGCATGAGGAGAAACAAACAAGGATGATTTGAGTCGAAGGTTACCACCTGAATTCTGGTGTCATCTAAGATTTGTATTCGAAATTTCTGTCTTGGAGAAATCATCATGGCTCATGTACCTCCATCCTTCCGTTTCTGCCCAGCCACGCCCAACGCTTTTCTACTCCATCCTCAACCATGCTGCCCAAGGCCCTGGCTCCATGTCGTTGATGAAGCTATGTCTTGGTCACTGTTCCAATGGGAATTTCTGTTTTGCATTATTTTGCTACATTTTTATTTACACAAATATCATCCAATATTGACCATTGAGGACATTCTGCAGGAAATACGATGCAAATGGGCAGTATATACAATGTTTGAAACTAAAAGTCCTAAAAAAATCCTTTCAAACATGTTCCAAACAAATTTTTTAGAACGATTTCCACGACGAAGAAGAGGAAGGAATACTGTATGACCCTGGTATAGTAAATTAGCAGAAAAATGCTAGAGGTTATATCTCGATTTGGAGTTGAACCTTTAAATACGGTTTTCTCGAGTTTTTCGTGACTGGTTAGGATGATGTTTCACAAACTATTGATCCGATCATCTTGAATTTTTACTACCTGTTCAACAAACACTGCAGAAATCGCTTGATGCTAACAATACATACAATGCAACTGCTGCAGTTGTATCTGAGCAACAGACGCCATCATGTGGAATGTAATGGAAACAGGGCTGAAACGACAACATCCAATGTAGGTGTTGCTCACGGATCATTAATAGCACCACTACTTTTTATAGTCTTTGTAAATGATCTACCATCAGCCATAGAGAACGGGAAAATAATTCTTTATGCCGATGACACCACAGTGGCTGTTAGACACAAAGACAAAGAAGCAGCAAACTGTACTCTGACAAGCAACATACAAATCATCAAGGAATGGATTGTACGTAATAAGCTATCCTTTAATAACGACAAGACAACCACAATCCACTTCTTCACAACACGTCGAGAACCGTATGAAAAACAGAGTGTAAAACTTTTATGTATTAAACTAGATTCAAGATTAACATGGCTTCCACACATAGAAGACTTAACATCACGACTGAGCGGAGCGCTATATGCTATACGGAAGATACCAAGCACCATTAATAAGGAAGCGGGAAGGGTTACTTATTTCGCCCTCTTCCACAGTATTATGACGTATGGCTATGACGTATGACGTATTGCTACTGTGGGGGTCATCTGCACATACCAAAAAAATTTTCACACTACAAAAACGAGCGCAGTAAGAGTTCTGGAAGGTGTGTCATCTACCACACATGCACGTCCTTTATTTACAAAGCACAATATTCTGCCAATCTATAGTGCCTACATATGGTACAACATAATGCTCGTCAAGGGTGAAGATCACAGAAACAAGAAAATCTAAATCTAGTGATGTGATCCATAACAAGATAAAAATTTATAACAAACTTCCTACTTCAATCAAGGAAAAACAGGGAACAGCCTTCCAGAAAGAGTTGAAACAATATCTAGCGGAAAAGGCCTTCTACAGTGTCGAAGAATTTCTGATCTCATAAACAATATCACATCTTGTTATAATTTATATTCACATTGTTATTGACGTGCACTGTATTTACTTTGAGTCCGAATAAATTTCTATCTATCAATCTAATGCGTATTTTTTATTTAATAGCTAAAACATTGTCAATTTTGTAAGCGAAATCGATAATTTGAGTTTATCAAGTCATTATTTCATCAAATATAATTATTTTGTATTTATATTTTATCAACCGTTATGTATAGAATACAACGGTATTCGACATTTTTATTTCAGACCACCTCGAGTAGAGAAATCATGCCAACCAGAGATAATACATTGATGACAACAGCATCGAATAAATACTGAAATGTAATAGACTCTTAAAAGCTATTTCTCATTACAACACTCATCAATACAGTGGAGGCAATATTTTTTAAATTAATTTTTTAGTTTGGATACGACATAGTTTTGATCTTGGGTTACGGAGACCTTCGTATATACGAAGCATAGTGGAAGGAATACCTCCACCTCGTCTTTTAGTTTTGATACTAGTTTTGATTCACCTACATAATTTTGAATACGTAGGTTGAAGATTGAGTGTCATTGCTTGACAACACGTCTTCATCATTCTATTTTGGAATGGATCTTACTCAAGGCATGGTCTCCTCATTCCAACTAAAAGCTGCAGGAAAACTACTCCATAATGCTGAAAAAGTTAGTACGTACCAATAGCTTCTCAATATTTGTTGTTGTCCATCAATTTAGGTACATGCCGATGGAATAAAGCTGGGAATGCATACCCTATTATCTTTAAATTCCTCATTCGGTTTAATCGGGTGATACAATGTTGGTGGATCGTTAAGTTCTGTAAATATGTCATTGGAGATAAACACAGTGAAATGAACGGGTTTATTGTGCCCGGTGATATTTATGGTGATTTTCAGGTTCGTTAAATGATAAAGGTTGCGATATAAATCAGCGAATTGATGATGACCTTTTATTGTCGGCTGACATTGTCCGATGGTATTCATGGAGCGGACGCATAGTATAGCGACGGTAATTAGGGCGGGACACTTAACATTTCGCGAATTTATGTATGATGATTGATGCGACGAAAAACAATAAATAACGTCCGGAGATCCCTATTGCTTTAATTTTATGACATTGTGCGACGTCTGTCCATTTGCGGCCAAAGCTCGTCCAAAGCTCCATTTCTGCTAGCGGTGATTCATCGCCATTTTCCTCGAGGCCGGCGCGACACAATGCGACTTGTTTCTTATTGTTTGAAATATCGTTATATCTTCGTTCACTAAAAGCATTAGGTACTTTTCATAAAATGTATGTGCCAGTTATAAGAAAATCAATACCGAGCCAGCGAGTCGACTGTCTCCCCCCTCTCACTCTGTACACAGAACACAAAAAGATGATGCTGCCAACCGAACAGTACACGCTGATAATGTGATGCTGTCGACAGATGCCAGCACTATTGATTATTCTTCCGATAATTGTGTGTGCTCGAATTCCTTTGAATGTGGCCATCTCTTTTTTGTTTGCTACTTGCGCTGTTCCTGAAACGCTTTTGTATTATATCCTCTTCAGCTTTCTTTGAATGGTCGTGGTAGAACATGAGTGGTTAAAATAATGTTTCTGTTAGATTCGCAGAGAAACTCATTTGATCGGTCTTCATCTTTTGCTCCCAAAATTTCCCCAAAGTTTTTAATTTTTTGTTAACAAGCGGAAATCACAAATTTTCCGGTTGACAAATGTTTGTGTGTCACAACAAAGTAAACAAAATTTGATTCTACGTCTTCCTCAAAAATTGCAAACTTTGGACGAATTTTTCAAGAAGGGTGAAAACGTGTTGTAATGGTATGTAGGTAATCACGTAACTCGTCGAAATTCTAAAAAAAAAAGTAACGAACACAAAGTTTGTACCGGGTGATAAAGCACCCCATAAATCTTCGTTCAGTCAGGGATAAAGGGATGAAAAGCAACATCGCATATATATTTAAAGCGATTACTTTATACGGGGTGGACACCGCTAGACAAAAAAAAATCACCAAGTCGCCGCGTCGATTTTTCATTTTGAAAAGTCGCACAAAGGGAGCGCTTTTTCCCGCCGTGCGGCAGCGTTGTGGCAATAAATTCGAAAACAATGGGCACCGCCGTCTCTACGATATAATAAAAAACAAAGGGCGCTCGTTATGTTTTATTTAGATTTTTAATTTTCGGCGGAGGGATGCAGTAACACGTGAAAAGCTCACCCCCTCAAAGGTTGTTGCCAACTGTTATTAATTGCTAACGGCGACAACACGTTGCATTGTCTGCATTCTAGAAGAACATTTTGTCATTAGTTTGATTTAATCTGTTTTAATTCATGCGATTCGTGCGCCGGTTTATTGTTCCCCTGAGATACATAAAAACGTGAAACTGTATTAGGCGAGTTTGGAAACAATGCCATCTTGGGCAACTTTATACATTATTCACATTCTTCGAGAACGATCGTTGTTGGTGTGTGCCCAACCGCAGCCCGAAGTAACTTTAGTAGGCTTTGGTCACAGGCTTTGGCGTTTTCATATTCCGTCCACGGATACGTCAGAATGCACTGTCACTGTCCGGTGACAAACGATTTCATAAGACCAAAGCATTGTGATTCATCGATTAGATGCTGAAGCATGAACGAGATAGAAGAGATCGAGATGGTGCTATCGGGCCATCAGGCCATTATAAACGAGGATATTCTCTTCGGAGATCAGGTTGGATATTTGGACATAGTAGAGTTGGGTGATGAAATTCCTATGAACGTATGTACCCTAACACAACTGTCAGCCATAGTTTTAAAATATGTAGTTTTAGCGTAACAATATCAAGTACTAGAACTAGCTTTGGTTCAAGCTAAAGGGCATGACAACATAACAGAATTAGAATCAGCATGTCCTTTGATATCGTTAACATTCGCAGCAATATACCAACTTAAAAAGCTCCGATTAATCACGACAAACGCATAACTAAGCACCCTCGAAAAGTCATTGTGAAAGCAAACGTAATTTGGATCAGATCGTCAAAATTAAAAGCGCCAAGTGCGCAGGTGATAAAAACGGCAATAACAAAGCTCCATGGTTCACCAGCTTTAGCGAGCGCACAACACAACAGTGCAAATTGTGTTTGCATTCAACGTTTTACCGTCGATCCGAAACAATGAGCGCTATAACCGGATGCAGGGGGGTTGGCACCGCTGCTGAATCAGCCTCCGGAGTGTGCAGCTTCGCGAAACTTTCGTGTTCGTTACAGAGGCCGCCACAATCAAATTTGATCCCCTAATAAGAGTTATCCCACCGACAATCCTATAAACTAAGTACGCGATATACTTCCGCGCGAGGAGGTCCTGTTTGCTTTTATTGTTGAGAGGTGAACGACCCTTTTTACTGTATTTTATGGCAAAACACACTCGGCCAAATTGCATGTGTACGTTCTGTCTGATGGAAAGATTGTTACTTGTTGTTGCAGTTTGATTATCGTGTCCTGTGTTCATTATAATTAAACGTTGCGTTTTTGTTCTGTGATGGTCCGGTGGCTGCTCTAGCGAGCCGCCCCTGATTGCCATTTGTTTTCGCGTCCTCCTCCCATGCTAATGAAGGACAATTATACGCTGCTAGGGAAATGCGACGGTCTGAATCTCATTTTGTGTTTTTGTTGTTACAGAGAGCCGAAAACGTTGACCTGTCCCTGAGCATTCCGCAGTCCAACTTTCAAAGCAACGGATACGATATGGGTGACCAGGTATGTATCTGATACCAACTGTTATACTTTATTTATAGATTTATAGTCTTGTAATTTTTCTTTTGCGGAAGCTGTAGATTCCATTATCAACTATTATTGATATATTCGAAAGTTTGAAAGCTATCCACACGTGTTTGTTGCCGTGCAACCTGCTTTTCAATATGTTGCTTTTTAAGCCCCCTCCCTACAACGTTTGCATCAGCCGGTACCAGAATCTCTGAAAGTAGTTCATCATGATTTTTGGCTTATTACAATCAAACATTTTATCGGTAGCTATAGGGATGTTCCATAATATGGTGAAGTGGTGATGAAATTGTTTATGACAGGAGAGGAAGTGAAATACCACCGAGACACATCCATTGGTAAACCAAGCTTGGAACATAAATTGCAATTTAAGATATATTTCCACCACCATTTCATGCCCAACAATGTGATACGTGAAAGAATGGTGGATGTCCTCCGAAATTTGAGTATTCATCCCCCTGAAAGTCTTTAACCAGACTAAAACTTTTCTCACTCTCCTAATATGCATAAGCAGATGACCAAGAAAACTAGGAATAATATTGTAGCTACGAATTTTATTGTGTGATGGGGCGGACACCCTTCTCAATATTTACTATACTTTAATCAACTCTAAACTGAAGGGGGCCCCTGTGGTAACTCGCCTCAAGCGACGCTTGGTCCGCCATCTTCAATCACAGGTACTAACTGATTTAAACAAACTAATCTTACGGTAGCGTGAATTAATTATCTCTCTTACGGAGGCATCAAAGAGTTCTTTCTCTGAGACTTTGTCAGAGACGTTTGAACTCACTAATTATTAACAACTATATGCAAGGCTAAATACTTTACTATAAAAGGGACAGGTTTATATTATTCTAAAATGAATATGCCGAAGAAAACCACAATAAAATCTATTAACAAAAATATATACAACAATGCAGAACTGCTTACATGGAATTTGAATATGTTAATCCTAAACAAAAATATTCTTTGGCAGAGATGGACAAATCAGCAAGTACAGACAACAAATAAATACCTTAATATTTCGGTGAGCACAAGAAACACGAGACAGCACAGTTTCTATAACTTGGCCCCCATTGGGGCCCTACGCTTGGGCGCGCGTTTTGACGCACGACCGTCTACCTTCAAAGCCCGATGCCAAAGAGGCTGTTTGCTTGTCTCTTTACCAGTTCCTCAACTTTTTCGCGCCAAAAGCTTGCGCGGTAACCCTGACGCGACTGCAGCGCCACTCCGAGCGTCTGTTAAATACCAACTTAACACAAAGCACGCCAAGGTTTGAAATTAAACATCCATACAAACCCGCGCGCAAAACCTCGACTTACTACATTCCTGCCACGTTAAGATAAATAATTATTTGACCAATTATTTATCCCTAAACAAAACTAAATAATCAAATTGCTGATTGTAACATCTCCCCTTACAAAACAATTCTCTTAATTGCTAATTACAATGTTGACATGCAAATTTTTACTTCTTGTACATTTTTTTTATTTCCTGAAATAAAAATACAGATATGACCCAATAAAAACCCAAAAGAATTCGGCCTTGGTCCAGGAGTCCGGCGGTGTTGATTTGACTTCGGTTCTCCAAACCAAGCGAATGTCCTCATCCCCGGGCCATTGGTCATATGAAACAAAAGAAAAACAACATTGAAGCAGTATCATAGCAGTCCGATTACATCATAACTTACATTATCTTTTATCCATCTTCAAATACAGCCGCAATCGTGAAATGACTCGCCTCCACCCTCGCCTCGGTTTTTCTCCGTCCATCTTCCCTCCTAGCGTCATCGGCGGTCCTTTAATCTCCAGCGACGTCCAACGTTCCTCGAAAGCTATCGTATACCTCGTAGATGACCTACACGACGTGTGGATGTTGTCCAGCGACACTTAGGCCCTGGTATGACATCCCTTTGCGTTGTCCGTGTAGTCATTTTTCTTCTAACACCATCGACGTACAAAGTACAGGAATTCTGTCATCTGTCACTTTGTAGTTTTTTGACCCTACGTCTCACTTTGGACGTTTTTTCGGTCACACCATTTTTTTGAAGCGCACTGGGCTTCGCTTGCTGTAGATTACAACCCTTTGTAAATCTACCGGCACTAACTTCGACGTACAAAGTGCAGTATATTTGCCTGCAAATTTGTAATTTTTCCTTGCCCCTTTTGCGACACGCGCGGGCTGCGTTTTCCATCACTAGACGATTTTCGATTCCGGGAACGGGACGACGGTACGCTGCTTCCACACAAAGACAAAGCCGGATGACCTCGGGAATTCCTGGATGGGCCAAACTACCTGCGCTCGTGGGGGTCTTCAATACACGTCCGCATGGCCGGATATAGGGAACATCTGCCTCTTCGGAATAGCTGCTTATACCTACTTGGTCGTTGAATTTCCCTTACAAAACAATACTCTGCAACTTCCCTTAATAACTGCTTTATTTTAACTTAAAAATACAGTTGCGAGTATACCCCTTAATTTTAATTAATTATTAATTAATTACCGCGTGTGTGTGTTTCGTGCTTCTCCGCTCAGAGCCGCCATTTTCAAAAATGCTCACAATAAAAACTTAACTTGTTTCAATCTTTCGATTAAATTTCCTCAAAATTTACCAAACAAAGTACTCGGGCTTTGTTTCTATCCTAGCCTTACTTTACTTTCACTTAATCGACCACTGACGATACGATTTTTTTTCTGTTTATTGTTTACAGTTGCCATCTCTACCTGCCATTTTTCCACTCAATAAAAAAAAATTCCTCAGAATTTAGTTTCAAACTACCTGTTCTGCATATCGTTATAAATCATAACTCAAGCCCTGTCTAACACAATCTGGTTCAAACTTTCTCCAACGAACGGTCTCGAGAATTAAGACATTTCTTTCAAAAACAATTCCAACACTCTCAAGAAATTATACTGCAAATATTTAATTATTATGCTGCCACCAGCAGTACATTTCCTACTCAAATTCACGACTATATATCGACATTTATCACACAAAATGTCCACCTCAAAAGCAACAAAAAAATTCCTGGAATGCCACGCGCAATATCCACAAGGACGCCTAAGCTAGCCCTTACACCACTTTCTCTAAAGGGTCGTTTGCCTAACTTTGCTTTTAACCATAGTCTACAATAATGCATACTTAAAATGCGTCACACAATTTTCTCCTAAAATTCACAACCAAATCTAACTAGAGTGCTTTCTTCATAATCTACTTCGAATAATCACTTGAAATGTCTTAAATTATCCCAACCGCTAGCCAACAAAAATGTGATGGGGCGGACACCCTTCTCAATATTTACTATACTTTAATCAACTCTAAACTGAAGGGGGCCCCTGTGGTAACTCGCCTCAAGCGACGCTTGGTCCGCCATCTTCAATCACAGGTACTAACTGATTTAAACAAACTAATCTTACGGTAGCGTGAATTAATTATCTCTCTTACGGAGGCATCAAAGAGTTCTTTCTCTGAGACTTTGTCAGAGACGTTTGAACTCACTAATTATTAACCACTATATGCAAGGCTAAATACTTTACTATAAAAGGGACAGGTTTATATTATTCTAAAATGAATATGCCGAAGAAAACCACAATAAAATCTATTAACAAAAATATATACAACAATGCAGAACTGCTTACATGGAATTTGAATATGTTAATCCTAAACAAAAATATTCTTTGGCAGAGATGGACAAATCAGCAAGTACAGACAACAAATAAATACCTTAATATTTCGGTGAGCACAAGAAACACGAGACAGCACAGTTTCTATAACTTGGCCCCCATTGGGGCCCTACGCTTGGGCGCGCGTTTTGACGCACGACCGTCTACCTTCAAAGCCCGATGCCAAAGAGGCTGTTTGCTTGTCTCTTTACCAGTTCCTCAACTTTTTCGCGCCAAAAGCTTGCGCGGTAACCCTGACGCGACTGCAGCGCCACTCCGAGCGTCTGTTAAATACCAACTTAACACAAAGCACGCCAAGGTTTGAAATTAAACATCCATACAAACCCGCGCGCAAAACCTCGACTTACTACAATTGCATATAAAGTTTGTCTATTTATTCGCGACATATTCGGTCTCACATTTTTCGACCTAATCAATACGGGTTAAGTCAATAACGTAACCATTAGAAATTGCGCATTATTGTGTTACCAGGAACACAATGAAGAAGTGACTGGTGTAAGAGATCTTTTATGCGGCATAATATGCATGTGTGTCAAGGATTTTAATAGTTTGCAGCCGCTGTTAAACAGCGACTCGTACAACATAAACCACTTGACATTTCTCCATCTACGAAATAAAAGAGATAGTCCGCGATTATGTGCAGATTGCTCTCGAAATCCCTCGAACTCCTTCGCATCGACCGTTTGTTCTTGTTATTTCAGAATGTGGTTCGCGATACGAACACCGTGTCGTGTGGGAAACGTTCGATTACGTTTTTAGATGACCATAAGGGATTAATAAGATGTCTGTCCACCTTGAAGAGACCTGAGGACCCCACACGGCGCTTGTCCGTCCGATGCGTAAAAATCCAAAAGATTGGATATTCAATTTAGAACGGAGCGGAGAGTAATTTGTGTATGCAACAACACCGTAAGATGATTGATATGACAGAAGACAGGGGTCAATGCCCAAATCAAGGTGACCCTGCGTATCTAACATCTCCACTCCATTGCTGAACGACTCGACTTGAAACTCGCTGCAGAAGACGAAGAGGAAGATCGAAATGTACGAGTTGGACGAGGAGGGAAGAGGCCGACAACGGTTAAAAACGCACGCACAATACACGGCCGTAAATGTGGTTCAACCACTTGGATTTCAGAAGTGGGTTAGATTAATTGAATTTAGAAACTGGTACAGCTGGGCTTCAAGTGTATTTAGACATGTGGAACGATCCATAAGACATATCCAAACAACCACAAATCCTTCTGTTTCACAACGAACCTTGCACGTAATATACTATAATAACACCCACTATGACAACTTGAATTAATTTCCTTTATATCTCCATGGTATCAATGTTGATATATCTTACGTGTCATAGTACGTATTTTCTACGAAAACTACTGCAGTTTTTTATATTAGATAGTTATACTTCTTCCACGATAATCACATTCCAACCTGGAATGTACTAGTTTTAATTAGTTACCCCCCCCCCCTTTGTTTTCCAGAAGTTCCACCGCAATCGTTACACCTTCTTCACTTTTCTTCTTATAACTTCCACCGAGTCTTTCTGTCTTCAAACACAATTGCGCAGCATTTTTCTTTGGCAGACCTCCAATTTTGTTGGACTTTTCAGGCTCATTGTCTAAGTTTCGCACCCTAAATATTGGAACAAAGTAACAGCGTCCAAAATACCTCAAATTTTACACATTTCATTTCACGTGGTAAAAACAGATTCAATTACTGCCGAATGGTCTAACCAAAAGCAACAAACACTAAATAAATAAATGAAAGCGAAACAATTCCGTCAATGTTTTCGTGTAATTTGCCTGTCTAACGTTTGTCATTTGTTTTGGAATTGAACGGACGGGAAACAAATGTGAACTCTCTGGTCACCTCGAAGTGCATTCCAAACGCCTACACGAGCTTGTATCTTAACAGCGGCAAATTGCAGTAAACGACGATACGTTTACTTCAAAACGTAAATTCCGAAATCATTCTCGAGATCATCATAATCTAGCGAGTCGTCGTGGAAAATGGTTATGACCAGGCGTTGGATGCTGTGTAGTAATCACAAGAATTACAATCTGCCCATGTGCGAGCTGTGAGAGACATTTTGCTCAGCATGGGTAAGTTTTACATCAGCTATAAGTATCATCAAGTGAATGGTCAATTTTGAAAATAGGGTTTATGTGAAATCAAGACTGGTCGTATCTGTTTAAAAGAAAAAGAAGACAGGGACGTAAAAAGAGACATAAATGGCGTACTATAAGGAAATTCTATTCAAATTTCAAACGGCCAATCAGCGGTTGTCCTAATTGTAAACCGTGTTTATCATTCTATTTGTAAAAGTAATGTGTGTAAAAAGGACATTAGAATTACAAAATGATTCCCTACCAAATAAACTTTTCCGTTTCTACAAGTAATCGTCGATCCACTAACATAAATACCTAAGAAGACAATTTGAGCTGCGTTCTTCCGGTGCATTTTCGCTGAGAATCGTTCGCCAGTCGCTACTCGCTAGCCAGCTCTATCGAGAATCATAATAATAAAAAGTAACAGCGGCAATCGTGTTCAAAAGTTTTCTTTTGTTGGAACGCTTCCCTGAACGGTTTTCGCGGAAACAAGAACGTAGAACTAAGTAAAGTTTTAAATTGCCGTCATAAAATTTTATACCCTGAATTATGGCACGTCTTCGTCTCACATGTGTTTTCCAGGCTTAGCCCTGGCTTGATATATCCGTGCGATTTCAGATGAAGGATCGCGTCTGTCGCCAGCCTCACCATGCATCACCTCCTTGCATGCATGACTAAAGCACTGCCGTTATTATTATTGTTACTATTATTATTAACTTTGCGGAAATAGAAAGCCTTGAATCGTAATTCGTAATCGATTACATCATTCCAATTGCGAAATTCAGAAGTCAAACTGAAGGCTTAATACTCTTATATTAAGTACTCTGATACCAAGTACTCTTACCAGTGTTGCGCTGTACCAAAATAGTTTCACCATGAGATATTTGTGTCTTCGTGCTCTATCAACCCTCTGCTTCGAACACCAAGTACTTAATTTCTCTGTGTTGTACCCGTTTTTAACTCTTGATAGTGTTGTTGGGTTGTCTGCTGCATGTCAGCCAACATTATCACAAATCTCTGACGTCTAAATCGACTCAAATAATAATGAGAATTGTATAGCAGGTTGTCTACATAATATGTAAATTTCGCAGGTTGGTTAAAGAGAAGCCTAGATATATGATGTAATATTGAGAGCTATCGTGAAATATTGTACCCAAAATGTTGTTTGGTTGGGGTGGTGGAGGTAGTGGTAGAAGGAGGATGAGGAGGAGTGGGGAGTGGAGGAGGGGGTTCAGCGACGGCAGCGCCGCGGTGGCGACCCGCCGAAGCAACTTTAATAGAGTTGAGCTGAATACCCGCTGGATGTAATTTATTTGGCAGCGCGAGAAATATGGCCCATAACTTTGTATGAAAATAAAGAAGAATTATATGGACATTATAAATCAGCCTTCGCTCATTTTTATTGCGAAGCGGCGCGCGGGGTCCCAAATTTATTATATTCCCCTAATTAAATGTAATGAATAATCCGCGAGAGCAATATTTACCGCGCCCGATAATTGCTCCGCTGGCGCATTATGCGCGTTTATAAATTGCTCGCCATCCATCACCGTTTTGCAACAAATTGAACGGACGAAATGGCGGGCCGCGCCAGCGGCAGCAGAGAAATGCGACTCGTTTAAATTGTTCTTGTGTCAATGAAAAATAAGCCCCCGAACAACCCATACCGACCCCCCAAACATTTTGAAGCCAACCCGATCATTAGCGTTCGGTTTTCCGAGTTTGTACATAAATTTCAACTTCACCGGATTTCTAGGTCAAGCCCCATCCATTCCAAATCCACAGAATAAATGTAGAATCCAGGAAAATATTTTAAGGGTATTCGAGGATGTCTAATTGACTCCAGTCGTCATATTAGAGAAGCTCAAAATCAGTCAGCACTTTTCTAACAACCAGTCTGCTTGAACTTGCTTCCTTATTGCTATTTACCTATGTTCAGCTTCCTTCTCCAAACTGCTCATATCTTTCAATCTACTTGATATTATGTCGCTCATACACTGTAAGTTGATCTTTCCAGTTCAGTATCTTCTGTTTATCCTCTGACTGTGGTTTCGTGGTGATTGTGATTTATATTATCGGTCTTGCCAAAAAGTGTTGACTTCCTCTTCTGTCCCACGTGTTATGAGTTTGGTACAGTCATCTCCTATTTTGAACTTAAAAAAGAACACACATTTATTCTGGCTTTTTCCTTTCAGACGTTTCACACTCCAAACTTCGGAGACGAGGAGTTCGACATACCCGCCATAAACCCACAGCAGCAGCAGCAACAGCAGCAGCAACAACACGGTGGTCCACCGCCTGGCGCGGACCAGCAGCACAACATGTCGAACTACCAACAGCAGCAGATGAACATGCAGATGAACCAACAGCAGGACAGCATGGGGATGCATGACCCAACTGGCGGGTACCAGCAACCACTGTACTTATCCGGACCGGACCATGGCATGGTTAATCCGTCGTATCACAGTCCTCAACCTAACTACATGACCAACTCAAACCAGCAGCAGCAACAGCAGCAACAACAGCAGCAGCAGCAGCATAACAATCAGTTGCTGATGATCCAGCAGCAACAACAGCAACACCAGCAGATGATGATGGGGCATCCGCCGGGCAGCAGAGGCCAATATGGAGCTTCTCCTCAGCATCCCCAAGGGAGGGGTAATAGTCCTCCAGTTGTTCCTGGCCAGGAACCCACAACTAGCGAAGATAGCGACGATAGTACTCCTCATCCTCCTGTGGTAGGTTTTTGAATCACGTGTTATTATACAAATGGAGCGAGTTGCACGCAATTGTACCGTATTTAGTTTAAATAACGAAATTAATGGGTTATAATTATCATTGTAACAAAAGGAATAACTCTATTGTGTTCGTGGAGATCGATGGTGTAGCTGGGTCATGTGATTACGCATAAAGTGCATTGTGTTTTGGTCTGGTTGGAAATAGTTATTGTGCAAGACCGTATTTCCGATTATATCCTTTTTCTGTTGTGTGTGCAGCTCGTTACTGCAACTGTAAACCAGTTCACATGAAGATTTGAATCGTTGAAATGAAGTGCTTGTTTACGTTGGATATTTATATCTGTTTTCTTTGCAGATAACCGGTGTTAAGAGGCCATCTCCAGAGCCAGCGGATGTGGCGCTGACGAAGGCCCAGAAAAAGCCAAAGGTGCAAAAGAAGAAGAAGAAGAGGGACCCGAACGAGCCACAAAAGTACGTATACATACACAGCAGCGATGGAATTGATTATTAATGTAATAGGTTATGAATAATGCATGCCGCTGTCAGTTTAATCGAAAATTGATGCATATATATTTGTTATTCATATGGAATTTTCCTGTATGGAAATAACACCGTAAACCAATACAAATAGTAATCATAGAGAAAAACTGAACTCATGAATAAGGCATAATTCCGGGGGACCCAATACTGGCGGCGTGTACTTTTGTCCTATATTTGTAATCTTGCTAATTGAATCGTCGAGGATAATGAGGCAAGGGAATCTGGTCTACAGATGTTTTGTGTATACGCCTAATATGTTTACCATAACACATATGTTGCTCCTTCGTGTTTGAGACACGAATAAACTACACAAGATTTCCTTTTTAGCCAGAGCTCCCCCTCTACGTAACTTTATAGAGGAAATCAATAATTCAACTTCCATTTTCTTAGATGTGCTAGAGACGACACGTCACCATCCAGCAAATATTGAAAATACTTGTCGCGCATCCACTATAATTGACAAGTGGCGTAATTTTTGAAATAAATGAGTTTTTTTTTCACATTCGACAAGTAGTATATATACCTATATAGGAGATGTAGAGCAAAACCGCTGAATTGTGGACTTTTTCCGCTGAGTGTTTATATCAACGCTACGTGTCGATTATGGGGAGCTTTTAAGCCTGGAGCAGAGCATTCTTTCCCATGACTCGGCATGAGTAAATAATGACGCTCCGTTATCTCAAGTATGCTATCTCGAAGACATTCTCTCTTTCTATATATATATACACACTTACACACGAATATTCTCACACACATGTTCCTTCCAGACTCTGTGTTAGTGGCCTGAATGAAACCCATTTAATGTTTATAATCAAAACCGCAACAATAACATACTTTCACACAATGCAACTGATTAATTAAAACTATATTAATGGCGTTCATTTGTGTTTACTGGCAGCAAATTATTATGATTTATATAGCGGATTTAATTTTAATGATTTGTAAATGTTAATGTGCAGTAGGTATTATTTTTACAATATCCATTCCTCCGTATAAATTTTCTTCTTTCATGACTTCCAATGACATTTTGAATAATATACCATTGGGTGGATATATCAAAATGTCTGGCTATTGTTTAAGTCTCCATTGTTACCTGTTACAATCTTCGATGTAGATACTAAAATCTAAAGAGCAAGGTGCACGATACAAGTTTGATGTCGTAAATCTGTCAAAATTATATTCTACCATTACTACTGCAGATAGTGTTTGAGTAATAACATGCAAATGAAAGAGTACGCGAAAAATTGGGTATTCGTGTTCGCTAGCGAAATTTCTCGTGAATAATTTATGGAAGTCCATTTAAAGTGGGACGTCTATGATAGGAGGCATCCATCTGCATTATCGATTGAGCAGCGCTCCACATTCTGACAGTCGCATTAAATAATTTACAATTTAAAATAATTAAGTAACACGGTTCGTTTTAAATGTCAGGTCGGGACGGAACATAAAGCTCGCCATCGATTCGGCACAGAGGCTATTAAACAATATTAAAATGTCAAGAATGCCATTTTGCGAGCAGCGCCGCGCGCGAAAGGGGACTTTATATGGCTCATAAAGCGCGCACTTGCCTAGCGCAAGTTGTAACAGCAGATTTATTGTTGCAATTTTCTTCTACATACTATGTAGTTTTGATATATTCGATATACTAAACGAAACGGGTCTGTCTACTGTCTCGCTATTCGTGTACATATTTTAAATTTCCCGCGTTACCGACCGAGCGCAGCCGAACTTAACGATCGTCGGGCAGCCAAACATAACCTTATTTCGATTGAAACAATCAGAGATCTATTTTGGTCGCTTTGTTTAGATTGTGGTTTGTTTTTGATTTCTTTTTATTTTGATTTGTGACTTAAGAGTGAGGCTATGTTATACGCTATTCGCCCGGGTATGAACTACTGTTCTAAATGGAGAAACCAGTAGCAAAGTATGATTCATCTGTGAACAGGAGAAAGGTTAGTTGTGCTAATGTTTAATTTCTGCTTGCAGGCCAGTTTCGGCGTACGCCCTGTTTTTCCGTGATACGCAAGCTGCCATAAAAGGACAAAACCCAAGTGCTAGTTTCGGAGAGGTCTCAAAGATTGTCGCTTCTATGTGGGATGCGTTAGATTCCGAACATAAAAGTGTTAGTATTATTACTCCAAAGTTTTTAACTCAGAACAAAGGAACGTTCTATAACTTTTATTTCTTTTGCGAAGGTATATAAGAGGAAAACGGAGTTAGCCAAGAAAGACTACTTAAAGGCGTTGGCTGCATACAGGGCGAGTTTAGTATCGAAAGGCGCAGGTGAAAACGAACCCATCTACGGAGGCTACGGGAACTACAACAACAGCGGGGCTCCGCAGTACGGAGGTTACTCTCCGCAGGGAACGCTTCCGTCTCCTCCGATGACGGCCACATCAACAGCTCCGTCTCCTTCGATGGTAAACAAGAAGCCGATGATGAGCCAGCAACAGCAGCAGCAGCAGCAACACCAGAACATGATCCAGTCGCAGATGGGCCCCATCCCGAGCCATATGAGCATGCCTCCGCACATGCAGCAGCACGGAAACAGTTACATGCAACAGGTACTAGTCCAGAAATTTTTGCATGCCCCATTCTTCCTTTAATGACAACCTAAATAACAACCACCAGTTAGGTTCGTAGTAGCCTTAGTGCATGGTTCGGTGTCGGCAAAAAGTGGGGCTTCCTAGTGGGGCTATTGATCATTTCGCGTTATTGGCTTTCAGGTTTCCCAGCAGCAAGTTCCCATTGCTCCCCACATGCAGCAGCACGTCAGTCCTCCCCCCATGGTGTCAAGTTCCCCCCCTGTTTCGGCCCCCGCTCCACCTGTTCCCGCCGCAGTACAGCAAACTGCTGACCAGGGACAAGTGCGACCCATCACTTGTATACGACACGGATGCCCCAATCAGGCCATATCAAACTCCGAATGGGAAGACGAGTATTGTAGCAATGAATGCGTTGTCAGCCATTGCCGGTAAGCATTCTCTTCAACAAGCTTCCCTTTTGCTTCAAAAGCCCTTAGACCATCACCCTCAGTTTTATGCCAATTCCCAAAATTGTTATTGACAATAATTATTATTGGACAATATTACATACTTCTATTCATCATTTCATGAAATGTCGATACAGGGATAACTAACTGATTGGTCCATCAGCAATATTCCTTGTGTCCTCTTCCATATTCACTCCTGTCCCTTGCGTGCAAAAGCTATTACTAAAAACCATAATAACAGTAGACTTTAGACTAGTATAAACAGCTGACATTTCATGAAATTTGCTTAGACTGCTTGAGAATTTTATTTTAGGAAAATGTCCTTTCTTTTGTTTTGCTTTATTTTTTTTTTATTGGCTACTAACTTTTTTCGAATAAAACTTTACGTCATAATGAATAACGCTAATTTTTAAAATTTTTATTTTTGTGTAATTGTAAATCTACCTTTTAATTTTTTTTGTTGGCATACCACACCATTTGTAACTGTCACTTCTTGATTTATTTTTGGTTTTAGATGAATTTTTTCTTTTTCTACAATCCTTAAAACTTCTGATTTGTCATACTAATATTAAATATCAGAAAAAAATATCATAATCATTGACAGTCAACCAATATTTATATGAAAGCAAACCCAATTTAATTATTTTACAGAAATAAAATTAGAAAATTAAGAAATTAGTTTACATCAATCACTCCCACAGATATTTGCTAAGGATAATTCTAATAATGTTTTTATTTATTCTAATAGTATGTTTTCTCTATTGTTACAGGGATGTATTCACAAACTGGGTGGCATCAAATCAAAACCAATCACAAACATATTCAACTGTTAAATAAATACTAGGGTTAGACATCGCTGCAAGTTTTATATTTCATTGAATATTGTAGCAATACTTGAACAGAAAGAGAGAGAGAGATACAGAACGAACGAGAGAGCGAGAGAGAAGATAGTTTATATAATAAATTCTTATAGAGGGTATGAGAGAATTGAATGGAGGAGAGAGAGAAAGTGAACGAAAATCGAAAGCGAGAGAGAGCAACTGCAAAGTGAAAAGACATTCAAGTTCATAGTTCCACAGAGCGCGGTATTGTACATATTTTCAGATTAGGCGCCCCGATCCGCTCCAACGGGACGAGGCGAAAGCAATACGATGATGATGATGTCATGGCATTTCTAGGTATACAAAGACAACGTGTAATCATAGCGTAACAAGTGTATAATAAAAATTTGTTAACCATGCTCCTGTACGTGCATGCAGAAAGTTTAGATAGTCCAAAGTATTGATAAAAAACTATGAGACATTTTAGTTTATAGATAGAATTTGTTGTTAATTCATTTGTCGCTTGTATAAAAAAAAAAGATGATCTGAAGTATGTTGTTCTTTTCACATGGTATCATTCTATGTTTCCGACAGTCCCTCTATAAAATAGCATGCAAGACTGCAACATTGGATGATTGTAAATTTTTAAGCAAATCTCCTTTGTTATTCTTGCCAACATTGCATTTCGCGATAAAATTCTTTTTTACTATTTTTTTTATTGACTTTTCTCGTTTTTATTTTGTTATTCCTTATTGAGTCTTGTGTTATTTTTTATAGAAAAGACTGTGTTTTTAATTTAATAAGTATCGCCAATCTCAATCAGCACCCATTGCTTTGTTATACCCTAGTCACCAAACAATCGTGCGAGTAATCCCCACCCGCTAACTCGTCGAAGGCAGTGGAAAAGCGCATTAAGTTTAGGTTATGTAAATCAAAATATTTTATTATGAAATGCGGTACTTCGAGCGTTCGTTTGTGGAAAAGGGTGTAAACTGTGATGTGTTAGTTTAAAGTAACTTATTCTGTTATTATGTATTTTCGTAAAGGAAAAAAAAGAAATTGAATTTGGTGATATATCCGAAGTTTTACGTCTACCGTAACAATGCAAGGTCGATCTGTATAGACGTCACATTGTTCTATTAACCATTTGAATTGTTATTGTAGATAGTCGATCTAATAGTGTATTAGTGTACAAGTTATTTTTATATCATTGACCAATCAAGTTACGCTTTTTTGTCGATGTATATATACATATATATGATGAATTTGCAGTTGTTTATTGTTATCGATGTAAGCATCTGTCTTAACGAATGCGAGGCATCCCTAGTATTTAAATACATGGTGAAGGATGTATATTTGTGAATATATGATGAAATTGTTGGACCAAACTGTTTAAACTAGTATGGCGCGCTCGTCCTGTTCAGTTCTCGTTTAGTTTGATCGCGTTGGCATTGGTCGGTTCAGTTTTTTTAGCGATACTGCCTTGAACAGTTTGGACAGTAAGAATTGTACATTTCAGATTTTTAGATAAGATATATTATTATTAAACAGTGTAAAATTCTCTCATTTATGTTTACCTTTTTATTCGTTAAATATTATGTATTTTGTTCACTAGTATTCTATGTATCTTGAATAATGTGAATTCCGGATATACCAGGATCACAGAGTCCTATCTCCTTATACGAGCTTTAAAATTGTTAAGTACAATTTTTTTTTCATTATTTACATTGTAAATATCATATTTTATCCAAAACAAGCACATTACCTAAACTATGTAATCAATTAATATTTAAAATAAATAGATTCTACTTGATACTGTGTTTTATTTGTTCTACTAATGTAGTAACCCTATTACGATTAAAATACGAGGGCAATTTTACTTTTTTTAAGTAAAATAAATTAAACAAAATATATTTATTATTAAATACACTCAAGTATTTGTAGTGTTGGTAAGTACAAAAGTAATGTAATAATTCCAATTTTACATCAGTACGGAACAAATTTTATTTATTTTACTTCTATACGAAATGAGTGCAATAATTTGGAGGGGTAACGTAACTCAATACGCATGAAGAACAAAAAATTTTGCAGTTGAAAATTTAATTACATGTTTTCATAATGTGCCCTTACTAGTTACTTTACAACGGCTAAAAGTGGCTTGCACCCAACCCACACATCTCTAGTACGAGTATATAAAGTTCATAACAAATAGAATAACAATATGTTCAATGAGTCAACAGTCAACTTACCGAATAATGTAAACAAATTGCTCAAGATGGGCGCCATTGGAATCCAATCAAGCTTCAGTATGGCCAATTTGCACTTAAACATCGGGAGTAGTGTCATTGTAAAATCTTTAACAGAAGTCTGCCTAACATTCTCTGTAGATAAGCATGTCTTCCTAATCACTACTTTTAAAATAATCCATTTTGGTTACACAAAATAACAAAAACCGACACGGACAACCAGGAACGACGCAGACACGGGACTTCACGCTGCTCGCTCAGCTGATCGAGGCGTAGGTTAACTCTACTAATTAGTTTTACAAATGTTTATACAGGATTATTTTAAATAAATGAAGTCGAAGTAGGCATTGAAATCAAATGTACAAAATTGTATTTGCCGCTTCATATGAAAGCTGAATCTGAATATATACCATAGTTCTATACACAAGCACGGCCCGTGTACACAAGTGAATTCGTTGCATAATCTAAAATAGGTGTGTTTTATTGCCACCCGTGTGCAATTCGTATCTATTCGAAATGATTCTGTTTTGAAGTGAATTGAACACGAGTAATAAAACGCATTTGAGTGTACCTATCGCGCGCGCGCATACGCATTCGTGTTACGTGTAGTTAGGCCGACAGGTTATGTTTGTATAGGACATTTTGCATAAGACTTATTGCAAGGAGTTAAGTACGAATTGCATATGAAGCCGTCTCACCAACGAAAACAAATACACATAACCTCTTCGAGATACAATCGTGACATGCATGTGACAGCAGACCGATACCTTCCTCCTATTGGCTGATTTAATTTCAATTCATTTTGAATACAACTGATCATCTTTTCCGGCTTGTCCTTCAGGGGTGAAGGGGGAACTGAATATGATCAGTTGAAATCTATTCACTTTCATTTTGAATGCGCAATAAAACGCTTTTTGAGACAAGTGAATACGTTTCAAAATGAAATGAACTGATTACCAGTGGCAATAAAACACACCTATGTAATGTAAGTTTGATACTTGTAAAGCGCCAGAAATGTTGTAACTTGGATAATGGACATAGGTGTGGCCTACTTCGACTACATTAATTTGTAATGAACCCGTATAAAGCCGTCTTGCATTCGAACATTCCATTGGGATCACGGGTGTTTCCCGACTACCGAACGCGCTCCAGAAAATGAAAAATAAAGATTTGAAGCTTTTTGTCAAAATTTCGCCCTTGTCGGTAAATTAGGTGATAGGTCACTATACACTATTAGCGCCATCTATGGGCTGCTGCCGTAACTATAAGTATACATACATCAGTTGCTTACCAAACTAACCTATAAAGTGTGAACAATTAGTAAATTGCAATTCTTATTAATTTTACTGAAACATTTTATGTAATTAATTTAAAATACGTTTATATAATATTTTGTTTTATATATTAACCGGAGAACTTAGGACCGGTTCAATCCAACCGTCATGTAACCCTAACGTAAACAACGATTAACAAAATGAAAAAGGAGAAAACAGCGGATAACGCAAGACCTTTCAAATTATAAGTATTCCAATATAAAGAAACCTTGCGAATCAGCTTAATAAAAATACTTATTTAAAGTTATGTTTATTTACAGCTCATCAAATACTTAGTTTGACCGGAATCAGTTTTGAAAGGAAAAGCGTTATAGTAAGTTAACAAAGAACAAGTATGATGTCTTAATTTCACTCTACACAGAATAGCAAATAAGAGAATAAACTGATAATTTTGTAGGGCTTTGTGGAATTGACTGTTGTTCCGTTACGAGATACTTTGCGCCACATCAAATTGAACGCAAAGCAATGTCGGATATACAAGGTTGTTTTAAATGAGAGCTATGAGGCACAGTTTCAGTATTTTGATCCATTTTTAGATATTTGCCAGAGTGACACTGAAACGTAAGTATAAACATCCATGGAAAGTATATAAATAATTAGATGTTTCATATTTCCAGAAATCATTTATAGGTTTGCTTAAACCTTGGCTAGGTGGTTAGGTGCTGTACAAAAATCAGATTAATAATAATTCAGGTTTCTCAAGATTACAGTTGTCATATTGCAAAACTACCAAACTGAATCAAACAAAATTTGTTGTGGTAATAATACTTTGGTATTGTACATAATTTCTTAGTTCGTCTTAGTAGAGATGATTTTCTTTAGTAAAATGCTTTGCTTTGTTGCCTGTTGTAAATTGTAGAGTTTGTAAACTTCTAATAATGTATAGTAAAATCTGAATAAATGAAGATAATTAATTTCTTTGGACACTAGCATCTACATTCTGGTTTAGTTATTATCTAACAAAGTTGAAGACATTATTTGCAAAAATGTTATTTATACATATTTTTTTATATGAGGCTGGCAAATTTTTTTTTTAAATAATTATATTTTGCGGAAAATATTCACTTTCCATTAATTGAATATCTGTATCTATAAATATCATCATTATGAAACCTTCAAAAATTATTAGCTAATATTTTTAGCCGATCTTTGGAATATTTTTCCGCTCAGCATCTGGTAGCCGCTTCAAAAGTAGACCCTGACAACAGTGCTGGAGAATTGGTTGTCACAATCCCCCCAGAAGCTGGCCATTTAATCGCCGAGGGTACCGGCTTACGAGTAGGAATTGAATTTTCATTAGAGCAACCGGAAGGAGGCCTCCACTTTGTTGTTCCCCCTGGAGAAGGAAATTATGCAGAGGTAGGCATATGTTATATATTTTAGAAGTACATATTTAAATAACAATAAAATATTTATTTTGTTAAACATAAAGAGGGAAAAAATGTAAACTAAACTATATCAAAAATATGCTCTAGGTTCAAATCCAGGCTGAGTGTGTTTAGTTTATTGTAATTTAAAATAAAAAACAATTATAGAAAAGTTTAGTGACATAATTCTTTTATCTTCTTCTATCTATAAATTCTAATTGAAGAGAGGAGTTCATCTCTTCACATATGGCCATCAGAACTCATCGCGTCTGTGGTTCCCTTGTGTGGACAGTTTTGCCGAGCCATGCACGTGGAAGTTGGAGTTTACCGTGGAGGAGAACATGACAGCGGTCTCCAATGGTGACCTGACCGAAGTTGTCTTCACACCGGACATGCGCAGGAAAACGTTCCACTATACGTTGGGCATACCTACGTGTGCACCCAATATCTCTCTGGCTGTTGGCCCATTTGAGATATATGTGGATCCGTTCATGCATGAAGTTACGCATTTTTGCTTGCCGCAGTTACTGCCACTGCTCAAGGTGACAACGAGGTACATGCACGAGGCGTTTGAATTTTATGAGGAGACCCTGTCAAATAGGTAAGTTTTTGGTTATATGGGCAATGGGCTGCCGGTATTCAAATCAAATCAAATCAAAATTTATTAAAATAAAAAAGATTCAGGTCCATAAAAAATATAATAGTAAATGTATATAATAGTAAATGTATATAATAGTAAATGTATAATGTGAGAAATTAATTGAAAATAAAGCAAACTAATTAAAATTGGTGACTCAATTGAAAACTATTGGTGATTCGTGTCCATCATGTATTCTTCCACGGAGTAGTATGCTTTGGCCATCATGTTCTTCCTGAGTGCTTTCTCAAATTCTCTGGAGTTAAGAGCTATCCATTGTGCCGGCAGTCTATTGTAGAGAGTGAGGCCGCAGCTTAGGGAATTTGTTGTTTTTAGTTTGTTGTATTCGTCATATTCATATTCATAATTACACTGATAAACTAATTTTGATAAACATGGATAAACATTTTTATTGAAATTATGTTCTGTCATGGTAATTACGGTACAACCTATATAATGTGTTTAGTTACACTTCTTTCGGCCAGTTTTGGCATCAATTTTTTGCCGTGACAGCATTCACCACTTTTTTCCACTTCTTCCTTGCTCATGCTAAAACTCTCCAGTTCCTCATCTCCAATCTGGTTAGACCTTCCTCCAGTTTAAGCTCTCTACCCACTTCCTTCTTGGTCTTCGATGGTACTTCCGCAGTTACAGTTTCCTTGATATACCTTTCTTTCTCTGAATTGGTTGGTACATTGAAGTTGCTCCTGAGAAGAACATTGTTCTGCTGTCTGTCTCTCTTTGATGTTACCATACTCATTTATTTCGACACCCATATACACAAATTTATCAACTCTATCAAAGTGGAAGGCTCTTATTTCCTGCTTTATCACCAAACTCTCTCCCATCTCTCCTCTGCTCTGGCTTAACTTGGACATTTCTTGATTCCTTGCCTTAGGCTACCAGTAAATGCTTCTTTTACCAGTTCTCCTGTAATTGACTTCAGCTCTTCCTTCATCATTGGAAAAGTGCTATGTGATCAGCATATGCCATTAGTTGGTATGGTTTATTAACATTCAAATATCTCGTTCTCATTATGGTGTGTCTTATGACTTGTTCTAAGACGATGTTAAACAGCATTGTTGATAGATGCTGTCTCGCTTTAAACTAAACCGTTTTTGATATGACGTGCTCTCCCATTCATTGTCTTGAGGTATTTCTGGTTTCCAATAGTGTCATTGTAGTCAGATTTAGAAGTTTTTTTGGTTCAATACCATTCTTGCCAATGTCTCCACAACTTGTTTCCTTTTATTGTATCTCTATCATCTGGTGATCTAGTGTTGATCTCCCTGGTCTTAACGGACTTTGGTAATCACCTATTTCCTTTTCTAGTATTTCCCAGGTTATAAATCCTTTATACACAACATTTCTAGGTTGTGCAAAATACATATAGGAGGAATATTGGTCTTTAATTTTTCATATTTTGTTTTCTTTTTGTTTCTTCCTTTTTGTACTCGCAACACATTGTCCAGTTGTACACTTACCAGAATTGATTAGTAGTGGTTTCTCTATGCTGCTGTGCCATACTTGGTGCAGTTTGATTATCAAACTTTGCTTTTTGGAAGACATATCAATAGTCCGTCCCTATCTCTTCTTGATCTGCATCTTCTTTAGTAAATTCTCTCTGGAACTTCAGTGCATCCTGGGCTTTTATAGTGCTCCATCCTTCTAATGACTCTTCACCATTGGTGCAGTTTGATCATCAAACATTGCTTTATGGAAGACCTCTGACCATTACTCCCTATCTCTTCCTCACTTCCTATTACTTCCATTTGTGTTTGAGTCACTTGAGCTACTGCAATCATAAATCTCATATTTGATTGATACATGGATTTATGAATATAGTAACTCAACTGACTTTGTACTCAAAGCCGTAACTGCAATTAGGTTTGGAAAATTGATGACACAAATTGTTAACACTGGCTGAAGCAACTGTGTCAAATCCATTGGTGCAGTTTGATCATCAAACATTGCTTTTTGGAAGACATCTGACCATTATCTCCCTCTCTCTTCCTCACTTCCTATTACTTCAATTTGTGTTTGAGTCACTTGAGCTACTGCAATCATAAATCTCATATTTTATTGATACATGGATTTATGAATATAGTAACTCAACTGACTTTGTACTAAAAGCCGTAACTGCAATTAGGTTTGGAAAATTGATGACACAAATTGTTAACACTGGCTGAAGCAACTGTGTCAAATCCATTGGTGCAGTTTGATCATCAAACATTGCTTTTTGGAAGACATCTGACCATTATCTCCCTCTCTCTTCCTCACTTCCTATTACTTCAATTTGTGTTTGAGTCACTTGAGCTACTGCAATCATAAATCTCATATTTTATTGATACATGGATTTATGAATATAGTAACTCAACTGACTTTGTACTAAAAGCCGTAACTGCAATTAGGTTTGGAAAATTGATGACACAAATTGTTAACACTGGCTGAAGCAACTGTGTCAAATCCAGTATAATTTTTCTAACCTAACTTCATTTCCATTGCAAACAATATTTTTAACTTTTCAACCTTGGGACTTCATTTTATGAGAAATACTTCTTCCAATGAAATTTTAAAACTATTGCTCATTATTTGACAATTTCAGATACCCATACTCCTGCTACAAGCAAGTATTTGTTGATGAAATTGATGATGATTATAACTCGTATGCAACAATGAGTATCTTGAGTACGAACCTGTTACACTCCGCGGTAATAATCGATCAGGTTTATATAACGAGGAGGGCCATGGCGCAGGCGATCGCAGAGCAATTCTTTGGCTGTTTCATTTCGATGCAGAATTGGTCGGACATGTGGTTGCCGAAAGGCGTCAGCCTGTACCTGTCAGGCCTCTATTGCAAGAAAAGCTTCGGCAACAATGAGTACAGAGAATTCGTCCAGAGTACGCTCCAGAATGTCGTTAAATATGAAGAAGACTACGGGGGAATAATTTTAGATCCCAGTCAACCTCCTGCGCCTTTGCCAACTTCATCGAACAACAGTCAACCGGCTCAGAAGACGAACGAGACGAATTTTTACTTCTCCATCAGAAATCTGCATACGATGTCCCCGTTATATATTGAGGCGATGCACAAGAAGGCTTTTTTGGTGATGCGAATGCTTGAGCATAGAATCGGGCAAGAACTGTTGCTCCAAGTGTTCAATAAACAGCTTTCGTTGGCTTCCAATGCTGCGACGCAGAAAATCGGATCGGGTTTGTGGGGGCACATGCTGATCAGCACTAACGTGTTCACGAAGGCAATCTTTACGGTCACCGGTAAAGATATGGCGGTGTTCGTCGACCAATGGGTCCGAACAGGTGGACACGCCAAGTTTCATCTGACCTCCGTTTTTAATAGAAAAAGGTAAGTGGTGTGTGAGATAAATAACTTTAGTTCCTTGCCGTAAATAAATGTTGTAAATATGTAGTACTGACTTATGAACTACTGGACCGATGAATGAAAAGAAATAGTTTTTTATATAACAGTATAAAAAAAGTCCGAAAAAGTGACGCTGAGGCTGACACGAGAGAGATTTGACACTGGTGGGTCAAATGTATTCAGACATTCAAAATGCTATTATGCAGCAATTGAGTACACAAATTCACCTTCCATTTGTTTTATAAAAATTAAAATTATTGGAAGCTGTATAAGAAGTATTTTATATGATTAACTCTAGAAAAGATACAATACAAATTTATTGATCCCAATGTATAAATATACTACATTAATAGACAAGTCCAAGGAAAGTCGATATATATAGGTATTTAGATGGTCCACTTTAGTCCGTAAGCCCAATGTCCTAGAAATCTCTAAAGGGTCTCATAGTTATCCTTAAACTTTGTACTTACCTGAAATTATGAAAGTTTTTTCAGAAATGTTTTAGTATTTACAGCAATTCTTTGAGTAGTGTGCGGGCGCTGGAAATGCATATCTGGTTTCCATTCAAAAACAAAAGTTATCAATGTCTTGAGCATTTTTTTCAGTAACCTAATTTTCAACAATTTTTGACTTCAGCATTAGATTCTATGGAAAAAAGCAGTTGTCATTTGTTGTTTTGGCCAGTTTTAGTATATTTTCTTTGATTCTTGTCTGTTTGACAAGTTAAGTAAGTAATTGGAAAATTGGTTATTACTAATTATTTTTTTTTAAATAAAAATTTTATTTACATTAAATTTAATATAATTAAATATTATTTTTAAATTTTCTAAATGAAAGTAATTATTTTTCTTCGGTTCAGAGAACATTTTGAAACGGTGCCGCTTGAAAAGAAATTGTTTGAAAATAAGAACCTGCGTAATTGTGTATTTATATTCCCTTCCATGATTACAGGAATACAATAGAATTAGAAATCCGGCAAGATGCGGTCACCCAGACCGGTATACGGAAGTACGTAGGCCCACTCCTGGTTACCCTGCAAGAACTGGATGGCACATTCAAGCACAACCTCCAGATCGAGAACACCGTCGTCAAGGCTGACATCACCTGCCACTCCAAGAGCCGCCGGAACAAGAAGAAAAAAATTCCTCTGTGCACCGGTGAAGAGGTAATACATTTATATTATTATTATTAATATTATTATTATGACTATGTTTAGATAATCCCAAAGGCTTTCAAAGCCAGAATCACTTAGTAAGTTTCGGGGATATGCTGTGCTTCAAAATTCATAATTGCTAATGTTTTCTTCTTCAAAGCTCATTGAATACATGCCTACATCAGCATCAACATAATCTGCCAGATAGTGATGTATCTTTAAGAGGAAATTTCTACTGCATTTCTCTCTACTTAATTCCAAAGCTGGGCACAAAAGAGTTAATATGTTAATCGTTAATTAACAAAGTTAAATTTTCCATTAACGAATTAACTTTTAAGTTTAAAAAATCGTTAACGGACTCATTAACTTCGGCTACATTCCTCATCCGTTAATTCAAGTCCGTTAAATCTAAAATATCATATATAATATTTCAAAGTTAATGGGCAAAGTTAATGAGAAATTTAACTTTGTTAATCATTTGTCCGTTAACGAAAATGTTAACTTCATTAACCGACTGTCCGTTACTTTGTTACAAATGTAACGGAAGTTAAAGTTAACCGTTAATCGTTAACTTTTTACACAAAAAAAATATAAGTTTTGTTGATTGTCGATCATCCGGTGAGTATACAACCAAAATAACTGCGGGCCTTTGGATTGCATAAGTTAAAATTATAAATTATTAATATATAAATTATCATCTAACCTACATTAAGCATATTTGTATACAGTATAGTATCTAAAACTATAATAACAACTAAAATACACTCAATGTTTGAAATATCAACAAAATATGAACAATACAAACAAATTTCTAACAATGGCCAAAGCCACCCAAGGTAACTAAAATATTTAGAAAACTGCTTCCGGGTTATGCCGTGCGTCAAGAATTGTCAATGCTGACGTTTTGCGAACCATGTTGCTCGCGTCTTCAGAGCTAACTGAATACTGAAGACCTACCAAAGAAATCTCCCTTATATACCTAAATTTAAACTAAAATACCTTGCATAAAACATAAAATACATTGCAAGATGCAAGATTTACAAAATATTTTGAAAATAGTAGTGTTCGATTGCCGGCCGCGCTCAGTTCAATCTGAGCGCAAATTTGAAATACTTGCTTCCTATTGGTGGAATCAGTTGAACAGAACCATAAAAGAACTAACCACAACTAAGCGCGGCAGCAATCGAACACTACTAATATAAACTAAGGTGGTTGGAGTTAGGAGTTAGCATTTTTAAATGGTTGCCCTTTTTAGTTTAGGTTTAAATATTAAAACAATTCGTATTTGTTAAAAAGTAAGAATATTTAAAAAAAGCAAGATATTTATTATTACATAATAAATAGGTTTTTGATCTTCCCTAAGCGAAGCCACTTTTGTACTGTTTTCATGCGACTGGGAACCAGTGTTGCCTGAAATTTCTGTCCGAAACGCTTAGTACCAAAGTTTCCTAGAATTCCATAGATTTTTTCCCATTATTTCCCCAGAAATCCCTAGAACATTTTTCCCACATTTACCAAGAATAATCTAAAAATAAAACACATTAAAACTTATAATAGAAATGTTACATAATAGTACAGCATCGAGATATCGGCAAAACCAGGAGAGGTGAAGTTGACTCATCGCTTAAAATCGTACGAACCAAGATGTGGACGTACCGCGTGGATTGGTTATATTGCTGTGTATATTTGGTTGCCTACTAGGTAGTTCGTTAATAGTTATTTAACCAACAAGTATATTAAAAAGAGCGCTTAATGATCGAGACTGTTTAATGCTCGAGCGTAGCGAGAGCGTTAATTGTCGAGATCATTAATCGCCGTTTAATATTTGAGTTGGTTACAAAATTTTTTCGTCGATCGTATTCTTCTAGCGTCGTCTACATAGATTTTTCACCGCCAATGTCTTTTTAGGTTATATGACAATTTATGTAATTTGACACTGACAGTTCTAGAGGGCGGTATGTTTTGATTGGAAGGTTTCATTTCACATACGTTCGATTAGCCAATCAAACGATGTGTTTACATCGTGTGATTGGCTATAACAGATCATGCATTAATAGAAATCGTGCATTAATAGAGTTGTTTAATAAACGATTTCTTATTCACTAAACTGACTTATAAATAAACGATCGACGGAAAAGATTAATATTTAATTACTAAAAATACTATCATTGGTCATTTAATTGTGATATCCTATCTAATTTATATATCCACCATTACCATGTTTAACAGAAGCAAAGTGAAAACATACCAACTAGCCCATTTAATTAAGACAGTGTATTTGTGCGGTTGGAATTAGCTCAGAAATAATCATTTTGTGACTGAGTGCTTAAGCTTGGAGTTTCTTTTCTGTTTGTGTAGACATTATTAAATATGTTTTGAAACTTATTTCTGAATATTTCACGATAAGTATTTCACAAAACGGTGGTAGTTTGTTGTAAATATGAGGTTGTTTTTAATACGTGTTTTGATAATGGACGAAAATAATTTTACCTACGACCGTATGTGTAAATGTCCCTTACGTCACGGACTGCTTAGCTCGTATATCGCTTATAACATACGTGTGCCTTTGGCTGTGCGTTTGTGTTTTTTACGCACTACATAATGTCATAATGACAGATGTCGCGCGAATATTTTGATTATTTATTTGTCATTTTTGATACAATTTATATTTATTGAAATTTTCGGTCGTAAGTAAGTACAATACTCGAGCTGTAGCATATATTACCTGCACGTGATAATTTATGTTGAATTTGTACTGGAATTTTCGATCGACACTTCAGACAAAGTTCTCCGTAGTTGCAATAGATGTCGCGCGAATACATTGATTGGTTAACCGTCAAATATTCTTACTTGTACTTGTTTGTCATTTTTGATACAATTTATTGAAATTGTCAGTCGTATGTGCAGTCGTAGGTAAAATAGGGTATTTGACTGTATTAAAAATATGGCATGTATTATAGTCATCCTAATAGATTACAGTTTAAGAAAACTATTTGTTATTACTTTTCAAAAAAAAAATGCTTTATTTCTATGAAAAACTAAAATTAAAATTGAATTTTATTCACGTCCTATCACGTGATTGAAAACGCTCTGTAATTGGGTCAGTCTCCAGTGATGTCATTCGTTAGTCCGCCTTAGAGCGCGTTCGGTTTGTCAGGGTATGGTACGGGGAGAGCAATGCTCAGATAACTTGGGTCGGCTGTCTCTCTCTTATATGCAGATAAACGCCGTATGACGTTAGTCCGCCTATTATGCAGCGTGTCACTCTCACCGTAAAATACCGGGTTATCCGAACGCGCTTTTATGCTTTTCCCGTTTGAATTTAATAGCACGAAAGCGTCATGTAAGCATAACTTTGTAGGTTAGGATAGCCCTAACCTTCAGCTGTCAAATCAGATAATACCTTTCGAAAATACGATAGATAGCTTATTCTAGTCAGTTTTACTTATGTCGAAGTAATCTTCACAACAGAAAACACTTATATTGGCGGCTATTTATTTCATTTGGATTTCTACGAGCCAACCACTTTCTTCGCAGTTTCAAATCTTGCGGAACAGCTACAAATAGTTTATCCGGAGTTTTTCTTGACGTATCTCTGCATTGTGGATTTATACACCATTTATAACCCATTTTTATGTAGAAATTGTGAAAGCAACACATCATACAACACAATTACCAAACGGCGACGATGCCGATGCTGACAGACCATATGGGCCGATTTGACATCTTGACATCACATCATCTTGACATCTTGACATCACTAACCGGTGACGTCACACAACAGAAAGTACCGTTTTGGCGGGACTTTTTGTGATTCAATTTTTAACGCTGATTTTTACGAAATATTGAGGAAATAATTACAAAAAATAATGCATTTACAATGTAGAGTGAAGGAATAAACACATTAAGATGGTTTTCCAAAAATAGTCAAATACCCTATTATGTACAATACTCGAGCTGTAACGCATATTACATACTCGTGGAAAATAACAAAACTCGGCTCGTATATTAAATTTCCACTCGTACGTAATATACTAGTTACAGCTCTTGTAATGTAATATACTATAATACGTTCCTAACCATAACCATCGATTTCGTATTTAGGGCCTTTCCTTTCAACGAAAACATTTTGCTCACATTTAATTCACACGTTCGCGCTGTGTTATTATAATAATTGGTGGTTAGGTTGCAAGTACCGCTGTCATCTGTTCTAAGAACAGACGTACTTTTTTGTCTTGCCCATTTAAATTATACAGCAGACGTATGAAAAGGATGCTATTTCGTTTTAACACACGTCAATATTTAGAAATAATCTGTAACGTCTGTCGAAAATAACAGCTGAAATCTATGAGTAATCTTCACCTCTCCCGGTTTTGCCTATAGTATAAAAGAGGAGGAGTCATATGAGCTTAAAATTTATCTTGGTTAATTAACGGTTAACGGATTAACGCTTTTGTGCCCAGCTTTGCAAATTACTATATTCATTCTATACAAGTTCAGACTTGGTTTTGTTTACTTGTGTGACGTACTACTTTATATGACACGGCGTCCGTTTATTTGTTTGTTTTTAGTTATTCTCCAGTTTCCAGTGGTGCCCGGTCTTATTGTGTGGACTATGCGCGCCACAAAAAGTCGTACACACTACACAACATATGCAACCAAATATACTGCAAATATTTTGTTAGCTTGGTAAATAGTTCTTTTACAACCTATACGCTGTCATTCTAATATTAATCTTAAGTACTCAATATGCATCAAGGGTCAAGTTGACAAATAAAAGCAAGCCAGCATTTCATGATGTAAAAATTAGCTGTACGACTTTTTTTGGCGCGCATATTACTTATTTATTATGTAATAATGAATATTTAACTTTTTTGAATATTGTTACTTTTCAATAAATACCTATTCTTTCAAAATGTAAACCTAAACTTAACAAAGGCACCCTTCTAAAACAGCTTTTCTTCTAACTCCCACCACCTTAGTTAATGTTTTCAGTATCTTTTATCAAACTAGCGTCTTGAATTGTAGTTATATTTGTTACCCTGTACCTAATTTGAAAAATTCCTAATCTAATTTTATCTTGTGCAACCAAAAGGTCCGCAGTTATTTGGGATGCATACTCACCGGCAGATCGACTCAACATACACCTATTTTTTTAGTAAAAAGTTTACGATTAACGGTTAACGTTAACTTCCGTTACATTTATAACAAATTAACGGACTATCGGTTAACAGAATTAACTTTTTCGGATTAACAATTAAAGAAAGTTAATTTTATGTTTAACTTTGTCCAACTTTGCTTAATTCATTTATGATTGAAATTAAAATCATAACCTCACAAATGCTTCACTTAATTTAGGTAGACATGGACCTGAGCGCGATGGACGACTCCCCAGTCCTCTGGATACGTCTTGACCCAGAAATGACCCTCCTGCGATCAGTGGTCATTGAGCAACCCGACTACCAATGGCAATACCAACTGCGTCACGAGAGGGACGTCACAGCTCAGATGGAGGCGATAATTGCCCTGGAAAGATACCCAACGCCTGCGACCAGATTAGCCCTAACGGATACCATTGAAAACGAGCAATGTTTTTACAAAGTTCGATGCCGCGCTGCACATTGCTTAACGAAAGTCGCTAACGCATTGGTAAATTGGGCTGGACCACCGGCAATGTTAACGATCTTCCGAAAATTCTTTGGATCTTTCGCGGCTCCGCACATAATCCGTCAGAACACCTTCAATAACTTCCAGCATTATTTCCTGCAAAAAACGATACCGTTGGCGATGGGGGGTTTACGGAACGGGCACGGTATCTGTCCGCCGGAAGTAATTCGATTTTTGCTGGATCTCTTTAAATATAACGATAATTCGAAAAATAGGTACTCGGATAATTATTATAGGGCGGCGCTGGTCGAGGCGTTGGGCAGCACGGTGACGCCCGTGGTATCGGTAATGCAGCAGGGGGCGCCGATCACGTCGGAAAATTTGAGCGCCGATACGAAATTGGTGCTGGAGGAGGTGACGAGAATGCTGAATCTGGAGAAGTCGTTGCCTTGCTATAAGTACACGGTGACGGTCACCTGTTTGAAGGCACTCAGGAAATTGCAGAAGTTTGGGCATCTGCCGAGCAGCCCAGCACTGTTTAAGAGTTACGCAGCATATGGGCAGTTTATTGGTGAGTATAGCTAAATTATAGAAGGGATCAAGTTTGGGTTGGATGGCATAATGTTTGATGCTAATTAAAAATTGTGTTTTTATGTTCTGCTTCTTTTTCACTACTTAACTTAAAAAAACTAACTCTGCTTTGAAACTCATATTTACTAATAAAGTATTAATTAGTCAAATGAGACATAAAATATGGATGAGCTTGCAAGACCTCGGACAGACCTTAGAGAATAGGAGGAAAGCTGGTTAATCGACGGTGAGATATATAAGGAGAAAGGTATTTGTCGGGCAATTCCGTCATACGAAGATCGAAGAAGCAACCGTAGACACGTGTTTCGGACTATTTTTGCTATACCGTACTGATGAGGACAAATAGTCCGAAATACGTGTCTACGGTTGCTTCTTCGATCTTCGTATGACGGAATTGCCCGACAAATACCTTTCTCCTTAGAGAAATAGATATGATGACATTTTTTCTTTTAAAAATACATTGACTAAGGTTTCTAACTTTTAAATACCACTGCATTTGAGTTATTCTGATTTAACTACTTATTTGCATGTTGATTTGAATGTCTTGCTTGTTATTGAAGCCAAGAGTTTCATTTTTGGTTGGGAAATACCTTAGCTATGCTTTAGCATCACTATAGCATACACAGTTAAAATTTGCAACTCCAGTACATATTACATTTTCAAACTTCAACAATTATTCCTTTTTTGTTTCAAAAGGAATATTTGAACATCAACCCTTTAAAATGCTCGTAATGATTTAAATTTACCTTATTGGCCTAACGAATAAAAACTTTATAATTTTAATTTTATTTGGTATGACAGAACACAGAAAGTATTCAAATGTAGGACAAGACGGACTTTCTACAAGAAAGGAGGATGTTAGGGCACCAATAATAAAAGGGAGGTCAGCCCTCTAAAAGAAGGACTGCCCTCTCTATAGCACCTTATAGAATTCAATTAGAACGAGATTTTTGAAGATTTCGGCTGCTTATTTGGCAGATATTTTTCCTAAAAATGAGGTTTCCGGAATGTAAGATTTTGTACTAATAAAAATGCAGGTTCTTCATTAACGATACATTTTATTATCAGTCAATTATAATCTTCTTTTTTAATAATACATAACACCATGACAACGTAACACTACTTAGAAAGCCTACTAAAATATACTGTAATATATATAATGAGATAACACAATTCATTAACATCGAACAAACCTATACTAATATATTACATCCCTCCCTCTCAAGATACTACCGATAGATCAAACGGTCAGGTGGTTTAACATTTCTGTGAGGACGTTTGTCTACAGGTTTTTGTGACAATTGCTCTGGGCTGGGACTTGATAGTCTAGGTATAATTTGATAGTGTTGATCAGAACTTTCAAGTTCCTGGTGTTGCGTTTCTAATTCCTGTTGTTCAAGTTCCTGGTGTTGCGTTTCTAATTCCTGTTGTTCAAGTTCCTGGTGTTGCGTTTCTAATTCCTGTTGTTCGTTACTGACCTCTTCATGATTTTCTCCTATTTTCTGTAATTGGTCTGTATGTCTTTTCCATACTGTGTCATGTTCATCCACCACTCTTACCAAATACGTTCTTTCGCCTAGTACCTCTATTACTTTACTCGCTTTCCATGTTACCTTATTTGGATTTCGGTAACACCTAGCATATACTGTTTCTCCTTCTTTAAACATCACATTCCTTCTTCCTCTCCAATATGCTGCTTGTCTATTACCCTTTTCTGCCTCCTTTATGATTAATCCTATTGGAATTCTGAGTTTTCTTCCAAACATTAAATAGGCAGGGCTTTCGTGAGTTTCAGAATGAGGTGCATTTCTGTATGCTAACAAATATCTACTTAAAATTGTACTCATCGTCACTGTAGAGTTCCTCATATCATTAAATGCTTTAAATAATCCCTGCTTAACAGATTTTACAGCATTTTCCGCAGCACCATTTGTTGCTGGATGGTAAGGCGGAGATGTAACATATCTAATTTTATTCCACATACAAAAGTTTGCGAATTCCGCTGAAGTAAATTGCCTTCCATTATCCGACACTATTTTCTTGGGTAAGCCCAATCTTGCAAAAACTTCCCTAAGTACTTCTAATAGTGTTAGCGAATCCAACTTTTTCATCTCCATTACTTCCGGCCATTTTGTATAAGAATCTGTCAAAATCAAGAAAGTCTTTCCTCTTACAGGTCCAAAGAAATCCAAATGGACTCTTTCCATTGGCTCCGTAGTTTTATCCCATTTAATCAATGGAGACTTCTCGGGTGAAGGTCTCACCGCTAAACATGCATGACAGCTCTTTACCAAACTTTCGATATCTTTGTCCAATTTTGGATACCAAAAATAGCATCGAGCCAACGATTTCATTTTAGATATTCCCATATGTGAAGCGTGTAAAATATCTAGCACCTTTCTTCTCAATTTTTCCGGGATTACTGTCCTATATCCCCACATTATGATTCCACCATCCACTGACAGTTCATTTCTTCTTCGTTGATATGGTTCTAGTTCCTTGTCGACTGCTGCTGGCCATCCGCTCATTATGAAATTATGAATTTTTCCTAGCACTTTATCAATTCTAGTTGCAGCTCTAATTTGTAAGGAATCCACGGGCATTGTTTTCTCCAAAAATGATAAATATTCCATCTCCATATCTGGCACTTCTTCTTTATCAGCCGGTATCGGAAATCTGGATAAACCATCCGCTCCACCGTTCAGCTTTCCTTTAATATATCGCAGTTCATAGTCAAATTCGGACATATACGTCGCCCATCTCTGCAATCTACCAGCCGCCATGACTGGGATTCCTTTATTTTTGCCAAAAATTGCTTCTAACGGTTTGTGGTCTGTTTCCAGAACAAAAGTTCTTCCAGCCAAGTATTGGTAGAATTTTCTTACTCCCCAATATAATGCTAGTGCCTCTTTGTGGATCACAGAATAATTCTTCTCCGTTGCAGTCAATACTCTGGATGCAAATGCGACTGGTCGTTCTGATCCATCATAATAGATGTGAGAAAGTACTGCACCAATTCCCTTTGCAGATGCATCACAAGCTAGTTTGATTTGTAAATCTGGATTGTAGTGTACTAGTAGTTTATCTGAAGTAATTTCTTTCTTTGCGTTTTCATAAGCTTTATCACAACTGACATTCCAATCGAACTTTACGTTTTCTTTCAATAAGTTATATATTGGACTTAACTTTGTTGCCAAATTTTGACAAAATTTACCATAATAGTTTACCATCCCTAGAAAACTTCTGACTTCCTGGACATTTGTCGGCTTCGGTGCCTCAAGTATCGCCCTTGTTTTATTATGATCCTTTCTTAATCCTTTTGCGTCTATTATATGCCCTAAATATTTAATTTCTTTCTGAAAGAATACGCACTTTTCTTTATTTAATCTAAAGCCAGATTCCTTCAACTTCTGCAATACCTTTTTTAAATTTTCTAAATGCTCTTCTCTGGTCCTTGCAGTAACTACAATGTCATCTAAATAACTGACTACCCCTGATAATCCTTGCAAAGTTTTTTCGACAATTTTTTGAAAAATTCCACAAGCAGGTTTTGTACCAAATGGTAAGCGATTTAATCTGTATATACCTTTGTGTGTACTCCAGGATAGTAATTCTCCTGTTGCTTGGTCTAATACCAATTGGTTATAAGCATTTTTAAAATCTAATTTTGTAAATTCCTCTCCTCCTTGTAGCATTGTAAAAATGTCTTCAATTCGAGGTATCACCTGTTGGTCATTATCAATAAATTTATTTACCGTTACTCGATAATCTGCACATAATCGAATAGATCGGTCTCCTTTTAAGACTGGTACTAATGGCGTTCCCCACCGACTTCCGTCTATCTTTGTAATAACACCAACTTCCTCTAATTTCTTTAATTCTTCTTCTACCTTTTCCTTAAAGGCATACGGGATAGTTCTTGGTTTGCAAAATATTGGTTTAACGTCTTCCTTCATGTGAATACTTATCTTCTCAAATTTATAAGTACCCAGCCCTGGCTTAAATAACTCATCATATTCTTGTAAAAGAACTTTTAGGGTTTGATCTTTTTGCTGAATATACATTAAAGAACAGGTTAAATATTTTAATATCCCAAACATATCTAACATGTCCCTCCCCATCAATGGTCTACAACCTCCTTTTACAATAATAAGCCTAACTTTATTATTTATTTTCTTTAAGGAAACATCTACCCATATTTCACCTACTGGAATTATATTATTCCCTACATAAGACTTTAATTGGACAATTGTTGGATTTAACATAATCTTTCTAAAATATTTTTTATATATTTGCTCTGGTAAAATTGATAATCCTGCGCCTGAATCTATTTCCATTAATATTGGAACGTTTTCAATCATAACTTCTATCATAATTGGCTTCACAATATTACTATAATTATTTACGTTAAAAAGGTCTATCTCTGTATTGTCCCTTTGTATTTCAATGTTCTTAACATACTGGGACTTACTGTCTTTAAATTTGCAAACTACAGCTAAATGTCCTTTCTTTTTACAAACCTTACATATATAGTCTTTATACTTGCATTTATAAAAATTGTGTTCGCCTTTACCACATGCACGACACTTTGCACCTCGAACCTTGGATGCGTCGTCTCGGACGTTTGGTCCATCGTTGACCTTCTTCTTCCACTGATTGGATTGGCTTGGTTTGGCTTGGCCCAACTTGTTGACTGCTACAACTGATCCTGCTGAACGAATGGCTGCTTCCCTCTTCAGTGCAAGCTCCACCAACTCCGACAAGGGCTTATCTTCATTTTCTTCGCAGAGTCTATCCAACAGCTGACCTGGCCGAAGTCCCGTTACAAATTTATCCTTCAGAACTTCCTCCAACCTTGTACCAAAATTACACGAGCTGGATGCATTCTTGATTTTTATGAAATAGTTGCTGATGCTTTCTCCTATGGTCTGCCTAATTTCATAAAATTCAATACGCCTTCTGAACACTGCTACTCTTGGGGAAAACTGCTTTGTCAAAATACTGCATAGCTGATCATATGTTTTTGTCTTCGGCAACTCTGGTAAACACAGGTCCCGTAACATTTTGTAGGCTTGGTCACCAATTGACGTTAGCAAAACTGCCACTTTCCTGTCACTTTCAATGTAGTTGGCAATTAAATACTGATCCCATCTTTCTAAATAGAGTCCCCAATCCTCCTCGGTATTGTACTCCTTAAGTTGTCCAACGATTCCCACAGATCGCACATTCTCTACAAGCTTTTCTTTGGGCATTCTTCTTTTTTCTTTATCGCTCCTTGCCGATATTATAATTTTTGTATGTAACCACCTTGGTTATACCGCTTAGGTTCTTGTCTTGAAATTCTCGTCGCCAAAATGTAAGATCTTGTACTAATAAAAATGCAGGTTCTTCATTAACGATACATTTTATTATCAGTCAATTATAATCTTCTTTTTTAATAATACATAACACCATGACAACGTAACACTACTTAGAAAGCCTACTAAAATATACTGTAATATATATAATGAGATAACACAATTCATTAACATCGAACAAACCTATACTAATATATTACATCGAACATCATGCCATAGAAATGACATTTGGATGTATTTTATAAAAAAAAATGCGCTTTGCAATATTGTAAAATGTAAAAAAATCAGGTACGAAGGGAGCCACAAGAATGTGTTACTAGTTTTGTTGTCGATGGAGGCAGTGTCGGGAAAGACAGTTCAACATCATTTTTTAAGTAGTATGCAAGGTTTCATACAATTAACGTAAAAATACAATTATCCCCAAAATAGTAGGTACTTCATACAATAAACTGTTGCAAAGAATTCATAAATATAAGCCATTCCTTAAAAAAAAACGAAAATTGATTTAGTTTCCATGATACTAACCCCCATCTATAATAAAATCAGTGACGTCCTTATGGTAACCCCCTCCATGCAAAAAAGTTTTGTGTAACTATTTTTTCATATCAAAATGGCCCACCTGTATAGTTACAGTACTTACCGATGTTCAACGTCGTTTGTTTTATGACACCTGGGATATCATTCTTTTGTGATTTCCCATTCTTACATTTATTTACTATGCTTATCTTTTTCTGTTTATGTTTATTAATAATTTAATTTTTATAAATAAAACACCACAATCATTTTAATGACATTTATTGAATACCCCCAACTAAAATTATAAATTTAATAAACACTAATAGTGTTATGTTTAAATATCGATACTTTCCATAAATATTATATTAATATTACCTATATTATATTATATATTATATTAAATATTATATTGTAATGACACTAATGACTAACGACTTTTTAAATAATAAGTAAGTTCGTAATATATATGTATGTAATTAATTGTTGTTCAATGTAACACATTTGTTTAAATTGTTTTAGGTTGCTTATTCTGCTACAATATAATATACAATATTCATAATAAAATCAATAGTGAATTGATAGTGTTTAAGTTATGATTATTAGTACAGTAAAATTAGCAAAAATAAGGGAAATAAAGTTGCTTGGGCGTTCGCAAATTTTATTAGAGCCGGGCATCCCTAAAAGCAATCGCTAACGAGCACGTTCGCGGTTTTTTGCTTTTTATCACAAAACAGTCACAATTTCGGAATTTGAACTTTTGTTTCAAAATAATTGTGATTAAATTCTGAACAAAAAAGGTATTTACCACATTTTCTTGTGTCCTTATACCCGAGTTATGACTATTGAAATTTTTGATTTGGGGTTGATCAACAAAATTCTTATGCAAGGCTATAAAATGTTACTGCTCCCATTAAGGCAACTAAAGGCTCTACTAAAATCACTCAGAAAAATATGGGGTTTCAATTTTAAACAAAAATGTCGATGATGTAATAAGCCAGAAACAACTGCAGGGCGAAAATTGCTTAAATCCAAAATAAAAACATTTATAAGTAGAGCAAAAAGACGGTTTAGATTTGTATAGAACCAGATGGAGACCAGCTGCTTTATTTACTGGGGATGCACAGATTTATACTTTAAATAATTAAATAATTAGTCCGTATGATACGGTATGTGCGTATATTCATTTCTAGTTATATTTCATGTTCACTAATTAACGTTAAATTACTTTTCTGTTGTGAACCCTACGTCACGTAGATGACATGTGACAGGTGTCACGCTTTGGTAATGTCTACTTCCTTTCCTTTATATAATAATAATAATAATAATAATAATCCACGCCTTAACATCCCCCAACAGCTTTCGCCACTACGGGGGCATCGGCAGGCCCGAATTATTATTATTATGGCCCGCGTCTGTGGCACGTCTTAAGTTGTTTGGCTTTCAGCATTCGCCAGGGAGTAAAGGAAAACCACAGAAAAACCTTTACTCTGAAAGCAGGTCGTGAGGCTCGAACTCACGACCCCCAGACTGATAGCCAAGCGCAATTTTCCCTAACAGATGTCATAGGCCTCAATAGCTCAGTTGGATAGAGTATTGTGCAAGCACCACAAACGTCCCTGGTTCAAATCCAGGTTGTGGCTGTAATTTTTAATTTATTTAAAATTTACATCCCGCCTGTATGTCACCTTTATACATTGATAAATTAAATAATTGTTATTTTGTTTTTAGTTTAAGTGGTTGAGTAGAACAGTAGGCGCTGCAGAGCGCCAAACTGAACTCCGCCTTTGCAAGGAGGGTTTATGTCGAATTAATTTGTAGTTGTAGTTCTTATGTACTTTTCTTTCTTTGCAATAAAGAAATATTATTACTTATTATTATAATTTTGCAACTCATTCTCAAAATAATAGTCAATAATGAATTTAAAATCCTGAAGTAGAATTAGTACCTGCCTTCTGTTTTCTACTTACTTACACGTAGGTGCTTCTCTGTTATTTATTCATAGAAAACAATTATGTATAAAAACTGTATAATATTCCGTCTATGGTGATTTGTTTATATGTATTTGTACTGGTTCTTGAAGAATATGTGTCAAAAAACAGGAGTATAAGGCAAAAAAAACATTACCAACTTTTGTTTTTTTTAGAACTGAGTTTGAAAAAGTACTAAATCATACATATGAAGTTAAAAGAACCTTCCTCTATACGTGTTTAAAAACTGCTGTACCTCAGAATTTGGTGTATGTAGTTTGTTGTTAACGTCAGACCTGTCGAAGTTGTTTACTACTAATTCTTCCTAATGCTTTCACTACATTATTGTGTTATCGGTACTTCATCTATTATTATAGGCCACAAAAAGAAGTTCATACATATCTTCGCCAAGCAACAAAGTAAACAAGCAATCAAGTGATTCACTTTCTTTTCACATTTCTCGCTATGCATAAACCTTCGGCTTTGGCTAAACCTTCAGCCTAATTTTGGCCGAAGCCGATGTTTTGCCGAAGGTGGCCAAAGCCTAATGTTCGGTGGGACACTAATTAACATTTCTTGAGAGATGTCCTTAAAATATATGATACTTAGGTAACTTAATATGAGGTATGAACGTCTTTTAACATATATGAGACTCGTATCAAATGAATGAGATCTGGCAACTTTAGTGATAACTTTAAAATTGCGTTTAAAGCCAACTTCAACTTCAATTTAGTTAACAGTCGTATTATGAAACTGGGCGATAATTTGTTAAAAATGTACAATACTTGAAGCTACTAAATAACTAACAAACAACAAAACAATATTGAAAACTTGCAACATCTTCTGGTATGGTTTTTATCCATAGAGTCTGAATATGAAGGCAAAATCGTGAAACACACCAAACTCATTTTGTTCTGAAATGCTAGAATCATTCATAATTTTTGCATTTAGATTCAGATTCTAAGGAAGGATTCTAAGGAAGGATTCTAAGGAAACAATATCATTGTGCTTGAAACAGATTTTATGGAACAATAAGAAGCACACTGATATATATCCTGTTATTTTAGGTGATCATTGTATGGGGGTTTCTGTACTAATGGGGTATTTTTCTCTATTTATGAGAATTTGTTACCGTTACATGATTTATTAATAAAACAAAATATTAAAATCGTTTAATTAATAGTTATTTAACCAACTAGTATATTAAATAGAGCGATTAATGATCGAGACTGTTTAACGCTCGAGCGCAGCGAGAGCGTTAATTGTCGAGGTCATTAATCGCCGTTTAATATTCGAGTTGGTTACAAAATTTTTTCTTCGATCGTATTCTTCTAGCGTCGTCTACATTTTCTTCGCCAATGTCTTTTTAGGTTATATGACAATTTATGTAATTTGACACTGACAGTTCTAGAGGGCGGTATGTTTTGATTGGAAGGTTTCATTTCAAATATGTTCGATTGGCCAATCAAACGACGTCTTTACGTCGTGTGATTGGCTATAACAAATCATGCATTAATAGAAATCGTGCATTAATAGAGTTGTTTAATAAACGATTTCCTATTCACTAAACTGACTCATAAATAAACGATCGACGAAAAAAGATCTTTAAAATGTAAAAGTAAATCTTTCAGTTTTCATTTTAATTCATGATTAATTTAATTAATTTAATTAATTTCAGATGTCAGAATAGCAGCATTTGAGTGCCTAGTAGACTTTGTAAAAACTGACGGACGGATGGCAGATCTCCAGCATCTCTTAGACATCGCAGAAAATGACCCGGATCCTGGCGTCCGACACCGATTAGTCCGCCTTTTGGTAATAAACCCACCATTCGAACGCGGCTACAGGCATCGACTAGACGTACCAGAACTCGTTGACAGAATCTGGACCAACATCAAGTAATTATTTATTATCTTTACCAATAGTTTTCAAAACGTACCCATTTTAACGATTTTAACATGTTTCTTGCAGCGGAATGTTATCTCATGATTCGAAGCTGCGCTGCGACTTTGTCGACGTCTACTATAAATTATACGGTATCAAGCGGCCCATATGCCTTCCTATCCCGGAGCTTGCAGGAATTCTAAGACCTCAGAAGGTGAACGAGGAGAGAAAAAGCAAGTCACACTTTAATGCAATACCATCATCCATCAGTAGCTTGGATATTAAGAGGAGCAACTCACCAGCTGAGAAGGAGGGGATCAGCGACGTTATTATCGAGGAGAATTTTGAGTTTGCAAGTTGTGAGGTTGTGGCAAGAGATAGCGTTGTTAAAGTTAGTTTCATTTTTAAATTAGCCAGCTATGGACCAGAAAATTGTGGCCAGAAATAATACCATAAAAACCAGTGCTGCAAAGTAGTTCCAGCTTTTGTTTTAGTTTAAGAAGGTCACAAGGTTTTGCCACATTTTCTGGCCTCCTGGCATAGACTCTTTATTCTTTTATTTATTAATTATAAAAATGTTTTGTAGGAAGAAATTGTTGAAATTAGGTCAGAGAGTACTACTACAAAGACTTTTGGTAAACAAGAATATTTCTCTGATAATTCAGTGTCGTTGCCTGGATTGATGGGGCAGCAAGGGCCTGTCGGTTTTGAGCCAGGAATGTTTAAGAAAGAAGGAGATAATAGTAAACATAAATCAGATCCTACAAAGGTAACATTGCCAAAAGCCCATAAGAAGTTTTACACCAGAAAATCTTATTTTTATAAAAAAACAGTTCCAAACTTTTATCAATTTCATTTATTGCAGGTGAAGAAGAAGAAGAAAGATAAGAAGAAACATAAACACAAGCATAAACACAAACATGAGCACAAACATAAGGATAAAGACAAGAAGGACAAAGACCCGAATAAATTGAAGATCAAGGAGGAGACTTTGAGCTCCGTTAGTTCTACTCCCAGTCCGAATTCTCAATCGATGGGTGGGGGAGAAACATTGTGAAAATATTTACAATCTTTTTAAGGTGCATGGTTGCAATTGACTATTTTATTTAGATTTCCATTTATTAATTTTTGCCGATTTGCAATGAATTTTTGATTTATAGACTCATATGTATATGTATGTTTATGAAGAGACAGAACCATTAATAAATATGATTATTTTCCAACACTGTTGTTGTCATATCTTGGGAATTAAAAATATAGGGAATTAAAAAAAAGTACGTAGGTGGATACAGATGTACTGTACAGTCATGGAAATAAGTATAAGAATAAGTAAGAATAAGTAAGAATAAGTAAGTTCGTATCGCTATCGTAGGATTTGAAAATAGTATGTCGGTTATATATTCGTGTACTGTTCTCCCTCGACCTGGCCGCTTCGCAAAAAGTTGTCCGTCACGAGGTGGTTTTTCGATGGATGTAATGTAACGGGATTTAGTTTATTTTTAGCGTGTCCGACTTTTTCCTTAATGTGATATCTTCATTGCAATGTAATAAATGAAATATGATCACTACAGTTAAGTTTACGAGTAGGTAATGCATTCAATTAAATATAGAATTACTTTTATAATAATATTAATAAACATGAAATTTGATAATATGATACGAAAAGCTCATTTTAAGATATTGCGTAATATCATGACACATTATATAAATTTATGCTAACTAATACATATATTAATTACGCAAGTAAATGCCTTTGCCCAGCAGTAGGATGACGGGCTTAAGTAAGTAAGTAAGTAAATGCGCAAATCGACTTGATGCCAAGCATTATCACAGTAGACTATTTCAGAATTGTAATATTAAAATATATTCACTAAATGTAAATAAATTCTCTGAATTTAATTTACATTTAGGACGAGCATGTATTTTGTATGAAGGACAATGGAAATCTTATATCTGTATTTACTTTACAGCAGTTAATGTTCAATTATCTTTCATGACATCTAATACATGCTTGACGACCAAAATAATTTAAATTATAGCAATAAGATATACAGGCTGTCCCACGTTTCTTCCGCAAAACAACTTTTTTCAGAAAGTAAATTACTTTTTCAATTCATTAAAAAGTTACAGCCGTTTGAATTATTAACAATATCTTATTTGAAACGGCTCCAACTTCAGAAGGAACAGAGAAAACCAATAAGACCATATGAAACATATTACTTTCTACTTTCTAGAAAAAAAGAAACAAAACATATTGGTATTTTCTTTTGTTCATTTGTTAAGACAAATTATTAAAACTTACTTATAATTAATAATTTTTTATTGTTGTAATATGTATTTATTGTGTTTCATTTTTGGTTTTGCATTGTTTGATAACTAATTAATTTTTTATTTTTCTCTTTTTGTTAATATTTCAAAGAGCTCTACAGAATTTTTATTGTAATATAGTTTCAGTTCAATAAGCACGCATTTTTCATGTACTATATAGTAGCTGGAACATTATTGGAAATTTTATTTCTAAATTTGTTTTCTAAATAAATTAAGAGGCGTGCATTAACAACGATAATAATTTAAAAATAACACTTTGGACTTATGAATTGTGTACTGTAAGGTTAGCTAAAATGCATATACATTAAAAATGAAGGTCTTTTTAATTTCCAAACAATATAAACTATAACTGAAAATGTTTAACGACATACTTTGTAAAAGTAATATTATAAGTTAATAATATGGTAACATACAGGCGGGATGTAAATTTTAAATATATCAAAAATTACAGCCACAACCTGGATTTGAACCAAGGCTCTTTGCGTCGCTAGCACAATGTCAATAGCTCAGATGGGAGAGCATTGTGCTAGCGACGCAAAGGTCCCTGGTTCAAATTGTCAAGTTCTTGGTTTCTCTTATGTATAGCTTTTATTGCATATGATTGTGAGTAATTAATATGCAATAAAAGCTATACGTAAGAGAAACCAACAACTTTTATTTCTGAAGCGTCTCCTTTTGGGAAATTATATACCCGTTACCAACACAATTTATACTCATCCCAGGTCAAATTTGATGAAATAATTTTTATGTTGTATAAATGTTCTTTTAGATGGTCGTATATTATGGTTTATTTTTTTTTAATAATAATTATAACATATTTACATTCCATCAAAATTCGTCGAAAATTTAGAGCTTTCTTCCAAAAATTTTTGTAAATTAGTGATATACATAATAGTCATTATTTTCAGTTGTCAGATATTTGAAACATATTGCTGTAAAGTAAATACAAAACAATAATATAAAAAAATAGTAATGATACATTCATGCTATACAAAATACATACTCCTTTCTGTTTATTAAGTTAAACACTGCAAAATATCGTTGAAGCTAAATATCTCGAAAACACCAGTAAATCACAATTAACAAATTACCATAAAGACAAATTTAAAGCAATTCAATTTTAATTTATTTCTATTTTGTGAATAAATGTTAATACAAATGTCAGTTCTGAAATAACCTGAGAAGTAAAAATATTGACAACAACAAATTGATTTTTGTATTTATTTACACAAAAAAAGCTATTAGATGCAATAAGGTTGTAAGTATAATTTGTTGTGTTGTATGCAATATCTTGAAATGAGATTTTCATTTCATGTAATCAAAAACTTTTGTTTATTAATATAAAATTAACGTCATATTTAATAAAAACACAATTACATTGCAATGTAGGAATTACATTAATTAATTACACATTAAGCTAATAAATAGAAACATATAAATCATTATAAACCAATTCAAAGCATTCGAACAAGGTTTCGCAAATAATAAATTTCCGATATGCGAGTTGAAGCGTAAACGGACAACTTAGCGCCCGAGCGGTCGACCAGAATAACAAATAACTTGTACTTGGATGTATCATCGACACACTGCTAAAATATTTATAGAACTTACTTAATTCCAAGAGTGTACAAAGGGCAAAGAAAATTATCCATCCATCCGGATTTGCAAAATGTATGGGATTACTGAAAAACTGAAAATATACAAAGAATTGCAAAACTTAAATTTCTGTCAGATATCTGTCATCGCAACTTGATGCGTCTCAACTTATTAGCAAAGCGCGCGGTGTACGGACAATTCTGGGGCAAGCACTAAAACGAGTCATAGACGGTGAGATATGCCTCGCCGCATGTCGCGAGGCACAGGTCTCAGAGACATGCGGTCTCAAAGCCAAACGACATTACACGATGAGACGCGGCGATACTACACCATTCCCGGTGAGACCAGCTGAGACTTGCAGCGCGGTCTCACGACGCACGCATCATGCTACCGCCGATGGCGGTCTCACGTGAGACGACATGAGACCGCCACTCTATTAACGCAGGCAACCACTTGATTTTGTGTTAGTTTCGGTAAACAGAGACAGTTACTTGGATCTTGCACCCAGGCTGTTATCGTACCAAAAAAAGTCTGCACTAGAAAGAATAAACTAAGGTAGGCCTAGGCCGCACACTGAACGAGCAGGCAGCAAGCAAGCAGCAAACAGGCAGCAAAAGCGTCAAGGTGCAAAAAACGGTCCCATGTGTTTATATGTAGACCCGCATACTGAACGAGCATTTGCTGCTAGGTGCGAAATGCACGCTGCTTGCTGTATGCATGTTTTCTGTCAACCGTTTTTTGCTGCATCGCACACAAGCAGCATCCAAGCAATCTTGATTTCTGTGATTTTGTGACAATTGTAATGAATTTTTAAATTAGCACATATCGGAAGTTTTGAGGTTATGTTGTCTAGTACTCTCCAAAAATTATAAGCTTAACCAGTTTTGTAATTTTTTTATAAATTTAAACAAATTATGAACAATTACTGAAAAATACATTGTGCAAAGGTCATTTTGAAGTTTTTTTCAATTTTTGAGCATGTTGATAAAGTGGGATTATTATTTTTATTATTGTATCAATAAGTACATGTAAAAACAACAACAATGAGCACTAGGAGAACTCTGTACGATGATTGTTCACCTTTCTTTTTGAAAAGAAGCTGATTTTGATTAGAAAAAATAAATATCTCAAAAGCTTCTTGTTTTATGCATATACAAAAATATATGCTTATTTAAGGCATAAAAAAGCACGCTTTCACAAAATTTCATCAAAGTTAAAAAAAACAGAAAAATCGTTTTTGAATTGGAATTTGCATTTTTCTCGGAAATTTTGTGGTTATAGTAAAAAGTGACACTTATGAAACTATGAAGCAGAGGACATTTTTGCATAAAACGTCAAGTTTCGCTGGAAAACGCAATAATATATTTAGCGCCCGCTTTCAACCCTCCAAATAAACACTATACCACCTTACCTTATGACCTGCATTTAATTTTTTTACGTTCACTATGAACCCCTTTACCATTACCTATGATAAAAGTCTTATCTACAATTAATACCGGTTTTCGCTTCTAATCAGTTAATTTGCCTGCACTAAACCAATAATCCTGTAATTCTTTTTGAAGCCGCTTAATCGGGAAAACATGTACTAGTCCCTAACCCTACTAGTCCCTAAACATGTATTAGACTGTATGTGTTAGGCCGAGCGCACACGGTGCGACTGTTTTGGGACGAAGGTTGCCAACCAGTTGAGCTCTACAACCAGTTTACAACCAGAACGAAACTTCTGCCCGCACACGGACAAGCTGATTGTGGCTCAGTCGGTGTGATCTATTCGAGCGGTGCAGCTAATTTACCTGTTGATTTTCTGTTCTTCTGTCGAATTCGAATTCTGATGGGGAAGACATCATTGATTATTATCAATACCGCAGGCTCCGTAGGGAAGTACCGAGACTGTGGACGTACAGATCAACATAGAAATACGCAACCTGGTGATACACCAAGGTTCTTCAGCTACTATTTGAGGAATTGTTTGGCAAATTATTTCCTTTCTCCTCGTGCATGTCTGCCCTGGCAGTGGAAATTTGCAGTACCAGGGGGCAGTACGGATTAATTAAGATATATCTACTGCTACAAATATGCATAACCTTATAATAAATTATTACATAAAAATAATACAGTAACAGATTATGAATTTTGAACTTTTCATACTTGATATGTTGACTTGGACGGCCACCTACTGGCATGCTCTCTCCGTTACTTCTTTGCTTGAATACCCAGGAAGTTTATAGTTGTATAGTTCTTCGTGCTTCTCTACTTTTCCGACGAATTTTAAACTTACTTCTTGGCAGGGTTGTTATGATTAAAACATTGTTTTAAATGTTTAAAACAGTTTGTTTTAAATGTTTAAAACACTTTGTTTTAAACATTGTTGTAAACATGTTTTAAAACAAATATTTTTTAGGTTAATAATATGGTGACATACGGTAAATGTCATAGGCCTCAGTAGCTCAGATGGGAGAGCATTGTGCTAGAAACGCAAAGGCCCCTGGTTCAAATCCAGGATGTGGCTGTAATTTTTGATTTATTTAAAATTTACATCCCGCCTGTAAGTCACCATATTATTAACCTATAAATATTAATTTGACAAATTATGTCGTTAAACATTTTCAAATATTTTGGTTTCATCATGTTTAAAACAGTTTGTTTTAAATGTTTCAAACACTTTGTTTTACACGATTTTGTTTAAAACATGTTTAAAACAAGTTTGATTCTTTATTTAAAAAATGTTTTTTACTAATTTAAACGTGCTTTTTATAAAAAGTATTTAAAAACATTGTTTCGTTAAAAAAACATAATTTTATGAAAAAAAAAATGTTTGTTTTGTTTAATATAAAAAAAAAAACGTTTGTTATAACAACCCTGCTTCTTGGTCACTCATGTTGACAAGACAGTATACACGTGATGAACAGTTCGTTATTCGATGCAACTTAAAACTGCAACGCAATTGCGACCGTGGAAAACGATTGCGTTCAACTGATTTGAAACTGATTTCAAATTACATAGTTTCATTCCGATCGCCTAGTGTGCGGATACCCACCGCTATACGGTGCCAAGGTTGCAAAACAGTTGCGCGCTCAACTGGTTTGCAACCGCTGTCGCAAAACAGTTGCACCGTGTGCGCCTTAGCAAACTGGAATATGAGATTAACAATTTGAGAATACGTAAAATGTTGACATTTGATATCGATTCAAGACATCGCACATGTGGATTTCCAAACACGTTTCAAGTTAGCGAAACGCTGCTGGACAAAAAACTTGTTACGTATTTTATGGCCGTAAAATAACTTCTACGCCGAATTTTGTTAGAATATCTGTGGAGAACATGACGGAATTTATTGTTTTATAATAATTAGTTCAATAATTATTTATCCGAGGGTAGTTAATCAACAAGTGTTTACTAAGATTTAAAAGTAACAACATGGTCTGAATTTTTTTTCAACATACAACATAGGTTGAGGCATTTTCTGAACATTTCTGGAGGAAGAGGTGTCCTTAAAATATAGGAGATTTTGGTTACTAAATATGTGATATGAATGAGATTCTATTAAAATATATGAGACTTATATCAAATATATGAGATCTGGCAACCTTCCATGAGCTTCCCAGTTCCCTTTGCTTGGGCTTGTTTGTGTCCTATTTTGACACCTAACTGAAAATAAAAAAAAACTACTGGGTTGGAATCTGTTAAGGCGGGGCTTCACCAAACTGGGCTAGCCCGGCGGCACATGCCGCCGGCTTTTGCCGAAAAACAAAATATGCAAAAGTTTCCTTCGAAGCCGCCGGCATGAGCCGCCGGCCTATTTTTGCTAGCGGCCTTTTGTCGGTAAAGATCAAAGGAATTTCTGCGGGCTACGCTGGCAGGCGCTTATGAGCATGCGCTACCAAGTCAGTTTGACACATGTGATTCAGGAGAACGATGAATTTGAGGTTATACTTCTGACATTATTAATGGACAACCAAGCTATGGATGCGAAAATGAAGATCAGTGGCCACAAAAGCAAGTTTTGTTATTAATAGAACTATTTTGAACAGAAGAAAACTTGTAGAACCCCAGAAACAAGTATAAAAATAAAAATCTGATGTGGCCAGGTACATAACTTTATCATACTATAAATCAGTGTCAACTGGTGCAAACACTGTCAATCGCTGATGTTTTAACAATACTGTCAATAGAACCAAAATATCTGTCAAATCCTGGCTAACTAGTTTTAAAGCAGACACGACCGATCTCGATTTAAATCTGCTCATGCTGCTTTAATTCCTCTACTTTAATTAACAGAGGTTCTTTTGTACCTTGGTCAAAAAATGTTCAGGGGACCCAAAGGGACATATTTCCGCTAAAATCAAAATTTTCTTCTATAGGATTACAATACTTGAAGTAAAAATAAAAGACTCAAATTTACTAATATGCAAAACATTGGGGGTTGAAAAAGTCGAAAGGAAAGTTAACTAGTAAGAAAATTATCTTAAGCAGTTAACCCCGTAAAATATTCTTGGTGTGAAATTTGGATCAAAAATGAAATAGAGTTAACCGCTTTTGCCCAGTCACAAACTTCCTTACTCGAAGTCCTTACTTTTTAAAAGAAAATCTAGTATACTAAATTTCAGATCAACTGCTCTAAAATTACGGCAGCTATCGTGTGAATTTGAAAAAAAAATCAGTTAACCGATTTTGACCATTCCCGAATTTGTTCTTTTCTTACCTTTTAGGAGATAAGCTTGTATACCAACTTTCAGATCAATTACTTAAAAATTACGGCAAGTAGCATGTACACAAGCAGGTAGACCGACAGACGGACATAGTTAAACCGCTTCAGTTTTCAATGCTGATAAAAATATTTATATAATATATTTATATATTATTTTATCTATATCTGCCACGCCCCCTTAAGGGTGTTTGCCACAAATATTGTGGCAAACTGAATATATCCTACTTCAGTAAATATGGGGTCATTTTACGAGTCATTTTTACCGAGAAAAGATGAAAATGGATGTAAAAAGTCAGAAGAAAAAAGTCAAGACACAAAATAAATCAGTTTTATTTTAGCTTTATAGTGTCGGTAATGACATTTAGGGCCATATACCATAACGGAGCGAAGAACCATCTGACAACCCGGGCAAGCCAGCTCCCCAGTAACCCAGTTTGGTGTAGTCGAATTTAGATCCGCGGCAAAGCCGCAGAAGGCTGCAACAAGCCGCCGAATTTTATGCCGACGGCAATGCCGCAATTGCCGCCGGGCTAGCCCAGTTTGGTGAAGACCCGCCTTTTTAATTGCATACAATTGGTGCCGTAGTAATTAGTAATTATTGCGGGTGATCTACGACTACAAGGGGTGTTAAAAATTTGTATCCCACATACAAAACGTAAAACGATAGAGTATTTTTTTGCTTAATTTCCGAATTATCTGACTTTTTGACAGTCTACTAACAACAATACTAAAAATAATACAACCATACTACTGCCAGGGGGTATTGCCAGATCGACTGAGTTCGTTCATTTGTTGGGTTAATTTTGGTAGGTCCAAGGTTTAAAGGTACCTACTGTTTCGGTTATTTTTATGACATATTAACATATTCTATCCATATTTCAGGATTATGAAGCTTGAAAATTTTAAAGAATTTGTACTATTTTATGGAATTTTTCTAAAACTAGTATCCTTTACTAGAATAGATTTAAGAACATAGTTACACTAGTTTTGGTTTGCGTAAAAACCAAGGTGGGTATTACATAAGCCATTTCTTAATCTTCTGAAGGATTATCTCGCAAATGGTCAAGTTTTAATTGCACGCTATTGTTCTTCTTATTATTAAATGTGATGCTCAATAATGTTTTCAAGTACGTACTTGGGACGCGGCATGGTTATACTTGCTTCTGACGTATTTTCAGACGCATAACTTGAAAACGCCAACTCGGACTTAAACGATGTATACACATTTTATGTAGAGAATTAAAGATCTCGAAGTTTCATAAAAAAATCCATATTCGTCCGATCAATAAAAAATCCAATTCGATCATTTTTGACCGTGAATAACTCACAAACCAGACACTATATTGATGGGAACTTTTTACACGTTATTTCTAATGCCCAATCAAAGGCGTATTTAAAAATGAAGTTTGAAGTTTTGCGAAGTGATGAGCTTTATTTGTTTAACTTCACTGGGCTAACACGTGATAGTCTACTATCCCCGTATTTTGATTTGGCAAGCTTGCATTTAGAGCTTGTGGCGATATTTTGCATGTGCTGTAATGTAAATAATCTAATTTCAGTGTCTATAATTACTTTTTTTTCCATTTTTTGTAATTATTAATCTGAAAATTTTAAAAATTCCAATGTCTACAAAGTTACAACCACAGTCTACAAACGCAATAAAATAGAATTACCATTAAGACCCAGTTCTACCTCCCTAAGACGCGTTTGCAAATAAAAGCTTTTTTTAAGTAAGTACGTAGGCTTTCACGGCCATAATCATTTAGAAAATAAACTGCTTCCGGGTTATGCCGTGTGTCAAGATTTGTTAATGCTGACGTTTCGCGAACCATGTTGCTCGCTTCTTCAGAGCTACAGTATTCAGTTAGCTTTTTTTAGCTTTAATATATTAGAATCAAAATTGGAGTATTTATATAATTTAAAAAGAATACACATTTAGGGGTCGCTATCGGCTGCTAAAAAATATTCTTTTTACTTACCATAAAGTCTACAATTATTAAATTAATAATAAAATAATTAATAACCTTTGAATTTACACAAAAAAATGTCGCAAGTTTCCAGTTAGGTACTTAGAATTCAGTACTTCATCATTTATTGTAAGTATATCGCATAATATGTATTTATGACGAATTAACTAATTGGAAATCTGTGAAAATGTCTTGTTGTGGTATCTAGGGGGATCCAAAAGCTTATTGATGTTTTTGATTAAGGTACAAATTTTAAAGGTGAAAGTTTTAAAGAGTTTTCTCTTTACGTCGAAATTTCTGTGGTGTTTTCCTAATGTCCAAGGGGAATTTCCATGCTGATTTTTAAGAAACCTATTTAATTTTCCAAAAGTCCGAAATGCTGATTGATTTGCTCATCATGATAACATACAATTAAGAGATCTTGAAATGTCACTTCTTCCTACGCAAAGGAGAACAAATGCTCAACGAAAAGACACAAGAAAGGAAGGACCAGCATGCAGAATTCGGAAATTCCTCATTTCCTTATATCTTCCACTTGTTGCTTCATTATAGCCACCCAGCGCAAACCTAAGTACCTACATCGCAACACATGATCAACCGGAAGAATTCCAAACAAATCTTCATCGTAACGCTGTTAAGCGTAAGTCACAAGTCCAAGATGCAAATCTCTCCTACACCTGGCTAAGCCCCACAGATATTCCAATAAATCCTCCACTATAAAATCAGGAAATCCGATGATGGGACACCTAAGAACCCTGCACCTGTCATAGCCCCACAAATCCACTTGGCAAACAACAAAATTTGGCAATAGGGGTCCATCGGCAGGTACCTCCTCCTTCAGCAAACATAACAGCCGGTGGTTCGGAGTACCATCGGAGTATCGCTGTGGTATCGCGTTCTGCACGAGAAGTCTTGAGCAGGGCGCCCCACTCCACTAGCATTTGTTTCGGCGGGAAAGGGGGCCGCTTCGCCAGACCCCGTTAAACGTGGTCTCAGCGTGTCCCCGTAGTAAGCACCAGCACGTGAACGGTTGTGTATCGGTTTGGTCGGTTAACCGCGTTTGGTTTGTTTACATTCGTACGTGGAAGTGACAGATAGACTGAGGGATCAAACCTCTTCGGTGTCCGGTGCAATTTGAATTATGTGGGAGTTCAACGAGGCCAAATGGTGTTCGCAAACGATGAGGTGATGCCGAAAATGAGCAAGAGACTCAGACGTATCGTCCAGACGCTCACCGTTGTCGTCGTGATCGCCTACACGACTCTTCTGGTCTACCAGAAGACGTTGTCACGTGCCAAAGTTGACGAGGAGGTACTGCTATACTTAATCCTCAAGCCTTCTTGTATTCCACTGTTAATTGGGTGATGTTATTTAATTAAGAGAGATTAAGACCGAGCGCACGACTCTCAGTACTCCACTTCCTCTCTGATTTCTCGAATCGCGATCAGCTGTTCCGTCGCCTGTCGCTTGTTTTGCTCGGCGCTCTCGCCGGTTTTTAACCTCGAATGTTCCGATGGGATTAAAAATCTGAATAAATTTACATGGAAGTTTCCTGTGTGTATTTAGTCCCCCCGTTAGTATCTATCTTCGAGATGTAAATGCAAAAATGCAGCTGGGATAGCGTGAATAGTGTTTACCTGCAAATATTTGATGTTTGATTGGCGTAAGATGTCTGATGCAAATTATTTGTACGAAAGAGTAGTGGACCCTGGGAAATGTCTGATATCGTAGTGGTGGAGCACTGGTAAATAGATGAATGAACCAGATATTGTCAATGAATTTCTTTATCAAAGTTCACACGATGTGCATGATTTCAATAAGGCAGAGTTAATAAAAACTAAACTATGAATGAATTTATAGATTATTATATTATATGTAGGTGCAATCTATTACGTATAACGTGCAATAGAATTTGTATTCTCAATGTTTATTTTGTTACTTGACGCATCTGGGTTTATAAGTTTTGTTAAGTTTCCCAGTGAGCACAAAAACGTCTCATGGACATTGCTAAGATGTTAAAATCACAACTGTAACGTTCTATAGTAGATCCCAAAAACATATCTGGGATGTCATATAAACCTCCTATGTCGCTTACTTACAATCAGAAACCGCTAATCGCATAGATGTTTCAGAGGGCATCTATGCGATGTTAACTGAAGACATCACCGCAACATTACTTTCAACGCCTTTGCGATGTCTGCTAATAACCTCGCATGGATGTATGCGGTAAACGACTATGTAATGTTTTATTTTAACAGTTATGCGAGTAAGTAAATACCAGCAAATAAATGTGCATTAGAAGATATCGCAGTATACCTGTAAAAAGGGTAATATTTTGTGTTAAAGTGACAAAAACCTCCTAACTTTGATTTTATTCTGTCAGGTGCGCTTTTGCCACTTTAACACAAAAATGTTAAAACTTTTTACAGCGATATACGAGGATGTCTTCTAATGTACATCTATATACTTTTTACACAGTATGCAAGCGATACCGTTTATTATACCTACCGTTCGTTGGGCTGGTGAATGAGATGTTAATGCATACTTACCTGTAGAGTAGTTAGATGTTCTACTACCGACCAAACTTACGATTTTGACTGTTCAAATATTACAAACATAGGTAATCACAAAAATACCACTAATACAACAATAAAGCACAAATTCACAAACTAAAATTTATTCTTAAGATAACGTAAAAAATATAAGATTAAAAATATAAAAGTTAATAAATATATATTTATATAACTATATACGATAAAGTATATACTTTATACTATCTTCATCCCTCTTCATTTGGCCCTTGTGATGTTTGTCTCTAAAAAAAAACAAAAATGACATGTTCAAACATTGAAAAAGTATGAAAAAGTAGAATAACATAATAAAAACAGTATTTATTGGTACCACAAAGATTACTTGTTGGAGACACAGCTATTGTGTGTGATTTGCTTATGTTCATTTGCACTAAATAATATGTAGGTATGTATGTATATATCAGTTTTGCTTTGATGTTACGTCCATAGAAAGAGTATTCAAGAACATAAAATAATAATAAAAGTATTAATTCGTATTTAATTATACACAATAACATATTAAACAAACGTTTTATTATGAAAGTACAATGGATGGGTATAGATAAAGATTTATAGAATGCAAAATTACGTTTCAAATGATATGTACCTATTAATATGCTTGTTTGTATAAATATGAGTTTTTTAAAACAAACTTTTCAACATTTTTGTATCAACATTTATATTATCATTTAACATTTATATTATCATTTAACATTTATATTAGATACGAATTATATTTAAGGCGCAATACTTGCTACCACGGTTGTTATAATAAACGTTCATTTTTATTTTACTTGCTACCACTGATATTGTATTGTAATATTTTATATATAGTAATATTTTATGAAAAACAAATAAAGACTGTTCACATATTAGTAGTTTTAAAACACAACAAATACAATATTTAAAACAAAACAATTGTTTTAACACATGTCTAAAACACTGGTTTAAAAGAAATTGTTTTAAGCATACCAACCCTGCCTGCTACCCGGAAAAGCCGGCGTCGGCGCCTATGCACATTTATGCACAACCAACAACGGTAAACGGGTAAACTGGACCGCATGAATAGTCATCCACTCTCGACTTCCTGAGTGGCGGGGAGTGCAGGCTACACCTGTGCAACATCTATAGCTTTCAAAACATGCGTTTCCGTCCGCTCATTGGTGATGGGCACCTATAGAAATTTTAACTTAAAAACAACGAAATAGTAAATACGTACCCGGTCAGCACAATGGGACATTTAACATCGCAAGAACGTTGACTTTTGTTCCATTATGAACGTTAAATTTTGATGTTTATGTAACATCGCTGAGATGTTTTTGTGCTGGCTGGGTACATATTCCTCATATATGCCTAGACACGTTGACGTAAGACACGTTATCCAATCATAATAAGCATAATTACCGTACTCATTGGCATCATGCAAACCGTACCGTACGCATCGTGTAAACAAAATCAAATCCGAAATTTACGATACCGAGAGATCAACGCAGTTACATATATTAACCTGCTGCCTAATGTCTACCAATTAATCGAAGCTCTTATAAGACGTTCTTACCCTTTTAGACGCACTCGCACTACCACTGGGCAACTCCATAGTAGGTAATTAAGGCAATTGTGTTTAAAGATGCGACACAACAAGCTCATACAACCGTCGACTTTACCAGCCAGCGAACTACCGATTGCTAAATGCAAACTCGTAAACCGACAACGCATGTACCACCACCACCACCCAACCATCCCCACAACTTCGTATATGGTATCGCCCAGTCGCGAATCACAAATAGGTAAACATCACTTCCCAACACCTCATAGATGTTTTATTTTCAACCTACCTTGTATATAACATACATGCAACATCATATTGATGTCACATTGTAACGGTACTTTTGTAACATTAATGGGACGTCAATGTATAATTTGCACCCATATGAAACGTTACATACACATCAGATATTGAACGTTCATAATGCAACATAAACGGGACGAAACTCAACATCCCAACGACGTTTGTGCTCACTGGGTGTTTATAATCTATAAAAAATGCAGAGAATAGTTGTTATTAGCAAAATATTATGTTAATATTTAATATAATTTTTAACATTGTAATTGTGGTTAAAGATAACGTTATTAAACTGTTTGCAAAAAGATTAGTTTACATATTTTTTTATGTCTTAAACACCAGAAGTGACGACCATTCAAACTGGCACATCCTTCTATTAAACAAAACAAGTTAAACTAGCAAATGGTCTACTAATTTAAATTTTTCGCAGTTTTCTACACCTTTAGTGTAAAAATCTACACATTTACTACAAACTAGATTTATTATAAAAGCTCTATGGAGAATCAATCGTCTTATGAACTTATTTGGGGATTATTTATATTGTCATCATTTGTAAATAATAAAAAACAATAAAACTTACTGTCTAATGCAATCAGGCGATTATTAAACAATTGTAAATGCTTCACTTGCATGATTTTGTAAATTTGTTGTTGATCGAAAACATCTTTTCTATCAAACTCTATCACAGGAGCCTCGAACCTTTGCAAAAAAAATAAGATATAATAAATATTAAGGTACGGTCCACAGGGGCTGGTTTTTGCATGTCTGTGCTTGCACTAAGCTTGCACAAATGAATGAGTCATGGTCCAGTAGCTCAATCGAGACTAGCCCAACCATCACTGTGATTTACATAGTATGAACATCTCCGATTTAAAGAAACAAACTAACAAATTAAGAAAGTATAATTTTAGAATTAGACAGATATGAGCAACAACTTTGATAAAGATCGAATTAGATCAATCTTTCGAAAACATATAATATTTTGTTAAGCATCAGTCATTTACATCATATTGGTCGGTTTACTTTTGTGATAAAATCCCGATCCCAATTTTCAGAGTTCTAATGGCATGGTATATTTCTCTCTGAAACATAATAGAGGATTTGTTTGTAAACGGTATTCAAATTGTGATGTTGATAATTCTGGGGAACATGAATTTTGTGAATGAAAATTGAATAGGTTTTTGATAGATTTCTTTGACTTTTCTTGTTTATTTTCTATATGCAAGGTCACATAAGATAAACAATAACCATTCTATTTGTAAGAAAGTTGCTTGTTGCTACAGCAACAAAACTGAAACAGCTAATTATTAAAAAATTTAGTCCAATCATTCTAGGTTTTGATTCGGAAATTCAAATGCAGTCGATGAAACTGATACCAATCGATAGCTTAGCCCGGGTCTCCACCGGATCGGGCCGATAAATATCGGCCCGATCTGAGTCGTACGATAAATATCGTGCACATGCATTTTTATTGGAACCTGTCCATTGAGACGATATTTATCGGGCATGACACATCGTGTCAGTGTGTCGGTTCTAATAGACATGCATCTCCCCGGTATTTATTGTACGACACAGATCGGGCCGATATTTATCGGCCCGATCCGGTGTGTCACCTGGCTTAGCTATCGATTGGTATCAGTTTCATCGACTGCAATTGAATTTCCGAATCAAAATCTGGAATGATTCGACTAAATTTTTAAATAAAATCGGTTTCAGTTTTGTTGCTGTAGCAACAACCAACTTGCGTCTTTATGGTTCCCGTAGTAACATTAAAATGTTTAGAAACTAAGTTAATAGGAACATTTTTAATTAATGAAAAACCATTCAAAAATAGTGCCTGTCAGACATTATCCTAATCCTTCATTCCTCTAAGGTCACTCACTTAATCGGATTAATAAAAATACCACACTCTACCTGACAAAATTTACCATCCAAAGGATCGAGAACCTACACTAGAAAATGAACGGTTAATTTAGTATGTTTGGTTGTCAATGGTTGTCAAACGATTGTTGGGTGATTATCGGTTGACATTAGAAATGACCGTTCTAATGTCAAACGATTGGTGACGTGAATCGTTAAAAATTAATTGAATTAATTATACTAAATTAGCCGTTCATTTTCTCGTATAGGTTCCCAAATCATTTTGATAGTAAATTTTGTCCGCTACAATGCGGTATTTTTAGTTTTGCGATTAAGTGAGTGAAATTCGAGGAATGAAGGGTTAAAATCAGACAGGCACAATTTTTCAATGGTTTTTAATTAATAACTTATTTTCCTATTAACTATGACCAGTAAACATTTTAATATGCTACTACTGAAACTATAAGCTATCGATGGTATCAGTTTCATCGACTGTAATTAATCTTCCGAATAAAACGTATATAAAAAATCTGACTGGACTAATTCTGATTCTAAATCAACCATTTGTCTCAACATTACCGAAAATTTTTAGCTAGAGTTTAAAATTGAGGTTTATCAGCGTTAACTGAAGGTAAAAGATTAAATCGTTCAGCAAATCGTATTTGGTCAGTAATTTTTTATGATTCGCAGCTTTTTTTCCTACTGACAGTTCTTAAGTTTAAATATCATAGTTTTGCCAGATTTTGTCATTAGCAATATTTACAGATGAAGATGAATGGCGTACATAACTGTGTTTAGTACAACTAAGTTTGTTTTTTATTAAACGCCTAATTTTGACAATTTAATTATTCGCTTATACTATTTTTACTTTATCATCGAGATCGGTCGTGTCTGCACTAAAACTTAGTTAGCCAGGATTTGACAAATATTTTCATTCTAATGACAGTAGGTAGTGTAAAACGTTGATGTTTTGACAATGCCTACTGTCAATAGTATCAAAATAACTTTAAAAAATCTGTTTTGCGGGCTCATATATGTTTGTTTGTGACCTTTGTATGTTGTTTTATGTTCTCCACGGCCCACGCCTGACAAAATGCAAGTTTTTACAATTGTGTTTTTTTGCAGTTTAATTTGTTTGTCAATTGTGTAATTTATATCTCATTTCCTATAGCGCCTGAAGAAGTGTCCATTAGGACACGAAACATGTAGCGATTGCTAAAATAAAACAAAAATAAGGAATCAAAATATCTGTCAAATCCTGGTTAACTAGGTTTATTTTAATGCAGATACGACCGATCTCGATCAAATAGAATCCATTCACTTGTAATTTTATATATAGTATGATAAAGTCATGTGCCTGGCCACATCAGATTTTGTTAATAATTATCCGGTATTAACGTAAGTTAAACTATCAAATATAGGTGCTTACCAAAATTTTTGTTTACCATAAAGCATCTAATAACAAGTTTAAACCTTTTATGTATCAACTCTTATATTACTCAATGCAAAAACTTTTATAAAATACTGTATTTTGTCATTTATTTCAAAAAATTAATCCCATTGTCTTTGGAGGATGGTATTTTATTAATACTAAAAATTTAATGGCCAATGGGAAAGTGATTTCAGCTAATAATATAGTTGGTTAGCTCTGGAAAACGAAGAAAAAAAAGTGAACCTTTTTGTTCGATTTTTTTTGTTTGATTAAATTGTATTGTTGGTTAATACATCGTAATACCTACATTAATATGTACAATAACAAATGAAACAAAAATCATGGAAGCTCCAATACCATTGACCAAGCTCATACAAATACAAGCTAACCATTTAAAATTTCCAGTCAATTAACTCTTCTTCTACACGAAGCCTCAAAACTTCGCTAATATCATTAAATCCATTCGTGCGGTCGTGGAGTTCGGCTACCGAAAGCTCGAAATACTTCCGCAGCACACGTCAACACTTTTTCCTTTATTCTACCTTTTTTTCAGACGGACCTAAGTGCAAAGTTCGGCAACTATTTGCCGGCGGAACGCGAGCCGTACGTTCCTCTTCCTCGCGATGGCCTGGAAATCACGAGCGAAATACCATCGGTGACGGCGACGATGCGTCCTCCGGCGACCGCACTCGAAGACGTGTTCATAAGTGTCAAGACGACGAGACTGTATCACAGGCAACGGCTACCCATCATCCTGAAGACCTGGTTCCAGTTGGCCAAAAAGCAGGTAAGCCAAGCAAACCGTCCACAAAGTCTTAACGATTACGTTACGTTCAGTGGGCCGTTGTTCCGCAATATAATCATGAAGGCAACTGTGACGTCACGCGACCGCCCGGCAGTCTGTCACGACGAAAACAAAAGTGACCCGTTGTCTCTCTTCTTGGGTTATTGAGGCATTGTTCCTCCTTTTGTAGATTGTCCTTCGGTATTGAAATACCGGGCAGATGTTATGGGTTCCGGTGCTGGCTTTTGTTTTACTCGAAAAGCTATTATTATTTGTAAAGATTTATGGCAAGGAGCAGTACGAATAATTATAGGTTTCTGTATATAGGATGAAAGCAGAAATCCTTTGAAGTTGGTTGTAATTTCAGAGAACTATTGCAGATATTCGTTATGCTTTTTGAGGAGTGTACAAAGAAACAATAGAGAGTTGCTAGAGAAGTGTTAAATTGGTTCTAGTAATTTCATAAGCAACATTCATTCGAGAAATAACTTAAACTACGTAACTAATAATCAATTTGTACTAAAAGTACTGACTTACTAAGCATAAACGACTAACGTTGATATTATACTATTATTATAGTACTTATTCTTAAATATGACTTAGTTTAAAACTGTAGATTTTTACACAAGAGTGTGCTAATACTTTTTTATGTGAAAAATATCTACATTCCAAAAATGTAACTATACACAGGATGCTCCAATAAGAAAATCGACTTACTTGCAACGGAAATTGTTTCATAATTTTGTTTGTATGTTACATAATACTGGGAACAAGCTGTATGCCAACTAGTTATCCTTTGTTTTGAAATTGAATCTTCCATTCTAAATAGTTTGGTCATAAATTACAAATTTCATGTAATTTGTAACATTAGTTTGTTGCTTAAAATACGTAAATTTATTGTTAGTGCCAAAAATCTGCTGAATTATCACAAAAACGTCCAATATACTTTAGGAGTTATCATCTACAACTTATAAAGCAATAAAATTTTGGGCAAATGTCTCGGATTTCGCTGCTGCAGTATTTGGGATTTTGTGACGAAGTGTGGAAAGTGGATTTAACGTGGTTTTGCATGTCTGCTCCTTATATAATATTACACACAACGAAACGTTGTCTCAATTCAAAGCAACCTTTGTTAATCCAACCTTTGTACAATTTTAAATGGATACAATACTTTTTTGACTTAAGAATTTGTTATTTTAAATTAAAAGGTTGAGTAGTTAGATTAATCAGCTCACATTCTTGGATTAAACATTCACCTACTTCTTTTGAAGATGAACCATGTTATTGTGAAAGCTACAATATTCTACATGGATTGCAATTAAGACATCCAAAAAAGAATATTGTTATTTTCCAACTGGGGAAGGTACCCGGTGTCCCTTCTTAGTCCCTTTTCCATCAATATTAGAGTTGTTGGACGTCAGGTTCACATTATTTTCAAACAACGACTTACTTAAATCAAAACAATCGTTTTCTTAAAGCAAATATTTATGTTGTTTTATATTAACGAAATATTCTTATTACAAGAATGTGTTGTTTTACAACAAACAAATTATGTTAAGAATGCCATTTTCTTAACATTAGACAACCATTTCTCTGTGTATATACAGAAATAGTGGATACCTATATAACATTTGGAACTTCCAATATAACTAATGGATCAGTTCATTGGAACACCTGTATAGTTTTTCATAAACAAATCGCTCAATATGATGTACAAAACATAAATTCCTTTATGCTATAAATTTTGCAAACATCCATAATTAACCATGGGAATAAAAGCTACTTTTAAAAACATACACGTAAATGCTAAAAACAGGAAACAACGTACAAAAAATCACATGTTGCATGTTGTTACATGTTGCCATTCCAGGATTAGCACAATCTATCCGACAAAGTATCCATATCCAAACTTGGATTCCAGAAGAAATCTATTTACTTATTTGCATTTGTCCGTAGCTCATTTGACGACATGTATATCAAACTTATCAAACGACCTGTAATTCAAATTTAAACAATTTCAAATGATACAATGCTATAATTATGGAGTTATATTTTGTAATAGTGCTTGCTGATGTAATTTATTAATCTGTGATACCCAACAAGAGCACAAAGCTAAGCTAAGCACAAAACTGTGTAAAATAAAATTTCTAATTTCTATAACTACCTATATTCAATGTGCTCACTACTGCCAAGTGCCCACCAATGAAAAAGATATAACTGTCTATTCCGGTTTATTTGATCTTGGAATTTAGAGTGTAATTTTCTTGAGTTTCCCTTTTTGTGATTATTGTTTCCTATGCCAGTTGCCACGCAATCCCAGTTCAATTGTTCAATGCTATGTATTACTCGAAATTGAAATGTTTACAATCGATGTCATAATGGATGGATGTTAAATTTTTGTTTATGGAGCGTTCAACATTCTGCCAGTGTATTAAATAGGGTATTTGACTATTATTGGAAAACCATCTTAGTGTGTTTCTTCCTTCACTCTACATTGTAAATTGTTTTCGTAACTATTTCCTAAAAATCAGCGTTAAAAATTGAATCGCAAAAAGTCCCGCCAAAACGATACTTTCTGTTGTGTGACGTCACACGATAGTACATGTCAAATCGGCCCCTATGGTCTGTCAGCATCGGCATCGTCGCCGTTTGGTAATTGTGTTGTATGATGTGTTGTTTTCACAATTTCTACATAAAAATGGGCTATAAATGGTGTATAAATCCACAATGCAGAAATACGTCAATAAAAACTCCGGATAAAGTATTTGTAGCTGTTCCGCAAGATTTGAAACTGCGAAGAAAGTGGTTGGCTCGTAGAAATCCAAATGAAATAAATAGCGGCCAATACAAGTGTTTTTTGTTGTGAAGATTATTTCGACATAAGTAAAGCTGACTAGAATAAGTTACCTATCGTATTTTCGAACCAGGTATTATCTGATCTGACAGCTTAAGGTTAGGGCTAACCTAACCTACAAAGTTATGCCTACATGGCACTTTAGTGCTATTAAATTCAAACAGGAGAAGCATAAGAGCGCGTTCGGATAATCGGGTAGGGTACGGTGAGAGTGACGCGCTGCATAATAGGCGGACTAACGTCATACGGCGTTTATCTGCATTTAAGAGAAAGACAGCCGACCCGGGTTATCTGAGCATTGGTCTCCCCATACCCTACCCTGACAAACCGAACGCGCTCTAAGCGTACTAACGAACTCACGTGATAGGACGTGAATAAAAGTCAATTTTAATTTGGTTTTTAATAGAAATAAAGCATTTTTTACTTTATCATACGCAGTATGTAAAGTATTGTAATTGTGCCAAAAAAATTTTTTGAGATTTTAGCGGAAATATGTCTTTTTGGGTCCCCTGATCATTTTTGACCAAGGTACAAAAAAATGTCTGTGTGTGTGTGTGTGGATGTGGGTGTGTGTGTGTGTGTGTGTGTACCCGTTTTTTGTGGCGATGATTCCGGAGAAACTACTAAAGGTATCGGGACGAAACTTCATATTTAGAAGTTTCATGGCCAAACTTAGAGCTGAAAAGCTTTCTGTTAAAAAGGGTCCAAAGGAACTGGAGGTTTAGTGTTAGCATTTTTGAAAGATTTTGTAAATTAGCCGGCATTTCTGGAATTTCGTCGAAATAGTTAAATAATAAATTAAACTAGAGGAAATTCTGAATAATTTATGACTATGACATTTTTTGGTACAATCAATAGTTTAGCTGCATGAGCAAATTCTATTTTATCGAGATCGGTCGTACTGCATTAAAACTAGTAGCCAGGATATGTCAGATTAAATGTCAGATGTGATTTTAATGACGGTGTAGATAGTGTCAAACGCTAATGCTTTGACAATACTACTGTCAATACAAGCTACGTTCGGATATTGTACACCGTTAAGGTGCGTTTTCATTAGTGCTAATGGCAGTGGTAGTAGACGCCATTATAGTATTTCTAATAGAATTTGCTAGTGACTCAGTTTATGTACATGCAAACTAATATGTGCCACCATCACGACATGTGAGAAACACTATAATTTCGTCTGCTACCACCGCCATTACCAACCATTGCCACCAATCGGAACGCACCTTCACACTTTCTACACCCAATAACACGTGTCATTTGGACGGTGTACCCGGTATCAACGGAGTACAATATCCGAACGCAGCTTTAATGGACATATCTGTCTAGGTCTACTAGTTTTATTTTAATGCAGACATAGCCGATCTCGATCAAATAATATCTCATGCAGCTAAACTATTAATTTTATATATAGTGTGATAAAGTCATGTGCCTGGCCACATCAGATTTTTTTACTTTATCATACGCAGTATGTAAAGTATTGTAATCGTGCCAAAAATTTTTTTTTGAGATTTTAGCGGAAATATGTCTTTTTGGGTCCCCTGAGCATTTTTGACCAAGGTACAAAAAAATGTCTGTGTGTGTGCGTGTGTGTGTGTACCCGTTTTTGTGGCGACGATTCCGGAGAAACTACTAAAGGTATCGGGACGAAACTTCATATTAGAAGTTTTATAACCAAACTTAGAGCTGAAAAGCCTTCTGTTGAAAAGAGTCCAAAGGAACTGGAGGTTTAGTCTTAGCATTTTTGAAAGATTTTGCAAATAAGCCGCCATTTCTGGAATTTCGTCGAAATAGTTAAAAAATAAATTAAAGAAGATGAAATTCTGAATAATTTATGACTATTACATTTTTTGGTACAATCAAGAGTTTAGCTGCATGAGCATATTCTATTTCATCGAGATCGGTCGTACTGCATTAGAACTAGTAGCCAGGATTTGTCAGATTGTTTGATTCTAATGACAGTAGGTAGTGTCAAACGCTAATATTTTGACAATAACTTCTGTCAATATAAGCTGCGTTCGGATATTGTATTATACTTTTTACACCCAATAACACGAAAGTGTCATTTGGACGGTGTACCCGGTGTCAACGGAGTACAATATCCGAACGCAGCTTTAATCGACATATCTGTCTAGTTCTACTAATTTTATTTTAATGCAGACATGGCCGATCTCGATCAAATAGAATTTCATGCAGCTAAACTATTAATTTTATATATAGTATGATAAAGTCATGTGGCTGGCCACATCAGATTTTTTTGAAAAGTAATAACAAATAGTTTTCTTAAACTGTAATGTATTAGGATGACTATAATACAAGCCATATTTTTAATACAGTCAAATACCATATTATAGTTCTTTAGCGGATTGCCACGAAAAACATTTGCAGTGGCAGCTCGTGCGGGGTACTGGGGGTCTCCCCCAGGATAAAATAAAAGTTAATGTGTTGTTATCTACTTTTCGTTCAATTCATATTGATTTTTTACTTTGATTGCTGCAGAACCTCTACAAACTCCCACGAGCCTCCAGTGTCAATTCGCATTCTACATAAAAAAAATACCCGTGAGAGAGAGACTGGCAACAATCGATGTCATAAAGTATGGCTGTTAACTTCCCGCTAATGCATGTTTACAAATAACATATTGTCTACGGCAGTTGATCACTTTGTGAGGGGTGTACGGTGCTATTATATTTTGTGGGGTGTGCCGTGAAGCGTGTTGGGGTGAGTATTTCCCACGGGCGCCACACATTATATTCTTGGCGTTACGTTGGTCACGTGTCCATCGTGCGACCGGTAACAATTCAAATTGGATTCGGTTGCCGGTTCCTGTAATGGCAACCGCACTGTCTTTTGTTAATTCAAGATGAGTTGCGGGTATAATTAATGTTTCATTGTTCTGAGTTCTACCTACAGTTAACATTTCTATTTATATACCCCGTATGAGAGTTTAAGAATGTCTCTGCAGGTGGCTACTTATTTATTGAATCTTTAAGCGAAAGAAATTACCTGAGTGTAAATCAGTGTTTTTAATTGCTTTTTTCTTGTGAGGTTAGCAACGTATATCCAGGGTGCAGCAAAAATATTTCGCTGATTTTAAGAGTTGAACATTTGATTCAATCATTTAAGCCACCCAGTGTATGCAATTCTGCTGACATGTCGGATTGTGTTGCTGCTTGGAACTGATGAGCAAGAGTTTTCTTTAGCATCAAGCTACAATGTATATTTTATTTATTTATACTTGGCTGTTGCAAACATGATACCACCACAGTTCTTGCGACAAGTTGCTTAGGTTACTAAACCTTATCAGTTTGTTTTGTGGGCAATGTTTGTTTAAGGTTTGAAGAATTTATTGCTCGCTAAACTATTTTTAGAACTGCAGGTAGAGATTTTAATTAAATAGTGGTTTTAATTTTCTATTTTGCTAGAAACATCACATTTTAAGCAGAACCGCTTCTAGTGGTTTTCGAGTCTTTAGCACATGAAATTCCGGGCTCTTTTTGTTTGTGTAATATGTTTTTATTGCTCTAAAATGTCCATAGCAATCGCCAGAATTTTGATTTCTTTTTATTTAAAAATAATAAATATTTTTTTGCTCAGTTATCGGTCTAGTTAAAATACAGACCCTGATTTTTATACCCCCGCATTTAATGTGGTGAGGGTATATTGAGTTTGATTCAACATTTGTAACACCCTTAAGGAGGCGTGGCGGATATAGACTGAATCGATTTACCTATGTCCGTCTGTCTGTCCGTCTGTCTGTACGTCTGTGTACACGATAACTGCCGTAATTTTGAAGTAATTGATCTGAAATTTGGTATACAAGCTTATCTCTTAAAAAGTAAGGATAAGTTCGTGAATGGGCAAAATCGGTTCACTTGTTTTTTTTTGAAATATTTTACGGCGGAAAATACTTAAGAAAGATAATTTTCTTACTAGTTTTAATTTATTTGCGACGCTAGCAATTTTTCAAGTGGAAATAAGAGTTGTGATATAACTCTGTCAAGTTGGCTCCTCACTTTTGAATTTTATGTCAATCGTTTGGGAATCGTTTAGGAGCGTTTAGGAATACACTTTTTTGCTTGGTTTTTCAATCAATGGAAATTGCTTTTTTTCCATCAAGTTCACCCCCAACTTTCACATGTTGTCTATTTGTTTCTTGGATTGAGTTGGAAATCATTAGGGAGGATTTGGCACTCCACTTTCGACGTTTGGGAATAAATGGCTAGACCGCAAAATAATAAAAGTTTAGTGCATAACCTCAAATTTCAGTTTACGGGCGAAAAGTTACGATAAAATCCTTTGTTTTGCGTTTAAATTTACGCATTCCTCCACAAACGGTTAGAATATCGTTAGGAAGGATTAATTAAAAATTCCACTTTTGAAATGAGGGAGTTTATAATAAGATCTCGAATCAATAACTTGAGTGCAGAAGCTGTCTTAACTAATGTACTATTGGCTTTCTTTTCTATAAATTGGTCGTATTTCTGCAATAAACCGTAAGAATCGTTAGTGAGAATTAAAAAGTCCACAACAAAAACAATTATCATTTTCTGAAAAACCATCTATACTCCCAAACGATTCCCAAATGATTGGCTACATAATTGACATAATATTCAAAACTAGGGTAAGTGAGGGGGGGGGGGAGCTTGTGCTACCTTGGGAGAGCTTAGTAATACGATTCGAATCAAATTCAGCTTTTCAACCATTTGTTATTAATAATTTATCTTGACTTTTGAAACGATAACATAAAATATTTAAATTGGGTACAACATTATAATTTGAACATCCCATAAAATTTTAAAGAACTTTCTTATTTTTTTTATTTAGTTGTGAAATGAGTGACAGTTGTTTTCCAACCGCCAACGTCCATGTTTTAGGTCGCCTCTGTTCTTCAGTTATTTTTAGAGATAGAGGTTCATGAGCCAGTGCAGTTCAAATGAAATGATTTGTTAGAACTTAGTGATTGTCCCTTATACAACTTTAACTATTTATTACTAAATTATTATTTTATATTTACAACAATTTTATAGTGTTTGTCAGTTTTAACATGTGGGAGAGTATACCTACAGTTTTATTTTATCTTTTTGACACGAGACTCTGATGATGCGTTAGCGAAACTAGTCACTCAAGTATAAATAAAACCTTACACGAAAAACAGTGTCTATTGAGTATTTATTATAATTTCACGTATAAATAATGGAAATCCAAGCTTTTAATAAATTCTATTTTGTTTTGTCAACATTTTGTTACTTCAGAGAAAATATTTTTTTGGAATATCCCCAGTATTGCCAATTTTATACCAGTTTTCAGTACGGAAAACCATCCCTTGGGGATGGATTATTTCATCACCTTTTCTACACACTAGTATTCTGTGTTTTCTTATCGTAAATTTAGCAAATGACGACAGAACCAATTAAAACAAAAAAGCCAATTAAGTCTAATTTATATGTTTATTACGCCAAATTGAGGCGAATCATAAAATTTAACAAGACGTGTCATCGGTGTCATCATTAATTATGCGGAATTTCTCCGCAGTTTGTGTGTTGTGGTGGAAACAAAGTATAAAACCACTAACTCCACATTGGAACAAATTATTTTTAAAGAACAGAAAGGCATTGTCGTCGGATTTTCACTGCTCGCTCGAGAGTGCAAACATTAACGTCTTTGTGACACTAGTGATCCTCGAGTCCATACATAAAACGTTATTTTATGCCATGATAAGACCTCTTTAGCGTTGCACACTTAAGGACAGTTAGTGAGCGAACGTCTTTCTACCGTTTTAGTGCAGTAAGAGCAGATTAAAAAGTCCATGTCCCTCCTGACGTTAAAATGAACTTGAATGCTGTAACCGACTTCTGTGCGAGTAATTGGTACTAGAAGCGAATGGCTTATGTAATTCAGCGAGCTAATTGCTTACGGGAGTGCTGGTGTAACTTTGGAAGGAACCACTAATCGTGTGCTAGTTTGGATGTGATATTATATCAACATAGCAAGAACTACTTAAACATTTTGTTGGAAGACGATGCAGATGTTGAAATAAGTTACATTAGTCGATACTATATAAAGTAAAATTGGAAAGACTTTGAAGATAATAGAAGTCTGTAGACGAATGACATCTGTTAATGAGCTATCAATAAGACCGTGCAATAATCCGGCAGTATCAATCCAACTAGCTTACTGGAAAAGTAAGAGCAATTTTTTGCGGTACATAACTGGAGTGTTCGAAAGTATGAAGTACATAGATGCTAACATTCATATTTCGCATGAATAAACTAAAGGTGCCTCAAGCTACTCCGTATATTTGAAGTCTGGCGTCATGACAGAATTTATGTTTAATTTGTGGTTTGTAAAATATTATAAACACAGAACGACCACCTGTGCCCGAGATTGTAGAGTTTTATACAGCATTTCTAAGGAGAATTTATAGTGGCTTGCAAACCACTATACACAATTAAATTGATAAAATAAAGTGTTTTAAACTTATGTGAACATATTTTAAGCTTTGAAACTTGAAAATTATGATATTATTGGAATTAAAAGGCGTTTGTGATAGATATTCTGTTCTGAATACGAATCTGGTCTAAAAATTACCAAGTTTTTATTTATTTTGTCTCCGAACCGCGTACACTAGTACCAAGAAACTCCGTCCGTGTTTCAAGCTCAGTTAAAGCTTTTCTGTGACCCTGTTTCAAGAATTCTATGAAATCCATTTCATCCGTTATATTCATCATGATATTCATCCGTTATAGATTTTATACATTCTAAAATAATCAGTTTTAAAATCTAGTTCAAAAACATGTGACGTGGAGCATCTGCCCAACGTATTTGGGAGATCTACTCCATGTATTAGGAGCATGTACTTATCTAAACCAATTCAAAGCTTTTATTCATACAAAGTGGAGCATAAACTCACACTTTATGATCATGCTCGGAGCATAAACTCACTTTTATTCATATCACCCACTGAGTCGCAATGGTCAATATTTCTGTTATTTTAAGTGATAGAAAAAGTAATTTATAGAAACGTTGTTTGACCCATCATTTCCTACAACTGACAAGAAATGGCAAAATATACGTGCATAATATTGCATAAAGGATTTTCAATATAGGGATAACCGTAATACTTCCTTCGTGGATAATTGGTTCAAAATCAGCTCTTCTATCACCTGTAATAACATTTACATCTAACTACCTAACACACCGTATACAAAGCAATATTAAGGTACAGACATTTTCTTTAAATTCCAAAATAGGTTGTATTTTTTGTATTTGTATGAATAACATCCTTAATATTCATTTAAAACCAACCTAAGGGGCATGGCAGTCAGCAAATAATATACAGGATGTGCTATTAAGAAAGCTGAAGAAAAACCAATTTGAAAATGTTCAAAAATTAATACGCCAGCAATACAGCTAGCTTATCTATTGTTTTAAACATCAGCAGCATCTATGTATTGGTTTTCGTTATTATCTGACGAAGTTGTGAGACATATTTAAATATTACTGCCACTCCACCCATTTGAATTTTGTGATACGAAAATTCTGTTAATAGTAGAAGCTGTAGCCATTTGATACATTGTCAAAAAGGTTTTTTTTATTTGCAGTTTGGACATAAAATTTCATAATATTTTCATTATTTTTATTTATGATTACATAATATGTAGATTGTAATACATTATGCAAGGCGTGAGCACATTTGGATGTTGCTATATGAACTATTATAAGTTATAACTAATAACAGACAATAACTTATTAGTCTGTTGTTTTTAGGGACCGATTAAAACCAATTTTTTCAATAAAATTAAATGTTATAGACAGGACAAAAATAAGAAAAAAGTACAGGGTGTTAAAAATAAGGGAAACATTGTTAAAGGGCATAGAGGTTATAACAGACCAACTTTTGAGAAGGAACTGACGTCCGTAAATGCACAGTTTGAAAATTGCAGACACTTCAAGGTGGACAGAAAATGTTACCACCTTTGAAATAAACTTAACGAAAGTGGTCATGTGAGATACCATAGTTTTGGATCTTTTAAAATCAAGAAAATTACGTATGAAAATTTCTTTCGGACGTCATTGAAGAGAGTTAGTGAGTAATGAAATTGTGGTCATGTCTGATGCAAAGTTTGATGCGCTTGCTTCTCCTCGGTACAAATTCGCGCAAGGGGTGGGCGCGCCCCCCCCATATGTATTCGCCACTGACCAATTGTAGCTAATTTATGGTATATTGCTAAGAATCTTTAATTCTATTTAGTGATATCAAATTACCAAAAGTTTCAGGTAAAACTTTGTTTTAACACGGTAAATGTTTTAACAAATCACTTTTGGACATTGTGTTATACAGGCTGTCCGGAAAGTAATGGAACACAGCTTAACCGTATATTCTTGATGTCAAATGGGACCGATTAAACCAAAAATCCCATAGTAAAAATTGCTTCCTTAAGAAGTTATAAAGTGTTAAAGATAGAAAATATATTTCTTGTTTTGCGTATATTTCAGAAAAGAAACGGCCGATCAAGCTGAAAAGTGGTACCCTTAGGCTTTTGGAGACGCCAAACATGATAACAGTATTAGGACATTGCATATTGCAGAGAGAGCTGTCGGCAGCTTTTCTGGGGGAATAATAGTATGATAATTTTATTATTATTATGACTTTGGGCGGGACGACTAAAAATTATGATACGGACGTTAATTTGACATAAAAAGTGTTTACCTATTTTATGGCGATAAAATCCACCGTTTTCAAGAAAAACGTAATTAAACGTACTGTGTATTTAATAACTGTAGTTTATGCAATGTTATTCTATCAAGTTAGGTACTATGTGTCAAACGTAAATGCATTTGTGTCAGTTTGCTTAACGATACTGTATTTAATTGATTATTTCACAGTTCATTACATATTTGTGGTATTTTATCACAAAAAAATATGTCTCGGCACAATTTTTTTTCAAACTCGGAAATGACCGATATGGTTGCTGTTTATGCTCAAGCAATTTAATGGAGCAGCAGCCATGCAGGACGACCAACTTCGCCACCATTGAGGAGGAGGAAGATATTTTGTTACGAGTAGAAGAAGATCCTGAAGTAAGAGTACCAAAATTATGTGCAGCTACTGTAGTACCCCGGACAAGCGTGCATGAATGATATTATTCTGCTTTATCCATACCACCATACTAATGTGTAGGCGTTGCTACCAAATTATTTGCCACAACGACTGAAACTTTGTCGATGGTTACGAAACAAACAAAATCACTGCCCAACATTTTTTAGCCGTGTGTTATTTACCGATGAGGCAACTTTTACACGCCGTGGTATCCTAAACACACGCAATTGTCACTACTGGAATGTAGAAAACCCCCATTTATCCAGAAATAAACATTTCCAACATGAGTTTTCAGTAAATGTATGGTGCGGAGTTGTTGGAGATCATTTGATCGGGCCCTACGAACTTCCTCGATTAAATGGCGCATTGTATTTAAATTTTTTGGGCAACGTTCTACCTACCTTATTAGAAGACATCCCTTTAAACCTGCGTGGGAGTGTATGGTTTATACACGATGGTGCTCCCGCTCATTTCCTGCAAACTGTGCGAAACTATTTAGACAACCACTTTCCGAACCGCTGGAGTGATTATCCTTGGCCACCGAGAAGCCCAGACCTCAACCCATTGGATTTTTTTATATGGAGCTATATGAAGTCTATTGTATACCGGCAAGTCTACTAATACTAGGCAAGATTTGCATAGAGCGATTATTGACGCAGGAAATGAAATTAGAAATAACTTTGAGTCATTTTTTAGAGTACGACAAAACTTAGGAAAACGTTGTGAAAGATGTGTTGAACTAAACGGTGGACATTTTGAAAACCTTATAAATTTATAAATGGAGAATAAGTGAAAATTAAGTTTAATTTTTTATAATGACATACCTAGCTTTTAGCAAATACACAAAATGTTTAAGAGCGTTTTTCTTGAAAACGGTGAATTTTATCGGCATAAAATAGGTAAACATTTTTTATGTGAAGTTAACGTCCGTATCATAATTTTTAGTCATACCGCCCAAAGTCATAATAATAATAAAAATATCATAATAATACTACCCCAGAAAAGCTGCCGACAGCTCCCTCTACAATATGCAAATGTCCTAATACTCTTATCATGTTTCGCTTCTCCAAAAGCCTAAGGGTACCAATTTTCAGTTTGATCGGCCGTCTCTTTTCTGAAATATACGCAAAACAAGAAATATATTTTCTATCTTTAACACCTTATAACTTCTTAAGAAAGCACTTTTTACTATGGGATTTTTTGTTTAATCGGTCCCATTTGACATCAAGAATATACGGTTAAGCTGGGTCCCATTACTTTCCGGACACCTATACACCTTATTTCTAGAAAATAGCTATAAGACAAAAAGTAAATTCAAAAAAATACAACTGTATATGGACTTAGCAAAAGTGTTATTTAGGGATCCCACCTTGACTTTTGGTTCTAGCACAAGCATTAATTAAATAATAAATACCATAGCAAGTCATTGTTTACACGTGAACAGTGTTAGCTTACTTGACAGCACTGGACTCCTTGACTCCATTTACTTGGGTCTATTTACGTTTGTGTTTTCTTTTCTTTCGATCTTTCCTATTCATTTGTTCCTTCTGGTATTGTCTTAGCATTAACCAGCACCTGAATCTATGCTCGCCTGAGCACTATTATTCTTTGTACTGACAACACATATTATGATTATATTTTGTAAATTGGAATTGAATTTATGAATTATCAATGCGACAAAATATCATTATAAGTTCAGCCTCATTTATATCAGCTAGTCTGTGTTATTTTATAACGACTGGTATAAACATTCGAAAAAAGAGATATATATGATTTGAAATGTTCGATTTTTGTTTGTTTCAGACGTGGTTCTTCACCGACACGGATGACCCAGAATTCCAGCGGCAAACAAGTGAGTTAGTTTATCTTTAGTAGCTAGTTCATTTAGTTTTATGTGTCCGTTCGAATCCAGTGATGCTGGCTCGCAATGTAGAGAGAAAGTTACACTTTTGGGGCGATATAAACTTTAACGACGACATATCCTGGCACTAACTTTATCAGTCCGATTTTATATCCACCCATTTTCAACTATCAATCATTAGCTTCGTAGTACCTATTTGAATTGCATCCTGTTTATTCACATTGAAGTACGTTCTGTCAATTTAATTATTGCTACCATCGATTTAAGAGCGACATAGGAAGATTAATTGCAAAATGCACTACGCGTCTCTCAAGAAAGATTAACGACAAACTGCTTCGGCAAGTGGAATTCGAATAAATTACGGACGCCAGCAGTCCAACAGACATGTGTCAATTTACCTGAATTTAGTAGCTCGACTTTAACCCTGTCAATTTTAAATTGGAACTCGAGCCGATTAATTCAATTACAATACACGCTGAAACATTAATTAAATTATTTGTTGGTAATTAATGATTACTTTTTGAAGCACCTAAAACAATTAATTAACGAACAAACTCAATATGTAAATTCAACCGTTTTGGGTTCATATTAAACAGTCGATATGTTTTATGCCTGTGAAATTGGTAATTACTAATATACGGTTTGTATAGCAGACGAGTGTTTGAATTAAATGTGCATGATAGGTACAACATGGGTTCAGTGTTTGTTCCGCTCTTAATTGCCCCCTCGTAATTATTGCGAAACCAATTACTACTGGGACTACAAAGAGCGGGACGGATGACGCAAAAAGATGCCCTAATTACCTCAATTCTTTATGGCTGGGACGTTTCCCCTAATTGCACGTGCACGCTTGGTGTTTTTTTTTTGCTTGTTGTAAAATAATACCTCTTTGAGAGTAGGGTACTGTTGTGTATCCCTTGAATTTAATCTTTCTGGTGGCTGCACTGTAAATGTAATCTACCCAACAAGGGCCAGAAACCACTAATTTGTAATATTATATTCTTACTTATTTTACTAGTATAACTGAACCCATTGAAGTCTCTCAATTAGTGCAGGTATACAGGTCACATTTTTCTCGCGCTCTACCTACCACTATCTCTTCTTTTAGAACTAACACTTACAACCCGCTTATGGTGGGTTTAGCCAGCTTTTCGTAGCCGCAACGCAATTTAACGTCTTAACTTCACAAGTTAAAACATTGGGAAACCGTATATTGGTTTAGACAGCAATGGGATTAAATTAATATTCCCTAGAAAAGGACGTAATGTTTTAACTTTCAGGTCGTTCCCTAATTTGGAGCCATCTATCGGAGGATCATTAAACTACTAACAAAATTATATCAATGAATTATTTACAATGAAAATTACGATGCATTTCACAGGGACAAAACAGGGTGTCGCGAAGAAACTAATAATTTTACATTAATAACGTCCAGAAGGAACGACAGGAGACCATGTGCCACCAAACTGTTCGGAAAATCGAAAGATGGCGCCTCCTATTCAAACAATTTATTTCATATAAAATATTTATTTGGCAAAACAAACATAAAAACTACACCGATATACAATTTTATTTGAAGGATCACCGATGAGGATGGTTTTTGTTGCCATTCAGTATCATATGCATGTTTCAAAACAAACATTTTGCGGGTTATATCTGACAGTTTCTACTGCGCACCCACCTGCGCATGGTTACGTTAAGGAATTCTTAATTTCTCTGTATAAACGGAGAAATATTTTCCTAAAGCCTGCATTGTAGGGTTAAATTTCGGCTATTTTGCGACTACGGAAAAGCTGACTAAATCACTAAACCCACCATTACTCTGTTTTTGACACTCAAAATGCTCCTTTCTCTTGAGTTTTCTGATAAATCCAGTGTTGTCGAGGAGCTGGATGGCCTCAACGTTTACGTGATGATGAAGTCTTGCTTTGTGACAATTTTTTGTGTTTCTTTAGCCATAAACTCCATTTTGAGGTAATAATTGAGGTCATCATTTCTAATGTACCAAGGAGCATCTTAGTACTTAATTTAGCAGGGTTGGATAATTTTGTTACTTTGTTTGGTGCAACCCCAGAGTTGGGCATCATACCTCCACACGGGTTTTAGAATTTGCTGGTACAAGAGAAGTTTATTATATACTGACAGCATGGAGTTTCTTCCCAGCAGCCAATACATTTCTCTGTTTCGTATTCCTAGTTCCTCTCTTTTTCTTTTGACATGGGCTTTCCAGATAAGCCTGGCGTCTAATGTCATGCCGAATTATTTGGCTGTGTTTGTGTACGGTACTATTTGGTTATTAATGGTAACTGGTCTAGCTTGCATTTTCTTCTTCTTGAAGTCAATATGGACTGACTTGAGGTCGTTCAGTTTAATCCTTTTTTTTCTTTGCCCAGACCTGAAAATTACCATCAGCTGTTTGGAGTTTCCTTGTTGTTTTTTTCATTAGCGTTTCCTACAGCTAGGATAGCCATGTCATCTGAAAACACAACAGCGGTACTTCTGCTTTTATTTCCTTAAGGACGGATTTGTGCGACTTGTTAGGGGGGGGGGGGATACTTCCTAATTCATGGCCCTTCATGGCAGACTTTATCACAAAGCGTGCGTCACATCTAGGAAGACTGCAAAACAAACCTTTTTTCATCTAACGTTTTTACTTTATCATACGCAGTATGTAAAGTATTGTAATCGTGCCAAAAAAAATTTTTGAGATTTTAGCGGAAATATGTCTTTTTGGGTCCCCTGAACATTTTTGACCAAGGTACCAAAAAATGTCTGTGTGTGTGTGTGTGTGTGTGTGTGTGTGTGTGTGTGTGTGTGTGTGTGTGTACCCGTTTTTTGTGGCGACGATTCCGGAGAAACTACTAAAGGTATCGGGACGAAACTTAATATTTAGAAGTTTCATAACCAAACTTAGAGCTGAAAAGCTTTCTGTTGAAAAGGGTCCAAAGGAACTGGAGGTTTAGTCTTAGCATTTTTGAAAGATTTTGCAAATAAGCCGCCATTTCTGGAATTTCGTCGAATTAGTTAAATAATAAATTAAAGATGAGGAAATTCTGAATAATTTATGACTATGACATTTTTTGGTACAATCAATAGTTTAGCTGCATGAGCAAATTCTATTTCATCGAGATCGGTCGTACTGCATTAAAGTAGTAGCCAGGGTTTGTCAGATTTTTTGATTCTACTGACAGTAGGCGGTGTCGCTAATGTTTTGACAATCACTTCTGTCAATATAAGCTGCGTTCGGATATTGTACTACACTTTTTACACCCAATAACACGTAAGTGTCATTTGTACGGTGTACTCGGTGTCAACGGAGTACAATATCCGAACGCAGCTTTAATCGAGATATCTGTCTAGTTCTACTAGTTTTATTTTAATGCAGACATGGCCGATCTCGATCAAATAGAGTCTCATGCAGCTAAACTATTAATTTTATATATAGTATGATAAAGTCATGTGCCTGGCCACATCAGATTTTTTTCGATTATGTTGGTTGTTAGGTGTACCTGGAGTCGAGTCAATAATTAAGTATTATTATTATTTATTGGAACTCTCTGATACATCTCAATAAATATACTAAACGTAGATAATATAATTTAGATACAATATATAAATACTAAAATTACTAATAGATTTTGAAAAGTAATGAAGAGCATTATTATTATTATTATATTATTATTGTAATAATCATAAAGATATGATTTTATTGTGTTTTATTTAGTTTAATGTTGCATAAGACAACACAGTGGTGAAGTCTGGTTGATATTTAGATAAAAATAATAAAAAAAATATTCCGATACCGGGAATCGAACCCGAGCCTGCTGGGTGAAAGCCAGCTATCCTAGCCACTAGACCATATCGGACTCTGAAGAAGACCTTTAGCAAAATCAATTCGACAAAATTATAATTTGGATCGATGCGCAATTTTGCTTGGTTCGCATTTCGAATTTTTATCTTGGGTGTTATATGTCAGATAAATAGACTGTGAAATATATACTGTGTAATTGAATACAATAATTTCGTAGTTATTATTATATATTAACTAATACTGCGTCCACAAAATTGAAATAATCAGAGAATTGTTGTATTTTGTTTTAATTAGTTTAGTGTTATTATAAATAGTGGTGTGGTGTTCTGGATACTTAAAAATATATTACAAAAACAAACAAAAAATAATTCCGATACCGGGAATCGAACCCGAGCCTGCTGGGTGAAAGCCAGCTATCCTAGCCACTAGACCATATCGGACTCTGAAGAAGACTCGCAACAAACTAAATTGCGAGATATCTGTATGGACTAAATTAATAAGTTTTTATGATCTTTTATCAGAGTAATCTTTTATTATTGTCGTAATTTAACCTATGAGATGTGGATACAGATTTATAAAATGAAAAGCTGTCATTTTTAATCCACCTGTATTAGTTATTACTTCATTCAGATTTTATGTAGATGGGTACTGTAGAAATAACTATAAACATGCCAAATTAACTAAACCAATTTTTATATACATAATAGTGTAATAGGTACATAAAATGTGAGAAAAGGTTTGCAACACCATAGCTTATTAAGAAAACATTGGTTTTTCATTGGTGGCATTTTTTTAATTTAAATACATTAATTTTTGTAAAATATTTATGTATTCTATCAGCTGTTAAAGTTAAGAAAAATGAGTTAACACAACCGTGTTCTGGAAAATATTATGCTGTTCTTCTTTCTATTACTTAGTCTGCCCAACTTTTTTTTCATTTTAAGTTATAAAACTTAAAGTAAAAGTCTTCAGCACAAGATCTTATATTGTTTGTTATATTATATTTTCCTTGTGAACTAAAAAAAAACGATTAGACCACCCGTGTTTGCCCTCTTGATAAAAAAATACTCCTAATGCATTTTATATTTTGTTTATAACTCGCGACACTTAAGAGACTCATAAAGCGGTAGTATATCTATAGTAGCACTTTTCAGTAGCGGTGTACTCAAGATAAGTTCGATATGTTACAGATGGCCACATGATCAACACCAACTGTTCCTCGACGCACTATCGAAAAGCCCTTTGCTGCAAAATGGCAGTGGAATTTGATACGTTCCTGGATAGCGACAAGAAGTGAGTACAAATCTATGTATATTAATTTTTGTTTGCTTAGAATAAGACGATTATCACTTTTAAAATGACACCACGTGTGGATGTTTATTTTAACAACAGATGACACGCAACGCCTTAATGATGAAACGAAACATATAAATATGGTTATGCTGAGACCTATTTCCTGCAGACTACGATTAATCTTAATTTAAGAGACCGGATGTAGGTACCTAAAGAAATATTTGTTTTGTTTCGTGAATTATCATGGTTATATCAGGCGAATTATTTTTAAATAATAATAAGGGCCTTAAAATATCCTTTAAAACGAGCCCAAACTCGGTAGGTTTATATATTTTAGTTTCCGAGATATTACAAAAAGATTACCTCCATGGCCACCTGTGACTAAAAATAAAAATATAAATATCTCGGTTATTAATAGAGGTAGCCAACTAATCTAAACGACATTTTGTAACGTTTTTTATACCCTAAGAGATTATCACAACAAATAACTTTTTAAGTTTCGTTCGCGTTTTTTTTTTTCATTGTGCGCCCGGTATAATGTTATACGGCGAGTAAACGTTGCTCACGGTTACTCGGCGGGAATAAATTAGTGCGAGGCGAGTATAGAATAACCGTCCATTAATTTATTTAGTTCCGGATGGGTTATTTTCGGTACCTTTGTAGATCAGGTTCCCCGTTGGTAATTTTAGATTTATGCCCGCACTATGGAAGCGCAATTTAATAAATGATTTTATTTTGATGTCGCGTACGCAAGCAAACACGGTATTGGATCGCTGACGATCGTGCGGTGGTCTTTATTATAGGAATTCGGTGAGGCACGCCGCGCATTGAAATGTTTTATTTGCTGGGTGGGATATAAATTGATGACAATAACTATTTGATAAAATAATAAATTGAACAGGAGGCGAAACGTTCTACTTACTGGATGTGTGGATTCCGTTGGATCTTTTGTATATTTTATTATTAAACTTTATTAAATTGTTACACAATTTTACATTAAAAAGTAGTTATACATTAAAAAGTAGTGGTATTTTATAAATAAATATGTATGTAGGTAAATGAAAAACTCCAAAACCAGTATACGAAATTATTTGAGTTCATTCAAGTTGTGTCTAAAATGCAGCTCAAGCCATAACATTGTTGTTAACCAGAAAAACTTTTTAAACGGCTTTGGGAGCTAGGTAGCAATAAAACTTTGTCTACTTTGTTGCTGACGTTTCGGCTTTATTTTTAGCCTTAATCATAGCTTAAAGTAAGTTCAAATCACACAACAAATACATTGACACGTGACAACCGACGGAAGTTAACGTTATTATTGCTTATTATTATTAAAGAAAGTTAGGTCAGTTTTAAAATGTTTGTTTTTACTTTTTCGAAAAAGTCAAAAAAATCATGGTTGCCAAATTATTATATCAGCAAGTATAGCAAAAAGATATGAATTTTAAAAAATATAACGTTAAACGTTAAATTAACGTTAAACCCTATAATATAATTAACTGATCCTAAATTGTTTTGCAGCAAGGCCTGAGGACGAAACGAAATGTTTCGAAACATGTAGCCAAATAGATCACAATAAATAACATCAGATATACACTCTATGAGTTTTATTACGAATCATTATAATCTGATGGCATGGAGTCTTGTACATCAACACTACAGTTAGAATCTCTTCTATAGATTGGTGTTTTTATTTTCTTGATTTCTTATGTAATAAAGTCTGTAAGCGAACTTTTTATGGACGCGGATATCTCAGAAACGAACGATACCAGGACAACGCAGTTAGCACGTAAACAGTCTTTATTTATTGTGATACTCATCCATTGATGTGTCGGTAATAACATACAAGTTATTTGGGAATTTCTAAGAGTGAAAATAATGTTATCGATCGTGTGTGCAGGATGGTTCCTCTCGGGGAAAGGGGATTACGCGCGGGAAACGATGCTAGGCTTCGCGCAACGATTTCGAACGATCGATTCTCAGGACCGTATTCAATATTTTTGTTATTTTCTCGTTCGGTTTTATTTTTGAAAATAGCATAATTGATTTTCTTTTCTGGAATTGTATACATATTCTGTTTTGTGATTTATTATTATTTCACAACATTATTTCTGCCAAAAATCAGTTGATGTTTCAATTGCGACAAGTATTTGTCCTAAACTTTGAACGAATTGTGCAGTTTCAGAAGAACCACCAACATTGGAACAATATTGCGGCAACTTCTTTATCATTATCTGAACTGCTGTCGTTGTAGTCTAATAAGTCGTCATCATCATCATCATCATCATCTTCATGCAAGTTGACTATAATTGATTCTGCAATTGAGTCAAAAATATGATCAATATCAATGTATTGGTTTTGATTTTCAAAACCAAAAATTGTGTTGCAAAATTGCAACACAGTTTTGCCATATTTCTTTTGAGACAGTGCTTTGTTACATAAATTTAACATAACTTTAATTTCAAATGTATTGTAGCTTTTTGCAACGTTATTTTGTACATATGCGCCACATATGCAACCACAATAATTTTACTTCATTGCTTCTGGTTTATATAATTCCGATAAAATCTAATAGAAGTACCTTCTCTTGATGGTGATTTTTTGAGAGATACAACAGCTGTGCTTTAGTTATTTGAGAACGGAATTTCTGACATTGATAATTAATTGTTTTACTTGCTTGGAATAATACTTCAGCATTTTTGCTCAATACTTGCAAAACACGTACGCAGGCAACGCGCAGTTACTCAAGAAACTTTATTGAATGAATATTTATGTATTTATGTTATTCTTGATTTTAACCCAAAATCATATTATTGGGGCCTGGGAAAAAATATTTGGTTTCGTTATTTTATTTGTTTATGCTACCTGATAATATTTCATTGCTGTTGTTGATTGAATACGCGTTAAAAACAAAAAAAAGAATGTTTACAGCTCTTCGTTGTACACTTGCAATCTATTCTTTCATTAAACAAGAGTCCACCAATTCTAACCTTCAACTTCAATGCTGGTTACATCAATAAATATGTACGATATTTCTTTTAATTCTAAGTACGTGCCTGAGATACATGCTGTAAGTCGGCCTCGAATCCAGAACCGGTGATGACTGCGTTGAACGACGTGACGTACTTGCGCGCTGCACCAAAATTATATCGAATATTTATGTCGCTTTATAAAATTAATGAACATCTGAAATGTGTTTCTGAAATAGTCTCATTAAACAAGATTTTGCGATTGTTTTCCTACCTGTCTCGTTATCGACCTAATACTCGTTGGTGAGATATCCGCTTCCATGAAAATCTTGTTTATAGCCTGTTTATGATCAAGTTATAAGTTCGTTAGATTACTAAGCAACAACGGGTCCTCAGCGACATATTTATTATTGATTAAAAAATATATTTTCTTAGTCGTCAACATCTCTCACCAGAAATTCAAATATATAATATATAATATTACAAAAATCCTCGAAGTGTTTTACGAACCAGCGCAAGCCGCAAATTCTACAAGCGTTTATTGCCAAGAAAATTGATAAAATGCAAAACCCAATCTGTAGACAAGATCGGTGCTAAAAGTGCTAAAATCGGGTACATTTTTACACCTCTCGCGCTTCTGTCCAAACCTAAGGGCAGAAAATTTTAATAGTCAATCATGTTATGTAGGAATGATTCAGGAGTCTAACACACTTTATTTAATTTTTTTTTGTTCAGTCGTTTCAGAGCTACTAGCCTTCAAATACAGGCCTCAATACTTTTGCAACCGATAGTAGTAGCTACTCTATGAAGTGCAGCTCATCACTTCTACCTCTGTACGAAAATTCAAATGTCAACCCCAAAAACTAAACTAAATACCGGTTAAATACAGAGGTATCCTCACTAAAAGTGTGCCACACGGTAGGTTTTGTTGAAAAAACTCAAAATAGATGACCCAGTATGGCGACTAATAATTTATTTACCTCACCTTCGTGACGTAAATATATGCCAAATTTAGAAAAATGTAAACTGACCGTCGGATTTGCAATAATATTCTTTCGTGTGATATTTGAATCTCTCTGAATCCAAACCTGAAGTCAAATATTCAAAATGCAACATAGCACTGCAATATGAAGATAAAAATCTAAAAACTTGACTATGTATCAGCTTTTGTTTTATGTTGTTTAGGGTGAGAACAAAGTCCATAATAATACAAAAATATTTGATAAAACAGGAATTATTTAATAATAATATGCAGGAAGAACTTCCAAACACTGCACAAAATTTAAATTATGCATATGATCTCTCTAAAAAACTATAGTGCTCCACTAGCATGCAAATACTACCGATTATTTAACCCCAAACAACCACCGACAGCTGTTTCAAACCGTATACGTAAACAAGTAATTTGCAATTTGAATGCCGCCGTCGAAAATAATAACAGTTAAAACGATTTTTTTTTCGCTGTTGTATTCGGGTAAATTGCGGGTTCGGATTACGCGGTCGTATTAATTTTTACGCGATTCATCACGCGTGTATTTTTGATGTCAACCCTGATTTCCCCGGCTACTGTATCGTCAGCAGGACCCATGGGAAATACCCGTTACACGTTACGATATGCATACTGTGGCCATTATTTGAGAGTTGTTTGTGTGCTTTTGACACCGTTTAATTGGAGGCATCCGTCACCATTAAACTCTTTATCCGGCGTTAATAGGTTGAAAATTATCGCTCATGCAGAGTGAGTCAACGTCAATACTGGGACAGTAAAAATTCAGTAAGCACAATAATGTTACTAATAGGTTTGTTCGAGCAGCAGTAAAAAACGTACCCGACTACTATCGGTTGCAAAAGTATTGAGCCCTGTGTTTGGAGATTCGTAACTCTGCAACGACTGAACAAACAAAAATGAAATAAAGTGTGTTTGTTATACTCCTGAATCATTTCTACATAACATGTTTGCCTATCAAAACTTTCTGCTGCTAGGTTTGGACAGAAGCGCGAGAGAAGTGTAAAAATGTACCCGATTTGAGCACTTTTTAATAAACGCTCGTCTTTCCAATTCTTTTTCTGCTAAACCACTTGCCCAAAAAAATTCAAATTTGCACAGAGTATAACTCAAGATCTTGTCTACAGATTGGCTTTTGTATTTTACTAATTTTCTTTGCAATAAAGGCTATAAACAAGATTTTCTAGCACGATAACGAGATAGGTACGAAAACAATCGCAAAATTTTGTTTAATGAGACTATTGAAATATAAACACATTTCAGATGTTCATTAATTTTATAAAGCGACATAAATATTCGATATAATTTTGGTACAGCGCGCAAGTACGTCACGTCGTTCAACGCAGTCGTAATCGGCTCGGGATTTGAGGCCAACGACAGCATATATCACAGGCCCGTACTGAGAATTAAAACATACATCGTACATATTTATTGACGTAACAAGCATTGAAGTTGAAGGTTAGAAATGGTGGACTCTTTGTTTAATTAAAGAATAGTTTGAAGGGTACAACGAAAAGCTGTAGGTAAGCATTTTTTTTTGTTTTTAGTGCCATTTGAATCAACAGCAGCAATCAAATATTATCAGGTAGCATAAACAAATAAAATAAAAAAACAAATATTTTTTCTCAGGCCCAAATAATATGGTTTTGGGTAAAATCAAGATAACATACCTAAATACATAAATTCTATTCATTGAATAGAGTTTCTTGAGTAACTGCGTTGTGTGCGTACGTGTTTTGCAAGTATTGAGCACGAATGCAGAAGTATTATTCCAAGGAAGTAAAACAATTAATTATCAATGCACAGAAATTCCTTTCTCAAATAACTAAATCACAGCTGTTGTATCTGTCAAAAAATCACCATTAAGAGAAGGTACTTCTGTTAGATTTAATCGGAATTATATAAATCGGAAGCAATGAAGTAAAATTATTGTGGTTACCTGTAGCCCATTGCGATTGAATTAACTGGGCATATGTACAAAATAAAGTTGCAAAAAGCTACAATACATTTGAAATTAAAGTTATGTTAAATTTATGTAACAAAGCACTGCCTCAAAAGAAATATGTGACATCAGCACTGCCTCAAAAGAAATCTGTGTTGCAATTTTGCAACACAATTTTTGGTTTTGAAAATCAAAACCAATACATTGATAATGCTCATATTTTTGACTCAATTGCAGAAACAATTATAATCAACTTGCATGAAGATGATGATGATTACGACTTATTAGACTACAACGACAACAGTTCAGATAATGATAAAGAAGTTGCCGCAATATTGTTCCAATGTTGGTGGTTCTTCTGAAACTGCACAATTCGTTCAAAGTTTAGAAAAAATAATTGTTGCAGTTGAAACATCAACTGATTTTTTGCAGAAATAATGTTGTGAAATAATAATAAATCACAAAACAGAATATGTATACAATTCCAGAAATAAAAAAAAATCACTTATGCTATTTTCAAAAATAAAACCGAACGAGAAAATGACAAAAATATTGAATACGGTCCTGAGAGTCGATAGTTCGAAATCATCGCGCGAAGCGTCGCATCGTTTCGCGCGCATTATCTCCTTTGCCCGAGGGGAACCATCCTGCGCACCGGATCTATCACATTATTTTCCCTATTTAAAATTCCCATAATTCCCATAACATAAAAGTTATTATACAGCAATGGATGAGTATCACAATAAATAAGGATTGTTTACGTGCTAACTGCGTTGTTCTGCTATCGTTCGTTTCTGAGATATCAGCGTCTCTAAAACGCTTGCTTACAGACTTTATTACATAAGAAATCAAGAAAATAAAAACATCAATCTATAGAAGAGATTCCAACTGTAACATGAATAAAAATTAAGTAAATGTGGGGGGTATAATGAAATCGGTTCGCGCATCGTACTTAAAGTAGTTTTGTATACATTTTGTTCGCGCAAAAAATTACGGAAAAAAATAATTACTGATAGGAATTTAATTTATTTAGGTTATTTAAATGATACTAAAATAATATCAAAACTAAAGGCCATTTTACACTGCACTACTTTCGTCTTTTTCTAAACTTCTTTTAAGTAACTAGAAAAAATTTTTAAAGTAACAAGAGATGCGTATATTAGACATACTTCTTGATCTATTCCAGAATAGCCAACCTGATGCATTTAGGGTTATGTTGTTTGTTTACCTATGCAGGTTTAACTAACTTAAGTTTACGAAAAAGGCGCAATCTTTGCAATTGTTTTATTAACTTTTAGTACGATGCGCGACCAGAAGTTGTTAACCGATTTAATTTCTTTTGTATGGCGGTTTTCTGCGTACTAAAGTAAATAAAAATATAAAAAAATATATTGACGTCGTAAGTATAAAAAATTGGATACTAAATTTGATATACAAACGTGTATTAACAGTCGAGCGTTTGCGAAGATAATAAAAAATTACAAGAAATTTTCAATTTTAATTATTTTTCCATACTGTCGTTGACTGTATAAGAGATTTTTTCTTTGATATATATAAAAAACGATAGTTTTTGAGATAATCGCAAAAAGAACTGAATTCATCTCCATTTTAGGATTAATAGTTAGGTAGATAGTTTTGAGATATTGTTTAAAACAGCAAAACAAAGTGGCACATGAAATCAACTTGTTTCTTTGCAATTTTTAAATTATCCTGCTTCTTTTAAACCCTTGTCCTGCGAATTCAATTTTGTATACTATGGTAACTGGAAGTAGAAGTCTTCCGAGTATTGATTAAAATAATGTAGAAAAATCATTAAATCAGTTAGTGGTGTATTTAACCTTGTGTTATTTTGAAATAAATCTACCTAATCTATTCTGCCCGGCAAACGTTGACTTACTGCACTGTACAGTACATTCGCATACAACGCTTGGACAGGAAATTTACTTTTAGAAGCCGGTAACTTTCGTAATTGGATCGTTGCAGAAAATTTTCTTTCTGGAACATTCTTTCTGGGCATAGTCGACACACTATGCCTTAACGTCCGTGTTTCCGTTAAGTGAACGCCGGCCACCGTGGAACTTCCTGCCCTAAACAATGCCGTTTATTGAACGGGAACTCGGATTACATTGTACATGTAACAGGTGCCTTTAGGGTAACGTTTCAAGTAAATGCTGCTACATGGAAGTTATTAAGGCGGTAATTTAATACCTAAAGTTTATGGCATAACCACACGACGGTCTCCATTCGGTAAATGTTACCAACTTAAATGCGTCTTCCTTAAGACGTGGATTTACTAAATGGTTTAAGAGTATATGTCATTCAAAAAGGAGGTGCAGATTTCGAAGGTTTTTACATAGAAAATGCTGTTAGCAACTTTGAGCTTGTCTCTTTCCAGTGATGAGTAGAATTTGTTTCTAGACATATCATTCTTACAGTTTGTGTATAATGCAAATTTGAAATCTACTTCTTCATTTTGAACAACCCTACTTGTCTGATATACCAATAGTACATTTCTATTAAAATTTTGTAATTGATGCATTTAGCGAACTTCTCTCCAAAGCTTCGAAATAAAAAAAATCATCAGATGTAGATGGCGCTACTATAAACACGGCTGTTTTTATTTCGTATTTATTACATTTGACGTATTGTATAACCTAAAGAAATAAATGTATTGCTTTCTATTTGTACAAATATTCAAACTGGGCTGTGGTACTTTCACAATACGTCGCTATTGTAAACATTCCAACTCACTACAAACACGCACTACAATACTCCAGAGTGCAAGTCTAGAGAAGTTCAGAAGAAAATAACTTGCGCTCTTATAGTTAACATTTAATTACATTTTATAATGTATTACAGCAGACAATAATCAGACGTAACTGCCATCGGAAAGCATTTCTATATTTGTAGTGCACACCAAAATTTGCATAAATAGTTTTCATAAATATTGAAATTCCTTTCCAATGGCAGTTGCATAAGGACCTTCGGAATCGAATGGCAGCGAGCATTTCACGATTGGCGCAATAATTATGACGTCGGTTATTTTCGCGATTTGGGGGTCGGAGGCGGGAGCCTTAGGTAAATGGCTAACGGGAGCTGCCTCAATAAAACAACTTTACCTTTTTTTATGCTGACGTTTCGGTTTTTTCTTCAAACTTTACTCATAGCTACAAAGATATACATAATTATTACAATATCAACACAACCAGTACTTATTATAACCTTAAAAGTATGCTAGAATATTAAAACATACATTAAACATTAACATTATACCTACTACGTGTCACTCGCGTGTGTCGGTACGACGGACATCTATAAATATGAATTTCGTACAGAAACAAGCCAAAAGTTCCGAATGGGTTCTTCTTATCCATGCATAGTAAAATAATTGCGTATATTTCAGATGTTAACTAGGTCGGTAGTTTCGCGAGTACATTGGAGTAAAAAATATTAATTAAATTAGCAGTGTCAGTCCTAGTGTTTACCGTATTAGCTCCTTTTTAATAATGTGGTTCCATTTTAAGAATTTTTGCCGTGTCATAGTCGAATGACTGGCCGCTAGAGTTATTATTATGATTGCTTATTATTATTAATGCTTATTATTATTATTGCTCATTATTGTTGTTGCTTTTTATTATTATTGCTTATTATTACTGTTGGTTATTATTATTATTATTTATTGGAACTCTCTGATACATCTCATTAAATACATTAAACCTAGATAATATAATTTAGATACAACATATAAATACATAAATTACATTAATAAATTTTAAAAAGTAATGAAGATCATCAGGGCAAATTGGTAGTACCGAGCTTCGCTGAAGCCTAGGGTACTCCCTTTGCGGGTATCACTGCAGCTCAACCCAATTTAGAAAAGCAACGCCCTTTATGCTTTGCAACATTAGGTTGCAAAGCAAAGGAAAACTGCAGAAACCCCGTACAGCGTTGCGTACAGGTCAGTAAAAACACATGCAGACATTTATTAATAGACAATATACAAAGGAAGGTAAAGATGAAATATTAATATACCAGTACGATAGCAGTAAATTTAGGATACTTTATGATAAAACTCTCCTCAAAATATTCGCGCTTCCCAAAACCGCAATTTCTTGAATTTCCCAGGGCGAAATTTTGCACGGCAACTCCTTGACATGTTTACTATAATTTAGAGTAACTGCTCCCAATGAACCTACAATCACCGGAATAATGTTTACTTTCATTCCCCACATACGTTCAACTTCTATTGAGAGATCCTTATATTTAAGTTGTTTTTCAAGCTCCTTCCTTACAACATTCGCATCAGCAGGTACCGAGATTTCTATGAACGTGCATACCTTCCTCTGGAAATCCTTTACCACGATATCTGGCTTATTAGCATCAAGCATTCTATCAGTGACAATAGGCATGTTCCATAATATGGTAATATGATCATTACTCACAACAGGAGATGGAACGTGGTCATACCACCGAGACACATCCATTGCTAAACCTAATAGTCGGGAACACAAATTGTAATGTATATATGTTCCCACCCTATCATGCCTAGCAATGTAATGCGACTCAGCTAAGACTGGACAAGCCGCTAACAAATGATAGACATGTTCCAGAGCCTGATGATACAGTCTACAACTCCCATCCTGAGCAACTTTCATAATCTTCTGTTCATGATATCTGGTACGTATTGCCTGATCTTGCGCCGCTATGATAGAGGATTCCGTTTCAGCCTTAATGTTTCCATGACCAAGCCAAGATAACGATCCAGACTTTTAAATACTATCACCCTTCACAATTCTTAAAAATTGGCCATGCATTGGCTTACTAACATAAATCCTCTCTCATTTTCTGATTCGTTTTTAACTTAATCTGTCGCTTTAAACTCTCCACTGAAATTTTATTTTCATAATTACCGAGTTCTTCCACCTGAAATTTTTCTAAAATTAGTTTATGTTTACTAATTATTGACTTACCAGAAGTATCCCTAATTAATTGTTTAATGACTTTATCCTCCTTGTTGGCCTTTATAAAATTTCCTAAATTTAACATTTCCAAATCATAAATATTTTCCAATTGCTGCAAGCCACGACCTCCATCTAAACGGTGCAGATATAGCCTGCAGACATCAGACCTAGGATGAAACATAAAATTTAGTGTTAACTGTTTTCTAGTTTTAATGTCCAAATCGCGTATTTCCTTCTTATTATTATTTATTGGAACTCTCTGATACATCTCATTAAATATATTAAACCTAGATAATATAATTTAGATACAACATATAAATACTAAAATTACACTAATAGATTTTGACATGTAATGAGGATCATCAGGGCAAATTGGTAGTACCGAGCTTCGCTGAAGCCTAGGGTACTCCCTTTGCGGGTATCACCACAGCTCAACCCAATTTTGAAAAACAACGCCATTTATGCTTTGCAACACAAGTTTGCAAAGCAAAGGAAAACTGTGGAAACCCCGTACAGCGTTGCGTACAGGTCAGTAAAAACACATGCAGATATTAATAATATTAATGATATTAATAGACATATACAAATACATATATATATATATATATATATATATATGTATTTGTATTGTATTTGTTATAAATATATATATATATATATATATATATATATATATATATATATATATATATATATATATATATATATATATATATATATATATATATATATATATATATATATATATATATATATATATATTATCGAGTTGTTGCACTTCCTCAGCCTTATGGACTGGGATATATTACTGGGATATATTATTATTATAGTCATTATTATTATAGTCATTATTATAGTCATTATTATTATAGTCATTATTATTATAGTCATTATTATTATAGTCATTATTATTATAGTCATTATTATTATAGTCATTATTATTATAGTCATTATTATTGTCATTATTATTATAGTCATTATTATTATAGTCATTATTATTATTATAGTCATTATTATTATTATTGCTTATTATTATTAAAGAAAATAGTATCAGTATTCTAAATGTTTGTTTTAACTTTTTCGAAAAGGTCGAAAAAATCAGGGTTTCCAAATTATTATATAAGCAAGTATAGCAATAATACCTATATCAATTTTAAAAAATATAAAAAGTATTCCGATACCGGGAATCGAACCCGAGCCTCCTGGGTGAGAGCCAGGTATCCTAGCCACTAGACCATATCGGACTGTATCTGAAGAAGCTTGCATAAAAGTTTCCACCAGTACCCAGGGTTCTAAATATAATGAACAATACGATAATAATCTACTGTTCTTAAAATAGAAACGTTACGATAGCTTCAGCTAGTATAATTCAAAACAATCATAACGAATTTATGTTCTAAGATTAAATTATCTCTACAACATATGTATATATCGCATATTTACGTCACAGAGTGGAAATTAATTAACTGGTAACCAATATTTGTGCTAGAGCAAGAATGTAAATGCAAATAGCAAATTTATTTATACGTTAAATTTTGTTTTAGGTTATTTCATGATTTTTTCTAAAAGTTATGACCGCATCAATAGTTTTTATTTTATATGGAAACCTATATTTTTCGAATGTGAATGCGAATACGGACTCAAATGTTTCCTATCATCAAAGGCTTTTGTAAAAAATAGCTCTCAAAGTTAACTTCTTTGTAAAATTTTGTACTTTTGTCGGAAATGAGGAAACAAATCTCCAACTTCAAACGATGTTTTCTCCACATTTAAAGCGATAGTTAGATGTTTCATTTGGAAACATTTGATCGAATACTTCAATATACTTGAATTGTAGATAAATGAAGGAATAAAGAGAAAGAGAGGATAGAATTAAGACCAGCAAATATATTAATGGCTCCTTTTAAGCAGCGTCAATAAGAAAATACAATTTATTACAATTATTCCAAGCTTCCGCATCGAAATTTATCGATGAATAAAATTAATTTCAAATTTAATATCGAACCAAAAGTAGCGAAAACATTCAATTTATGTACTGCAGTGGCAGCGGAGCGGGGAAAAGCGGCTAAAATTTCATTAAACTAAAACGTTAGACGCCGAAAATCTCCGGCTCGCGCGGCCTGAGTGTGGCAAATTAAATTAAATCGTTCGCGCGCTAATCGAACATCAAAGTTGGCGCCAGAATTGCATTTCATAGCGACCTGTCACCGACCCTCCCAATTTTTGTTTAATTACGCCATCCAAGTTGGAGAGAGTCACTATTCCACAAACCCGATAATGCATTTCTGTATCGGACGGTCCCTATCTAACTCAATCATTGCCCAGAGATGGCAACTATCGACATTTTCAATGGAAATGTATGCAAACGGGCTAACGCCGCCATAGGCTTGATTCTATGGGTTATACCGTTGATAGTCACGCTTACTAGATTACGATGTATAAGATTAACTCAGTTCTGTAATCAAGCTCCACATACGTACGTAACGTACGCATAATAACCCCACGCAGGATGGCCACTATAGTAAGGGACAATGACAAAATTAATTTAATCCTGTCGTCAATATGTACAGTACGGCCAAATCTGGTAATTAGAACCAATCCGAGCAATTCCTCGCTTGAGTAATTATTCAATGAGTTTGGGGTGTATTGTGAGGCCTAAATTATTTTTCCGTCGATCGTTTATTTATGAGTCAATTTAGAAAATAGCAAATCGTTTATTAAACATTTCTATTAATGCACGATTTCTATTAATGCATGATTTGGTATAGCCAATCACACGACGTAAAGACGTCGTTTGATTGGCCAATCGAACATATGTGAAATGAAACCTTCCAATCCAAACATATCGCCCTCTAGAACTGTCAGTGTCAAATTACATAAATTGTCATATAACCTAAAAAGACATTGGCGAAGAAAAATCTATGTAGACGACGCTAGAAGAATAGGATCGACGAAAAAGTTTTGTAACCAACTCGAATATTAAACGGCGATTAATGATCTCGACAAACAGTCTCGATCATTATCGCTCTTTTTAATATACTTGTTGGTTAAATAACTATTACATCGATAAAATAATAGTTTTTTGGAATTAATCGTTTTTTTTTTACATTTTAGCAGTTATTGTTGCTTTTTATTTTTACAGGTTTACTGCTATATCCTTGTAGACTTTGTCAATAATATTTTCCTAACAGGACGATAGAACAATGATGAATTTGGAAATAAGTGAGGATTAACGGGATTCACGATTTGAAAACTGGGGCGACTCTGGTAGGTGTTATTAGAAAACGAAAGACACTGAGATAATTAAATGGAGACTTAAATAAACGCTTCAAAGTGCTTCAAATACAGTTGTGAAAAAGTTTGAAAGAAAACTCGAGTAAAAGTACACGTTTAAGATTTGCATTAAGACTCTTTCGACGATTCTAAGACATCGTGTTGAGCCGCTAGAAATCCGCAAACATGATCAAAATCACGTATTTTTACTTTACCATACGTAGTATGACAAAATATTGTAATCGTGTCGAAAAAATGTTCCTCTTTTTAAATACAACACGCTATATACTATTACATTTTTTAATTCTAAGAATTTTTTATACTAATCATTTTTTTTATAAAATGCATTATTTTTTAATTAGAAGAACATTAACTAAAAATGGTCCAAATTACCGAAACAACTAAATAATTCTCCAACCGCAAACAAATTCGAAAGAATTTTCGAATAAAAGTTTTTTGGGCAACTTCTCGTTTAAATATAGTTTTAATATACAGTGTGTTCGTTTTATTATGGAAATTTGCAAACCATTCCATTTTCTAATAGAACACGCTGTAAATTTAAATTTTTTTAATTCTAAGATTAATTCTAAGAACATTTTGTAGAAATAAGTTTTTTGCAAATGAATTATTTTTGCGTTATGAGCAATTAAGCCAAACTACTGAACTTCAAGTTAGAATATTTTCCCACATACATACACATTTATTTAAAATGTAATAATATATAGGGTGTTCTATTTAAAAAAAAGGATAGGTTACCGAATTTCTATAATAAAATAAGCACTCTGTGTATTGAAAATATACTTAGACGATAGCTTGTTTAAAGCAAAAAAGATTTTGTTTGAATAATTTATTGATATTGCTTACGGTTGGAGAATTATTTAGGTGTTCCGGTAATGTTGGCTAACCTGTATATACAATAAATAGTTTAGGGAAGCGTTAGCAGTTTTTATTCAAACCATCGCTAATAGGACTATACACATTAAACATTTTTTTACCGAGATTGCTCGTATCTGATTTTCTATTTTAATTATATTGACAGTATTGTCGGTATTGACACTGCTGCATAGTATGATAAAGTCATGTGCCTGGCCACATCAGATTTTTTATTGTTTAAACTAACGAAAACCTTACGTGATAGAAAACTGTTCTGTACGGTTTTAGAGTCAGTTAAAAAAAAATATCGCAAACTCTTTCCGTGCACAAAATCCTAGTTTGCAAATAGAATATGATATAAATTTCTTTTTCTCCAAAATTTTTAATTTCTTGCACAATCATCATACATATTTTATTTGATCATTCTGTTGATGCTCTGTGTTTTAAAAACTTAAAAAACATAAACTAAAAACTATTTTTTTTCTTTTATTATTTAAGTAAACAAATGAACTTATTTCTACTTGTATTTTTACTTTATCATACGCAGTATGTAAAGTATTGTAATCATGCCAAAAAAAATTTTTGAGATTTTAGCGGAAATATGTCTTTTTGGGTCCCCTGAACATTTTTGACCAAGGTACAAAAAAATGTCTGTGTGTGTGTGTGTGTGTGTGTGTGTGTGTGTGTGTGTATGTGTGTGTGTGTGTACCCGTTTTTGTGGAGACGATTCCGGAGAAACTACTAATGGTATCGGGACGAAACTTCATATTTAGAAGTTTTATAACCAAACTTAGAGCTGAAAAGCTTTCTGATGAAAAGGGTCCAAAGGAACTGGTGGTTTACTCATAGCATTTTTCGAAGATTTTGCAAATGCGCCGCTATTTGTGTAATGTCGTCAAAATAGTTAAATAATAAATTAAAGGAGAGGAAATTTTCCATAATTTATGTATATGACATTCTTTGGTAGAATTTATAGTTTAGCCGCATGAGCAAATTCTATTTCATCGAGATCGGGCGTACTGCTTTAAAACTAGTAGCCAGGATATGTCAGATTATTTTGATTCTAATGACAGTAGCTAGTGTCAAACGCTAATGTCTTGAAAATGCTACTGTCAATATAGGCTGCGTTCGGATATTGAACACCGTTACAGTTTTTACACCCAATAACACGTAAGTGTCATTTGGACGGTGTACCCGCTGTCAACGGAGTACAATATCCGAACGCAGCTTTAATCGAGATATTTGTCTAGTTCTACTAGTTTTATTTTAATGCAGACATAGCCGATCTCGATCAAATAGAATCTCATGCAGCTAAACTATTAATTTTATATATAGTATGATAAAGTCATGTGCCTGGCCACATCAGATTTTTTTATTTTTTTTCTATAAAAAATAATGAAATTGCTCAATAATAAAAGCTTTAATCAATTAAAATTTCTTGATTCACGGGATACCTTGATTTTACAAATTTTCCATTCCGATACATCTTTCAAATAAATATCAGCTTTTGTTGATTTTATCCACTACACCATCCGATATAATGATTTAAAGGAATGATAATGGCATACAAATAAAAAAATCTGATGTGGCCAGGCACATGACTTTATCATACTATATATAAAATTAATAGTTTAGCTGCATGAGATTCTATTTGATCGAGATCGGCTATGTCTGCATTAAAATAAAAATAGTAGAACTAGACAGATATCTCGATTAAAGCTGCGTTCGGATATTGTACTCCGTTGACACCGGGTACACCGTCCAAATGACACCTACGTGTTATTGGGTGTAAAAAGTGTAACGGGGTTCAATATCCGAACGCAGCCTATATTGACAGTAGTATTTTCAAAACATTAGCGTTTGACACTAGCTACTGTCATTAGAATCAACAAATCTGACATATCCTGGCTACTAGTTTTAAAGCAGTACGACCGATCTCGATGAAATAGAATTTGCTCATGCAGCTAAACTATAAATTCTACCAAAAAATGTCATATACATAAATTATAGAAAATTTCCTCTCCTTTAATTTATTGTTTAACTATTTTGACGACATTACACAAATAGCGGCTCATTTGCAAAATCTTCGAAAAATGCTATGAGTAAACCACCAGTTCCTTTGGACCATTTTCAACAGAAAGCTTTTCAGCTCTAAGTTTGGTTATGAAACTTCTAAATATGAAGTTTCGTCCCGACACCTTTAGTAGTTTCTCCGGAATCGTCGCCACAAAAACGGGTACACACACACACACACACACACACACACATACACACACACATACACACACACATACACACACACACACACAGACATTTTTTGTACCTTGGTCAAAAATGTTCAGGGGACCCAAAAAGACATATTTCCGCTAAAATCTCAAAATTTTTTTTTGGCATGATTACAATACTTTACATACTGCGTATGATAAAGTAAAAATGCAACAACAAAATGTCTGCTATCTTGTTGTCTTGCATATTATGGGATGGTGATGATGATGATATTTCTCCTTAGGAAACGCCTTAGAAAACTAAAGAAAAACTCGTTTAACAACATCAAAATGCAATGTCACCCAAGAGGAAAACAAATGATGATTTGACGTCTCACCATCTCTAAGTTGTTTTAAATACAATTAATTTATAAATTAATAAATTTTTACTATTGGATTACTGGTAAAAAGTAAAAAGCCAACAATATTTCGGTTACGAATATTTACTTCCATTGATTTTCATATCTAGGTGTTGATATCTGAAAAATTAAAAAGGAAAACTGGATTTAAAACAATAAACCATGTTATTTTTCAGAGGAAGCTGAATATTGAAAACCCTTCTAAAGAATTCCAAAAAGCTATACCTAGTTTTCACTTCACTGCACGTATCTGGAGTGACCACTTCCATGTATTTTTTCCTTCCGCGTTAGGATCGATTTTCAGTATTCAGTTAGCTCTGAAGAAGCGAACGATATGTTTCGCGAAACGTCATTAATTACAAATCATCACGCACACCATAAGTCGGTAACAATTTATTTTGTAAATGATTCTGGCCGTGAAAGGCGTTCCTACTTATTTAAGCTGGATTTAATTTTTTGATATTTGGTCATCATAAAATCGGTAGGTTAGCCGACAACAATGCTATTAGTAAAGAAATGTTGAAAAAAGTAAAAAATTATTTAAGCAGATTAGTTTTTTTTGCTGTAGTAGTTTGATGTAATATTTTCTATGTTCTAATCCTGCTCAGGACAGAAATTATTGTATGGGGTCTAATGCTAAAAACCTTTTTTTTGGCAATTGCCAGTCTTTTTTGCATTTGTGGGTTTGCATTTGGAATCTATCATTTGTGTTCTAGCGGGTTATGATATTTTCTGAAGAAATAACTATTTTTGACATAACACTATCAACAGTCCATATTTGGTAAATCAATTTTGGATGTAGAATATCTTAGCCAATTCCAACAGCGAGAAGAGATATACCACACCAACTATTGAGACTCAATGAAGATAAATATAAAATTGCTTAAACCGTGAAGTTGCGACGTGACTAGAGAAACGGTAGTGGTCAGAGGTCCTGAATCCTGATGCAGGAATAGCAACACAAAATCTATTTTCTTCCTCCGGACCAGTGAAAGATTGCCGTTGCGGTTTCTGTGAAATTGTGTGGCTGCCGTTTTTTTTTTAGCAATTATTATATTATTATAGGAGGCGAGGCAGGGAATTGTTTTGAAAGGAACAACAGTTTCTCGGATTGGCGGTCGCAGTTTTCCACTTCTGGAAAGCAATCTCAACGGTCGTTTGCGGTTTTACGCCGAGATGTGTTCATCTCGAACGATCGTACTCATTATAGATGCCGAAACCGCACGCAAAAACCTATAAATTCAGTCATATTCGTATTGGATATAACGAAGTTATAAGTTACGTTAATGGTGTACTAATGGTTTGATGGAGATCTAAAAACGCACAAGCAATCAATATTCATCTTAAGAAAGGCGAATGTTGCGGGAAAACATTATTGGTTACTCGAAAGCATACATTTCTAATTTATTCATCAAACAATTTGACAATTGGATTTTTCTTAAGAATCATTTTTTTTCTTCTGATTGCTTCACTTGCCGTATTATCTACTCATTCTGATAAGTGCTTGGTTATTAAAGCACTTCAAAGACATGTATTTTTTGATAAAACAAAGATAAAACGAGAAAAATATTCTAGGCAAAAGTATCTTTATTTTGAGTTATAATATCAAACAGAAAATGAATTTTTCTCATAAACAAATTTAACCCGTTTACGTACTAGTGAGGTAAATTAAATCATTTATAAAACAATACATTTTAGTTCATGATTGTATGTTGGGTGTGTAAAAAATATGTAGATTAATAAATTTAACCATAAAGAAACTAGACGTTTATGGTAAAGTCATCTTGATAGTTGTAGCTCAATATTATGAACACCTTGTATGCAAATTGGTTATCATATATCGCCAAATAGCCACCCTAAAAGCATAATTCGACAGAAATATGTATATAGGGGCTTTATAAAATGACGAATAACTCTGAGGCTTATGAACAATAATCTTTGCTTTTTTATTTCGAATAGAAAGTTATATCTAGGTCTTTTCTGAAAGTCTTATAAAAAGTCTATAGCCACAATCACAAATTATTTAATATACAGGTTGGTGTAAAACAAATTGTTAAATTTTCTCAATGGTAAACTATTGTCTCACATTTATTAAGAATGTCATAGGGAATAAATAGTTGTTTAAAGGTCAAGTCAAATATAAAATTGGAATGTAGTATCTCAAATCTCTGATATCGAAAAATTATAAAATAAGAAAAATCTTTCTAAATAAGCAATTTCTAATCTAGATTAGTTCACAGAATATGATTTTTTTTTCGGAAAATAGCTCATTTACTGTAAAAACACGTAAAAGTTCTGGGGGGGGTGTTCTCAGATATTTATTCACAGAATCTTAAAAGCAGTACACCAAATTAAAGGTAAAGTTAAATTTTCTGTCTTATAGAGTTTTTTTTTTCGGATTTTGAAAAATTAGTAAAGTAATCTGACAAAATAATTTTTTGATTTTAGCAGTTTTTTTTATTATTTAAAACAGGTTATAGTTATTATTGGGATTCAGTTAACAAGAGTAATAATTATACTTTATCAAATGTAGTTGCCATAATTTGTTGTTAATAATGTTGACTTCAAAACAAACTATAAAATAAGAACAAACGATAGATGAAGATCGAATTTTAAAATTGAATTATAATAATAAAATTAAATTTAAAACCATTTTTCCCCATTACATTTTACATTTAGTTGTGAAAAACTGATACGTTACTGTGAAGGAAACTTAACAATTGCTTGTTTTGCATCCATCCTGTATGTTAAGTCAATATTCTGACAATGGGTGTCGCGTTTTCAAGACATCCAAAAATCCTTCAAAGGAATTAGTTTATCTCGAGAAAGTCGAAATAAATAGTTGGTCCATTATATGTATAATTAGGTACATCAGCTATTTTTTTTACATTTTAACCAATATCCCAAAAACCACCATCCTGTTGTTACATCAATGTTTCGACAATAGCTGTCGCGTTTTCGAGACATCAAAAAATCTTTAAAAAGAATTAGTTTATCTTGAGAATGTTGAAAGAAAAATTGGTCCGTTGTATGTATAGTTAGTTGTAGTAAGTTGTATAGCTATTGCCACCGTGCGCAGTACGGAGTGGGGGATTGAGGAACGCTTTATGCGCCCATGGCGGAATATGTATCCGCCAGAAGTTTTCTCGGTCACCGCTGCACGCAAAAGCGCTGTAGTCGACTTTATTTATTATTTCTGTCAGCTGATAGCGTTGTGCACAGACTAGCATTGTGTATACAAATAAATTACTTGCTTCTACCAATTAACCTCATTTACGTACGGCAGCAGCTTTCTTGTTTATGTTTACTTAGTAGACGCGCTACAGGTAACTACCACGTGGGTGATTACTAGGAAGGAAACTGCATAGAACAGCGCCACCTCGTGGCGATCTTAGTCCCGTCCGGCGGCAATAGAGATGGGCATATCGTACGCGCACGGCGCCAATAGTTATCAGGGGACCCACTGTTATGTCTATACCAAAATTTTTGGCAAAAAACGCTTAAAAGTTACATAGGAGGCAGACGGAAAAATTTTTCTCGCAAGAAATGGTTATTATCAGAATTATAGTTTGTAAACGGCATTTGTACAAAGTAGAATCTTTTTAAGTCAATTTTTGCAAACTCTCAGTTAGTTTTATAGCATATTTGACAGACTATCATTTTTATAGACAGCCATTTCTTTCGAAAGTAGCCTGATAGTTATTGAAATACTCACAAAAAAACTGTGTCCGTTCCCCTTTTACCCCAATTTTTGCAGCTCTGGAATTGATGAGAATATTGCGTCTAATTTTCCGAAACTTTTCCATTACTAGTACTATTCTAAAACAACCAAAAAACAAAAACCATTTTGTTCAATACTGAAAAATAGCCATGCATTCCAAGCAACGAAGGATTGTAAAAAGACACTAAAACTGTAATTGATACTAAATAATATTTTGTTTATTGGTAGTAAATCTACGAGTAGTTTTGTAAGCTAAAGAAACGAAATAAGGTTCCAATATGAAAAGCACGAAAAGATTGCTGAAATACTGGCATACAAAATACTCCTGAAATATATCCTTAACTTAAAACAGAGGTTGAGATCCTGAGAGAATAAGCGTTAGATTTTTAAATTGCCTCAAGAAACCATTTTATAAAATTACACGCATACTAATGAGAATTCGTTTGGCTCCTATATTCATCCTATTCATTTAAATTTGAGTTTGGCCAGACTAAATACATTTAATTACGTCAAGCCAATTATCTAAAACACATCCTGGACATGTTTTTAAATTAACAGAAGCGATTAAACCCGGGACCGCCCACTACCAAATAAAACCATCAAAACGTAGTCAGCGGATCATTGGTGGTAGTATATGCTTTGCCAGTTCTGAGCTTCAAAGGTCGCTTAGTACAAAAAAAAAGGATGAACTAAGAAAAAGACATGATGAGAGAGAGAGAGAGCGAGAGAGACTTCAGAGACAGAAACACACCTTCCGAATTAAACGCGCAATCCGACGAACCGAATAATAAGCACTTAACTCTTTTAAATACCAATAAAATTTCCAATGAGAGCGGAGCTAATTATTTTTTTTTGTGTCGGTTTCTTCGTGCTTGCTCACCATTGAGGATACGCGGCACTCTTGACCTGAACTGGACCGGCCAGACTTCTTCTTCGGCTTCTTCATTTCGGTTGAATTTGTAATTATCGCTTATGCTAATAAGGTAACCGTTCCTTCAAGTTTCCGGTGTCAGCGCTGAGAAATTTATTCACTTCAGGATGATGGTTGCTAAAGATTATGTACGGACAGGATATCGATTTTGATGGAATGGAGTTTTTGTTGATAATGATATCCGTCAGTTTTGTATGCCGTATGTCTGGAAGTCTAGACTTGAATGTAACTGTATAACGTTTTTGGCGGGGTTGGTTATCAGGTTGATTTTATTTTGTGCTGATCGTAGAGATTCTACAAGTGTTGAATGAGGTACACATTAAGACCCAGTTCTACCTCTCCTAAAACGCGTTTTTTAATAAAAACGATATTTATTGTTCAAAGTTTATGAACTTTTCAGTGTAACTTCTTAGATAAATAGCGAGTTGGGCTGGAGGAAAAATAATTTTTTGGAAAGATAAAAATTAGTTTTACTTCTACTATCTTTGGCTTTTTTCAAATATAAAACATCTAGTCCAACTCATGATACAAAAATAGATTTTTTATTTAAGTACAATTTTAACCCAAACATTATAATTGCGACAATAAAACGTAATTGCCAGAAATATATTTATTTGCCCATATTACTGCTGCCCAGTGTAGACAGCAGACGTCAGGACCTTTAAACACCGCCTATAGCTGGTGACTACGGATTGACGTTGGTGGGGGACAGTCATTCTAGTCATTCTTATATATACTTAGTGGTTTTTATTTTATAATGAACACACAACATTAACAAAATTAAGTTAAATGGTGCCATGAGAGCAACATAAAGATACTTTTAGACCAGTTAATGTTCTGGAATTGTATAGAGAATGCTAATATGTTGGATCCACCATACTAAAAATGAAAGTAAAACATGAAAATTACAGAAATGAGTCGGAACAAAATTTATATCCTGTTATACAGCTTAATTTTAACGCTTGTATCAATGAAACGGTTAGTTAGGTATACAAACAGAAAATTTGCGAAAACGACAGAGAAAATTATGATAACTTTAGATTGTGAAGTGCATGTAGTGCATGTAGTTTTATCATTTCATGTTTAAAAACCCCCGAACACCACTCAATGTTCAGTTGTCTTTTGCTCAAACATTTTCTTATTTAGACGATCAACTTTTTGTGATACCATACCGACAACAAACTTAGAAGATTCATCAAAATCAGTAAGAAAAATTGGATAGTTCCATAAAAAAGAAATCTGTGACGTCATAAGGAAAACAATATATGATAGTCCGGTATTAATTTGGTTTATAAATATGTATCTTAGTTATTAAAAGTCTCAAGTTTTCTCAGTGTATAAACGTCTCATAAGAGTTTTAATAATACATTTTATCATTTAGATAATAACCATGTTTTGCAAAAGCCACTAGTTTAGAGATAATTACAAGAAAAAATCTGATAAAAGCTTTTGAGATATTGTTTAAACACCTAATTAAAGCTGTCATACGCGTCAGCTGGTTCTAAATAAGTAAGACTTTTTTTTAGATTTAATATTTATTTTATTAAAAATAAATAAATATTGTCCTGGATTACTGGCATTTCTCCTTCTTTTTCTAATCCTCTGTGCTGCAAACCTGAAATCAATTTTTTTATTTAGCAATCTTACCTCTATAGTACAGACATGGATACAGTGCCTGTTTGTTATAATTTTACAACGTAAATTAGTTTTGTGTTTTTTACCTTAATTTATGCTCACGATAGAACTACACAATTAGGCAAGAAACGGCAAAAGAGAGCAACAACTGCGGTGATTTGTGATATTGTCTGTAAATATAGAAACAATGACAACAATGATGAAAATGATAGAAGTAATAATGTAAATTTAACCTGTAAAAGCATGGCAAATTTGTAAATTGCAGATGTAGTACATATTTTACGATGTTATATTGTGATTTTTTTACAGCAACTTTGCTTATTCTTTGATAGTTGATACTTGATACCATGACGATGTTGATGTTGAGAAGTTTCTGTGAAATCACAGCAATAAAACAATAATTTTACATCCATTTTACAATACATTTTAATGTCTCATAAAAAGTACGTAATTTCACTGCCGAAGTGATGTTTTTACAATTCTGTGTGAACAAGTTCTGTTTCTTTAAAGCAATGTCGCTATAATACAGTAAAATTGTAATAAAAATACTAAATAACTTTCATGATTTTCTCAAATACTATCTGTTTTTAATACTTTCTTGACTTGTAAAAACACAAATTGTATTATCCTTTATACAGTGAGCGCGTAAAGTATGGAAACATGACAAAATATCAACAACGGTTTGCTATTTTAAAAAATCCTCGAACACGTTGATTTATAATTATCAAAATACACGTTTTGATATTAAATTATTTTTTTTTACCTTCAATTGTTTCTAACAGATGACGTCATCGATATTTTTTAAATGACAACCCTGTATTTTTTTAATGGATTTGACTGATATTTTAATTGTCTTAATGGTAGCATAATATTTTTTAGGCCTTACATCAGAAAATTTTCGAGAAAAAGACAATTGAAGGTTATGAAATATTTTTAATTTGAAATAGAACACCCTGTTTATTTTGACATTTTCAAAATTTAACAAATAATTAACAAAGAAAACATTGATAACAAAAAATAACAACAACAAAAAGTAAACCGATCAAATTTAAAACAATGTGTTCTTGTCAATGGCTGCGAATCCTCATAAACCAACTAGAGTAGTTGCAGTAGAAAATGTAATAATGTTTTGTTATCAATTTTTTCTTTGTTAATTTTTAGACCTAAGTAATAACGGTTTTTGTTTTAGATTTTTTTGATATAATAATGAAGACTGTAACAGTAAATGTCAAAATATACAGGGTGTTCTATTTCAAATTTAAAAGTTTGAGGTTATATCTCAGAAACTGTAAACGTTGCATCAACGATAAACCGATTTCGTTAAATTCGGTCGAGCCGTTCCGGAGATATTGTCACTTTTATTTCATAACCTTCAATTGTCTTTCTCTCGAAAATTTTCTGATATAAGGTCAAATATGATGCTACTATAACGACAAATAAAAGATATGTCAAATTCATTAAAAAAAATAGGTTTGTCATTTAAAAAAAAATGTCGATGACGTCATCTGTTAAAAACAATTGAAGGTAAAATATTTGATATCATAAGGTGTATTTTGATAATTATAAATCGACATGCTCGAGCATTTTTTAAAATAACAAACGATTTTTGAGATTTTGTCATGTTTCCATACTTTACGCGCTCACTGTATGTATAAAAACCTTTCTCTCAATTATCTCAATGTAAATTTTAATGGTATCACCGCAGGTAAGGAGGGTTTTGCTATTTTAATCCCCTTCCTCTTAAAAGTTTTGAATCTGCTTTTCCAGAAATAACAACGTCTTGGCAGATCATTGCAGAAAAACTAATGATCGTATTTGAACGTTAGTTTTTGGTATAAAAACTTGACAATTGTAGTTGAAAATTTTAGGGTCTATTAGAATAATAGAAAGTCTAAGCTCCTGAAGCATACTACATAAATCATTTTCTGTCTTTGGTTACAATTCTATACTTGACCATACACTTAACTCTAACCCCAATTGATACTAAGTCAGAGCGACAGAAAAAAAAGCATTTGATTAATCGCCGAAAGTAATTGACCGCTCGTGGATTTCACATATCCGGAGCGTGTTCGACTTTTTTTGCCGCCAGTCCATCTGGACTCTAATAAACATAACAGCTTGAAGCCAATAAATAAAAGAAACCAGTCCATCGGAGAGGTTCTAATTTTTAAAAAAGCACGCTCCACACACTAATTAATAACCTGCGGTGGCCGACCACAAATACGACCATGCGGGCTCATGTGTAACTACCTATCTTTCGGGCCTTGGGCTCTTCAGGCGGAAAAACGAAAACAACACGCCATCAACATATACTAATAATGGTCGATGGTTGCGTAATCTGGTTCGGTTTTCGGGTAGGTAATCAAGCCGACCGACCACGGCCGATTCGGCTTTTATTATAACATAAATAAATCCGTAATTTACGACGCCATCTCGCGGTCTTAATGACCCGAAATTACTGGTAGCAGATAGAACTTGACTGTCGATTTATCAAGGTATGAGCATTAATTTTCGACCGAAACCGTATTACGGGATATCCAGTAGATTTGGTTCGAAGATTTCATAAGATTAACCGTTTTAAATTGAATGGATGCGCGGTAAATTGATACACATGCGTCTCTATTATACCAGAAAGATGTGAAAGAAGCGGAAGCACATAATTAGGGTTATTACTGCTGGATTCAGTGTTAACAGCTTCTTGATTCTTTGTACGATAATGGATTTATTTCAAAATTGCATTTTTAAATAAAATTTGGTTATATACGTGGCCATTTGTGTCACTTTCTTGCCGTTTTCTTAACATCCTCAAAATGACTTACTTCCCTTTGTTGATAAATAAAGGTGTCCCACATTTTTCCCGCAAAACTTTTTTCATATACGAAATTTACTACTAAGGTACTGAGCAAAAAGTTTCATATGAACTTATTAGTTTTTCAATTCATTAAAAAGTTACCGCCGCGCCGTTTGAAATACTAACAAATCCGTATTTTAAACGGATCTAACTTCTAAAGGGATCGAGAAACCAAAGTCCATATGAAAGTTTTTACTCGGGATGAGATTTACTTTCTAGAAAAAAAATCAGTGAAGTTCATTATGGATTGCGTTTTGGCCATTTATTTATTTATTTTACTTTTATTATTTTTAGTAATTTTACTTAAAAATATTTGCTTTCTATTGTTGTCTATCTTTTTACTTTATCATACGCAGTATGTAAAGTATTGTAATCGTGCCAAAAAAAAATTTTGAGATTTTAGCGGAAATATGTCTTTTTGGGTCCCCTGAACATTTTTGTTTTTTTTTGTTTTTCATGTTTTGACATGATTTTGACAACACCTACTGTCAATATAAGCTGCGTTCGGATATTATACACCGTCAGTTTTTACACCCAATAACACGTAAGTGTCATTTGAACTGTGTACCCGGTGTCAAGGGTGTACAATATCCGAACGCAGCTTAATTGACATAATATCTGTCTAGTTCTACTAGTTTTATTTTAATGCAGACATAGGCGATCTCGATCAAATAGAATCTCACGCAGCTAAATTATTAATTTTATATATAGTATGATAAAGTCATGTGCCTGGCCACATCAGATTTTTTAACTAGCAATAATAAATTAGCATGGTTTTCTCAAGTTTCTAAACTAACCACTACAAGAAATACAATTATATAAAAATAAAAATAAAATAGCACATAAAATGGTAACCCAGTAGACGACATCAAACAATAAATAAGTAGATCAACTACTACTTATATAGTAGTTTGTAGTAGTTTTACTTAAATTTTTAGGGATCGGCAACGAATATTTAGGTTTTTATTTAGTTTTTCGTTTTATTTTTTAATTTTAATATGTCGCCTTAATCAAAGGCTTCCTCAGGAAATCTACAATAATTGGTGCTGTTTTATATAACCAATATAACAAATTAATAAATACTTACTAAATAAACTACAAGAACAAATGAAAATTTTGACAAAAGTCAAACATAATACTTCATAATAATAACGTAAAATAATATAATCAATAATTATGTCGGCCCTTATAAGATTAATTAACGCATTTTTATAAATTACACTTACATTTTCAACGTCAGTTTTAAAATTACAAGTATTTAATTAATTAATAAATTTCAGCATTTCCAAAAAGTTTCTATTTCGTTGATTTTTACAAACACCCAAAATTTTTACATTATCAAAATCAAATCTATGGTTTTCCTGAAAAGCGTATTGAGCATGTACACCATAATTTACTAGTTTTTATGTCTGATTCATGTAACGAAATTCTAGTTTTTAAATAATATTGCCAGACTGACCAACGTACAATAAATTAGACAATAAACATACAACAAAAAGAACACGGAATAGAATAAACAACCCCAGAATTTAAAAGCAAAGGCGTTTTATCTTTAACGAAAGAAAAACAACTATTAATTTTTAACAAGTTATATGTTGCAAATCTAATGTTTCATTTTAAAATTTTTGTTAAACTAGATGTTAAACCCATTATATAAGGAACTTTTAAAAACAAAGGATGTTGTTGAAGAAAAGGAACATTATTGTTATGATTTGACCGAGAACCAAATAATAAACGATTAGTTATTTTTTTTGTAAACCATTATTTAAAAGTATTGAAAACAATTTTTTTCTAATTTTGTGTCTAAATTTAGAATTGCCAACTTTTTCTATTCTATTTTTTAATGCCAAAACGGTGTTAATTTTTTGATTAATGGATCGATATGACAAAAAATAAATTAATATATCTACCCGAATTAGTTACTTTTCTAAACCAATCTAAAAGCAAAATATTTTCATCTGACCTAATATCTAAAAACAAAACACTAAAATAATTTTCTTTTTCAACAGTAAAATGAAGATTTTAATAAAAAACACTATTAAAACAATCTAATCCTCAGGCAACGCACAAATAATGTCGTTCACGTATTTATAATTTATTGAAAAGAAACGCGGCAATTTTGGGATAATGTCATCTAAAAGTTTATCCATTATAATTTTGGCCAAAATACGAGAAATCGGAGGAACCAGATTTCCATCAATTTGTGAAAAATACTCCTTCAAAAGTAAAATAATAATTATTAAAAATTAATCTAGTAATGGTAAAAAATTAAGTTTTGCTCAAATTTGTATTGTTTGCCAATTCTCCTGTAAAACATCTAGTAACAAACTTTTTGAAATGTTAGTAAAAAGAGAAACGGCATCAAAAGATATCAAAACATGTCCTTCAGGTAAACAAAAATGTTGATACTTTTTAGGAAAAGTAAAAGAATCTTTAATATCATACAAGACATTATTAAGGGAGTCACTAAGAATTTTAAAAGCAAAAGATGCTAACTCGTATTTTTGTACTTTTGTGCTTAACTAATTTAATAATCGTATTAAACTTCCAGATACAGCTTTGTATTTTCTACAGTCTTTGTATTATAGAGTACTGTTTACAGTTTAATTTCCATAGCGAGCATAATATCTGGCATATCTTCTGTTAATGTGTAGTTTGGGATCGTGTGAAAAGCATGAAAGCAGTATTATTGCATATCCTATGGTCTGCTTTAAACCCATTACTTGCACCATTTAGTAACAAATGCAATCCTTGCAAGACGTTACGCTTAATGAAGCGATTATCAAAATGCGTCTTCTCCGTAACGTTTTCTCATGTTCCCAGCCAGTGCGCTGAAATTGTGCAAATGTGGCGTGCGAACCATATTATACGTCAGAATTGTTCACATAACTCACTTTCCCCGAAGGTAGCAGAAATATGAGTGAAATGTACACTCCGCGGGTTTATTTACAATTTTCCCCCCATCTTGGTATCGACAACACTAGCTGGTCGCTCGCGACCGTTTGTTAGTTTTTCTCCTAGCTGGCGATAGCTGATCGAGCAGTAAATAACTTTGCTACTCGATGCGAGTTAATTGAATACATTTCCAGCAATTACTGGCGGCATTAATCTCAAATGACCTGGGCGAACTTATTGCTGACTGGGTCGAGTGGTACACTCCAGTTCTCGCTAACTGTACAAGTTCCTGTTCGGCCAATTGATTGGTATTGTTCGGGGATTTGCACTCGATACGGACAAGATCCCGTGAATGAGAAATTGTTACTTGTGTGTTTATGCTGATGCAAATGAATTTGTAAATTTGAAGCAAGAAATTTTAAAACAAAATATTCAAATTGTTAATTATGTCATTAATTTAAACATTTGTCAGAATACACCTAATGAAACATTTTGTAAAACGTTGAGAAGCTGATATTATATCACAAACATACGCTGTTCTAAAACTTACTCTAACATTAAGTACTAAGTAATTATAAACTAAAACAATAATAAATATAGATAAATAAATAATGCCTCAAATTAGCTATGCACTATAAATGTATTTATTTCACAAAAATACATTAATACAAAATTAATATGCTTCGATGTTATAGCATTTTTCAAAATCCTTCCTTATTAAAATTTGCCATCAATAAACTACAAAGGCTTTTCTATTGAGTTACTGTCCTAAGCACTTTGATTCCACATTACCCGCATTTTTGTGGCTTTTGTGGCTTTTGGCTTTTGGCTTTTGGCTTTTGTGGCTTTGTGGCTTTTGTGGCTGGAGTATCCCGAGGGAATCTATCTCATGGAGATTTCAGCAGAAAATTAAAAAAAAAGCGAATGAAAAGCAAATAAACATTTATTTTTCAAAATTGACATTATACAAAACATTTATAGGTAATATGGTGGTTATTTTACAACTTTTATTTTTTTCTACAGGACCCTCTCAATTTGTTTCTTTATATCCTTAATTCCTGTCAAATGTGAGATCGATGAATATGGAATATATATTACCACGTGCTCAAGGGGTGCAATAGTGCAATTTAATAATACAAAAAAGTTATTTTGTCTTACTACAATAAAGTTATATACCACGCTATTAACTTAATAAACAAAGCATTTCACATATTTTGAGTTAGTTAATTCTTAAAAATTCAACAATCTAAGCTGCGTGACTATCCTGACCAACAATGAACCAAATCTAACAAATGATAACTGTTTCTGATGTGTTTTTTTCCGTACAATTTGAATCTGAAAATCCGAATTGAGCCTAGTTTTTGAGAAAAGCAGGTCTAAACATCCGCCATAAAAAAAATCTGATGTGCCCAGGCGCATGACTTTATCATACTATATATAAGATTAATAGTTTAGCATGAGCTTAGCTGCATGAGATTCCATTAACCATTGACACAAATATATTAATTAAAGAAAATTCACATTATGAATTAACATAATTTCAAAGGATATAAAGCAAACGGTGCCTTGCGCCGTGGGCGCTTATCCGAAATTGTATTTACAAATTTGAAATCTTTACGATTTACCCGCCAGTGAGTGAATAGCTTGGCGGGTAAATTTTTAAAAACAAACGACGATAAAACGGTCAAAATGCTTTACAAAAATAGTTAAAAGAACGTAAAACGTTTTGACATAAAAATTGTTGAATAAAACACGAATACACACAGCACGCACACACAGGTACCGTCACTGCCTCTTCGCCGTCTCCTCCGTTGATCGGCCTCAACGTCATCTTCATCGCTGACGTCCCGCTCAGCATCTAGTCCTGCATCCGCATCGCCTTCGTGCTCGTCCCCAGGCTGGTCAGGTGGTTCCGGCGCTGCAACCTCTTGCGGATATTTTGATATTGACAGTAGGTATTGTCAAAACATCACCGTTTGACACTACCTACTGTCATTAGAATTAAAATCCTGGCTACCTAGTTTTAACACCGACACGACCGATCTCAATATGAATCTGCTCCTGCAGCCAAACTATTAATTTTACCAAATAATGTCATAGATATAAATTATACCAAATTGCCTCTACTTTAATTTATTATTTAACTGTTTTGACTAAATTATAGAAATGGCGGATCATTTGCAAAATCCTTGAAAAATCCTTGGAGGAAACATCCAGTTCCTTTGGACCCTTTTGAGCCAAAAGCTTTTCAGCTCTAAGTTTGGTCAAGAACAAAAAAGGGTACACACACACACAGACACACATACACACACATACTGTGTATGATAGAGTAAAAATGCATTTTTTTCTCACAAGTTGGAATTTCTTCTTTTAGGTTCAGATTGTTCGAAAAAAAAACATACTAGAAACACGTTTCAGTTGGCCTAGTTTGTTCTTTGTTGGCCATGATGGTCATGATTATTGTACATTTAACATATTAAGTACATACTTGGAAATTGTGAAATGCTCTGATATCAAGACACTGATATCCAGTATTTGTATTTGAGTTATAATAGTAATAACTCTGGTGATGCCTGTTTCTATCGACTGTGTTGCCTTGGTCCAAATTTAGTTTCATAAGCACCGAAAAAAGATACATTTATATATGAAAATAGAATAAAACAGTTTGTTATAATTTAAAGGTCATAACCTTAATTGGTTTGGAGGGAAACATTTACGCAATCATTCTAATTTTTCTTTTCTAAACCTACTGGTATTTTTCCTGTTGGCAATGTCAGTATGAATAAGTACATCAATTTTGCTTTTAAGGGTTTTGATTTTGATGCTCCAGTGCTTTTTCCCAAGTTGAATTGCTTACATATAAATTGTGCATGTGAACAGATAGAGAGGGTTAATAATTTAAAATATCTGGTGGTTGTGCTGGACGAGAGGTGTTCTTGGGAGAAGCACATTTCTGGTCTACATAATGGGATAAGGAGGTTCATTGGGACTTTTTATTACTTGCGGAATTATTGCGATGAGGTTTTGCTTAGATCGCTGTACTTTGCTCTGATACATTCTCGTTTGCAGTATGCTGTGGTTTGTTGGGGAGGGACATTTAAGACTCTGATTGATCGGTTGAGAATTACCCAAAACTTCTACATGAGATTTATCTTAAGAAAAAATAAGCGAGAGAGCTCTTTTCCATTGTATAGCAGATTGAAGGTATTGCCCATCCAGAATTTGTTTGTGTTTAAAGTGCTGAGAACATTTTATAAGTTGTGTGGAAACACTGGAACTCAGAATTTGTTTTACACTACAAGAAATGCAATAAAAAAATTTTTCAGCACCCCTAAGGTAAATAAGGAAATTTTTAAACGGTCTTTCCAGTTTTTGGGGTCACATTTTTGTAACAAATTGCCAGTTTAATTAAAACACTGCGATAATTTTAAGTCTTTTTCGAGCAGCATCAAAACATGGTTGTTGGATATCGATGATGTTTGCTCGTTCATGAGCATTGTTAGTTGATGTGATTGGTATTTACGGTCGTTACTGTGGAGATGTGTTAAGTTATGTATGTATGGGTTCTTGTATGGGTGCCAATTTGGCTCAGTTTCGTTATATTGTTTTAACACCACGCTGGCGGCTTTGTTTGTTTTTTTTTGTTTTAATTGGACTAGACTCTAGTTAGGAATTAGTTTATATTTTAAGTTTCGCTGATCACGATTACTTGTAAGTGTGATCAGCTTAATTTCCTAGTTTTTTTGTTGTATGTAATTTGTGTTTAAAAATGGGGAAATAAATTTCACTATTGCATTATTCATTATTTCATATATTCTGTTTGGAATTTAATGTTGCTCTTTTTATTAGTACAATGTTTTGCAATTTTGTACTTGATAATTTGGAGAATCATTATACTTTACGGCTTTCGCGCTCATCCTTAAGAGTATTTATTTTGCCCTCTCCTAGTGTTTCCATTTTCTCAAAATTACTCCCATTTTCTATTTTGTCTTTTTTGTCCTTCTATTATAAGTCCCATAATATATGTTTTCCTATTCACTAAATTCCAAGAGGAAAGTATTTGTTAACAGAGAACAAAAGTCCGAAAGTAGCAGCGCCATAATTGAAACGTATACGTCACCCAACGCCAGAAGTAAGAGCATCTTCATTGCGTCCGTGTGACATACGCATAATGGGGCATCCAAGCGGGATGAGCAGAGAGAACATAGAGGGAGCCATCCGCAAATGAATAATGACGAAAGAAGTCCTCTCCTCTCCTCCGGTTTCCCATTCAAGCCCACACGAGACCGGAGATACTAAAAAGCGCCCGCATGCGTCATCATTTCTATACAAATAAATCGTCCCATTCTTCGAGATTTTGCGTCCGAAAGACCTTTATTGGACGTCTACTCGCCACGGTCGTGTTTATTTATTAAAGTCAATAGCCAGATTATGTGGCAGGGGGATGCGGGAGCCCCGGGAATTGTGTTTCCTGTTTCACGTTACCAACCATTAAGGACCGTACGGCATAACGAAAGATTTATTAGGACACTTCGCCAACGAGTGTTGGCAGTAAAAATAACCACAGAAACAACGGAACCGCAATTAAACTGTCTAGAGATATTGCTGAAATAAGTATAATATATCGGCTATATTAAACAACTAAGGTCACATTATTGATCACATTGTTGGGCACTGGAACAGGACGTATACGTTGTAATAATTCTTTACGAGCGCGAGGTGTAAAAATATAAAATATGTGGGTCCCAAGCAGGGTTGCCAGATTTCTAAAATATCGAATCGGGACAAAATGATCATTTCAAGAAAAGAAAAATTTGTTGATTTTTTATTGAAGTATTTTGGTGTGCGTTTTTTGTTTTAGGGCGAAATATTAAGATAAATAAGATATTTTCCAGTTGTGCCACATATTCCAATATTTTTCCCGACTTCTTAACGAATTGAGAAAACCAATAAGTCATGACATTTACTTTCTGGAAAACAAATCAGAAAAAGTTTCATATGGATTTCTTTTTTTCATTTGTTTATTCAATTTAGTTTTATAATTTTTAATATTTTTACTTACATTTATTTACTTTTTATTGTTGTAATGCATGTAATGGGTTTATTTTTTCAGTTTTGCATTGTTTGATACGTATTTTATTTTTAATGTTTCTTTGTTTTGTTAAGGGGAGGTTCTCATGTAGAAACCTAAAAAGTAGCTCAACTTTGGAACAGTTTTTTAAACAAATTGTAAGAGATCCCTATATTTTCTTTTGCTATATATTTATTATACTTTTGAGTAGAAAAAGATGTGCCAGAAAAAAACTATATGCAAGAAGTGGATACTGTTGTAGGAAGTATCAGGCCCTGCGCGGCGTGCTTTCCTTAACGACGTGCACGGTAGCTCCTATAAAAATAACCAGAAATCGAATTTCAAAAGCCCTGTAAAACTAGATTTAATTAGTTGGAGGCTAAACCAACATTTAGTTAAAAAAGTTGAAATTTGACAAAATGCTTGGTTGCTGTTTGAATTTTAAGTTCGATTTTCCACAGCCTTTTTCGTTGTCAAATCGGTATAAATAATATAATTATTTAAGTTTTACTTATTATGAGGTTCAGCCTCCAATAATAATAAGTATTTTCTTTAAGCGAAAAATGAATAACTCGACCCGTTAAACGATTTAAAAGTAATCGCGCATGCCAGTTTTAAAGATCGTGTTTCTAGAAAAACACTTGGTTGTATCGGTGTTGTTAACTCTAATATAACACTAGAAGGCAGAAACATTATACTTTTTAAAACTCCTTTCCTATATGAATTCATTGAAATATAACAATTAACTCAACATAAGCACCTAGATATATTCGTTCTCTATACTGTATCCAAATTTCACATTGCTATTTGAAAGCGTCACCGAGAATTATCATTTAATTAAACACATCGCTTTGCGCCGCCTTAATGCAGGAAATTTCGACCGTAGAATACCTGTTTGGACAATCAATGTAAGGAAGCAAGATGTCCAGGAAGTGAGGTCAATGTATTTGAATAAATACAACCAGATACAACTTCAATTACAATATATGACAAATTACTGAAAAAATACATAACAACGTAACAAAAATGTTTTATACTATGCCACAACATAGCCCGGCGCGTTGAACGGCACGTTCAACCATCAACATCTCCATCTAGTGGTACTGGCAGGGGACATAGGTAACGTACTGCTCGCTTGATCAAACCAAGTGCAGTGCGGACAGTGACCACACGCACAACGCCATCCAATCCTGGGTGCAAATGTTCAATGCGTCCAATTTTCCATTTGGATGGTGGAACCTTGTTCTCCCTTATTAGAACAATTGCGTTCTGTTTAATGTTCGCTTGTGGCGTATTCCACTTGGCCCTTCCCTGAAGTTCTGCGAGATATTCAATTGACCATCTTCGCCAGAAGTGTTGTTGAAGTTTTGATAAATATTGCCATCTGGAGAGTCGATTTGTTGGCACTTCGGTCACCTCTTCATCAGGTAAGGCGGTGAGGCGACGACCGGCAATAAAATGAGAAGGTGTGAGTACGTCAAGATCAAGAGGAGAAGATGAAAGCGGATAGAGGGGACGAGAGTTAAGAAGACATTCTATTTCTGTGAGAACAGTTAAGTGCTCTTCATATGTGAGAATGGCTTCAGCTAAAACTCTCTTTAGGTGATGTTTAATTGACTTTACTCCTGCTTCTGCCAATCCATTGAAATGTGGAGATGATGCAGGAGAAAAGTGCCAATTTATTCCCACAACAGATAAAGATTTACTTATGTCTGTGCTGTTTGTGTTAATAAATTCAAATAGCGATTGCAATTCGTTATTTGCACCTATAAAATTGGTGCCATTATCGCTGTAAATATTGTTGGGTATACCTCGTCTGGAGCAAAATCTGCGAAAGGCTGCTAAGAAAGCCTGGCTGCTTAGGTCAGACACTAATTCTAAATGAACAGCCTTTGTCGAAAAACACACAAATACGCATATATATGCTTTATTAATTTTGCATCCACGACCTTGTCTATCCTTGAGCTTAATTGGCCCGCAGTAATCAACTGTACAATTAATAAATGGTGGTGCAGGAGTTACTCTCAATTTCGGTTGATCTCCCATTATTGGATTGTAAGTGTTAGCATTCTGCCTGCAACAAGTAACACAATTTTTGGTTGTTGATCTCGCAGTGACGCGAGCAGAAAGTGGCCAAAACCTCTCTCTAATTATGGCAACCAGTAAATTAGGTCCACAATGTAAATTTTTTAGATGTTCATGTCGGAACATCAGTAGAGTAAAAGGGTGAGACTTAGGTAAGATAACTGGGTGTTTCTTTTCATATTGAAAAGAACCTTTGCTAAGTCTGCCTTTAATTTTTAAAAGACCGTCCGAGTCAAGAAATGGAGTTAATGCATATAGGTGACTATTTTTCGGACATTCATTCTTTTTCAGTAAACTCTGATATTCATTATGAAAAGATTCAATTTGAACGACTTTTGCCAAAGTTTTAATGGACTTTGTACGTTCTTCGGCTGTAAGGAACGTTTTAGTTATTTTTCCATTTTTTCGCCAATTCGTTAGAACTCTTAGAATCCAACCAGTGATGGAAATAACCGTGTTGAAATTTGAAAACTTTGAACATAAGTTACTTATTTCATTCGGTATGTCTGAAGCTATTAAAACGACATGTTTCGGTTTTCTAAGTTCAGGTAACGGATCTGATATGATATTTTGACATTTTGGCCAATATTCGGATGGTTTGGATAGCCAGTCTGGGCCATGCCACCAAAGTTGATTAGATAGAATTTCTTCTGGACGCATGCCACGAGACACTAAATCAGCTGGGTTACTACATGATGAGACGTGTCTCCAAGAATACCAGCTTGTAAAATCTAAAATTTGTGACACTCTATTACGCACAAAAGGTTTTAATTGGTTTACTGGTGTTTTGAGCCAACTTAAAACAACAGTTGAATCACTCCACAAGATGCACCTGCTGAAAGAGATTCGACTTACAGTTGTTACTTTGTTTGCGAGTTCTGATAATACCAAAGCTCCACAAAGTTCAAGTTTCGGTATGGTTAGCGCTTTGATGGGTGCTACTCTTGACTTGCCTGTTAACAGTTGAACAGACACATTTTCTAACTGATCTGTAGACCTAATATAGCATACTCCACCGTAACCTAATAAACTAGCATCGCAAAAGCCATGTATTTCAGTGATGACTGTATTCGGCAAACGCGTACATCTCGGGATTCTAAGCGAATTAAGAAGTGTTAGTTCTTCACGGAACTTTATCCACTGTTCGTATAGTTCATCCGGAAGTATTTCATCCCACGTTAAATTGTATTGCCACAATTGCTGCATAAATGCTTTTGCTTTAAAAGTTACAGGTGTAATTAATCCAATTGGGTCAAACATTGATGAAATAGAAGAAAGCACATTTCGTTTCGTTTCTTTATCAGTTAAAGATGGCAAGTTAATTCTAATACCTAACAAATCGTCAGAATGGAACCATATTAAACCGAGTGGCTTGGATACATCAGAATGTTCGGAAATTGTTAAGTGGTCAATGTTGTTGCCTATCGAGTTACAAATTTCTCGAGTTATATAAGAGTTATTAGAGACCCATTTTCGCAATGGCATTTTTGCAGAATCCAAAATTTGGCAAATTTGCTTTGACGTTTGAATTAATTCCTCTTCAGAATCACTACCCGTTAACAGATCATCTACATAGAAGTCTTCTATTATTGCTACAGACGCATTAGGAAAAGTGTCTTTTGAATCTAATCCTAACTGATGCAAACACCTAATTGCTAAATACGGGGCGCTAGCTGTACCGTAGGTCACTGTACGAAGCATGTATGTCTGGATGTCATCAAGCGGGTTCTCCCTCCACAATATTAACTGAAAATTGCAATCGGAGTCATCAACTAATACCTGTCTGTACATCTTCTCAACATCAGCATTAACGACGAATAAATTCTGACGAAATCGAATCAAAATTGAGAATACGTCGGATTGAATCGTCGGACCTACCATTTCTATAGAGTTAAGGGATTTGCCAGATGTCGTTACTGCTGATGCGTTAAATACTACGCGTAGTTTAGTTGTGAGGCTAGACTCTCTAAGTACCCCATGGTGAGGCAAGTAGTAATGAGAGCTTGGAGGTATAGAATTAATCAATGTCATGTGAGTTAATTTGGTATATTCTTGCATAAATTGAATGTAACGTTCTTGTAACTTGCGATTTGACTTGAAACGTCGTTCTAAAGCATATAACATTTTTAATGCATGTTCTCGCGAATTACCTAGTACTTGAGGGCTTTCTTTAAATGGTATTTTGACAGAAAATCTACCTGTTTTGTCTCGCTTAATATTCGCGTTGAAATGTGATTCGCACATGATTTCTTCCTGCGATAATGCGCAAACTGCAGGTATAGTTTCCAATTCCCAGAATTTCGCAATTTGTTGTTGCAAACTAGAATTTTCTGACGTTTGAACGACATTGCATGCTGTACTATTACTAGAAACTGTGTCTACTACTGGAATGGGACCAGAAATTATCCAACCTAGCACCGTATTTTGTAGAATAGGTTTATTAGTACCCAAAGATATTTGACCCACACGCAAAAGATGCCAAAATAAAGATGCTCCAATTAGCATATCGACTTGTTGAGGTTGAAAATACGTAGGATCCGCCAGTTGAATATAGTCCGGAATAATTATCAAGGCATGATTAATAGATTTATCTGGAATATGGCCAGTAATTTTATTTGTGATTAAACATGTTGCAGTAGTTATAAACGAGCTAAGACGCGATTTAATAATGATTTCGCATTTATGCTTGATGTCGTTTACTGACTGATTGAGTCCGATAACCGAAACTTTAGTTGAAAGTTTTGGTAATGAGAGTTTGTGCACCATATCTTCAGTTATGAAACACGATTGCGAGCCTGAATCTAATAAGGCTCTACATGGTACAATATCACCAATTGAATTCATGACGTGAACTAATACTGTGGATAATAGAATGTGCGAATTATCATAACTATTTACCGTCATACTGACTTTAGCATCTGGTGGCTCGTTATGATGTTCATATTTGCTTTCAATTACGCAATTAGACAATGTGGGCTCAAAATGTAATAGAGTATGATGACGCTTGTTACACTTATTGCATGTTTCTGCATGACAAGTCCGACATGAATGAGATGAACTAATACACTTTACACAAAGTCTCTTACCTTTAACCAATTGAAATCGTTGATTAGGTGTCAGCTTTATAAATTGCGGACAAGTCAAGATCGAATGAGTGCCATTACAAACTGGACAAGTTAAAGTTTGTATTTTGGAGTGGTTTGCTGACGTTTTATGTGAAGTCTTCACTTTACTGTCAACTAACTTCTGACATTTATTAACCTTCAAAAGTAGGTCGGCCTTTTTCTCCAAGAAGGCTAACATTGAGTTTAACGTGACATTATTACAATTTGACTTATGACGTTCCCATTCCTTAAACGTATGATTATCAAGTCTTTGAGAAAGAATACAAATTACCATTAAGTCCCAGTGTTCAACGGGAACTTTAAGAATTTCCAATGAACGAATATGTTTATTCACGGTGTCCACTAGTTTTCTTAGCAATTCTGAGGACTCTATTTTACAATATGGCAAGTCTAAAAGAGATCTGACATGATTATCAATCAGTAGACTTTCATTATTGAACCTTTTCATAATGAGATCCCACGCTAACGTATAATTATCATCTGACAGTGTTATGTTTTCTATGATTCTTAAAGCTTCGTCTGTCACTGAAGACTTTAAGTAGTGAAACTTTTGGATGTTAGGAAGATCAACATTTTTATCAATAATGGCTGAAAAGCTGTCTCGAAATTCTAACCAATAATTATAATCACCGTTGAACTTGGTTAATTGCAATTCAGGCAGTTTAACATTCATTGAAGTAGTACTAACTGATGGCAAGGATGAAGCTGAAGGAGCAGATGAAGATTCTTGAATATTACTAAGAATTGATTTAGCTTTAGAAAGAACAGCATAGTAAGTGTCCTCAAATCTTTGTAACTCTTCTAGCCGTTCATCTGAACTAGTGTCAGTGCTATCCAATTCAATATGAACATTGACATTTTCTTCAAGAACTTTCTCGAAATTGCTCACGCGTAATTTTAACTCCAATGCATCGAAGTTACTACCCAAATTAGTAATGTAATTACAAAAAGCATCTAATCTTGATTTGAGGAAATTACGTTTAATTAAAAGACCTTTCATTATATCTGTATTTTGCTTCTGTTTAGACATAACTAATCACTAAAAAGAGTTTAGCTGTAGTCAATTGAAAATCACAGAGCAAATCAAAATTACGAACTTTAATTAAAATGAAATAGAATGCCTTACCTCAAGAAAATAGACAATGAAGGATGGAAAAATGAATAGAGCCGGTCGTCGCACTTGCACTGGAACTGCCACCCAGGTAGTAAATGCAGATGGTATGCCGATACTCGGGTACTCCTGCAGCTACCAAAGTTGGGCAAGAACACTTTTGGCGAAGGCTGGCAAGGAAAATGTCCAAAATCCTTTCAATTTCAATGTCAGCTCTGACAGGTAATTACAGGCTGGTATAATAAATAGGGCGAATTATAGCACTGCTAATGTTATGCTTCGCTATGTCCCTGCTCGGGCGCCAAAATGTTTGGACAATCAATGTAAGGAAGCAAGATGTCCAGGAAGTGAGGTCAATGTATTTGAATAAATACAACCAGATACAACTTCAATTACAATATATGACAAATTACTGAAAAAATACATAACAACGTAACAAAAATGTTTTATACTATGCCACAACAATACCATAGGCTATAAAACAGTTTCAGGGATTATTTTATGCACTTCAAGGTTTCAAAATATGATCTTTTTTTTGATTTTTTCAACCGATTACGTGAGAACCTTCCCTTAATATTTCAAACGACCGTAAGGTATTGAAAAAACCAATAACTGCATATAAAACATTTTACTCTGAATGACATTTGCTTCCTAAAAAACAATTTTGCGGGGAAAAAAGTGGGACAGCCTGTATATATTAAAAAGGCACCAACAAAATGGTTTTATAGTAATAAAAATACAATGAAGTGACACAATCGGTGACTTTGGCATGTTTTTCCAACTTCATTTTTGTTTAAGAGGGTACAAGACTTATTTCAAACAAAGAAGAGGGTACCCCACAACTAACTCTGTTCTAGAATACATGGCGGGACACCACGTGACACTATCTTCTCATTTGAAACAACTCTACCTCCAGCCGAGGTAAAAATGGCTGTTTTTAGAAGTATTTATTACCAATTGTTAAAAATGCGACAAAATATGAATTACATATTATTTATTGGTTCCTTAACAAAAAAAAATTTACTTTGTTAACAAATTCATTATGTGCCTCATGGTTGGCATGCTTTATTGCGTCCAGATTAATGGATCTTAAAAAATTCAAGTAGGTTCGTGTAAAATTATATTGTCGTTATAGGCTGTAATACTGCCGTAATACTGTAGTTGGTTAAACTTACCGATTTATGATATTTTAAAGATAAAAACGTGCATTTTATGACCAATTTCTTTCATTGTTTATAAAATATGCTTTAAATAAAATTTTAACAAAAATTGACAACATTTCGAGTAATTGTACCGACCGAGCATCAAAAGATAGTTCTGAGACAAACATGTATATACTTTTCAACAAAAAAATGTTTAAAAATAATAAAAAAATATTTCCTTGAAAACAATTTATTTGTAGATTTAATAATTTATTGGTAGTTTTAGCAAATTTCACCACTTTCATCACGGCATCTTAAAATCGGGATTTTTAGGGGAAATGGGAGACGGGGGTTTGTCTGTTCAACTCGGGACAGTTCCGACCATAAAACATCGATCTGCCACTATAATTATCGTGTCTCCATAAATACGTACATAATGAACGTATTGTTTGTGAGTCGTGCATAAATAAATTGTTTGTATTAATAGACCGACGTGTAAAATAGCAATTGTAAACTATTCTAAAATAACGACATTTGTCTCGTGAGTTGCGTTAAATAAAAGTTCTCTACGTTCACTAAATATAACCTAACTGTAATTCCATAAAATGTTCAAAAGGCAGACAGCGAAGACGATCTGTCCGTAGGCTATTCTAATAATCATTTATTCCAGTCAGATATCACTGCGCGTATACGGTTATATCGCATTATAATGTGAGCCCATGCATCAATGTCAGACATTTGACGTGGGCCTCTGCCAGAGCTACGAGCGTGCCTGTACTATTTTTCAGGGGGATTATTTTTCTGACAAGCCTTTTATGCGAGATAATAAGGGTTATTTAAGGAGGCCAATAGAGTATCCACGCATAAATTCCGTTGCTTTCAACTCTAATCAAGATACCATTTTCGAAGGCACAATAGCCTCTAGTTAAGCCATACGCTAGGCGTCTGCCTCTTGATGTTTATTAGATTAATCAAAAATATGATAAAGTCGATGAACTTTAGTAATACATAAACATGATAAAAATTTGTTTTGTAACTTTACTGCTGAATAGAACATTTTTTTCTGCAGAGTTTCTTTGTGTACTTTCCCAGAATTTTTAAAAATTTTTTAACTGCAATAGTATGAGTACGTGACCTGCTGAAAGGGGTGTTATAGCAGCCGACTAAAATCCTTTTTTTCAGAAAATAAGCTACTTTTAAGGAAAATAAAGTGATTTTGTCGACATTTATTTTGTTTCAAATGTTATGACAGATCATTTCCATGGACTTTATTTTTTTTTTTTGTAGATGTAAACCTGGTAACCTGTTTTCTCTTTAAATAAATAATCTCAAAAATACGGTCAGTTGAACTTTTTACACTTAACAATATCTTGTTAATTTTGCAATGTTATAGAAATCTTTAGGTATGCTGAAATGGAAAGTTGAACTGTTAAGATATGATGCAAAAAATAAACGTTTGGCGGCCTTAAAATTTGAAAATCTTGAAATATAAAAAGGTGGTACGGCGTACTATTTAATCATCAATTGTGTTAAGGGATTAATTTTACGGAATTTGGTAATTTGTTGGGTTAATATTGTAGCCCCACATGAAAACCTGTTTTACAAAAAAACAATAAGGAAACTACTGAGTACTGACAACTGATTCTGGTATGCTTTCTTCCGTTGAATCTGAAGACAAAGATTGCGAATTAAGTCTAGTCTTTGAGATTTTGTTTTGTGTTTTTGCGTTTTTTGCATTTGTTTTGTCAAAAGCAATGTACAATTTTGATTTCAGATTCAGAATTCATTTAGCTTAGAGTATTGTATTTTTGACAAATTGGTGAAGTATTTGGAAATCTGTGAAATTTTCTGGTATCTACATTCAAGCGCTTATTGCCGTTGACAGCACGTAGCAATAAAGCAACAAGTTTGCTATAGTCATTTGTTTGTTATTATCAATTTTCATAGTTTAAGAATTTAAAATACATAAACTTGTCACTTTCACTTGAAAGAGCTATAAATATGTAACGTATGACACTTTACACGACCTCCATTTGTCGATAGTTGCTAAAAAACCATGCATTACGAGAAATGATAATTCAATGAAATCAAATCGACACCATATAATGTGTATATTTCACCTTCTCATTAAAATTGAAAACGACCATACTTTGGTGTAATAACCTCATCATAAATACCTATAAAAAGTTTCCGTACCAAGAAGTCGTCAACATTCTGAGTTTTTACTATCGTCCACGGTAGGAATTTTATCTCAAATGATAATCGGACGCAAGTCCGACAATTATAGAGTATTTCTTTTTAAGTAGCCACGTTGTGTCATTACATTAATTACCACACTTGATACAAGAAGAATTTTTTGTTCTGGCAGAAGCTCATTAAACTGTTATAAATGTACATGAATGGATGCAGGATATGGCAATTGTAACGACAGGGGAAAAAATATCGACGGGATGCGCGTAATTACGCAAAATTGAAGATGTGATATCATTATGTACTATCACTTTTAATTATTACGAATTATTTTAATTGAGTATAATTATGATTGTTTTTTATATAGATAACTTGACAATTTCAGTAAGCAAAATTTAGAATTAATTGACGCCAACTTGACATCAGTACTTCTACCATGTCTTGAGGATTATTCGTCTTCATTTTCCGTGGTGGTGGTGTATATATTATGCGGCGTATTAAACTTTGAATTATTATGCAAATGAACACTTTGCGGGGTATCTAGTTTTGCCTTACTTATGCTATTGTAAGGGTAAATGTTACCCGTTTTCCGGGAACTTCTCACACGTACCCCTCCGGAATAATTTATACAAAGAGAACAAAAGACGAACGCTAAATATTTTAATTGCGTACTTTGCGTCAGTAAACTTTCCATGCATAAAATGTAAGACTGTTACTTCACAAAGAAAATTGCGTTATGTGAATATCCTTTATCTTTTCATCATCAATTCTTTAAGTGTGCAAATTTTTCCACCATAGGCTATTTTTCATCGAAGAACGCTGCTAAACATTCTACAATAATCGAAGGAAATCGAATACCCCCCGTTACTCCTAAAGAGGTAATAAATGAAATTAAAAAATTTAAGACCAAAAAGTCACCTGGGTTTGATCTAATAACAGGTGAGATTTAAAAAAAATTACCTAAAAAAGCCATAGTTAAGATAACAAATCTCTGCAACGCAGCGTTTAGGCTTAAATATGTGCCAACTGTTTGGAAAACTGCGGAGGTAGTGATGATTCCCAAGCTAGGAAAACCACCAAATGAAGCATCCTCCTACAGACCAATTTCTTTACTGGACACATTGTCAAAACTGTTTGAAAAACTACTTGCAAAAGACTGAAGCCAATCTTAGATGAAAGAAACATTATACCCGCTCATCAGTTTGGATTCAGAAACAAACATTCGACAATTGATCAGGTGCACAGAATAACAATGATAATAGAACGAACTTTAGATGAAAAAAAAGGTATGCTCCTCTATATTCCTGGATGTGGCAAAAGCCTTCGACAAAGTTTGGCACGAAGGCCTACTCTATAAGCTGGAACGGATACTACCCTTCGAGTATAGCCAACTATTAAAATCATACCTTTCTAACAGATACTTCCGTATAAAGCAAGATAATGAATAAAAACTCAACTCTCAAAAGTATTAAAGCTGGAGTACCACAAGGTAGTGTACTTGGCCCAATTCTTTACCTTCTTTACACACATGATCTTCCGCAACCAGATGGTGTTACCGTTGCCACTTTTGCTGATGACACTGCTATCATGGCAGTAGACAGATGTTGAAGGAGCAACGCTAAAACTGCAGAATGCTGTCAACAATATTAGCGATTGGATGCAACGATGGCTAATTTCATTGAACGAAAGCAATTCCGTCCACATAAATTTTACCAATAAGCGAATACAACACGTTCCAGTGAAAATACATAACACCACCGTACCCTACTCGAACACCGCAAAATACCTCGGTATGACGCTGGACACCAAGCTTCGCTAGAAAGCACACGTTAAAAAGAAACGCGAAGAATTGGGCATAAGATACAAGCAAATCTACTGGCTTATTGGTAGGAAGCCGGCTTTGTCGACATATAATAAACTCCTACTTTACAAGCAGATACTTAAACCTGTGTGGACCTATGGTATCCAACTGTGGGGCTGCACTAAGCCAAGCAATATCGCCATCATTCAACGCTTCCAAAATAAGGTGCTAAGAAACATCGTGGGTGCACCTTGGTATATAAGAAACAGAAATCTCCATAGGGATCTGAAGATGGAATTAGTAACCAACGAAATTGGAAAGTTTGCAGAGAATCATCAGAACAGACTTCTCCAGCACACGAATGTTGGGGCAATCCAGCTTCTTGACAATTGTGACAGTGTGCGAAGACTCAAAAGAACTAACCCTTTTGAGTTGGTGAAGTGATGTTAAAAAAGCAGAGCACAGTGTTATGTGAGTGATAGGTGAACAAAGCAGAGCAACGGGCAGTGTGTGAAGTTTAAAGCGTCAGCATCCAAACTAAATTTAAGTTACCTACACCAATGGGGAACACTTAATATCGAACACTTTTTATACGTAGCAATTTAGGTTAGATTAATATAGCTAGATAGTCATCAGACTAGGTGTTATACACAAGTACCTATGAGGTGCTGTTAATTAATAAAAAAAAAGTGCGTACTTTGCGTCAGAAAACTTTCCATGCATAAAATGTAAGACTGTTTGTTCACAAAGAAAATTGCGCTAAGTTATGTGAATATTTTTTATCTTTTCATCATCAATTCTTCAAGTGTGCAAATTTTTCCGCCATAGGCTATTTTTCATCGAAGAACGCTGCTATACATTCTCAATATCTATCCTGCTCGACGGACCAAATAAACAAAATGTACCCTTCTAGCAATACGCATAAATACCAGTTTTAGCCGCTAGCATCTGCTTGGTGTATCGCGTTAGGTGCATCCACACGTGATCCGTAACGGCCGTACTACATCCATTCCAGAAACAGGTACAGCACGGATTCCAGGCGTTTGCGTGAAGCGCATCTAACCATAATATCTAATTACCATGTAGTCACAGTTCGTCTGCCACAATTTATCTTATTTTTGCTCGGCCGGTTTCACGTTACGTCTGCCGTGCCGTAGGCGCATCCAGACAAGAGCAAAAAGAGACCACTTTGCGCACTCGATAGCCATCTGGCGCGAGCTACACATGCGATACTTTTCAACTTTTAACGCACACTTTGAAACGATCAAACGATAGGACTGCTGAAATAAGATCTATGTAAATAAATTGTATGAAGGACTTTCTATATGGAAATTGACAAGCGCATTTTGGACGCTTGCTTGCTATCTTCTTGGCAAGTATTTCCAGATAAGTTCCACTTATGAACGTATGCAAAACGCATCTTCTTCTTTTACTGAAGTTATAGCCTATTATGCGGCTGGTAACGTTATGGTGGAAGGTTTACCCTTAACATCGACCACAAACCTTTAGAACCTATTATTGGGGAACATCTAAAATTTTAAGTAGCATTTTCTGTGATGGACCATAACTCCTAACAGTTGTAATTTCAACATCTAATATCAACCTGGAAGGAGAAAATTGACTCTGTGTGTTCATTGTCCAGAATTCCTTGGAAAACAACCATTAATCAACCTGGAATGCCTTACCTAGTCCTATCAGAGAGCCTTGGTCTGGCGTCTATTTGGATTTTACCGGACTCTTTGAGGTTGTCAAGATTGGTCATTACAGAGGACCACAACTTCCATAATCTACTTTTGAAGATTTCTGCAGTAAAATTGCATTACCAACATTTAAGTTGCTCCATGTTATCCTAAATCTAATGACCTTGCGGAGGCCGTATTGCAAACTTGATACTTCTTAGAGAATGCGTTCAAATGGCCAACCGCTGGACCAGGCTCATGGACTCAACAATTTCCTGTTCTAACACTATCAGAAGATCAAGACCGAAGGAGGCGGGTAGATTTGTTGTTAAATAAATCACTTGACTAGAGCACTGTTTCACAACGTTTTCATTCTTGCGAAACCCATAAAATTGTTGGGGGAACCCAAACAAACAATATATATAATGCAATGTTTTTCCCAGTATCATTACGAAGGTTCTCTATTTCCCTATGTAAAGGTTCTATACACAGGGAAATATCTGTAAGTAAAGCAACTGTAAAGAAACACAGTTTATTGGTTAAAGATCAGTTCTTCTGTGAAATGACAGTTGTACTGACAAACTGTACGGTCTGTTGACAAAAAAAAACTGTGAACCTGCTGTGATAATGCTGTAATTTCATAGGAATATGTGAATATTAAAAAAAAATACATCAATATATCAAATACCCACAGATGTTGTGTGCAAATTCTTCTTTTGCAGAATTTAGCTGCTGTTTATTGTATTTATTTCCCGTAACTTTGCACACATTTTTTTCTGTGTATAAACTTATTTCGTTTTTCTATTCCAGTAAAATTTATCGCCGTTTCAAAAATTAAGGAAGGGAAAAGAAAAAAAAAGGAATGCGTAAACAAAAGCCCAGTACCCTCTAAAATTATACAATGTAATTAAAATATCGAAAATAAAATCAGTGTAAAAATTAAGAAACATTCATTTTGAGTAAAACGTTTCACATGGACCTGTGTCCATTAGAGCAGATGAGAAAACGAACAGTGCACTGTATAGTTTTAGTGATAGTTTAGATATTAATTAACCATCATCCAGAATTTCGAAATTTTCCAAATTTTCATGTGTTAGTTTCACAAAAATCCTGTAAATTTACTGTGATAACATCTTGTAATTTTACAAGAATTTGTGAATATTGAAAAAAAAATACATCAATATATCAAATACCCAGGGATGTTGCGGTAAAAAGAGAGTGCAAATAACTGCAAATTCTTCTTTTACAGCATTTTTGGCTGCAGTTTATTACATTCAGTTTATTACATCCCGTAGCTTTGCACACATGCACTGTTTCAAAAATTAACAAAAGGAAGAGAAAAGAAAAAACAAAGCGAAAACAAAGAACCCAGTACCCTTTAAAATTATACTATGTAGTGGGAATATAAAAGATAAAATCAGTATAAAAGTTAAGAAACATTCATTTTGCGTAAAACGTTCCACATGGACCTTTTGATTTTCTGAAGAAACTAATATTCTTTAAGAAGTTTTGTTAATGGAAGGGCCGGTTTTGTTAATATTTTAAACTATAATTATTTTAAATAAGTCCATATGAAACATTTCATCTATAACAGATGTATATTTTCTCTTTAAAGTTTGATAATTAAGAAGAAGCTCTGCTGATACATACCCAATGTTGAAAACACAAACTTCTTAGTAAAAAATGCGAAATAAATTTTAATTCTTTTACATTGTCAAGGTTTCATTAGAATTTAGAACTCTGCTATTTAATTTAAAGATTTTTTTTAGTTAAATGCGGTCAAGAAATTCAGAATCGTCAAGAATTCTTCGGGAAACAGAAGTTGGAACAGTTGTTTGTCTGCTTTTCGGAAACAAGGCATTTTTTCTTATAATTTTTTTGTGATTAGCAATATCAATTTTCGTTTGGAATTTTAAATGTTTATTATTTATTGAAGAATGGTAGGACACGATTTCCTTTCACAGAATCTCGGAACTTGTTTGGGAATAGGTTAGTAAATTATCTGAAATATAAGATCATGTTGATGAAACCTACAGTCCGCTCTTCTCCTAAACTCATGTTTCCAGTATGAGCAGCAGAGGTTCAATTGTGCCACTGATTTGTGTGGAAGAAGACGAATAATTCTGGGAGGAGTTGTCTGGTAACGTTATTTGTTTTTAAGTAACAAAGCAATCTTGTCACATAAACTTAATAAACAAGTTGAGTCCATTTGAGCAGATAAGAAAACGAACAGTGCACTTTATAGTTTTAGTTATAGTTTAGATATTCATTAACCATCAGCCAGCATTTCCAACTGTTCATCCACTTCTAGACATGTTGCAGGCTTATGTGAAGTAAGGAAAGAAACGACAAGAAGGAAAACACTAAGAAGAAACTCAAGGCTACTTAATACTTGTACCTCCAGATTGTTCCTCCCTGTTTCTTTATCTCTTCACTCCGCCGGTCTCCAGTTCAGCTACTCTTGTACTCTCCTTTCTCAATACGTGAGCCACCTATATTTGGCTATTTATTAACGTTACCATGCCTGCTTCCATTTTCTTGTTCTTTTTTCTTCTATTTGCGTATAGAGGAGTTAGTTGGCACATACATTCCTAAGGATTTTGCCCACACACCCTCGTAGTTGCGCTCTGTCGGGTCTTGGTAATGCCCAAACCATCCACAAGTCTCCTTTTACAATTCTGGCCCCAATTTCTCTGTAGATGGAGTTTACTTTCTTAATCAACAACATTGAGCATCGACTAAAAAATAATTACTGGCAAGCTAGGTAATATAACATAATCCTCCGGTCCTTCGAGCCGGATCATATATGTATACGGATTTAAACGAAAATACTTTCCAAAGAACAACCAACCATTAATAATCCTCGTACCGCATCCATACGTGTTCTAATTTTTCCATAAACATCCATCTGGGCGATCAATCAAAACCGATTACAATATTTACAACACAACTGCAACACATCCGTGCATGATCTTCATTATTCACGACTTCTACTCCTCTCACATCTTTTGGCTTTGCCTTCTCGACTCGTCGGTTGCGTGCTGCTCCAGACGCAGTCCATTCATCAATACCGCGATCTGCTGTCAGATCTGGTAGTAGAGAGACGCGTCTTATGTAAATGAACGGGTCTCAGTCGATCGGGTAGACTTTATCAATCACGGCCTTCTCCGTTCTCGCCGCGTCGCTATATTTGGTAAATTAGTTTAGATGTTCCCTTAAACGTTATTCCAACGTTCTGTTGTTTTCCCGGTAACGCTATTATGGGACTCGCGACAAACCGTGCATGCGAATAGCATGCAAATCCTGTCCGCTAATAGAATATTGATCGGCGTTATTTAGTATTTCAATCGGAAAAAGTGTTTCTTGGATTGCACGCAATGTCGTTAACGGATGGCGTTTTAATCGCTTCCTTTGGTTTTTTTTTGTGTGTGGGGAACTGGAATTGAACTTGTGTTACTACTTATAAGTCAGGTTGAGTTGTAGATGTGGGTTGTGGGTATGATTGGATCGATTGCGATGATAATTGCAAGGTTATTGGCGTAATTATGAGCTAAAGCGCGAGGGTTGTCTTTGTTTTTTGAAAATTGCTGTTCCTTTTACATTGGTAGCGTCCTTGTTCTTTGCCGTGCGGCTCTTCTAGTTTTTCAACCATTCCTGCATTCCAAGATAGCAGTTTTTTATAAATGATATCGTCATATCAACTGAAATTTTATTGTCATGTTTCAGACTTAATTGGCAAATACTTGCTGTATAGCTTAAATTCATTCGATTTTATGATATATTTTGCTCCTGGCCTGTCCCGTTTTTGACATTTAATCATAAAATACTCAAATTTAAGTATTTGGAGGTTTTTATTTATTTATTATTCAGAAAATGTCTTATGTATTCTAGAAGTAAACTGTTGACATGTAAATCTGTAACATTTACTGTATAAAAATTTTAAATGTATAAAAATAATTTAATCTAGCTAACAAATATGTTTTATGACAGTAGTAGAAAATGAATCTAATGCGTTCACGTATCCACGTCATTATGTGGTTAATTTATTTTGTTGAGATACAGAAGAGATATATATACTTGACTTAACTTGACTACTTGTTTCCTATACATTTTTGTTTGTATGATAGGTAGACGTTTTTTGAATCCGAAGTAACATCAATCCGTATATTTTTGTTTAATTTTAGAAAAGGTTATTTATAACTTTTTTTGGTAGCTGCTAATTGCAAGGAAGTGCTTGAAATACGATTCTGGTATTGCGATATCTTCGAGAACACACAAGTTAATGAATTTTATTTGGGTGTTTTTATAGCTAAATTTATTTCCATTAGTACACAGCCGAAAACAACAATTACAGCAAAACGGAAGTAGATATTACACTAAATCAGCACAAGAAACTGTTATTTCATAAATAAATAAGTATAGGACCTACCTATGTCAACACATGATTCCATTTTATTATCTGTTAAACAAATATTGAAATGAAACTTTAAGAACAAGTTTTGACATGTTAGTTCAACTAACACTACTATCCCAAATAATATATGTATATATTTTTGGGTTTGATGCTATATTCGGCAAACAAAATTTTTCAAATGGCATGAATTTACTTACTTTTTTGTTTGTTTTCGAACAGAGGTTATTTTTGTCTATTTATCGCAAATATGTTTAGAATGTCATATTACAAAAACCGGAACTGATAGGAAAAAGTTTGGGAAAAATTACGTACTTAAAATACATAAAATGAATAACTAAATCTGTAAATGTGACAACAAAACCTACAAACTAGTGTTACTCTATATGTGTACATTAGGGTGCGGGTGGTCCAAAAAACGGACTTTTCGCTAGAGGGCAACGATCCCCCCACTCTGTTCCTTTTCCAGAAAAGAAAATTCCCCCTAAATTTGAGAAAAATCTGTTAACGTTAACACGTGCTACCGAGTACCTCAAATTTCTCATTTAAAATACATTGCAAAAATTCATCTTTTTTCCTTATTTTTTCACGTTTCGGATTTAGATAAAAAGTTGCGGGAGATTATCAGAAATTGTTCAGAACTCCTCAAGGAACAAATCCACAACCACTATTTTTTTGTTCAACACCCCCTACCCTCTCGATAGTACCCCAAATAGGAGACAAAAGTTTCCCCAAACTTACAATTTTACAATGTTACGTGTTTTATTACTGTTTTTGGCAGAAGTAATTATTATTGGATTATTGACATATTTTTTTGTCATTTATTAACTGAAATTGTTTAAACAATTAGCATTTGTTTAAACAAAAGTATACGATGATACGTATTTTTTTCGAACCTACGAACCTATTTTTCCATTATTTGTTCAAACAATTGTACATAAAGTAACAAATTGCAAAAAGCATGCCAACAATATAACAATAATAATTTCTACAAAAGGAAATATAAAAAAAATATTTGAATTATAAATATTTGTTTAAATAAATAGAACTTGTTTAAAGTATTGCAAATTCGTTAATAAATGACAAAAAATGCCAATAATATAATACTTAATACTAGTTTCTACAATAAATATAACAAATATGTCCGTAACAATGTATAAATTTATTTACAAATAGTGTTTGTTTAAACAATTACAAATTAGTTAATAAATGACAAAAAAATCCAATAATCTAATAATTTCTGTAAAATTAGACAAATATGTGCGTAACAACATATATTTTTGTTTAAACAAATGGTAAAGACAACCCAATATTGCAAGTCAAGTCAACTTCGTAATTTGGTAAGATTTCTACTTTAATTGTTGAAATATGGTAGACATTGGTCAATATCAAATCAATCATATCCAATAACTAAATCTGTAAAATTTAAGGGCATTATATAGTTATTATTTTTTTCCATGTGGTATAGTATTTAATTATTTCTCTTAGTTATGTGGATTTGTATCCTCTATGAAATACACATACAGATCCCAAGAGCTATTCGAGAATCCTATTGTTTGTCGTCTATAATGTCGACTCATTACACCAACCTTCCACTTATCTCCAGCACTAGAAACATTTACATGAGCATCTCAACAGTTGACATACGCTTGTTTCAGGTGGTTCTGCCACTTCGACGACGACAATTACGTGAACGTCCCCAGGCTGGTTCGCTTTCTGGGGGATTACGATCCCAGGCAAGATTGGTATCTAGGCAAGCCGAGTATCCAGGCTCCGCTCGAAATCATAAACAAGGACAAAACTTCGGTAAGTTTAGATTTTATCTGTCCCCGAGTGCGAGGGACTCGCCCGCCCCTCCGTTGAATAATTTTAACACAGCGCGCGACCTCGGCCCTCCTGGCCGGGTGCTCCTGGTCCTGCTCAAGAAATGAATTTATCGCCGCCATTACTCCACCACAATTGATGTCCTCTTTCATGCCAACCCCAGATAAATGAATGATAAACTGATTAGAACCGTTTTTGGAATCTCGTTATGGGAATGTCGACAAAGAGAGTCGTCGTTTATGGTGGTGGGTTTGTTTGCCTAATTCTGGTTATACAATGTGCAGTGTGCTTGCTTTTCGTTTGTTTTAATGTATATTAATGAAAATATGCCAATGAAAATAATTTATGATATCTGGACAACGCTGAAAACATGATTTCTCAAAGCATAATGGTTTCTGTGCGTCGTTGAATAGCTAATTGATCATGTTTTGTTTTTAACTAAAGCGACTAAATATTATAATCGGATTTTTTTGTTAGTCGGATTACTTAATCGACAATATTGTCAACAATAGTCAAAGTCAGTAATAATATGTAAATTATTTTTGTCTTTTTGCCTTTTTAGAAAAACAGTAAGGTAAAATTGTTGTAAACGTCATTTTGGCAATTTTCCTAGAAATCTCAAAACGGTCTCATACAAACCTTCAACTTTGTAACTTTACCTGAAGTTGCAAGATCTACAAAAATTAATAAGAAATTTGAATAATGAACATTTGCATGCACAAATTTCTTTTGTACTGAAGTAAAAGTAATGTGAACAATCTGATGTGGCCAGGCACATGACTTTATCATACTATATATAAAATTAATAGTTTAGCTGCATCAGATTCTATTTGATCGAGATGGGCCATGACTGCATTAAAATAAAACTAGTAGAACTAGACAGATAGTGTAACGGTGTACAATATCCGAACGCAGCTTATATTGACAGTAGGTATTGTCAAAACATTAGCGTTTGACACTACCTACTGTCATTAGAATCCAAAAATCTGACAAATCCTGGCTACTAGTTTTAATGCAGTACGACCGATCTCGATGAAATAGAATTTGCTCATGCAGCTAAACTATTGATTGTATCAAAAAATGTCATAGTCATAAATTATTCAGAATTTCTTCTACTTTAATTTATTATTTAACTATTTCAACGAAATTGGCGGCTTAGTTGCAAAATCTTTCAAAAATGGTAAGACTAAACCTCCAGTTCCTTTGGGCCCTTTTCAGCAGAAAGCTTGTTAGCTCTAAGTTTCGTCATGAATAAAAAGTGTTCAGGGGGCTTAAAAATACATATTTCCGCTAAAATCTCAAATTTTTTTTTGGCACGATTACAATACTTTACATACTACGTATGATAAAGTAAAAAATGGGGTCAAAAATACTTGCTTTTGTTTCTTTAGTATAAAATTACTTTGAAAACTAAATATTTGTTGCTTGTTTTTTACCTACTTACCCAAATGACACGGAAGGGCAAATATGCAGGGCGAGTCATTAAAGTCGCAGTTGTCGATATTTCAGTCTTTTCAGTCTGTTATTTCCATCTTTAGAGAAACAAATACTTTGTACAAAAATTGTTTGGATCACCATTTTCTACAACTCAAAATCACTTTTATTATTTTGCATTTAGGCGTGACGAAAACTATTATTTTTTTTTAAAGAAAGCCTCGTAATCATACCATATTATGAATACTAAGGAAATTGTATTTTCAACTGTATAAAGTTGTGTCTATGCAAAGTATATAGTTTCTGAGATATTTAGTTGTTTTCAAATATAACGGTTACTGCAGACCCTTCTTAAAGACTACGTCTAAAACATCAATGTTTATGCATATATTATGCTATACAGGGTGAGTTATTAGTATCCCGGCGGACGATAGTCATCAAATCGTTTGAGAAAGACAAAAATGTTTTATACAAGAGTTGTTTCACTGGTTAGATTCTGGTTAGTTTCTATATCGTAAAATATTTTCATTTATACAGGGTGTTGCATTTAGGCGTGACGAAAAGTCAGTGCTTTTTTAAATGGAATGCCCTGTATATCATACCATATTATGAATACTAAGGAAGTTGTGTAGGTTGTATCTGTGTAAAGTAAATAGTTTCTGAGTTATTCAATTGTTTGTCAAAAAGTGAGCAGTTGCAGGCCTTTCTTAAAAACTACGTTAATACTACATTTTTGCAGATATTGTCCTAAAAATTTTGTCACATAATAACTGAATCTATAGCTAGATGCTGATGTCATAGATGCGTTATACAGGGTGATCGTAGCATGCACTAGTTTTTAAACATTTTTAAATAGCTTTTTCTTGAGATTTTTAAATGGTACACCCTGTATACAGGGTAATATAATTATCATATATTATTTGCTAATTGAAATGTCCCTTAAGTTCTTTGTAATTTATCACTATATCGTATAGGTATCTATTTTTACAAGTTTTTGTGATATTTGGAATTTAAAGAGTAGTATGCTATTTAGTATCTTTATGCATATTGCTGTGCATACAGTGTGCTGGGTAGCATGATGTAAAATATTTAAAGGGTTAAAGAAGAAGGCATATATAACCTGTTTAACTAGATTTATTCATATAAAAAGTATTACGGTTATCAATGTATTACACAATTTTATAAGTATGAGTATTCTTGATGGCTTTGGGGAGCTAGGTTTGCAATAAAACTCTTACCTTTTAAGCTGACGTTTCGGCTATATTTTTTCAGCCTTATTCATAGCTACAAAACAACAAGGAATATATGAGATAAAAAGAATATTGGGAATTTATACTCAAACTTGAAAGACAAAATGGAGGACGGCGAAGTGAGATCTGAGCTGATCTATCGGGTGGATTGTAATGACTGTGGGGTGGCGTATGTGGGACAAACTGGTCAGTATTTCAAAAAAAGAATTCACCAACATAAATATGATTGTACAAATAATAACAATAAAATTGAGAAAACTGCCCTTGCCCTACATGCGTTGTCGAATGGCCACACATTTAACTTTGATGGTGCTGAGATTTTGAGACGAGAAGCTCATTATAGGAAAAGATGTATTATGGAAATGCTCTTTATAAAAATGACTCAAAACACCGTAAACCTAAGAACCGACACAGATAATCTGAGCAACATATATTCGAATGTAATTTCCATCTTGCCGCACTGAACCCGGAGACTATGCAACTACTTTACCAGAGATCCCCAAAAAAGAACCTGTTCATAGATTTAGACACGTTGTATTCCAAAATTTCTCTAGTAACTGTCTGTCTGCCGATGCATGTTGTTGTGTTATTTTAATGTGAATTTCTGACATACTTTTATGGTAATTTTTTGATATAATTAATTGTTTATGTACTCATATATTCCTTGTTGTTTTGTAGCTATGAATAAGGCTGAAAAAATATAGCCGAAACGTCAGCTTAAAAGGTAAGAGTTTTATTGTAAACCTAGCTCCCCAAAGCCATCAAGAATACTGATAAATTAACCTTTTGGAGCGAGAAAAGTGAACAAAAATTTATAAGTATGTTTTGCAATTTTTACAAACGTACAGCGAGCGAACCTGAAGACCTAATAACTTCAGTTCGGCTCCGAAGTAAACTAGAAACAGTGTAATTTTAGGTGGACTAACGTGAAAAATTGCTCACTTGTGTGAAAATTGTGCGGAGACGTTTCATTGTAATAGTATGTGCGCTCCTACACAAAAACAAACAGAAACGCTAAAACCTGTCTTGATGAGCTACATTCGAGAACGGATTTGTATTCTATACAAAAAACAACCAACAATATCTACTTACTATTGTCAATTGATTTAAAATAGGTTATTTTTCAGGAGAGACAATTCAAAATTGGGATGATATGAATGATAGTATGAGTAATATTGGTAATGTGCATGGAAACTGGGTTTTTAATAAAAAAATTTTAAATCGCGTGTTCGGTTGCCATACGATAGACGGCAAGATATACTTACAAAATTTCATATAAAATTCTTAATATGTTGATAACGGTAATACTTTATATAAGGATCAAGCTGGTTAAATCGTTTCTAAATTATCTCTTCTATCGCCAACTTGGAGACTTTACATCAAACTACCAAATACCTTATTCACAGCAATAATAAAATTTACAATTGCATTACATTTTCGCTAAATGGCAAATATCACAAAAGCTAGTAACATTCGGTGTATGACATACTAGATATAAATTGGAGCGAAGTAAAGGGTTATTACACCGAACGCAGCCAACATATATTATACAGTGTGTTCCATTTAAAAGACTTGTGAAAAAGCCATTTGAAAAGCATAAAAATGTACTAAGTTAATTAAACAGCCTGTATAGTGTAACGGCAAAATCGGCAAAAATGTCGTTTTTACATAGTTTTTAAAAAGATCCTGCAACGGGCATATTTTGGAAAAACAGTTGAATATCCCTGGAACTATTAACGCTGTGACTTAGCAACATACACGGTTGAATAAACAAATTTAGTAGTATTAATAATATAATAAAACATACAGGGCGTTCCATTTAAAAAAATTTACTTACTTTCTGTCACACCCAAATGCAACACCCTGTATAAATGAAAATAGTTGTAGAAATAGAAAATGGCGAGTCAAACAACTTTTGTATAAATATTTTGTTTGTTTTCAAACGATTTATGAACTATCGACCGCCGGAATACTAATAACTCACCCTGTATATTGTGGTCACGTAGGTATTAATTATTTAACAATTTCAAATAGCTTTCGTATTGATTTTTAAACGGAACGGCATGTATTTAAAAGACACAAGAAATTCCCAGTTTTAATTCATATAGAAAAATGCCAAAATTCCAATTTGTTTACTTTTCTTGTAGAATTTATTGCACCAACACGGAATCGAACAAACGGCCAATGTTAGCACTTTGGCCAAGCCTATTTCTAGTAGTAACAAATCCCGTAATTTGAATGTAATGACGAGAATGTGTGTGTGAAAAAGCACGGTTTCTTGCACAAATGTGGTCATAACTAAAAATGATGTAGCGTATTTTTCGGTTTCTTGACCAGTGCAATCATTATTACTATTTCATTTTCCAAGTCGTGTTCCTATAAGGAGGGATAAGACTGCAAGCTACAGAGAATTCCAATTTAAAATATATTACAAAACTTATTTTTTAAATTAACAAATTCCACACATGTACCTATTACATATATGGTATTTAATAATTTTGTGTAATTTCTAGAACTTCGGATTCTGCGGTTATACTCACATGTGAAGTGTTTGGACTGGTTTTTGTTGTATCTAGGCTTTTCTTAGTAACAAAACATCTAACACCTACAATATCCCTTCAGTGGCTTTACTGGAATTAATTTAAAATACGCCAAGAAACGACGTCCCATCCAATATTAATAGATTATAAGTGTTGGCCATTGAAAATTTATGCGCTCTTTGTGCGCTAATTCTGTCTGCCATTAATAATTTTGTGCCATTACGGTTTTCGTTGAATTTATTAGTTATCATGCTGGTCTGATATAACGCCAACAGAGAACCACACAACTCAACACAAACGTTGAATAGATGCCAAATAAAGGGCGTATCATTGTGAAATTAATTATCCTCATATACATTGTATAGTTTACGATAAATATTCATTTTGGATAATGGAGCTACTACTCGAGGTATTAGGAAGGAACTAAAAATGGAGTTCTAAATAGGTCTTGAAAGTTAGAAATTTGACAATTTCTTTAATTTATGAACAAATTACTGACACCTTTACGCGATTTGTCACTCCATAATAATTGTGTACTGATTTTTCTTTATTTCTCAATCTTTAATAATAGTTTTTTAATAGCTGATGATCCAAGGTTAAGAAGAATTGAAAAACTTAAGATAGCCCCAATTTAATTTTAAATCACCCGAACACTATAGCAAGTTTGCAAACTATTAAACGACAGCAATTTTTGCCGTGCCACATTAAGGCTTACTTAATAATTTTCCAATATCCACCGGTAATTCGAAAATAACAATGTTCGCGTCGAGCGAGCTTGCCAGCCGAGCAAGCAGCCCACTTAACCTTATCTCATCAAATCTTAATACTTGACTCTTTTAAAGTTGGCCATGTATCGCGCTGGGAGCCATTATCTGAGATCGCCGCGCCACCTGGGCGAGTCCGACGCGAATAACCGCAATCATCTATTCTATCCGAGTCTTCGAAGCCGGACACCATTATAATTTTGCTGCGGTTGCTTATTTTATGCACAATTGCGTGGCAAACGTTTGTAATGTGGAGAAACCCCTTGGGGGGCGCTGATGTACTGCCGCGTGCAGTCCATGCGAAGGCATTCGACTGGAAAGAGGCGAACCACTATCGAGAGCTGCCATCGGCGGATGAACTCTCTTGGTCGAGTTGGCTGCCGGCCAGGAAGCGAGATCCTATATAGGTGGCGGTGAAAGGCAACCGATTTTTCTAATTAATCGCTCGTGTGTGTCTACACCGGATCGGGCACTCGGTCCAATTTGTTAAATTGGTTAAGTGATTACGTTTAAAATAAATATCGATGCGGTACTTAAGGTTGTGCAATTTTATCGTATATGTGATACTGAATTGTTGTGCCGCGGCAATCGATACCATAAGAGGACATAATAATATTTACACCTGTAAAATTGGTATTTCTTTATTGGTCTCATTGGAATGCTTTTATTAACTTCGACCTAAAAAAAGATACTTTTCAATTTTGTTTTAGAGGAGTCAAACATCTGGGCATTACTCTTGATGAGAGACATATGAAAGATCATAGCTAGAACCACAAGTGCGTCAAACATAAGAGACATTTAATAAAGTGTTTCAAATTAATGGTGGTTGGTGGCTTATAGGATAGAGCGGCTGCTATCTACGCTGGAGGCCCGGGTTCGGATCCCGCCTCGGGCAAAAATTGACTGTCCTTGTATTTTAGGGCAGGGAACAAATACCTTTGCATGCCGCCTTCCATCGGATGAGGAAGTAAAGCCGGTGGCCCCGTGTGCTGTCATGATGCGACGTGCACGTTAAAGAACTCTTACTACAGGTTGGAATTCCTTCAGTTCGACAAAATTCCTGGGTGTGTAGCCTGCCTTCAGCGTCGGTGTTTGGCCTAAGTTGCGGAAATAGACCGACGTAAAATAAACAAGTAAAAAAAAATAATAACGGCATGTATGTTTGGATCTTACAGGGGTAATTGTGTAAAAATGTTGTGGCACCATCACAAAACGATATTGCAGAGAAGATAAATGGAACATTTCTAATAGATATACCTATCGACAAATAGAGGTCGATCCCTATCGCAACTGATTAACAAAATATGCAATAATGAGGTCATGCCAATAGAGTGGGAAGAGGGGATAATAGTTAAGATATCAAAGAGAGGAAACATCACAAAATGTGAAAATTGGCGACAATAACCCTCTTAAATGTCGCAAGCAAGGTGATTACCAGAGCAATGCTTAACAGAATCGAGTATGAAGCTATAAGATCTAACCAGGCTGATTTCAGAACAAAAACAGGGCTAGAAACAGGGCTATACCGGGTGACCCACGGCATAGGTACTCCCGTTTATTTTTTTATTTATAAAGCTGGACGAATGAAACTTGGGAAAGTGTTAATAAACAAAAAATGCCATTCTTTGGGATACTCATGAGGTTAATATGACTTCCGGCTTGTCTGGAAATGACTTCATCATTGAAATTTTAAATGGTACCCTATATACTTTGAGTGATATTTTCAATCAGGAAGACATTCTGAACACAAAAACATATCGATCGCCAATTTTTATCACCAAGGCAACGCAAAAATAACTTTTATGTGTATTAATCTAGGTGGCTATGAATTGGTGAAAATAGTCGAAAATTATCAAATAAGCACTAACTAAATCGATTTTGGCCGACATTGCATTACTGGCGCCCTCTAGCGTGATTTAATTGATTTTTGGCCAGTGAGTCATTTTTTTCACGGGTACCCAATGACCACACCGTGATTATTCGATAGAAAACATCTTTCCGATTACAATGATACCAAATACTTATATTTTGTTGAAATTCATAGCGTACAAATGTGTTAGAAGCAAGGAAATCGAAAAAAATATGGAGCTAATGATCAAAGTAAGCGTATAAGTCACTCGATGGACTACTCCAAGGAAGTACCCTTAGACGTCATTTTCACGCTACGATTATCAGCAAAATATCAAGAATTTGGTATCATTGTGTCGGAAAAGTGTTTTTCCTCGAATAATCAGGGTACTTCCTTCGAGTAGTCCATTGAGTGACTTTGACTTGTACGCTGACTTTGATCGTTAGGTCAATATTTCTTTCGATTTCCTTGCTTCTAACAACATTTCTACGCTACGAATTTCAACAAAATATCAAGTATTTGGTATCATTGTAATCGGAAAGATGTTTTCTATCGAATAATCACGGTGTGGCCATTGGGTACCCGTGGAAAAATGACTCACTGGCCAAAAACCAATTAAATAACGCTAGAGGGCGCCAGTAATGCAGTGTCGGGCAAAATTGATATAGTTAGTGCTTATTTGACAATTTTCGACTATTTTCACCAATTCATAGCCACCTAGATTAATACCAAAAAAAGTTATTTTGGCGTTGCCTAGGTGATAAATTGACGATCGATATGTTTTTGTGTTCAGAATGTCATCTTGATTGAACATATCACATAAAGAATATAGGATGCCATTTAAAATTTCAATGATGACATCATTTCCGGAAAACCGGAAGTCATATTAACCTCAAGAGTATCGCAAAGAATGGCATTTTTTGTCTATTAACACTTTCCCAAATTTCATTCGTCCAGCTGTATAAACAAAAAAAAATAATCGGGAGTTCCTATGCCGTGGGTCACCAGTCTCGCCAATGCTGTTTATCATCATGATGGACTGGATCATAAAAAGAAACACAAAAGCCAAAAAACGGTATATCTGCACTGGAACATATTCAGTCAGCTGAAAGATCTTGAATACGGTTGTGATATCTGCCTGTTATCAGGAAAATGACACTATATCCAAAGCAAGATCGTGTCCAAAGAAGGAAGGACAGTGGGAATTAAGGTTAACGTGGCAAAAGCATAGATAATGAAACTAATACTTCAAGGGAAATGGCACAGACGTTGGAAAATGAAGAAATGAGAGTTGAGGAAAATACATGTAACCTTGGACGTATTGAAGACCCGCATAAGTAAAGCACAGGCAGCATTTTAAAACGAACGGAAACTGCAGACTAAGATTAGAATCTTCATTATCAATGATGAAAGTATATTGTTAAATGGTTGTCACACCAGGAAAAAGACAAGAAACGTCCAAGTATTCAAGTCCCTAAGGAAAGTATATGGAATGTTTTGGCCAAGTAAGATCTTAAATGAGGAACTCTAGAGAATAACCTAGCATGACCAAACAGAGAAGGAAATTAGAAGAAGCAAATGAAGGTGAATCAGTCATACACTACGGAAATCTAACACAGACATTACTGAAGAAACCCTGGAATAGACTAGCATAAACATGGAAGAAAATTGTAATGAGAGATACAAAATGAGGCCTAACTTTGGTGGAAATAAGAGCTAGGGCTTAAGATAGGACCTGCCAATAGTCATGATGTCACCTGTCTACTACTTGGACATAGCACTAGAAGTTGCCATCTCTACATCGTTAACCTTCACAGATAGACGATAAACAGAGAAGGTGGTTAGTTTAGGCATAGTTGTGCCATACTCCAAAATTTTTCATGTATGCATCATTTCGGGCTATACATATCTTTAGGAACATCCATCTGTTAAGGGCCTACGATAAACTTTGATTGTTGTTCCTCTCTTTGGTTGTAACTAGGTTGTAACCTTTTGGGATATTTGATCCATTAGAGAGGATCTTACTCCAGTTTTCTTGGTGCGATTAGACGTAAAATGTTAGATTCCATTGAACCATCAACTTGATTCGATCTTGGTGATACCACGGGGTTGTACAGAGCTTGTGATAGTGGTTCTTTGGGAGTTTTGATTGCTAATTCGACGATTTGACGTCAAAGTATCTCGCATCCATACCATACCATGGGTTCAAATAATAACCAAAGAGAAGGTAGTTGAATAGTGCATACTTGATATTCCAGAGTTCCACATATATAATAAATTTCCGCATTTAACAGCCCTTTCTGTTATAAGTACCATAATTAAAGCCATTTAAACTGCATTACGATCCACATAGTACTAAAGTCGAATGCGATTTTCCATGGGAGGCAAAAACCTCCCGTAGAAGAAGTAATTGCACGTCGAGCAGTAAGCTGGAACACAATCAAGCAATATATAACGGTGAAACAGCACTCTTTGATGTGAAACGTTTAGCAATGCGGCTTAAATGGCCTTTATATCACCATTAAACGCCCACGCCTGCTGCCTGCCTGTTTTTCTCTGCCAACTAAATCCTAGTCGCATTGAAATTCAATTAATACCCCGCGGGCATTTCGCGATTGTTTCGGATTAGTCGCGGTGTTTTTCTCCCGGCCTAAGCGATTTTTAATACCCGATACATGGGTATGTATCGGTGGCGAGGGCTGTAAATCAGTTGGGGTTGTTGATGTGCTGAATTCAATGCACAAGTCGCGATCAGCAAATCGTTGTGTGGTTGATTTTGAGTAATGTTTTTACCCGGGGGTTGCTGTGGGGAACAAATGTCATGAATGTTAGTTACAAAATCCTAGGTCAATTTAGTCTTGTCGCAAACAGTAAGAATTTTCTATAAATATTTTCACTATTGTTGTTCTCAGGAGAACAACAATAGTTCTTTTGCCATGAAGGTCTCCATTTTTTTTTTCATCAACTATATATAATAGAATGAAACGCTGTAGGTTTGATGATGAAGTTTTATTAGGGAATCTTGCAAGATTCCCTAATAAAACTTCATCATCAAACCTACAGCGTTTCATTCTATTATAACAATAGTTCTGTTTGAACAAAATGCTCTGTTTGCGGATGTAATTTCTTCTCCGATTTCATTTTTGCTTCCTCCTGTCTTATGATAATAAATGCAATGTACTGAGATTTACCTGTCCAATTTCACGTCCAAATCGGGTATTTTTCTTTTCTCTGGCGAATTTTTCGTTTGTCTGGTCTCTACCTTGATTTATTTTTAAAGCAACGCTGGGGAAGACACGCACAGAACTATTGGAGGCACTAGACTAGCTTATAACTAAAATACAAAAAATAGACATTATCATAGAAATGTAAAGTAAAATTGGCCCAGGTGAAGAAACCGCTCATGTCCCACCTATAAAACAAAGAGGTGGCACGTGGATCAGAGATGATCAACAGAACGCTTAACTTTTTGCACAACGTCTAACAAAACTTTCAACCTAATAACGAGTCAGATCCAATCACGGACGAAGCTATAATCTATGAAAATGCAGACATTTAGGTAGTTATTCCGAAGGAAGTCGCCAAAAAGATCAAAATAAACCTTGATCCAAAAAAGGGCATCTAGATATGATGTTATCACAGCCCTTAGATAGCTACCGACACCATTCAGAAAGATATTATTACGCTATAAAGCAGCGTTTCTCAACCGGGGTTCCGCGGAACCCTGTGGTTCCGCGAGATTTCGTCAGGGGTTCCGCGGAAAAAGAGCAACAAATAGCGGTGGCGGTCGCCGGTTCATGGACACATTGTTCAGTGTCATTTTTATGTACTAATTTAGTATTGGATTATTATTTTAAAAATTGGTTTAATAAACAATGTCAATCCATGAACAATTTTGGTTTGGAGCCTTTCTAACACAAAAAACACTGTTATTTCGGTATTACATCCAACGGGCAACGACATTCTAAAGAATTATTCATTAATTTCAAATGATAAAACTTACAATTATCTGTTACATAAAAACAAAATAACCTGTAGAAACAACAACCTGGCAGAGTCAAAATCTAACATTATTTGTTTTCAATATTTTTGTCTTTCCCAATGTGTAACAAAATAAACCTATAATTTTAATCTGCTGCTCATAATGGTACTTTAGGAGAAAAGCAGAGTTGTAGGCGGTGAATTTCAATATGATCTTATATTCCAGATAAGATTACTAACCTATCACCAGACAAGTTCTGAGCTTCTATGACAAAAATTATGTCGATCGCATTCAGAGAAAATCAATAAATAAACAGAGCGATTTGCAATTCTAGGCTAAAATTTATGCGTACTGGAAACTAAAGTGACTGCATTTAATTAAACAAAAAATAATTAAATTGATGTAAGTACTAATTTTGACAACGCAAAAAAAATAAACGTTAAATTTTCACCTAGAGGTAATTACCTTGTATTAGTGCAGTTTTCAAAATTGTGTGTGTCTTATTAAACAAACTTAATATAAAAAATATAGAAATCATTTGTTATTGATGAAATTAGTGTGTACTTTTTTGCTCAGAACATAATTAACAATAACAACAATTTTAGTCAGAACCTGACTAAATCTGACTAAAATGTCTCATAAGGACTTATCTATTTTTCAATATCTTAAAAAATAACAAAAATATTGAAACAGTATTTTAAATGGTTTTAACTTCTTAAGGAATATTACCTTGATATCAATATATCCATATGAAACTTTTTACACAGAATAAATGTTAATAAATGTTAATTTTTGTATTTGACCAATGATATTTTTTTAAAATTTTTTAATGGATTGTATTTATTTCATTATTTGTATTTTTCGTTTTCGCATTGTTTGATTTGTTATTTCCTTGCGTTGGCAATACTTGAAAGGTCTGTAACTTTTGAATTAACTGAAAAGAACAAATACCTATAGAGAAATATCTGCAATGTTACAGAAAATGCATGTAATAAACTACCAAAAAAGCTGTAAAAGAAGAGTAACATCGCTGGTTATTGGATACCAGCTATATTCCTGTATTGTTTTTACAGAATCACATATTCCACATAGATTTTCCTGTGAAATTACAACAGTACCACCGTAATTTTACAGGGCATTTTTAACATTTCACAGTAAAAGTACTTTAATTTCACAGTAGTACGTAATTTTCAATCATTGAACTGCGTTTCTTTACAGACTTGTATCTGGTTACTTGATAAACTACTTTACACGCTTTTCTCTTCGCAAAAAATACTCGAAATGACATTGGGAAGTACATTGTATATTTTTTGGGGGTTCCTCCAGGTTCCTACACAATTTAAAGGGTTCCGCAAGCGTAAAAAGGTTGAGAAACGCTGCGTATCTGATAAAAACAGTGTTCCAAAATACTATTTAAAATTCAATTGGAAAGTAGCTGAATTACTAGCAAATGAGGATAAATTAATTATCTAAATGTTTACTTTTTGAAGTTTATCGTTTTAATGTTTCTAAGGCATTGGATTTTTAGCTGCTGTAAATTCGTAAAAATTGGAAAAAGAGCGGATTTTATATTTTTGCCTTAACTTGTGAAGTTTCCCATCACATAGGAAATTTTGAATCTTTGAAACTTTTTTTAATTGCTTTTGAAAATTTGATCTTGACGTAGTTGAATTCAGAACAAAAAACATACTAAATTTCAAAGAAAAAAATATGCCGTTTCATGTCCAAGTACACTGTTACTCCCCATAAGCCTCATTTATTCTCAACATTTTGATACACTTGCAATAATCAACATCGGTAAAAGATTTCAAAAGCAAGATAATACGTGGCCGATGTTTTTCGGAATGCTGGATTTGTCTGTTGATATCGGGACAATCACGCCAAATTAGGACGTCTGGCAACCATAATCTACAATAGTAAGTGACTTATGACAGCAGCAAAACGTGACAGTACGACTAGGCTCTCATTGTGGCGCGATCAGCGGGAAAGTAATGCACAGTAGGAAGCGTCAATACTTATAATCAGACGCACAAATAGACAAAAAAAAGGAATAATCTAATGCAACTGAACTCTCTCCACATTATCTTTACCATAAAAATAGTCGAGAATATACCTCATTCAAGGACGCCATAGATTCATATGCGAACACTGCAAGTATTTGGGTATATTCTTGGATACAAAGCTACAAGTGATATAAAGAACCCGTAGGATAAACGAACTTAGCTTGGCCTCAAACAAAGAGAACTGCATTGTCTTTTGGGAAGAAACTCTCAATTAGCAAGACAGATTACAAAGATTAAAAATAACTAGCTCAGTGACCACCGTATCTCTTGTCGCATTTAGGCGGTTTTTTTTAGTCAACTATAATATCTTACGCTTTCTAAATTCTGTATAATGAAATTTGAATTATGAACAAAAACAACAAACGAATGTACAGTGCAATATCTAATGAAAACCATGTAATTCTTTACTAATGGTCCGTTAAAAGTGTAACAAACAAACAGTGTAAGAATGGCCCCGTTTAACATTCTTTACAGTCACGCTTAGTAGCCTGGCGAATAGTTCAAATATCCGTGGCGCAGCTTAATGGGCATATTAAATCGGACGACCGCACGTAATCGCCGCTGACAGAACGGTATATCGAGATAACACACATGCTCCGAAATAAATGCAACAACCGACCAAAGTCACGGGCAACTTTGTTCGTTACGTGAACGAATTCATAATCGAACATTGTACCAGTTGTAACTGCATATCTAAAGACTGGTTCGTGGCAGCACCTGTCGGTCGATCCTCTGACTCCTCCAGCCTCGCATCATCCGCATGCTGGAAGGCAATGAGCGATGATGTATTCGACGGATGGGGCATCTAAGTGCTGCTCCTTTGTATACCAATACAAGAGTAAATTAAGCGAATTAATACGGTGAATCGAAGACCATTACGTGCAGGTGTCTTCCTTCGTTAAGTCTCTTCATCGAGCGCCTAAGATTGATAATTTTTAATTTATATGTCTTATGCGGAGATGATCTTATGTATACGGTCAATTTAGCCGGTGATGTGTGACGAGGAGAGAATCAAAGCGATATCTTGTCGGGATAGTTAATTCTAATTATGCATTAGGTGTTACGTAAAATCGTAATTACCAGTGCTTGAGCTGGAAGATGTAATTCAACGGATGAAGTTTATTACAGCGAAATAGTTATGATACACATATGTACATGAATGTCTGTTGTATCTATTATACGCAAAATAGTAGCCTTCAGAATAATCAATTTTTATATGCAAGAATGTGAGCAAATGTAGAAATTCTTGTGACAGTGACAGACAAAACATTAATATACTTTCGTTATTAATATGTATGAATGCATAATGTGTTATTATATTCTTAAGGCAAACCCTCCATATCGTACAAGCTGGTTAGAATTTTGTATTATTTATTAATGAAACTTTTTTTATTGATCATAACATCTATCTTCTCTAATAAGTGAGGTCATGTTTAGCCTCGAATTGAAATAAATCTGGACACTGATCTAATATTAGGGTTAGTTATAGGAAATTATAGTGTTATAAAGAGTGTGTCTCACAGAACATGATGTTCATGGGGATCTCGGAAACTGTAAGAGCTACGATGTCGGTTAAATAGGACAAAAGTTGCGTAAATGTGGATCGTTTTCAGGACAGTTAGTACATTTTAAAAACTTTGCAGGTATGACTAGATATTACGGAAGAAGTAAGAACTGTTAATTTCTTTTTCTTGAAGAACATAACTATTATAACTATTACAGATTACTATAATATCCTCAAAGGCATTTTTGATGCCAAAAAATGTTTTTGTACGCAGCTTTTGCTGGGCGATATTCAACTTTTTTTATTTCTTATGGACGCCATATTAATTTTATTACAGTTTTAAATAGGATATTGAAAATGCTTTACAACCATGTATAACATGTTTATGAAATTATCACAAAAATGCCATTAGGTGGCCCACCATATCTCCAGTCAACCCCATAGATTTCTTTAATGGAGCTTTATGAGTGCCAGTGGTCAGTGAGGAAGTATGATACAGTGCAGGACCGCCAGGGAGTAGTAGAGAGGGCTTTTAGAGATATCTAATAGAACTAATAATAAAATAACTAACAAATTTAAAATGTGGATCAAATAATAAATAATAAATGCTTTAATATTAAATAATAAATACTTTCTGTAAATGATTTTTCTTGTTAAGTAATTAATTACATTTGTTGAGGAGTTTTTAATTAGTATTTCACAATAAATAAATTAAGTATTGCCGTTACAAGTAATAAAACTATTTTTTTTAAATTATGTAACTATGTGAAAATATTAGTTCGTTAATTTTGACTTAAATTTTCATTATAATTTCACAGATATTCTATTGTATCATAAATGTGTTGTTACACATGCGGTTGTAAAGCAATCTCGATCATCTATTTTAATCTGTAAATATCAAATAGAACGTCACATAGTTGACCATTATTTATTCTAAACAAGAATTAACAATTACAGAAGAAATATGTCCCTAATAGCCTTCTCCACTGCCGCCTGAAGCCCCTATATACAGTATCACTGTTCATTGTATGTACGCTAGTATTTATGTCGCTCACAGAAAAAAATAGGGATTAAGTCGGTCGAAGCATTTTCAATATTCTATTTAAATCTGTAAAAATTCTGTATGGCGTCCATAAGAAATAAAAAGGTTGAATATCGTAAAGCTAAAGCTAGCGGAGAAAACATTGTTTGACATCAAAAATGCCCTTGAGGATATTATTCAAGAAAAAAGAAATTGACAGTGTTTACTTCTTCCGTAATATCTAGTCTTTCATGAAACATTTTTGAAATGTAAAAACTGTCCTGAAAACGATCCTCATTTACGAAACTTTTGTCCCATTTAACCGACATCGTAGCTCTTACAGTTTCCGAGATCGCCATGAACATCATATTCTGTGAGACCCTCTTTACAACACTATAATTTCACTATGATTTATTAATATCGAAGGAACACTTGTAGATCGCTAGTATTTATGTCGCCCAGAGAAAAAATGGGGATTAAGTCGGGCGAACTATTTCAAAATTCTATTTAAATCTGTAAAAATGCAATATGGCGTCCATAAGAAATAAAAAGTTGAATATCGCCCAGCTAAAGCTAGCCGACAAAAACATTTTCTGAAATCAAAAATGGCTTCAGAGTATCCTCTTTTGTGAGAATACCAAATTTCGACTTTCTTATTATCGTAATAGGTAAGTTATTCAAGAAAAAAGAAATTGACAGTTTTTGCTTTTTCTGTAATATCTAGTGATACATGCAAAATTTTTGATATGTAAAAACTGTTCTGAAAACGGTCCACATTTACGCAACTTTTGTCCCATTTAACCGACATCGTAGGTCTTACAGTTTCCGAGATCCCCATGAACATCATGTTCCGTGAGACACACTCTTTATAACACTATAATTTCCTATAACTAACCCTACGAAACATTTTATGAATAAAGGATTTTTGCAAATGTTGGCATTACAGACATCACATTATCGCTATTTTGTAAAACCATGAAATGAATTTTACTTAATTTTTTAACTATTTTAGACAAACGAATATATAAGTAGATACTTTAAGATTATAATGGAGATTTCTTTTTTTTTTCAAACAAAAATACCAAAAATTGAATTCAGGCTTAGTTTATTTTTTGTTGCAGGATGTGCAAACTCGTTATAATATCACCTTGCATAATACAGAAAAATATGATGGTGACTCTTCTAGACAGGGTTATAAAAGCAGTATGAAGTATTCTGTTTTAAACAGTTTTGTTTTACACGTTTAAAATGTTTATCTACGACTCACATATAATAAGTTCATTGCATACGTATCTGTGACTATATAATCCTCATCATGATTTGCGCCAATGCTTATAATGACACTAGCGCTGTATAATAATGACAGTTCGTTCAAATAATGACTTCATTATTTGAACTGTCATCATTATACGAACCTACTGTTAAAGTCAGTCTAAACTTACGTGGATGACACTTATTTGACATTTCGCCTCGCAACCATTGACAAATACATCTAAAAGATTTGATATAAAATGGAAGTTATGAGTCGTAGATAAAACGTCGTATTCGACTCGCACACAACTGATATAAATCGCTCGCATGTTTATACGCTCGCCTACGGCTCGCGTATAAACTTCATGCTCGCGATTTATATCCTTAGTTATGTGCTCGTCAAATAATATACTATTAAAACATATTTGAACTATTTCGATTTCAAAACCGACAATTCTTTATATTCCAGGTGTAGTCCGTTTGTTTGTTTTAAAATAAAACGTTTTTAAAGAAACCTTCATCTAGACCGCGAGATATCGTTGTTTTAGCGGAACAGTGCGCGGCCACTACCGAGGTGCTTTCTAAATGCGTTTCCCTAGTATCTCACATACTAGAGGTGCTTTTTGGTTGAGTTCCCCATGTCTATCATTGGTAAGTTGTCGTTTAGGAATTTCCTCTTTCGCGACTTCAAAAGGTTCTGTGGGAGCAGTGTATTCTCTGTATTTAGGTGTTACAGATTCGAATAAAAGGGATATAGCTTCTGATATCTGTGGCGCTTTGGCAAAGCGCCTCTTTAAATTTCGAGCTTTCTTTTGTTGTAATTATAGACCAGGTAAAAAGTTAACAGAAGACGCAGAGATTTTTAGTGTGAATGTCACGAGTCGAGAATTACTTAAAAAAATACTGTGCCTTTGCAAATCAGGCAAATCAGGACGATGGTTGTAAGAAACTTTTTTCTAGAGAACGGGAAAACGTTTAAAAAATTTTAAAGTTCATGCGGTTTAAAGGACATTCTCCGTCGCGGCACTAATCTACACCACTTTTAGTTTTATGTTTTTTTTTCGTTTACACCTGATCGAGGTCCATTTGAAAAGTACCCAGGTCTTTCCAGAAAACTTTAAAGATCAGCAGGTTAGATCCTACAGTTCAAATTCATCACAAACAATTCAAATAAACAATTAGTTTGACGTTAGTGTCAGAGTTAAATGATTTATTTAGTCCAGCGTACAAAATCTCTCAAGGTCTTACGGACTTCATCCGCCAGGCCAGATACGCCCGTGTATGGTCGGCTAATGTTGAACACAAATCCAGAAATAGTAGACGTGGTCTCGAGCGAATGATATATACGTTCATCTTCGTATAAATGCGAGTGTTTACTCAAACCTACATGAATAATGGCGTATTCCGAATTCAGTATTACCCACCCAGGCAATCGAAAATAACTAGCGGATCGTTAGAGCGGCACATACCGCAGTAAGTGCGCGCACTTAACGGTCTCGTCCGATCCACGTTCGAAAACGGGTGTAGATCATTAGATCAGCGTTCTGCATTAATGGTTTTCTCTTCCGAGCGAAGTACGCGAATCCGTTTCCTGACGTATGTTATGTTCGTTCCCGATACGCCGGGCGAGGAGTTTCTTTCTCTATTCTTGGACCTTCGAGCCGGATTGGAATCCGCTGATTATGTTCGTGGGCGTGTATCGGACAAACCGTTAGTAACAGATTTATTTAAAAGACTTTGTTTCATAACTTTGATGTATTTGACATGATAAATATGGAGGTTGAACTTTGTCTATAAACTTAAGAAAAATAGAAGAATGTAAATTTTTGCCACAAAAACACTTTTCTTGCTTTCAAGAAATGATAAAAAGAAAGTATTAAATAAAATAAGAACTATGTCGTCAAAAATATTAAGCAACAAATTTAAGTAAAGTCTATATTCAGGTATTGTCATTATAAAGCCAGTTGAAAGACTTGAAAAAAAAAATCGAATCGAGAGTGATTTCTGTTATCAGAATGCAGTTACTATAAATGGAGGACACGTCATCCTCGCTCAGAAATTTGCGTCACTTCCTGTAGGTATATTTATATCGCCGCTTATCGGATTAATGTCAAAGTGACAAGAAAGTTTATTTCGTCTACTAAGCGGTTTGTGGTGAATTTCTCGGATTATTTCTTAAGTAACTAGTATGGCTTCGTGTGCTATACGAACCTGCCGCAGCACAAAGGGTGCTGACAGCGAGAATTTGATCGGTATAATGTGTCGTAGGCATAGGCGCCCGCAGAGGGGGGCACGGAGGTGCACTTGCACCCCCCCTGGCTCTTGATATAACAGGGGAAAGATCACGAAAAAAAATCACGAAATACATGCTCATTTATAACTAGTGTTAAAAACTTTAAACATTTAATTGAAAAAAAATAAAATAATTAATAAACTTCGTTTGCTCTTCGAACGGAGATTATCGTCATTTAGCAAAACTCCGAGCATCGAAGGGCTACTAGGTTTTTTATTACCTACAATTTGGGGCATGATAGAAATTTATGCAACAATTTTTGCAAAAGTTATAAACATTTTTGTGTCGCAACTTCGTTTGCTATTTGAATGGACATAATCGCAATTTAAGGGTTGTTGCTCATGGGACAAAAATCCAAACGCAGGGCTACTAGTAGGTACTTTTAATTACCTACAATTTGAGGTATGATAGAAATTTATGCAACAATTTTTGCAGAAGTTATAAACTATTTTCTGTAGCAACTGATTGAAATACATTTGCTATTCGAACGGGCATTATCGCCATTTAGGGCTTGTTGTCTATGGGGCAAAACTCCGAGCGTCGAAGAACTACAAACTCTTTTAATTACCTCTAATTTGAGGCATGATAGAAATTTATGCGACAATTTTCGCAAAAGTTATAAACATTTTTCTTTAGCAACTGTTTGAAATACGTTTGCTATTCGAACGGCCATTATCGCTATTTAGGGCTTGTTGTCTATGGGGCAAAACTTCGAGCGTCGAAGGGCTGCTAGGTCTTTTAATTACCAATAAATTGAGGTATGATAGAAATTTATGCAAGAAGTTTTGCAAAAGTTATAGACATCTTGCTGCAGCAACTGAATGAAATACGTTTACTATTCGAACGGACATTATCGCGATTTAGGAGTACTTGTCGATGGGGCAAAACTCTGAGGATCTGACGGCTACTAGAACTATTAATTACCTACAATTTGAGGTATGATAGAAATTTATGCAAGAATTTTTGGAAAAGTTGGAGACATTTTGCTGCAGCATCTGAATGAAATACGTTTGCTATTTGAACGGACATTATCGCGATTTAGGAGTTCTTGTCGATGGGGCAAAACTCTGTGGATCTGACGGCTACTAGAACTATTAATTACCTACAATTTGCGGTATGATAGAAATTTATGCAAGAATTTTTGGAAAAGTTGTAGGTATTTTGCTGCAGCAACTGAATGAAATACGTTTGCTATTCGAACGGATATTATCGCGATTTAGGAGTTTTTGTCGATGGGGCAAAACTCTGAGGGTCTGACGGCTACTAGAACTTTTAATTACCTACAATTTGCGGTACGATATAAATTTATGCAACAATTTTTGCAAAAGTTATAGACATTTTGGTGCAGCAACTGAATGAAATACGTTTGCTATTCGAACGGATATTATCGCGATTTAGGGGTTCTTGTCGATGGGGCAAAACTCTGAGGGTCTGACGGCTACTAGAACTTTTAATTACCTACAATTTGCGGTATGATATAAATTTATGCAAGAATTTTTGCAAAAGTTATGGACATTTTGGTGCAGCAACTGAATGAAATACGTTTGCTATTCGAACGGACATTATCGCGATTTGGGGGTTCTTGTCGATGGGGCAAAACTCTGAGGGTCTGACGGCTACTAGAACTTTTCATTACCTACAATTTGAGGTATGATGGAATTATATGCAAATTTTTACAAATGTTATCAACATTTTTCTGTCGCAACTGTTCGAAATTCGTTTGCTATAGAATTGACATTAACGCCATTTAAGGGTTGTTGTCCATGGGGCAAAACTCCGCTCTACTTCTTTTAATTACCTACAATTTGGGGTATGATAGAAATTAATGCAACAATTTTTGCAAAAGTTATAACCGATTGGCGTTGTATACCAAAAGCGGAACGGTAGCTCCGGTTTCCGTTAGCCATATTTTATGGAGTTGGTAACCCAACCCAACCCATCCCCATGGCCGGCTTTTGTTTTGCACCCCCCTGGAAATATTTCTGCGGACGCCCAAGGTTGTAGGTAAGTGACATCCAACGTCACTGCCGAACCATTTTACCCACTGAGTAAGGATTATCGTGGTGAGCCTAGAACGCAAGCGTCTGTTAAAATAAAATTAATAAATTAATACAAAAATGTCTTCAATCAACAAGCAGCAAAATATATAACTTCAGGGTGACAACCTGGTACTGCTTGCAGGATTTCGAAGAAAAGTGTTTTTTGCTAGATTTAGGCTCACCAGTATAATCCTTGGTCCATGATTTTACTAATAAATCCATTGACATAATATCTTTATTACGCATCTGAAATTATCATTATTATTAATTATTCCAGGCCTGACCATGCGGTCAGTTTTAGAGTCTGCTAAACCACACCTAGTGACGCCGTTTCCTTTCTATGAAAACGTCATAGCGTCTTCTTTTTATACTATCTCGAATTGGTACTATCATCGTAGGCTTTCTCTAATATCTAGTAGCAGAGGAGCGCTTTTGTCTTCTTCAATGTAAAAGCAATCCGGATATTCCTTACCAATGGTTTTTCTCTTTTGTTTATTACAATGGAAGTATTTTGCGTTTGAAACCATTCGATCTTTTGCAACACACCGATATAACGGGTGATCTAAAATGACTGAGGACAGGTTGAATTTCCCGCCATAGTTTTGAACTTATTTAGTGTTACTAAGATGGTATGCGTGCATTATACAGGTTATGATCACTGTCAGATACCATAGTGAAGTCGTCAGTAAGGGTTACGTTCCTCTGCAACGATATTTCATCTTTTTTTCTCAATTAATTTGTTTTTGGTGTTCTTGAAGAGTCTTTCTAAAAATACATATGTAATAACAATATAATATATATGTTACAATTAATTCAATTAATAGTTTCAATTTAATTTACCTATAATTATAATCAGGGAATGAATCCCTTTACAAGAAGGAACACCTACGCCACTGGACCGAAATAACAGCTGTCATTTGCAACCATTGTACATCACAATTATTCAAATTGGCGGAAAATTCAACCTGTCCTCAGTCATTTTATATCACTGTGTAGTTTCGTCGGAAAAATCGTTTTTTAGTTCGCTGACTACCAAAAAATAGATTAGAAATAGATGAATCACATGCGTCTCATTCCATCAAACAAATGTTTAATGGCCTAGCTTTAAAATATTATATGGCCAGAAACACAATTACATTATTTTTATAACTACCGACTGTCAAATGTAAGAAAAATGAAATCTGAATTACATATTTTGAATTGTATCTAGTTAATGAGAAAAAAAACCGATTTTCCGATTTTCTCGAAAATTAGACGCAATTCACAATTTCTGTTTTCAGACCCAGATTCTACGAAAAGAAAAAGCACACCAAAATCAGTTATTGTCAATTGTTTCCTTATTTGTCATACAAAGTTAATTCATTTTTTTTAACTTTGAGATCCTGTAGCGACCTTAAGTATATATATTTTTTAATTACTAAATAAATACTTATTATAAAGAATTATTAAGAAATAACTATTGACATGTCATGTAACATTTTACAGGTACTTTTACGGTCATGCCAGATGAGTGTAGTTTATTATTATTAATTTATTTATTTATTATATGTTCATTATTGTTCAAAGAAAACTCTCCTTCTTTATAGGCACTAGCATTTTTGGTGACTAATGGTTTTTTTGATTTTCATTTTGTTTAAACAAATCCAGCCTAGTGTTTGGTTGTCGATCGTGGCAACCAATGTCCTTTTTCTCTACAAAAGATGACTCTAGTACGGAATAATCTTGTTTGGCGAATTAGTGTGGAACCAATAAAACTATCATGTGTATTGCTTCAGAAATAGCCGATTCATTTGTACGTGATTTGAAATAGAACTCAATTTATCCATCTTTACATTCGTACATGCCATTACAACGACAATTATTACTCGGTATCTTGGTAGCCAACCTGATCTGCGTACGAAAGTAGGAAACGCAAACCATTGATACGCTACCGCACAGGAGGAAGTAATAACTTCCAAAGGAAATATAAACCTCCGCGTAAAATAAGCTCCTTTATCAAGAAAAAAAAAGATAGGGATTAACATCGTCATTGTAAGAGTTATTGATGCACCTCGTAGAGCAGTGCAGCTCGAGCAGGCTTAAGCTATCCAGGTGGTTAATGATTTTACCTAGGCAGTTCCCCTTCTCCGATTGATTTACAACTCCGGGCTTACGATAAACTACCAGCGATCTAGATAATAAGGCCTGGCTCAAGTAATGGCAACATTATGCTCCGCAGAGCTATAAAATAAATTTTCATAAAGGCGATGTAATAACTCAAGCGCGAATACTACTACTAGCTTATCGTACGGCAAGGCAAGGTGAGCGATCATTTACGGAGAGCTGGGCGCGCACAGGGCGTACCCCAGAGCAGAAATTAGAAAGGAGTCACGATCCTGCGGATGTCCACTCGATATATTTTGCTGTAAGTTACGTGCTGCGCGCTCGCCTGTTGTCAGTTGTCGGAATGGTATGAGCGGTGCACGCCCAACCCAAGAGATAGATGTATTTAAACGACTACGATCCGGCTCGAAGGACCGCGCCGCGGAGAGAAACTCGCTGGCATATCGGGAACGAACATTAAATATACGTCAGGAAGCGGATACTCGTGTATTTTGCTCGGAAGAGAATAGCACTAATGCGGAACCGAAAATAAAAGCTAAAAATATATAAATAAAATTGCTCAGGGTCAGGGACTCTTATTGCTCAGGGACGCACTTCGAGTCAGGTCTTAAAAATAATGCAGTAAAATGCTCATCAGCATTGATTGGCGGACTATCCATTGTGTGTGTGTGGTAGTGGAATAAATCTTTGTATTTTAGCCACATTTCTTCATTTCTCTATCTACAAAAAAATATTAAAACTCATCTTATACGTGTGATGTAAAGGTACCTATGGAAGACTAGCTGTTCCCGTCTTTACTCGCGCTGTTTTGTTGTGGGAGCTTTAAGTGTAGATACGCCTTATTTGCACTTTTGGTGTTGACGAATTTCTTTTGTTTTCTGCCTTTCCCATACCGTCACTTCTCGTCCCTTTTCTTCCTCACCCTTTCAGTCTTTCTTTTCCTTTCCCTAGTCTCAATCAAGCGCACCCGCTGTTTTCCGCTAATCACTGGTAGAGTTGGCCATATCCTCATAAAAGTCCTCATTTCAACGCCTTAACTGGGTGTTAGTAAAAAATAGTAAAACTTGTGTTTATCTTTTCTTATTTCTCAATAGTTATATATTGCTGTTGAGGTTACAATCTTATTCCTAAAGATGGAAATGGATTACAGCCTACATAACGCATTTCTTTCTTTTAAATGAGAATTTAAATATTAATTTTTGCGTACAGTGCACCATCCGTTTTTTCAGATTACTAGTCCTCTTAAAAATGTGCATTTTTAAACTGTTTACCATATTTTCGGAAAATGGAAAAGCACGGGTTTCTTTATTTCGAAACAAGAGTCTAATTACAAATTTTCGTAGATAAATACGTTCATAGGAAATGACTCCTACTTTTTACAACCCTATCAGGATTCTGAGCAAATGGAAAAACATCTAGGTTCATAATTCCCTATATTACAGGAGAATCAAAATACTAATTTTTACGTCTGTATCATTTTCGGTTTTTGATAAAGGATAATAATACATATTGTCAAAAAAAACTCTTCAAATTTGTTTTTTGATTCTGTTGAGAATCAAACAAGTTTTTTTAATGAAAATTTTGTATTTAACTTGTTTTTTTGAAAGTTGTGAAATACATGTTTCTTTATTTGTAACATGTTGTATACGTTTTTTTTTATTGAATTTTTTTAAATGTACCAAGAAAAATTTCACATCTTTTACCTTCCTGACATTGGATATTTTTGTGCAAATCGCAAAACCTCGGCTTCTTATCTAATTATCAATTTGCACAATTGTAACATTTACTGTTATTGAGATACAATTACGTTTATGTAATTTCAGTTTTCAGTGCCCCATTTTAGAGAACTGGTATAACAGGTGTTTTATTACCAATTTCAACGGGTGAAATTTCTGTACAGAAACGTTTTTTTCAAATTTGACTATCAATTTTATAGGGTTACTAATCGTCCGGCTCAAAATGATGAAATAGTCAATTTAATATTTTGTTTATTTTATTTATTTTAGTTAATTTGTGTGACCACGTGCGCATTAGGGTGGTCCTTATTTTGGAAATTTTATTTCTTATACAGGTAGCTCTAAATGTGTTCCTAAATATCCATACCTAATTCCTGTGAACTTTGAAATCGATCAATAGATAAGAACCCGTGCCCCAAGGGCCTCAAACTAAGAATAAGATTAATTTATTTTTTAGTTTTTATTTTGTTTTTCTTCAATAAACTTACATAAATATAAACACTTTATTAATTCCCGAAATACCCGAAGGTATTGAACATGTCAAAATAAACAATGAAATATAACAGAAAAGAACATACCTGCCACAGGAAAAAACATACCCACCACAGAAAACTACACATCAAAAAAAATCCATAAATTTTTAAGTATATACAAAAATGTAATAATCTAAGCTAGGTTGCTATCATGTTCCACAATGAACAAAATCAAACAAGTGAAAACTGTTTTTGGTACCCTTTGTTAGAATCTGAATTCGAAAGCAGACATTCTGAATTGATTTTGAGAAAATTAGTGATTTTTATTTTGTTCGTTGTAGATCAGGATAGCTTAAGATTATGGCGTTTTTGACAAATTATGTAGGTTCCTACTTAAATGTGAAATAATTTGTTTTTTTTTATTAAGTTAATGGTGCTTACTGTGATATGTAAATTTATTGTAGCAAAACAAAAAAAAATGTTTTCTCCTCGTTTTTTATATTTAATTAAATGTTCTCGAGTTTGAGCCTCTTCGGGCAGGGATTAATATGTATCGATCGATCTCAAATTTCATAGTAATGAGTTATGGATATAAAGGAACTTGATGGGGTTCTGCATAAAAAAAATCTTTTTTCACACATTTTAAATTTACTAAGCACACTAAGCAGGACACTAAGCAAAAATTGAATTTTGATCAGACTTTTTCTATTATTTTCACAACAAACAAAAGTCATAAACTATAACACTCTTACCATTTTAAACCTTACACACAAACCATAACCAATACAAAAATCTAATTGCAGCGTACGATTCCTTTCTCTTGTAACCGATATTTATCCATTACAAAATTAATTATAACATTGGTAAAACCTCTCCCCTTACATTGCATAAACGGCGCTCGGTAATTTACGATCAGAGATATCGAAAAAGAAACGCATGATTAATCGCTCTATCATCACTAAAAACAAATGAAAACTCGGTAGGGGCGTGTCCGATCCCAGTTCTCCAACAACAGACGATCACCGTTTTCAACGAATCACGGAACCGATACCGATCTAACAATTGAAAACGGTATTTCGCAGCACGCCTGAAAATTAGTAATTACTTTTGTACATTTCGTCGTATTAAAATTAATTGAATGACCTTCCTAGGAGGAAAGCTAGGGAGGGAAGATTAAGGATTGGACCAAGCTGTCCCAGATAAACAAAAAGAACGACATTCTCGGCGGAATCTTAATTGTGGCGTGGCTACTTTATGAAGCCATTACGGAGAATTTAAGCATTAATTAACCGAGATGCCTACTAGGGCAATAATTTACAGCTCGGACTGGCAGCCGAGCTCAAAAGGTGGACAATATATGCGCGCAACTAATTTATAATTTAATAAAGCGACATTCCTTGAGGTTGTTTTATTATTATTGTTAACACCGGTGTCGGGTTTCAGGATATAATCAAGAATTCTTGGAATCGTAAAAAGTTCAATATTGTTTTGTTCTGGATGCGTGGTGTGACTGTGGCCTTGACGGAGATAATCGAAAACTCAAAAATAATACGAACAATTAGATGTCGTAACATTCCTCTTACAGTATACCCACGTCATCAATGTTTGGCACTCAAAATATAATAAAACTCTAGAGTTATGTGACAAACTGTATTGAAACATTTTGACAACATTTTAGCTTTTTAACGGGACGAAATTTTACTCCCATGTTTAGTTGCAAGAAAATAAAATCTGTCACTGTTTTTCTTTCTTCAAATGTAGCTTTGGAGTTTAAGGTTCAGGCTTTGAACCAGTAAGCTCCCTGCTTACTGAATACTGTCGAAACAAATCACTTTTTTGATAATTTCAAAAACTGCTGTGCATGTTTGTCATTATTTTTTAAAATGTGATGTAGTAGATTCTTTTTTTCTACTTTGTATTCACAATGCCCACATTGTAACACTGTTTTCGGTGTTACAATTATCAAATTGTAACTTTTTTGTAACGCTTTTAGTAACTTTTTTTTTCTCTGGTAAGCTATCGTGCATCATTCTCGTCAATTAAACATCAAATCCCCCTTTCAGATACAATACAAGGACAACGTTTACCTGAATAAGGAGTTATGCGAAGATCAAACCTACATCGTAGATATGATCGGGTTCAAATACTGCCGCGGGATTGTATATGCGCAGTAAATAGTTTATTGAATATCAGCATGCACGTGGCAAGTTATAGTACATCTAAAGTGTTGAGGATTTCCTAGTTTATCTAACGTATATGTTTTCGGTAACATTTTGGACGGAATTCTGGTCATGCCAATACCGTATTTTTGTTTGTACGCCGCTCCCAATTTCGTCTTAGTTCTAGTTGTGTGCAATTATTTGTGTTACCTCCATCACATGTAATTTTATTAAGTATAATTTATTCTAATAAACTACTTCGCCGAAATTAGAATTTCGTTTCAATTATAACTGCGTGTAAATGTATAAGCCTCAACAACTACCTAGCGAAATTAGGTAGACACCGCTATTAAACGTTAAGTGTTGTAACAATTCTTTAGTAAGTTCTTGTTCTTTGAAGTAACCGCCAAACACTTCTATTCCGACTATTATAATTGGTAGACACTATTTTTAAGGAAACTTTTTAGGTTAGGTTTCTATATCTATATCCTTTATTAACTGGTTGTCATATATAAGTTTTTATCACAGTAGTCGTTGCGGGTTAATAGTGTTGCCCCAAGCTCTGTTGTGATCATATTTGCGCCCCGTTAAGGTAGAGTAAAATTATCCACAATAAGATTTTGTCATGATTTTATCCCAACTTTACGAAGTTGACAGTTTACTACAGTACCAACAGTACTACAACCGGTACCCGCAAAATACCCTAGATTCTAAATATAGTAACAACAATTTCTAAATTTATATTAAATTAGTGACGCAAAGTAGAAAAAATAGTATATTGCACATCTTGGCGCATTCGTTCATTGTTTGAAGCACTCGTCGCTGGTGCTCCTCGTGCCCCCAAACAACTGATTGTACTCAATTGAAAACTTAAGCTGTAAAGCTATGAAGTAGAAATACTACTTTAAAGTTCAAGCATTCATTTTAGCATACGTAAAAAATTATATATTAGCTACTTAAACTACAACAAAAATATCACAAAATGTAAACGACAGGTCATATCTTGATATTCTCCAAAAATACGCAAGATCTCAGAGTTCTTTAGTTATGCTGAAATAAACGCACTACCTTTTTGAGTCACCACGTGATTTCTCTGTTCATAGCATTAACGTTCAGCTTTAAGGTTCAAAAGGGCTTAGTTTGGGATAATAGAATTCTTTAAGTAGACACTTAAAGAATACTTAACACTTAACACACACATAGAGAATTCTATCGTGTCCAAAACAACAAATAAACAAGTGAACAAATGAACGATACAACAAAATAATATTATACATATTAGAATATTTATTATAACAAAATAAGAACAATAGCAGCACACCGCAATCTTACAGTTGATGTTCTCCAGTTCTTCTGTGATATTTGTTGATATTGAAGCGCTATATAAAATGAATTTGGAAAAGATGATGATGATGCTAATGGCAAGGATAATTTAAACTGGTTGCTTGTAGCTTTTGTTACAAATGTAATGGATTTTTTATCTGTTGTAAAAACTCCTGAAATATTGCTCGTAATATCTATTTAATATCTCTATTTAAACACCCACTAAAATGCTGCATATTAAATTTATGAAGGTGGAATTTATTACGTGCGGTTATAAAGCACAACGTTTTATGACAATTATACCGTTTATGTAGTAAACATTGACTAGTTACGTGCTGGTTTATGATCAAAATTCATTAAATGATGATTATTATTATGAGTTATGCTATTCTGTTAGTTTGATAATGCTTCTTTTGCTAATTGGGCCATGCCGCGGTGACGTGTTTGACGCCCGTTTGACGACGATAAACAACCAATGAGCGCTTTTGTTCTTGTTCTGGCGCAACAATTGAAGAAAAAGATGACTCATCTCTTAAAACTGTTGGAGATAAATGTTCAAAATTAGATAAGGTTTATGAAAAACCTTTTTAAATAGGTGTGACGTGCGTTACCAGCGCAACTAATCGCTTGGTTTTAGTAATCTGAACTTAAAAGTTCAACCAGTGGATTTCAACTTGACAACTAACACCACCAGGCAATATGTGTATAATCAAAACAACACAGATTTTGTTTTATTAATTTTTTTTATTGTGACGTAAAATCTGAATCGCACAAAGTGAAAAGCACTTAAAATGAGATATTTAAGCTCCGTTTTCTCCCCAGGAATAACCCAATTTGAGTTTATTTTCAGTTCTTCAGCTGTAAAAAAATTATAGTTTATAATATTTGTCATCAACACCTGTTTTACTGTGTTAATTTCCTGGTGAACGAACAAAACCAATAACCCATCGATCATTAAACTAATAATGCAATCTGCAGTGCACACAATGAAAAATTGATGGGAATAATCATAAATTACCTATCATGTCGATCGATCAGGTGCTCAAAACGAGAACATGACAACAAAAGCGTAATTGTCTTTCGCCGCATCGAACGTAACAAAACAATCTCTATATATCCTATATATACCCTATAAGCTCTATAATCACGGAAGGTCTTCTGCTTCTTCCATTTTTGTCGAAGCGTGGAGCGCCAATCAGTCGGAACGACGCGACGGCATCTCTATAATTTCGCAAATAAATTGTAGCCCGGATTAACAGCGGTGCAAATTGCATGTCCCCCATTTTTAATTTCGCTACTTGGCAATTTCGCGGGACGGTCATTATTGCTTTTGATGATATATTAACTTCCTTGAATAGCTTTAATGTAATTACGTACCGACCGCTAGTATCTGCGGTCCTGTTCTTTCATTTATTTTCCGTCTTGTTACTCCTGCGTTAATTATTAATTATACGCTTCCATGTTGATAATTGATGGTTGATAAGCTGGCGCACATGGTCCATAACGGCTGTTTCCGTAATTGGTCCGTAGTTGGTTCTCTGATTAGTGCATTATCGGATGTATGAGCAGAAATGTAAATCCTGCAAAACAATTCGCAGAAATAGTAAAATGTTATTCATATCATGTTTGCAAAATCTTTGTTGAGCGAAGTATAATTCGAACAGTTATCGGACCAGCAACAGCACTGTAGCAAAAGTACCCAATAGACTAAAGATCTAGGGGAGTTAAATCAGGTGATGCTGCGGGCTAAAGAATTAATTGGTTTACGTGGAGCCACTATTAGGAGCATTTTCTCTGCACCAAATAATGCTGATTGTGTTTTTTACATATATTGAGTTGTGACAAGTTACTTTAGATCATACAATTAACATAAAATTATCTAGGTGTGGAAAAAAAGCCTCTTGGGTTTTGCATATAATTTATTAATATATATTGGTGGGACTAGTTTCGGATCACCGATCCTTCATAAAATTATCTGTACGTTAATATCTCCAGCAATAGTGCACACTATGTCTTTTTGTATGAATGGTTTTTTTGTATATTCGCTAAAATTGACGATCTCTAGATTTTTTTCTCAAGATTTCTCTGCGGTAGCAGATTCATTTATTACTATTTCTTCATTAACTAATTAAAAAAGCCTTACAGCATAGATGTTTCATAAAAAAATCCTTTTATTGTTTTGTGAGTATTTCGGAATCCTAATATTCAATTGTCTTTCTGTGTTCGCCATCATAATCAACGGAATCATTATAGGCGTATTATCAAAGATCTAATTGCAAAATAAAGTACATACATACTAATTGTCCAGTAAAATTTTACTTTTATATAATATATCAAAAGTCCTGAAATAAATAGGGCAGAAAATAAACATTATGTTCGGCATTGTTGCCAATAATTCGTAAACTATAAATTTGACAGTAAAATTATAGTTCTGTCTATTTATACGTCAATATCTCGGAAACGATTATAGTTTGTCTCAAAAGTAGAGGAACGGAAGTGAAAATAATATTCAAAATAGAGGCAAGTGATTGGCTTACGGAAAGACGCGCTTACAAAGCAAAAATCGCACCAAGATGGCGGCCATCAGCTGATTCATATTATCATATAGCCGCCTCGTCTATGCTTGGTGTTGGGAATTTCAAATTAGTATTTTTTTTTATTGAAATCGTTTCTGTAAATAATCGTGTGTGTAAAATGAGCAATCTCGTCAATCCCGTGCCGAGTACGAGTGGTATAAGTGCTACTAAACCAGTTTCGCCACCAAAAAAAAACGTTCGAGGTTAGGATTAGGGCATTTGAAATTAATCAAGAAGCTGAAAAGTGGAAGAGATGTGTAGAACACATTATTAAAGAAGAGGAAAGAATTTGCACATTGGATCAATTAATTGAAGAAACCATGGACCCATTTATTATTTCCCTCGAGAATGATAGTGAATCTGATAGTGACAATTGTTACAGTGGTGGTTGTGATATTTCTTGTGAATAAAGGATTAAAGAAAAATATGAATCTTAATTTAACATTTCAAAAAGTTGTATTTTTATTTGAATTTTAATTAATAAAATTTCAAATATCCTTTGCATGATCAATATAGCAGAAAACGATTCTATAAAACTTGTTGCCTATCAACAGTACCTACTTGAGTGGCCATATGGGCTCTTGTTCTCGGAAAATCGGCGAATTATTTTCAATTTATTTTCACTCTTGTGATATTACTATTGAAAATAAATTAAAAGGGCATGTGAAAGTAAGGCCAACTAATTTTTGCTTCCCACACGTAGTGTAAAGGGAAGGTTGTAATCGAGAAGATTTGATTAAAACATATAAACTACTTCACTACTTCACTGGCATGTCACACTTACGCATTTAAATTTTCCGCCGCAATCATTTTGCCCTAGTGTAAATCGTGTCTTGTTCCGGTGTTCCTCTACTTTTGAGACAAAGTATAGTTATTTAAAGAATCTTATTGTATGGCAACATTTACGAACTACAATTTTGATAACCATAATCTTGTCAGAAAAACTTGTAGTTTCAGAAGTAATCGCAACAAGATGAATTCTCCCCAAATTCTAGCGATGTGCCCATATCAAAGGCTTAGGCCCAATGATTTACAAAAGTCAACAACTTTGTCATAATTGGTCGACAAAGTAACAATTCGTCTTGTTGTATGGGTATAAGCAGAACTTGAGGATATGATCAGAAATGATTGTTTTCATTATTTTGGATGGTAGCGTGAAAGGATGATAAAATTGCTATAATCGTGGAAGTTTTTGATACTTTTTTGTTCAAAGTTCCTTGTAGCAATTTCTGGAAATAGCAGCACCGAAATACAAGAGATAGAGATTTAAGGGAGATTAGAGTTGCTCTATCAAAAAAAATAATAATTTGCAGAACAGGGTTTAAAAAAAGCAGAACAAATGTCAAAAGCCAAGACACAGATTTATTTGTTATTGCAATTAGTTATAAAGTTATAAAAGTTATAAAAGTTATAAAACAACAACTCTCAACAGTCAATCTATGTCAATTGTTGCCAACTTAAGAAAAATAGAAGCACGTTCATTATATTTTAAACAAAATTTGATTTAAAACAGGGCTTTCTGTACCGTTTCAAATAAGTATGTAGAGTTTTTACGGTTTTAAGAATTTTTTCTCGCTCAGGATTGGTATATGCGATTTCAGTTTCTGGAGGGTGGTTTCATAATGCATTGTTCAATTAAAAGAAGTGTCCACTTATTAGAGACTATGAAATAAAAATGGATTTTGGTCGCGTGTTAGACAGTAATGTAATACAACTTCACAGAGTTGTCACTGCTTTGTTCATCATGTGGTAGCATAAGTTCTAGAATGATACTTTAATTTCAGCAAAGTGAGAGAATTTTATCCAATTTGTGTAGATCAAGTTTCAAGCTTTTATTTGAGACTAATTCTATCACGTTGATTTTCAGACATTTTGAGCCAATGTTTAAAAAAAAAATGTGACGTGATCGAGACTGTTTTGGAGACCAGATTCATAATCTACAAAAATAATCTTATAGAAATTATCATCTATCATACCGTTTTGAGACACACCTAGCAACCGTAAGTGGTATATATCTGTTGAGACGCCTGGAGTCACTCATCGCCATTAGAACCCGAGGACGTTGGAATTACAAAGGTAGAGACTGTAGTATCAGTACAAACTCAGAGAAGCTACAATGAAGCTGTAAGCTTCTATTAGTACAGAAAATGGCAGCTAATTGTATAGAAATCCAGATCATCTAACTCGCCACAATACTATTAAATTATGTGTTATTTATGAGCTTTTTGCAAAGAACATCTACAGGCGCCAAAGTTCCTCGGGCTCTGTCTTTGTCACTTCAGCATCTCATTTGTTCTTCAGACATTTTTATGCTGAATCGATCGTGTCAACATCGTATACACGATCCAGTGCCTATCCACGTGGACGATCAATCTACGTGCTTGTCTTCTCCAAGCGAACCGATCTGTTCCTACAAATGCTACATAATCCTCGACTTATTCCTTCCATGTTAATCAACGACGACGACGTGCTGGGGCGTTGCTATTTCGCAACAACAACTTCAACACGGCGAAGGAACAGGCAACGAGATGTCCGCCAGCATCTCTCGCCAGTAAATACCGAGGCGGAAAAAGTGGCCGCGCTCTTGCAAATCAAGAGACGTGTTGTTCCTCGAGTGCTGTTAGCTCTAGGCGTGGCCGCAGTTTAGAGATAGCTGGAGCGAGTGGCTCGACTGGCGGCACGCTACCGCTGCTGGACGGTGCGAAGAGATTTATGGGGCCAGGAGGGCCTCTTTTGCCGCCGAGGGCTGAGCCCCACGGCTACCGCAACAATCAGATACGGCTAGCTGTTTCGGAGGACGGTTAAAAGTGGACACCTCGGTTCCGTGTCATGGTTAATCGTCGCCTTTTTAACACTGATGGCGAAGCAGTGTCGTTATTTACTCTTGAGCTTTTACTTTGTGCTTTTACTTTGTACTACAGTGTTGCTATCTTAAGAGGCTGATATAGGTTGACTTGATACCGTAGTTAAAAAGGTAGAGAGATGATTATTTAAAATATTCTGGTAGAAGTAATTACTTAATACTATATTTTTTTAGTGTTCAAGCAAACATGTGGCTATATTAACTTATTCTTTGTTAATAAACTGGAAAACCCCTGACATACGTACCTGTACAATATGTAACTAGATTTCAGCTTCATATGTGTGGAAGTTGAAAAAAAAATTGGTTTATCCGATTTGGCCCATTCACGAACTTGTCCTTTATTTTTAAGAGATAAGCTGTAGACCAAATGTCAGATCAATTGCTCTAAAATGACGGCAGTTAACGAGAAATAAAAAAAAAGGAGTTAACCGATTTTGCCCATTATCAGCTTGCTTACCAAATTTCAGATCAATTATTTCAAAATTGCGGCAGTTATCGTGTACACAGACAGACGGACAGCTAAATCGATTCAGATTTCAATGCTGAGTAACACATTTCATATGGACTGATTCGTCGTTTAAAATGTAGGAAAATAAGGAAAATAAAATACACCTGAACAACAACTCAAAAACTTTTACCAAATTGTAACAATAAAAAATCTGATGTGGCCAGGCACATGACTTTATCATACTATATATAAAATTAATAGTTTAGCTGCATGAGATTCTATTTGATCGAGATCGGCTATGTCTGCATTAAAATAAAACTAGTAGAACTAGACAGATATCTCGATTAAAGCCGCGTTCGGATATTGTACTCCGTTGACACCGGGTACACCGTCCAAATGACACTTACGTGTTAGTCGGTGTAAAAAGTGTAACGGTGTTCAATATCCGAACGCAGCCTATATTGACAGTAGTATTTTCAAAACATTAGCGTTTGACACTAGCTACTGTCATTAGAATCAAAAAATCTGACATATCCTGGCTACTAGTTTTAAAGCAGTACGACCGATCTCGATGAAATAGAATTTGCTCATGCAGCTAAACTATAAATTCTACCAAAAAATGTCATATACATAAATTATAGAAAATTTCCTCTCCTTTAATTTATTATTTAACTATTTTGACGACATTACACAAATTGCGGCTCATTTACAAAATCTTCGAAAAATGCTAAGAGTAAACCACCAGTTCCTTTGGCCCCTTTTCAACAGAAAGCTTTTCAGCTCTAAGTTTGGTTATAAAACTTCTAAATATGAAGTTTTGTCCCGATACCTTTAGTAGTTCCTCCGTAATCGTCGCCACAAAAACGGGTACACACACACACACACACACATACACACACACACACAGACATTTTCTTGTACCTTGGTCAAAAATGTTCAGGGGACCCAAAAAGACATATTTCCGCTAAAATCTCAAAAAATTTTTTTGGCATGATTACAATACTTTACATACTGCGTATGATAAAGTAAAAATAGATACAACTTAAGTAGTAGTATAAGAAAACTAATTTACGAGTAGAACAATAAAAAATAATACAAATAAAAGGAATAAACAAATGAAGAAACAAATAAATCCATATAAAACTTTTTATTGATTTTTTTTAGAATGTAAATTTAATTCTCAGGAGAAGTTAGAACCGTTTAAAATACGGTTTGTTAATATTTCAAAGGCTGTAACTTTTCAAGGAACTGAAGAGAGAAATATGCGTATGAAACTTATTACTTTTTGCGAAAAAAAAATGGGAGAGAAGTATAATAATCTTTCTCTCTGCTGTCATGTAGATATATAAAATAGCACAATATTTATACTTCCATAGATTCATGCCAGAAAGCAGATATTTTTCAATAATAGATGAAAATGATATGATAGATGAAAAGCTTTAATTATCAGAGCATTGCTTATGGGAAAATCAAAAGTAATAGAAAAATTAACTCAAAATGTATTTCAAGAACTCGGAGATATAATAGTTCAAAGACACTGAATGCGAAAATTTAAGTATTTGACCCCATAAAACCAAGTTTAGTGTGGTTCAAAAATGCATTGCACAATTTTTTGTGCTGATAGAAAGCAACGATCCCCCCAAATCGTTTCCAAATCCAAAAAAAGTGGACACGTATTTTTTTTTTCGAAATTTTGATTCTTAATGGTACCTGTCGAGGCTTCAAATTTACATAAGAAAATGCATGGGAAAAAGAAATTTTTTGCTATTTTTCGAATAATTGTCCGGGGTTTGTGAAAACTTTAGATTAAAGTTATAGGACTTGTTGAGGACTTTCCAGTAAAGAATTTGAGGTAATATACATATCACTTTGACGCCCCCAACCCACCCCCACAATGCCCTGAAAACTACCATTGAATGAAAAATGTACATTCTTCAGAAAATTAACCTTCTAATTACTTCATTCTCTTTTTACTTTATCATACGCAGTATGTAAAGTATTGTAATCGTGCCAAAATAATTTTTTGAGATTTTAGCGGAAATATGTCTTTTTGGGTCCCCTGAACATTTTTGACCAAGGTACAAAAAAATGTCTGTGTGTGTGTGTGTGTGTGTGTGTGTGTGTGTGTGTGTGTGTGTGTACCCGTTTTTTGTGGCGACGATTCCGGAGAAACTACTAAAGGTATCGAGACAAAACTTCATATTTAGAAGTTTCATAACCAAACTTAGAGCTGAAAAGCTTTCTGTTGAAGAGGGTCCAAAGCAACTGGAGGTTTAGTCTTAGCATTTTTGAAAGATTTTGCAAATAAGCCGCCATTTCTGGAATTTCGTCGAAATAGTTAAATAATAAATTAAAGATGAGGAAATTCTGAATAATTTATCACTATGACATTTTTTGGTACACTCAATAGTTTAGCTGCATGAGCAAATTCTATTTCTACGAGATCGGTCGTACTGTATGAAAACTAGTAGCCAGGATTTGTCAGATTTTTTATTCTAATGACAGTAGGTAGTCTTGGTGTCAAACGCTAATGTTTTGACAATAACTTCTGTCAATATAAGCTGCGTTCGCATATTGCATTACACTTTTTACACCCAATAACACGTAAGTGTCATTTGGACGTTGTACCCGGTGTCAACGGAGTACAATATCCGAACGCAGCTTTAATCGACATATCTGTCTAGTTCTAGTAGTTTTCTTTTAATGCAGACATGGCCGATCTCGATCAAATAGAGTCTCATGCAGCTAAACTATTAATTTTATATATAGTATGATAAAGTCATGTGCCTGGCCACATCAGATTTTTTCTCATAGAAATCATTACTATAACTCTAGTTGAATGTTTATAAACATTTGTCAGGTAAATTCCATTTGTTTAAACAAATTCTATTTGTTTAAATTATTTGCTTTTTTCGAAACTCCGTCGGACATCTGTTTTCTGAGTTCGAAAATGCAGTTTATTATCATAGAGTGACATTATTCATTAACCAAATTCTTCCTATTGTTTAAACAATCAATTATTATTAATTTTCAACTGTTGTTCTAATTATGGTAGAACTCAGCTTTTTTGTGAAATTAACTTATAAATTTCATGTTCGAGGTATCTTGACTATGTTATTAGCTAATAAACCCATATTTGTTTAAACAAATTCCATTTGTTTAAACAATTTTTTTGCAATTCTCCTAACATTCATTTTTTTAGATCGGCCTGGTCAACTGTTATTGTCAAGTGACATCATTTATATTTTGGGATAATTTCCATTGTTTAAATAATAAAATATTTTTCAAATGCATAATGGTGATATTAATATCAAAATATTAATGGTGAAATTTATAAGTTAATTTCTCAAAAAAGCTGAATTTTCTACCATAATTAGAAAAAAGTTGAAAATGAATTATAATTTATTGTTTAAACAATAGGAGGATTTATTTAATGAATAATGTCACTCTAAGATAATAAACTGCCATTTCGAACTCAGAAAACAGAATTCAGACGGATTTTCGAGAAGAACGGTTTAATTAAACAAATAAAATTTGTTTAAACAAATGGAAATTAACTGACAGATGTTTATAAACATCCCACTAGACTTATAATAATGATTTCTATGAGAAAAAAAGAGAATGAAATAATTAGAGGGGTCAATTTTCTGAAAAATCAACATTTTTTTATTTAAGGATAGTTTTCAGGGCACTGTGGGGTCGGGTTGGGGGCATCAAATCCATATCTATGATAGGTTAAATTCTTCCTTGGAAAGTCCTATACAAGTCCTATAACTTTAGTCTTAAGGTTTCCCAAACCCCGAATAATTATTCGAAAAATACCAAAAAATGTCTTTTTCCCCATGCATTATCTTATGTAAATTTGAGGCCTCGACAGGCACCATTAAGAATCAAAATTTCGCAAAAAAAAATACGTGTCCACTTTTTTTTTTTATTTGGAAACGATTTGGGGGGATCGTTGCTTTCTAAATAAAAATAGCCAATTTGAACCACCCTAAGGTACATAGATCATGAAGTAGGTACATTTGATTGATTTCGCCTGCAAAAATTCGAAAACCAATTTTAACATCTTTTTTTTTTAATTGAGAATTCAATTTGTCAAAACTCGGTTTTTGTGTAAACCCTACTGAGAAGCAGTGTACAGCGGTACCTCATGTACCTCATGTTTGTTGATGATCTGCCGACATCTTCTATAATCATCAAGTAGCTTTATTGAGAAAGATGCAAGAAATCTTTGATAATTACTCTTAAATGTAATCTTTTCTATAGTCAACCCATCTCTCATCTTGATATGACGGTCAAAACATTGTCTTGGATGTAGCTACACTCTTGACAATACAATAAAAGCAAAGTATTTGGTGACCTCTCCTTAAACCTATGAATGTCCTAGTCGAACACACAGTAATTTGCAGACAAATGGCAAAGCGACGACGGACCTGATTGGAATGCAGGTTGTGGCTGTGCGGCACCGCTGGACGCCGCGATGCCTTTAGCGGTCGTAATTGCACTTGCATTTATGCCAATGGTAGCTTTTAATGCGGTCCTATAAAGTATAATTTTTAATGTTGTCTTTTGTTTTGTTTCAGCAGAAGGTCAAGTTCTGGTTCGCCACGGGAGGCGCCGGGTTCTGCCTGAGCAGATCGTTGGCGCTGAAAATGGTCCCAGTTGCGAGGTGAGTCGCTTATTTTATGGCTTAACATGTGATATCGTTTTGGGTGGGAATGGGATTTGTTACTAATTGGAATACTCAGTAAGTTGAGTATTGATGCTTATGCTAAGTCGGTTTTAATGGTAAACTGCTTACTTTTTAAAACAATCATAATTTTGATGATGTTATCATGATACGCCATGACTGTGACTGGCTGTTATGTGCCTAACATTAGTTGTGGGTTTACCCATAGCACCGATTATAACTTCAGTTCTGCTTGATTAGTATCAAGAAAACTTGGGTGTCTATTTCAAAGCCAAAGTATTTGAAGGCTTGGGATGCTGATTATTGTTTTGATTTCGTTAAGTTTTATGTTTTACATGTGTATTCACAACAAGATTTCATGTAAAAGGGGATTCAAGTCTGCTGACAGCGGAATTGAGACGCCGGGAATCTAAAAGGGTCGTATATCGGCGTAAAAGAGGGCGTACAGTTGACAAACAGTGGGGTTGAGGTCATAGATGTCGTAACAAAAGATGTTGTACAGTAAAGGGGAAATGGGAGATCCTTGTGGAACACCTTGTTAAGGATAAATTAGGGACCAGAGATAGATGTGGCGGATTTCATGCTGGAAACTCGGTACGAAAGGGATTGAATAAAATCCTGCCGATCCTTGTTTGTTTTAATGTGCGGTTTGGAGGTTCGGTCTGGGGATAAAGAGGGGTTCTTTTTTGTGTTTGCATTGGAGCAATATTAATGAAATAAACCACAAATTCGGTAAGATATTACTTCTTTAATTAAAATTTATTTAATTTTAAGATTAAAGTTAGTAGTGTTTAAAACTAAATATAGTAATGTCATGTAAATAAAATTATAGTAATGTCCACTGGCCCACCGTCTCAGTGGGCCAGTAATTTTTGACAAGCAGATAAGATGACGGAAGTAACTAAATTAACACGCATAGAGCCCTAAACCCACAAAAATGTTCTAAATATAAAAGTTGAAGTTGGTGATTATTAATGTAAGAATTACAAATTCTTATATTTACCTTAATTGGCTCTGGGGAGCATATCTTTTATGATAGAATTCAATTCGTATTTGTCGCATATAATATCTACCACGCCATTTAGTTTGATATCATAAAATTTGAAAGTTTTTTTTATGCAAGACATACAATGTTAATACAACTGAATGCAATAAAAGAAACATCTACTAAATGTCAGAGAAAAAATATACAATTTTCTTGAAAAAAAATGTCTCCAATAGCAACAAAACTAAAAACTGTGCACTAGAATTAACGAAAACACTGTGATTTAAACATTATATGTCTAAAAGAACAATTAAATAAAATCGTTAAAAAATGAACCGAGTTCCAGAAAAACCAATAAAAAGTACTTTTTTGGTGCGTATATAATTTCTAGCTATCTAGTTAAGGGGCGGTTCTCATGTAACAGGTTGAAAAAATCAAAATTTTTTTTTTTCATATTTTGAAACCTTGTAGTCTATTCAATAATCCCCTGAAACTGTTTTTTGATTCTCGCAAGTCATATCATATTCGCCGGTCGAAATTTCCTGCATTAATGCGGCGCAAAGCGATGTTTTCATTCAGAAGATAATTCTCCGTGACATGACGCTTTAAAATAGGAAAGTGATATTTGGATACAATATAGAGAACGAATATATACAGGGTGTTAGTAAATAAGTGCGACAAACTTCAGGGGGTGATTCTGTATGAAAAAATAATGACAGTTTGCTATATAAACGCATGTCCACAAATGCTTCGTTTCCTGAGATACGAGGTGTTTAAGTTTTTCTTAATAACTGACGAGTAAATCTTGTGTTTGAGGGAGGTAATTTTCAACATTTTTTTGTAGCTTTGCGCGTATTTAAAATTTTATTAGTATTATTTTCTGTTATTGTTTTAGTTTAATGTTATTGTATAAAATAGTTCTTTAAAAAAATGAGATCATTAAGATGTTTTATTTTTTTGCATAAAAACAGTGCCCCCCTACGAAAAAAAGGCAGAGAGAGATTTTTTGTCACAAATTGAACGAGAAATTCCAATTTTTAATTTGAAATATCCCAGTGGCGTACCATTTTTTTCTTTAAAAAAATTGATATCGTTACCGGTTTGCGCGCAATGATGAACATAAAATTCTTAATTGCATGTCAAAAAACGGACAATAACTACCTCTTAAAACCCACTAAATCTCATTTGCATATCTCGACCGGTTTCAGAGCAATAAATAAATCGTCAGTTTTTAAGAAAAACTTTAACACCCCGTATCTCAGAAAACGGAGCATTTGCGGACATACGTTTGTATAGCAAACTGTCATTATTTTTTCATCCAGAATCACCCCCTGAAGTTTGTCGCACTTATTTACTAACACCCTGTATAGGTGCTTGGGTTGAGTAAATTGTTATATTTCAATGAATTCATATAGAAAAGGAGTTTTAAAAAGTATCATGTTGCTACCTTCTAGTGTAGAGTTAACAACACCGATGCAACTACCGCGTTTTTCTAGAAACACGATCTTTCAAACTGGCATGCGCGATTACTTTTAAATCGTTTAACGGATCGAGTCAAATTCGATTTTCTTTCCGTTAAAGAAAATACTTTTTTGGAGGCTGAACCTCATAATAAGTAAAACTTTTAAATAATTATATTATTTATACCGATTTGAAAAAAAGCTGTACAAAATCGAACTTAAAATTCAAATGGTAACCATTTTGTCAATTTTCAACTTTTTTAACTAAATGTTGGTTTAGCCTCCAACTAATTTCATGTGTACTCACAGCGTTTTTGAAATTTCTATTTCTGGTTATTTTTATAGGAGCTATCGTGCACGTCGTTACGAAAAGCACGCCGCGCAGGGCCTGATACTTCCTACAACAGTATCCACTTCTTGCATATAGTTTTTTCTGGCACAATTTTTTTTTGGACTGTAAAGTATAATAAATATATAGCAAATGAACAAGTATTGATCTATCTTACAATTTGTTTGAAAGACTGTTCCAAAGTTGAGCTACTTTTTAAGTCTCTATATGAGAACCTCCCCTTAAAGCCATTAAAGTTGAGTGTACTTCAATAATCATGATGTGTATTTTAACGTTTCCACATGTCCTACAATATGGCAGAAACGGGTCATTTTAGGACCCATGGTAATTTGGCTTTTTTACTTATTTTGGTGTCTACCACACGTACACCAAACATGTCATCATGTTATGTCTTAAAACAGTGTCCACGTTCCGAACCTGTCAACTTCCAATGATCTTCCTCATGGTTAGATTTCGTTACCCTGTGTTTACCGGGCATAGTAGAGTAGAAAAACTAAGAAAATATTTGGGATAATTTAACCATACATGTATAATTCCTCAACTCTAGCCTGTATATAAGTAATTTTTAGTAATTATCTTTTTCTTTTAAGAAAAAGTGGTAAACTTGTTTTGTATGTATAATTTTGAAAATAAAAATCATCATATTGCGCTACACTCAACTACTAGTGGGACTATTCGAGAGATCTAGCGCAAATATAGTGACAGATGTGGACAGTTTGTAAATGCTAATCCGTTACTCTTGTACTTCGTTCACATTATTTAGCATTTTCTCTCGAAGAACTACCCCTACTGTATCCTACTCATTGTCATTTCATTCGCTGAGTTAAGTTCCTGTTCCTTCTTTCCTAAGGTCCATTCCATTTTGATGGTTTATTAATATTTCGTCCATGGACTATTCCAATATCTCTCATCTCCAATTCTCACAACGTGTCAAAACGACTTAAATTTTGAAACTTTTTAGGCGATATTTTCAGTTCCTTTGTTATCTGTTCTTCTGCCACTTCTTTGGTACTGTTACCTGGGTCATTTTACGTGTATCTTGACAAATTAATAATACGCTGAGGTTTTGGTTGATGATATTTTTTGTTATAATTATAATATTTTATATTATTTTATTTGAAATCTCGCAAAACGGTTTCGGGTTTCCCCATCTTCATTGATGCAAACCTGTAAAATATCTTAATACATAAGGGACCATGCATATTAAAAAGGGGTTCGTGAGTAAAAAATAGTCTGAAATCAACTAATACACGTCAAACTTTTAACGCGTTTTACTCGATAACTACTTTTTACTCACTAACCCCATTTTAATATGCAGGGTCACATTCTGAGCATTTTCAAAAACTCTTTGTTTGCTTGTCGTGCTCGGTTGTTCAGCTCCCCGTTTCATTAATAATTTTATAGTGCGTCATAGACATTTGCAGCAAATTGATACTTGCTCAACGTCTGTATGATCCACAATTAGTGCCACATATTTGCTATTATTACATATTATGACTTGCTCCATTGGTTTTGTTCTTACGTTTCCTCTGCAGCAAACAGAACTATAATCATCTGCAAAACACAGACTTGAAAATAGTTACCAGAGCTTCTGCCTGGTATAAAAATCCTTCAACACGTCTTATCTTATTTTTATCCACATCGACTTACCGTTTAATTTATGTTAATTACATCGCAAGAAAATATCAGAACCTAAGATCATTAAGAACTAAGCTGCCCGCGCTATAGATCCATGGATGTAACTATGTATATTTTCATCCGCTGGTGAATGATGATGCGGGGAAGATTAATGATATTAGGATGTACATGGAAGCTACCTCGAGTTGTGAGCATTGCATAGCGTTCTGTTATAGATAGTTGTCTGCGGCTGTGGCAGTTAATCTTATTATTCCGTGCGCATCGGCCTATATCTCACGTAATGGAAGGAAGGGTCCGTCCGTCCGTCCACCTAATGTTAATATAGAAACACTGGGACGTGGTAATCGTTGTTGGCAGGCTAACTGGTTAAATTGTAAACAGGACTGACAGTGGCGAGATGGAATTATTTGGGACGATGTTAGATGGATTTGGGGTCTAAATTAAGTGCATTGTCAAATAAATATCGCTACACTATTGATACGTTACATCATTAACCCAAACTGACAGGGTGTTTCAGAAATAACTGCTAACCTTATGGAGCATATGCCCAAGGTCGTAATAAACATGTTTTGTCAAATAACGGATGGTCCAACTTCACGCATTCGTAAGAAAAATAATAATAATAAAAAAAAAATAAAAAAAATGAGTCCGACCCGGTCCAGCTCAAGAAAATCGTCAACAGTCTGGGTTGTGTTTGGGTGTGTTTGCGTAGTGATTTGTGTAGTACCAAGGAGCGTCCGCCCGATGGCAGTTGTATGCGAAGGATGGCGTTAAGTCGCGTTGTTTTGCTCCTTCAAGGTTAGTCGCTATTTCTGAAACACCTGTGTTATTGTTGCTGCACCAGAAATGGCAAAATTCTATCGTTGTAATTTCTGGCAGACCCTGACTTAATACAATGAGGACTTAACTGACTTAACTGACTTAACACGAATTATAAGTTCATATTATTAGACTTAGTTAGGACAGTATTATTCTATTCAGACGGTAGGAAATTGAATAGCAAAAGATTTTTGTAGGTATATACATGCGTAACGTTTGCTTAATAGGATATATAGCTTCCACAAGTACTTATTATGGTTATGCTAGATTATACCGTGCATCCAATTAGCTGAATATCCAATTAAGAAGACATTCGCAATAGGAAGTGGATGAAAGTAAATTAACACGCGCCCAACGCATATGCCTTACATGTATAAGTTTATGAGATCGTGTGCATAATTTTCATTAATTTAATCTTGTTAATTTGAATATTTTGTTTTGCATTTGCCGGATTAAAATGAAATATCCTGTTGTCCATCTAGTTAGTAACACATTTAAAGTTCTTTAATTTGCAATAATATTTGGACGATATTTGACCCGTTTTGACTTATTGTTTTTTGAAACAAAGGTGTATGTGTATGGATTACTGAGCGGACGGCTATCGATTTTAACACTTATTTTAAATTTAGTATTTTTTAAATATTTCTGAATAATGTAAGTTAACAAGTTTTCTTGAATGACATGTGTTAAACAGTAAACTGTTTAATTAAAAGACCTTGTATGGATAATGTAAGTATTAATGAGTAAGTATTTTTTAATATAGCTGGAAAAACTAGCTTCAAAAAGATAGCTTGACTACTTTTCGTGTAGCTAAATTGTTGTCACCATTGGCACTCCGGACCATAATTAATAAGTTTTGAGTGGGTGTCTAACAGTACACCCTGGAACAGTGTCTTCATAAGTTTTTATGTTCCACTGAGCTTGTCAATGAACATACTCTCCAGATGACTGCCAGTTCCGGTCCATCGGAAGTTGATATCAACTTTCTTATATTAAATGGAAAAATTATGTTTATTTCATTTTTTGTTTCCACGTATCATAATTTATCGACTTGTATCGGGGTTTCCTATGCCACAATTTTTTAAATATTTTGATTTTCCTACTTTTTTGTTGATTTTTGCGGTATCGTTTCAGATTGATATATGTAGGTTATTATTGAAGCTAATTGTTCATGTTTGATTACTACATACTTTATACAGTGTGTCCACGAAAGTCCGCACCATATGGAAAATATTTTTATTCTGTATTTCTCAGAAAATTTTATTCTTTATAAAAGTTGGCGGCTCGTATGAAACCAAAACTGCAACCGTCAAATATGTTAATTTCGGTGCCATATACCAAGCGATTCAGAATATATGAATTTGTGATAAGAGTAAAGTACCTGTATTTTCATTATTATCGATAAACTTTATTTGGAAATGTTGTTTAGAAGTAAAAATTATATTCAAATATGAAGTCAGAGCCACCTACCTTGAAAAAAAATATTTTCAGTTTTTTTCTTAATTATTACTTTCGTGACAAATATTAGTAAATGCCAATGGTACTAAAAGGTTCTTTTTAATCTATTTTTTGGAAATTTGAATACATTTTTTATACTTTTTGTTATTTTGGTATGATAACTAATGTTTATTTAGAACTAACGCAAAATTACTTATTTTCTTGGTGCGAAGTTGATATTTCACCCTGTAGATTTTAATATATCATACAATAACTAATTCAGGAGCGTGACTTACCTTTTATTCAGTTAATATTATTGACTGTGGATAGGTTTATAATAGTAGTTATCCATCTACTCCGAGCGATTCTCAAGTGGTGGTACGCGCGGTACTACCACTTATGAAATTTTATTTTCACTGATAATATCTTAATAAACATAACTGAAATCTCAATCAATTGTGTCTTGAATCAATTATTTTATGCAAGAATGTATCTTCTTATGTACAGCAGCACAAAACGCACCAATAACCACCTAAGTATAGGTTCTTGTATAGGCAACCCAATGATACAAAAAAGAAAGAATATGAAACAAACAGTTTATTTTCTTTATGCAACATTGTTTAAATTTTAAAATAAGCATACACCACTATCACAGGTGGATATGAAAAACAAAAGCATTATCCAGACATTATCCGTTTAATCGTACTCACTGCAGTTTACGTTAGTTTATGTGCTATAACTTTTAAAACCATGCTTACACTACAACAAAATGTTGAAATTCTTTTAATACATGGAGAAAATGGACCGCACCGAGATGTTGCTGCTATTTTCAAGACATCCACACAACCAAATTGCCCATTCAACCATTTCCAGGATAATGAGAAAAATCAAAGAGACTGGGTCTGTTGAAAATAGCTTCAAGAAACCCCACAAAAATATGTTGCCAAAATGAGGAAACAAGTTTGCCAGTGTTGCAAGAAGTAATCGAGCATAAAACGACTTCTGTTCGACAAATTGCTTCACACAGCCAATGCAGTAAATCAAAAGTACATAAAATAATAAAACTAAACAAGTATCACCCTTATAAACCAAAATTTATAAGCCTACACTAAAGAGATTTCCACATCAGGTATGACTATACCATCTGGTTTGAGGTGAATATGAAAGAGAACATAGTTTTTTTTTAAATATTTTTTGGACAGATGCGGCAACATTTACATCAAATGAGACTGTTTCTTCAGAAAATTGCCGGTGGTGGACACATGAAAACCAGAACTTTACAATAGAATGCCGAGATCAGTACCATTTTAAGACTAATGTGCTGTGCGGTATTTTGAATAATCAAATATTTGGGCCTTTTTTTTTTCGTCAAAATATAAATGGGGAATTATATCTTCAGTTCCTGAACAGAAAGTTGTCACCTTTTTTGCCGTTAATTCAAAGGGCGTTAATTTAGTTCCTGCTTGATGGTGCGCCCATATACACAATATAAACTCTGTCTAGAACATTTTAAATCATAAATTTAGCCATCGCTGGATAGGCAGAAATTCGGAATCAAGATCCTGTCCACCTAGATCCCCGACTTTACCCCGTTAAATTTGTTTTTGTGGGTTTACGTAAAAAATAACGTATACAAACACCGACCATTTAGAGATATAAATCATTTAGAGGAAACTATACAACATTTTAAGTAGTAGAAACAAAATAAGTTCATAGATAATAAATTAGCATTAATAACATATTCATAATAGTTATTAACTTAATAACGGGCAAATCAGTCATAATTAATTCAAGAAACAATAGATGTTTGATGCTTTAGTTATTTTTATTAAAATATTATCAGTGAAAATAAAATTTCATAAGTGGTAGTACCGCGCGTCCCACCACTTGAGAATCGCTCGCTGTAGATGGATAACTACTATTATAAACCTATCCACAGTCATTAATATTAACTGAATAAAAGCTAAGATACGCTGCTGAATTAGTCATTGTATGATATATTAATATCTACAGGGTGAAATATCAACTTCGCACCAAGAAAATGAGTAATTTTGTGCTAGTTCTAAATAAACATTAGTTATCATACCAAAATAACAAAAAATATAAAAAATGTATTCAAATTTCCAAAAAATAGATTAAAAAGAACCTTTTAGTACCATTGGCATTTACTAATATTTGTCACAAGAGTAATAATTAAGGAAAAACCGAAAATATTTTTTTTCAAGGTAGGTGGCTCTGACTTTATATTTGAATATAATTTTTACTTCTAAACAACATTTCTAAATAAAGTTTATCGATAATAATGAAAATAAAGGTACTTTACTCTTATCACAAATTCATATATTCTGAATCGCTCGGTATATGGCACGGAAATTTACATATTTGATGGTTGCTGTTTTGGTTTCATATGAGCCGTCAACTTTTATAAAGAATAAAATTTTCTGAGAAATACACAATAAAATTCTTTTCCATATGGTGCGGACTTTCGTGGACACACTGTATATGGTCTTTTACAATGTGTACAAAATTTTCAGCTCAAGTGTTACATTTTCGTACTTTAAGAACTAATTTTTTTTTCAAATGAAAAATGGAAATATACCGGTGTTCCCTATATCTATCTTGCCTTCATTGAAAACAAAATTTATTGTATAAATTAATAGTAGTTTTATTTTAATATTAGCTATAGAGATCAAAGTCGATGTATTTTGATAGGTGGAACCAAAAAATAGAATAATAAGAAATAACGACTACATTCAAACTTCAATAAGTCGAACTTCGATAACTCGAATTTTTGATAACTCGAATCAAATTGGTTGGCGTTAGCGGCAAGAGTGACAACTATCTGTAATTTTTCGAACTTTTATTACTCGAATATCATGACAACTCAAACTGATTATTTGGTACAACCTTCAATAAGCCGAATTTTCCTGGAAATCACCTCACTATACGTGGTTTAAATGCTCGTTTTATAGCATAACGATGTTTCTGTTTTACTTCTTGTGTGTGTTTTATTAGTTGTTATTAAGTGGAAAACAATATATTCTGTGTATTTGATTTATCACACTACAGTAGAGCGTCGATAATCCGAACCTCGGTAATTCGAACGTTCGCTAATCCGAACGCCCAAAAAACAAATAATAAAAAATTAAATCACTAAGTAATCGAGTAAAAAGCCATTTTTGTCGATTTCTGTTTACAGAAATATTGCTTTTGCTTTATATCTGGTATCCAATACTCGTATTTTTCTACTATTTAGCTGCAATATTTGATAATCCGAGCAATTTGATAATCCGAACCCAATTAGTTCGGATTATCGACGCTCTACTGTATTTTTATTAGAGCTGATATGTCAGTAAAATGTACTTTAAGGTGGCGTTTAAATTGGAAATGCAGTTAAAATTTCAATCGGCTATTATATTACATATGTATGTTCAAGTTTGTGCATTAAAAATATACGTTACTAGAGTGAACTTTCTATCTTTGCTAATAATGAAAAATACCTGACTCAATTCTGTCAAGTGTAGGTGCCAAATTCTGTGCATATCTGTGTGTTTTAGTTGATCGCAAGAAGACTACAACATAGCCACCAACAATCTTAAAATCCGTCACCTAGACTCGACAGAATTGAGCCTGATAATTTTTGTATTATCGGCAAAGTTCACTTTAACTTATAATTTGAATGGAAATACCTTATCATTTCGGTGTAAATCTTATTACAAAATTATGAAGTATAGTTGGTTGCCTACTCAAGTGGTTCACGAAATAATGGTATTCCGGCAAGAACGGTGTCTACTATTTCAAAAAAAACTAAGCAAACATGATAATATTGTTAAGCTCTACAGATCTACATCCGAATATGTATGTACAGCTCGACAATGACAGCAAAATAGATGCAATAGAAGATGATTTGCAACAACCACCTACAAGCTGGTTGCAAACTCGTTGAAATTTGTTAAACGTTTTGAGTTCGTATTTAGAAACCAATAAACATACAACCAATTTATTATTTGTATAATTGCTTAGTAACAATGAATCTCTTTTCAAAATTAAAATAGCAAGTTTCCTCGTCAGTCAGAAATAACCGACTTTTTACCCAGAAATAAAAAGTATGTATATACAGTGTGTCCCACTTAAGAGTGTAACACCTCCATATCTCTTTTATTTTTAGTCCAATTTTAGTATTTTTTGTTTCACATATAGAACACATATTGCTCTATTTACTGCCCAAAAACCAATTGCCTTCTTTAAATGCAAAGCACCTTGTGATGGCAAAATAAATGGCAAAAATCAAGAAATCACTTTAGGGTTTTTTTTTATTGAAAAATCTTACTAGTAATAATTGTTCAGAATTGCCCAAATATCCCAAATCCAAAATTTCATGAAAATTAAAAAATATTGAAATTTTCTTCAAAAATAATTTCATGTCCGTAATTATTATTTGCATAGGCAGCTGCGCTTAAAAAAAGTGTGCTATGGAAATTTTGTTTGAAATAAAACCTGAACTGTCAAAGTGCTTTGTCGTATTTAATTATTGTCTGAATAATAATGCTTATGCTCGCCGAAAAGGTGAAAATAATCAGTTTTGTCGGTGATAATGCGCGATCAGCAAGGTAAGCAGCTGAAGCACTTTGACAGTTCATGTTTTATTTCAAACAAAATTTCCACAGCACACTTTTTGAGCGCAGCTGCCTATGCAAATAATATTTACGCCCTTAGAATTATTTTTGAAGACAATTTCAATATTTTTTCATTTTCATGAAATTTTGGATATAGGGTTTTTGGGCAATTCTGAACAATTATTACTAGTAAAATTTTTCGATAAAAAAATCCCTAAAGTGATTTCTTGATTTTTGCCATTCATTTTGCCATCACAAGGTGCTTTGCATTTAAAGAAGACAATTGGTTTTTTGGCAGTAAATAGAGTAATATGTATTCTATATTTGAGAGACAAAATTTCTAAAATTGGACTAAAAATAAAAAAGATATGAAGGTGTTACACTCTTAAGTGGGACACACTGTATGTACAGTTTTCAGCATAGGAAATCCGTATGAAACCCTACTTATGGTGTTATTCTTGGGTAAAAGTGTACATATGAGTAGATACATTTTAAAGTACATAAGTAACATAATATGTGTATGTAACGCATTTTTACTCTAATAAATGCACACATAAATATTATATACATTATGTCTCTTATTTAATAACTCGAAGTCTTGATAACTCGAACTTTTTTTATGGCAAGTCATGGCTCTAGTTATCGAAGTTCGACTGTATATAATTTCATTTAAAATAACAAAGTTGACACAAACTTCCGGTAGGTTGGAAGTGGCAGTCGCCATGACAGTTTTTAATTTAAAAGTTCGAATCGAGTAGATTCTGATTCCGCAATAGTGGAAACTTCTCATAAACTCAGAAACTTCTCATAGAACATTTTAGTGATACACCCTGTATATTGTTTCTGAATATCTAATATGCCTTTTACTATTATCTCGAAAACTTAGTTTCTTTGGAAAGCTGGTAATTATTAAAATTCTACCTGGTAAAAAGTATATATTTTGCAAATTGAAGACTGTTTATCTATAAATATAATTTTCTCTCTACTATGTATGTTAGTTTATCCAAATAGAATTTAGAAAATGGAATGATCTAGAGCGTCTTAGAGAAGATAGATGACATCTACTAGATACATCTCTAGATACATCTACCTAAGTATAAATAAGGTCAATTTAAATGAACAGTACTATAAATAAGCAGGGGACCATGATTTGAATCCAAGTCTGGCCGTAGTCTTAATTTAATGTAGATAGTTTCCCCTCATCCGCCATTATTTTTATTTTTTTTTTGAAATGACGTTATTTGAATGTACCAAAGAATGATTTATTTAAAATTGATACAAAACACTAATCTGGCTATTTGAAACCACAAATCCGTATCGTCCAAAAGCAAAAACGGAGACGGTCGTAACATTCGATCGAATTTGCCGATAGAAACGTCAAACCATCCGAATGCCACTCCGTTGACGGGCCACAGATCCAGAATGACTCCCATAACGAAGACAGCGTGCCCTCTCGCCGGGAAGATAAACAAAAAAGCAAAATAGTCACCGAGAAAAAGAGCAGCAGGCGAAAAGAGCGTCTCTATTGTGGCGGCGAACAGTACGAATTTAATCAAGATGGTGAATGACGTCTCCGAGCCGACAAAAAGCGCCACCGTCGCCTACTGACGTTTCGATTCGCCTCCATCTCCACCTCCAAACAACAACGAAAAGCGTCCTCTAAGCGGCCGCGGCGGGGGAGGGGGTTGATTTGGCGAATCGGTGGGAAGGTCGAGATAATTGGGTTAAAGTAACACGGCCGCGATTTTGACTATGCCAAATATTCGGAGATCGTTAGCCAGTGGCAACGGCATTAACGAGACAATAAAGTATGGCGGATCCACCGCCGTTGTTGTTGGTGGAACGTCGAAATTCACAGGGAAAAAGGTATTCGGTAATGAGTACTCTGTGTTTGTGCCGGCCGCCGGAATGGGTAGATTAAAGGACTATGGAGGCGCGGCATTCGTTTAATTACGAAAGGGTTTGATGTCCTTACGCTTCAAATAAACGCAGAAATGCCTATTTTTTAAAATATTGGTTGGGTTCATGCACGGCGACAAAAACATATTGTAAATGAACAAATTTCTTTGATAATCTCCACCATTCAAAAATCATTTCAACTATTCAGTCTGGTAAATTGAGAATGTTAGCGTTGATGCGCAACTGCCACCATTCTATTGCCTTTTGCATAACATGTGGGGGTATGTTCCAGGCTTATGGAAATTCTCCCCGTTTTCTACTTTATCTGCTGCAGCATACACACAACGAAACGTTTTCTCAATTCAAAGCAACCTTTGTTAATCCAAATCAACGGCTGTTTTATATATATGCAAGAATATATATCGTTCATTGAAGAAACCGTTGTTTTGACCGGTTGTATTACTTTAAGATGGTACAATTTTAAATTGATACTATACGTATTTGACTTAAGAATTTGTTAAATGCCACTGTCACACTGACAGGAAAGTGTAAAATCCTTTGCCGCTGGCATCAAGCTGTCCGTCACTGGTCCGTCACTACCAGGGTTGTTATAAAAAACGTTTTTTTTTTATTTTGAACAAAACAAACATGTTTTTTTTTCATAAAATGATGTTTTTAAACACGCAACAATGTTCTTAAACACTTCGCAAAAAAACATGTTTTAAAATATAAAAGAAACATGTTTTAAATCACAAAAAAACATGTTTTAAATAAGGAATAAAAATTGTTTTAAACATGTTTCAAATCACGTAATTATTCATTTGTAAACATTTTCATCGGCGTTTTTTCATACGTCAGTTCACAGTAGAGCTAAATCTGTTGTGTGAATTACTTTTTGTTGTGACGCTAGAGGGCGCCAGTAATGCAATGTCGGCCGATTTTATTAGTTAGTGTTTATTTGACAATAATTTCGACTATTTTCGCCAATTCATAGGTGACTATGAATTGGAAGTTAATACACAAAAAAGTTATTTTGGCGTTGCGTTCGTGATCAAAATTGACGATCGATATATTTTTGTGTTCAGAATGTCATCCTGATAGAATATATCACACAAAGAATATAGGGTGCCATTTAGAATTTCAATGATGACGTCATTTCCGGAAACACCGGCAGTCATATTAACCTCAAGAGTATCTCAAATAATGGAATTTTTTGTCTTTTAACACTTTCCCAAATTTCATTCGTCCAGTTTTATAAACAAAAAAAATAAACGGGAAAAAATGATTTAAAACAAAATATTTGTTTTAAAACATGTTTAAAACAATTCCACGTCAGGTACATTGACGGTATACCTAATAGCACATTCATTGATGCTGCATAGATATGTATGCGGTTATATACCCTCTAGGTGACCTCTCTTACGACGAGAATCTAAAGCGCCATCTATCGGCATCCTTCGCATTATTTTCAAAACAACGACTACCTTACATCAAAACGTTTTCTTAAAAAGCAAATATTATAATAAAATATTATATTATATATATAAAATATTATATTAAAGAAATATTCTTATTTTAAGCATGTGTTGTCTTAAAACAAACAAATTATGTTAATAATCTTATTTTCTTCACATTAGACAACTATTTCTCTGTGTGATAGTCTGGGGCTTATTGGCATAATAATCTATTCCCATCAATTAACCTCAGAAAAGAAGCCAATGGGGTTAAATCCAGCGACCCCACAGCTCATGTAAACTTAGAATATATGTACATCATTGGTGCTATTCCATATTGGTCACCAAAGAAGTACTCCAATATGTCCACTTGACACAGGAACCAATTGTCTCCGTCTTTGTTTTCCAATAATCCGCTTGCTCTGTTACATTTTGAATTTATCAAAGGAGCTCTAGTATTGCTGCGGTGGTACTAGCGAGCGTCAATTAATTTGTCGGGCCTTTCTATTTCTATAATAATTGTTTGATCCATTTGCAAAGTTTATTGATTAGTAAGGTTAGAATAGAATAAAATTGCGATCTTCCAGCGACCGCCATTACAGCAAGCACACGTCCTGTATCAGAACTATAATTTCTCACGAATAAATCTTCGAAAGGGAATTGAGACCCACACGAAATTGACTTACACACGATAATGAACTGCGAGACCCTGATTATGATGGTTGGATGGCTCAAAAAACGACAATTTGGGCAGAGCATGACTTGATAAGTCGAAACATGTCCCCAAGCAAATAAAACTAATAGCAAAGAGGAAGAGGCTTTTATTCTATTGCAACCTTACTTTCTATTTCTTACTAATTCAAGATTTGCCACTCTATCATCCACTGGCTGGACAATAGACTGATGAGTACTGATCAGAGGCTTATGAATTGTTTTATAAAACTTGAAAAAACATTAATCCCATGGCAATTAAAATAAAAGCCTTGTGCTATTACGAACTGGTATATCAATAAATGTAATAAACCGTCATTATACGTCATTGCAGATCCTACTCTAAATTAAACAATCTTCGCAAACCACAACAAACATACAAATTTAGGCATGTAGTCATAGTGAGCCTAAAAGGGACTTACCCTGAACTAACAATTGATGCCTTGCAACGGTTGTATAGTTACCCGATCCCAGATTTGACTGAAGCATTGACGGTGTTGGATTCCACATTCATGGACGTCCTGGGCCCGCAAACCGAACACAGGTTAAACGTTACATTGGACGTATCTACTTTTCCTTCTGGTTCCTACTGAGTCTTATTGTAGTTTTAGCTGATTTTCAATGAATTTGTGGAAATTTCCATAAAAACGTTAAACAAGTAAAATGCTAACTCGGCAGGATCCAATAAAAAATATGTATCAAAACAAATTAAAATCTATGGGTCCTAAATTTACCTGATATAACGTTCTGTGAGTACCGCATTGACCACCAATGTAATGTCTCACATCTGTTAGCGTCTTAAGCTGTTAGAAACCAGACACTGACTTATCTTTGCATTTCAGCTGTCGCAACAAAATTACTACAAAAGTCAACGGGAAATTGGGTGATATTGACACTACTGGAGACCACACACTAAAAATAAATGCTCAATTCAAATGTATACATATTTTCACGAATATATAGTCACCTGAAATATACGTATGGTTCCACCAAGAGCTTTCGATCACTTCAAGAAAAACATTTGTATTCCTACAAGAATGATATTGTCATATAGGGTTATCCGGAGCATAAAACATAATCAGTCGCGAGGTTAGTTTGTGTTTTGGGAACCTTGTTCTAGGAATGTGCAACGATAAAACAACAAACATAAGCCGGCACCAGGAAGGTCGGCTAGCGCCCGGTACCTTGGAGAACCACTATAAAAGATGAAACCAATTTTGTATTGTTATCAGTTATTAAGAAGTAGTTATTAAGAAGCACACATTTGTAGTACAACAAATAAATCAATTGTTAAAACGTTGTGAGCGTATTTATCCCCTCGGGGAAGCTACCATCTCCGCTACAGCCCCATAGGAAGATGCAAAGACGTTGATGTGATTACCCACAAAGGGGTAGCCACATTGTAAGAATGTCACAATATTTTATCAGTTTATTTAATAGATTTAATATTTGTATTTCTCGTTTTAAATAGTTCATATATTCAACTGAATTAAGTTTGTGGACTCTATCGATTATTTACACCAAATTTAGATTTAATCATAAGGAACATATTATAATGTCGCAGGGAAACTATAGTGTCGTTTGGTCTACAGTGTACATTGAATGTAATCTATAGGATCAAATGGAAGAATTATGTATCTTCAATGTTAATAGTAAGAATCTGGTATATTCAGTTGAATCTAAAGAACGTCAAAAATCTAACCCCACCGTGACATGTGACCCAGCGCCTGCGCTTCTAAGATGATTGTTTCAGTTGTTTGTGGTCGTCTGCGCAGCGTTCATGTTGGTCTGGCAACGCGTTATATATTCGTTCTAAACACATCATACCTTCAACTTTGAATATATTTATGTTTTGGCTGAATACTATATTTAATTCCTTATATAGGATCTTACCATTTACTCAACCCGAAGCACATATATTCATGCCAAGTATTTCTTTTTTAGTTTTGACGATTTATTCTCGATGAGGATAAATTGTTCTGAATAAATTGTTTTGATGCTTTAGTTTGGCGTCCTTGGGCAATGTCCTGAACCACTGTTGTCGCATCCAATTTTCCTGTAGCAAGCTAACTCATTTGTGTGGCAAATGCCAACTCGTCAGTACTAAACTCCTATCTAAGGCTTGGAATTCTCCTTCTCTACGTTCGATTCCTGGAGTTGTGATATGATAACTTGAAGATAGCCGTCCATTTTTGTTACCATCGCTTGAAGATTTTCCAAGGTTTTCTAATAATTCCGTTTCATTGGACCGAGTGATGTCAACGCTCATGCAAGATTAATTTTTGGCAAAGAATCTATCGTAGGTCTATTGGAATCCTTAAATTTGGTCCGACATTTGTACAGATATTTTGGCAAGTCTAATTTGCCACACAGATGAAATATAGTGACCATATTGACCACCAATGGAAAGTCTCACATCTGTTAGCATCCTAAGCTATTAGAAACCAGGCACTGAATTATCTTTGCATTGCAGCTGTCGCGAAAAAATTACGAGAAAAAGACAACTGAAAATTGGGTGATATTGATAAGACTGAGAGACCATGGATTCTGAGTAGCGAATAGAAATCTTTGCATTTAAGACAAATCCATACTCAATATTCCATGAAAATAATAAGTTTGAGATAATGTAATGTTTTCAAAAAAGGTTAGGCTAAATGGGAAGAAAAGCGTTTTTGGAAAACAAAAAACGCCAAAACAGGCTGGACGCCTCAATAGGATCTCATAGTAGACCTTAAACTTCAAACTTTTACCTGAAATCCTAAAAATGTATACACAAGAGGTTTGATGAAGAATCGACAGCGATTTTTTAAGTAGTGTGTGGGTTCTCATAAAAAAATGCAAAAGTCTAATTGATGCAACTTTCAATCGGGATTCGTATTCAGCGCAAATAAACATTTTCATTTCATTTAATGTATTATTCTCGAGGATTTTCTAATGTAATTCCATACGTTTTGTATGCTACCAATAATACAAGAAATAAAAGATTAAAATTAGTACGAAAAATAGAGGGTTTTTAATTTTTAAATATGGCGATGATGCCAACTTCTAAAATACATCTTGATATATTTTCATATTACTTATTATTTTAAGAGACAACTGTGGGACAAAATAATATAATCTAAAAGATTTAAAGTTCCAAAAGAATTTAAGTGTATTTTTGAATTCAGCGTATGTCTACATATGTTATTTGTCTTTACCCTATCTTATTGGAAAAAGACAATTGGCAAAGTTTTAATGGCAAGTGGAATTTCTTTTTGTTCCTCTCGCCTTTGAATGGCTTAACTCTTCAGTAGTTTTATATTGTAGAACAAGAATACGATTTATTCGTATATAACACACAAAGATCAACCCTTTTAATACAGGGATTGTAGACAGTATATAGGATTCTGTAACCTTAATCTGACAGCTGTTTCCATTGTATTCATTTGGGGCTTTCAATTCATGATGTATTGCTGCTTTAAATTGCCATTTAGATATCCCGCCATATGAGCGACTTATCATAGTGAACAAACACGTTGGTTTCTTAATAAACTTTATTTGGATATTTGGAGATTAATGTGCGTAAAGGATTTGGCTTATCAGTTTTTAGTTGAACTTCTATGGGCTACTCATCAACAGTTTAGAGTTTCCTACCAAAAACCTTATATTAAAACTCTACTAGGACTTTTTGTAGTGTGTGAAATAGCTTACGTTCTTAGTTAATGCTATTTACGTTTGTAATTTTATTTCGAACATTGCTAGCAGGTATTCAATTGAGGTTTACCCGCACTCAATCCCATAATTGTTAAGTACGCTGGGCACTGCGCTACTTTAGACTACCAAGATACCAACGGCTTCTGCCTTCTTTAGAGACCATGGGCAATAATTTGCAGATTTTATGGTGCGCAGGACGCGTTCTTAGCCCATGCAAAAGCGCAATTACTTTAATTGCGGTGGCCGCCGCAATGTGTAACAGCTCGCTCCCAGCTCTTGGTTACCTAGGCTGAACCGTTAAAAATGTCCATTTGCCGTGCGTCCTGGCATTATCTAATTAAGTGGCATGGTGCACCATTAATTGCCTTCGAGGCTAAAGATCTAAGAAACGCGAGTCCTACCTACCTCTATTCTATACTAGCATGGGTTAATAGAGCGGACCTCAGGCGTGGTCTCCATCAAATAATACACCCAACTTCCATTTGAGAGCCTTTCACAATTTACGTCGTGACCAACCTGAGAAAAAATTGTAATTGAACGGATCATGCTGGCGGATAACGCAAATATAAATTGTGTTTAATTGTCGGTCATGTTACCTGCCTTTCGATTCTAAAAGAGTTACCGTTTTGACACATCAATGGGTTGGTATGGGGAATAGGTCACGAAATTTCCAGCGGGATTTCTTTTTGGATAAGATCGATAGCTACGTGTTGTTTACTTTCCGATAGTATCCATCTTTTTACGAGGAAACTATCTTCACATTCACTGACGCTCCCCAACCCTCCAAATTGTCTAAGGTAAGCTTAGAGTCACCAAAAAGAGACACCAAAATGCTTCTTTGGTCTGGAGTTGATCATACACATTAATTGATCATTAATCTACATTAAACTACATTAATCTTGTAGTTAGAATATGAAACTGCAGGTCCACAAAAAACGCGACTAGACCTCTAAAATAATAACAATGATGCTTCTCTTTTAAAAAAGTACTCATTCCTTGGATGTAACTAGTTTATAGAATTAGCCCCAAAATCAAGACTGTGTTGTAAGTACATAGTATGGCTATTTTTCTTATTATGTTTGTTCTTCCTGGGGAACTATTCCTCAAGAAATAGTTTCATTGAGAAAAACAAATAAGGGTATTAAACAAATGTGAAATGTTTTAAAAACCTGTAAAAGACATCAACGTAACTAAGAAATTATAGGCACTGTAACCTTAATTTTATAGTTTTTTTACCTTCAATTTTTTTTACCAGATGACAACCCTATAGTTTTTTTAATGAATTTGACATATCTTTTAATTGTCTTAATGGTAGCATAATATTTTTATGGCCTGACATCAGAAAATCTTCGAGAAAAAGACAATTGAAGGTTATGAAATAAAAGTGACAAAATCTCCGGAACGGCTCGACCGAATTTTGGAATTAACTATTTTGCAGCCATGTGAAGTCACTGGCGTTATTATCGTTGATGCAACGTTTACAGTTTCTGAGATATAACCTCAAACTTTTGAATTTGAAAAAGAACACCCTGTATATTTTGACATTTTCAGTTAGTCTTCATTATTCCATAACCTCTAGAAAGTAACAAAAACCTTTATTACTTGGTTTATCATGATTCTCAACCATTGACAAGAACACATTGGTTTAAGTTTGATCGGTTTATTTTGTTGTTGTTGTTATTTTTTGTTACCAATTTTTCTTTGTTAATTTTTAGACCTAAGTAATAAAGGTTTTTGTCAGTTTTTAGATGTTTTTGATATAATACGTGTATGTATGTAGGTTATTGAGGCTGGGAAGTCCCAAAGCGCCTAGGCCCCACTGGACCCTTTGTGCAAACCTTATGTGCTCACTCTGGACTCGCAAACCAGCCCAGGCTCTGGGCAAAAGTTACGAGGCAAGATAGAGGAGCATTGCGTATTCTGTCCGTGGTAGGCCAGGGGTCCCCAAGAGCACTTACCCTATGGTCTTCTAGGGCGGGGCATTCGCACAAGATGTGTCTTACCGTCTCCTCGTCCTGCGAACAAGCTCGGCAGGTGGACGTGTCGGTCAGTCGCATGTTGAACATATGCTTCCGTACTTTACAATGACCCGTGAGTAGTCCAGTAATGAGTCGGAGCTTACCTCTGGGAAGTTCAGAAAATTTCCTGGCTGTCGTTGTGGATGGATACCTAAGTGTCTCCTTGACCAACGAGCAGCCTGGTGTGGTGTCCCACCTGTGAGTGAAGCTGCTCTGGGTAATATCCTTCACCATGTTCCTCAGGGCAGTGTTTGAGGGTAGAATGACGGGTTCAGGTATAATACGTAACAAGCGTAGTAACATTGAATAGGCAATGGAAGACTAACAGAAAATGTCAAAATATACAAGGTGTTCTATTTCAAATTCAAAAGTTTGAGGTTATATCTCAGAAATTATAAACGTTGCATCAACGATAATAGTAACTTCACATGGTTGCAAAATACTTAGTTCCAAAATTTCGGTAAATTCGGTTGAGCCGTTCCTGAGATTTTGTCACTTTTATTTCATAACCTTCAATTGTCTTTTTCTCGAAATTTTTTTTATGTAAGGCCATAAAATGTAATGCTACTATTAATACAATTAAAAGATCTGTCAAATTCACTAAAAAAAATATAAGGTTCTCATTTAAAAAAAGTGTCGATGACGTCATCTGTTAAAAACAATTGAAGGTAAAAAAATTAATTTGATATCATAAGGTGTATTTTGATAATTATAAATCAACGTGTTCGAGGATTTTTTAAAATAGCAAACCGTTCTTGAGATTTTGTCATGTTTCCATACTTTACGCGCTCACTATATAAAAAATAAGATTATTACGCTGTTTCAAAATATTAATGTGGTGAAGGAAAGACTACCATCAAAATTATTCTTCCGAATTACGGAAGAAGATTTCAACGAAGGTTAACAGGTCCTTTACTGAATTTCAAATTTAACTTAAAAGATTAAATCATTAACGAAAAGGTTAATTACGTGAGTTAACGATGAACGGATTGTGGTTGTAATTTTTTTATTTTATAAAATGTACAGCGCGCCTATTTGTCACCATCTCTCTATATATTTGCTTGTTAGGATAGCTAGCGACAGTGTTCCAAAAGTCCAAGGTCATTGCAAATTTTGGCCATTTTCGAGTTTCCTGTGTATTATGCAGGCATGTTGTAGAAAACCGCGTGGGACATGTTGATAATCGTACAATTTTTCATGTGATTAAATGAAAAAAATTACGTCCATTGTTCTTTTATTTCAGTCAATAAAATTATAATATTTAGTTTGTAGAGGAACTTCTATCATTCTCTGGTCTTTTCTAGAGAAGATTGTATGAACTATAGTTTTTGTTATGATTTGTTCCTCACAAAGATGTCCAATTGAATTCTACCACATGAATCCAATATCTTAGCTCCAGATTAAAATTGGAAGATTACGAGCAGTATTACTTCCACCACAATGGTCAAGTCAAAAATAAATTTTGATTACTATCGTCTGGGGCGTGGCGCCCTCTCAATAAGACCGAATCAGTAGCAGCAGCCACCCAGCACCACCATGCAGGGCAGAGGTAAGTGGAGTGCATTTTCCAAGAGACCGGGTTTGTTTGTCAGGAAGAATCGCAGAGGACATGGACTCGGCAGCAATCTCCCCCTTGTTTACAACTTCTGGTGCGCTGCATTATTAATTCCTCCACCGGGAGCAAGGACCGCTGGATTTCGTATTATTGAAAAGCCCCGACGAGCGCGATCCTCCACGTCGACGAAGAAACCATTTTAAACTCATACATAACGAATTAAGAAAAATTATCCGGTTGCGGTCGGTCAAACACCGACTCCCCCGAGGGCAACCTGAGCAAGTGCAAGAAGAGCGTGCGCGCTCCGCACCGGAGCAACCCAGGACACGTGCACGGATAAAGGTTGATTCTCACTGTAAAGCGATCAACATAACGGAAATATTTCTTAGTTGTTTTATTGCTTAACGGATGACGGATTTTCCAATAATGCAAAAGATCAAAGACTATGAAGTCAATATTCTTAATCAGTCTCTTTAATGTGTAAGTATCCATATTGCAAGTTGATGTAATTATTTCGGTGTGGTAAATAAAAACCTCTTAATTCTTGCTTCACTTTTATTTTAATTTATATAAGGTACGTGTTTCGGCTTATCATAGCCTTCATCACCCTTAAATCTAACAAGACAAAACGAAAACGATTAACACGTGAAACCAATAATTTAACATTCAAAAATGGTAAAAGATATGTATAAATCACATAATTGCTCACTGTCAAACAGAGAGAACAACGGAGGTGTTGAATTAATACATGTGTAAGAGAGCCACTGCTGTCAATCACTCCTCTAATAGTAGAAATACGGGAACTCATGTGGGTGGTGTTTAACGGATTTATGTTTGCTGTTCTTTCTGATGTTGTTCAGTTTCTTCATCTTCTTTCTTCGATCCTCTGCACCAGATAACAAGGCTTCGCTCCACGTGTTGAAAATGAAAGGCTTCCCTCAGTTCTCTGTTTATAAATCTTAATAAATTAAAATAAAAGTGAAGCAAGAATTAAGAAGTTTTTATTTACCACACCGAAATAACAGTCTCTTTAAGGTTCATCATTCACTGCTGGGAAAATTTGGATATCCAAGTTAGATTTCTTCTGTTCTGTTTCTGTCAATCACCTTTCTATGATATTCCGTCATACTCATCCATCCTTTGTCGCCTCTTTCCATCCACATTGGAAGACATATACGAAAGATTTTGGCTTTTCTAAGACAAATTAAAATCTTAGCCAATGTCTCCACGAGCCCAAAAGCCACACCAGACTTCATCAAATTAGTCAATCAACTTCCAATGATGTCCAGGTCTCTCCTTTATATGCTTATCTGGTCCATAAGGTACCATGTATTCAGATTAGTTTCCTTGATTTTGTTTATTCGATTATTATCTTTCTGTGTTATGATTTGGATGGTTCTTCTGTTCTTCGTTTCTGTGAGAACGTATTGCTGTTTTCTGTTTGTTTATCTTAAGTTGGCTATGTTAAGTTTTGTTTAGGCTCGACTGTTATTCGAAGAAAATACTGAATTTTAATGGTAGAGTGATTATCAAACTTTTAATCTTCTTAAAAATACGCCTATCCAACCACCAATTTTAGAATACCCCGATTTATCAAATAACAATGAATATATTTTACAATTAGATGTTTCAAACATACCAGTATGCGCATTGTTATCACATAAAAATGACAAAAAAATTGCACTTGCTAGTCGTGATAAATATGAACTAAAATACTCTACAATAGAAAAGGAATTGTTAGGGATTGTATGGTCAGTAACAGATTTAGAACCATCTTTACATTATTTATATGGACGACATTTTAAAATTATGACAGACCACAAACATTTTGATATTTTATTTAATTTAACAAATTCCTTAAGTCGGCTCACTATGCACTAATGTCAACGATAATTCCTTTGATTTTATTGGCGGATAGGGGTTGTCCAACCGATAAATATTTATCTCTTGTTGGTGAAATCTGACCTCAGACATGTAACGGGTGATCTAAAATGACTGAGGACAGGTTGAATTTCCCGCCACAGTTTTGAACTTATTTAGTGTTACTAAGATGGTATGCGTGCATAATATAGGTTATGATCACTGTCAGATACCATAGTGAACTCGTCAGTATGTGTTACGTTCCTTTGCAACGATATTTCATCTTTTTTCTCAATTAATTTGTTATTGGGTCCTTGAAGCGTCTTTGTAAAAATACATAATATTAAGTATTTTTCATTAATCTGGTAAGTTCATCCAGTTTTCTTAAATTAAATTAACCTAATTATAATCAGAGAATGAACCCCTTTACAAGAAGGAACACCTACGCCACTGGACCGAAATAACAGCTGTCATTTGCAACCATTGCCAACACCACAATTATTCAAATTGGCGGGAAATTCAACCTGTCATTTTAGATCACTGTGTATATCAACCCGACATGATATAGAAATGGAAAGATAAGCGCTTACCATCATTACGCAATGAATGTCTATAACTTATTCATTTATGATATGTAGATGGAACAAGAAACATGTGTTAGATTATGCGTTCAGTTAGAAGAACCAAACTCCCAGCTAAGCAAGAACAATACTGTACTTTGTGTTCTTTACCTTTCTTTTCTTCGATTGCATTGTAAAGCTTAATAATACATTCTCGTGTTTCTAATGTCTTGTTGATTTCGCACTAGGTTCTATGTTTTCATACTGTGTAATAGTACAAAATATCTGTTCTCTTTAATTTTTATCGGTAATGTTAAATAAAAAAAAGTTTCGGAAGAATCTTATTCGTTATCAAAAGAGCTATCCTACGATATCTCATACGCCGTCTATTTTATAATCCCTTCGCTGTTATTAACGGTGAAACCATATGACTAAAATTTCAAGATGCCTTTACTAATTAATGAATTGCACGTTTTGGACCAATTTCAACCTATTTCATATTTATTATGTAGTACCCACCCAGAATATACTTAAATTGACAATAATACTGCCACATAAAGTGAAATGTGAATGATTTACACCATGGAAATATTGTTTCGTGAGAATCAACCTTTACTCCTTCACTCGGCCGATGCCTCCATTACAGCACCACGTAGGTGTTCCACAAATTAAAACTCCACGAATCGTGAGTTTTTCGAATTGAAAATTGCCGTGGCCGATCGCCTATTACGAGGCGAGAAAATGGAGCAATTTCGGTAGGCAATTTAATTGCCGTTTTAAGCTGTGACTGCCCGCCTGTCTGTGTACGGTGCGATCTTCATTCTCCTCGTTTATTGTCTATTCCGGGAATCGGAGATAACCAATTCTGAAGCGGTTTTCAAGCTGTTATTTCAATTGCGGTCGATGGGAGCGTTTCACTCGACAATTTTGGATGTAACGTTGCTTGTTAAACAAGCGCAAATAATGCGTATCGTGTAGTCCTTTCGACAGGAAAGAAAATTCGATTTGCTAGAAGTTAACACTCGATATTGTTGGTTGTGGTTTTATTATTATTTTTTATATTGTCGGTTTTTATTATCAGTTTTTTATATTTCTTGGATAAATGCTGCTGGGTTTTGGGAATTGTTGGTCTATGAGAAAACAAAATAAATAAAGAAAGACTATTCTTGTGAAATGTTTCGTGAATTTCTCCTTTATAAATTAAGAACATGTGTTTTTCTCTTGCTTGTGATCAATATTTTTATTTTCTAACATCACTCTTCTGTGATGTAAATGTCAAAACTGTTAAGTAAAATTAATATTGTTATTAATTAGACAGGAAAACTCTATCTTTAAATTTTTGGGTTAACATCTATGAAAAATGGACTGTACGGGTTTTGTATGTTTATTCCTGATGTGAACTTTGCTGTCTTTGACGAAATTCGATTTCCTAGAAGGTAATACTTGATATTGTTGCTTGTGGTTTTATTATTATTTTTTATATTGTCGGTATTTATTATCAGTTCTTTATATTTCTTGGATAAATAAATGCTGCTGGGTTTTGGGAATTGTTGGTCTATGAGAAAACAAAATAAATAAAGAAAGACTATTGTTGTGAAATGTTTTGTGAATTTCTCCTTTATAAATTAAGAACATGAGTTTTTCTCTTGCTTGTGTTCAATATTTTTATTTTCTAACATCACTTTTCTGTGATGTAAATGTCAAAGCTGTTAAGTAAAATTAACTAGACAGGAAAACTCTATCTTTAAATTTTTGGGTTAACATCTATGAAAAATTGACTTTACGGGTGTTGTATGTTTATTCCTGATGTGAACTTTGCTGTCTTTGACGAAATTCGATTTCCTAGAAGGTAATACTTGATATTGTTGGTTGTGGTTTTATTATTATTTTTTATATTGTCGGTTTTTATTATCAGTTCTTTATATTTCTTGGATAAATAAATGCTGCTGGGTTTTGGGAATTGTTGGTCTATGAGAAAACAAAATAAATAAAGAAAGACTATTGTTGTGAAATGTTTTGTGAATTTCTCCTTTATAAATTAAGAACATGAGTTTTTCTCTTGCTTGTGTTTTGTATGTTTATTCCTGATGTGAACTTTGCTTTCTTTGACGGTATACGATTTGCTAGAAGTTAATACTTGATATTGTTGGTTGTGGTTTTATTATTATTTTTTATATTGTCGGTATATTATCAGTTCTTTATATTTCTTGGATAAATGCTGCTGGGTATTTTATGAATTTCTCCTTTATAAATTAAGAACATGTGTTTTTCTGTTGCTTGTCATCTAATATTTTTATTTTCTAATAACACTTCTTTATGATGTAAATGTCAACACTTAAGTACAAATTAATATTGTTATTAATTAGACAGAAAAACTGTACCTTTAAACTGTTGGGTTAACATCTATGAAAAATGGACTGTACTTGTTTTGTATGTTTATTCCTGATGTGAACTTTGCTTTCTTTGACGAAGCGGAATCTTAACTACAATAAATTTGCAGAGCACACATTTGCCCACAAATACTGTGAATTTGCTTCAGTTTTTTGAGAAAAGCCATTCCAAAATTTGTTATTCTCACAATTTTCTTATAATTTCCAAAACTACAACCAGTTCTTTATTTGTATCCTCATAAATCTCTCAATGGCCCGAAGAAAAATTTTATGACCATTGTCATCAATCAAATAAAAAACTGTCCTCATTTTTTGGCATTTCAACCCTCTCCTAAAAAAAACTGAAAAGCGCTCTAATATCCATTACTTTATGGATTGGGATCCACGGATCCATTTTATCTCTACAGCGGGAACGCAAAAACGAATTCGAGATGTTGGCTTAAACAAGAAACTGCTTAATCGCCTTTTAATGAAATTGAAACGCGGCGCGACTTGAAACCGTCCACAATCGTCCGTCTGGTTTACTTAGAACTGTTAAGTTTCGCGAGTAAATGTTGACAGAAAAAGAGGTCGGCGACTTAAAAGTTGTTGGATGTCATCTGCAAAAAGGATCGTTACTCGAGTTTCGACGGCATCCTGGTATCGCATTCACGGATCCTCCTCGTTCTTTCGACAAGTGGAGGGGGGTGAGAGCCTTTTTGTGTGTCGTTCTCGGTCGACGGTGGTATTGTTAAAATTCTGTGTGGAAGGAATCCGACAAATTCCGAGGTGGCCCCCTTAATTGACAGCTGATTAGATAGACCAATGGCCATTAATCCAACCGGAGAAATCTCCGAAATGCACCAGATAAAAATTAATGAGTAACACGAAGAGGACAGACCCAATTAGGGGAAGGGTTCCGTGGATTTCTTTTCGTTGGTATGGCTAGCCCCTCCACTTGTCAAGAGAACGAGGTGTACCGGTATATTTTTTTCAGTTTTTTCAGTTTTTATCGTATTGCTGACAGTTTTATTTTCTGAGTTGATGCCGAACATAATAAGTGGTATGATTAAAAAAAGTATTTACTTTTACTTCAAGTAAATGCTTCATGTTGTAGCTTTTACTTCAAGTAAATACTAAACATTATAGCATTTACTCTACATTATTCCTGAAGTAAGACTGAAGTAAGTACTAGGAGCAATTACTTCATACTTTGCTTTATATACTTCGGTATATAGAAGTCAATACTAGAGTAATAACTATTGTTGTCTAGTATTTACTCCATCTGGGAGTGTTTTGTCTAGTTTTTAAGAAGCTACTCATAGAGCAACTTCGCATCTATTATTTCGATTGATAGTGTTACAAATGGCTATTTTATCAATTTTTGTAGGAAAACGAGGGAAATATGTGAACGTAGAACGCATGGGGAGGAATTGTATAGTCAATTATTTTAGCTAACTTTATAGTATAAGGCACTGTTCACCTAGCTTCAATGCAAACAATGTTAAATGGATGGCTGACGAATTCATAAAAACCATATTGAGAAGTCTAAGTGATCCAAGGTGTTGGTGTAGACATTGGGGTATATCAAGCCACCGTTTCAAAAATAATTAGAGAAGTTTCACAAAAAATAGTGTTGAAGAAAAATGTTTGGATTTCTTTTCCTCAAAATGCCCCCGAAATTGAATTAGCTAAAGATGGTTGGATGATACCTGGAGCCACAGGAGCGATAGATTGTACCCATATCAGAATAGTGAAACCAAAAGTTCATGGGAAAGAATATTTCAACCGTCAAGAATTTTGTAACATTAATGTGCAGGCTGCATGCAATTCTAAAGGAATTTTCGCGTCTGTGGATGCATCGTGGCCAGGAAGCGTACATAGCAGCAGAGTGTGGGGAAACTCCGAAATTCACATTTTTTCCTGGAAATATATTGTCCTAGCATTTACTACTAGCTTATTCTTGTAACATAACTACAACCTACGTATTGAAGTATTTACTTTATGTAATAGATTATACTCCACAAAATACTATGAAGTAAAAGCTAGTAAACACTCTTTTTAATCATACCACCCAATATTCCGTGTAAGATTACTTTTTATTACTAATTTGACTATTTTTTATTTACGATTTAGTATTGCTTACCAATTCACATAGCAAGTACGATTTATTATTGCTTACCATTCACATTACAAGTAACGTATACGTGTTTAATGCAAGCTATGGATCATATTCTTAAGCTTTAACAAACTAGTAATTCCACTATTTGATTTGATTTTTGCTTTTAGTCGCATTGATTTATTTTTACATACACTTCATAAAAATCTATTTCAGCATTAGAAAACAAATAGATTTACGTGTTCATGTTGAGTAAATTATTAGGTATATTTTAATGAATTCACACAGAAAAAGTGCCTACGTTTAAATTTGTCTACTTTTTCTTGTAAAATTTATTATAGGTACCGATACAACAGCGTATAAATCGTTCAACGGGTCAAACTGGCCTTTTTCCGCTCACAGAAAATACTTTTTATTGCAGGGTGAACCTCTACTAAGGTTCAGAAGGTCTCTAGATGAAAACCTCTCTTAATCAATAAGTAACTTAATTCAAAACCATTTTAGGTCATCAATTTACAGAGTTAAGTTTCCATAATAATTAAATGAGAAATTAAATTTATTAATTAATTTATGTATATTTATATAAGACAAATTAAGGAGTCCTTACATTGGCAACTTATTTTCTGTGAGAATTTTAAGAGTTGGAGCACGGTTTGTTGTCTAACCCATCGTTGATATCTCCAGAATAAAATTTTTGGTACATTTTTTGTATTTTTTTGTTTATTTAGGCAATTCTAATACTATTGTGCCCTATTTATCTCTATACAGCATTGCTGAATTACCTACTGAGCTAAATATAGATGAAAACCTCTCTTAATCAATAAGTAACTTAATTCAAAACCATTTTAGGTCATCAATTTACAGAGTTAAGTTTCCATAATAATTAAATGAGAAATTAAATTTATTAATTAATTTATGTATATTTATATAAGACAAATTAAGGAGTCCTTACATTGGCAACTTATTTTCTGTGAGAATTTTAAGAGTTTGAGCACGGTTTGTTGTCTAACCCATCGTTGATATCTCCAGAATAAAATTTTTGGTACATTTTTTGTATTTTTTTGTTTATTTAGGCAATTCTAATACTATTGTGCCCTATTTATCTCTATACAGCATTGCTGAATTACCTACTGAGCTAAATATAGATAGGACAAAACACGAAACAAACCGATTGGAGATAGATGTTCACATAGTCATTAGCAGTGTTAAGATAAAGTATTGTCTAAAGATGGCAAAAAGTATTTTTTTTTAAATATATGCTGAAATAATTTTAAATTATTATTGTATATAATTATTAATTAGCAAAATGTTTATACCTTCGGAAAATATACACAATTTACGATCACCCACAATTTACAATCACCCACAAATATTATTGTTAAAGTTTTCTTGGATAATTAATTTTACTTTACTAACATTAAATTTATTAATTAATTTATGACGCAGGTTCTCAAGTCAACCATTGTTTTGTCATCTGGCAATTTTGTTTTTTGATCAAATAGACAAATTTAAGAATCTTAACATTGGCAACCTATTTCTGTGATAATTTTAGGTGTTTGAGCACAGTTTGATGTCTAACCCATTGTTGAATTCTCCAACATAAAATTACAATTTTGGTACATTTTTGGTACTTTCTGATTTGTATACTATTCCAAGATGTTTAAGCCCAATTTATATGTATACAACATTGTTTAACATCTGAGCAAAATATATATCGGACAAAACAACGAAACAAACCGAGACAATATAAATGTTCAGATAGTCATTAGCACTGTTAAAATAAAATAGTTTCTAAAGATGGCCGAAGATACAGATTTTTTTAATGATATGATGATATAACTTAAAATTATGATTGTATAATTATTAATTAGTAAAATCTTTTAAAAGTATGTTTATACACAAATTGACACAAAATCGTGACTGTACAATTTACTATATACAATCACACCCAGACATTGTTGTTTAAGCTATCTTGAATGACGAATTTTACTTTCTATTTTCCGCACGGGTGCGCAGATGCTAGACGAGCCTTTTTCTAAACCTACAAACCTCGTAGGAAGGCATTTTGTCATTGATCTCGATACTAATTGACCTGTGTCACATTTTTAATCGGACCCATCGATAAGTGTAATGGATTTTTAATCCAATCAAGCCGATGCGGCGGAAAAGATCTGACGTATACATAATTGGTAATCGTCTGGATGTGTTAAACGGGCACTCAGACGACGATCGGCCATCAGCGAGCTCTGGTTCCGTTCTTTTACAGGGAACTGTCAAAATAACGTATCGCGCCGCGACCGGTCGCATTTTTAATTAAAATATAAAAAAGCCGGTCGTTATAAAGGAATTAATTTTTATTTTTATCTCGTTATAAGTTTCTTGAGTTTCTGGGTAGATTATAATTACGTAGGTGCTCCTTTAGATTTTATCTGATTATATTTTATTGTTATTGTTTAGCAGATGTACACTTTATACTATAACGGTAAATATTCCTTAATGGCGAGTTTGTGTCAAGTTATTTTTTGCCTATAAAAATTCATGTTGTGCTTGTGATTATATTGTCAAAGTTTATGTTATGGACTTTAGTTGTTTTAATGACATTGCTGCAGCTATTAACGAAGTTAATTATCATCTATAAAAAGTCAGCATTATTACAAATATGGTATTATTATCGAAATTGCATAATTCTACATACTACTAATTCTCGTGAACGACAATTTTTCGTGGCAGTAATGCACACGTATTCTTCCTAAAGCCTAAAGTTTGAGTATTGTGCATTAAATTTATGATGGCTTGAGAAGAGGGTAACTGCTACATTGTGCATATCTGTCCATATCCAACTGCCACTATATAGCAATTTGGTCACATAGCAAGTCACCAAAACCATCTCAGATAACGACCAAGGAGAAAAAATGGTATAATCAGAAAGTCGTCATTAGTTAATTAATAATAATATGTAATTACCTAAGGGCGTTAATTGCAAGCTTTAGTAATTATTTCTCTGAAAGTAGGGATCGTTGAAAGTAACCTTTGGTCAGTTTTATTGTACTTTATGGGATCATCGTGAACGGAAAAAGCTGGCCGAATTGTTTTATGACGCCACCCTAGTGTCCAGACAAGAAATGAAATTTTTGCCTCAATTTTAGATATTGTAGAATGTCGAATACCTACCTTCTTTCATTTATAAAGCTATCAAACAGTTATGTTGGGGCGCTGTTTAAATTTCCAATTGGCTGTTGGAAATCTACAAAATTTTATTACTATTAATAGCTGATCATATTAGTAAAATTGGCTCACCAATCCACAAGAAAATTAACCACAAGACAACACCAATTATTCATTTCTTCAATTTCAATTATTCATTTATTTATTCATTTCTGTTCAATCAATGAGTTGTAATTATTTTGCCAAATCATTACTCAGTTTGCTTCAATTTGACCACAATACAACGCGATAAGCATATAATACCAGGAGACCACAGTTATGATGGAAATAGATTAGTTTTTTTTGCGTGGGTAATATTTGTATTAGGATCCAATGACTAATATAATATATGACTAACTCCTACTATATTCCAAGCCACGAAGGAACAACAACAGATAAAATTCCTTTATAAGCCATTTTTGGCACAGGTATAGGGGAAGGTGTTCTTAACAACATACTAAAATACCGATGGGTAGGGGTGAAGCAAAGGGGGGGGGTCTTTATAAGTCCTTTTTTTCGTTAATAACTGAGAAAACTACTGCCTCTAGCGAAAAATTAATCTATATACTAAATTAATATACATAAAATTCTCTACAAAGAAGGTCCTGCACACTTTTTCGCTAGAAGCAATACTTAAGGAGGTATGGTGGGCGGGGGAGGAATAAAAAAAATAAAATGAAATGTTTATTTTGAAAAATGATTTAGAGTTGTTTTAAAATAAGAAGAGGGTGTAACGTGGTGTTATTTTGAAACATCTCTTAATTAGTGTCCAAGGATATATATATTGAAGATTAATTTTATCCAAAATCTAAATTTTCATCATCAATGATGTCTTCGATGGGGACTCGGTTCGAACATGAGCCAAGGCCTACACGGCAGACACTGGAGCAGGCAATCCCTACCTTGCGGCAAACACAGCGCATCCCAAATCCAGGCGTGCATCGGCAAAAGATCATATTTGAAACGGAGTCAGGTGCCTGATTTCTAAAAACTTTATATTTAACACATAAACAAATAAAAGCCGATTTTTTGTACTTCCCCAGCAAGAACATAGCTTGAACAGTATTTCTGAATTGCTTTAGAAATAAATTTATGCCTATGCATTTGAAAATTGAAAATTTGATGCATTGAGAATGACTTTAGATGCAAAAAGGAAAGTCTGAAATTAGTTGTATGTTTATTGCTTATGTATCTAAAAGCAAATTTTACATATCATTTTTAATATTGATGATATCAACAAAACACTGATATCTATCAATACATTTAATTGCGTTATCCGGTTCCTCGTAAAACTAGTATCCGTTTTTTAAGAAATCTCCAACAGTTTTACTTTCGTAGATTTCTTAAAACTCTGTCTTGCCGACCGCCGTACATACAAGCCACTAGCACTAGCTTGCACTGTGCACATGGCAACATCTCAAACAAAAAAAATCATAACTTATTTATTTAACATAAAAATGGAATGTTTGAAATAAATACTTTTTCTGTATTTACGTTCGTTTTATAAGACATTTATTCTTCATTTGTCCACTCATGCGCTAAATGACGCCTTATAAAACTTATGTATAATACATAGTATAATAATATTCTATTATTACCTGTTACCGTAAATCGGGTGAGATTGACTTCACGGAGTGAGACTGATCACTCGTTGTATTCCTAAAGAAATTTAAATCTTCGCCCCATTTTAACACCTTAAACCGCCATTTTCAGTCGTCTGATTGTGTTAATATATGTTGTTTTGAATGGGTACATCATTGAACCGCACGCAGATCGGACGTGTCATTTTTTGTGACTGAAAATAAACCATGAAAAAAGAGCCAATTTCTATACGCCTCAAACTTTTAGTTACTGGACCACTAACGGGCTATATTCAAAACTATGTATAAGACGAAACTGTACATTTATTCCTTGGGAAGGTTATTGTCCAAACTGCAGATTCGTATGTTTTTATAGGGTCATACTGACCTTCGAAATACAACGGGGTGAGATTAATCAACTCGCTCTTGGTGTGATCAATCTCACCCCGGTTTATAGTCGATGATGAATTTAATTTTATAAAATAGATGAATTGCTTTATTGCTACAGGTTATCAACACAAAATGAGAAGGGTGTTTGTAATTACATAATTTCAAAAATTTTCAGGGTTTTAAATAGAGGCAAGATTTTACTTGTTTGTTTGCTTCGTTCAACTCTTGTAATCGATATTTCACATACTTGTCAATGTCCAATCGAGTTGAAATTTTCCATGTGGACAGATTTCCGGTGACAATGCATGAATCAATAACAAATTGGAAACTTATCCAAAATTTGGGAAAACTCAACATTTTTAAAATTTGTCCAATCGAGTTGAAATTTTGCATGTGCACAGATGTCCGGTGACAATATATAAATAATAATAACAAAATATAAAAAAATTGGCAAATTTGGAAAGCTTTTACAAATTTTCATAATTTTTAAATTTGTCTAATCGAGTTTTACATGTGCACATTAGGTGTTGTTATTGTATATACGTTGTTTTTAGTTTGTTATCCCAATGGGGTGAGATTGATCATTCACTTTTTATTTATTTTTGTTGTTATTTCTTAATTGTTTGGTTTAATATTTTTATTCCGATACAACTACATCTGTCTGAAAGACCTGCCAGATATGGTTTATTTCACTCTAAAGGTAAAAAAGTTATTCATAGTATTAAGTTTAAAATGATCACTTTACGCTACTATTAATATACATCCAGTAAAAAGTTCAATCAGTTTTGCCAAACTCCCTTTACAAACGCCGATTTTCTAGAATTCGTCATTGGGGGGGCTGAGTGTCCAGGATGAGGAAGAAACCTGATTTATTATTAGTTATTATTTCATTGGCAATATCTACGGCACACCACTGCACTGGCACTCTACGTGTACAGAGCAAAACGTTTCACGTCTTGGAAAACTCCCGCTATATTTAGTACACCGTATTTCATACATTGACGTGCCGTTTTTCTCTTATTATTTATATACGTTTCGGAGACGTCCGTCCGTCCGATATAAATTAAGCTGGAGATATAAAGTGTCCGTTGCAGAGGCGGCGGTCGCCGCGGCTTCAAGATGCTGACCGTAGATTATATGGGACGCGTGCTCTTGTGTGCGTGCAGGTGCTCGCGGACGGGTCGGAACGGGTCGGATCTGGGCCGCGTCCGCGTCGTTATGCGGGAATTGCGAGGTACGATAGCGATCTGAGCACCCCCTAGCGTCCGAACGTTATACCGCTCATTTTTCACCCGTGATCGGAGCACCGAGATCAAACCGTCAATACGTCAAAGCTTGTCGACCTACTCGGCCGTCCCGTATCGTTATTATTGTATACAATGGGTGCTTCGGGATAACTAGGACTTCGATCGGAATCTGTCAAAAAATGTGTAATACATAACTCAATTTTAACGACAAAATCGAACCCATTTTGTCGTTCTGCGGAACAATTTAGATTTTAGTTTAGATGGACACATTTACATTCTCGCTTGACCCTGTTCAAAAACTTTCACAATAATTTGATTAATTGTAGATTGTTTTTTTAGAATTATACCAAATATGGTATTTATTATTTATCGCTATTTCTAATCACTTGCCCAATCATCGAAATATTGACTGATGCGTTCATCAATCGGAAGGGGATCGAATACAATAGACTGTAGTGGTGGAGGTGGAGTTAAAATAGAATCAGATATCGGATGAAAATTACTTCACAGATTCGGATAAAAATATGGGATAAAAATTACTAATTTGATCGAACAATATCTTCGAAAATCGGCACCGAGTTGTCTAAATTCGTGCATTGTCATCAATAATAAATGGTAAAAGTTTGAGTGCAATCAAACAAGAATTTTGCTCAAAAACCTTGTTCAAACCTTTTCAACGATTTGACCAAAATGTGTTTCATGTTTCTGAAGCTTTCTTTTGATGAAATGATTATAATATCTCCAAAGCACCTTAATTTTTGGTGTCTTCTCTCAACTTTCACAATGAGGTTATTGTCCTTTTTATTATCACTTATTTTCATTGAAAAAATTGCTCTTATTATACAATATATATGTAAACCTTTTTTGAAAATGACTATTTTTTATTTTTCCTGTGTAATTTTTGAAAATTCAAAACGGAATTTTATTCTATGCTGTCCACTTAATAGTAGTTTCTTTACAAATTTCAGCATAATTTTGATGCATATCATAGATATGTGAGTGCTGCAAAAGGAGGGATGCGTTTTGAGACGGCTAATCAGCCGTGTTAAACATATACAGGGTTAGCCAAAATTACCGGAACACCTAAATAATTCTCCAACCGCAAGAAATTTCCAAAAATTGTTCAAACAAAAGTTTTTTGGCTTTAAACAAGCTATCATTCAAATATATTTTTAATCTACAGGGTGGGTGCTCATTTTATTATAGAAATTTGGTAACATTTTAAATTAAACACCATATATATTATTACATTTTTTAATTTTAAGATTAATTCTAAGAATTTTTTATACGAATCTTTTTTTTATCAAATGCGTTATTTTTTAATTAGAAGCTATTACCCAAAAAATAGTCAAAATTACCGGAACACCTAAATAATTCCCCAGCCGCAAACAAATTCGAAAAAATTTGCGAATAAAAGTTTTTTGGGCTCAAACAACCTCTCGTTTAAATACAGTTTTAATATACAGTGTGTTCGTTTTATTATGGAAATTTGCAAATCCTTCCATTTTCTAATAGAACACCCTGTAAATTTTTATTTTTTATTTCTAAGATTATTTCTAAGAACATTTTATAGAAACAACTTTTTTTGAAAATGCGTTATTTTTGAGTTATAAGCAATTAAGCAAAAAACTACTGAACTTCAAATTAAGAATATTTTCTCACATACATACACATTTATTAATGTGACAGTTTGAACATTTAATTTACTTCTATATAATTTTGTTGTTATTTTCTCTTGATGTTTTTATTTTTTACCTGTTTGGTTAAAGTAAAAGTTCATGAATATTGATTAATTGCTTATAACATAAAAATTAAAATTTTATAAAGAAATAATTCCAACATAACATTCTTAGAATTAATCTTCGCATAAAAAAATGTTAAATATACAGGGTGTGCTGTTAGAAAAAGGAAAGGTTTGCAAATTTCCATAACAAAATAAATAGCCTGTATATTAAAAATATATTTGAACGAGAGGTTGTTTAAACCCAAAAACTTTTATTTGAAACATCTTTTGGGTTTTGTACAGTTGGAGAATTATTAAGGTGTTCCGGTCATTTTGACTATTTTTGGTAAATGTTTCTAATTAAAAAATAATGCATTTTATAGAAAAATAGATTCGTATACAAAATTCTTAGAATTAATCTATGAATTAGAAACTGTAATAATACGCACGGTGTTGTATTTAAAAAAAGGAAATGTCACAAAATTTCTATAATAAAATGAGCAGCCTGTATATTGAAAATATATTTAAAAGATAGCTTGTTTAAAGCCAAAAACTTTTGTTTGAACAATTTTTGGAAATTTCTTACGGTTGGAGAATTATTTCGGTGTTTCGGTAATTTTGGCTAACCGTGTATAAGTTATAAACTACGTTGGTCAAATGTTATAAAAATATTGAGTTAGGAATGTGTTGAACTTTTACTTGGCAGACTTAAATGTTGCAATATCCCTTTTTTAAATTATATATCATAATCTTGTATCTTTTAGCTGTAGCAGACCAAGAAATCAAAGGCTCAAAAAAAATTCCTTCATATGATGTTATCGGAAAAAGTAAAGACTGAATAAATTTGCAGATACGATCTCTATGCTTACCCGGCAATATTATGTACATTATAATATTGTAAAATTAAATAATACTTTTAATATTGCTGGTTTGTATTTTGAAAAATAAAATTTAAACTCCTTACCTCATATTATTCTTTATATTTATTCTACCTATGGAGACATAAGTTGTCGTTGTGTTCAAAAACTTTTGAACTACTTTGAACTACCACTACTACCAATTTTATTATTCCGCAGATTCTACAAAAATTCGTATAAAAGCATCAGAATAATGTTTGGTGGGCTAAGTTTGACAGCGGAGACATCGGAGATTTGGAACTCGGTCAGACATTGAGTTCAAAGCAAATAAAAATTCTGGTCCCAACATATCGTAAAATTGTTGTTCAAGTTGAAAAATCTGACAACAGTTGCAGATCAAAATAATCAAGTAATGGGATTTACAAAAAAAGCGATTACTATTGATCCGACGTCTAATCTAAGCTTTGCGATTATTAATTCTAAAATAAATTTACTACGGATGGACTTTTTCTATTCTTGTTATTATTACCTTTTAAGTTACAGAAATAAATAAAAATAAAAGAAATATTTACATGATTCTGCTTCATGCAACAACATACATCACAGAACTCAAATATGCTTAGATTTACCTCACTGCCATAAGCGTATTCAGACATAATGACAATTTTCAATAAACCCAGTCTCGTGGAAACGGGAAAAATCGTATTAAAACCGGGTGCCCTTTGTAAATATTCAAGGTACACCACTGGTTCGAACGCATCCACACAACGTACGCTCTGTAGCTTATACTACCTACATATCTACTCTCGAGGCAGATTTATTGAAATCCGCAAGAATGTACGTATATTTATGCCGTCGCGAATACTAAAGCTGCATGCTTCCGAGCATATTTCCTCATAACTGTGTGTCCGTAAAAAGATCCCTTATCAGGTGATACACATCCTGTAATGCGGCAGGCCATAAAATGATGAGATAAATAGCGGATGCTTTATGCAAATATCATGCCACTACCAAGAAATACATTTTTAAATTGCCATAAACTAATGGGAAGCTTTTACCGATACTATAAGAACGTATATACTAAATTTACCATATCAGTTATTTTAAAACTAAATTCAACAAAATAATATGGTTGTACGTACTTACCTATTGCAAAGTGCAAAGTTTTGCTCATCATTTTTGCGCATAGTATATACTCAACACTGAAATTTGCATAAATTAAATTCATTGTATCGCTTCTAAAAAATCAACATACAGTGTGTCCATGAAAGTCCGCATCATATAGACATTTTTTTATTATCCATTTCTCAGAAAATTTCATTCTTTATAAAAGTTGGCGGCTTGTGTGTAATCAAAACGGTGATAGTCAAATATGTAAATTTCGGTGCCATATAACGAGCGATTCAGAATGTATGAATTTGTGATAAGAGTAAACTACCTTTATTTTCATTATTATCGATAAACTTTATTTGGAAATGTTGTTTAGAAGTAAAAATTATATTCAAGTATAAAGTGACAGTCACCTATCCTGAAATTTTTCTTTTCTTGTTTTTCTTTTTAAATTTTTACTTTTATGACAAACATTAGTCAATGCCAGTGATCGTAAAAGGTCCATTTTAATCTTTTTTTTTAGAAATTTGAATAAATTTTTTACATTTATTATTGGTATGATAACTAATGTTTATTTAGAACTAGCGCAAAATTACTCAATTTCTAGATGCAAAGTTGATATTTCACCCTGTAGATAATAATAGATCATACAATAACTAATACAGTAGCGTGAGTTACCTTTACTTCAATTAATATTAATGACTTTGGATATGTTTGACAGACACTCAAACAACCAAATTGCCTATTCAACCATTTCTAGGATAATAAGAAAATTCAGGCAGACTGGGTCTTTGAAAATCTCTTTAAGAAGAAGCACCACAAAAAATATGTTGCCGAAAATAAGGAAGCAAGTTTACCAGTGTTGCAAACGGTAATCGAGCATAGAACCACTTCGGTTCGACAAATTGCTTCTCACACCCAATGCAGAGTAAATCAACAGCACATAACATACAAAAACTGAACAAATATCACCTTTATAAACCTAAATAACAACTAAACTAACGGCAAGAGACTATGGCATCTGGTATGAGTTCATTATTATCGATACACTTTATTTGGAGATGTTGTTTAGAAGTAAAATTTATATTGGAATTTGAAGTCACCCGCACCTATCTTGAAATTCTTTTTTTTCAGTTTTTTTTCAAACTCTTGCGATAAATAGTAGTAAATGCCAGTGATTGGTGCTAAAAATTTCCTTTTAATCTACTTTATTGAAATTTGATTAAATTATTTATATTTTTTGTGATTTTGGTATGATAAGTAATGTTTATTTAGAATTATCGCAATATTACTTATTATCTGGGTACGAAGTTGATATTTTTCATCTAGGTCATCATCATCTCTTTGTGTAGTGTCCCTCCCGTTCTATGCATAAGCAAATTCTTCGTGAAAAATCATAGACAGCATTATTTAGAAAATTCCGCGGAATGCTTTGGATGCAATGTTGAAGAGCTTCCTCTAAGACTAAATGGTCATTGTTTGTGTACTTTCTTCTTGACGTAACAAAAATAAATCTGAAGATGTGAAGTCTGAATCTAGGTGGCCAATATCCCAATTCCGAACTTTTCTGCCTATCCAACGGTGGTCTAATTTCTGGTTTAAAAAGTTCTTGACGGTGTTTAAAAAAACGTGTTAACACGCTGTTCAGGAACTGAAAAATAATTCAACATTTAAATTTTAACAAAAAAAAGGGCCCAGATATTTGATTGTACAAAATACCGCACAGTACATTGGTCTTAAAATGGTACTGATATCGGCATTCTATCGTACAATTCGGGTTTTGTGGTGTACACCAACCGCTATTTTGTGAAGAATCATTGATTGCCATTTGACGTAGATGTTGTCCCGTCTGTCCATAGAATATTAACAAAAACATTCTGTCCTCTACCCCGTCAAACCAAATGGCGAAGTCATACCTATGGCATCAGGTCTGATGTCATAGGTATTGTACTGATGCCATAGTGTCTTTCCTTTACTGTACTTATAAATTCTTTATGTTTTTTAAAAGTGATAATTGTTCAGTTTTACTATGTTATGTGCTGTTGATTTACTGCACTGGTGTGAGAAGCAATTTGTCGAACTGAAGTCGTTCTATGCTTGATTAACGCTTGCAACACTGGTAAACTTGCTTCTTTATTTTCGGCAATATATTTTTTGTGGGTTTTCGTAAAGAGATTTTCAACAGACCCAGTCTGCTTGAATTTTCTGATTATCCTGGAAATTTGGTCGTCCGGGTATCTTATTACTATTACTAATATTTGTCATAAAAGTAAAAATTTAAAAAGATACAAAAAATAAAAATTTCAAGATAGGTGGCTGCGACTTCATATATGAATATAATATCTACTTCTAAACAACATTTCCAAATAAAGTTTATCGATAATAATGATAATAAAGGTACTTTACTCTTATCACAAATTCATATATTCTGAATCGCTCGGTGGCACCGAATTTACATATTTGACTATTGCCGTTTTGGTGTCATACAAGCCGCCAACTTTTATAAAGAATAAAATTTTCTGAGAAATGGATAATAAGAAAAATTTCCATAGGATGCGGACTTTCCTGGACACACTGTATAATTGAACATAAACATCAAATTTACAAAACGTAATAATAGCGGCACACTAATCTTGAGAAAACTCCTATTAGTACATAGCCAAGACTAACCGATAATCATCTACAAAATTAAGCGTAAACCTATAAAACTAATTTACTACAACACTCGATGACAAACCATTCGTTCCTATCATAAAAATTAAATTTATAATTGTACATAAAGCGTGACCAGTATCAGGTGACATCAAAGGCAATGCCGCTTGAAATACATCTGAAATTAACGAACCTGTTAATGTGTAGGAAAAGGCAACGGCTCGAGTTGACTCATCTGGTATCCATAGCAACTTTTCCGTAATTCTTTGCCATACAGGAGACGACGAAAGCGACGTGAACGCCATTAATTAGCTAAACTAGACACCGGGGAGCCAATATTATGCATACGTGCCGTTTGCCACAATTACCACTAATCGTACAGTTCAACTTTGTTAGTTTGCCCGCCATGGGGCACCACTGTGATCAATTAGTCCGATAGGTCAATTGCTCGTACATATGAGCTAGAAAGTTGTGGTATTTTGCGAAGTAGAGTATAATTAATTACTGTTATGTAATTAAAATGACATACTGATGAGCGCTGGCATACGCAACTACAAAATAACTTACCCTTGGGAGTTTTTAGTGTGTATTTGGCAAGAATACGGCCACACAACAATTTTTTTTTAGATTAAGCTTAGATTAAGACAGTACGCAAACATTAATTTTTAAAAAGGGTTAACAAACAAGTCATACATATTTAAATAACTTTTAATAATTCTGTTTTCTTTTCTTTCAGTGGAGGTAAATTCATGAGTACTGGGGAGAAGATCCGCCTGCCCGATGACGTCACAATGGGGTACATAATTGGTAAGTACGAATAATTGAGGAAACGTCAATTGATGCGTAATTGAACCTAGAGCCCGACAGTGTCACAACATTGCGTCACACGTACTCGCATGCTGTCTATGTATATGCAAACAAAAAGTCATGCTGATTGTCAATTATACCGACCCAGTTATTGAAAATGTGGCTGGATTAATTTAGCATGTTGATAGTGATAAGTGCATATAATAAAAGAAAAATTGTGTCTGAAGTTAGTAGACTAATTTCAATATTATTCATTTTAAAATATTTTTTTTGTTGCCATTTTCCTTACTTTTGCTTAGCTTTGGTAATCTTTTATATATTTGGTTCTACATCGATACTCTGGAAACTGAGGTGTGTAAATAATGAAAAGTAGGTTTTTTTAACACTAATAAACCCTGATTTCTTTCCGACCAATAAAAAAATGGTTGGTTTTGTGTATGACTAAAAGAAATTGTCAAAATCTAGATCATCCCCACTTTTGACCATTTCCAGAGCCAATTGACTATTTTTAATCCCCAACTTTTGTCCTGCTTATCCAATACTTACCAAAATATATAATTCTGTTTCCATTTATGCAATTTCCCATTGATTCATGCCTACTAATAATGGACGTAGTGTGAGACAGAAAATATCGATATTTTCAGCCACAATATCATAGTAATCATATTTTTTCCAATACTTGTTTATTAATATTGTTTATATATTGTTTATTAATGTACGTAGGTAAATTAGTTAAAATCGTCACTGCCACAATTATTCGGTGGCAAATTAAACTTTGTGTCTGTATGGCTAGCCAAGAACGTTCACAGTATGACCACTGGGTAGTAGGGTGTATCGAAAAAGCGTTTTTTTAAGAAATTCAAAAATTCAAGTTTATAAAAAGTTGTCTCTATGGACCCACATATATCACAAAAAAAATTGGCGCAATTGAAAAATATTTAGGTCTCCCGCAGAAGGCCTAAAGTTTATAATTTTCTTTGCGAATTAGATTTTTTTTTTCAATGGAAGATTAAGTGATTTATGTTTTTCAAATACAAGAAGTTTAAGAATATGGTGTGATATTATCGTATACAAAAATATGCTACTCTAATGCAACATTTAGATCGCCTGCAGTTTATTTAGATTCGATACAATTTTTAGCAAAATGCCCATTTTCGTATAATTTAAAAAGTGTGCTTAAATGTTGATAAAAGTTTATTTGTCATTAAATTTTTTATTATGTGCGTACATGTGGGCTTTGGAAAAGAAAATCCACTTAATATTTCATTAAAAAAAATATGAAAAAATTCGAATTTTAAAAAAAAATTATAAATTTTAGGCCTCCTGCGGGAGACCTAAATATTTTTCAATTGGGCCATTTTTTTTTGTGGTATATAAGGGTCCACAGGGACAACTTTTTAAAAACTTGAAATTTTAAATTTCGAAAAAAACGTTTTTGATACACCCATACACCGATACATGTCACATTTAAAAACCAGTTTTTTGTAAAGAAAACTGTTTTAGATACCAGTTTACAATTAATTACAAATAATAAGTAGAAATATGGACATATTTGATTAAAAATTGCCATTTTGTCTTTAAATAAGTAAAATATTGTACATATTATTTACTTTTATGGTCTTATATATTATGGTCAAAAAAATTGATGAGGTAGTAAATGTTATTCTGAGTAACACTTTTCATATGGACCTATTCGTCGCTTTTCAAATTCTAAAAAGTTACTTGCGTTTGACATATTAACACGACAAAGAAACATGTGAACAATGCGAAAACTTTTAGCTTTGCAACAATTTAAAAAATAAATAAATGCAAGTATAGCAATTACAAATTATAAAAATTAAAGGAATAAACAGATGAAGAAACAAATAAATCCGTATAATTTATTAATTTCTAGATTGTAAATTTAGTTATGAGTAGAATAATGCTTTACATCGACTTATTGATATGATCAATTCCTTAAGATGTTAGAGACATTTTTGCTGTTTCTCGATGTAATTTATACTAATTTTCTTCTCCAGAAAGTAGATATTCTTCAAATGTTTCTCTTGTAAAATTTAGCTATTTTTTAGAGTTGGTACAACTATTATAGCAAACCAGCGGTATGATAGTTAAAAACCTACAATTATCAGAGAAATTCTCATGGGAAAAGTAATGGCAAGATTAATTCCGAAAATGCCCTTAAGTAATTATTTACAGGACATGTTATGTTCTTTTATTATATTAGATTATAGTAGGTACATGTTATTGATTTCGCATGCATTTATTAATATACAATGTTCTTTTAATAAATTTTGATAATTATTAAATAAACTATTTATGTTTCCATTTCGGACAACTTACTATCGCTATACTTTTGTTATTGGCATAAAATTCCTTGAGCTTATAAAGAGATTTGTAAATTCAAAGGTAACGCCATTTCAGAAAAAAAGTCAAACTGTAAGGTAAATTTAATGAGGTTCACTACAATTAAAAAAACAATTAAATTAAGTGCCTTCTCAGATTTGTTGTTGTTTTAACCAATTCAATATGGACCGCCCCTAAACGCAATTCTCTTTTTTTTCAGAGCATCTGCTGAAGAAGCCTTTAACCGTCGTGGACCAATTTCACTCTCACTTGGAGCCGATGAAATTCATAAGGAGGGAGATTCTTGAAGATCAGGTAATTGATTAGATTAGGATCACCCACTGGGGGAGATAGCTTTGCGCACAAGAAATGAATAAATTGGCTCTGTCTTGAGACCTCGTCCCAGCTACTTAATTAAAAGGGACGTCCTCAAAATGGCAGCCTTTATTATAATCCCGGCGCGTTGCTGGTCGACGTCATCCCACTTGCCTACGTTTTTGTAATACTAATTCACTGTTTAACACCCATTCCTAATTGAACTACCTATTCGGGCTGATAGAGGTCACTGGGGGCGCGCCTTGTATCTTGTGGCGCGCGGTGGCATTCGAAACGCCCTGTAACTAATCGAATCCGGCTGTGAAATCGATTTTCAAAGATGGAATGCGGCCGATAATGCCGCAATTATTGAACCGGCCGATGGAAATGTTAAATTAATTATCGGTCTAGCGAATAATGCGAAATTGGCTCGGTAGGTAATTGTTAGGATTGCGTCAAATCCGCAGTTTCTAATTGTTGCCTTTCGATGGGAACAAATGGACGGTTATATAGGAGTGATATTGGCAATTTTCTGTTGAAATTGTTCCTTCGTTGTATGTAGGTATAAATAAACTGTGCGTTGATGTTTAGAATCGCATTTATTGGAGAGAAGATATTTTTGAGTTGTTTATAAACTAGTAATCCTCAAAAACGCAGAGAACTACTAAAGGGACTAGCGCAGTGTTCAAAAGTATTAAATGCATCGGTGAGATGCGAAAGTTGTACCTAGCAACCTAACGTTTCGTACAGTTTTGCCTAGTTTTTTAGGTAATACCCATTTCAGGTATCGCTGAAAGAGTTCTTAGAAGAAGTACCAACTTTTTGCAAAACTATAAAAAATTCTTAACTAAGATGAAGTTATATTCAACTGAACGTACAGTGTGTGAGATATACTGTAAATTTTAATGCAGTGGTAGGTATAGCCAGGATGTTTACAACTTTGGACAACGTAAGAGCTCATGTTTCAACTACTACACTTTGCATAATAATACCGAAAATTGCAAGTAAGAGTAATATGAGTGGTATAGAGTGAATACCACAGGAATATACCCTTCATCATTAAATAGTAGGTGCATTGTTGAAATTTATATAATACTAGAGTTTTGATTGAAAAAATGACAACATGAAGTATGATATCATAAAACATATTTATTAGAAAATGAGAAAATGTTTCGTTGATAAACGGATATACTTTCCGATTACTGTTTACATGGTGTTACCCCGAAAACTCGTGACATCACTAGGAAAAACTTAAATGTGATGTAAAATTATAAGCATATCCGGCCAAAGCTTTATTATTAAAATTGATGATTAAAATTTCGTACTCTCAGTACCCTCACAACCTATCATATTGTTTTCCTGTTATTGTTAAAGAAATATGTACATTCCTAATAACTTCTTACCAATCACTTCCGGACAAATGATGTTTGGCATCATTTAAATATTATATAAAGTTAGTTCTAGTTAACGACTGCGCTGGGGTAGTATTTTTTAATGAAATTTTAATTTTTAACATATACATATAGTTTAAGAATTAAGGTTAAGTTAAAGTTAAAATTAAAGTTTTTTATTGTAATTTGCTGCGCTTTGTTGAAGTGTACCTGATATAACCATATGTATCACCTGGAATCAAACAGTAGTCCAATCTCTTCTGAACATTTTAAATTTAATGATTCCCATTATTTTCTCTTTTAATACAAAAGCTACAATAAGAACAGCAATGACTTACGGGTTAAGAACGGGTTAAGAACGTTGGAAATAAAATACGTCAATTATTGAGATTTTATTGCATTGCTCAACTAATGGGGAAAGAAATATTAACCAAAAAACAATATTTAATGAAAAAGAGGTGGGAATTTTAGCGATATATTTTAGGCAGTAAAGTTCGTAAAAGCTTTTTAATAACAATTGTCACCTCCTCGTTCTCTAATAACAGCTATCATACGGTTATTCATTGAATTGCGTGCCTTACATCAAATTATTCGCTGTTGAAACGTTTATTGTACACTAATCACAAGGCACATCCCCTACGGGCACTTCGCTGTTGTTTTCGGACTAGATTTCGCTCCTCTACGGCGCCAGCCCTACGCGCGGGCGCGCGAGCCTTGACGAAATCACGATGCGCATATTTATTCCAGAGAAAGGGATTACTTGAAAGAAGTGAGAATCACTACAGTTATTTAATTGGTGGGTTTTTCTTCAGTAAACAATACTTCCTTATATTAAATGTCTTATATTTTCTTGGATCAAGTAACTACGTACTTGGATGGATTTACTATTACTTCGTTGGAGTAATTGACATTTTTGGGACGAAAAATTCCAGTACTTCTTTCAATACAATATTGGTTCTGATAAAGAAAGAATTTTATCTGTCGACAGGATTTATCTGAGAAATTATTTTACTTAGACTGAGTATGTGGCATTTCTTGTATATATCTAACTTTCTACATCCAAGTAAATATGCATTTGAATCTAGTAAATAAATTCATGAAATTATGTTTTCTCGTTCCAAATAATTGCTTTTCTGTGTCTAGCAGCAGGAACTCTGGCTCAAGCTCTTTGTTTAAACTCGTCCCATAGATGATCAGTCCATAACGAGGATACCAACTTCTACCTCATCATTTCTTTTTAATTTCCCACAGCCGACTTGTTACTGTTGTACGTTTTTAGCCCGTTCGCGTCATGTCATTGCTGTTCTTATTGTAACTTTATTAAGACATAAATTGATGTCAATCATTAAAATGAAAAATTCAGAAAATAATCTGGCTACTGTGTGATTCCACTTGATACATATGGTTCTATCTGGTACAATCCACAGCACGCTGCAAATTTCGATAAAAAACTTACCTTAATTGTTACGCCCTGTATATGTTCAAAACTGTGATTTCAATAAAAACTACACCCCAGCGTTGTTGTTGAGGAAATAGCCTTCAATAAAACGAAATAAACATAAAAATTTAACAATTGGTTCAAAAGATATTTAAGTTTAAGGTTGACATACATTTTGGTGAACCGATTTTTTTGCACGCGAGTGTAGTTCTAATAACACAATTTTATTCTCTATAAGAAGAGGTCTGTTACGTAACTCTGACCGGGCCCAATTCTGGAAATCGCTAAATCGAAATAAGTGTCTTGTCAAAAGTGTATTATAACCTAGGAATTTTAAGAATTCGATATCCAGAATTAAAGTCAAACATTAAAATTTCAGTTGTCAGTTATATCATTAAATCAAAAACTTAAAGGGCAATTTTCTGTTTAGGCTATTGCTTAGCATAGGAATCAGCTACTCTTTCATACTGCAATATAAATGCTGGAGGTTTATTAGACAATACTTCAAAGTGACAAACCGCCCAACACAATTCTCTCTGTGGCGTCTGCATATATTTCAATATTACATGCCTTCAGCAGAAACGCATATTAAAATGGTTATTGTTAGTTTTCCACTGGAATATTCAACCGTAAATAATCCAATCGAATAAACTCTGAAACCTAACATTAGCCGTACGCTGTACTAACATCGGTAAATTGCAATTTTAGTCCTGGGCGTTGAATGTAATACGTCAACTCGAAATGAAAAGAAAGCGTCAGGGCGGGAGGCAGTGAAGCGAAATGGGAACCCATATCGAGCTTTGCCGCGGGAGGTCGCGTCGGAGGCGGCAGCGGTACGGATGACGCCATTTGTGCCGTATACGTTTTTTATGCCTTTCCCGTGTCTTAACTCGGGCATATATGGAAGTGATGCGTCGTAAATAATAACCCGGTCGAGAGCTTTTCAACGGGGGGCATATTACATTTGAATTTATACACCTCGTCTGGGTTTCGCGTTTCCACAATACACAACGGCTTCCAGAGCGCCACGTCGGTCGTTTTCGCCATTATTCCGCAGAGTATATACCTACCTATTCCACGTTTGGGACACGTTGGATGGCGAGTTTTGTTTCCATCCATGCGAGTCGTTTGTGGCAACTTTTAGGTCGTATTTTGAAGAATTGGGAGAATTTTTAGGTGCAATACTGCAATAAATTTCGATATACTTTTTTCTTGATGAAAAGGGAAATTGTTACTCTTGAAATTTTACCACCTAGGGATTATTTATACCCAGTACACACTTCCCAAAGCGACCTAGCAACACCTTTAATAATTTTCATTGAGTAGTTTCCACAATACACAACGGCTTCCAGATCTCCACGTCGGTCGTTCTTGCCATTATTCCGCAGAGCATATACCTATTCCACGTTTGGGACACGTTGGATGGCGAGTTTTGTTTCCATCCATGCGAGTTGTCTGTGGCAATTTTTAGGTCGTATTTTGAAGAATTGGGAGAATTTTTAGGTGCAATACTATAATAAATTTCGATAAGGTTTCACTGTAGGAAAAGGGAAATCGTTACTCCTGAAATTTTACCACCTAGGGATTATTTATACCCAGTACCTACTCAACAAAACCAACCAGCAAAACCTTCAATAAACTTCATTGAGTAGTCGTTCTTATATCTAATTAATTTTCATTTTGTTCAAGGGAATATTTAGTGCTCGTTGATTACAATTTAACAATTTGAATGTTGAGAAATAGAGTACAAATGTCAGAAACGTGACAATGGCCACCAGGTTTATTATGAATAAATATTGTTCGTTTTTTGTCATTGTTGAGTAAACGGTCACTTAAAATCATTACAACTTTTTTAAGAAAATTTCACTTACCTAACTATCTTTAAAATAGAAATTGAAGATAACTTCTTGATTTTTCTTGGGAATAAGAACATCAAAATTTAAGATTCGAATTATGTTTTTCAAAACTAGATTCCCGCTATTTTTATATCATTGAATTTGCTAGTTACAGTTTAATATTTACAACGTTCAAACAAATGCTTGAAAGCTTGAAGCTGTAAAAGATCTACAATCTTAACATTTGGTTGTATTGAAGCTTTTCACGCCTCTTGCGAAAAGAAAGTCATACAAAACTTTTCTTCTATGAATCCGGTCGTAAGGAGTTGTTGCTAGTTTTGTTATTGATGGCGCTAGTGTGGTGAAAATAAGGTGAACTATTTCCTTACAGGTTTTGAGGTATTTTTTTAGGTATTTGTCTAAAATCAGCATCTTAAGAACCTAATTATATCGCAAAAAAGCGACAAAGATTTTTTGTACATCTATCCAACAATTTCCGTTCCAAGAATATCGTTTTTCTTATTCGAACACCCACCCCTACATGGTTACGTTTTTTGATTCTGCAATCTTTTTTTCCCATAGATAAGTACCAACACTAATCTCTAAAAATCGAATTAAAAATACATACATAAATACGCCATTCCATTTAACAAACATGCTGTGGCCAGGCACCTCACTTATATCATGTATAATATACAACAGTGTTTCCCAACGCAAACGCTGATGTTCTGACAATACTGTCAATAGTATCAAAATATCTGTCAAATCCTGGTTAACTATATTTAATGCAGACACGAGCGACCTCGATCAAATAGAATTTGCTCATGCAGCTTAACTATTAATTTCACCAAAAAATGTCATAGACATAAATTATACAAAGTTTCCTTTACTTTAATTTATTATTTAACTATGTATTTTGATAAAATTACAGAAATGACATTTGGCTCATTTGCAAAATAGTTGAAAAATGCTAAGAGTAAGCCTCCAGTTCCTTTGAACCTTTTTAAACAAAACCTTTTTCAGCAAAAAGCGGGTACACACACACAGAATTTTTTTTACCTTGGTTAAAAATGTTCAGGGCACCCAAAAGGACAACCGCTAAATATCAAAACTTTTTCTACACAATTACAATACTTTGTCATATAGTGCAGGCAAATTAACTGATTATAAGCCAAAACCGGTATTAATTGTAGACAGGAGTTTTATCATTGGAAATGGTAAAGGGGATCATAGTGAACGTAAAAAAATAATTGCTGGTCAGGGGTTGGTATAGTGTTTATTTGGGAGGGTTGAAAGCGGGTGCAAAGTATATTATTGCGTCTTCCGGCGAAACTTGACGTTTTATCCAAAAACGTCCTATACTAAGTTGTAGATCATAAAAAATCTACAACATTCATATGGGTCACTTTTTACTATGACCTCAAAATTTCCGAGAAAAATGCGAATGCCAATGCCAAAACGAATTCTCTGTTTTTACTTTATCATACGCAGTATGTAAAGTATTGTAATCGTGCCAAAAAAAATTTTTGAGATTTTAGCGGAAATATATCTTTTTGGGTCCTCTGAACATTTTTGACCAAGGTACAAAAAAATGTCTCTGTGTGTGTGTGTGTGTGTGTGTGTGTGTATGTGTGTGTGTACCCGTTTTTGTGGCGACGATTCCGGAGAAACTACTAAAGGTATCGGGACGAAACTTCATATTTAGAAGTTTCATAACCAAACTTAGAGCTGCAAAGCTTTCTGTTGAAAAGGGTCCAAAGGAACTGGTGGTTTACTCTTAGCATTTTTCGAAGATTTTGCAAATGAGCCGCTATTTGTGGAATGTCGTCAAAATAGTTAAATAATAAATTAAAGGAGAGGAAATTTTCTATAATTTATGCAGATGACATTTTTTGGTAGAATTTATAGTTTAGCTGCTTGAGCAAATTCTATTTCATCGAGATCAGTCGTACTCATGGTCGTACTGCATTAAAACTAGTAGCCAGGATATGTCAGATTTTTTGATTCTAATGACAGTAGCTATTGTCCAACGCTAATGTTTTGAAAATACTAATGTCAATATAGGCTGCGTTCGGATAGTGAACACCGTTACACTTTTTACACCCAATAACACGTAAGTGTCATTTGGACGGTATACCCGGTGTCAACGGAGTACAATATCCGAACGCAGCTTTAATCGAGATATCTGTCTAGTTCTACTAGTTTTATTTTAATGCAGACATAGCCGATATCGATCAAATAGAATCTCATGCAGCTAAACTATTAATTTTATATATAGTATGATAAAGTTATGTGCCTGGCCACATCAGATTTAATATTTTTCATTGTCGCAACAATGATTCAATTTTATTCAAACTTTGTGAAAGCGTGCCTTTTTATACCTTAAATAAGCATACATTTTTTTATTGCACAAAAAACAAGAAGGTTTTGAGATATTTAGTTTTTCCGTCAAAATCAGACTTTTTCTAATTTCTCTAATCTTCTAATATTTCATATTCCTTTAATCTTTTTCTAAAAGGAAATTCTGTGGTGAAAAATCATCGTACAGAGTTCTTCTAGGGCTCATTTTTGTTGTTTTTACATGTACTTATTGACACAATAATAAAAATAATAGTCCCTATTTAATAACATGCTCAAAAGTTGAAAAAACTCAAAAACGACTTTTGCAATAGTGAATTTTTCAGTAATTGTTCATTATTTGTTTAAATTTTTAACAAAATTGCAATACTGGTTACGACATTCAATTGTACGGAAAAATATACAATGGAAACTGTCTCTCATTTCTACACTAATGCTATAACCATTAAATTAGAATAAGAAATCCTCAGATAAGTAAGCAAAATAGTCAGTTTTTGTCTTAGAGTCAAAAAGTATCCAATACAAAAGTTGTAGGTCAAGAAAAAATATACAACTTTTGTAGAGGTTACTATATAACATAACCTCAGAACTTCCGAGAAAAATGCGAAAAATTCATTTGTTTTAGAATTTATAATTTTAATTTAGTTTTGACGAAACTTCTGAAAGTAAATTATTTATGTCTTAAAAATCACAAACTGTTTATGAAAAAATCTACTAAAGTAGTTAAAAATGTGATAACATTTAATGTGAAACAGTACTTTAATAATTGATAATAATAAATTACAAAAGTTAATATTGTAACACGCCCCTAACACCAGTGCGCTCCATGACCAACGAGGGCGTAGGAGCCCCCTTCCACTACGTGTCGACACACGACCTGGACCCAGCAGGATAAAAGACGGTACGCAACCCTGGCACATGAGTTCGCTCACCGGACTGGAGGAAACTATTAACTTGGCGCACCTCGTAGGGCCTTGGTGACAACGTGGAATCCAGACAGAGAGACAGGCATCGTCAGTATACGACACGCTGCACCTACCGCGACTTGCATTTTCGAATATCTCTTTCCGAACGACCCCACCCCGTCAATATATATTTACAGACTTACAAATAAAAAATGAAAAATATCTATTTATCATTTTTTATTTGATTTTTATAGATTGGCATAGTTATTTAACTATGCCAATCTTTGCCTTAGTCGCAATTTTCTCGGAAGCTTTGACGTTATGTCATATAGTAATCTCTACAAAATTTGTGGATTTTTTCTTGACTGATTCTAAGACTAAAACTGTATTTTGCTTACTTATCTGAAGATTTGTTATTCTAATTTAATGGTTATAGTATGAGTGTAGAAATGAGAGCCAGTTTCGTTTGTATGTTTTTCCGTACAATTTAATGTCATAACCAGTATTGCAATTTTCTTAAAAATTTAAGCAAATAATGAACAATTACTGAAAAATTCAGTGTTGCAAAAGTCGTTTTTGAGTTTTTTCAATGTTTGAGCATGTTGTTAAATAAGAACTATTGGTTTTACTATTGTATCAATAAGTACATGTAAAAACAACAAAATTGAGTCCCAGAAGAACTCTGTACGACGATTTTTCACCACAGAATTTTCTTTTAAAAAAAGTCTGATTTTGGCGGAAAAAAGTAAATATCTGAAAAACTTCTTGTTTTTTGCGTAATAAAAAAAATTATACTTATTTAAGGTATAAAAAGGCACACTTTCACAAAATTTGATTAAAATTGAATTATTGTTGCGACAACAAAAAATTAAAAACAGAAAATTCGTTTTGGCATTGGCATTCGCATTTTTCTCGGAAATTTTGAGGTCATAGTAAAAAGTGGCCCATATGAATGTTGTAGATTTATTTATGATATACAACTTAGTATAGGACGTTTTTGGATAAAACATCAAGTTTCGCCGGAAAACGCAATAATATACTTTGCACCCGCTTTCAACCCCCCCAAATAAACATTATACCACCCCATGACCTGCATTTATTTTTTCTACGTTCACTATGAGCCCCTTTACCATTTCCAATGATAGAACTCCTGTCTACAATTAATACCCACTCTCAACATAATTTGCCTGCACTAATACTATATATGAAAAAGTAAAAATAAACTTCGCCTCGTTTTCAACACTATCGCCATCTATAACTAAACCAGTTACACGCCCTTGTGTTAAGATATAAATCGTAATGATGTCTTTGCGATTTATAGTTATTGTCTGAAGGAGATTTTAAATAAATATCGAAACGTAACAATAAAATAAAAGGAGATATTCTTTGATTGGTCGATATGTTCCTGTTTTCCTATTTATAATGACCCAGCCTGTATACAGGTGTGTCCAAGGTTGATATTTTTTAAGCGAAAACTCCACGGTCCTTTATTTTTGTTCATAAGAAAACAAAAGTTAGGATAAACACGGTGACGGTTTTTTGTTTTGGCCGTTGACAGTTTTAGTTTAGAATGTCATTCACAAAACAAGGCAATACTAAATTTTATTTTTCTACCAAAAAAGCTAGCTGTCAAATAATTTGAATGATAATTTGAATTTTTGTGGATATCAATATGCTGGAATCTTTTATGATTCCAATGGTGCACCGCATTTGATGATGGGGTATATATTTTAAACAAATTTTTAAAAGACACATCATACTTTTATATTTTATAACTACAATAAATTGCAAACTACGGTAATCAACATCAATAAGATATCAACGCATTTCACAGATTTCCACTTACTTAATTTGTCAAGAATACTATAATCATTACTAATGACACTGACCAACAGCACAAAATCTACAACCGATTCTGGAATGCTTGTTTCCTTACAATCTGAAGCTAAAAATTCTAAATTGCGTCTAATTTTTGAGAAAAACTTGTCTTGGGGATTCTTTCGAGTCTACTTCAGCAACTTTAGACAACTTTTCCGGAATCAGTATGTAATACTAATTGCATTAATAATGTTGAGAAGCAAATATGAAATAAGAACGAAACTTTGTTCAGATTTCTGATGATATTAAAAAATGATAGAGCTTTCATTTCAAATTATTGATAATTATAAGAATGTGCAACTTTAGCATGTTTACTTAGTCCTCATAGATCTTTCAAAAGTTATGTTCTTTCAAGGATTTGGTGGTAGTTCCAGCAATTGATATTGATGGATGTATGTATAGTTGTAGGTTGTTTTATTCCACCTTAGCTTTTGTACAGAAAGTGAATTAATTGCATTGAAACGATTGTATTTAAATCTCCCGATTGACAAAAAAGTGATCCATGATTACAAGAGCCGTTTAGTTTTTTAACTGTTTTAATTTTCTCAAATATGTATTGTCATTCATATTTCAAACAAAAAAATCCATTATGTCCATGAACTATAATCGATTATCATATAAATTCCCGTTTCATTCTTTCAGATTTCATTCAGCTACTCGAAGAACAAGGACGAATGGAATGTCGTCAAGATCGAAGGGTTCGAAACGAAGTACGACCAGAACAGGTATGCATGTATATTAATCGACTTTGCCCGCCGTGCTCTCTCGTTGTTTACTCTCGGTGAGGCCCCCGGACTCCGGAGCCCGGAGTACCGGATCATCCGGAGGTCGTCTCGCATCGCCGATTTAGCAACGAGAGCGCTGAAAAAATACGTACGCGCACCGTTTATGAAGATCGTAAATCTGGTGCAGGTGTTCATAGGCCCTAATGAATCCAGTTTTGCAAATAGATGGCGCGACGCGTTCGCCGTATCCGCTCACGTGATCTAACACGACTTGCGACTCCGGGCGTCGCCGTTATTCACGTCGGAGTGTCAATGAATATCGTCGCTATAAAATCGATATTTATAACGCTCTCTAATGTCTTTATTACGTACGTCGTAAATTTACGCCGTTCTCTGTTGATTTTACCGTCGCGTTGGTGAATATATTCACTGTTTACTTAATGGACAGTTGGAGAGTAGCTGGGTAGCGTATTGTTTATACGTCGCGACTGTAATGCAAATATCATTAGATTGAAATTTGTGTTTTCAACATTGTGTATGTATCAGCAGAGCTTCTCCTTAATTATCAAACTTGAAGAGAAAATGTACATCTTTTATAGATGAAATGTTTCATATGGACTTATTTAAAATAATTACAGTTTAAAATATTAAGAAAACCGGCCCTTCCATTAACAAAATTTCTTTAAAGAATATTAGTTTCTTCAGAAAATCAAAAGGTCCATGTGGAACGTTTTACGCAAAATGAATGTTTCTTAACTTTTATACTGATTTCCATTACATAGTATAATTTTAAAGGGTACTGGGTTCCTTGTTTTCGCATTGTTTTTTCTTTTCTCTTCCTTTTGTTAATTTTTGAAACGGCGATAACTTTGAAAGGAATTTAAAAACGAAATAGGTTTATACACAGAAAAAGATGTGTGCAAAGTTACGGGAAATGAATGTAATAAACTGCAGCCAAAAATGCTGTAAAAGAAGAATTTGCAGTTATTTGCACTTTCTTTTTACCGCAACATCCCTGGTTATTTGATATATTGATGTATTTTTTTCAATCTTCACTAATTCTTGTAAAATTACAAGATGTTATCATAGTAAATTTACAGGATTTCTGTGAAACTAACACATGAAAATTGGGAAAATTTCGAAATTCTGGATTATGGTTAATTAATATCAAACTATCACTAAAACTATACAGTGCACTGTTCGTTTTCTCATCTGCTCCAATGGACACAGGTCCCTGTGAAACGTTTTAGTCAAAATGAATGTTTCTTAATTTTTATACTGATTTTATTTTCGATATTTTAATTACATTGTATAATTTTAAAGGGTACTGGGTTTTTGTTTCTGCATTGTTCTTTTTCTTTTCCCTTCCTTAATTTTTGAAACGGCGATAAATTTAAATGGAATTGAAAAACGAAATAAGTTTATACACAGAAAAAGATGTGTGCAAACTTACGAGAAATAAATACAATAAACAGCAGCAAAATTCTGCAACAGAAGAATTTGCACACAACATCTGTGGGTATTTGATATACTGATGTATTTTTTTTTCAATATTCACATATTCCTATGAAATTACCGCATTATCACAGCAGTTTCACAGTTTTTTTTTGTCAACAGACCGTACAGTTTGTCAGTACAACTGTCATTTCACAGAAGAACTGATCTTTAACCAATAAACTGTGTTTCTTTACAGTTGCTTTACTTACAGATATTTCCCTGTGTATAGAACCTTTACATAGGGAAACAGAGAACCTTCGTAATGATTCTGGGAAAAACATTGCATTATATCTATTGTTTGTTTGGGTTCCCCCAACAATTTTATGGGTTTCGCAAGAATGGAAACGTTGTGAAACGGTGCTCTAGTCAAGTGATTTATTTAACCACACATCTACCCGCCTCCTTCGGTCTTGATCTTCTGATAGTGTTAGAATAGAAAATTGTTGAGTCCATGTGCCTGGTCCAGCGGTTGGCCATTTGAACGCATTCTCTAAGAAGTATCAAGTTTGCAATACGGCCTCCGCAAGGTCTTTAGATTTAGGATAACATGGAGCAACTTAAATGTTGGTAATGCAATTTTACTGCAGAAATCTTCAAAAGTAGATGATGGAAGTTGTGGTCCTCTGTAATGACTAATCTTGACAACCTCAAAGAGTCGGGTAAAATCCAAACAGACGCCAGACCAAGGCTCTCTGATAGGACTAGGTAAGGCATTCCAGGTTGATTAATGGTTGTTTTCCAAGGAATTCTGGACAATGAACACACAGAGTCAATTTTCTCCTTCCTGGTTGATATTAGATGTTGAAGTTACAACTGTCAGGAGTTATGGTCCTACTTTAGTGCGGAATTTTATAGTAATATGTCGATGACTATATAAATAATGTCTTACAATTTACTGAAAAATGAGAGTGAAAAGCACGTGTATGTGTTTTCCACTAAATGATTACTCGGAATTTAATAAGGCAATTTAAATATTGCGATGTTATGGAATCGCTAATTTAAAAAATGTATATTAAGGTAAACGCCCCAAATTCAGACAGGTTAAGAAATTTTTGTTAAATTTGTAACTGTAGAATTAATATTTATGTGGTGCTAATGACTATGTCAACTTTTTTAAACAAATATTTCCTTCTAAAGATATCTGGCTATTCATTATTGAAGAAAATTGATAACAGTTATGTAATTTATATTATATTTCATACGTTTAACAATTGCCCCTAGTTCCGACACTAAGCGTGTATTTTGATCCGAAATCCGACATCTCAGTCAACCTAATTCAGACAGTGATCCTAAGTCAGACACTTGTGGTACATTATTCCGACAAATATAAACAATCAAGTAAATACTAAGTGTTAAATATTGTTAAATAAGATTTATTATTAAGAAATGTTAAACATTTATGTTTTACCATTTTTAATGTAACACTATTAAAAAAGTCCTTAGTCTTCTTCAGTCTGCCCTCTCTACCTCATCTGTATTTTAATGTTTCTTGCATCCGGAATGTTTAGTGTTCTCTTTTTCTTGGCGCAGCTTTTTGTTCTGTTCCTTTTTCGCTTCCTTTCTTATTTCTCTAGAATGATTTTCTTTTGTGCTTCCTTCTTTTTTATTAACAAATATTCTCTCGAAGCATTAGAAATAGTGTTGTAACAGTTTCTTTTTAGTTTATTTGGGTGTTTCAGACCAGAATAATGATTTTTTTAATGGAGATGGCATGAGTTCAACCTTTATCTCCAAAAGTGGTGTTGTTGTCATTCTGTCTTATTTCATAATCTAGTATGAATTCCGACACCATGTAATAATTAGGGACTATTGGTGTCCGTAATTCCGACACTCACCCGGAATTACAAAATGCGTACAATTAATTGTAATATAGCAAACAAGTCAAACATGTATTTTCTTGTGTCAAGGCAGCAATAGAGTCATAACAACAATTCCGACACACATGTCTGATTTACGTACGTGCTATATTTACATGTACCTAATTCCAACACCCATAAAGTTGTAAATAATAGTGGCTAAAAGAGTAGTACATCGTATTATTATGAAAATATAAATCATTTTGGTCAGCCTAGATATATATTATGATATTTTAATTACTGTTATCCTGTAGCGATTTAAAAAGGAGTCGAATTGTAGTTAGCTTATGGGAAAAAAATCAACTTTTAGCATAACACTCAATTATCAAGATCAGTTAAACTTCTAGGTTATATTCTGACCGTTCGAACATTGGTAGAATAAGACACGATTGTGGGTTGATAAGTGTAATGTCAAATTAACAAACGAAACTAAAGTTTTATGTTGTAGATTTCTTATTTTATCCAACAGAATTATGTCGGAATTTAGGACTCCGTCTGAATTTGGGATGTTTACCTTGGGTGTAGCCCATTCTAGACAATTTATATGGTTTTTCATAGAATACAAAAATTTATTCAAATGAAAAAATCGACTTTGACCTTTTAATGGGGACACTTGTCCAAATTAGAAGCTTAAAGTTGAACAATAATGCTAAATAATTATTGCAATAGTAACAGTCATAAATAATAAAAATACCTATAATAGGAAATGAATCCGAAACAATCAAAACTTGAAATTATTTCAAAACAAATACAGAACCGATTTTGATGACACACATTTCTTTGTTTGAACTATATTTATACAGGGTGTTGTACAAATGAAAAGTACTTGGGGAACATGTAAGAGATTAAATTTTTAATCACGGGTACAGAAATGAACCGTTTCTACCGGGTATTTCTTTGGAGAGCTGTTAAATTTGGAATAGCTGAAGTATCTAAAAAGAAATTTAACTTACCAACAAGAAACAAACTTATGGTTTTTAAGTTTTTACGTAATTAGACAAAAGAAGGTTCTAATTCTTTTGTCTATAAAAACTATTAAAGTTATAAATGGTCTGAAAATCACAGCACACCACAATTATTAACTTAAGTAATATAAAATCAATAAACTTTTTAGGTGCTATAGTAAGAACACTTTACATATTTGATTGAAAGTGATAGCTGCTTCTGGTGTGCTTTTTTTTTCAGTAAAATCGCTATTCGTAAAAGTCTGAAGTCTGAAATTTCTCATTTTAGAAAATTCACTGCAAATACGGTTTTGCGTATTTTTCGCCTTATCGCTGGGTGACACAAAGTAAAACTTCTCCAACTTCTCCATAAATCAAATTTTGTACTTTTTTTGTATTTCTTGAACCGTCACCAATAAACTCTTAAATTGTTATTTCTTCAATTAAGTTTATACAGGGTGTTTATAGTGATTTTATTTTCCAGGGGTGATTAAACATTTTCAAGGAACATTAACGTAAAAATGTCTTTAAAGAAGTTGCATAATAAGAGAGATATTCCTGTATTTTTTCTTTGTTTTTATTGTTAAGGGGTGACACCTTAAAAGCAAAAACACCTTAACAGCAGGTGTCTAACGCTAAAACGATTAATCCATCACTTGTGCGTAGTAAATCTAAATTCAAATGATAAGTTATCAGTGAATTTTTTACTAAGTAGGTTGATGTTAGTGACTTAATATCTCTCTTATTATGCAACGTTTGTAGAGATATTTTTACGTTAATGACCTTCTTTTAAGATGGTTAATCACCCCTTGAACATAAAATCACAAGACCTTAGGTTATTTGTGTAAATTATTTTTATTAGCAAATTTGCATAACTATTTAATTCATTATAACTATTCATCGTAGGTACTTATTTCCCAGATTATTAACTGTCTTAAATATATCACAGAATATCATAACTCCCACGTCCAGGCACTCTAGATTTTTGATCTACCATATGAAGTAGATAGCTTATGCTTCCCGAAGTAATATATTAAAATGTTTATGATCATAGTTAATAGAAAAATTGATAATTAACGAAAAAAACCATCGACCAATTGTTCCTGCCATACTTCAATCATTCATTCCTCGAATCTCACTCACTTAAATGTAGAAATAAAAATACCACATTGTAGCGGACAAAATTTAGCATCAAAACGATTCGGAAACCTATTCGTGAAACTGAACGGTTAATTTAGTATAATTGAGTCAAGTAATTTTTGGCGACTCCACGTCAACCGGTCGGTTGACATCAGAAATTTCCGTTCTAATGTCAAACGACCGGTTGACGTGGATTCGACAAAAATTACTTGAATCAATTATAATAAATAATTAACCGTTCATTTTCTCGTTCGGTTCCCGAATCTCTTTGATAGTATATTTTGCTGTTCTAGTGTAGTAGTATTATTATTTTTACGATTAAATGATTTAATTACAGTCTGACAGGCTCAAACATTTTATATGTTACTACGGGAAGCATAAGCAATCGATTAATATCAGTTTCTCGACTGCATTTGATCTTCATATGCACAATCTAGAATGACTCGGCAGGATCCATCACGATAACGGGTTGCAAACTTTTACAACTGTCAGATTAGTAGTGATCATTTTTAAATTCAGTTAATAAATATTTTACCCTGTCAGTTGCTCTAAGCTGACTTTGTGATTTAACTTTTTAACTATTGTTACAGAATTGGGCTGAATTTTTTAGGAACTGCACTTGTGCTAACTAATATAATAAACTAACTATAACTAAACTATTTTAATATATTATCAAATATGCGAAAACCGTTTTAATCGACCAAAAATACCTCTAAAATTGAGGCCCTTTTTTCACTTGACTGTACATACACCCTGATAAACAAATTTCACCGATAATACTTTATAATTGGCACTTAATATTCAGCAATAAATTATAGTATAATTGCTTAATTTAAGACCTGTCCAACCTTCTCATGTTCAGAAGCTGGTTACCCTACTTATAAACTCATGCAAACACGATAACGAGGGCCAAACTTTCCCAAAATTCTGTCCCAACTGTAATCTTATAGTCCCATCAGAATCCAACGCCCAACCAATATGGAACGCCCAATATCGAAGACGTCTGTTTGTAAGAAAAACACACCGAGTTTACTTAGGACTGAGCATGGGTGTACCCGATGCGAGCAGGTGTATTTGCAAAGCCGACCGAATGGTGCACTCGACTGGTTTCCTTCAGACGGTTTTATACTTAATTAAGCATTTACCGTTTATTTTTTGACTGTGAAAAAATCGAAGATCGATGCCAATAAAACGAGCTGCTGGGTAAATTAATTAAAGTGGTTTTCGTGCGAGCTTAAGATGATCTTAAGGTTGGTTCACTTAACACGTTCCAACAATAAAACAATGAAATGTTGTGCTACAGGGTGTTTTATAGGGTGTTAATGTATAACTATTACAAACTTCTAAGGTCATTTTAGACTAGACTTAACTAAATTTCTGGAAACGCAGACTTTGGCAACTGCACTGCGTTCACAGAAGATTCTACCAGCTTTCAGAATAGTGTAAAAAACAAAAGTTTTTTTTAACATCACTGAAGAGAGTTAGTAATATTGGTACCAATTTTAAAAACAACTGTTGCAAAGCGACCGAATTGATCAAAGTTTTTCGACAAAATAAAATTATTAAATTGTTATGACATGTGTAAATACGCGAAGGATGCAATCATTTTAAACAATTAATGTTATACAATTTTATTGAAAGAAGTGTAGTTTTTAATTTAATTTAAAATTTACATCCCGCCTGTTTGTCACCATGATTCGCTCTTTAAATATTAATCAATTTTCAATCATTTTTTTTACATTTTATACGTGTTATAGTAATAAATAAATTAATAATCAATTTACTAACTTGGTGATTATTTTAGTTTTTATTATTAAGTTGTGACAAATTATGCATGAGAGATTGCTGTAGAGTGTATTTAAAATATTGACATTAAAATAGTGTTTAAATTTTCCGTAACAATTTGATTTTCGACTAAAATTCAATGCACTGTAGCAATTTTACAGCTTGATGAAATGAAATTAACAACTTCAAATACACTTGAAAACAAAAGAATTGAATTGCATCACTAAATAATAATTAATTGAATGTTCAAATTGGCCGCCGTTTTGCTGACTGCACATTGTAAAGCCGCTTTAATTGTTTGCAACTCAATTCAAGTAATTGTTTCAAATATCTTTTTTAGATGATTTGATTTGATTTCCAGCCTACTGTATAATTCTATTCCAATGTGCTGAGAACTAGAGTTAAAAATACTTTAGTGCCATTTTTTTATGATATTTTGAGTAACGAGACACTTTATATATTTTATTTTAAAGGTCAAACATTAATTATATTGGCTTGTTTTTTTTTGTATTTTGTGTGTGACGTCACAATCTAAGAACTTGATTTTTAAAACGGAATTCGAAAAATTAGAAAATACGAAAACAACTCTAATAGCAATACACCGAGTTAAAGGTAAGGAATGTACAGACAAATCTTAGTATCTTAGTGGATTTTAGTTGGTTATTGAAAAATTAGTAAAGGAACCTGACAAAAGAATTATTAAATTAAATTTAAAAGAACATGCCCCTATGATATTTTACATTTAATTGTGAAAAACTGATTACTTTACTCTTGAGCAAATTTAACAATTTCTTGTGTAGCAACCAGCCTGTAGGTTAAATCAATATTCTGACTTTGTAGCGTTTTTAAGACATCCAAGACTGTATAAAGAATAATTATTTCTCGTGAAATAAAAATAGTCCGTCATTATATATATTTGGAAATGCAAATCAACCGAGAAGGCTAAATTTTTGATATGTCGGGGGGAGGGCCTAGAAAAGCTTAACTTCAAATTGTCGACCAAGATTTCCTATGTGCATTTTCCGCCATCTAGAAAAAAGGGCTAAATTCAGCTTTTTTACATTAGCTCGGTTCTCCGTTGAGATACGATAATTATCAGCAAATACTTTTTTGTTGTCTTTTTTACGCTCTACGATTAAGGTCTCTTCAATTTTTCAAGATTTCAATTTTTTATCGTTCATCGTTATTCAGATATCAATCGAGAAAGTCAAAATTTAAGGGAGTGAAATTTGTTTCTTGCTATTTTCGCTTTTCTCGCGATAGATATCGAAAAGATGTCTATTATGAAACTTTTAGAGCATGTTCAGACCTACAACTTCGTTTTTTTATTTTCGACCTTCGACCAAAAGGACGATCTCTAGCGCGTCGTAAAGTCGCTAAAGTCCGTGTCCCGTTTCGATTTAGCCGCTCGCACGGTTGTATGCACACGTCTAGTGTCCGACCGAAGGCGATTTTTTGGGCCGAAGCCGAAGCCGTAGCCGAAGCCGATGTTCGGCTTTTCCTATACCTTCGGCCGAAGCCGAAGCCGAAGGAAGTTCATAATGCTCTTAGAAGTGGCGAAATTTAAAGATAAATTTGTACATACTATATTAGTATGTACAAATTACAATTTACAAATTATCTATACCAACAGTGTATCCCCATATGGACCGTACTATATCTATAATGGATGTCCTAAAAACGTCGCCATTATTGTTACAATATTGATTTAACGAAAAGCAACAAACTGTTAAATTTGCTCAAGAGTAGTTTCTCACAATTAAATGTGAAACGTCATAAAGAAAAATTGTTTTAAATTTAGTCTGGTGCTCAGATATAAAATTTGAATATTTTATATGAATAACTAGATATGAATATACGGATATACCGTATCATACGTTCTTACCGTAATGATGAAATAATCAATGTATATGTATAATAATCATACTCATAATCATACATATATACATATATATATATATATACATATATAATCATACATACTATAATAATAATCAATGTAGATGGTGATATACATCCTGCCTGTATATCATCATTCTATACATTGATTGTATGAATTAGTTACTAGTTTATTAGTTTTATCTATTATTTTAGTGTTTGTTCTTATGTTTTCATTTTATCGTTATTTTAAGTTCATTTTATCTGAACTTATATCAGAAAATTCTTATTCTTTACTGTTTATATTTCAGACATATCCTGCTGATTAAAAAGTACATGACAAACATAAACCTATCATGCAAGAAAACTACTGTAGGGTTATTTTTTACGTAATACACATGTATTCTCACATTTAAAATCTTGATTCCAAAATTTCAGAAATAAATTATTTTTAATTAGGCACGTGCCGGTTCAGATTCGCCATGAACTGGATCGATATCTGAGATATCAGACATTTTTAATTGAACTGTAAAGGAATTGATAGTTTATGCTTGAGCAAATTTAATCATTTCTAATTTTTCATCGTTGTTCTTCATCAAATTGCTGACTAATGGTTATGGATTTTTGAGAGTACCAACAACTATTTTTGAAGAATAACGTTGTCTCGAGAAAAGAATGTAGGTCCATTATATGTATAATAAAGTCTATCCGGAGACGCACAGTATTTGATTTAAAAACAAAAACTTATATCTGTACAAAGATTTTATAACTTTTTTCAGGTCACAACAAAGTTTCTTACATGTATTTTGTTGTTAACGTCAGGCCTGTTGAATTTATTTAGTACTAATTCTTTCTAATGCTTCAACTGTTGTTTTAGGGGTTCTTTATCTGTTATTATAGGACACAAAACGTTCATCCACATTTTCGCCAAGCACCAAAGTAAACAAATTAGCAAATATATCACTTTCTGTTCACAATTCTTGCTACGTATGCGCTATGCGCGAACCTTCGGCTTCGGCTAAACCTTCGGCCTAATTTTGGTCGAAGCCGATGTTTTGCCGAAGGTTCAATGTTTGGCCGAAGGTGGCCGAAGCCGAAGCCGAAGCCGAATGTTCGGTCGGACACTACACACGTCAAAACGGATGAAAGGTTGTTCGGGGAATTATTGGGATACAAAATAAATAAATAAACCAGACAAATTATGAAACAATCACATGAAATTTATTGAACAAATATAATTTTTTGTGGAGCCAAAAATTATAATTAAGGGCCCCCTTTTTTATATTTTTCGTCGTTTCGATGGTACTGGCTGAAGAATTTCTTTCTCGGTTAACTCTTCAAGTTGTGGAGACTTTCGAACCGCAGGAAATGATGCTGGATGGTCGAAACATCATCATCATCATCGTCGTCGTCGTCGTTGAATAGAATGTCGACTCTAGCGAGAACTTTGCAAGAAAAACTTGCAAAGATTCAGGCACAGCGGCTTCGACATCTTTTACGAATGCATCCGATGGGGGATAATTATTTTTATCGTAAACGACACCTCTAATGTCCTCGCGGATTATTGCAGCTGCTTCGCGAATAACTCTTAGCCGTTCTTCATGAGTTCTTTTTTTCTTCATATTATACGATCGATATGTGAATAATCATTAACAATAGGTAAAAAATTTATAGGACCTAAATTGTAGAGCGTGAAAAAATCAATAAAAAAGTATTGATTCAAAATTATCGTATCTCAACAGAAAACCGACTTATTGTAAAAAAAAACTGAATTTAACCCTTTTTTCAAGATGGCGGAAAATGCACATAGGAAATCTTGGTCGACAATTTGTAGTTAAGCTTTTCTAGCCCCCCCCCCACGTCATCTCAAAAATTTGGCCTTCTCGGTTCATTTGCATTTCTAACCCGTTTTCTCCGACGTAATGACTGGACTAAAATGTTGTTGATCTGGGGGCAGACTGCATATAACGTTAGAAATTCATTTTTCTCTGGATGTGATAATCCTCATGATGTCAAATCCGGGAACCTAGGAAGCCACAGCATTGCGTAATTTCTTGTTATCCAATGTGTAATTTTCCTTTAAACATGATGTGTACTGATCACATTTCTTTTCCTAATAAACTGTTTAATGTTTTTAATGATATTGATGTACTCCTTAGCTATGTGATCATCAAACCCCAGAACAGCGACTTTCGTTAACTTGAGGACTGATGTACCGTACGGGCATGCCACTGAAATTATACGTGTAATGTGAATAGGCCTTTATGTAGGTTATTTACGGTGGTAAAAAGTCATTGCATACGCGCGGCGCGCTGGTGATATGCCCGCGGCGCACGTTTCATTGCTCGCTCGCGAGGCAACGCGGAAATGGCCACGAAATTACCACAACCAGTTAATTGGGGCACAATCCTTACTTAATTCTGCATTCCACGCAAGTTACGTCGTCTCTAATTATGAACTTGATTAACTATTGCGATCTCGCAGCGTCTAATTTAGCACCGCCGGCTTGTGGAATCTTCATTGTGCATCACTCGGTTTGGACGTATGCCGAAAGAGCAGACTATTGGTATATGAAATTATAGATGAAGTATTCTTATTGGTGGCGGGTGGCGATTGCAACTTTTCTACTGAATACTGTTAAGTAAAGAAACATAGGAGTTGCATTATGTATAACAAACAATATTACAATATCAATTTAATTGCTACTGTAATGTTTTGTATTAATTTTTTGGGGTCTCTGATTTCGAATCAGCTGTGAGATTTTTTTAAATTATTATTTCGGATTTAATGTGGCGCCCAAAAATATAAAAAATGTTGGATTTTTCTGAAAATTATTTCCAGAATTATTTTAAGATACCAAATCAGATTTAATATGGCTACCAAACATGTAGAAAAAATGTCGAGTACTTATAAAATTGTTTTTGACATTTGAATTGTCTAGCCCCAAAACTAATGTTCGATTTTCAAAATAAAAATTGGTTCATCCAATATGGCAACTAAAAATATACAATATGTGCGATTTTCATGAATCGTACTACACTGACGAAAGATATAAAGTCATCACTAACATTGAGTTACAATTTCAAAGTCAATTTTGCTGTCGTCCCAGTTGAAGTTTAATATGCCAGAAATGATGTTATAATTAGATATTTTGTAGCATGATTAAGTTTTGAGCCAATATTTTTCAAACATTTTTCTTTCTTGATTCGTGAATCTGGATCAGCATTATCTCCATTACTCATGGAGCTACAACAAGCACAATGGCAAGTCACAAAACCTGTTAAAAGGGATTCCCAGTTTTTAGGCACATCCTTTGCCTACACAGCGCATATAATAATAATAATAAATCGTCTTTATTTGCTCCAAAATAAACATCAATACTTACAATAAAAAACAAATGTCCGATGGGACAGAGTTGTCTGGTCGCGTAATGAGCGTTTTCTTAGTGTTACAAGGTAAAAATCTTCTTAAAAAAATAGTTGAGGTTCAAAGCTGGGCACAAAAGCGCTAATCCGTTAATCGTTAATTAACGAAGTTAAATTTTTCGTTAACGAATTAACTTTTAAGTTAACTTTCAAAACCATTAACGAACTGACTAACTTCCGCTACCTTCAAGTCCGTTAAATCGGAAATATAATCGATAAATATTTCAAATGGTTGTATGGGCATTATGTGCAAGATCGGACTTGGTTTTGTTTACATCTGTGACGTACTACTTTGTGTGACGTGGCGTACGTATATAAAGCATGCGCGCGAGTTGTCTTGTTTTTTGTTGTTTCAACTCCAACCCCCTTAAGCCCCCTTTACTTCATTTTGTGCAATTCAAACGGGCAATTAACTTCATCAAGTCCAATGTGATTTTTTGTTTTACTTTATGAAACATTTTAAAACTAACAAGTTACATGGAATTAGGATCAATTCGACCAGTTCTAAATATGTAAGTGCGCGCGTTCATTCCAACAATCTAGGAATTTTTGTCTAAAACGAAAATTTAGTAACACCACTGTGTATAGATGCGAAACATAACCTATTCCGCATTTCGTTATTTCTTATTGATTGCTGTGATTTAAAACTGTGTGTGGAATAAAAGCGTAATCAATAATTTAATAGCAAAGCATGGAGGTTATGTTTGCTACCAACCCAAAGCAACTATTGTAGTCATAAAATGAAAATCGCTGATGTTCAAGCCATGCGATTTATTAAAGTGCACAGATGTAAATGGTGTACAAATTGTCATAAAATTGCACGCGATTTTTCAAAACTGCATTGTTGAAAGTGCAGGTTTGAACTGCATAGATATAAATGTAGCTTTAGTTGATCTTTTCATCTTTGTATCTCGCAATGTAGCTTTTTTAATTACCACTGTACCTAGCTTGAAAAGTTTCCAAGGCAATTTTTACATATGCAACCGCAAGAAAGGTCCTCAGTTACTTGGTGTTGCATACTCACCGGTAGATCAGCACTCAACATAACCTATATTTTTTACAAAAAAGTTAATGATTAACGGTTAACGTTAACTTCCGTTACATTTGTAATAACTTAACGGACTATCGGTTAACGAAGTTACCTTTTTCGTTAACGGATTAATCATTAACGAAGTTAACTTTCTGATTAACTTTGCCCAGCTTTGTGGAGGTTAAGTAATGGCGTGGAGAGGGTGATTGTTTTCTTCAAAATTGTTTCATGACATGTAAATCGGCCAATTGTAGATGTAGGCAAAAAATGCCCTCATTCTTACCCCCTGAAACTTAAATAAAAAGACTTTCACAACCACGTGACTGACAAATCAAGCTACATCTGAATAAAATCAAAAATCATCAAAATTGGAGTATCGGTTCGAAAAAAAATCATCTTTGAAGATGTGACTTAATATAGTAACTTTTTTTGTAACTATATTTCAGGTATTATTTGTCACGTGTTAAAAATTAAAAAAGCTAGATTAAGTGGTGACCAAAAATTTTAAATACTAGAAATACAGATCTATTCTAAATCTGTATTTCTATTAACTCGAAGTTATATTTTCATAATTCAAAAAATGTAATTCAAATTTACAAATTCGATTTCCATTCGACATTTGAAGCGATAGTTGCTTCTCTTAGATTCTCAAATTGACAAAATTTTAAATATCGCGACCAAAAATATAGAAACCGATTTGCGTGAATCTCATTTCCTGTGCTGTTTGAAAGTCCCTAATTCCAAATCTAATGTTACATTGTCAAAATTCATAATGACGAATATAGTGATCAAAACTGAAAAAAAAACATTTGAAGCTGCCTGACGCCATTTAAGATTCTAAATATTAAAAGTGGTCGACCAAGGGCTGATTATATTCATATGAGTGTTATTTCCAGTGATAAAACTTCTGGTAGAAAATTGTATGTCATATTGTCAAAATTGAATATCCGCCAAATTATGTTACGATCGACAACTCAATGATAAACGGTAGCGCTGACACTTCTGGTCCAATACGATATTTTCTCTGTGTTGCAACAGACCTATAGTACCGATTAAATTCATGAATTCTTTTAAAATTGTCGCTTTTTAGTACTCCTGGAAATCTTTTTACAAAATTTTATAACGAGTTTGAAAAGAAACATTCTAATAACACGAATGTTCTAAAACATATATACCGAGCAAAATCCATAACACAATTTTTCGCTAGAATCGACAGCAGGTGTAGCTACAACAAAGAAAAGTTCCTAACAAAAACGAGCCCAACCCGGTTCGATTATAAAATTTAACGATACGTTTGTGGGCGATTTCTTCTAATTTAGGCCGTATGATTGGCGTCTGTGATGTTCCCTCCTCGGCATTTATCCTCATTAAGTCGACCTTTTATTTAAGGCAGTGACTAAACAATTCTTTTCTTTTTCAGGTTCCTGTCACTCCACTGCTTCTTATTCCCGAACGTCGCCTTCTGCCCACGGTGAAATCGGACGAAACCACAAAGCAACTTGATCAAAAATGTATCTACGTAAGGACGTTTAATATTAGATGTAAATAATTGTGTACATCGACTTAACTGTGATTCTTTTTTATACCTTTATATAATGTGTAAACGAAGTGTATTTAAGGCAACTGTTTTTGTTTGTGTAATTTATAAGATGTATAGTATAATGTACATAAGAGTGTTTTATAATAGTAATTATTTGTAACCCTAGTCTTGTATAATGGACCAATAATTCATTAATCAATTTTGTCAACAAAATTAGTTCTGGATTTTAATAATTACCTTATTAAAATGTGTGGACAAATATATCGATCATGCATAATTTAATTTATGTGATAAAATTAATAGAATTGACCTATACCGTATTTTCTACGTTTGTAGTGCAATAGCAGCAAATTATTTATGTATATTTCGTATTTAATGTTGGTACTCTTGCTCAACGTGTAATTTTAATTCTTTGAATTCTGTGTATGACACACTACAGTGTAAATAATAACCCAGAGTATCGATGTTATAAATTTGTTACAATTAATAAATTACCGATTTTATGAGTGATGTGTTTAATTTTACCACGTCCATTTGTTATTTTCTACCCGCTGATCACGTTCGACTATGTCAAATATATTGAATTAATGCTGACCTGCGGCGTACCTTTTTTTTATTAAATAATGATGAAACGTCGAAACAGAATTTATATGTCGGTGATATTGATATGTCGTTTTCAATTTAACGTTCAGAATTTATTGCGACCAAAAACATTAATTGAAATTCATGGGATCATGTAAATTCATGTTTTCATTTAATGAACAGCATCCAGAATAAATAAGTATCCTTGACAAAGTTTTTAATTGATGAAATAAGTAAACTAAGCTTTTGAAGCTAGGGGATTCTTAATTAAAACAGGTAAATAAATATGCTATGTCATGCTATCAAGAAATACTTAGTAATGATGACATAATCAATTATAGTAAAATCTGGATTTGAACCAGGGACCTTTGTGTCGCTAGGACAAAAAGAAAATGTACTTGAAAAGGGAATGTACTTGAATGATGAGAATGAATATGTATTAATTTTTTAATTAATAAATACCGGTACGCAAAACAATCTGAAAGTTCTGCAAAATATGAAACACAAAAATTTGAAACTCGAAGCAAAAAATAGTTATTAACCGATTTCTATCTCTTCAAACAAGTGATACCCCCAAGCAGTCTAATGAAAAACGGATATTATGTGCATATTCGCATATTCAGGGGTACGCCATACACTTTTTTCTACTTTTGGGGTAAGCGAGTGCCTGCCGAGTGAACTAATGAACACATTTTTTATTCATCTTCGTAGCTTCTCGCAAAACTCAATAGCGCGTATCGTAACCGCTAGTCAACAAACCGCCGTTTTATCTATTGAACACCAAGTGTTAGTTTACGCATCACATCACGGCAAATAATTCCATACAACCATCCTTTGAAGGTAGTTATATAGTAGGTATGCACTATATTCGTGTTAATACATAGCTACCTCCAAATGGATCAATATTCAAACTTGTTTGTACACGTTGTTGTTTTTGATAAACTTCTATTTCTAAGGCAGGTATTATCTCTGCAACCTTTAGCAAATTGCTGCATAGGTCTCTTAAGGCGCTGTGTTTTTTTGCATTTTGTTTTAGTTGCAATGAATTCTGCCGGAAAGTTCGAATAATTGTAATGTTTGGTGGATATCTTCTTTTTGAGTTCTTGCTCAGCTCGAAAAAAGAAACAATTTCTTGCTTCTGCTCTGCATAGTTAGACCATAACTACTGGGTATTTTACAATTTTCTTAATCTTTTTATAGAATCTTCAAAGTGTTTGGCCATTACAGTTCTAGAATATTAACATTATCGTCAATGAATTTGGTGGCGTATTGTTCTTTTAGCTGGTGTAGCATTGACATGATATTTGGTCTTTGCAGGTCTAATTGTTGTACAGCAAGTTCTTGTTGTTTAATTAATTGATGGATAACTTTTAGATTTTCTGGGATGGGGTCCTTCCTAGTCTATCCCCTTACTTTAGTTAACAAGTCACAAACTTGAAATACTTCTCTGCGAGAGAATTTTTTAATACACTTTGAGAGAGTATCGGTTTTAACCATGTATACTTCTAAATTAGGTAAAAATTCTTATAAAGTAAAATCAGAGCTTCTGATTTATTTTGTTCGAAGTTAAAGTTTGGCTTTCGGAGCAATTGCGATGTTAAGAAGTCTCAAACTCATGACTTCTTCTTCATTTGTTATCTTTATGGTTTGAGCCTGCTCCTTGGCACATTTTCTAAAGAAATCAAAATTTTAAGATTAGATAATATACAAATAAAATAAATAAATAAACTGTTTATTCAATAGACATTAGAAACAAGGTATAGATAATGTCAAAAAAATACACTGACAAGATGAACCAAATATATAAATATGACAAAAAAATAACAATTCATTGTAGGTATGCATCGGATGTTGTAAAATAACTAATCACCAAATTGTGTATTCTCAAAAAATGATGATACTGAATAGAAAGCATTGTTCCTCCGTTTCTCTCTGCATTTCAATGATGCGTCCTGTATGCTGGTGGCAGGTGGTTAAATATTTTCATGAGCTGTGTCACTGCTGCTCTATGGATTACTAATAATGTGGTCTGCGGGATCCTCAGTATAGCATCCTGATTTGCCCTTGTTTCGTATGAATGGCTGGTCTCATACTCCTTAAACATATCATTGTAATTATCTTTTACAAAACATACACATTCTAAAATGTAGATACTTGGCATTGGTAAAATTTTGTTGTTAATGAAAATATTCAAGCACGATTCTCTGGCCTTCAGTCCGAATATGCACCTCAAACAACTTCTGAAGTCTGTACACTCTCAGAGCTACCGCGAAGGCCATGGAGCTACCCCAAAAATGTATACCCTACTTGATCCTGCTGAAGATGTGCGCGTAATAACTTGAGAGTGCTGCTTCCACATTCACCACACCAGCGATTGTTCGAAGTGCATGCACATAACATGATATCTTACAGCGTATGTAGCCAACATGCTGTTTCCAGTTAATTTGTGGATCCAAGACAACACCCAGAAACCTTGCCCAGACACAGAGGTAAATGTACTGTCATGATATTTAAGAATTAGTTCTTGCTCCGATTTCATCGTATATTTTATTATTTGTGCTTTTGTGACATTTAGTTTCAAATTGTTGTCGTTGAACCACTTAATTAGGCTGTAAATAATGTCCAGCTCCAATGACCACTGACGTGTCATCCGCGTACATTCTCATCGGATGCTGGAGAAGGTCAGGTAAGTCATTTTTTAAGAGATTACTAACCACGCCACCAACTTGATTCACCCATTTCTCCATTTTGGAGAACCTTCACTCCTCCGGGGTATGTTCTAATTGATCTTTTCACTTAAGTGGTAACTAACTTCCATTGCGGTTTGCTCGTTTACAAGCTTCATGTAGAATTTTATCATTGGGTTGATGTTGTGCGTAAGTCTTCTTGCTCAGAATAACTTGCTCAAAACAAGTTGCTGCGAGGTTATCTTATTTTCAATTTTCTTCATGCAGTACTTGCATGCCGATTCTTCTAATCGAAATTCCAAACTTATCAGATGGAGTGAAATTGTTGTAATACTATTCACCAACATTCCACACCTATAGATTTTTCTCGACGTTTCTGAATGCTGGACATTTATTCGGACGGATTATTCAGAAAAATATAACGCAAAGAACAATTTTGGTGGAAGGGCATGTTCTGGTTATTAATATTGTCCGAGCATATTAAATGATTCAAATCTGCGGTAATCAGATAGAATAAGAGTGATATTTGACACTCCATTGTTAACCCCAACTGTCTACGATATACTTAAACAAAAAGAAAGGCAATTATTGTTCCATAAGATCGCCCGAATCCTGCATCGCAGGTAAAACTTTGTTGGTCTTGAGGTGTTACACCAAGCATAAAAGACTGATAAGTCCTTTATTAAAATTACTAACGTCCGACGAAGCCTTTTTTGGAATTGACCTCACTAATGCGCTCTTCCAGAGCGTAGGAAAAGCTCCCGGTTGATAATGTATGAGAAAACCGAAAAAACATCCCGATTCCTGCCACTTGATCCTTGCTTACTTTGTAAGTTCTAAGTATTTTGAAATATTCTTAATCATGAATGATTATTCGAACATGTTTTGCAAGTATTGAGAACTTTGTAAACTTTGCAGTCAACTTTATCTCATATTTTGATGTATAGTACCTACCTATCACCAAATATATGACCTCTACTTTTTTCAGGATCTTGGGTGTAATTACAGTTTACTGAAAGCATGCATTTGTAAGTTCCCTTAAAATCAATTTTCTATCATCTCCTGTAGTAATAGACGTAAAGCGCTCAAACTATCAAGATTAAAATAAAGCATCAAGCATGAATTGTTTCAAGTATCGCAGTACATTTCCTGCTCGTTTTGCCGACGGAGTTGATAGCAGGTTTATGCGGAGGTCTTTCATTTGCGGGATTAACTTTACGAGCACAATCTGTGTCAGTCGCATGGGGGTCGTTTTAAACCAATTATTTCTGGAGCCGGTTCACATGGCCTGCGTCCAGCGAACCGTCTCTAGGAGACCGTCGGACCGTGTAGCAGCGAGCGCCCCCTGGCTTCCACTACGCGCATTATTTTCGCCACTACATACTAGATGCGAAATTGCCCACCTCCACCACATACCATCGGCGGCTTATATTTAATTAAATGCGCTTCATCTGCCTGGAAGAACGTTTGTGGTATGTAGTAGCTTGGTAGGCAACCACCTGTTTCATCGTTTGAACGTAATTAGAAAAAAAGAACACGTGGCACGGTTAAGCAAAGCAAACGATTACCGTCGGCGTTTAGCTGGAATGGTTGACTCCAGCTTGCTAAAGCTAAATTACGTTAAGCTTTTTGGCCATGCTGCCGGTGAGGTGGAAATTTGTTCATACATCTCGGATTAATGTGTATGCTTATTACACAAACTCAACGGGTAACGAAACAGGTAATATGGTTGATGAAGTTCTCCATTTTTCGTCAGAAATATGATGAATAAACTAAAAGTCCAAAGATTTCGACCACAGCAAGGGTCATGTACGGGCGAAGCTGAAAAAGACACGCAAATATAAGCATTTTTTTATGATGGCACATACAAATCTAAAAGCAAAATGTAATGTAAACAGGTAATTAAAGAAAATTGAAACTTGATTTAAAATATGAACACGTCAACTTCACCAATAAAACAATTGACATAAATCTGTCTTCTTTCTTTTGGTACCGATTTAATCCGTTGTAAGATGTGGCCTTCTCGGCAACGTCCCTGTAGTCTGTTCTTTCGGTGCGTGTTGCACTTCGGTTCTCGTTCTCGTTTGGGACCATAGTCCCAAACCTCATTTATTATGTAATAATATTTACTTTCTTCTACACCTGAACATTAACTACTGTAATTTTGTGATTTTTCTTAGACTAGAATACTAGAATAGTACACTATACATATATAACATATATGTATAACATGTGTATACGTCCGTGATTATTTATACAGTTGCTTTCATTAAATGCTATTCTTTGTCCACCACTTTTGTGTCATCTCGGTAATGAAAAGCTGGCATGTGGTTGGTTACCTTCCACACCACAACCTTGGATCTATGTCTTTTGACATCAATATCGTAGTCAATGCCGTATGTTTAATACGCGTCAAATCGGTAATGCTCTATGTGATTGGCTCTTGTGAAAGAGGAAAACTAATGTATTGATAAAACATGCATTATAACCCTGAACATATCCTCACTTTTATTCTCACATTCTTCAATTCCGGTCATATTTTGCTCGCGCATCCTATCTGCTCTGCAGTTTCATTTAAATTATTTAGTTTAGTGGCACTTACCCATATAGATCTTGCTTTCAGTAAGGCTTTTCTATTTCATGATCTTTTATTACGTCTGGCAAAAAATCCAGACACTGTTCATCTCGTTTTTGTTGTGCTCAGGTATGGTATGGAAGCTGAAGCTTAAAATTTATGGGACACAATCTCAGGTCTTTAGTTCGGCCGGGCATCGGAGATGCTTCAAATATAAGTTACAAGTTATACACATATAAGTTTTGATTATGCCAACGATGCACTGAATGGTTACATTAAATGCTTACATTAAAAGTTGTATGTTTTGATCTTAACACATGTCTTGTTTTACTGTCTGGTCTTGTCTTCGATATACTCTTATTGTATTATATATTGTATTATACTCTTATTGATTAATTACATACACCGCAGTATTGATCAAAAAAAGATTACGGTGGGAATATTTATTGACATGAAGAAGGCCTTTGATACGATCTCTAAACCGAAGCTGATAAACAAACTACGGGCGATGGGCATAGCGGGCAGCGAGTTGCAACTATTTGAGTCTTTCTTACAAGACAGACCACAAACAACGGAAGTGAACAGAACCCGGAGTGCCCCGCAAACTCCCGACTTTGGACTACCACAAGGAGGTAACCTCCCCCCGCTGATGTACATCTTGTATACAAATGATATCTGGGAAATAGGTATCAAGGGGAACATCTTTATGTATGCGGATGACATTGCAATCATATACAGTCACAGCAACAAGGAACAAATGCAGAGAAATAACAGAGGATATGGAGATGCTGGAGAATTGGTGCCACGAAAACCTTCTAACTATCAATGAAGAAAAACCCATTATATCAACTTCACATACAAAAAACAGCATCCAAACTTCAACATCTCAATAAACAACATCATGATAAGCGAAGTTAAAAGTGTGACATACCTGGGATTGCAGCTGCAGGGAAACATGAAGTGGGACGAACATGTAAACAAAATAGCAAATAAGAACGCTAGAACCATTGCAGCTATAAAGAAAATAAAAAATATAACAGACCTACAGCTGAAGAGACACATCTACAACTGTTTATTTATACCAAACATAAATTACCTTACCAGTATATGGGGAAACACTACAGAAACTAACTTAACGAAATTACAACGACAACAAAACAAAATCCTAAAAGAAATCTACAGACTTAATAAAAGAACACCAACAGCAGAAGTTTTAAAGCGAGCAAATGAACTAAGCATAAGAGATCGAATCAAGCTAAACGACATACTACTACTCCACAAGATTAAACACAAAGAACTAAAATTGAGCATAAAGTTAACAGAAAGCCAACAAATTCACAACTATCAAACGAGGAACAGCTCGCATCTGAGAACGCATAGATTCCGCACAAAAACGGCTAGCGAAAAACTCCTTACAACCATAAAACTCTACAATAACCTTCCTGACAACATCAAAGACCTTAAATTCGACGTATTTAAAGGGAAAATGAAACTCGCGTTTAAGACTTGCTAATGCGAACTGCGACCACGTAGACGGAAGACCAAAAGACACCAGAATGCCTTCGATACCAGCATCCAGAGACGGTGAATCCATTCTCGGATGAGGATAGAGGGATGGTCCCACATGCGCGGAGAATATACATGTTTTTGTATTATCTTATGTGCCCATGTGTGTTTTTTATAAATAAATAAATAAATTTATTCTTATTCTAATGAATTATTCTTATGTGTCAGAAGATGATGCTCCTGTCATATAGTCATCGGGTGACGCTGGTGGTTTCAGATTACGGGATCATCTGATTACAGATTATAGGATCAAACAAATTCTTAATTTGTATGAATACACCCGTCGCCCGATAAAAAATACTAAAATTTCAGAAAATTGTGAGCATCACTGGTATGTCGAATAACGTGGTAAAATTACAGAGCGATCAGATCGATAGCGGCCAATTTATACCGAAAAGAAAAGAAACTGTCGATCTGCGATGCCATATTATCACTTTTCTTCTTTCTCCTCTTCCTTTTTGACTCAAAGGAGCTACATCGGTCTGTGGTGTTTTCTTGTTTCCTGTAAGGCTCCATGGATTGCGGTCCAATGTCTACGCCTGCCATAACCATACTTTTCAAAAAGGGCTGGAATACCTGGTCAAACGTGACAATTTATATTATAGTTTTACCACAAAAAATGCGCCAGATTACAAACACCTGCATTCAAAATTTCATTATTATTTTGTGTTGGAACCGAATCATCTTTCTAACTAATCGTCCTATCTCAAATTCTGATCTTTAGAACTTTATGAGCTTTATCATCAAGGGCTCATAACCATCCAACATTAGTGCATCTTAGGCCTTATACCGATGACAACTTATTTTGAAAGAATGAGAGGGGTGCTGTTTTTCTATTACTTTACTGTCTAGATTGTAAGTTGATCAGTTAATTTCACACCACTTAGATAAATCTATTTACGTCGTGCTAACTAATTTTAAACGCATTTTTCTTTCGTGTTACCCTTATACCAATAAATTGCTTTTACTTAAAGCTATGGAATCGTATACGGAATCAACATACGACAGAAGATTATCTTAAACGTGGGTAAATTAAAAGCGACGCTAATCTCATTCAAAGCAGACATTCTAAATTCTGGTAAATTGTATTATAAATGGTACCCGTAAATACAGGCGTCGCTTTATTCGGGGAAAGTTTAATAAAGCCCGCCCTCTCGATTCAAATTAAGCTTATTAACGTTTCCCTCTTTGGCACCCCTTAACCTTACCAATGCCACCCGGATCGAGGCAAGCCCCTATTGTGAACTAAAGAAAGGGCGTAATGCGACCTGAAACGCCATCATTTTAAGTGATTTCGTACAAATGAAAATCGAGGTTCCTGCTGATTGCCCTTTTGTTAACGTCTCCCGGATCAAATGATACAAAATTATTCCATGATTGCATGCGTAATTTTTCTTGATGTTTATTCGAAACATTAGGAGCATTATACTGAAGTTCTGATTATACTGAACGACTGATTTGGAAAATTACGCAATAATGTGTTCTTTCTGCCGTAACACTGTTGGTGGCTTCAGAGATGCCGTCTTCAATATTATTTGGAATTCTGGAATATTATTACTTTGGTCGAAACGAAGACATCGTCATAGTTGTTTTGTAATAATTTGATGTAATAATTTGAGTAACATAAATTTGTACGTTAATACAACTATGTCAATGGAACCGTCTGCACTACTGGGTTCACCTAAAGAGTGCGAGTACAAAGTTAAATCGCTGCCAGAGCTTCAATAAAACATCTAAACTGCGAGATCAACCTTGGAACGTAAGCGTATCAGGTACAAAATTAGAGGTACTAAAGTTGAAACTTCAGTTTAATATTTGTTTCAAGGTCAATAGTCACTAGTCCAACTAACGTTGTTTTTCTTTATATTCAAATTATGGCGGACCAAACATTTTTTATCAGCAATTCTCCGAAAATTCAGTAAAGGGGATGAAAATATTGTGTGATTTGTTTTGTGATCGTATATCTTCTGAAATGTCAACCACCATAGAAATAGACGCATATTAGCACACGTATTACAGGAGACTCTGAAACAATCGTGATTATTAGAGCGAAACTGTTACCATCAAATCAAAAAGTAGAAATATGGTAGAAATCAACTTTTGATACACGAAGAAAAGCAGATAGCGAGAGAATAAACGAAAGACACCACAAACACCGACAGGAGAGAGAACCGACAGACTATATAGAAGATACCACTACCGCACGAAGCGAAGATGTCGGAGGCATAGAATACAAGCATAACTGACCAAACTCAAACGTCGACAACAAACACTGACATGAGAACCTTCCACGATTTGACAGAATCCCTTAATCTGACGAGAGCATGCACCCGATCAAGACTTAACCCCCACGTTACTAGCTTTTAGACACCTGACCCGAAGATGATACATATTCTATCGAAATCGATCGTCACATGAATAGAAAAATAAAAAATTCTTGATCTCCCCACTTTATCGTGATTTATCATATGTTTCCCAATATCTTCTGAAAATTGGCATTGTTATTATCCTTTACAAATAAGGAATCACGTGCTTCCTATTTTAAACAATTCAGGTAAGGGGTGTGAAAAAGGTTCCTGATGAAAGTTTATATGTCTCAAAAATTATAATTGTTACAGTCGTGAAAATTTGGTAGTTACTTAAATTTCCTTTTAAAAATAAAGAACACTTTTAACCATTTTCTGAAAATGCAGATAAAGCAGGCGGGTTCATGGTGGTGATGGTTTTCATAAATAGTAAATCTCAAAAACGTTACGAACGTCAAATTTTCCAAAACACATCTTTCCGAAATTGTTGTTAAACCTATGTTTGCATAAAATTGTTGTTATTTTTAACGATATTCAAACTGCCTATAAATTACTATTACAATAATTAATTTAAAATATCCCAAATTGTATAATGTGCCAATGTCAGTTTTATGTACGAGAAAAATTAAATGAATGAATATAATTTAATTTCTTGAATCAGTTGAATTATTCATATTCACATTAGCAAATGCTGCATCAGACTGTGTCAACTTTCAATAAATGTTTATTAATGATTTTGATTTAATTTTCTTAGCACTCAAAATGAAAAACGTGGACGGTTTACCCAATTGTCAAGTCATACCAAAAAGATCTTTCTTTCTGCTCGACCAATATTATACACAATTTGCAATTCTTTGAAAAAAAATTATATTCAATGCAATTTTAAATAAAACGATCATCTGTATCTTCCTGCTTTAGGGAAAGACGTTACACGTCAAACATAAGACAACATCGAATATTAGAATTGAGTTCATTGAACATACAATAAAAAAATCTTAATAGAAAATTAATAAGCAATTGAAAGGCGACAATATTAGTTGAAATTAATATTGTCGACACTAAAAACACATCATCAAAATCATGATAAGAAAATTTTAAACTGAAAAGAACAATCATATAAGTTCCCTTCTTTATACTCTTTGCTCTATGGTCCGCTAAAAACAACGCAGATACAAGCGTGACTTAGCACCGCTCACCAGTGTTCCATATGGTGCGCGTCGGTTACGTACATATTTCCTATATTCTTCCACCGATTTTACGCGAAGTTTTATTGATATCCTCCATTTGAGTGGGTTTGTGTTATGAACAAAAATTCCATGCACGATTCGGACATAATTTTTGTACCAGAGGCGTGTAAGTCGGATTTACGTGATTCTTAACTATGTTTTTTTGCATGATATTGCATTGGTACGCATAGCTGTTTCTGGTCTTTGTGGATTACATATATATATAATTGTAATGAGTCACTGTGCAACAAATTTCAAGGTTATCGACATATGTTTTAATGGTAACCGCCCTATTTTTTTTATTGATTTTGATAGATCATTAATAGTAGCATAAAAATCTCTGGCCTTAAGGGCATACATTAAAATATAATGATTCTTCTGTTCATGCAGCAACTGCTGATTATTGCAAACTGCTACTGTGAATTACACACTCGAATTTGTTATCATCCTAGAATTATTTTTTTTTTGAACCAGTCGAATTTTCGAAATTACAAGAATATTAAAGAGTTCTTGTGTTGGTTGTAGTGGTCTAATGCCTTAATCAGCTCAATCGCCAGTTCTATTTACTTATTTCGGAACATGGTAAGGAAGGAGTTTATGGGGATGTTCCAATTACTACAGATAGAAAATATTGAGTGCTTTGGTAGAAATGTGGTGTTCTGTAAAAACCGTAATACGTCTGTACACATAACTCAGTGTCAGTAGTACTGCCATAAGAATAACTAATTTAATAAATGGATAATTGTAAACTGAATAAATAATAATTATTTCAGTTCAATTGTCAAGACTGCATACATCAGGCTTCTCAGGTCAATGTATAAGTCTAACTTCGAATTACCATGGAATTAGCGGTGGTTTCCATAATAGTATATTATTATACTTACAAGTTTTATAAGACGTCAAATTGGCTCAAGAGTTGTTTTGCCCAAATGGAACGAGTGGTTTGATCTTCGCATAATACCTTATTAAAGTAAATGTGGTCCTTGAATTATATCTGAAAAGGGGATTTGATATTTAGTTGACAAGAATGATGACGATCACTTACCAAAGTCGCAAAACATCACCGAAAACGTCATGCTGGCGTATTTTGATGAACACAGCAAAACTAAGATAGCCCCAATTCCGCCTTTGGCAATACTATATCAGGCTACATGCATGTTTAAATATGTATAGAATATTTGCCAGTGTATACGATTGCAAGCCATTCAAAAGAGGCAGTTTGTGGTTATGCATTGTACGTTTGACATATGGTATTTGATATCAATGTGACCAGTCTTAGAAAAAAGTTACTAAAAACGATGACGCTTGTAATAGTCAAGCGTCTTTAAAATATTTATTTTCTACTTTGCAGAAATTTATGGAATTTTCTTCCTCAATATGTCTCCAGACTAAAAAAATGAACGAGGTTAAATGAAGCAATCTAGTTTGTCAAAGCGGTGGACGTGATTTTTGAAAAATTCATATCTTTGACATTTATTTTACAGTATCTGAGAAACAGTTGATAATAGCCTAATACAAGTTGATGTCAAAACAAGTAGAATAAAAATCAAAAATTGCAATAATATACCCAGTGTTCCATATAAAAAAATACCTTTGTTGAGGGACATCGTGTAAGAATTAAAGTATTTTATGTCTGTAGAGTGAATAATTTTATTAATGAATGCCACTAATGCACTTTGTTTCAATTGTTGACTTCCTAAATGTCTATCATCTTTTAGAATCACATTTTATTATTACTTTTAGATCAAACATTCCTGGAAAGAATAATCTTAACTATAAAAATATAAATGTTACACCATTTTACGTTATTGGAATCCATACTGGCGACATTGTTAGAATTCTCACATCACAATGTCGCCACCTCTGCACAATTTCAATACCGCCGAGTTCGCACCATTGTCATAGATTGATAGTGCGACGTAATTACTGGCGATCGGCCTCTTTTGTAATAGGTCATAACACTTCTGCTATCCGCAGGCCCGTTCCCATCCCAAATACCTCTCCGGAGGATTCTACGGCCTGCAAACATTTACCCAGAATTGATGGAATCGACAGTACCATCATAGACAGTAGCCAGCTCTACGTGTTTAGTGGCACTTTCTATGACACATATTGATTGACGAGTTCGTACGCCTGCAACGTCTGCTCAAACAATTACGACCGACTTGGTTAATACCACCGGCACCACCGCAGAACATGCCAACTTGTGTTTGGAGCATTGCACAGGTGGCCGATTGATTTCAGGAGTTGCCTTAATTGAGTTGGGCCAAGTTAGCAACTTGAGAACGCGAGGATAATTTTATATGGACGGCTCGGTTCGACTATCAGTCCGATGTGTAACATTATCGAGTTATTGCTGGGGAATCGGCTCGAAAGAACACACAAAAGGAAAACAACTGATGGGAAAATTCTTCTCGGCGCCAAATGGAATTTCTTATTGGATTTGCGCTCACCCCCGTCAGTGGACCAGTGGAAAGTTAATTTTGCGTGGAGGACGAACGCAGACTGGTAAGAAGAAGAAGAAAAAAAGGATGACCGACGCGGCAAAACCGTTCGTGATGGGAGTTAATTTAAAATCGATTCGAGCGGTTCTAGGGACGATAGTTGCACTTTCGAGAAGGTTTTATGCAATCTGTGCGATGGTGTTTTTACTTGCAGCGATTCTATGATGACCAATCTATGTAATTCCGAAAAATACACTAGCAGAAGGTGAAATTACACGTGTTATATAAGCAGAAACATAAACAAAAAAAATCTTTTTGAACTTGGAATTTAGTGCTGAATCTATGGGCGTATCCAGGAGGGGCAAGGAGGGGCGGCTGTCAACCTTTCGTATTTTGTTATTATGTTTATTACATAGCACTATTTCCCTTATGGACACTAGGGTGGTTATTTTTATTTAGAAAGCAACAATCCCCCCAAATCGTTTCGAAGTCCAGAAAAAGTGGACAGGTATTTTTTTTTTTCAGAATATAGGTGTTTAATATTGCCTATCGAAGCCTCAATATTACATGGGAAAATATATTTTTTGGTATTTTTCGAATAATTGTTCGGGGTTTGGGAAAACTCAAGATTAAAGTTATAGGACCTGTAGAGGGCATTCCAAGGAAGAATTTGACGTATTATACATATGGATTTGACGCCCCCAACCCACCCACACGGTGCAATGAAAACTACCCTCAAATGACAAAAGTTACATTTTTCAGAAAATTGATCGTTCTTATCATTTCATTCTCTTTTCTTGTCATAGAAATCATTCCTACAAGTCTAGTGGAATATTTATAAACATTTGTTAATTAATTACCATTTGGTTAAGCAAATTCTATTTGTTTAAATTACTCGTTTTTGTCGAAAATCCGTCTGAATTCTGTTTTCTGAGTTCGAAATGGCAGTTTTATCTTAGAGTGACATTTATCATTAAAAAAATTCGTCCTATTGTTTAAACAATCAATTATTATTCATTTTCAACTTTTTTTCTAATTATGGTCGACAAGTCAGCTTTCTTTGTGGAATTAAGTTATAAATTTCATGTTCGAGATATCTTGCCTATATTATCTAATAACCCACATTTGTTTAAACAAATGCCATTTGTTTAAACAATTTTTTTTGCAATTCACCTAAAATTATTTTTTTTTAGATCGGTCTGGCTAACTGTTATTCTCAAGTGACATCATTTATGTTTTTGGATGACTTCCATTGTTTAAATAATAAAATATTATTCGTTTTCAATATTTTATCAAATTAACGTACCTACAGGACACTCTACAGCTCTTTACAAGTTTTCCTATGTCAAAATCTAACTTGACAGTCATCTAACTTGACAGTGGGGATCGGGCAGCTATATGTACGGAACGATTATATTAATACGAAAAAATACTTCATGCCTTTTTGATAGAGATATTTTCGAGCTATAATTTTTATACTTACCATTTTTTTACAAAAAACAACCTAAACACACTGAATTTTGTCCCCATTTTTGTGGTGATGATATTTATTGGAACTTTTAATATATTATTTAAAACGTAAAAATAAATTTTTCATAACCGCTGTTACACTTATATATCTCTAAAACGGAGACGTGCGTAACCTTTTCGTACGGACGATTTTATAAATTTGATAAAAAGAAACAGTTGTTTAAAAAATTGATTCTTTCCACGATACTCGCTTAAAAGCTAAATTTTACCCCTCTATCAAATTTTTTTGCAGCAGTCGTGTCATATATAGTATATTCCCCTTCTCCAAAATCCTTGAGAACATCGCCCTGAAACAAATTTACTCCTTCTTTTCTCAAATCAACATCTGGAGTCCCAGCCAACACGGCTTCCTTCCTGGACGAGATACTCACACTGCAATATTCGACTTCACGAATGGAGTAGTGTCAAGGCTGGACAACCGTCAGATGACATTGGGGGTCTTCCTGGATCTCAGTAAGGCTTTTCATGCAGTCGACCACTCCATATTACTGAAGTCATATATAGTATATTCCCCTTCTCCAAAATCCTTGAGAACATCGCCCTGAAACACATTTACTGATTCTTTTCTCAAATCAACATCTGGACTCGCAGCCAACACGGCTTCCTTCCTGGACGAGATACTCACACTGCAATATTTGACTTCACGAATGCAGTAGTGTCAAGTCTGGACAACCGTCAGATGACTTTGGGGGTCTTCCTGGATCTCAGTAAGGCTTTTCATGTAGTCGACCACTCCATATTACTGAAAAAAATGGATGCACTGGGAATTCGTGGGCTCGCGCTACATTGAATCGCCTCTTGTCTCAGTAATAGACATCAAGTGGTATGCCTGGGCGAAGCCACAAATTGCATACACTCCAAGGGTCTTCCTATAACTATGGGTGTGCCGCAAGGAGGCACACTGTCTAGCATGCTGTTACATAAACGACCTTCCAAGTATTCTTGACAACAATACCAGAGCATCATTGATCAACTATGCTGATGACTACTCTATTGGTGATGGGTGACAAGGTTGAAGATATTGTCTCTACTGATGACCAAACTATGGCGGATATAGAGGCCTGGTTTGCAGAATGGTCCTTAATCAAGACCAAACCAACCTCGTTCTTTTCAAATCCCGTACATGCTGTGATCTTCCGGATGAGGTGGGTGGTCGTTAACTTACTACCCATGCCTCCTTTTTGGGAGTTCATCTCGACGACACCTTTTCCTGGAGTGACCACATTGATCACATCCATCCACGACTATGCAAAGCGATTTATGCTATCAGAGTTGCTAAACACAAACAACATTAGTACGCTCAAGACAGTATACTATTCCTACTTCTACGCAATCCTGCAATACGGAGTTATATTCTGGGGATCCTCACCTGAAATGCAGCGCCTTTGTCCTCCAGAAACAAGCCCACAGAGTAATGTTTGGCATGGGATACAGAGACACATGTAGAGGACTTTTCAAAAGTGAAAAAATGCTGACTTTGTATGGTATATATCATAATACCGCAAAATCTGCAAATGCCACTCACTACTCCTGCATAAAGTTCTACAACCAACTCCCATCGGCCATTAGGAACATAAAGACTTATAATATATACAGATTCAGAGTTTTCCAACTGTTAGTTGAGATGGAACCATACCAGCTGCAAGATTATATTAAATAATTTTGAGATTTCTTTTTGACATTTTCAAGCACTTTTTTATAATGTATTTTATACTAAGTTTTGTCTTGAAATAAAGATTATCATTATTATTATTATTATTATTATTGTTTAATACAGAAAAACCAGATTTTAACCAATTTTGCCAATGTCTCAATTTAACGTTCCTGCGTAGAACATAAAAGATATCAGGCTTTAAAAACGTTTTTTTTATTAAATTTAATTGCCAGTAATCAATATTGCATTGATGTTCTATTGAGCATAAATAAACATTTCCACATTTCCATATAATGAATCTTCATTACATATCTCGATAATTTTATGTTCCGGAGTGATATACGAGCTCATAACATGATTGTAGTCTAATCGGACATCCCGTTAACTATTTGACGAATAACGGCAGCAAAACAAGCCTGCGGATGCTAGCTAACGATTATTAACAGTTAGCGATTCATAATTCGATTCGTGGTAGGACGCGAACACCCTTAAACGTCTAATAAATTTGCAGCCGGACGATAAATCAAAAGTTGACGGCCACTTGACATTTCGACGGCGGTGGCGCTGATGGCGAAATTATGTTATTAGGCCATCCGGGAATGCGGACAGGATCGATAAGCCCACTCACTGTGTGTTTCCATTTTGTACCATTGCAAGTCGCTCATATCGCCGGACGCGTACAGTACGGACATGGAACTAGTCTGCGTGCGGTAGATCCGTCAATCCCCGCGAAACAACTGCAATAGCGACGGTGCAACATACTGCGTTATACACCCGACATCTAAAATCTATTTTTCACAGCTGTACGCCGTTATCTGTTCCGCTATAAATTTTCAATGTTGATGGCCTGCCTGCCATCATTCACTTGCCACTACGGCGTTTTTACCGTTGGTTTTCCTCTGGTTGTATCGATTTCTGGTAAATACGCCAACACTTCGTATCGCATAATTTATAATGTGATTTATAGAACGTTGGCAGTTTTAATAAAACAATCTGGACGATGAAAAATAACTTATTTTTGACAGAGTATAGCAAATTTTACGTGTAATCCCAAATAACTGCAAATCTTATCACTAATGAATTACACTTACTAACTGACATATTATTGACATGGAAATCCTATCGAAGGCGTGAGTCCACAACACCAAGAAACAGCAAGGGATCATTTGATTTGTTTTATCTGTGTTTAGTAACAGTTTAACAGTGTAACAGAAATAATAATACAGTGAACTCTATATAGAGTGATCATTTCATTTCTGCCTATCGTCTATTCAGTAATATGAACTAATTAGTTCCCGTTACTCAGACTATACAGTATACATAACCAATATGGCGGATTCGCCGGGATTAACGTGTTTGTTAATTGCTCTACAATTATTTAAAGAAACTATTTTACATGAGCGGTAAATTTTTCATGGTTAGATTTCACCAATGCTTCTTCTGAATTGACGGCGTTGTAGAGAAACATAAATCTTGTAAAATTTTGGAATGCAGACAATTGATTAAACTCGTCTACAAAGTTCATGAATCTGAAGAGATAGCCATTATCTGAAGGGAAAGTAAAAAAGTATTCTGTTTCTGTTGATATATTTAAACACAAAATTATTTATTGCATTGATGTTCTTTGCTTTTTGTACTTAAAGGTCTAACTCATGATTTAACTTCATGAATGAAGGGCCATTTAACTACAGAAACAGTTTTTCTTCGGTTTGCAAAGGAATTCTATCACGTCACATTAAAACGCTGCACAAAATGTCAAAATATACAGAACTCTGTTACCTGCAAAACAAATAAAATGCTACCTGACAATAGACCAGTGGCGTGTGGTGCATTTGTTCATAAGGTGTGCAGTGGAGAATAATATCAAAACTTCGAAAACTACAAACTATTTTATTTAGTTATACTAACTGTACAATTAAACAACAAAAAATAAATATATACAATAGTTACTTTGGTACGGTAGAATATTTACTTTAGTATTGAATAGCATTGATCAACAGATCATCATCCAACAGCCAGAAAAAGACAAAACAATCCGAAAAAGTCACGCAAAATTGTGTTTAAAGTTTAAAACATAAACGCCAAATACCAACTGTGCATCGGAGCTGCTGCACGCTGGAAATACGTTTACCTAAAGGCGAATCTAAATTAACGGACAAACAAATATGAGCGAAATAAATCAAAACAAAATCTGATCTTCCTCCTCTGGATTATTTATTAGACTTTAAATAATGCATAGGTAAATGTCCGATCAAAATTTGTTGGTAGTTTTTGATTTACACCTAAGTTTGCAATGTTTAACGTTCGTCCATGGCTCGTGGATACCCCTAGCCGCTGCACGCGTGACCGATAGGGTTCCGTAGTACATATACGCAATATCTGTGTATCGGTTGGTTGTAAAGATCGGACACCGGACAAATAAATTAGTGTGTTCTGTATTCAGTCTGTAGAATATAGTTTTATTTTATCAATGGTAGAGTTTGCGATAGTTCATACATCATGTACATACGTATAAAACAGCTTAGATTCTTGAATTCACCGATTTTAACCCAAAGTGCGCCGGTTGTCGCTGCACTGAGATGGCAGTAGTCGCAAAGGCGGGTGTAGGGAAGGGAGCGCTCGGCTCTAGCAATGATATGAAGCGATTGAATCGGACACTAGTGCGACCGGAGTTATTACTCCATGTGCTATAAATTACGTTAAGTTATTATTATAAAGAAATATTACTTAATGTGTGTGTATGGTGTACATACATAATATTTCATTTTTTCGCTGGACTACTTTGATATTTTTCGTTCTTTTTTCTAAATCTAAGGTGTGCACTGCACGCTCTGTACGTATGGACTGCACGCCACTGCGATACACTGAACCTTGGCATTCAAAGCTATAATAATAAGGGGGCGTCCATTAATTACGTAAGACGTTTTTTTGCGAATTTTAGACCCTCCCTCCTCCTCTGGTGAGATGTGGTGAGATTTAGCTCAACCCCCTCTCCCGCATCCCCCAAATTCACGTGAGATTTTTCAAAATATGTGTTTTTAGTGCAAATGCGTTGGATTTATATTTTATTTTTATAATATTTTTATTTGACTAGTTTAGACCAGTATTAAGATTGCTTAGAAAGTAGGCTAGAATCACAGTGAGAATTGAACAATAAAATACTTAACTAATAAAATACTCGTAACTAATGAGATTAATAAAAGAATATTTATTCTTGAGGGAAACAAATTATGCTCATTTTGTTCTCCTAGTATAATCAGCCGCAACTATTTTTCATCTTTTCAAAGCTACATCATAGTGTATTTCTTTACAGTACCCCGAAGAAATAATTATAATCGGTCAAAGATTACAAAAGTTATTACAAAAGTTAACATCTAAATTTTGCAAAATAATTGGTTAAGCGTTCCTTTGTTGTATGTAATCTCCGGGTTGCGATGTGTGCCAATTGTGTGCCAGTTGACACCTGAACACAGAAATGTGATTACTCGAAACTAGAAATCGTAATTTCTTGAACTTATTACTAGATGAAAATGCATAATTACTTGAATGTAGAAAGTTAGGTATATACAAGAACTGCCATCTACTGAGTCTAAGTAATTGAATTTCTCAGATAAATGATCTCGACGAAGAAATACTTTCTTCATAATAACCAATGATGCAAGAAGTAATTCAATTTATCGATCCAACAATGTCAAATTTCTTCAACGAAGTACTGGTATATCCATTCCAGTGCGTAGTTACTTGATCCAAGAAAAAATAACATATTTAACATAAATAAGTGTTGTTTTCTTGAAAATGGTATGAAGGGTGCAAATAGAGGTCGCTTTAGTGGTCTGCTCGTGAAATGTCACCATCTTTGGGTATTAACCGCTGGATAATAGGTCCAATTAATGATCTGTGGGGTCTAATATGTTTTTGGTTGTCGTGTTGTCGCAAATGTATCTGACCAAGAAACGTCAACAGTGCGACATTTTGTGGCAGTACAAGCGCACAAAATGCGCTTCCGTGGCCAGTGTGTCAGCTATCGTATATTATTTGATCCGATTTTTTCTGTTTAGGAAAGAAATCATGGTGGATTTGAATAGAAAACTTATGAAGTAACTCCCTCTATTGAAGATGCTAAAAATATTTACTGCAAATAAAAATATGCACTGAAGACAATTTTAGCTTACTTCAATGGAGTACCTAGCAACTTTCTTAAATCTAGTAATTATTTCAAGAAACAAAATTTCTTGGTTTAAGTCAATAATCTCTCCCGTATATACGAATTTACCAATCACTTCATCCAAGTAATTCTCTCTTCGTTCGAGAGATCACTTTTCTGTGTGTGACGTTTTTCTACACTTCCTCAGAAATATTAAACGTTTTTAGTAGATATCTAGTATTTAATACTAATAGTTCTTAGTATTCAGTTATGTACGTTATCCCATAATCTGGAGTCTGTCTGATTATTGCTGGACAATAAATAAAGTGAATAAGTTGCACTTTTGCCTTTCAAATTGCTATAAAAAGCAAAAAATCCACAGAAACGTGAGTTCTAACCGGTTTTATCAGACAAAAACTTTATCATCACTAAGCTGTTCTGTTCATGCCTCTCCTGACGAATAACCCTATTAACCCTATCACCGTTGGTGTTGACTTCGTAATGGTCGTCATTTGCAATTTATAATACGTTTGCCAACAGCGTAAAAATCAACACCCACTTTTTTATTTAATATTCTTTGCAAATCAACCTGCTTATCATAAAAAAAAAGCTGCAACACTGGGACTATAATGAAGTCGGATAGACCTACATACTTCGCTCACAATGGTAATGTTTCTCACTTCCCAACACACTAGTTTAATGAGTTAACTAACTAATTATTTGAACGTTACAACCATCACTGTACAAAACAAACATACTTAACGCCACTTGGTTGTTTAACTATCGTCATCACTGAGTCCTAGAATACTCCGCAAATTTGTCCCAAAGCAAAATTGCTTGCTTTGCTAAACTAAGGGTGGATCCTAACCCCGTTCGGTACCCTAGAGAGTCTTCTAAGGATGAATAATTAGGGAGGATAATCCCAGGGGACGTATTTGGCCCAGAGGAGGCTATAAAACTTTTTATTTCATTATGAGCCCCCATAAAAGTGTATTGTCTGCCGTCGTAGCGACTTCGTCTTTTTTAGTTGAATTATTAATATAATCTAGCTGCTTTGGGAAGATTTTCAACTTTGTTGATGGTGATGAGATAAAAGAATTTTACTGTAAAGTGACTTAAATAGTTAACGTCCGGCGCGTCCGCCATTATGGTTGCATTAATATTTACAGCGGTGTTGTTATACATTGAATCGCCACAAAGAAAAAGGAGTAGGTTTATTATAATTTCAATTTTAATTAAGTTAGTTATTAACTGAAATATAAATAAATAAAATGTAATAATTTCCTCATTTTAGCTTTCAGCTTTTATTGGTAACTTTCGAAACCTAAGGGTATGTAGGTCCTAACGGTGGATAAATAAAATAATTATTGATGATATGTGTTAAAATTGAATATTTATGTCGGGAGAAGGAAAGTTTGCGACACGACGCGTAGCGGAGGGGACGTTAATGAGTGAATTTAATAGTAGAGAAGGGATCACTCCGCTACGCACAAACCTTCGAACCCAAGTTGAATAGGTAAGTGCAGATTGGTAAGCTCCACAATATTTACGTTTCAACATTTAAACCGACTACTACAGGAAAAATTTTCAGAAAATAATAAGTAATGTAATGAATTCGTTTGCCTTTTACACTTAATAGTGTTATGTATTAACGCAAAATTACAAACAAAGTAAACTGAGCTTTTATTTGAATGACTTTACACAATTTTATCGCGTCGCAAAAAATAAAAAACAAACTCTTTTATACCATCAAAAAGAATAATGCGACCTAACAGAATTCGCCGGGACTGATTTTAGCCGCTATGAATGCACTTAATTTTATTGTAAATATCCTTGACAATATCCTAAGTTAGGGAAAGACGTTAAACGTCCGATTTTTGAGTTCAAATCGTTCATTTTGCCTTGTTCTGACATTTCTTGTTGAAATGAAAAATGACAAGTACTAGTTTATAGAATCTAGATTAAATAATTATTTAGTTTCTTGGATTGGATGAAAGGGGTGTGAGATATCTGGCACCGAAAACGATATATTGAAAACCTGGTCTCAGTAGTATGCTGTTATCTCTGCCATTTTTAAATATTTTTACTTTATCATACGCAGTATGTAAAGTATTGTAATCGTGCAAAAAAAAATTTTGAGATATTAGCGGAAATATGTCTTTTTGGGTCCCCTGAACATTTTTGACCAAGGTACCAAAAAATGTCTGTGTGTGTGTGTGTGTGTGGATGTGTGTGTGTACCCGTTTTTTGTGGCGACGATTCCGGAGAAACTACTAAAGGTATCGGGACGAAACTTCATATTTAGAAGTTTCATAACCAAACTTAGAGCTGAAAAGCTTTCTGTCGAAGAGGGTCCAAAGGAACTGGAGGTTTAGTCTAGGCATTTTTGAAAGATTTTGCAAATAAGCCGCCATTTCTGGAATTTCGTCGAAATAGTTAAATAATAAATTAAAGATGAGGAAATTCTGAATAATTTATGACTATGAAATTTTTTGGTACAATCAATAGTTTAGCTGCATGGGCAAATTCTATTTCATCGAGATCGGTCGTACTTCATTACAACTAGTAGCCATGATTTGTCAGATTTTTTGATTCTAATGACAGTACGTAGTGTCATACGCTAATGTTTTAAGAATACCTACTGTCAATATAAGCTGCGTTCGGATATTGTACACCGTATGAGCGCGTTCGGATAATCGGGTAGGGTCCGGTGAGAGTGACTTACGTCATACGGCGTTTATCTGCATATAAGAGAGAGAGACAGCCGACCCAGGTTATCTGAGCATCGGTCTCCCCATACCCTACCCTGACAAACCGTACGCGCTCTTACACTTTTTACACCCAATAACACGTAAGTGTGATTTGGACGGTGTAGTCGGGGGTCAACGGAGTACAATATCCGAACGCAGCTTTAATCGACATATCTGTCTACTTCTACTGGTTTTATTTTAACGCAGACATAGCCGATCTCGATCAAATAGAATCTCATGCAGCTAAACTATTAATTTTATAATATAGTATGATAAAGTCATGTGCCTGGCCACATCAGATTTTTTAAATTTATGCCCAAAGATATACTTAAGAACATAAAAGGGGTGTTTGTTATCTCTTTAGCATTTACGTATAAAGTATAAAAGTTTATTCGTATCACTAATTTGAAAGAATGCCTATTATTACAAGAAACTAAAAGATGACTATAAATTCTCAGATTTATCTATAAAAGATGTAGGTAATTGGAAAAATGATCTTCTTACATAGTATTTAGTGTAAAACTAAACGATTATAAATAACATTAGTTAAGTTAATAAATAACAAGTACCTACATGCGAGAGAGAAGAGAGACGTGCAGACTTGTTCCAAGATGGCGCGGCGGCGTGAACCGCCATGCACTCGCCTGTTTTCACATAATTCTTCTGTTTAGTTCTTTTCAATTGTATACTATACCTACACCACAGTTCTAATTTCGGTTTTCAATTCTTTTTCTTTATATTATGTGGTATTATGTATAAATATGTGGCGTCTAAAATTCCTATAGTCGAACAACGGTAATTAAAAAAATACAAATCCCTAATAGTTTTGTGTGACAAAAACATAAAACTAATAGGGCGCTAACTAAAAGTACCGTACGTCGTAAATCCCCAGCCATTATAGAATATCTGAAATTCAAGGGGGTAAAATTTTGATGCACATCGTAAACGACGAACTGCGGTTTATATAGCGGTGGTATTCGTCCGTTGAGGTCGCCGTGGGCCGACAGTTATGTTCAGACGTTACGATTACAAATCGGATGGGTAATCAATCTTTCTTCGGCGATGGCTATTCTGCTGCACGGCGGCGACAAATAAAACTCGCGAGAGCCGGCCTATACTACCCAGGGAAATTACCTTATATCTATCTACCTTCAGTATTGCGAGCATCAACCGATAGAAAAAGGTTTAACAGTGGTTGTTGTACAGTAGAAGAACCTTTGGTATGTGTCGCTTAACTATGAGTGTAATTTTGTTTTTGTTTTTTGTTATAATTTGAATGATTGAATAATAATTGATACTGACACTTGTTGTATCTCTAGGAACAAACACGTTGTCTAAAATGGAACAATAATTAAATAGGTACGTAGGCTATATTGTGTACCAAGCCGAGAAAATGATTCTTTTCCGGGGGAGACATTTCCGGGCCTAACACTAGACGATGCCCGGAAATTTTTACTTACGTAGCTAGGCCCGAAAACTGTTCTGTACACGCCTAGCTCTAGAGTGGTCTAAACTCGCAAAAAGTTGTCAAAAATTTGGAAATTTGGTATATAAGGGGTTTTGAGGTCACTGATTACGAATCTAAACTCGTAATTCCGAAAAACAAAATGGCGGATGACTCCATTAGGATATTCTTTTAATTAATCGAAACGTGGTCTTTTGCGGAGTTTTTAGTCCGCTGATTATACTATAAATCTGAACTCGAAATTTCTGAAAACAAAATGGCGGATCCAATATGGCGGACGACGACACCAAAATATGTTTTGATTTACTTCAAACGAGTTTCTTGGGTGTTTTCGAGATCGTTGATTATAAATCGGTACTCTAAATTGAATACAATATTTTTTTTATTTATTTTAAACGAGGGTTTTTAGGGAATTATGAGGTTACTGCCGATTGAGAGGCTTTGAAGACTAGTAGTCATAATTATAAATCTGCACTGCAAATTTTTTAAAACAAAATGGATCCAATACAAAACCAATACAAAAAAATCTGATGTGGCCAGGTACATGACTTTATCATACTATATATAAAGTTAATAGTTTAGCTGCATGAGATTCTATTTGATCGAGATCGGCTATGTCTGCATTAAAATAAAACTAGTAGAACTAGACAGATATCTTGATTAAAGCTGCGTTCGGATATTGTACTCCGTTGACACCGGGTACACCGTCCAAATGACACTGACGTGTTAGTGGGTGTAAAAAGCGTAACGGTGTTCAATATCCGAACGCAGCCTATATTGACAGTAGTATTTTCAAAACATTAGCGTTTGACACTAGCTACTGTCATTAGAATCAAAAAATCTGACATATCCTGGCTACTAGTTTTAAAGCAGTACGACCGATCTCGATGAAATAGAATTTGCTTATGCAGCTAAACTATAAATTCTACCAAAAAATGTCATATACATAAATTATAGAAAATTGCCTCTCCTTTAACTTATTATTTAACTATTTTGACGACATTACACAAATAGCGGCTCATTTACAAAATCTTCGAAAAATGCTAAGAGTAAACCACCAGTTCCTTTGGACCCTTTTCAACAGAAAGCTTTTCAGCTCTAAGTTTGGTCATGAAACTTCTAGATATGAAGTTTCGTTCCGATACCTTTAGTAGTTTCTCCGGAATCGTCGCCACAAAAAACGGGTACAGATACACACACACACACACACACACACACACACACACACACACACACACACACACACACACACACACACACACACACACACACACACACACACACACACACACACACACAAACACACACACACAGACATTTTTTTGAACCTTGGTCAAAAATGTTCAGGGGACTCAAAAAGACATATTTCCGCTAAAATCTCAAAAAAATTTTTATAATATTTTTATTTGACTAGTTTAGACCAGTATTAAGATTGCTTAGAAAGTAGGCTAGAATCACAGTGAGAATTGAACAATAAAATACTTAACTAATAAAATACTCGTAACTAATGAGATTAATAAAAGAATATTTATTCTTGAGGGAAACAAATTATGCTCATTTTGTTCTCCTAGTATAATCAGCCGCAACTATTTTTCATCTTTTCAAAGCTACATCATAGTGTATTTCTTTACAGTACCCCGAAGAAATAATTATAATCGGTCAAAGATTACAAAAGTTATTACAAAAGTTAACATCTAAATTTTGCAAAATAATTGGTTAAGCGTTCCTTTGTTGTATGTAATCTCCGGGTTGCGATGTGTGCCAATTGTGTGCCAGTTGACACCTGAACACAGAAATGTGATTACTCGAAACTAGAAATCGTAATTTCTTGAACTTATTACTAGATGAAAATGCATAATTACTTGAATGTAGAAAGTTAGGTATATACAAGAACTGCCATCTACTGAGTCTAAGTAATTGAATTTCTCAGATAAATGATCTCGACGAAGAAATACTTTCTTCATAATAACCAATGATGCAAGAAGTAATTCAATTTATCGATCCAACAATGTCAAATTTCTTCAACGAAGTACTGGTATATCCATTCCAGTGCGTAGTTACTTGATCCAAGAAAAAATAACATATTTAACATAAATAAGTGTTGTTTTCTTGAAAATGGTATGAAGGGTGCAAATAGAGGTCGCTTTAGTGGTCTGCTCGTGAAATGTCACCATCTTTGGGTATTAACCGCTGGATAATAGGTCCAATTAATGATCTGTGGGGTCTAATATGTTTTTGGTTGTCGTGTTGTCGCAAATGTATCTGACCAAGAAACGTCAACAGTGCGACATTTTGTGGCAGTACAAGCGCACAAAATGCGCTTCCGTGGCCAGTGTGTCAGCTATCGTATATTATTTGATCCGATTTTTTCTGTTTAGGAAAGAAATCATGGTGGATTTGAATAGAAAACTTATGAAGTAACTCCCTCTATTGAAGATGCTAAAAATATTTACTGCAAATAAAAATATGCACTGAAGACAATTTTAGCTTACTTCAATGGAGTACCTAGCAACTTTCTTAAATCTAGTAATTATTTCAAGAAACAAAATTTCTTGGTTTAAGTCAATAATCTCTCCCGTATATACGAATTTACCAATCACTTCATCCAAGTAATTCTCTCTTCGTTCGAGAGATCACTTTTCTGTGTGTGACGTTTTTCTACACTTCCTCAGAAATATTAAACGTTTTTAGTAGATATCTAGTATTTAATACTAATAGTTCTTAGTATTCAGTTATGTACGTTATCCCATAATCTGGAGTCTGTCTGATTATTGCTGGACAATAAATAAAGTGAATAAGTTGCACTTTTGCCTTTCAAATTGCTATAAAAAGCAAAAAATCCACAGAAACGTGAGTTCTAACCGGTTTTATCAGACAAAAACTTTATCATCACTAAGCTGTTCTGTTCATGCCTCTCCTGACGAATAACCCTATTAACCCTATCACCGTTGGTGTTGACTTCGTAATGGTCGTCATTTGCAATTTATAATACGTTTGCCAACAGCGTAAAAATCAACACCCACTTTTTTATTTAATATTCTTTGCAAATCAACCTGCTTATCATAAAAAAAAAGCTGCAACACTGGGACTATAATGAAGTCGGATAGACCTACATACTTCGCTCACAATGGTAATGTTTCTCACTTCCCAACACACTAGTTTAATGAGTTAACTAACTAATTATTTGAACGTTACAACCATCACTGTACAAAACAAACATACTTAACGCCACTTGGTTGTTTAACTATCGTCATCACTGAGTCCTAGAATACTCCGCAAATTTGTCCCAAAGCAAAATTGCTTGCTTTGCTAAACTAAGGGTGGATCCTAACCCCGTTCGGTACCCTAGAGAGTCTTCTAAGGATGAATAATTAGGGAGGATAATCCCAGGGGACGTATTTGGCCCAGAGGAGGCTATAAAACTTTTTATTTCATTATGAGCCCCCATAAAAGTGTATTGTCTGCCGTCGTAGCGACTTCGTCTTTTTTAGTTGAATTATTAATATAATCTAGCTGCTTTGGGAAGATTTTCAACTTTGTTGATGGTGATGAGATAAAAGAATTTTACTGTAAAGTGACTTAAATAGTTAACGTCCGGCGCGTCCGGCATTATGGTTGCATTAATATTTACAGCGGTGTTGTTATACACTGAATCGCCACAAAGAAAAAGGAGTAGATTTATTATAATTTCAATTTTAATTAAGTTAGTTATTAACTGAAATATAAATAAATAAAATGTAATAATTTCCTCATTTTAGCTTTCAGCTTTTATTGGTAACTTTCGAAACCTAAGGGTATGTAGGTCCTAACGGTGGATAAATAAAATAATTATTGATGATATGTGTTAAAATTGAATATTTATGTCGGGAGAAGGAAAGTTTGCGACACGACGCGTAGCGGAGGGGACGTTAATGAGTGAATTTAATAGTAGAGAAGGGATCACTCCGCTACGCACAAACCTTCGAACCCAAGTTGAATAGGTAAGTGCAGATTGGTAAGCTCCACAAAATTTACGTTGCAACATTTAAACCGATTACTACAGGAAAAATTTTCAGACAATAATATGTAGTGTAATGAATTCGTTTGCCTTTTACACTTAATAGTGTTATGTATTAACGCAAAATTACAAACAAAGTAAACTGAGCTTTTATTTGAATGACTTTACACAATTTTATCGCGTCGCAAAAAAATAAAAAACAAACTCTTTTATACCATCAAAAAGAATAATGCGACCTAACAGAATTCGCCGGGACTGATTTTAGCCGCTATGAATGCACTTAATTTTATTGTAAATATCCTTGACAATATCCTAAGTTATGGAAAGACGTTATACGTCCGATTTTTGAGTTCAAATCGTTCATTTTGCCTTGTTCTGACATTTCTTGTTGAAATGAAAAATGACAAGTACTAGTTTATAGAATCTAGATTAAATAATTATTTAGTTTCTTGGATTGGATGAAAGGGGTGTGAGATATCTGGCACCGAAAACGATATATTGAAAACCTGGTCTCAGTAGTATGCTGTTATCTCTGCCATTTTTAAATATTTTTACTTTATCATACGCAGTATGTAAAGTATTGTAATCGTGCAAAAAAAAATTTTGAGATATTAGCGGAAATATGTCTTTTTGGGTCCCCTGAACATTTTTGACCAAGGTACCAAAAAATGTCTGTGTGTGTGTGTGTGTGTGGATGTGTGTGTGTACCCGTTTTTTGTGGCGACGATTCCGGAGAAACTACTAAAGGTATCGGGACGAAACTTCATATTTAGAAGTTTCATAACCAAACTTAGAGCTGAAAAGCTTTCTGTTGAAGAGGGTCCAAAGGAACTGGAGGTTTAGTCTAGGCATTTTTGAAAGATTTTGCAAATAAGCCGCCATTTCTGGAATTTCGTCGAAATAGTTAAATAACAAATTAAAGATGAGGAAATTCTGAATAATTTATGACTATGACATTTTTTGGTACAATCAATAGTTTAGCTGCATGAGCAAATTCTATTTCATCGAGATCGGTCGTACTGCATTAAAACTAGTAGCCAGGATGTGTCAGATTTTTGATTCTAATGACAGTACGTAGTGTCATACGCTAATGTTTTAAGAATACCTACTGTCAATATAAGCTGCGTTCGGATATTGTACACCGTATGAGCGCGTTCGGATAATCGGGTAGGGTCCGGTGAGAGTGACTTACGTCATACGGCGTTTATCTGCATATAAGAGAGAACGAGACAGCCGACCCAGGTTATCTGAGCATCGCTCTCCCCATACCCTACCCTGACAAACCGTACGCGCTCTTACACTTTTTACACCCAATAACACGTAAGTGTGATTTGGACGGTGTAGTCGGGGGTCAACGAAGTACAATATCCGAACGCAGCTTTAATCGACATATCTGTCTACTTCTACTGGTTTTATTTTAACGCAGACATAGCCGATCTCGATCAAATAGAATCTCATGCAGCTAAACTATTAATTTTATAATATAGTATGATAAAGTCATGTGCCTGGCCACATCAGATTTTTTTAATTTATGCCCAAAGATATACTTAAGAACATAAAAGGGGTGTTTGTTATCTCTTTAGCATTTACGTATAAAGTATAACAGTTTATTCGTATCACTAATTTGAAAGACTGCCTATTATTACAAGAAACTAAAAGATGACTATAAATTCTCAGATTTATCTATAAAAGATGTAGGTAATTGGAAAAATGATCTTCTTACATAGTATTTAGTGTAAAACTAAACGATTATAAATAACATTAGTTAAGTTAATAAATAACAAGTACCTACATGCGAGAGAAAAGAGAGACGTGCAGACTTGTTCCAAGATGGCGCGGCGGCGTGAACAGCGATGCACTCGCCTGTTTTCACATAATTCTTCTGTTTAGTTCTTTTCAATTGTATACTATACCTACACCACAGTTCTAATTTCGGTTTTCAATTCTTTTTCTTTATATTATGTGGTATTATGTATAAATATGTGGCGTCTAAAATTCCTATAGTCGAACAACGGTAATTAAAAAAATACAAATCCCTAATAGTTTTGTGTGACAAAAACATAAAACTAATAGGGCGCTAACTAAAAGTACCGTACGTCGTAAATCCCCAGCCATTATAGAATATCTGAAATTCAAGGGGGTAAAATTTTGATGCACATCGTAAACGACGAACTGCGGTTTATATAGCGGTGGTATTCGTCCGTTGAGGTAGCCGTGGGCCGACAGTTATGTTCAGACGTTACGATTACAAATCGGATGGGTAATCAATCTTTCTTCGGCGATGGCTATTCTGCTGCACGGCGGCGACAAATAAAACTCGCGAGAGCCGGCCTATACTACCCAGGGAAATTACCTTATATCTATCTACCTTCAGTATTGCGAGCATCAACCGATAGAAAAAGGTTTAACAGTGGTTGTTGTACAGTAGAAGAACCTTTGGTACGTGTCGCTTAACTATGAGTGTAATTTTGTTTTTGTTTTTTGTTATAATTTGAATGATTGAATAATAATTGATACTGACACTTGTTGTATCTCTAGGAACAAACACGTTGTCTAAAATGGAACAATAATTAAATAGGTACGTAGGCTATATTGTGTACCAAGCCGAGAAAACGATTCTTTTCCGGGGGAGACATTTCCGGGCCTAACACTAGACGATGCCCGGAAATTTTTACTTACGTAGCTAGGCCCGAAAACTGTTCTGTACACGCCTAGCTCTAGAGTGGTCTAAACTCGCAAAAAGTTGTCAAAAATTTGGAAATTTGGTATATAAGGGGTTTTGAGGTCACTGATTACGAATCTAAACTCGTAATTCCGAAAAACAAAATGGCGGATGACTACATTAGGATATTCTTTTAATTAATCGAAACGTGGTCTTTTGCGGGGTTTTTAGTCCGCTGATTATACTATAAATCTGAACTCGAAATTTCTGAAAACAAAATGGCGGATCCAATATGGCGGACGATGACACCAAAATATGTTTTGATTTACTTCAAACGAGTTTCTTGGGTGTTTTCGAGATCGTTGATTATAAATCGGTACTCTAAATTGAATACAATATTTTTTTTATTTATTTTAAACGAGGGTTTTTAGGGAATTATGAGGTTACTGCCGATTGAGAGGCTTTGAAGACTAGTAGTCATAATTATAAATCTGCACTGCAAATTTTTTAAAACAAAATGGATCCAATATAAAACCAATACAAAAATATGCAAAAATACCAATCTATACTCTTTTATTCACCTGAAACGTTGCCCGTATGGGATATTCTGCTTTTATTATTACCCTGACCGCAAAATTTGCAAGAAAAGTTAGTTCAAAAATACAAATTTGTATTAATAATAAATACACCACATAAGCCAATGTCACGAGTTTATAATGGCGGCAACATTTTTTTTTTTTGTAATAAAGAGTAACGCAGTGAGAATGACATGAATGACTTGCTATTAACTATTTTGTAGCATTTTAGTCTTGTTGTAAATGTATTTGTTGTAAATGACATTGATCATTAAATACCTTATTCTTATTTGTTAGTTACTATTCTAAAATGAGACACAACAAACATGAAAAAAATATATGAAAAAGCAGGCCATATAGTTCGTTAAACTTAAATTGCATTCACCATGAAAAATCTCGCTTGCTTTTATGGTTGTGTCATTTTTTTCACATTATTTTATAGACCAGGCAATAGAGACTTTTTTGTGACAAAAATAGTATCAGCAAGCCGCCGGTCCCAGGTCACGTGGAACAGTCCGTAGATGTATTGTGATGTGTTTTCGACTAGCAAATATCATTACTTAATGTGTTATAAACAAAAAAAATAAAAAAATCGTGCTTTTTTCGTTGTTCGCTTGCAAAGGCTGAACCGATGGAGCAATCTTGATACTGTCAACAGACGAATTGTAGAGAATGAAAAGACGAAAAAAATGAACCCTACACGGACCCGATCGGATTAATATCAACGGAGTAAATTCGGAAGAATCGGAGAAATCTGCGCTTTTTTCAAAAATTCATAACTCCGCCATTTTCAAAGTTGTAACGCTGGCTTTTCGCGAGAAAATAGCAATTGATGGGTACTTTAAGTGTGCACAACCCAGGCGTTGTCCGATGATTAGTTTTTGCACAATTGCGATTTGAATTTTTTTTATGCAGTATGGTTCGGCGAGCCTGGATGCTTCGGAGGTTGTCCGAGTTTAAATTTTTTTACGTACTTTGAAAGTAGAAGAATTGTGCTACAAAACGTTTATTCTGATTTTGCGTTAAAATGTTGCGAAATAGGCGAAAAATGCTTGCAAACTTGACCGAAATCTGCGGCGCGCTCCAAACCGGTCGAGTAGTGGGGGTAGCCGGCCGACGCGGGGAAGCGCGTATCTATAGTAATCCAACGCGCTGGTCTATTATGTTATTAGCCACGGTTGTGGCCCCTCTTTGCTCGACAACTTACCTACTTAATATTGATATTAACTGAATTGTAAATAAATTTGCTGCTTTTCTATCATTTATTAATGTAGAATTAATAACATGTATTAAGACTTGTTTGGAATTATATTTTTTTTCAGAATTATTAAACTTTTATCCATTAAGTTTTGATCTGATTGTCAACCAATATTGTAGAATTTTTATTACTTATTAATAGGCTGGAGTAATTATTGTTAATTTCCTATAAGAATTTCCATTGCTCTTGTTCATCGAGCAAGACCTAATGTATAATGAACAATTGTCACCTTTCAATAAACACGATTATAGACTTTTCAATGTTGTCAATTTTGTAAGTATTTTCGGTTTGACCATTATCTCTCAATAATTCGACTTGTTGCCAACTAACGTTGTCATCTTTCTACTGATTTCGATGAACTCGAGCCAACAATTCTTATAGCAAACTAATAAACAATGGGAAGGCAATATTAGTTGGAATTCAATTTACTTTAATACAGAATGATTAAAGCCAAAAATACAGGCACAAAATGGACACAATTCATAATTTAATTCTGTTCGATTGACACGATTATTCGTGTCTATCGAACATCCGATAAAAAGTCTTCATAACAAATTGGTAAACAATAAATAGGCGACAATATTATTTTAAAATTTAACCGCATTAACGAGAAACAATGACTAAATATATTGAAACAGTTGACAAATTTAAAAATTCTGTGATAACGATCATCGACAACCAAACACTTGCAAGGCGACGATACTAGGTCAACTAATTAATAATAGTTGTTGCTATATGTATAAACTGTATAGGAAGTCAGTATACAGACCATAGTAGACAAATTTTTTAATAAACTCATATCCGGAAATGTATTGTTTGAACGCTGGAGAGAGTTGGAAGATGGAACCAGTTTTACAAACAGCATAGGGAAAATAGTGTCATGTATCATAGGATTGCACTTTTAAAACCAAATCACAATTGTCTGACTTTTTATTATTTAACGTCTTTGAAAGGAGTTTTGTAGGAGGAACCGTTTTGTAATTTTGGTACCAATTTTAGCCAATATTGGGTTATATTTAATTCTTTTTACAGACGTTAAACAAATAAAGTTTCACATACAAATGATTTGGTTTTAAAATATGTAGCTATTATATGATACTTTACACTACCTACTTTCCTAATGCAGTTTTTAAAGTTAGTACCATAGTCCAGCTCTATGCAGTATCTAAGCGGTGTCAGGTGTATTTCTGGAAATGACTTCGGTATCAAAAGTTGACTAATCAGTATACTTTATCTGTATTTTTACTTATTTTACTTATTTTTAACACCAAGTATATTTGAGATAACCAGCTCAGCAGTGCAAACATGGTGATTTTTTTTACTACAGCACAAAACCCTAAACTTGGCGCAATTTATCTTGTGACTCTTTCGCGACGAAAACTGGTGATAAACAATCTAATAAAACTGACATTGGTGACGATTGTAATGGGTTTAGTTCATCATTAGGATAAAAATGCCTGGCTACATAAGATACTATAGTATGTAAAATGTCAGTAGGATTTTTTTTAATTCAGGACGGGGGGCTAGTGCCGATGCATCACCGAATAGTTTGGGTATAGTTGGGTTCAAAACCCCGCAGGTGGGGGGGGGGGGGGGCAAGCGCCCTCCCCTGCCCATATGTAACGGCTCCCCTGATGGTGGCTGCGCCGTATAAATGATTTTTAGGTTAGTACGTGGACAGAGCACCGCGCATGCGCACCAACTCAATAATTCGTTACTTCTAGACCAGGGTGATATAGAGAGAAGATTATAATGTATGTATCTTCAATCAGATGAATTGCTTGTAAGTTATATAAATAAATAACAGCCAAAAACTTATTTGAAAGTTGGCGCGTATTGCGTTTATACGCAAGGATAGTGATATCTCGCACATCATTAAGATACCGAAAACAAATAAATTACGGCAAATGTGCAGCAAAATAAGTGCTACAATAAGTGCAAACTAGTTGGAACATTTTTTTGAATTCCCAACGAAACTTTAGACCAATTCATTCTTCTGTGTCTTCTATAATTGTGGTGTTTTAAAATTATTGCTGGATAGTCCAAAGCCTTTCGTTACTTATTGCTTAAATAAACAAATAATATACTTTGTATTTGATTTGTGCTAAGCGCGTTTAAAATAATGACTAGTGATAGCAGCGCACTATGCGCCATTTGGGTTTATTACTGTGACTGAATGCGCTGGAATTGTGCATCAATTCGATGCGTGATTAAGGAGTTTTCTTTCATATAGAATTCAGAATTTAACTGAGTTTAAAATTGCTAGACCATAGTGCGAGTGTGATGGGGCGGGCACCCCTCTCAATATTTACTATTATACTTTAATCAACTCTAAACTGAAGGGGGCCCCTGTTAGGACTTTATTCATACCTAACCTTAACCCCACATGTTGAAGGTGGTAACTCGCCTCAAGCGACGCTTGGTCCGCCATTTTCAATAAAACGGCGTTCAACCCTATCTGATTCAAGAACGCATTCTTAATTAATCTTACGGTAGCGTGAATTAATTATCTCTCTTACGGAGGCTTCAAAGAGTTCTTTCTCTGAGACTTTGTCAGAGACGTTTGAACTCACTAATTATTAATCACTATATGCAAGGCTAAATACTTTACTATAAAAGGGACAGGTTTATATTATTCTAAAATGAATATACCGAAGAAAACCACAATAAAATCTATTAACAAAAATATATACAACAATGCAGAACTGCTTACATGAAATATGAATTTTAATCCCTATTAACAAAGATGATATACTTTGGCAGAGATGGACAAATCAGCAAGTACAGACAACGAATAAATACCTTATTATTTCGGTTGAGCACAAGAAACACGAGACACCACAGTTATCTTATAGAGCCCCTGCTCTTAAGAAAATCATGATGGCTAAATTAAGAAGGGAGTATCGTTCGCTTAAACCTTTGGTCGAACCGCTCGTGTCGATCGCAACGCCCCAAGCCACTGTTTGAGAATATGGCCATTTCCGTTTGCCGCCAATACCAATCTAACACAAAGCACGCCAAGGTTTGAAATCAAACATCCATCCAAACCCGCGCGCAAAATTTCGACTTATCACACGAGCGTTCAAGTAGCATCTTCGGTATCTCCATAGAGACGCAAAAAGGAAAATTTTTATCTTACACTATGCGAAAATATTACTGACTAAAGACGACTCACAAATTATTCAATATTTTTTTCTCTTCGGATATCATTTTTTATTGAAATCGACAATTCATTCGGCAGATATATGCCAGAATTTGCAGACAAAAGACGTTCATTCCCGGTATCCGATTTAATCACAAAGGATAATTAAAATTTTCCCGAGCATCATCGATTCAACTCGGGTGACCGTGGAGAGGTATTACCATCATTCAGAAGGTTCATTAATAAGTAGTTCTCCAACTAAGACGTGTTACAGAATTTTTCAATTACGGTCGGCGCTCTGAACGGCTTTAATCTCGTCCAGAACGGATAGAAATTATCCAGCACCGGGAAAACTGCTACATGTGAAATATGTAGAGGGCGCGCTCTTCAGGTCACTCACTTTTTAGTGAAGTAATCCGTTCGCCCCTCTGAGTTTAATAATCTCACGTAACCAATTAGTTAATCATTCCAGTGGTGAATTTTGATTAAAAAAGTAAAACTTTGTGCTTAAACATGCGATAATTTGACAAACTGAATCTTTTATAGTGTTTTGATTGTTGTGAAGAAAGTTTTATAACAAGAATAAACGCTAAAATAAAAGCTAAAATATACGAGATATTTGATTTTATATTTTATTGTGGTGACATCTGATAGTGTAATTGGATTTAAATGATAGTATAGCCTTTTCTTTAATATACATAAATTTATCAGAAGATAGCAGTAGATTTTCTACACTACTGTAAAATAGTAAAATCTAGTGGTGCCAATTGTTTTATCTACTTACTTTTGTTTAAAATATATGAAAACCTTATGCGCAGTAAGCATGGAGTAAAGATGATTAGATATGTACATAGAAACAATCCATTCAAGATGGCATGTTTTTGTTTAAAATACTGCGTGGCCTTTTTGACTCGCCCGACGTACTGCACTGTTTTGTGTTTAATGTTCCTTCCATTCTTCCCGCTCTCCCTGCCTATTGCGCCCTCCTGTTTGCCATGCCAATTCCTATCAAAATTCTCCTGTCAACAGATTAACAACCACCTACAATAGTTTCCAAAATTCCATTGATCCCTTCTATAATACCCTGCTCTCCTTTAAACGTAACTTGTTGCAAATTCCCTCTTCTCCTTATAATTCGATATTTATTGTATCTTTTATTTTATTAGGATGTGGAATGTTTCGATTTATTAGAATTTTTGATTGTGCCGCGTATCCTGTTACACATTTTGCTTGTTTTCTTTTTTTTTCTGTATACTCGCACTTAAGCAAGCAATATTTGTTTACCTTTTTCTTTATCTACTCGCATGTATTGTATAATTTTGTATTTGTGTGTACTAGTATGGGCCTGGCCTGTTTGTACACCTAATAAATAAATAAATAAATAAATAAATAAATAAACATTCGATCTTGACCAAATTGCGATTTTGTCTTTTTTGTCATACTGAATGACACATTTTATACGGACGTTTTCATATTTTTTAATTTGAAATATAGTAAAACAAGGAAAATAAAATATATGTGAAGCAATGCTTTGCGTTTACGAGTACAATAATGGAAAATAAATAAACCCTCAATACCGTCAACCTGCGGAAGGTGACCCAAATGTAAGTGGCGGCTATCCATCCCCGAGGCCAGGGGAGAGGGATCATTCAGTGACTGTGTTTTATATGTATTATACTTACTAGCTAATTCGTTTTTTAAACTTCGTAAGTAGACAGTCATTTAAAATACGGAATTAATAATATGTCAAACGGCTGTAACTTTTCATGGAATTGAAAAAAAAAAACAAATAAATCCACATAAAACTTCATGTCGTCCTTAGTACGAGACTAAACTATCTGAAAAAAAGCTAAATGAGTAATATCCGATGTCATTTTGACACTGTTGACCGTTCAGCACAATATTCATACTTCCATTAGATGCATGATAGAATGCAAATTATTTACAAATGTTTCTCTGTCAAAATTTACCTACTTTTTATAGTTGCAGCACTAAAGAAAAGCCGGGAAAAGCATGGGAAAATTAAAAGGAATGAAAAATAATATTTCATAGGGCATTTCATGAACCCGGAGAAATAATAGTTCGAAGACACTGAATGCAAAAATTTCAATACCTGAACCAACCAATAAAATACCAAATAAATATTGAAATGCTCTGAGAACAATAAACCCAAGTTGAGTAGCCAGCCGGAGATCTTTTTTAGTTATTTTATCTAATTATATTTAATATATTTCAGTTTAAGTGTAGAATATGATAAATATTAAGTATTATTCACAGGACAATTTGTTTTTTTTAATAATATATCCGAATTTTAGTTTTGTTTACAGTAGGTATTTTTTATATGAGTAGGTAGATAATAGAATGTTTTCGTCTGCAGAAAATCGAAAACCGGTACATTGGAAGTCGATTTTTGTATAAAACCTATTTATACCCTTCAGAGGATCATAAGCAAGATCTATGAACTCTTCATCTAGATCACGCCTTTGGCAAGTGTGAAATAGCGTATTACTGTATAAGATGATTCATACCTGGATGCGAAAACTGATGTAGATTCAGCATAAAATTTTAGTAAAATACACGAGATAACTTGTTTTAAGAAAAGAAAATATAATAAAGCTTACTGGTAGGTAAATGTGAATGCCCAAATTCGCGACGAACAGCAAATACACGACAGAATAACAAATCATTCTCTCCATACCCAAAACGCAGTAGTAAGCAAATGTAGCCACAATGGTCTACTATTCACGTATTTTGCGTAGTTAAGCTGGCATTAGAGCTTATGGCGGTTATTTCAAGTATTCTTTAACGTAAATAAGCATTTTATTGTCAATTTCTTTTTCCAAATCAGAAGTTTATGGTGAGTTTGTAACTTAGTGTTTTGCATCGTGTTTCAGATCCTAATGTGCTAGTTACTTTTTAAAATAAAAATTTAAATGTTTGCTTTATATGACAATCGTCAAGCTTATCTACACTAATAATTTACTCGTCGAGAGTGGATGGCAATTATTCAACATCAGCAAAGCAGCTGTACATATAAAATATGTAGAAGGCGCTCTCTTCATTAAAGTCATTATATTAACTTCATAACTGATTTAATAAAAATGAGGACGTTATCAATTCGACAAGTATGTGTATTTATTCCTATGTAAAAATGTTTCTTAAAAATGTTTTTTATTAGATTCCCTTTAAAAAAGTTGCCTTGTCCACTTTAAAAGTTTATCAACATAAGAGTTTATGGTTATATTTCATTCATATGGTACTATACCAGCAAAAACAGCCGTTCAAACAAACAAAAAGTTTCGTCCAAATCGGTTCACGTGTTACATTTATTTCGTGTTTGATGAACACCATACTTAAAATTTAGCTTTTGTGCACTTAATCCATACAGGAAGCGTACGAGCAAATAATAAATTGTGACGATCTTTTTGGAGGGATGGACTGGGATTAATTACAAAGTTTGGATGCAACACTGGAGTTACTTACTATTGCAAGTTCGGGGCGTTTGTTTGAATTGTTAATCCGGTCGGTTTATTGCAGGTCATGCACCCAAATAATGTATAACTTTGGGAAGTTCTAACGCGATCAGAACTGACTGACGTTGATAAAGTTGTGTTGGCGCTCACTTGTTTCCGGTAGAACTTCATTCCGTAAAGTAGTTTAAATATTTAGTATGTCGTCAAAGTTTTGATTAATATGTGGATGGTATACTTATGTACATACAAAGTAAATAATATACGAACCCTCACGTTCCTCTTTCGCTATATTCTCGGCGAACAGAAAATGACATAGAAACGTCAGTCTTACTTCGTGTATATTATATATTTACAGTTATGATGCCAAAATTTCTGTAATTGTTCATTTTACTAATGCATTATGCTAAGTTGATATTCCGCTGAATGCAATTAATATCATGGAATAATTAATGTCTAAATTTTGCACTTACTTTTTATCTGCTTATCTTAATTTCAAACAATTCTTCAGTTTCAATACGATTTTTATTATAACCCACTCGCGCAAGTACAGTAAAAATACATAATTGTATATATTTTATGTTAATTTATCATCGTCCTCCATCGGAAGAGTAGGTACGGCAATTGGCCGATGTGAAATAACCCCACTGTAAAAACAGTGTCATTGTGATTTTGGTCATACGCAAAATAAGAAAAAAAAATGTTGTATTTGTATTAACAATGTGATTTAGATTGTATTATCAATACGATTTTGAGTTGGGTCGGGTACATGTTTGTTATTGCTTTTAAGAAACACAAATATCGTAATAAAACTGGTCTACTTTTGAATCAAAATATACCTATTTAATATTTTAAGCAGAGATTAATTATTTTTTTATTTATAGAAATTCAATATTGGATGATACAAAAACGATTGTTTTGTAATCGCTGCTTATGGGTATTGAAGTAAATGTTAACTCAAAACAAAAATAAAGAAGAAAAAAGTATTGTTGCGTCTATTGAACCAACATATTGATTTCAGGAAACATTTTTTAATTGAATTAATCAAAATTTGCCCCCCCTGTATAAAAAGTTAAAATCTTTAAAAATTTAAGTCTATTAAATCTATTATATAATTTCTTAGTACATATTCTTGTATCCTTGTCATTGAAATTTGACCACAATTTAGTTCATTGCAGGGCCGAGAATATACATAGTTATAAAACAATACTTTTATGCGAAATTTAAGTGTTTTATAGGTTAATAATATGAACGTGTGAATGGAAGAACAGTAATATTCCAAAAATATCAAAAAAAAGTTGAGATAGACATTTTGTAGTTTAAATGTAGGTCTATCGTTTAGTGGATCAAGAGTAATATTCCCTTCTATCCTGTCTGTGAAATAATGCTTAGAAGTTTGCAATGAGTGGAAGAAAGATAACATTCCAGGAATGTTACTGTTCTTCCGTTCAGACGTCGTGCTCGCGTAGTACTCTCGTCTGCCACAGCGCTCGCATGTTAGTTTTGTCGTTACTAGTTTGTTGTTTGTGGTTAGGTTGTGGTCAAAATTTGTGTTTAACAACAAGTGCTTAAAGTGAAGGTTTGTAGTTTAATAGTTTTGTTTTTATCCGTACACTAATAAAATAAAACGGCCACTTATCGACGTCGCGTTGGAAGCGGTTTGGCCCGATTTTTTTAGCGCAAAGGGTTTTCTCCCACTTTTGGATTATGGATTTTGACCGGCTGCGGCCGATCGCCCTACCTTCTGTTAACCAAAGGCGCGATTTGAGTCGAGATCAAGTTTTCATCTCCATAAAACTCTATGATTTTTTAGTAGTGTACCAACTATTCTTTTGCGAGGACGGCGGTTGCTACGCAACGACCACAAAGTCCGGTCGACCAGCTGTGCTAGTTGTAGTAATATATTGTACTTAATAGTAATAATAGTGTTCTCTATTACGTGAGTTTTAGTTCATACAGTTTTGTGTAGTCATTTGAGCTTATCAGCAAGTGCTAAGTTTAGTTTAAACTATGTCATCTGACTCTGATTCTGACAGAACAGCCTAAAAGAAAGACTAAACAATGCCATTTAAAAGAGATGGAAAAACTAAGTAGGGCAAATGGATAGGAGTTTGTACCCACAGAGGATATTTTCTAGTAGAAGCTAGAAAAACGAGTCCAGACTAGGGCTGTGCAAAAAAATCGATCGATCGATCTGATCGATCCAGATCGATCGTTCGATCATCTTATTTGAAAGATCGAAAGATCGATCTGATCAATGTGATCGATGTGCGGTTCCAGACTAGGGCTTGGCCAAAAAATCGATCGATCGTTCGATCATCTTACTTGAAAGATCGATCTGATCGATGTGATCGATCTGATCGATCTTTTGATGATACGTACGTTGCCGGACACGTGTCGTGCGTATATGGATGAACTAAAAGATCGATCGATCGATCATGATTGATCAGATCGATCCGATCGATCATGATCGAGCGATAGATCATGATGGGCTGGACAAAAAAATCGATCGATCGATCTGATCGATCAGATCGATCGTTCGATCATCTTATTTGAAAGATCTGATCGATCGGCTCGATCTAATCGATCGGCTCGATCTAATCGATCGGCTCGATCTAATCGATCGGCTCGATCTAATCGATCGGCTCGATAGGGGGGGGGGGGCGCTAGGGGTGGGCTCTCTTGGAAATTTGTGATCATGATTGATCGGATCGATCAGATCGATCATAATCGAGCGATAGATCATGATGGGCTGGGCAAAAAAAATCGATCAGATCGATCAGATGGATCTCAAATAGTGATCGAAATCGATCACAAATTTCCAAGAGCGCTTACCCCTAGGCCAGACTGTGGTTGCAAGAAACAGTGTATGGGAGGTTTAACTGATGAGGTGAAGGAGGCCATGATAAAAGCGTGTGGTTCGGCGGCTAGACCGCATTTACATACCTAAAGAGTATGAAGACATCATCGCAAACGCCAAGAAAACTCACCCAAAGTTTGAAGTGAAGGAAGTAAAAAATGAGCAAGAGAACAACTTTGATTGAGTGGAAGAAAGATAATATTCCATGACACATTATAGTAAATATCTACAAAACTAATAATGCATGTCATTTCCCATTTTGAGATAATATTTAGGGCCCATAGATCTACACATTTACAATAGTCCGTTTTTTTGTAAAACTTCAACTTTCTTAGGTATACAGTTTTTTCTTATTTACCGAAAAAGATGTTTTTGGAATATTACTGTTCTTCTTCTCATACGTTCATATGGTGACATACAGGCTGGACGTGAATTTTAAATAAATCAAAAATTACAGCCACAACCTGGATTTGAACCAGGGACCTTTGCGTTTCTAGCACAATGATCTCCCATCTGAGAAAAAAAAGGTCCCTGGTTCAAATCCAGGTTGTGGCTGTAATTTTTGATTTATTTAAAATTTACATCCCGCCTGTATGTCACCATATTATTAACCTATAAATATTAATTTGACAAATAATGTCGTTAAACATTTTCATTTTTAAGTGATTTAGTTTATAATTAAGCATAATTCATAGATTGAAAGTGGTTTAAATTCTGCAATTACGTTTTTTTGTGTGTGATTTTATCACAATCATTTGAAACCGTGATAGTTGAGGTGATTTAAAACCTATTTAACCTTATTTATCCAAATGAGAATTGTACGGTTATCCAGACATTATCAATTATATATTATATGCCATTCTGTACCTATATTCTGTACGTATATTTTGCAATTTTTCATGACGTATAGCGGACAACCCCAGTGATCAAGATATTTCGAAATGGTCTGAGTGTAAAAAGAAAGAAAGAAAAGTATTGAACATGTCAAAAAAAATCAATAACAAACAACATTGGATATTACTACAGTTCCAGTCGTAATTATCACAGATGTATCATCGGCATACATTCCAGTGGCATGGTGTAGAACTTCTGGCAAATCATTTCATCATTTGTATACATGATGTATAAGACCGGTCCAAGAATGGACCCCTTCGGTACTCCTTTTCTCACCATCTTCCACTCTCATGCAACTTCTACTCCAGTTTCCTGATTTACGGTGATCACACGTTGTTGTCTATTGCTCAGGTAAACGTGTGCCTTTGAAGCAATGACTGTTTTTTTTTCTGTAGACGTGTGCCCCTAATACAAACTAAACAAAGCGTACATTCAGCACAAGAAAATCTATACAAAAAGCCTACTCACATTCAGAGTTAATTTCTTAAAAATTGGCTATTTTCTGGGAGCAACAATTCTTTAAAGTTTGTGAATAGAAAGCGTTTTCGATTGATTTCTTTGCGCTGAATGCGAATCCGGGTTCAAACGGTTCATTTTAGGGTAATACCACTGTATAGAACCACTGTTACAACTCCGAGAATGATCAAATTTCAAGTAAACGTAGAAATTTTAAGGTTGACCCTGAGACATTTTTAAATAATACTTAATAATAATACTTTGTATGGAGATAAATATGGTAAATAGGTTCCTAATGCCCTCTACTATCACGTAAAGCACAACAGATTCAAGAATATTTATATATTAACTCAGAAATGACAGTTATTGTTTAGTTTTTAATCCGACTATATTGCGTTTTGTAATGGGTCACGACTCACGGGGTACCAATTTTTGTTTATTTCACACAATACAAAGTGATGCAAACAAAATCACAAAAAGTCGTGACCCCGTGGGTCACGACTCACGGGGTACCAATTTTTGTTTATTTCACACAATACAAAGTGATGCAAACAAAATCACAAAAAGTCATCGACGACAACTGTTATAGTAATTAACCACGATAAGTTTACTTCAGTGAATAAGAATTTTGAATAAGTTTTTCCTGTTTCGTACGATTTTGTGGTTATTAATTTTCAAATACTTCGTATACAAAATAAAATACATCAATAAAACCATCGCTCTAGAATTCATCTAGAAAAAAAAATTTAACCTTTTTCTTGGGCTAATACCACCCCAATAAGCGCTTGTTAGTTTCCGGAACAATAGCAAATCGTTAACTTTAGAATTTGTATTCATAAAATGTGATAATCGTACTTTTCTCGCAAGTGGTTCTGCACCGTTGGCAATGCGAAGGTGTGGAACGGAGAGGAACAACTCCTTGAAACTTCGCTCACCGTACTGCTCAAATTAAAGCGTTGTGTGACACGTCGGAGTGCATCCTCAAGTTTAATATCAGCTGACAAAGTTCAGCAGGGACGAGCCGCGAGCAACTTTTTAATTTATATATACGGGGGGGATATTAATACTCACTGAATGGGGCTGCTCAGGAATAGAAAACTTTTCGCATCGCTTTCGAGCACTGCTAGGCTGGCGTGCTCTCCTGCTGCTGTAAAGCTTTCATAAAAGTTGTCGATCTTTCGCCCGAACCTCTTGTAATATTTAAGACGGGGGAAGTTTTCAAAATTTTAAGAGGAGAGAGAGAACTTGATTCGGGTCATGAATGCTTCATCGGATATTACTTTTTAGATCGTCCTTCTTTTCGTTTGCGAGTTGAAGTGAAGTGAGCTGGATGATTTTCGTATTACAATGATTGGTTTCTAACCAGAGCGATCGGATCTTATGGGTGTAGTTTTGCAGATTGCGGTTGAGTTGGTAATAGTCAAGAAACTTCTAGAAATATTTCCGTCACTTCCACAAGTTCCAAACTGGTTATTTCAGCTGTACGATTACGTTACATGTTACATCATTATATTTTATCTCATTATGGCTTCTGTCTCTTATAATAGCCATCCAGTTTACTAGTTTTCATTTGTGTGGCGATGTTTTATGGGGAAAGATTTGATCGTGAGCTTTCTCTCTATTACAAACAGTGTGCTCTAATCTAACTGGAAAGGACGCGCGTTTTACATTAGCTGGCGCAAGCAAAAGACAGAGCGATGATGTGGGGTATGTGTTACTGTCTGACTACCGTAGATAGATAGGGGATTGCAGTAGTGCTTTTTAATTAAAACCGATATCTCAAATAAAAATGTCAACCCGTCAAACCGCATACGGCCATGGTACCGTATGAGATAGAAAGAGCTGGCTACCCCACATCACTGCGGGTTGCATACTAAATGCATCTGCCTCACTTATTGACCATGTCGCGTCATTTCCAGTTATACGCATGTATTACATATTTCACTGTTTACAAAACAGTTGTTTTCTTTTCATTGATATTTTATATAAAGGAGAGAAAGCTTTTCACGTAAAGTTCTTACTTCAAAAAGTATTTTGTAAGAAAAGAAGTTGCCAAACATAAAATTAGAGCAACCTACGTGCATTTTTATTTTCCCCGAATTTTCAATGATTTTGTTCCCGTCATAGTGTGCAACATTCTGCTGAACAGTCCAGCTAGACAATAAATTTTGCATTGTTTGCTTTTGTTTTGTATTACATCCTTGCTGTGTCATGAGTCATGACTCATATCTGTTATATTCCATTTTCTGGTGATCATTTGAATAATTGTTACAATTGTTATTTTTACAGCCACCATAAGTTTATCACAATTTCGGAATTGGTTTAAAATTAGTTCAAGATTTCCGCAGCCTACTACCGGTTTGCTATCTGCACATCTTTTTAACACTATTCCTGCTGTATTTCCGTTTCAAAAAGAAGTAGTGAAGTGGTCATCCAAGAGTATTCATTCTTTTAACCTGTATATAGCCAAAACTGTAATTTGAATACAAATCATCTCCGCGAAATGAACCTACACTGAACAAAAGAATTAGCAATCAAAAGCATTTGTGGTAGGAGATAATAATAGAAACTGTAAGTAATTTTTAGTGTTGTATTTATTTTCAATATTATTAGTACTTAAACTGCAGTGATGTTAAATACCCTGGTATTTATTATCAAGGGTAAATACCCCGGGTAAATACCCGGGTATTTACCAAAAGTGGGTATTTAAAGGGGTATTTATAAATATAATATTGTTATTAAAAATAGTAGTAAAAGGAAATATTTGATTACTAAATAAAGGGTTTTATTTTATCACAAAATCAAAAGGTATTTGCTTATCACAAAATAAAGATTATTATTATAAAAATAAAACCATTTTTAAAATAAAGAATAAAAATCAGTCTCAGCTGACGATATATCAAGAGCAGACATTTCCTTGTCATCATCGTCCATTCAATCGTGTGAATCTTCCATATTTTCTGATTCTGTTATATAGTATAGTTGATATAATAGCGGCTTTTGTCGTTGTTAATCAATTTCTTATGTTGCTATAAATCCAACTAACTGTACTGAATGTTCTTATATAATGCAAATATTTTACATTACATATTTGTAATCAAGAGTACACATCTACAGAGTGTCCCATTTTTTTCCCGCATAAATTTTTTTCCAGATAGTAAATGCCACACACTGAGTAAAAAGTTTCATATCTACATATTTGTTTTCTTTATTCCTTAAAAAATTACAACCGTTTGAAATAAAAACTGTATATTAAATAACTTGACTTCTTTAGGAAATGATAAACCCAATAAGTCGGCATGAAAGAAACTTTATACTCAGAACGACAATTACTTGTAGAGTTAGAAATATCTAATAAGTTTCATATGTAATTTGTTTTCGTTCATTTGTTTATTTAGTTTATTTGTAACATTTTGATTTTTTTTTACTTAAATTTATTTTCTTTTAATTTTGTTATGGGTAGGTATTGATTGTACTCTTTCTTAGTTTTAGCATTGTTTGATATGTAGTTTATTGTTTATTTTTCTTTATTTAGTTAATACTTCAAGCGTCTGTAACTTAGCGTTGAGAAAACACTTAGGTCCATATGAAAAGTTATACTCAGAATGACATTCACTATCTAAAAATAATTCTTGCGGGAAAAAGGTGTTACACTCTGTACATCTGTGAGATGTTGTTAAATACTTAAATGGTGTTTTAAGGATAAAAGGGATAAATACCCAAAATTTAGGTGTTAGGTATTTTAAAATTTACCCGGGTATTTACCCTAAGTAAGGGTAAATACCCGGGTAAATACCCATTTTATTAATTATTAAGTTACCACCCGCCGGGTATTTACACGGCCGACATCACTGCCACTTAAAGACTCCGCACAGTTCCTAACAGAAGCGGCAAAAAAAACGGGGTTTTATAATATCATGTTCTTCGTACTTTGCTTTTAAATTTGTGATTTGTAGTTTTCAAAGGTTTATGATTGATGCTGCTATGGATGAAAACATTTTATGACGATAATTGAAAACAAAAGAAAAGCTTAATGAGAATGTGTCATTATTTAAAATTACAACTTTCATTTTAATTTATGTAACAATGGGTTTTACAGCTCAAAAAATTATCACTCTGGGAATGTTCAAAATATCTCTAAAATAGGTTTTAAAATAATCAAGTGTTATGGAATGAATGTCCTTATAATCAACGATTTATGTAACATACTAATTAATTTAAGGAATATTATTAATTCATTAAAACAATCAATTGCCAGTTTTACCAAGATTGTTCTGATCACTTTTTTGCATTATCTACAAACGTAAATTTTCATTCCTTATTATAGGCAACGCCACGAGGCTATGCAACTGTACGAGCAAAAATGCTCAACCGTCAATCGCAAGAGTCATTCATCTTCTCATACCGAACTCCGGACTCTGAGGTACGGCTGGTTGCATACCTGATGTAAACGTTTATAGAATACCTGCAACCGTTACTTGCAAATGTGCGAGTTAATAGCATGTTTATCTTCGTACATTAAAATGATGAAGAAAAATATTAAAATTGCTGTTTATTAATAAAAGATAAAAACAATCATCCAATTACTTTCTCCTATTCTTCAATTAACGAAGATTGTACAGCTCCATCTATTGAAATCTTTGCGAAGTTACTTTTGGTGGGAAAGTGATAGTACAGTATTATTTTGTTCTAGATTTCATTCGTTGGAAGTTATTTATTATTGTTTATATAGGTAAGAAAATCATATTAGTGTTCTGTTAATCAATTTAATCCTTTCGTGTTTTTATATAAAAATGCATTTCGCTGGTATTAAAGGTCGAGTTTTTAATTTTAGGTTATGTTCATCATAACAAACGAATTCGCCAATATCAACCGTTATTTGTTTTCACAATTTGTGTTCGGTTTTGTTCCAGGCAGTTCTAGTTTGCGTGATTTACTTGTTCGCTTGTCAATATATGCAAATTTATTTAATTACAATTTTATTTATTTACCACCATCCCCAATAAATACAACGCATTTGCACAAATCGCAACTTTGCTTTTCACATAAATTTTGCGGCAACAAACTGCCACTGTCAATTTTGAATTTATGCCGACGTTTTTTTTTTGTTTTTAACGTACGGTGGGCATGCGTCGGTCCTCATCCCTTCCGTCTGAAATAAAAAATAACGAATTGGGCTTCGGCCAGTAGCCGGCATTTGTTTTTGCCACTGAATAATTATGCCCGCCCCTTTTTGCACCACCACCGGGGGTTTAAAGCAAACATTAAATCTCTCCGCGCAAAACTGTTTTGCTTCTTTTGGCACCGTATTAAATTCCACCGAATTAAGTTGATGACGTAGATTATTATTTTGAGCTGTTGTTTTTGTGGGGGTCTTGCACGTAGGGGGAGGTATATATTTTGAGGCGGAAATAATAAAATTTTATAACGACATCTGGCGGTAAAACAAAAACCCATTTACATATTTATGGGATTATGAATAATTAATAACGACGCAATATTGTGAATTTTTAGACTTTAGGCTCATTATGCTGGCACACTCGATGTAGATAGTAGCACACACCACGTCAAATTTTGTAATATATTTTGTTACATATTAAAATAATGCATGGTAGTTTTATGGTCACAGACGCGACGCTTTTATGGATGTTTTTTCCTGGCGTATTTTTTATTTGTTTTGAAGATGTTCTCATATCTCAAATATCCAACTGATTGTTTTTTTTTACGAGATCATAAACTGCTGACGTTTTCTTGATGGACATAAAATTGTGTGTATCTTTAGTTCGATGAATATTTACTTTTTATTGTAGGTTCTTGATACAAAATTATTGTTTTATAACGGTAATAATTTTTTAGGTAGTTACAATATAAATTGTTTGAGCGAAACAGAAGATTATACGTGGATAGCAATGATGTCTTACATTGTCCAGTTAATAGGAATTACAATATAACTGAACAAAATGTAAATCTTCTCTTTTTTGTGAAGAATTTCTCCATATCTTCTTCTACTTAATGGATATTCTAACAATCATCCTTTGAACTTGTAGGCTCTACAAAACTTTACGTATTGGCTTTTGAGAGCTCTTGTTTTTTAACTTTACGCCCTGTCTTATCTCTTTAAACTGTTCGAATATGAATTTGGAAACCTGTTATTAAATTAAGCTTCTCCAAAAATATTATTTTTCATAAAAATTTGTTTCATGTAAGAGCAAAATTGCAATAATCAAGTTTTAAATTTTATATGGCATACCTGGTGAATCACGCCATTAGTACGTCCGTTTATTTTTTATTTATGGCGCATGACGAAGAAAATTTGGAAAAAAGTGCTAATGGACAAAAAATGCCATTTTGTGATACTCTTGAGGTTAGTATGACTTCCGAGTTTTCGGTAATGACGTCATCATTGAAATTTTAAATGGCAACACAAAACCATATCAATCGTCAATCACCTTACTTACCACTTATGAATTGGTGAAAATAGTCGAATATTGTCAAATAAACACCATCTTAATTGATTTTGGCAGATATTGATTATTGTATTGCGTGATTGACTTGATTTTTGGCCAATGAGTAATTTTTTCACTCGTGCTTTGTGGTTACACCCTGATTATTTGACTGCAAGTATTTTTTACGATTACAATATAAAAATACTAATAATATTTTGCTGAAAATCATAGTGTGGAAATGTCGTTTAATGCACAGAATCATCATCACGGCAACATGAATACAAAAACATATTTATCGTCAATTTTTATTACCTAGGCAACTAAAAAAAATGTTTTCTATTCTAGGCGGCTATGAATTTGTTAAAATAATCGCAAATTGTCAAGTAAACACTAGCGACCTCTAGGGCTATGCAATTGAGTTTTTGGCCAAGAATTCGTGTACCCATGAATACTTATTCATTTCACACATACACACTTATGCGAGCTTAATTAACCATATTCAACACCTCACTAGATAAATTACAAAATAATAACTATAAAGCTGTATGAAGCATAACAATTGATTAAATAATAAATTGATGAAATTAGTTTTGGTGCTTTCTTTCATATCTGAACTAAGGCATCCCGTATTCCTCCCCATTCTAATCTGGACCATATATAGAAGTGTCTTTTGTTTTTATCGAGTTTGACACAACGAAACATGGTCTCAATTCAAAGCAATCTTAGTTAATCCAAATAACGGTTGTTTTATATATACGCAAGAATATATATCGTTCTTTGAAGAAAATCTTTGTTTTGACCGGTTGTCGCATTTTAAGATTGTACAATTTTAAATGTACTTGCACTTATTTGACTTAAGAATTTTATCTTTTAAATCAGAAGGTTGGTTACTTGGATTAATTAGAGACATGTAAGGAAATTTATCAAATTTATGATACATAATATGCTTTGATAAATAAAGAAAATAAGATGTTCCAGCTGATTACTAATACTGGGAGATCAAAAATTGTGTTTTTGGTCATGTTTGAGACATCCTGTGGGATAACTAAGGAACTTGTTCTCTCGCAGGTTGGCAACTAGGTACTATCTTACAAAACCATATCAATTCTCAACATCTTGTTTTCTAATTCATGACAATTTCTGAATTTTTGTAGAATATACACAGTTTTATGCAAGATTTTGTATTTCACTCATAATCAAGTCAGATTTGCTGCAACGTTAGGCTAAGTTTTATTTAAAAATGGCAAAACAATTAATCACTATGAAAATAATGTCGAATATTCAATGAAGTATGTTTTGTTTAAACAAATATGATTTGATCACAAGCACAACAATTTTAAGAAGTATGTGATGATGTTGCTTAAAATAAAAAAAAATCTGTGTAACCAAACAAACTAAAAGAAACATACTAAGAATAAGTTTTGTGTTTATCAAAATCCTAGAATTTGTCTATTTTCCAGTACGATCTTTGGAAAAGACGTTTGGTTTAATTACTACCTCCCGCCCCGCCCGCTACTGTCCCGATATCTACAATAAAAATCTGGCCACCTTAGCTAAGATAGTGACTAAAATTAGGTCATCGCTCAACGATGAAACATTGAATATTTTGTTTTCTAAGATCTCATTTTAAGGCAGAAAATAATAATATTATTTAATATTGTAATCCATATTTTTTACTGTTTATATATATTACTGTATTATGTATACCTACTGTATATTATTCCGTTCACTTATTTATATTTTAAAAATAAAATCTGTATTTAAAATACTTATTTTTATATTTTTTTACACATCGAGATTCCAGGTGCTGGCACCGGGATCCCGGGATTGAAAATTTCCAGCACCATAATCCCGGTTCTGAAAAAGCAATCCCGGCTTGGAAGCACTAATCGGTAGCCTTCACATTCTTTCGAAACAACGACTTTCTAGAATCAAAACAATCGCTTTCTTAAAGCAAATATTTAGGTTGCTTTATATTAAAGAAATGATTTTTATTACAAGTATGTGTTGTCTTAAAGCAAAGAAATTATGTTAAGAATGTAACTTTCTGAACATTAGGCTTAAGACCGTTTAACCGTTTCTCTGTATCTGCCCTTGAACACATTTGCGATTTCCTCCTGTGTTGCTTGTAGAGCGTATTGGGGGTTTTGGTGTTAAACCTCCATGGTGACCAGCCGACCTTGAGTTTTATTTAATTATAATGCATAGTTTGAAATAAGGCCAATAATGCCAATTCATTTAAGTAATAGTGTAAATTGGTCTTTAATAAAATAAAATAAATACATTATAAAATAAACTAACCCGGAAGGCATTTACAATAACTGTTTAAAGTGACGTCCCTTTTTTAATCCGCACTTTTTACAAAATGCAAAGAGGGCGCCAGTAATACAATATTTCGCAACATTTCACAATTTCCGACTATTTTAACCAATTCAAAGCTGCCTAAATTAATAAACAAAATGTGTTTTTGTCGTTGCCTTGGTGATGAAAATTGACGATAGATATCTTTTTGTGTTCATGATGTCATTCTGACTATTTTCCGCTTTAAAAGACATCCACACTCTACGATTTTCAGAAAAATATCAATTATTTGGTATTATTGCATTCGGAAAATGCTTTCTGTCGAATAATCAGGGTGTATGAATAGAGTACATACACGTAAAAATAAATACTAATTGGCAACAAACAATCAAATCACACAAGAGGGCGCCAGTAATATAATATTCGCCCAAACCGATTTAGTTAGTGTTTATTTATCAATTTTTGAGTATTTTTACCAATTTATAGCTGCCTAGATTGATAAAGAGAAAAACGATTAGTTTTGCAAATCAGTTTCAATTTCTTTATTTTTATTTAAAAAAATATTTGGGTAGGTTGTCTGGAATATTATTATTATTATTATTAGCGAGAGGTGGTCACGTTGTTGTGGTCCTCTTGACACGCTTTTGTGCCCTCATTGATTCTATCTCAGAAGTCAGAAGACCTCTTAATTAAGTCCAAAATCCTGGAATTTGGTCTGGGATTTTGGTAATTATTATTATTTTTGATACAATCATACGCATAAGAAAGAAACCAAGAATATGTTGTTCCCATACTATTAATCGTGCGTCACCCAGGTAGGGTCCAACCATCCGATGGGCAAACTTTTGTTAATTAGTTCATTCCTTAACACCCTTTTATGGTTTTTAATTTTTTTTTAATCCAAACAAAGTACAACGCAACTACCTTTGTTGACACTTGACACTTTGTTGACCATGAGTGTGCCACCGCTTGATGTCGGCTGCGTTTTCCCTGTGCGTAGACTGCGATCGTACACTGCGACCGTAGACTGCTAGACTGCTAGATTACTAATATTCGCATTATCGGGAAATTATACGTTTTATTGCAAAGTTGATATTTCACGCTGTGTGTAATTAACATCATGGTGTCACCACCATTTTAAGATTGTGCAGTATTTTAACTTATCAAATCTTTGGATTTTTTTTGTTTGTTATTATTATTATTAAACTTTATTCAACAGTAAAAAAAAATACGTCATACAAAAAAAATATTATTTAATATAAATTACATGCTGTGCTCATTGACTAAATTCTTCCTCCCTCGATCTTCGCCTCGAGACATCTGGTACAAACCCTCGTCCCGGGCTTATGGAATGGAGGGTGCTGCGTTGTTTAGTGTTGGGTGTTATGTATGTAGTTTCGTTTGTTATTATCTTTTTATTTTCTTTCTTTTTTCTGTATCTTATTTACTTTTTTTTGTTTTGTTTTTTGTTTTCTTTTGTTTTTTTTTTTGTTTTTTGTTTAATTTTTTGTTTGTTTTTTGTTTGTTTTTTTTTATTTGTTTTCCTTTAACTTATGGAATTTCTTTACTTAAGATAAATTTCAGCTTAAGTCGGAAAATGTGCGGGTTCAATTGTTTCATTGTTTTTGGTAGCTTATTGTAGTATTGAACCGTATCTGCTGTCAGTATAGTGGAATACTTCCTGGTTCTTGTTCTCTCCGTTGTTATGTGTGATCGTCTTCTAGTTTTATAATCATGTGTATATCTGTTGATTGTGAGCTTTATATTTGATTTAATAAGTTTGTTTTTTATTTTATGTAGTATCAAAACGTTGTTTAGCCTTTTTAACTTTTCAATATTTAAAGTTTGAGTTATGTTATAAACCTCTTTCGTTTCAGTGCGTCTATCCAGGTGGTATAGTAATTTTAGAGCTTTGTTTTGTTGGCGCTGTATCTTCATGATATTTTTCTTGCTGGTGTCCCTCCACACGGAAATGAGGTATGTGTGGTATGATTCAAAGAGTGCTTGGTATATCTGTCTTCTATGGCTTTTTCTATGAAGTATCTAATATGGTTCAGAAGAGCGATTGTTTTTGAGTTTCTGGTCGACAGCTCATTTATATGGGCATCCCATTTTAGGCTGTTGTGGATGTGCAGTCCTAAGTACTTCACATGCGATGTTTCCTTGATTTGTATGCCGTTGACGTATGTGGTCAGACGTAGATGTTCTTTGTGGTTATTGATGATAATATATTCCGTTTTTGCTTCATTTATTGACAGCAGATTGTTGTAGAACCATTTTTCCATCAGCTTTAAGTCCGTGTCAATTTGTGCTTGTACTTGAGATATTGTCTTTGCTGATTGTCTGATACAACAGACAAGTATCATCCGCATACATATACGGTTTACCACACAATGGTAGCTCGAAGAAGTCATTGACGTATTGGCCGGGTGCGCGACGCAAGCGCCTCTACATGTGTAGGCGGTAGTAGGTCCACGAGGCGTAAATGATTGCTAATAAATGTTACAGTTACCTGTACTGTATAAGTGGGCCGATCAAATTTATATTATTTATTACAATATTGCAGTTGTTAATACTTCTTCCTGTATTATTACAGTTGATAACGTAACACTTATTGTGTCCCATTATGATTATTTATACCAACGATATGTTATTAGTTCTGACGGATTGGATCACAACATAATGCGCCGTGAACTACTGCACATACTGTAGGCATTTTTAGTTAGGTATTTCTCCGGTACGGGCTCTCAGATCGTTTTTCAAATCACCTCCACGGTGTATGCACAGGGCGAGTATTATGTATAAACTCGGTGGTAATTTTCCTCCTTGTGGTATTCCGAATTCCGCACATCTGGAGCTGCTTTCTTTCTCTGCTATTATGGTTTTTTTGCTGTCGGTTTAGTAGGTATGTTTGTAGTATTCTCAGTTCGTTGTTCCTTATTCCCACTGCCCTATGTTTTTCTATTAGTTTTGGCTTGCAGACCGTAATAAAATTTCAATTGTGAATTGTAACTAGACACCCCGATATGGAAAAAACTCTATTGGATGTAATTATTATCTTATCTGTCGGTATTTTTTTCCAATTGGTTTTCTTGATTTCACGGTCTAGAACATTATTTAGAATTCCCATGCTTACTGACGCACATAATATAATCAAAACTTTCCGTGCTATCCCCCAGCAAAAATAAATTTGAAATCGCCAATTTAAATGTATCCAATTTACCGAACCCCTTAAATCGAACACTCACAAACTTATCAACGAATTTCCTTTCCAGATGTAAATCGAGGGGACTATGGCGGAAGAGCTCCTTGGACGTTACCCTGGCAGAACCCACCAAATTGCGCTCCTCCACAATCTGTATCAGGATAGACCATTTCCCGATTCTGTATTCGTGTACGGCATCTCTGGCGTCGGAAAATCAGTCGTCCTATCATCGGTGCTGTCCTCTTGCGGCGCAACTTATGCCCTCGTAAACCTAATTGAATGTTATACGCCGAAAATCCTCTACGAATCTATCCTCAGTCAACTCCTACACCATAGAACCAAACAGAGCGGACTAATACCTCTAACCAGATGCGACAACATGATGGATTTCGTGATGACTCTAAGGAAGCTTGATGAAGCCTACGATATGAAGCATGTCGTTATCGCCTTGGACAAGGCTGAAGAATTAAGACATATGGATTATAACTTATTAGCTGGGTTTCTAAGGTTTAAAGAATTGAGCGGGATAGAGTTATCAGTGATTTTTGTTTCACAATTACCATTCCAGAAGTATTATACGAGGACGAATTTGGTGGAGCCTATTAAAGTATACTTCCCTCAATACGGCAGAGAGGAATTAAGTGAAATTCTGCTATTAGACCAAGACAACATATTAACTTTAATACAATCGACAGAAAACGGAGAACGAATAAACTTTGACGTCCTTAAAAATTTCATCAATGTTCTGCTGTCGTCGTTCTACCGATCATGCAGGGATGTTGTGGAGCTAAAATCAATGGCGAGGATTAACTTTCCAGTCTACTGCAAACCAATACTAGATGGTTCAGTTGACGCCACGAAGACTATGGTACTCTGGAAGAATATAGCTCCAACATTTAAGAAATCCTTGGAGAATCTCTACCTAAGAATCTCGAAAAAGAACGAAAATTTAGTTGAAATTGAAAATCTCTGCTCTGGTAACATAGCTCAATCTCTAGAACTTCCAGTATACGCGAAATTTTTGCTAATTGCAGCTTATCTAGCTAGTTATAATCCTGCAAAGGACGATAAACGGATATTCATGAAGTACCACGGGAAAAAGAGAAAGACCATGACTGATGTCAAATCGAAAAGTAAAGTTTCTGAACTATTGAATACTCAATTAGGTCCTAAGGCGTTCAGTTTTGATAGACTCATCGCTATTTTCTACGCGATCATGGATAGCAAACTTAACTTTAACAATAACCTCTTAGTGCAAGTGTCAACTTTGGTGGAATTGCAGCTGTTAACCTCAACATCAGAGAATTGTAATTTGGACGGGCAGAAATACAAATGCGCCGTTGGACTGGATTTCATCCAAAGTCTCGCCAAAATGGTCGGGTTCAACATCAGAAAATACCTCAGCGATTTCAGTTACATGTAATGGCTTTTGTTGACAAAAAAATACAATAAATTGAAAGTTTTTTCTACTCGACTAGTTTTACTTTTTTTGTGTTATCATTTCGTTGGTAACCTGTGGAATCGCGGCGAGCCAATAAAATATGACTGTTGTGATTGCGGTTTTTTTTTCGTGTGAACTGCTGTGGCAATAAAATTTATTTGCCTGAAAATATCCGGATAACTATTCGATTGCGATGATGGAATGCCGAATCGGGGTTTGCGGCGTTATTTTTTTTTTGTTTTTGTTCGGTCGAGTTGAGTTTAGGATAATTAAATGAGTTTTAAAATGGTTTTATTTGTACTATTGACATGCGGTTTGAAACTAGAATTATCATAGAAAACAGCAGAAAGTACAGGTGAATATTGTAAATCAAATAGTGTCAGAATTATATACGTACTTAGAATACACACGTACCGCCAACCGTGGTATGACACAGAATTCTTTTAACGTTCGCTTCTCTTATAGCGCGCTACCATTCGATTCTGAAGTAATAATAAATAATACTAATAACTGCCATCGGAAAAGAATTGAATATTTATGAAAATTATTTATGCAAATTTTGATGTGGACTACAAATATAGAAATGCTTTCCGATGGCAGTTGCGTCTGATTATTGTCTGTTGTAATACATTATAAAATATAATTATATGTTAACTACAAGTAGCACAAGTTATTTTCTTCTGAACTTCTCTAGACTTGCGCTCTGGAGTATTGTAGAGCGTGTTTGTAGTGAGTTGGCAAGCATGTTTACAATAGGGACAATTGTGAAAGTACTATATCACCTACTAGAAAACTCAAACACAGTCCAGTTTGTATATTTGTACCATACGTTAAATACGTTATACCATACGTCAAATGTAATAAATACGAAATAAAAACAGACATGATTATAGTAGCGCCATCTACATCTGGTGATTTTTCTATTTCGAAGCTTTGGAAAATAGTTCGCTACAGTGCGCTATTTGAATTGAGACAGGAGCCTTAATCAATTGAATTACCTATATTATTATATGATTGTATTATATAGTTGATAAATAGTCAAATGTCACCGCGTTTTTAAGCAACGTGCCCAATTTTGTGGAATTATATGCTACAAATTAGTAAACTGTATGCTGTTGACTAGTGTTGACCTTGATGAATTGGTAGGTTGTGGAAATATGTTACTGAGATAGAATGAACATAAATATTCAGAAAATATATTAGTTTTTGAATCTATTTGTTTTGAAAAAAGCTATTTGATTTGTTTTTCTGGATCTTAAAAACTACATTGCAATTACTTGGATTAGTTGACACATAAAATGATATTTAAACCAAGCCTCAAAAAGCGTACATAAAAAGAATGTACATAGTTATCTTTAAAACTAAGACAAGGTGGGGATTAATTTTTTTTTACTTTTTTTATGTATTTCTTGGTTCTTATCATTTATTCATTATGTGTAATTTCTTGTACAATTGGTCGGCAAAACCAATTGTACAAGAACCATTTTTGTGTCTTTTATAAGGAACGCCAGACGCACATTTTAAAATATTTTTTGCATATATAGGGTGTTGCTTAATATTATAACAACTCAATCTTATGTCTTTTACCGCACCACAATATTTATGCACATTTTTTAATTAAATTTGAAGGCTATAAGTTTAAATAGCAATACTGGCATGGTTCTATCAGTTTAATGACATAGAACATATAATTTATATACAGGCTTCGCAATGTTGGTGGACATGTTGTAAATATTGTTTGATTTTATTAACAATTTTACATTTTTGAAATCAACTATTTTACAAAATTGACTTTTGTTGGAAAAACTGAGTACAAAATGTCATTAAGCTAATAAAACCGTCTCTGCTGAGTAGAATTACAACAGATCACGTCGAATAAATTGACAGTAGTTGAGAAATAACATTTTTCTTTAACAGGTCTTTTTAAATAAATGGATCAATGTAACGAAACCAATTAGGGGTTTAATGAAACCAATTATTGGTTATAGCCAAGGGCGCCCGCAGAGAGGGGCAGGGGGTGCACTTGCACCCCCTGGCTTTTGATATAACAGGGGAAAGATCAACAAGAAAATATCATGAAATACATGCTGATTTATAACTAGCGTTAAAAGCACTTAACATTTAATTGAAAAAAAATAATAAAATAATAGAACTTAATAATAAAATAATTAATAAACTTCTGAATTTACACATAAAAATTCATAGATGTTCAATTACAAAAAAAAAAACAGAAACAAACAAGTGACAACTGAGTTATCAATTTTTGCAAAAGATGACTGATTGAAATACGTTTACTATTCGAATGGAGATTATCGCCATTTAGCAACACTCCAAATGTCGAAGGGCTACTAGGACTTTTAATTACCTACAATTTGAGGTACCTATGATAGAATTTTATGCAACAATTTTTGCAAAAGTTATTAACATTTTTCTCGAACAAATGATTGAAATATGTTTGCTATTAGAACGGACATTATTGCCATTTGGACCTAATTGTCCATGGGACAAAACTCTGAAGGTCATAGGTATATTAGGTCTCTTAGATAGATAGAATACATTTATTTCCAGCAAACTATAAATACAAATACAATACATGTTATACAATTATAGATAATTAAGTGTTCTTCTCGCTTGGAAATGGCCATGGACCTTAGTCGTTCAGCCCTAGGTCTCTTAATTACCTACAATTTTAGATATGATAGAAATTTATGCAAACATTTTTGCAGAAGTTATTAACATTTTTCTGTGGAAACTGATTGAAATACGTTAGCTATAGGAACGAACATTATCGCGATTTAGGGGGGGGGGGGGCAAAACTCTGAACGTAATAGGGATATTAGGTCTCTTAATTACGTACAATTTGAGGTATAATAGAAATTTATGCAAACATTTTTGCAGAAGTTATTAACATTTTTCTGTGGAAACTGATTGAAATACGTTAGCTATAGGAACGAACATTATCGCGATTTAGGGGGGGGGGGCAAAACTCTGAACGTAATAGGGATATTAGGTCTCTTAATTACGTACAATTTGAGGTATAATAGAAATTTATGCAAACAATTTTGCAGAAGTTATAAACATTTTTCTGTGGAAACTGATTGAAATACATTAGCTATAGGAACGAACATTATCGCGATTTAGGGGGGGGGGGGCAAAACTCTGAACGTCATAGGGATATTAGGTCTCTTAATTACCTACAATTTGAGGTATGATAGAAATGTATGCAAACATTTTTGCAGAAGTTATAAACATTTTTCTGTGGAAACTGATTGAAAAACGTTAGCTATAGGAACGAACATTATCGCGATTTAGGGGGGGGGGGGAGGCAAAACTCTGAACGTCATAGGGATATTAGGTCTCTTAATTACCTACAATTTGAGGTATGATAGAAATGTATGCAAACATTTTTGCAGAAGTTATAAACATTTTTCTGTGGAAACTGATTGAAATACGTTTGATATTCGAACGGACATTCGCCATTTAGGGCTAGTTTTCCATGGGGCAAAACTCCGCTCTACGTCTTTTAATTACCTATAATACTTAATTACCTGTAAATATTTCTGCGGGCGCCCATACATACATACATACATACATACATACATACATACATATACATATACATATACATATACACAATTCATACATACATCCATTACATAAATCCATATGATGCTAACTAACAATACCTACCTACACAGCGAGAAAAGTTTGGTCGATTAAAATAAATCGTAAAATTTCTACCGGTGCGTGTAGTGAAATGGTTATTAATATAATAACACATACTGTTATCACATATTAATAGTAATCACAAATTATTATACTGTTAACAATATCCATAATATGCATAATATATATTTTTTCCGACAGTGATATCTATAAATATTATCTATTTTATAAATTTAAATACCGCGGTCCTAATCTTGGAAAATTAGTAATATAAAGAAAACACCTGCGCATCAACACAGCTAGGAGTACAGGAAAAAACCTGTCTTGATTTTCAATACCGGCCTGATTGCACAGTTGTGTCTGCCGCGCCGTGATCAGCCGTGATGTGCTGACAACATTTAAACATTTAGGTTATGTGTTAAATCTCACGGTGTTCTGTGTTTGTGATTCTGTGAATTCGCGTAACTAGTGCCTTTGAATGACTGTCTAGCAACGATTTGATGTAATGACGTATGTATCAAAGCTGTAGTTTATCGGTGAGTGTATCTTTTTTATCAATCACTGCGATTGTCTCCAAAAATACAAACGTAGTAAAGTTCTACTGCTATAATAACGCTTTGTGGTACACCTTGATGTTATATTATGTACATTACAATTTCTTACTTTTGTCGTTTCTGTAGATCATCATGATCAGTAACAATTGGCAAAGCATATGATCCCGAAAGAAAGCCGCTTTCTTTCTTTATTTGAGTCCACCTGTACGTTACAGCAGTGCTCCGCAACCACTGTGCCGCGGCACAGTTGTGCGAAACGGAGCTATCAGACTGCCGTGTGCGGGAGGAGGACATCGGAAGGCGCTTGCGGAGCACTGCGTTACAGGTACAGATGTTTTTCTTTCCATCCTTGTTGACAAACATCACGTTGCGGTTGAGGGATAACTTCAAAAATCACTGTTGGAATACGATTTTGGAATTTGCTCATGTGCATAATTAACTTAATAATAACACCGGTCGATAAATTTGAATTCGTTGTCGGTAACTTTAACCTAATTTATATTGTTTTTTGTTAATTTGGACGTGCTGTTGGCCACAAAATGGTTGGCAGTGGTCGTATTTTTCGTAATTTTGAATTAAAAGAGAAAATACCTGATTTTAATACAAATGTTAGTGTTGGTAATACATCATTTCCACGTTTGACAGAAACAGAGACGGCATGACATCTTTCATCTCTGTTTACTTTTCTTGGGGGGCAAACAAAGCAAAATGCCGAATAAGATCATGTATTTCTAGCTTTCTAAATCGACTTAAAATAAAAAGGGTAGGGAAAATGCAAGATAAACAATGATTATGCAATAAACTTTAAACCTATGAATTATTGGGTAGCCTATAGTCTATATTTCATTATTCTAGCTCTTCTAATAACGGAATTGCTGGCATTGCATAATATAGCTTTTTGTGGGTCAACCACTAACCCAATCATTTTACAAAAATGCACATTGCTAACATTCCGCGGGTAATTTTACTTTTTTATTCGTTGAAATCTATGGATTATTTCCGGAGTAATTAATTGCTAAAGTTAAACGAATGAAATTTACGGGCCACAAAACAGCGCCAATTCTTCTTATATTGGAAAAATCAGGAAAACGCCAACATATACAGCTTTCTAATTTTTATGAGAGGTAGAGTATTAATCAAGGACAGCAACAGAACTTTTTCAAATTTTTTCGCCCCTAGATTGGCGAGAAAATCGACGTCAAAAGAGGGGACATAATATATGGCCACGATAGTACATTTGGTAATTGTGAGCATGGAATTCTTTTTAAATATAAAGTAGCAGAATTATTGGATATTTTAAATCAATGGAAACGCAGACAACAAAAACAAATTATTTCATCTCAATATTGCCGAAGCCTTTTATATATTCTGTGCAATTTATCTGATTTAGCAAATACTTCGTTCCCCATCTACAAAGCGACGCATTCCACCAGCTACTATCGTGTCGGTAACCGACAAGTGGATCGTTTATTGCAAATATTGCAATATCGTATCGGTGGATTTTTGTTTCTCTGGAATATCGCAGGCTCTCGTCTATATTGAGAATCGAACGCGTATATAGTGGTCGTTCCAGGCAGATGTGTCCAGAATCTTTCAGATTGGAGTTTATAGCTTACGGTCGTGGGTCAATGATTGGACTACGTTACGCGAATATCTTACGTGTCTTGTTATCCCAGCAAAATCTACATCGAAAAGAAAAATGGAGCTCGTACTGTTCATAATTTGTGAATATCAGTAGTATGGTCAGCATGGATCGATTTTAAATTTGCATAATATATCAATACTGAAACTGGTCAGTTCATTTCTAAACAATTCTAAACATTTCTAAACTTTGCCTCAATAAGATGAACGAATTGAATCAAAACATAATAACTTTAAGCAACACAATTTGTATGACACACTTAAATTATATTTGTATACATCAGTATATCGATTAATAGCGACAGGAACGTCTACAGTATTTCGTCATATATTCATTACATAAAATTTATCAGCACGGATCAATCATTCGTGCAAATTCAGGATATTTAATTTATCCAGTGGGGTTGGATGTGATCGTAGTTCGATGTGAATTCGGGTGATTGATTGCGTAGGGTGCAAAAGCCGGGGATATGAATATGGACACGTTCGTTATTTTCCAGAAAAAGTGAATTTGCCTCCATTTTATCCAGGAAACTTTTGTTTGTTGGAAAAATTTACCAATTTGCTGTATTTAGTCAGTAATAACAAAAAAGCGCACATTATTTTGCGAGATGTAATTGAAGACTACGGAGATAGTTTGATGTTATACTTTCTGAAAATAAATATGATGACTTACAAGCATATGCAAGGTAAAATAAAAAGTATGTTCTTGATATCATAAAAGCGAATATTGATTACATGAATGATAAAAGCGTGTACAGCTTGGTCAGATCGAGGGATGTCGAATTGAAGGGGATCGCGACGTGGTGGCAGGGGATCTGAAAGTAGGCTACGCTTCACAGTAAATTTGAAATCATTTTTACAGTGGTTTTGAAGAAATTTCTCAAAAACGATGGTAGATACTTCATCGTCCACTTTGACCTTCACAAGGTCATCTCAAAATAAACTTAATGTTTGGCTATATGTTCATTGGTTTTTGTTCATAAAAAAATGACGCTCTTTGACGCCTTCAAATACATATCGGGAGTTTGAAAATTTGTAAAAACTATTTACAATTTTAATATATTCCTCTGTCCGAAATGACTAAGTTTCTTTCGATGGTGTATACATATTTTTTTAGTTTGAAAATATAATATTTAAGTTGCAAATTTTGAACACCCTACATAAGATATAATAATGAACAAATAAAAAAATATAATGAACAACATTTTGGTTGTCACATTTGGACAAAAAGCAGATAAGAAAGAAGTTATTATAATTCAAAAATACTTTATTTAACTTAAAATTACCAGTATATGTACCTGGACAAAAATGTACATATTACTAATACAATAAAGTAATAAGAAGATAAGTCTAATAGATTTATCAGGATATCCACAATGAAGTTGAAACGTTTGCAGTTCGTTTCACTGGACATTGAACCCTACACGTTTCCAGGGCGTCTTTTATTGCCAATTTACTTGGATTATTTTACCAATTTGTAATTTCCTTTCTTTTTTGTGATATCATTAACACACAACGATAATCTTGGAACCAGGGCTGCGGAGTCGTTAAAAATATGTGCGACTCTGACTCCGACTCCAGATATTTTTCGTGGTCCGACTCCAACTCCACCTCCGACTCCGACTTCAGAAAAATTGCATACAAAAATATGTTCGAATAATTATGTGTAATAAAAATCTTACATATGTAAATAATGAAATTATCACAAATTTGACGCAGAATAATACAACCGAGCAACATTAAATTTGCTGTGAAAACAAAAGCAAGAAGAAACAAATTTAATAACTAAATTTCTATTCTAGTATTGTAGTATCTGATTGTATTAAACATATGGCTTGTGCATATCAAAGTTCTCACAAACAAATGCTGAAACCATAAGCACAACAGAAGTTTTATGTGTGTCCAGCGGAAAACATATTTAAACTGAAAATCTGATTGTAAATGAAAAACGGCCTATAAGTTATCAAGAAGGCCTATTGATCGGACTACAAAGAAAAAAGTTATGACCAAGTTAATTATAAAATGTATTTTCTTTCTGCAATTTGTTAATTCAAAATACCTCTGGCATTATTAAGTATTTAACTGTTTTCTCCAGAGAACATACAAATCGGCACTACTTTGTCCATTTAACCGACTTTCCATCTCTAATAATAACAAAATCACCTATAAGACATAGTGTATAAAATAAAATTCGTTCTAATAAAAACAGAATTAAATGCAAAATACCGTACGTACGTACGTACATACGTTTATAAAATTGTTGTGAGAAACAGAATAGCTCCAACCAAATTCTCTTGCAAGGATGCCCGAACTTACATATTTTTAATTTCTTTAATAGCTGAAAATATCATAATTATGGCTGCATTGAACATTGAACATTGAACTAATCAATTACTTCTCAATTTCATTTAAATTTAATCTTTTGTTAAAAATTTCCTTTTTAAAATTTCTGCCGATTATTTTTGTTCATCGTCTTCACTTTCGTTTGAAAAGTGTGTTTTGTAATTTGACTATTTACATATGTATGTAGGTAGGTACTTTATCAAAGACCTAATAGAATGTTTAGTTTTGATTGTTTACTGTCTACTAAGGCAACGTCCATCTCGCATGTTTTTCTTTTTCTACAATAATTAAACCTGGGCTCGGAGTCGGTACATTTTTTCCGACTCCGACCCCTCTGGAATTTGTCTGAACTCCGACTCCGGCTCCACAGCCGTGGTTGGAACGATGACTGTACTATTAGTGTCGCGGTGAATAGTGTATAACTAGTGTATACCTCTGCGCCAACACGCACAAAATACCATTCAGACACGATACAATGTGTTCAGCCAGATTCATCAGTGCTATTGTTTTTCTGTGAGTTTCTGTGGTAACACAAATGGTCCATCACAAAAGTAAATGATACCTGACCAATTTTTTTCTCGACGTGGAAAAAGAAAACGCAAATCACCTTTTGAAGCACTCTGAACTCAGCGCGAACTACAAAATCTTTCTACAAAATCAAATATTGTTTTCCGAATTTCCCTATCATTAATATTGCAGCACCTGTGCACAAGTGTAATACAAGTGACTAATTCAGTTGGCACGTTTGAGTTAAGCACTTTTCCAAGCAATTGAAGCGATCAGTTTAATATATTGAACAAAAACAATTATTACTGGGTGAACAATTTTGTATGTTAAGGCTCCGTTGTAAAAACATCGCAACTACGAAACAAAATGTTTAGATTCGATGTTTTTCTGTCTGGGTCCGTGTCTATGCCATGGTTTACGTATCGATTAATGCTTATGGTGTCTGCGATGAGCTGGCCATACGTAACAGCCGAAATATCGCCATTGTTTACATATCTGACAATTATCGCATTTTTCGGTTAGCGGAAAAGTTATAATGTTTAGGCTGAAATTGTACCTAGATAAAAAATCTATTATTGTATTCTGACTTTGACTAGGGGTATTATATTTGAAAAAAAGAGAAAGATGTAGAAGTAAAATTCATTTTTATTTAACCAAAAAATTATTTTTGGCCTAGCCAAACTCCTTATGTATCTAAGAATTGACACTGAGAATTTCATCAATTTTGAACCATAAATAACGCCGTTAATAGAAAACGCGTTCTAGCACAGGTAGAACTGGGTCTTAAAGAAAATTACAGATTACATATTAGAAAGGCATTGTATTGATTTCTGTACCTAGTTATCTGTTTCTAATAGATAAAGGTAACATAAAATATCATTATTTGATAAATTTTTTTCCTCAAAATCGTACCTACTCCTGAACTTATAGTTTGTAGTATTAGTTAGACGTCTTAAATTAGAAGATTTGTTTACAACCTTTTTCGAACAAAAATTGGTCTTAATAAAGACGGTCGGTTTCTTTATTCTCGGTGACATATTGTAACATAATTACAACGAATAATCAATACACTAATTAGATGTAATTATTTACAAATCAGATGTGCCGTGTAAGGCACTGTGCCAGCCTACATGTATCAGCGTTTAGCATTATAGAAGGGGCCATTCCATTGTGTACCGAACCGTAACACAATAAGTAATTAGGCCTTAATCCAATTACGCCATCAAATTCACTCCATCCAACATGCTCGAGTAATAATTTAATAGGTTCATCACAGCCCACATTGAATATATTCGCTAACGATTCAATCAACCCGCACTGCTGTGCGTCGAAAGTCCCATTTAATTCGTATTCATCGCAGTAGATGGCTGGCTTAACCGCATCACCTCATCAGTAAATAAAGCGACCATATAGGCAGTAGCATATAGACTAAAATTGTTTGACATGTTTTATATTGCAATATCGTCCAAGACTAAGATTTAATCCCATGAATGAATTTTCAAAGAAATTCAAACTAGTAAAATGTTAAGGTGCATTTAAATTAGAGCGAACAGAAGCGCATGAACGAATTCGTTCGCTTAAGCTAGCATAATTTACATGGCATAATTTCTGCTCTTGCTTGCACACAGAAAAGTGATTACTTGGAACGAGAAACATAATTTTTTGAATTTATTTACTAGATTCAAATGCATATTTACTTGGATGTAGAAAGTTAGGTATATACAAGAAATGACACATACTCAATATAAGTACAATAATTTCTCTGATAAATGCTGTCGACAAATAAATTCTTTCTTTATAAGAACCAATATTGTATTGAAAGAAGTAATTGAATTTTTCGTCCCAAAAATGTCAATTTCTCTAACGAAGTAATAGTAAATCCATCCAAGTGCGTAGTTACTTGGTCCAAGAAAATTTAAGACATTTAATATAAGTAAGTATTGTTTACTGAATAAAAGCCCACCAATTATTTAACTGAAGTGATTCTCACTTCTTTCAAGTAATCCCTTTCTCTGGAATAAATATGCGCACCGTGATTTTGTCAAGGATCGCGCGCCCGCGCGTGGTGCTGGCGTAAAGGAGCGAAGCCTAGTACGAAAACAACAACGAAATACCCGTAGGGGATGTGCCTTGTGATTTATTGGGGATGTGTATTGTGATTTATAGTTGATTTATAGTTTACTTACTCGTTTAGAACGAGTAAGTAAATATAACATACCTGCCTTGTTAATTAGCAATAGAAAACGTATTTGTGCCAAATCTTTAAAATTCTTACATTAAGTAGCTAAAAATATTTACCGGGAATAAAAATATACACTTAATTGAAGACTGTTTACTTACTTCACCAGAGTAACCACTTTCTTAAATCTAGTAATTATTCCAAGAAATAAAATTTCTTGGTTGAAGTCAATAATCTCTCGCGTATATACGAACCTACCAACTACTTCAGCCAAGTAATTCTCTGTTCGTTCGAGAGATCACTTTTCTGTGTGTGTAGAGAAGTAAGGAACGAGCAAATACCTGCGAATTCGTTCCTTCGTTCGTTCGCTTCGGTTCGCTATAATTTAAATGCACCTTTAGATACATTGTAAATAACCGATATCAATGGAGCAATAAAATTTTCTAGCGCGTTAGTTTGTTCGAGTACCGTCAACTGGAAGAACTCATTTTCGTCAAATTACAAACCCCAGTCTCGAAGACCAAAACCGTGAACTGGCGGACTAAAAACTATTTTATTTCAGCGCTTGGAAACTTTCTAATTAAGAAGTTTTCATGAGCTTGTTTGTGGCTAGGCACCGACCTACTAGAGCCGCCCGTAAAACTTCTTTGGAAAAGTATTGCCCCATATAATACTTTTCGGTTACATCTCACCTTTATTTCCTTAACCTACTTTATTCTTGACAATGAATAACAGTAGTTCATTATAGAACAATGTGTTATTATAAATTTGAGTACGTAAATGAATAAACGTGATAAAATCAATATAATATCGCACATCTAAAAGCAAAAAGACGTAACTGCATTTTTTTCATTTTTATAGGCTCAAAAGGCGGTTTTGGCAAATTTAGGTTCGTGTTTTTCTTCAAGATTCAATATTGACCTGATTATGACAAAAAAAAACGTATTTTTTTGTTTTTCTTTGCGCTGCTCTTGTTAATTGGACTTTGTTATTGACGAGTTTGTGCTCTACTTAATGATGGATCAATGCGATGCCTCGCTGTTTCATCGTAATGCAGTGCACAAACTAGTTACCTATATTATACTTTGTTCTAAAGTAGAACCGCTAACACTTCAGTTACTTTTGGTTGTTTAGTAACTTACGCTGATGTATTGGCGAGATTCGTGCTTGACAGTAGATAATTTTGTTTCTTTGACGACTTCCGGAGTACCGAAAGCCTGATGCATAGTCGTCCAGTCGTTTTAGATTTTTGATATACGTTGTATTCGGAAGATTAATTCCAGTCGTTGAAGCTGATGCCAATCGATAGCTTATGATTTCAGTAGCAACATGTTAAAATGTTTAGTGTCATAGGAAAATATGTTACTAATTAAAAACCATTGAAAAATTGTGCCTTTCAGATTTTAATCCCTCATTCGTCAAATCTCACTAACTTAATCGCAAAACTAAAAATACGGTTAGTTTAGTATAATCAATTATAATTGATTCAACTAATTTTTGGCGGTTGCACCTCAACCGATCGTTTGATATTAGTGCAGACATTTCTAATATCAACCGACAATAATCAAACAATCGTTTGACAAAAGAACGCGCAGAAGTCGCAAAAAAATATTTCAATATATTATTCAAAATTAACCGTTCATTTTCTCGTATGGGTTCCCTAATCCTTTTGATGGTAAATATTGTCTGCTGCAGTGAGGTATTTTTATTTTTGCGTTTCAGTGAATGAGATTTGAGGAATGAAGGATTAATATCCGGCAAGCACAATTTTTCAATAGTTTTTTGTTAGTTATCAGATTTCCTAATAACTATGATTCTAAACAGAACTTGAACCATAAGCTATCGATTGATATCAATTTCATCGACTGCATTTGCATTTGAAAATGTATAATGACTAGACTAGCGGGATACTTCCGTCTGTACCAGTGAGCCTTAACTATGTTTGTTAGTATGTACTTCACTTTGGAATTATTGGAACCTTTGATATTTGCCTAGTTACCAAAATGTCAAAATTTGTGTGCCTGGATATGAAAAGGGACCAGTTGAGCGAAATTGAGTTACGAGTGTTTTTAGATAGAAAAAGTTATGGCAAAGGTACTCCAGCATTTTAAGCCGATTACCATACAGAGAAATTGAAAAAAGAATAATTACGTTGCTGATGCAAAAATTAAACTTTTGCGCTATGACGCTTCAAATTTTGCAAAGTTTAAAAGTTAATAACTTCGCGCATATTTGGAAGTTACGCTGACTCCAATATTTTTGAAACAATTTCGATATTAGTTTCAAGATTTTTAGTAGAAATTATTATTTCATTATTTCGTTTGCGTTTTATAGGTTTTTTAATCTATAGCGCCATTGGCCTGGGGCTACAATATGTATAGTGTAAACTAGGTGTCTTCATCTCTTGAGTCTTAAGAAGACTTAAGCATTCTCGTAAGGGGTTTATGGGGTCTCTGATTCCAAATCTTATTTAGGAATTTTAGAATTCAAAATGGCGGATCGATAAGGCGACCAAACATGTAATTAGTGTCGGATTTATAAAAAAATTAAATTATGTGATATATGAAGGTTACGGATTCCAAATCTGTTGTCAGATGTATAAAATTCAAAATGGTGGATCCAATATGGCGACTTAACATGTAGTTAACTGCCGGATTGAGAAGAAAACAGAAATATCTGATGTTAGATGTTTATAATTCAAAATGGCACCGAGTGCAATCTGGCAACCATAATAAATTAATGTGAATTTGTAACTTTTCCGCTCCTATTTCCTGTAACATAATTATGCAGCTGTCTGATTTCAACAGTTATATCCGTTAAAAATCCAAATTTGCGAATTCAATCTCAGAACGTATAAAATACAAATAAATCAGATAGTATCAAATTATTTTAAACGTTTAATGGTAAGAAATAAACATAACTAGGTACACAAAGCAGGGAAATACAATCACAGTGATTTTTTTAAAAACTACGCCTTGTAAACAATATTACAATTTTTAAAAATTTTCTATTTTTTATTCATTTCATTTTTTTTTTCGAGCATTGGCGCCGGAAATCTGTCCACATACAAAATTTCAACTCGATTGGACAAATTTTCTAAACTTTTTTTCCAAATTTTGGAAACTTTCCCAAATTTTTTTATTGATTCATGTTATTGTCACCGGAAATCCGTCCACAGACAAAATTTTAACTCAATTGGACAAATTTTCCAAATGTTGAAATTTTTTTCAAATTTTGGAAAAGTTTCCAAATTTTTTTTATTGTTTCTTGTATTGTCACCGGAAATCTGTCCACATGCAAAATTTTAACTTGATTGGACACTGGGAAGTAGAAATAATATCGATTACAAGATTTGTACGTGACAAACAGACAAACAAACAAACAACAACTGAAGTTAATATAAGCGTAGTAATTGTCCCGGAATATTATATAACTTTGTAATTATATTTTATACAAACAAGTTTATAAACTCATACGGACATTTGTTTGTACCACTGTATGCGGCAACACCGTAATGCGCTAGAGCGTAGCGTGATATCGACAACTGGTCCCTTTTTCGTTCGCAATAAAAACGCATTTTTTCAACCCTTTCCAACCGCAGACGGGTTTCAGACGAACACATCTGATAAGAAACACAATAAAGAGACTAATTATTAGCCAATAAAACAAAAATGTGTATTTTTAACCAGTTTAAATTTATTTGCGATATCTGCGTAACTAGAAATGGACACCTGGTCCCTTTTCACATCCACGCACACATTTTATAACTACACCAATTTTAGAATTTGATTGTACATATGAAATTTATTCTGGATCAAATATTGTGTCTTTCCAAAAGCCAGTTGTATGCATTGGAATCTAAGCTCTTCTGTCTTTTCTTCTCTCTTCTTAACGTGTTCTTTTATGTACAGGGTAATGCCAAAATACTTCACGTCTTCGTTTTGCTGAAATTGGGGTATCGTTTATCTTGAAATTATGATGCCCTCGATCTATTTATTGGTACAGTTCATGTAACCATATTTTAGTTCATTGTGCTTGATCTTCCATCTTTTGGTCATTGGTGTATTTGATCGGAAGTTGACGTGAGCAAAAATAACAAATAAACAACAATAAACATTTTTATTTAGGTTTATTTTGATTTCTTTCAGAATTTCTCGAATTGATCGCATGATTATACACTCGCCTACGCGTCGTGTATAAATCATGATCGCTATTTATATGCTTAGTTATCTGCTCGTCAAATAATATACTGTTAACACGTAGTCAATTAGCAAGTTTAATATCGCCCATACCGTCATTTATCTCAAACTATTTCGGTGAGCCATATTGGCGGATTCGCCGGTATAGATAGATTTCGGAGAATTAAACTATATCTAATGTTATTAAACGTTCAATTATCATGTGTCGACGGAGCGCGGGGCGCTGTCACTATCTTGACATGGCGGGAAAATCGGGTTTGTTGAGTTTGGAAGGGGAGGGGGGGGGGTGGTTGAGAATTCGCCACTTCGTCGCGTGATGCTCGGTTTGGAGGGATTATAATACATTACGGCGGCAATAGAGGGCCGGATCTGGTCGAGTAACCAAATTTGCTTTCTGAATTTCAAGCGTAATCCGTAAGGTAAATGGAACATCAGCAATTAACATTGCTGCAGCAGGACGCTGTACGTGCGCTTCTGGATAGTGTGCAAATCGAAATGCTAGTCAGGTTAAACTACTCGTGCTGTTGGTGGTATGTATATAGCATTAATAAAGGTATTCTGGGTTTTCTTCTTAGAATTCTTTATAGATTTTTTTTTCTTTTCACAGAAAATTCTTTAGTAGGTACAATATTTTTTGGTTGCTTATTATGCATCGCAAAACGCAGTTGAACGTGTCTGGAGATAGTAAAGACTACAGAGATAAAAAGCTTTGTTCCACCGGAATTTATTAAATAATAAATTAAAAAAGGTAGTTTATGATGTTAGTACTTTTTAGAATCCAATAGTGACATAGCAATATATCGTACACTGAACGTTCATAACCCTACTTTACCACTAGACACATTGTATTATCGGCTTTGAGGGTAATATTTTTGTTTTTATGTTATCTATTTAATTACAAAATTGGAAGGAGGCAGAGTCTTATTGTATTTATTTGTTTATAGCGTGGCCTGAAGACGGAAGTCTATACTTCCGGAACATGTAGCCCCAAGATACGTAATAAAATAAAATTACATACTAACATCGGAAACTACCTTTTTAATTTTTTTAATTTATTATTCTGGAGATAGTGTTTCTTTGTCTAACTATCGCTTTTATATTGAATTCGGTACATAGTGTTCCTTCTATTTTGGTGTATTTCTCGTATTAAATGTTTGTTGCTCTTGTCAAGCTTTTTCTGCACTTGCCACAAATACTGGGGTTCGACTGAATCAGTTATTAAGTTAAGAGGAATCAGTAGTGCTACTACGTCCTATAAAATAAGCATCCATAGTCAGCTTAATGTTGTATCAATTCTCTCATGTTATACATCAAATTATAGATACAGGTGTATTACTTGCAGTAGTAATGTATATGTATTACTTGTTGTTGTATCCACGCTACGTGATAAAATATAACTTATTCATGTACTCGAAGAAGTAAAGTTTTGAGTGAAAAAGACATGTAAGATATTTATATTTTTAAGTGAAATATTGTACACTTATAGAGGAAGGTGTAACTTAGATCTATTATGTGGTACTTTTTTTCAATTTTAAGCTTTCTTTAAAAAAAAATGCAAAATTAGCCAATTTTATGTCATATTCAGAAATAGATTTGTCAAAAACGAACAGAACTATCAAAAATCTACCACTAGACGGACAATTATATATCTTTTATCTTTAATTTGGTGTATTTCGTCTACGATTATCTGAACTAATTGCTGAGAAAAACCCTCAGAACTTTTGCGTGTTTTGCAAGTAGAACGTAGGTGGTACGGATTCCCTTTAATAATAATAATAATCAATTAACTTTTGAGTCTAGATAAAAAGCTTTTTTCACATTTTTCCAAGTACTTAATTTTTCCACACTGTAATCTAAGTTTAAGTTTCTGGAGTGTTCTTATCTGTAGAATCTGAATCTAAAGGCATAAATTCTGAATTGAGTCTGAGACTGACTGCAACTTGCGTGAGTAGTAAGCGTTAGCATATTTTAATCAATTAACTTTTGAGTCTAGATAAAAAGCTTTTTTCACATTTTTCCAAGTACTTAATTTTTCCACACTGTAATCTAAGTTTAAGTTTCTGGAGTGTTCTTATCTGTAGAATCTGAATCTAAAGGCATAAATTCTGAATTGAGTCTGAGACTGACTGCAACTTGCGTGAGTAGTAAGCGTTAGCATATTTTAATCTAAATATAAGTAATACCACATCGCTTCTTATAGTTTTATGTTATATTAATAGCAATTTATGTCATATTAATAAATACCTTCAGGTGATGTTAATTAATAAAAAGAAAGTAGGTCTTTTAGTATTTCTTTATTTTTTCTTGTATGTTTTGTATTTACAAAAACTGTTTGAAAAACCTTTTGGTAGTAATTTTCTAGTCTTGTGAAGAATGCTGGTACTTTCAATAGAAAATAAAATTAAAGTTGAGGGATAACAGCGTAATTTTTTTTTTTAGTTTCATTTCATTTGTTTGCTATATGTCATGATGATACTGTAACTAAGATGGTCTTCTTTCAGTTCTCTTTTTTATCTGATTTTGTTTATAAATTCAAGCCCAAAGCCATATTATTTTAACTATTTGTGATCATCGTAATTCATCCAAATTATTATTAGATTATTATTAGTTATAATTAATGTTAATTTATCACGTTTGTATCAAATCAACTGTATATTGCAATGGTTTTTTGAATATTTTGTATCTATTGAATAAATGTGTACCTATCTATAATAATACCGTACTACCACTGTAATATGATAGAAAATTTGCTAATGTTGACAGAAGATGCCATCCGGAAGTTATTAAATAAAAATGTTATTATACACAGTGTCACAGATTTGAAAATATTGATATTTTTGCAAAGGAGCGTTATTTTGGAAAATTTATTGCTATGGAAGTTTGCAAGTTTGCCAGACCTACAAAATTCTGGCAAACTGAAAGTTAAATTGTGTAACGGTACATGTCTCTAAAACTGAAACTATTAGAATTGTTTGAAAAAAAATCAGCTATTAAAACAATTTTCGTATGACGAGATAGAAACTGAAGAAATTTGTGTGGATTACCTAGGAGAATCGCTTTTGTTTTGAAACGACTTCCAAAATCACAAAACTTTGTAACCGCGATATTCGTAAGGTATAAAATACTCAACTTTGACCTTTTACGTACACTAAGCATCCTTCGGGTGAATATTAAATGTCAGATAAATCAATGAGTTCCTGTGCGTTTTACGCGAAATGGTAGGTAGTAACTGAACTTAATAGATAGTAAATTTGGGTCCTGCTGCCTGTATCCATAGGTCGTAATAACCGGCGCGGCGATTAAATGCCTCAATCGATTTATCGATAAAACATATACATAAACAATTTTTATTGTATATAAAAACAAGCAGTCTATTGAAGGATATTGTTGCAATTTCGGTCTTTCAATATAGGGTTAAGATGATATTATACACACATAGACATACAATTCAGGACAACTAATATCTATTTTGATATTTCGTCAAAGTATTCTATCCACAAGTAATGGCTATTATTCACTCGAATGATTCATTGTTGAGTAAGAAACTCAGTTACTTGGTAATTGATTAATATTCTTTGCGCTCCATTTTAAATTAAAGTTTATTGACCACATTTGTCTTTGAATTTTCATTTGGATCACTAGGAGGCAATAACGCAATTTGGAGACGTGCTTGCTGGGGACCTGGGGACTCCAGAAGAGGTCCACGAGTCTTCGTCGGCTGCAGAGAGCGATGCAGAGAGTTCTCGCGGGTGCCCGCGATCTGGACCTTGCGCATTCGCCCCGCATCGATCTCCACCCCCGCTTGCAGAACACACCACCTCCTGGTGGCAGCGCTGACCTCGGCCTGCAGTTGAGTAGCGCGCTCTCGGCGAGACGACCTCCCTCAAACGGACGTATCCCAAATTGTGTTCGGCTCCACTGCCCCGCGTACTATACAAATTTCAAGAAAAACAAAGTTTTCAAAATAATAATAATAAATAATAATAAATAATAATAGTAAATAATAAATAATAATAAAATATTCAAATGTCGTTCAATAAATAATTAATTAATTAGAATAATAAATTAGGATAAACAATTAATTAGTTTCTAGACAGAAAATAAAAACAATTCGTCAACTTAATAATCCTTAGTGTAAAAAAGTGTAGTTTTAAATTATTTCCAATAAAGAAATATGGGTGAGAGTGATCGTAGTGACTGATATCGTAAGAACTGCTCTTTAGAAATCACATGAATGTCACGCTCCTAGCACTCTAACGGCGAGTCAGAATAAAATAGAACAATGAACGGTAAGTGGCTATTCTATCATGTTTTTCGCATCGATTGTGTAACCCTCTGTAGCATGTGTTCGGTGCGTCAGCGATTGCAGTTGTCCCTGACCTGTGAATTGTTTAAATTGTTGTTGTTGGGATGTTCAATTTAAACTATGCACTTGTTTTAATACGTTCTAAAATTTTTATTTGTGTTACACAACCCAAATTGAAAATATTAGAATTACTTTTATTTGAAATATTTAAAGAATTTAAGTTTTATTTAATCATTTTAAATTTGTATTAATTATTAAAACCATAGTGCAAAATTTTAATTACTAGAGATGTAGACTTTATAATGCATAATTACGGATTATAAAACATGCAAATACGGAATAAATTATTTAAATTATGTATGTATCAATCATTAAATATTATTTTGACCACTTTTAATTATTTATAGAAGTATTTTCCCCACTTTTGAATATGCTCATGGTATTAAATATTGTAAAAACAAGATTTAAATAATTATAATAAATTAAATATATAAAATATAATAGAACACAGACTTACTGACGAAATAAGGTTTTTCGCAATATGTTGTCGAAACGTTAAATGGGTTCTCTGACCGAACAATTATGTGAGATATACCCCCTGCCAGTGCTTTGAACCCCGGTGTTTGAAGTGATTATAGCTGGAGCAGATAGCTGTCCACTATAGTGTCCATGCTGCGTTGGATATGATATAGTAAATATAACGTTTATGATATAGAGACCCTGTAAATGCCATGTTGGCACACCCAACTATTTAGGTAAGGATCATAAATAGGGAAGATAAATGTCTATATGGTTATGTTATATGCCGGCGATACACGATCTATACGTTTGATAGTTTTTCACTTCGTGTGGCCGACAGTCAAACTTATGAGCTAACTAGCAATGGGACGCATTAAAGCATTGTTTTAAATTAATGCTAATAAATAATAATAAACTAATCTTAACAAAAGGCATGCATAGGCCTTGCTTTGCGTTTAATGAAAACTAATAAATTATTCTCGAACTAGCTATGAATAATTGACGGCAATATAAAATACTAAAACTAACAAAGATTGCTGGGCAAATTTATGACGATTAAAAATGTGTTAAATAAAAGCATCAACGTGTTTACACTTACTACTAAGTACATTTACTAATTTGTATACTGAAAATATTCACAACAAATTAAATATACATACAACTTTAAGTAGAAGTATACGCTTTCGAATCGGATTTAGTAGAACTGTGCACCAAATAATACGCGAGAATCTAAATTAATAATTTTACTACTAGTAGAAATTATCTTGAATTTCGTGTTTTCTCGTATCCTAATTTTTAATAAAAATAACGATATTGAACATTATCGAGACGAGTGGTGCAATACGGAGAGGAACTGGGGAATAATAATTTCAAAAGGCCTTCTCAAAAGTTCATATTCGAGATATCAGTGCAGTGTATGTTCTCAGTCATTAATGCCAATAAAAAAAACATTCCAGCAAAAGAGTTGTCCCTCAGAAAAGTAGCCAACGAACCTAATGTTTTGCAAACAAGTCATGTTATGCTAATCAAACATATTATTTTAATTATTTGAACTCCCTATACTTTTTTTACCGCTTAAGGCTCCGCTCTGAAAACATCACAACTCCGAAACGAAATATTTCGTTGCGGTGTCTGTTTTTTTTCTGGGAGTAGTTATAGGCGGTGTTTAAAGCTTCTGACGTCTGCTGTCTACACCGGACAGCAGTAATATGGACAAATAAATACATTTCTGGCAATTAAGGTTTATTATCGCAATTATTACACTTGCACAAAATCAAATAAACATTATCATAACATAAACTTAGCATTATAACATGTATATTGTACATACATTATTGAACACGCACATTGAATCGGAAATACCATAAGATTAAGCATCCATAAAATTGGAACGGACTATTATATAGAATTCCGGGACAGTATACCCTTTTACATCGAGAGGCAATATCCTTCCATTTCCACCTTTTATGTTCGAATTATGAATGGATTTGCGGGCTACGCGTCGACGCCTCCACTGATGGGGCCGCGTGTATCGTATTTCTTGTGACAATCGCGCTGTCGTCTTCAATTTATCCCTTTATGTCCTCCCCTTACAACATTCCATTAACTTTTACGCGCCTTCCCTTTTCGAAACCCCAACGCAACACGGGGCTCGGCGTCGCGTGTAAATGTTTAATGAAATATACTGTGTGACAGTGAAAAATGAACACCCAAGTTATGACTTATTTATATTTATAACTTCATTTCAATAATAGTGTGTAATTTTACTAATTAACGTTTGTAAATATTAAAAAGCAGTGGACCGAGGTTCGAGCCTTGTGGAACACCAGATGATCATTCGACTTGAACCGAAGAAAAATTTGATAGCAATTTTTCCTAGCTTAATCCACCCGCTCAACCTCCTCGATGTTCACTTTTCATGGTCACTCAGTATACATTTTGTTCGGGGCTCCTTTCTTCGTTTGCTTTTTTCCTCTTCAGGTCAGCCCGCTTCCGCGTCGAAGGACCAACCCCTTTCGTATTCTTGACGCGATTACGTCCCCGTTCCCAAAATTGAACCTGGAGCAAATTTAATTAGCTAATAAAGAAGTCGGAGGCCTTTATTAAATGCCCTGCGGTGCTTTTAGACACGCCTCATTAAAAAGCAGCCGCTAGAGGGAGGTGTGTTTTATTGTGTGCAGACGGAGTAATTATTTTTCCTTTCTTTTATTGTTGTTTCGTGCATTGTTTTTGTGAATTATTAATGAAATCCAAATAATTGTTTTGGTTTATTGCGTTACGTAAGTTGCCTTTTTACGTTTACAAGCAGTATTATGCAATAATTGTAGGTGGGTATAATTAAAAATGTTTCTACTTAGATAACACAAATTACGGAACAGTATTTGATAATTTTAACTTCTATATACCACATCTCAAATACTGTGGCTATTGTTATCGTAATCATGGATTGTAGTTATCTATGATGAAATAATGGAAACATTTTTTTTTTGTTGTGGAATAAACTTGTGGTGGTGATAAACTTTTGGAAGGATACATATAGAAAATGTTGCGGTATTAAATGGGATAGTAATTTGCCCGTTTTGGGGCTTCCCTATATTAACCTATATTAACCGATATGTCCGAATGTTGGAAAGTATGGCTTCATAAAATTGTTGATTATCCTGCTTATCAAAAAATCCTAATAATCTTCTATTTCGCCAACCACGTGAAGGTTAAGCAGAGTATAATGTCGTTGTTCTGGTTTTGTGTTTGAGGATGATATTGTGGACATGTGTTGTTTTTGTGGAACTATGCATATTATTGGCCACATGAGTACCATTTTCAGATTGGTAAGGTCCAATAATTACGTGAGACGTTTTTGGCGATTTTCTGACCTCCCTCCCCCTCTGATGAGATGTCGTGAGATTTAGCTCAACCCCCTCTCCCATCCCCCAGTCTCACGTGAGATTTGTCAAAATATGTGTTTTCAGTGTAAATGTGTTGGATTTATATTTTATCTGACTAGTACAGAGTGATCTAAAATGGCGAAGGACAGGTTGGATTTCCCGCCACATTGAATTATTGTGATGTTGGTAATGGTTGCAAATGACAGCTGTTATTTTTGTTCAGTGGCGTATTCTTTCTTCATTCAGGGATTTATTCTCTGATTATTAAATTTAAACAATGAGGGTTTGACAGTCTTAATTAGTCTTAGTAAAGACATTGGACATGAATAAAACATTAACAATACAGCATATTTTAAAACTACTGTATATTTCATAAATAGAATATAATATAAAAAATAATATACCAAATAAAAAAATCATGACATATGTTATCAAGTGAAAATAACCCATTCTCTAAATATAAAATATAAATGATTTCTCATATCTTAAATAAAATAAAATAAATATAGTGTTTATAACAAATTAATGATTCCGACGTGGTATGCATTGCTGAGCACTGGCTAAATAAAAGCAACCAAAACCTCTATAACCTCACAGGATATACGATGAGAAGTTGCTTTGTCCGAGAACAGTACAAACATGGGGGTGTGTGTATCTATGTGAAGTCCAACCTGAAGTGCTCATCGGTAGGAATTGTGACCAAACTGTCTGTTGAGAAAATCTGCGAGATTGCCTGTATATTCCTTCCCGATTTCAATCTAATCGTGATGTCAACTTATCGTTCCCCAGATTCTGACCTACAGCTGTTCCTGGAGACCTTGGGTGTGGCATTGGAGGTCATCATGCGGACTTACAATAAAAAGATCCTAATAGCTCTGGCGGGCGACTTCAATGTGGACACACACAGGCTAACAAATCAGTCAACTGCACTGCTTGGAAACATGGCACTTTATGGTCTCTCTGCTACAGTAAGGGATTTCACCAGGATACATTTGAACTCGAAAACGACAATAGACAATATCTATACCAATATCACAGATTATTCAATCAATCTACTTGCAGGACTGTCTGATCATAAGGACATTCTATTGTCGTCCAAGGTAAAAATGATGAAGCCACAACATGTAAAAGAACGCTCATTTTCTAGAAGAAATTATGAAAAATTCTCTTGCCTATTAACGGAGGAAAGATGGGAAAGCGTATACGGTGAACAGGATGCTTCTGAGAAGTTTGACAACTTCCTCAAGGTCTTTGTTGTATATTTCGAGCAGTCTTTCCCAGTACGAACAAAACCTGCAAAAAGATCAAACCCATTTCCAGAGCATCTGTTTGATATAAGAGAAACACTGCAATTGATTGAAGAGACTTACACACAGCAGGGTGGGGAGGACATGAAAAAAATTTATTCAAGCTACAAAAAATTTTATTTGCAGTGTGTACAGGAGGAGAGAAGACAGAAAAATCATTTTGAAATACAAAGATCGCTTAACAGGCAGAAAAGCTTATGGCAGATAATCCGGAGGGAAACAGAAGGGGATAGAGGAGTGTCTTCAGAGACACCGTCCAGCAACGACTTCAACACATTTTTCAGCAGCATTGCCGCGACCACCATTGCAGCCATTCCAGCAAGCACGATAGCTTCTGAGGATTATCTTAGAAAGATGCCTGCCACAGCATCTTCTTTCTTCCTCACCCCAACAACAAATGAAGAAGTGGAGTCCATCTTATTGAAATTAAAGCCGAAATACACCACTGATATCCATGGCCTCAACACCAAACTATTAAGAGAATCCGCGCGCCTTATCTCAGATGCTCTTAGCGATATCATTAACACATGTTTTCAGCAGGGAACCGTACCGGACTCACAGCAAAGTTGAAAACTATAGGCCCATATCGATCTTGCCAGTGTTCTCTAAGGTGCTGGAGGCGGCGTTGGTGTCTCGTCTGGTGGAATTCCTAAATCGTCATGGAACCCTGACCAACCACCAGTTTGGATTTAGGGAGGGAAGGAGTACCGTTGATGCCGTTTTCTCCCTGCTGGATTTTGTCTGGGAGGCAATGGACAATTGCCAGGACAGCGAAGCACTGCTCTGTGACTTGAGCAGAGCGTTTGACTGTATGCACCATGACACCTTCCTTGCCAAACTGCAGCATTATGGTATACGAGGCGTCCCCCTACGGCTTATAATGTCGTACTTTGAGGGCAGATGTCAGATGGTTTGCATGGGTGGCTGCATGAGTGGAGTGGAGAGGATTTCCTGCGGAGTTGCTCAAGGATCCTTAATTGGCCCACTATTCTTTGCCATCTTTATGAATGACCTGCCGGCAAGCATACCAGCCCATACCATTATGTATGCTGATGACACGACTCTGACTGTTTCTGGAGACGACAGAAATCAGATTTCTACAAAGCTGGGCGATGCAGCAGCAACAGCTTCCTCATGGTTTAGGGCAAACCTCCTGAGCCTAAACGAGTCAAAAACCGAAAGGATTGTCCTAACCTGTGACCGACAAGGAGGAGAAGAATCCAGAAGCGTGCGGTTGCTGGGGATCAGAGTGGACACTAGACTGACCTGGAGAGCACACATAGATGAACTAGAGAAACAACTGTCGAGGTCTGTGTACGCGATACGGCGAATTAGAGACATCGCAGGTCAGGATGCAGCCCTCACTGCCTACCATGCGCTGTTCCACTCGAGGATGGCTTATGGAATTGCGCTATGGGGTGAGTCACCACATGCAGACAAAATTCTTGTGTTACAGAAAAAGGCTGTCAGAACTATTGTACAAGCGCCTCAAGCTACTCACTGCAGACCTTTTTTCATCAGGCTCGGAATAATGACAGTCCCGGCAACGTACATCCTCCGGCAGCTTGTAAGAACCCGATCAGAACTTGCCAGCCTGCGAACCAGAGGAGAGGTGACCTCTATCAATACAAGGAATAAAAACAACATCGACATCCCAAGGCACAGAACTGAAACCTCAGCTGTGCAACACCGTCATCTCCAACTAATGAACAGTATACCACAAGCCTGGAGACATTTACCTATGGTTGCATTCAAGAGGGAAGTGAAGAGGATGCTGTTACGCAGACCCTTGTACTCAGCACAAGAGTTCTTAAGTGCCACTTAACGCTTCACGAATTGTTTTGACTTTACCTTCACACTGTACATCTTTTCTTAAGCATACTTGTGTAATTTTCTATGTATATGTGTTTTTGGTACAATAAAGTATATTATTATTATTATTATTATGCCTGAAGAGATAAAATAATATTGCAGAGGAACGTAACCTTTCCTGACGAGTCCAGTATGGTATCTGACAGTGATCATAACATGTATCCTGCACGCATACCATCTTAGTATATAACATTAAATACGTTCAAAACTGTGGCGGGAAATTAAAACTGTCCTTCGTCATTTTAAATCACCCGTTATTTGAGATTGCTTAGAAAGTAGGCTAGAATCACAGTGAGAACTGAACAATAAAATACTTAACTCGGAACTACTGAGATTAATAAAATCAGTCCACGGAGACTGATGCACGGTCTCAAGAGTGACTATTGGAACTAACACTGGTGACGGTCTTGATGGCGTAAACAAACGAGGGCCCACTGTGCAACTTTGCGGCCGTCGCAAAATCACAATAAATATTATTGCGGAAGATTTGGCCATATTTTAGTGAAGAAGCATGTTTAACTTAATTTAGCCCAATTTTCTCACAATTTTACTTTGTTTCTTGAGGGAAAAAATTACGTGATATTCGTCGAGACCCTCCTCTCCCCAAAGTAAGATTAGATGAGATTCGGCTTGACCCTCCCCCCCCCACCCCTCACCCCTAAACGCCTCACGTAATTAATGGACGCCCCCTAATTAGCTATTTTTGGCGTATCTATCGTTTGAATTATGAACAATACAATGTGATTATTAATATATGGAGAGCACAGTATAGTTTTTCTGATGGGTTATATGACACAACCTGTATTCAAACTGCCTGTTTAAGAGCTTTCGTACAATTTTCGATTTAGTTTCTATAAGAAACATACCATTATCCTGTTATAGTTTTCAGTATTTCTGTGGTAAGTACATTTATAGTTTACAATACAAACGTGTCGTCAAATTTGTACGTTATTTTATTACATTTGCGTGTTTAATATTTTATAATTTTTCATCAGACTTTGTGTCTGATATCATTATTAACAACTCTAGTAATAAAATAAAATATTCCTAATAAATCAATGCCAGATTTGTTTCCGTTTGGGTATTTGGATTTCAAGAGGGTGAATGGCTTTTATCAATAAGTTGACTATTATGTATTTTATCTCAAAATAAATCGGATATAACCAGAAAACAGATACATTCTGAAGTGTATATCTGGTAACACCATGGTGTTTTTACATGCTTACTCTTATTTATTTTGTAAATTATTCTGGACGTGAAAGCCTTCGTATGAATGCAATAATTATTTCTTCATGATGTATTTTTGTTTATTTAAATTAATTACATATTTTTAAATTAAAGGCGTGAAGGAGACTTTGAGTTAATACTCCATTTGTCTGGAAATAGGTTAGTAAATCCAGGTACTGTGCCTTTCAGTTAAGTTGAGCTGTCTAGAAGGTTGCATAAACATTAAATCCATAGGCGGGCAAATCCCGGATTCGATGACTCCTGTATAGGCTCCTGACCGTTTAACATAGGCTTTAAAAGAGATATTTATCGTTTACATTCGATTCCGGTTATGTATTTTCGGTACTACTTTTCTGTAATTAAATTGTGTGCTAAACTATGGCTTTACGACACGCGTCGACTTAAGTCAGTCGCAATATAACATCGAAGAGCGTCACATGCACGTCATTGTACACAAGTTTGTAGTGAATAAAGATACGAACAAGAGTTCAGATACATGGTATTTTTTTTTCAACGAGCGAACACTAATAAGCGCATCAGCGTAACCAATTCCTAATGCTCACAAACTTACCACATTAGAAATTATTGCCAGTGAACCGCTACGAACAATTTACTATATTAAGTAAGTACGTAGGCTTTCACGGCCAGAATCATTTAGAAAATAAACTGCTTCCGGGTTATGCCGTGTGTCAACGGGTACGCTTGGACATACAGTCTACCGTAAGAAGACACATACCGATCGGTACTTGAACGCCAAATCACACCACCATCCCCAACAGAAGAGAAGTGTTATTAACACTCTGTTCAACAGAGCCGAGAAGGTGTGCGACTCCAGCACCTTGGGCGACGAACGGAAACACTTGGAGTGGGCCCTATGACAGAATGGATACACCAAGTCTGACATACGGGGTGTCACACAAAGAAATCGCAAGTCTCAGAGGAGCGGCAAGTGTCAAAGGGGTTCGCTTGCTTCCCATACTCGGTAGATTACTGAAGAAATCGGGTATCACGGTAAGGTAAAGAGCACCAGCAAAGGTAAAGGATCTTTTGCCTAACCCAAAGGATATCACACCACCCCTGAAGAACGAAGGGGTATACAAGATAACATGTGAGTGTGGAACTTGCTATGTAGGACAGACAGGACGAAGTATCGAATGTAGAGTCAAGGAGCACAGTAGAGACCCTGCTACGCAAGATTCAACAGTCCGCTGTTACTCAACACTGCCACGAGTCGGGACACACAATGAGTTTCGATGACGTGAAGATGTTGGTAAAGGTGGGTAATTATCATCGAAGGCTTATTAGAGAATCCATCGAAATTTACAAATATCCTGACGTCAATCGCGAGGACGGTACTGACATTAGTAGGGTCTGGAAATCGATCCTAACGCGGTCAGGTGGAAAAGCACATGGGAGCGGTAGCTCCAGATGTGCGCAGTGAGGTGTAAATTTAGGTATATAAGGGAGTTTTTCTTGGTAGGTGTTCAGTATTCAATTAGCTTTGAATAAGCGAGCAACATGGTTCGCGAAACGTCAGCATTAACAAATCTTGACACACGGCATAACCCGGAAGCAGTTTATTTTTTAAATTTACTATATTGTAATTTTTTTTTAATTTAATAGAAATCTTGGCGGTACTATTTGTATCCTTTTCTATCATTTTACTAATATGCGTGGAAAGCATTTCAGCATATCATTTGTGGACTGTTTTAGATCTCTCAACTTATCTGAACCGTACAGTACATAACAATGTATGAATGTGTAGCATTCAAGTACATACATTTTTTTAAATTTCTCCTTTGTAGCATTGGTTTTTCTAAAGATTAAAATGTTTTAGACCCAACTAATCTTGTTGTCAGTTCACGTCAGTATATTATGTTCTCATTAACCGACGACTGCCATTACTATTTGTTACTATTTTGCCGGAAACCCCGTACGACGTCTCGATATACTTTGCATTAGATCATGGTAAGCTTTAGGTAAAAATAAAAACAAGGTAAGTACAGCGAAAGTAAATAAAACATATAAAACTTCCTAGACATGTTTTACGCTACGTTCAATTTAGGTGGATGCGCCGGTGGGTATTGATATCAAGATTAATCCACTGCCATTTACCCAACTGAGCCCCATTCATCTTCATGTCATAAAATCTCTTTGACGAGTTATGGCCCACACGACAAAATAAGCACTAAACCACATTACAAATTGCCGTAAATTCCCCTCCCTTTGCCACACAAATAATTCCGCGATACAACTGAGCAGCAGGAACAAGACTGATGATGAGACAGGGTTTTACCAATAAAATCACCGAGCTATATTTACATTTTGCGCACACTGACAAATGATAGTGTGTTTGCGTAACTTTATACGAGCTCCAGAATGATAACTGTTATTTTTGCGGCGTCCAACCATTTGTCAATGTCCATTAGCTTCTGGCGACATCTATAAATCTTCCCTCATGACGACGTCTCGTAAAAGACTTCGAACTAAACTTTTTCACTTCACGCGGCTTCCGAAAGGGGATATTTAGCAATTAACGTGCAGAAAAAGTGTCATACTTGAACCATTAATCACGCGATTTAACGACACGTTACCTGAAAGTTTAATATCTCAGGCAGCATTGTGCAGGAAATTATTAATACAGCAAAGTGTTAAGCACTCTTGCAGGGGTTGGCTTCTAAAATGGTCCCTGGGGAAAACCCACCCTCCATGAGTCCGAAGGTTAAGCATATTTATTGCGAGTTGACAATCTTTTCTTGCACCCTAATTCTGGTCGAATAAAACGGGAAAGTTTGCTTGAATAGATAGGCTATCTTGGACGGCAGGCGCTTAAAAAGTTTCATTTTTGTTCTGAAAGGGGTACGACAGGTGAGGGGATTTGATCTCTCTGGAGAAATTACTGTTTCATTGTGCCGAGTCTCAGTTGGACGTTCAGACTTAGGAATTATTAAAACTAAATGCGAAGTTAATTGCTGGGGTTTGTTCGTACTTACTTTAAAAGTTCAACTGATAAGGAACATATATTTCTCTTTAACTTCTTTTGATTTTACCAACAATCCACCGATTTATTATCTGCAACTTCTGATTTGAAAATAACTAGCCCGAAGCTTCGCTCGCGTGGATTATATCTTGGAAAGTTTTAACAGGATACTTTTAACAGGATTGCGTTTCTTATTATAAAATATGATGCTCTATGATGTTTTCAATAATATGGATGGTGGAAAGGTTTACCCAGCACATAAAGACATAAAATAAGTTATCTATCGTATTTTCGAACCAGGTATTATCTGATCTGACAGCTTAAGGTTAGGGCTCTCCTAACCTACAAAGTTATGCTTACATGGCACTTTAGTGCTATTAAATTCAAACGGGAGAAGCATAGGAGCGCGTTCGGATAGTCGGGTAGGGTACGGTGAGAGTGACGCGCTGCATAATAGGCGGACTAACGTCATACGGCGTTTATCTGCATATAAGAGAGAGATAGCCGACCCAGGTTATCTGAGCATTGCTCTCCCCATGCCCTACCCTGACAAACCGAACGCGCTCTAAGCGTACTAACGAATGACGTCACAGGAGACTGAGCCAATTACAGAGCGTTTTCAATCACGTGATAGGACGTGAATAAAATACAATTTTAATTTTGGTTTTTAATAGAAATAAAGCATATTTTTTTTTTGAAAAGTAAGAACAAATAGTTTTCTTAAACTGTAATCTATTAGGATGACTATAATACAAGCCACATTTTTAATACAGTCAAATACCCTATTCGGTCATCTTTGATCGTGAATAACTCTCGAAGCAGACACGATATCTGTGGGGACATTTTGCACGTTATTTGTAATGCACAACCAAATTAGTATGCGTATAATATATACAACCCCAAAATGTATAAAATAATGCAAATTGAAAAATTATTTATGTATAGTACGTGTTGATTGATTTATTACAAACTGATTTATTGGATCGTGAAATTCCTACATGTTTAAACATTTTAGTTGCAAAATGTATGCAACTAAATTGCCTAAATTATACTAAAATTTCATGAAATATGAAACGTTCAGTCTCTGCGTTTTTATTTAAATGATTTGTAATCATACTAGTTTTCAATACATAGAACAGCAGGAAATAATGAGTAACGTTAATAGGTTCATTAACTTTACATATTATTGCAATATGATCATTACCATAAGGCAGAAACGTACATTTGATACAAGAATACATTTCGTACCTAATAATTAGTAATATACAGATTTGATTAACAAAAACTGAAATATTAAAAGCTAACGTCCCAAATCAGGCACAAAGTGTAAATAACATATCATATTTTGTTGATTTCCAGAATATTTTCCTTTTAAAATAATAAAACCTGTTTGAAAAACCAGTATGTCCATTAGCTCGTTGTATGGCAAAGTGCTCGCTCTTGATCCTGAGGGTATTTCTCACCATTAAAATTTCTGTTTACCCAAAACACAATACCATTATCAAAACAAATATACAACACTAACAAGCATATGGACTATGCTTTCGTTTGTAATAAAATATATAATATTTGGTAATTATTATTATTATATAGATTCTTCACGACAATGTATAGCGAATTAAGTAGCGCATGTTTTGTTACAGCTAAATTACTGGTTTGGTTGAATTACAGTTTTTATTTGACAAATGATGATTGCTTGTGTAGTAAGCACGCGATATAACATTAAAACAAATTGCACTATTAGACTACGCTAACGATAGATAAATGATAAATGGTTACTTCCATTACTTCCACTTATGTGCTATGTTAGTTGATCTAAATTGCCTTGATATTCAAAGCATACCGAGAAGGAAAATTACCAAATATCATGTTACCTACCACACTAGACATGACAGACTTCTGATATTTTTTTAATATTACTGTTCTCTAAATATGACCAGGGTAATATTAGGGACGAATAAACAAAACAAAGATTATAATAGACTAGAATCAACTCAGAATCAATTTATTTGCCATCAACTTTTCCATAAAACCATATTTTGAAAAATGGAATTTTTTAGGCCAATTAGTAGGTACTCATCCTAGAGTCTACTAAAATAAAATAATAATTACACGCGAGCCATCTATACGTTTTAAACTGCTGGTTTTCACAATTGGGGTGGGTGTATTGAAAAGCACTGTGCACCATTAGCGTAATGTGCAAGTGAAATATGTATCGGAATGTGCCCTGCCCGTTCAGTGGAAATCTGAAGGCGATAGTGTAAATAATTGATTCGATTTGGTCCATGTGAAATAAATTTTCCAACCGGAGAGAATCAATTATTTGCTTGGAGTGTCCTAAGTGCTCTCTGAGGAGCTATTGATTACCCGCCATATTGTCGAGCCCTATCTTGAAAAACGGATCATTGTTCTCCTTTTAGCTAAACCACTACAACCTAAGTGCTCTAGGTCTAATAAAAAGCTTTCAATTTACGTTAATAGAAAATAAAAAGTTTCCGTTGTAGTATTGGTATTATGAGCATCTTAATAGCTAAAAATTTCATCTAAATGCTAACGCTAACACTTTAGTTAAAGTCAACTTTATGGTGGCTTTAAAGTATCCACTAACATCTCACTTGAAATTCTGTTATACGTGTTTTCATAACGACCGAATAACCGTGGACTACTCGTGCTTATGCCCCTCTAATTTACAGCAGCGTAAACGAATATTAAATAATTCCCAAGCGTGTTTAGTCGGTCAGGGTTTCAACTATGCTGGTTATCCGGGCAACGTCAAGGCTCATCTTACAACTTCTAACTAAAACATCGGCCAAAAGTGGGAAAACAACTTCATATTACAATTTCTTTATTGACTTCTTTCTCATTTACTTCAGCATGTCTTCTTCTGACGGGAAGCATTTCATGCAACTATGCTTTATATTTCAGTGCATTTCCTCTTCATGGTCAATTATCACTGTTACAAAAAAAAAAGAAATATACTTTTCACGAGACATAGCGGAAGTTGTTGAGCTGGTAGAGGTGACCATAATGGCATAGCTGAAATTTTCCAAGCACCTCCAAAATCTCGATTTAAAAAAAACCGTTTTTAGGTACTTGCACGTGTAAAAAATTCATAACTCCGCCATTTTTTATTCGATTTCAAAAGTAAAAATGTAAATGAAAGAGGAAGCATACACCATTATAAAGATGCATGTTCGATTGTTCGATCAGATCGAACAAATCGAAAAGTTATGGACGTTCAAGTTCAGAAGCTTCCAATTATTTTCAGATTCTTTCAACTTTAACAACAATTTGATGACCTGTTTGAATCCGTAATATTGTTTGCTATTTTTCTATTAAAAGCCCATTTAAATTTGCGTCTAATACGCGTTTGTTTATTAGAATCGGTTGAAATTTAACAGAATTATCAAATTTTATTGACCGGCTAGACACATCATACTAAGGAGAAGAAATATACAGGCAGACTGTAATAAATCCGTAGTCTTTATACACATTAATTAGACATTACTAGCGCTTAGATTTACAATGTTATTGTAAAATTATGACACTGTTTTTTTTTCTTTTCCTTTTTGTTGTTAGCTGCCAGACTATCACAATATGTTACTAAGTACATTAGAGTTTACGTTCATTACATTTCCAGGTATATTTGGGTTCAAAATAAATTGCACCAACAGTAAAATGTTCACTCGTTTATTGAAACAGTACTGAGTTACTATCGGGATTTATTAAAAATAGAAAAAAAAAGAGATACAACAAAATTAAAAATGTTTACTCCATCTCCGTCGTTTATAAAAAGCATCATCTGTTACGCGTTTAAGTGACCAGCAGTAGTCTGCGATCATGTTGATGGTGTTTTTTCCTTGAAAACGTTTTTCAATAACTTCCATTTCCCGATGAAATCGTTCACCTTGTTCGTCACTGAGTTGGCCAAGACTGCCCGAAAATAAATTCAAGAAGTTTGATGATGCCATATCATCGGAGTAGAAAAGGCTATTCCAGTTATTGAGTTATCAAAATTTTTTGATTTCCATAACTTCAATTTTGACGAACAAAGTACACACACGTATTCTGGTTCATACCAGCGACTTGCGGTGTAAACACGGTCAAAAAATTTGTTGTATGCCTCAACCACTGATTTATTTTTTACTAATTGTAGCCGATGCTGTTTGTCCACAAACAATCCGCAGACGTAACGAAACTTATGTCGATTACCACACATTTTACTTTTTTTATATATTTGCACTGAAGCTTGCACTAGAGCTGATTTCTTACTGCTTATGGATCAGTTTGATTGTTATTTTATATGAAATTTGGAAAGTCGAATAGTACTTAATAACATATTAGATAGACTAAAATACAGTAAAACAGGTTAATAAACGAACAAAATAATATCTAGTTAATGTGAATCACGAGTACGGGTATTACGCTCGGGTTGTAGGTATATTCATATTCATGCCTAGGGTGAATGTCAAGACGGTGATTAAACATCGATAACTCAGTCAAATTTCAGCCGATTCTAATAAACATACTCGTGTTAAACGCACATTTAAATCGGCTTTCAATAAAAAGTAGAAATAAAATATTATGGATTCAAACAGGTCATCAAACTGTCGTTAAAGTTCAGAAAATCTGAAAATGATGGGAAACTTCTGAATTTGAACGTCCACAACTTTTTATTGGAACGGACCCACCAGTGCATCCTTCTAATGGTCTGTATTCTCTCTTTCAATTGCATTTTTTAGTTTGGAAATCGAATGGAAAATGACGGAGTTCTGCATTTTTATACAAATGCAAGTACCCAAAAACACTTTTTTGAAAAAAATCGAGATTTTGGAAGTGTTTGGAAAATTTTGTATATGCCATTATGTTCTTCAGTTCTACCAGCTCAACAACTTAGACTATGTCTCGTGAAAAGTATATTTTCACTGTAACACAGTGTTAATTTTGATGGAAGATGTCGATATAGCAAGAAATTACTTGCAATTAATATCATCAAATATAATCTTTAACTCTGTAATAATTCTTTTTTAGATGTTTTAACGCAATTTAAAAAAAGGTATATGTAATACAGGAAAGGGTTTCAAGAAGATGTTTTCCTCTGTTCAGTATTTTTCAGTAAGATGTTTATTGTTTACTGCTTATTGTTTACTCCTTTCGTTGTGCTGCACATCTAAATGTATTTGATTACTGCATTATTATTTACTATTATTGCACTATTATTTACTTACTCCTAAGGATATTTATGACTTGTAAGGTTTGATAATGCCTGAATAAGGCGAAACATGTCAGCTACGCAATAAACATCTTACTGAAAAATACTGAACAGTGAAGAACATCTTCTTGAAAACCTTTGCTGTATCTCTACAATAAGGTAAATAGAAAAAAGTTTTAGGCGGAACTTATTTCGTTTACAATTATTCAAGGATACCTCACACTATAACGACTTTCCCCATAATGTTCCTAAATTTGGACTTGACTTACTTTAGGTTCTTATGAACATTAGCTGCGTTCGGGTATTCTACACCGTTAACACCGGATACACCGACCAAATCACACTTACGTGTTATATATTGAGTGTAAAAGTGTAAATGGTGTCCGAACGCAGCTTCTGTTCAGTGATGTTAAATAGACAAAGCTTCAAACAAAACTGGGTATATGATACCTTCCCTATGCTCTTGCTAAAGTTGGTACCATCTGCCGGTTATCTTCCCCTGAAAATATAAATATACCTACTATTTCTTTTAAAATCGGGTCACCTTTGATCTGTCAAAGTTTGTCATAGACCTAACAAATGATGTGATCAATTACGTTCAGTTCGTGGTCAGTGATGTTAAATGGACAAAGCTTCAAACAAAACTTGGTAGTATGATACCTTCCCTATGCTCTTTCTAAAGTTGGTACCATCTGCCGGTTATCTTCCTCTGAAAATAGAACTTCCTATGCATTCTCAAAAATTGAATACTTTCCTGAAAATAACGATGGTGAAAAACCTTTTTGGTGGATATTGGATCGACTGGATGATGGAATGGACGTTAATGGCTAGTGGTTTCAACAAGATAGTAATCAAGGTCCCGACGTTGTGTCATCTCTAATTTGGACTATTTGAATTTCATCCCCCTTTTTTTTTGTAAGGTCTATTTGAACCACCCCAATCGCAGTGGCATTGGTAACGCGTTTGCATTGCGCTTCACAAGTCTTGAGTTCGACTCCTAAGGTAGGAAATACGGATTTTACTTCGCCGCCATGCGTCGGAAGGCACGCTAAGCCAGTGGTCCCGTAACCAGTCTCGAAAAATTCGATGACATTCCATTGGATGGCATCACGTGCGCCACAAACAGAGACAGGCCTTGGCTTTTAGAGGGCATTGGCTCCCAGTCAGCCCTCTCTGTTCAGCAAGCCTATTCTGGATAGGGGAGTGGTAGATATGCTACCCATCCGGCCATGACCATACTGCGCGCCCAAGACATCCGTCTCGGAGAAGCAAAAGGAACCAACTGTGGCCTAGGTGCGCATCTACAATAATAGCTATACTCCACATAAACCATATCAATGTGAACAACCCCAAGATTATTCAGCAACCAAGGATAAAATCGAAGGACATATTTATGAGATCCAGCAACCTTTACTCCAAAACGTCCTCCAAAATTTTGTCGAAAACATGGCCATTTGACTGATATTTTAATTCATTAAAATCTATAAAAGCTTGGTAAAGATTCCCTTTGAGCCCGGGATCGACTACGAGCGGAACGGCCGTAATAATGAGCCCGCAATGAATATAAACGTTGTATTCCCTAACTTCAAATTCCAGTTCTTATTGTCCCTTTTGTCATTATGAAATAATGACAATAGCCTCTTACCATTTCTATAGAAACGTCTAGTAATTTTATAATAATTATTAATTATTTTGTATTGTAGAAAAATAGCTTCTTATATCTTTGCAATTGTTTATTAATTTACTATGTGGACATGTTTCGACAGTTTTAAACTGTCATCTTCAGCACATAATAGTCAAATCCGAAGCACAAACGGAACAAGCATCGGCAAAGCCACCGCAAAGACATGTAGCAATTGGAGGTAAATCCAAACGGAGACAAACGGAAACGTGTATGGATAGGTTAAAATGTCATTCCAGACAATGTTATCGGTAAAACGGACCAGTCAAAAGTTAAAATAGCAAGCAATTATCTCCAAAATCAAACTTCAAATTCGGAGAATGTCGAATAAGTATACATCATTCATGTAGGCGGTTTGAACAACACAGGTTTTCTACAATATCCATTTACTTTGCACAATGGGCTCAAACCAACTATTAATTATTTGTTTTTCCATGTTTTCCAGATATATAAGACGAAAAACGGAAAAACGAAGCATTACATAGTCAACAAAAAGGGGATTTCTTTATATTTTTATTAAACCAACAGTTCGTGAGTTCATGAATGACAAACGTCAAAAGTAATCATTTTGATCATCTCTGATCATTTTCGGAATAAACTTCTTTGGATTCGCGTGTGAAAAAATTAAAACCAGATATTGCTTCCATCAACACAGAGTTCTTTTTGATTGTTCGTCCAAGACAAGACCAAGTACTGAAACTAGGATTTTCTTCCTACATTTGAGCTTTTTTTTATTGCTTTATTAGCGTTTGAAGTAGTGTTCGATCATAGCTACTTACGTACATAGCTATTTAAAATAAACACGTGAAACCACAAAACAATTTTCCTTGCCGTACGAGGCATATTCGAATATCCTCCAGAGTGAGTTAAAACTGTAAAGGGGACCGCACTTTCACTTTGCCATGTATATTATTTGTAAAGCTGCTTTGCTGCGATTTGAGCCGGCTTTGATCCTTTCTGGACGACCGATTTCTGCCAGATTTTCCCTTCGACGGCAACCGATCGCAAATTGAATAAAAGCGAACCCTTTTTCGAATTTATAACGATCCGCAAATATTATTTCTGCGGTGTTTGAAAAGCTAAATCACTTTACACAGCTCCACATTTATTTATGCTACATTATGATCTATTTGTATCTTACTTACACTTTTCTACAATGGTTTCACAATACACATAAAATATCATCAATTATCATGCGGCTCGATCTCGATAAATTTGGTTCTTGCCAGTGGTGCATTCTTATTTGTTCACACGAGACGTTTTGAGAAATAAACTAGGTTTAAAAATTCTGAAACCTAATAATAATAATAATAATAATAGGAATTTATTAGCAAAAAAAGGTGCATACAGTAAGTAACAAATACAAGAGAGTAGCAACGGCTAAAGGGGTTATGATAATCTTGTAGCTACAAATAAACGAAAAATATTTCAAAAAATCTCAGTGCCAATGCAGCCCATTGGCCCTGACATTTTGGTGGCTTTTGAGGCACACTCCAGCTTTTAAAAATATCTATAAATTACACCGTTTACTTTTATTCACACGATTTTATTTCAGAGGGCTCATTACATCCCTGGAAAACATAATAAAAAATAAAGAAAAAAATAGTCGTAGTACCACTTATTAGCAGACTTACAGTAGACACAATAGCTAGCACATTCATGAATTTTTATATAACATTAAAATTTCAAAAATAATATCGCTACGTATCCAAAAATTTTGTGGTAGTCTTGTGCTCCTTTAATTTTGGAGTTATTATGGCAATTTTCGTTTGTATAAGCTACCAAAATTCCAAATTTAAAATAAAATAAAAATTTTTTGATGAAGAAAATCTTTGCAGCCGGTCAAAAGCCGGCTGCAAAGAACGCATACCTTCCAAATAGAAAAATGCGTCCGGTTTGCGGCACAAAACAGCACAAAACTAGCAAATCACATTAATATCAAAAAAAGTTCGATTTTGTTTCGTATTTAGACGTTGGGTCAGGCATGTCAACAACCCCCCACCCGCTCTTAGAAAATGTTTATAACTCTGAACCGACAAAAGCACAAAACTTTTGGTTTGCGGCACAAAACAGCACAAAATAGCACAAAACTACCACTAGACATTGGCATTAGAAAGTTATCGAAATTTGAAAGTGGGTCGGCTGGCATGTCCACAATTCCCCTTCAAAAAATTGCTTATAACTTTGAATCGAAAGGAGCACAAAACTTTTGATTTGAGTCACAAAACTTCAACAAATAAAACATGCTTTCTAAATACTTAATGAACTGAAATACGAACTACCTATGACGTTGGTTTTATGTAAGTTTTAACCATCAATAACACATTAACCTAATTGTTAAGTAATATCACTTTAATGGACTTATAAAATTCTATTTTAAGAATTCTGGACCTCCAGTCGTCTACTGTGGAGAGTATGAAAGACCATATCGGCACTATATTTTTCTATTCCAGCCGACTACGTAATCTGGTTATTTATAGATATACCCCTTCTTTCCCACAAATTATTCTTCCAGTTTACTTTTTGTTCTTGTTACGACTTGTTACGACGAAGTTCTCAATCCGTCCTCTTCCAAATCAGAGCGAATATTCGCATAAAAACGAACCCTGAGGCATTGCGGAATCGATAGTTGCCTGTCTCCTTTGTACATTCTGTCTAAACAAAACCGATGGCAAAAAGTTTCATATCCGGAGAACAAAAGAGTCCCGCATTTGCAAAAAAGAGGAAGCCCGTGAGAGGCGCAAGCGCGTCGCGTCAAGTTTTGCGTCGAGTTATTAGTTCTATTTCTTCTGGGCGTCTATTGGCGCCCTCTATCCAGCATCTAACACACCAAACGCTCATCCGGATTGATGGAGACTTGTCAGGAGCAGATGGTTATGGGGAAGTGAACGAGGTAACTCTCCCGACGATGGATTAATTCAATTTGATGAGAATCTAGCTCTAAGGATATACGTTGAGGTGCTGGGTAGATGTGGAGCGTTTAATTAGGAGAAATACAATTATTGAGAATGGTGATATTTATTACATTATGGCCTTATTCGCCTTTACAACTAACGAACATAAAGTCAAACTATACATATAATATTGAATTAGAATGCATAAGCACAACGATAGTCGAGTTTATGTCAATGTGCATTTAAGGATTATAAAACGCTTTGCTTTGCTTATGCAATTAGAGTCCTTCAAACTCTAGCATTTTCATGAAGCCTATGATGCTAAAAAATAAATCTTGTGCCCCTTTTGAACATAGCAAGGCTTTCCACCATGTTGCTTGTTTATTTATTATGTTTTCTGTGTTAAAATTCAACAATTCATTATGTTTGAAAAGGTTAGTTGTGTCAGTAAGCAAACTGTCGTTTAACAATTGTGAAAGAGATATATGTTACTTTCGTTGAAGTAGTGTACTACAGCAACACGTTAGATGAATTGACCAATCACTTTATAAACACATACTGTTAGTAAATTCTCTAAAACCTTGTTATATGAAAGTTGACTCCTACCTCATTTCGTTACCCTTCAGAATTTAGTTGAAACACAGAAAAGGGAAACACGTACTGAAAATGCAAAACAAAACAAAGAAAAGATATGTTTACTAGTAAAAACAGAACAATTTGCAGAAATGCATTTAGATAAACATTTCCTTAACCCTATGATCATACCAATTCACTTGGCAGAATTCAGAGATGGCGCATTATTGCATTTTTCCTTAATATACAAAGTGGCGCTTCAATATTTGTGCTACAAAGGAAACAGAGCAAACAGTTCTGCATATATTGCATCTAAAACTCTAGCCGGACAAAATGTTCTTACCTCTACAAAGCTTTCCAACAAATGCATTCGCTTCATGCCTCTTTGATCGTTTAGAAAGATTAACGACGCATTTCACCGTTTGGTGTACTTTTCTAATAGAAATACCATGAAATCGATTGTCTGATTTAAGTATTGATTCAGAAAGATTGATAGATCAAGTATTCATGAAATAAAAACCAATATCACGAATAAAAATAAAACTTTGGTTTTTGACTCATATGTGCTTGTACGTACAGGAAAAGAATAAATACATACAACAGATGAATAAACACTGTTAAACCATAATTATCCATATCGAGAAATTATCAGCTTGATATAAGCCAAGAACAGAAATAAGCTAAGGAAAAACAAACATTGTGAAATTTATATTGAAAATATAACAAGAACATCTGCAAATTGATTACAACGACACACATCTTATACCAATAAACCACACAAAGTTTTTCTTGGGAGTTGACTTGTTCCAAAATAAGTTGGAAGGAACATACTGCGGATCTGAGTATAGGAATTTCAACTTTTATGTATGCATTGAGGACAGTTTCCAACTTGGTGTCTGTTAAAGCAGGAATTGCTTCTTAGTACCCATATGTATGTCCATTCCAGAATGACATACTGGATATAGTTCTTGGGAAACTCCGTAGATGTTCTGCTTACGTAGCATTACCATCTCCTATACCTCGAGTCTTGCAGGCAATTATTCAGGAATAAATCGTGTTTATGTTTATCCTGCTATCACTATGCTAAGTAATTGCCCAGGACGTTTTTGAGGACTACACTTTTGTATTTATGGAATATTAGCGATTTATTTATCATAATTGGCAATTTTGGTACAATAATGGTATTTACGGAAAAAAACTGAAATATTCATCATTTCCACCGTATAATAAGACACATTCTATACCTGTATACATACAGTGAGCGCGTAAAGTATGAAAAATCCTCGAACACGTAGATTTATAATTATCAAAATACACCTTATGAGATCATATTATTTTTATTACCTTCAATTGTTTTTAACGGATCACGTCATCGACATTTTTTTTTAAATGACAACCTATATTCCTTTAATGAACTTGACAAATATTTTAATTGTTTTAATGGTAGCATAATATTTTTATGGCCTTACATAAGAAAATGTTCGAGAAAAAGGCCATTGAAGGTTAGGAAATAAAAGTGACAAAATCTCCGGAACGGCTTGACCGAATTTAACGAAGTTTTGGAATTAAGTATTTTGCAACCATGTGAAGTCACCGGCGTTATTATCGTTGATGCAACGTTTACAGTTTCTGAGATATAACCTCAAAGTTTTGAATTTGAAATGGAACATCCTTGTATATTTTGACATTTTCTGTTACAGTCTTCATTATTATATCGAAAAGATCTAGAAATTAACAAAAACCTTAATTACTTACGTCTAAAAATTAACAAAGAAAAAATTGCTAACAAAACATTGTTTCATTTTCTATTTCAACTACTCTAGTTGGTTTATGAGGATTCTCAACCATTAACAGGAACACATTGTTTTAAATTTGATCGGTTTATTTTTTTGTTGTTTTTATTTTTTGTTATCAACTTTTTCTTTGTTAATTTTTAGACGTAACTAATAAAGGTTTTTGGTAATTTCTCGATGTTTTTGGTATAATACCGTACCAAGCGTAGTAACATTGAGTAGGCAATGGCAGACTGTAACAGAAAATGTCAAAATGTACAGTGTGTCTAATTTGAAATTCAAAAGTTTGAGGTTATATCTCAGAAACTGTAAACGTTCCGGAGATTTTGTCACTTTTATTTCATAACCTTCAATTGTCTTTTTCTCGAAAATTGTCGTATGTAATGCCATTAAAATAGTATGCTACCATTAAGACAATTAAAAGATCAATCAAATTCATTAAAAAAGATATGGGGTTGTCATTTAAAAATAATGTCGATGACGTCATCTGTTAAAAACAATTGAAGGTAAAAAAATTAATTTGATAATTTGATATCATAAGGTGTATTTTTATAATAATAAATCGACGAGTTCGAGAATTTTTTAAAATAGCTAACCGTGAGATTACAGTACACATTTCAGAAAAAAAATCGAAAAGTTAACTAGTCCACAACCAAAATATCCAGCGGCCAGCTATAGCGGATTAAACATTTCTTAACAACCTCCCATACGTGCACCTTGCTATATTTTTCATAAATTCTTTTATAGTCAGCCCACATTTCTCCTCTTTAAAATGACGTATAAGTTGTTGTGATAAGCTTAATAATTTTGTAGATATCGATAAAAATATGAGTGGACAACATTAAAAGTTCAGAAATGTTGTCGCGTTGTTCTCGAAACATATTTTTATCAATATCTCTAAAACTATTAAGCTTATCACAACAAATGATACGTTATTTTAAAGAGGAAAAATGTGGGTACACTACCAAAAATAATTTATGAAAATATTGAAAGATGCACGTATGGGAGGTGGTTAAAAAAGGTTCCGATAATGAGATATAATCGGCTTCGGCAGGTTGCTCGACTTTTGGCTGTAGAGCAGATACTTTTTCGATTTTTTTCTGAAATTTGTACTGTTATTCTTTAAATGTTGTGCAATCAAAATATGCAATAAAAATTTAAAATGTTACACCAGAATGTACTCTTAAGCGAACACATTTTTAGCATGGTACTTCGTGAAAACTAATAAATTTTACATCACGTCAGGGAGATTTGTGTGCCTTCGGAATGTAGGAACCGAAAGAGGAAGGAAAAAACATTAAACAAAACGTCTGGAAATCCGACTTTATCTCAAACAAGTCCCGTTGAATAGAATGTTAATGAATGCGACAAATTGTCGCACGTTGATTCTATAAGGTATCATTGGGAAAGCCACCCTCACCACGCAGACTGGATGTCGACGTATAAATTTCAATTTAAAACCCGGCCACCCCAACCGTTGCCAACGGAGACGCGAAAAAAGTTAATTCGTCGAAACCTCGCCTTTCCGTTCAAAATTCGGAACGCACGACATGATTTATATTTATCGGAGGAAAAAGCGTATAATTTCCACTCCGCCGCTGCCGCTTCATATGCGAGATTAATTAAGTTTGGGCAAACATGAAAAAATTGGAACAGCTCAGCAGAACTAACAAAGAGACTGAATATAAGCATTCAAATGGGTGCCCCATTTAGAAAAAAACGCTACGTTTCGCGCGTTTTAAACGTTAGTATATCCCACGTCTCACTTCAGTGATGGAAAGAGAATGTTCAATATGAGTTAAAAGTTAAAGGTTTAGTAAAGGAACCTGATCAAAGATTTGCTGATCTTAACATTTTTATTATTGTGACTTTAATAAAATATGTTTTTAAAGAAATAAAAATCGCGCATTTTTAAAGATGATTAAAATATAAAATGAAAATATACTATGTTATTTTACAAACCTAAAATGTTCTTTTTCTGATTTTGGCTTCAGTAAATGTTTCGATGGTATCATCATAATTTATGGTTTTTAGAAAATCCTTTTCAATATGTAGCATTGCAAGTGCGTTCAGTTTTTGCTCCAAAAGTGTACCGCGCAAATAATGTTTTACCAGCTTTAAAATAGAAAATGCACGGCATTATGACATTACGAGAGTTGGATTTAATTTTGTATTTTTGTTATCTATAATAAAATTTAACTTCTTTGAAACAAATCCTATTTTCTGCCATTTTTAATAAATTAAACTTCAATTTAGTTTTTTTGTTCATCGTCATTTAAATCATTGTCATAAGTTTTTAAAGTTGGGTAACTGCAATAAAATGTGTTTTTATTTTTATAATTATGTGGAACAATAACTTACTAAAATTCTGATACTAAAACTATAAACAGTGGCCTTTATAATCGAGTATAGGTCGACAAAAATGTTTGGAAAGTTCTACACTTCTAAAAGCAACAGATTAATATTTAATTTTAATTTACCGATTGTAGGGTTGCCACGTCTGTCATTTTGGCCGGAGACTTTGGGTTTCGGGTTTACCACAAAAATCTCCGGGTTACAGTAAGGGTTACGGCAAATGTCAAAACATGCTTAAAACTCACTTAAAAGTGTAGTGGGTCTGCAGTTCATGTTACAGTCTTTCTTATTTTTTTCCTCTTAGAAATATTCTAGATCAAAAATAAAATTTGAACATATATCTTAGACAGGATAGTCACATTTTGAATAATTTTTCTTAATTCTTTACATACATGAGTATTCTTGAATGTAGTACAAATGTATGAAAAGCGACCAGTTCCCAAAAAGTGGGTTTTACATTTTATTTTATCTTTGCGCAGGCTTAGAGAATTCATTTCATCACATCATGCGAACTCAACAAACCATATAAAAACCATGCTGTTTATTACATTAGAATATAACGCGTTTTTGTATATTTCGGCGTGGTTTTGAGAATACTCGAATACTCGACATTGATCGAGCATTTTTGTGCCTCACCAAGAAAAAACAGATCATTTCGATAGTTTCTTTTAGATTTTAACCAACAATCTCCATGGCGTCACATTTTTTTTTCAAAGAAGCTAATCAACCAATCTCGTTTTTTTTTGCACTGCATTCTTTAGGTAGGCTAAAATTTCATCTTGAATCTAGGGACTTGGTATGCAAAGAAGAGTGGAATCAGTCGTCAATAAAAAAAATGGAAAAATATTGCCCAAAAAAACAATCGAAATCACCGAAAATCATGCATAAAAGGCTGCCGACGTCAGGAACCAATTTCCGAACGCGGCGCTGAAGTATGGATATGGGCATTGGGCAACATGTAATTGAATTTGAGTTGCACTAAATGTTAATATTATTGGTATAAAGTATTTTTGTTATATATATTTTTAGAATTCGAAGTCGAATTATTTATTATATAATTGGTGGGCCCTGGCCTCTATTTTATTTAGGTTGAGGAGGCCCCTTACGGGCCCCCCTTTCGGGGCCCTTGGCACATGCCTATTTTGCCTACTGGTAAACGCGGCCCTGGTAATATGAGTGCAATAATTCCTAAAGATTATAGATCTTGATAATTGGAGTAAAAATCAAATACACTTTTCTCTATCTGGTACCAGTTTTAAATAATTAATTACTGAAAATTTAGTATTTGACACTTCACACCTTTTTAGGAAAACTATTAGTTAACCAACTCCGCGATCAGCTGAGCCTGTGGTTTCCCGTATGATGCCGCTTGCTTGAATTTCGTTTGCATTCCTGATTGATCGGTTTCGTGTCACGTTTCCTTGTTGTTAGATCAAAATGGATAATTTCACACGTAGTAAGTATGTATGTAGACATGAGGCTTCTTTACGGAGAACGAGTGCATAATGCTGCGGGCGCTCTTTATGATGAGCACCGTGCAAGTTTGTGTGGAGGCCAACGGGTGCTTACTTGAGCAATTTTTCGCTAAGCTGACTTAAGTAATTGAATATATCGCTATTTAATTAAAGGTATATTGAAAAGTTGTGTAAATGTTGTAATAATACAAAATTTCCTCTTCTTTGCTTTGTTTTATTGTTCAAACTATACCTTAGCTACATTTTATTGTTTATTATTTAAACATAAAGAAATACAAACTGGCATGGCGCAGTGTTGGACTTCAAAATTTACAAAATTAATAATTAAATAGTTATACCGCAAGCTATAGACCAAGAAAATACAAAAAATGCATGTGATAGACTATAGAAAATTTTGCAATTCTGACTGATGATGCTCAGACATCGAAACATGTCTCGATAAAATAACAATAAAATATAGCAAAATAAAAGAGATTTATTATTATTGCAATATCGTTATTTAGTGATCAGACTGCAGTTCGATTCTATAATCCCTGACCGACTAACCGTGAGCGGATGACGTCAATTGGACGTCAGGTGCGAGTTTCTCTCAAAGGCAAGTATCTACAAAGAAATGACCAAGTAAGCTATTGGTGGTTTTCTACTCTAAAAGGTATAATCTTACACTTATTATGGTAAAGTGCCAAAAAGCATTCCTTTTGATACAATACTACTACAAAAATATGGCAAGTGTAATATACTCCGGAAAACGCTAAATTTGCCTGTAGATGCCACACTTTTCCATTTGCACATGCCGCGTTAATATCGTGCATTGAATTTTATAGTTACAGCCATCTTGTTAGTTTTACAGTTCTAATTTTGTGTTGTATGTTCGCTTATTCACTACACCCTCAAATTTGACCGAACATATATAAAAGTACCTTATTCATAAAGTATTCGATCAGATACGACATTTTTAACAGGTTCCTTATGAAGGTTTACATTGGGCCATACTTGAAAAGAACGCGGTATCCACATTTTTGTGTTACAATTTTTCCATTTGTATATAAAATCTGTTCGATTATTTTCATTGTTGTATTTACATTAACCTACTGTATCAACAAAATATTTGTAATTAATTAATTAATTAATTTAATAGAAAACTACAAATATGATGTAGATACGGCATTTTACCATTGGAGGACAGTGTATAAATAAGAGCACTGCTAACGTCACTTCAAGGTTTATAGAATCGAGCTGCTAGTACCTAACTACTTTAAGCATAGTATAGAAATTTCCATCAATTAACGACACAGTCTGGACTACAACACAAATGATATTCCTATATTTTCCCTTTTCTAATATCTCTTCTATTTCCGCTGTAAGAGTTAAGTCATTTTTAATAAACCCCTACTGGATCAGATACCCTAATTGTATGTAGAGGCGCGATGTCTCTGTTCTGGTCCGTATGTTGGTGACTTGATATTGATGGCCAATTTTCGTCACTCAGTGTGACAGCTGTGTTGGATGGCCACCAAATGAGACACTTGGAACGCCTGACGCTGAACTAACATCTTACCTTCATTGCAGTTCTTGTAATGTGCGGAGTAATTTTTGAACAATAGTATTTTTAACATGTATGGAAGTTGTATGTATGTATTTTTAACAAGTATGGAAGTTGTCGTAGGTTTATGTCAATCCCTATCTTGTGGGTCAAGATTTCATATTATTTTTTAAGGTTTCGACAATGGTTTGATAATCGGCAAACTACAACGTATGCAAACATGGTTAAGGCAGATATGAGCTTGAGTAACACATATTTTAAAATAAAGATGGTTTTTATAGTATTCTTCCATTTTTTATCGGAACTAATTAAACTCCGGCATTTTTGCTTTAACTATTGCTTTGTTTATTACAAAGATTTTCATAGTTCCGTAAACAATAGTGTTACAAAAGAAGACAAGAAGAGAGGTTAATTATATTTTCCGATACAGAACAAATTTCCTGGTATATCCTAACTTTTTAGTGTGATGAAGAATTTAAAGATTTGCACTGACAAATGAATTAAAAACTCTAGATCTATTACATTTCTCTTGCGTTTCTATGGAAGGCCTCCTATCCAAATTCATATCAGTCAACGTCTCCAACCAAGCATGGAAGACAAGCAGCTCATCCACTGTGAGCAGCAAAATACACAAGACCGCTGCTGCCAACTTCAGGGGCGGTTTTGCAGCAGAGTTCGTTAAATGGTCTGATTGAAAACGTGATGAAAACCGGCAGACTTTGTTGTCTATGAAGTTCGCCTCGCCATCGTCAGCGTTCGTCCGAGATATAGTAATTTGTCTGCCGCTGCAGTAGGGTTAATAAACTATTAGACGAGGGTGGGGACGTGCTCGACGTGCTAAATGAAATTTAATTAAACCTGATGGACGCTGCGATTTATTTGGTTAGGCATCAGACTGGAGTTATTTGTCTTTCATTATTTTCGTGCTGGCGTAGGCTGACGCTAAATTAAACGAACGCAAATCTAAAAAAAAGTCAAACAAATTAAGTGGATTGTGAAGGTGCGCAGGTTTAAAAAAACTCCTGTAAAGCTTGGATACTTTTTCTCCAGGAAATAAATAAAGTATTTTCACCTTGTTTTTTCTGTTCAACAATTTTAGCAACGTTTGCTTTGCTCATAATATTGGATTGTCATGCTAGCTCCACACAGCCCGAATAAATCGGCAAAAAGTTCGGCGAGGCTGGGTGAGACAGCGGTCAAAGAAGGCCATCCACAATCTCTGCCTTCGGCTCGTGCATTCAGTGTTCATCTGCGGGTGACTTAGAATGGACGTCGCTGAAGTAGCCGCTGCCTCAGCGTATAGTGTAGGCATATGTACTTTTATTGAAATTGTGGTTATTATTAATTAATAATTAATTGAATACCGTAAATAGAAATTTAATATAAACTATATATAATATTTGAAAAATTTCTTAAATGCTATTGATTTATTATTCTGTTCATTTGTATTAGATACCAATACTAATATAAGACATAGTAATACGATTTTCCATAAACAAAAATTAAATAAGTACGTAGGCTTATTTGTTTTTTCGGTGCTCGAAATATGGTAAAAATAAAAACTTACAAATATGCTTTTACCTACTAGGTCAAATGGTGATGTAATCTCCACCAGTCAGTAGGTACCTCGATTGTAGCCGAGCTGAACTGAGAAAGAAGTCGTTATTTTGTTGCCACCTAGTGGCCTAGCACTACAATTTATTCATTACTCTCGTAAAAGAGGAGATTTGGCCCTTTTGTTATAAATTGTTCTGAATTAGGTTTACATTTGTTTCTTTTTATATATAAGTACATCAATGTCACTTGAGAATAAAATAAAACTATTATATCGATAAATATAAATTAATTAATGCTCAAGTTGATGCCTGAGTAGGCATTTTTAAACATGTATTAAAAAAGTCATGGGAGACATGGCGTCCGTGTGTACTGCGTACTGGTAATTTTTTGGATCATCGTTATCGTGTGCAATTTATTGTTGAAATTTATTTCAAAACAAATCCTATTAACAATACGTATTCAATAACAAAGTTAATTGGACTAACGAGGAGGTACTTATTAAGCCCCACCATTATGAATACCAGCAGTAACTAATTTCGACAACAATTCAAATATCGACCTTGCTGAACTCAAATTCATTATTCCTAAAACTCGTCCCTTTGCAACATATTGATGAACTTTTTTATTATTAATTAAATAAAGCCAATTTTGAATTTTTGTGAACCATGAACTTCAACATATCATCAAAGGAAACTAAAACGAGGCGATTAGTTGCTCACGACAAAGCAACTATTCCAGCGACTGTCCCAAGCGGTTATTCTCTGCATCAAAACAAGCCAGCTGCTCAGGACATAGTAACTAACCTCGTAATTGGTTTAAGGCGATTATTCCATTTAAAATAAATGCTTTCCAGAGTTTGCTGGTCCACCTGGGTGTCCATGACTATTTCCGGGTGGAAAGCGTTTGCGCTCGATCTAATGGCTTAATTGTCCAGGCCAACATATTTGTTTGTTGCTAATTGTTGATCTAATTTGGAAAAATGCCATGGACGTTGTTGAACGCAGAGCAAAATTCAAACCTGTGCTTGAAATAGAGGAGCAATAATATTATCAGTATCACACAATTCTTAATCATGTTATAGAAGACCATTGAGAAACATCAAAACATGATATACAATCAAAATTTTAATTTTAATACTATTTACAATGATGCCAAATCAGTAATAACTACAAATCTCGAATTCATTTGAATAGATGTCAGTTGCAAACGAGATAATTTTAATACTTGTGTACAACTGAAATTGCATGAACAACTGAGTACTGTAACGTCAACATTATGAGAGTGCCGAATTTAAATTTTACTAATATTTGTCACAATAGTAATAATTAAGAAAAAACTGAAAATATTTTTTTTTCAAGGTAGGTGGCTGTGACTTCATATTTGAACATAATTTTTACTTCTAAACAACATTTCACAATAAAATTTATCGATAATAATGAAAATAAAGGTACTTTACTCTTATCACAAATTCATATATTCTGAATCGCTCGGTTATGACACCCAAATTTACATATTTGACGGTTGCAGGTTTAGTTTGATACCAGCCGCCAACTTTTATAAAGAATAAAATTTTCTGAGAAATACAATAAAATTTTTTTCCATGTGGTGCGGACTTTCGTGGACACACTGTATAATAAAACCTATTTTTCCTAATATCATCAGCAGCCCGGCTAATAAGAATACCTTTTTTGTTTCTTATCACAATCTTATCTCAAATGTACCTTCTGCAGCAACATTGTACACTACATCCTGTAAACGAAAGGAGAAAAATAAATAATTGATCTATCAACTCGTAACCTTTAAACATGTAATCGTTAATAAATATTTTTGTTTGATACTCTTTGATATGTTTACCTTTGGGCGTTTCGTATTATTTATAACGGATATAGTAGGTATATTTAAAACAATAATTTTAGATCAACAGGAGCATTTTTGTGTTTTGTGATCATTTTACCCTTCTTTTGCTTAATCACCTTTAAATATTGCATTCTCCTACTAATTTATTACAGACATTACGAAGTTTTAATTGTGATCAAAACGCGTCCCCAACTTTACAGTCAATTAAAACCTAAAGAAAGCCGAAGATACTTTTAATTTTATTGTTGGGAACCGACGCTTTTGGGGTTTGGTGAATCAGTTTCCGCTTTATAATGCTGTTTGTTTACGGCAGTAATTTCAGTTCTGTGCCCCTGGAGGTTTTACGACGGGGGGGAAGGGGAGACTGGGGAATGATGGCGAATGCCGTGGCCGAAAATGAAAAACGCACGGAAGCTAACGATCAAACTTTCGGGGCAGCGCGGTAATGGCGGGGGCAATAACTCAAATGACCGACGAAATAAACAAAGCCCGACCGCCGCATTTATTGTGGAAAAGGAAAATGCCGACCAGGTGTCCCTCTATATAAAACCTGGGGCAGTAAAACAGCATCCGGTGGCGTTGTGATATCGCTCAAATCGATCCAGTGTTGCCAAGTGGGAAGACTTTTCGGTAAACGGACTTTTTTCTTGACGAAAGGAAGGAGTTCGAAATGAATAATGAATGACAACAGAATACAACAACATGATCTAAGTGACTAATCAAAGCATTTTTTCAGCTTTTCCAAGTTGGCTATCGAAAATGTGAATGTATCACAAGTTTTGCAGACTGTAGAACAAATTCGGCAGCATAGATAACAGTAAACGCCAGACAAGAAGTTGCATTATATGCCACACAGCGGCGTTGTTTGTCGTTTATAGGAAAATAACGACGACATAAAACAAGTCGTAGTTAAGCAGTGGATTCACATTAGCAAACTTCCCCTTTTACTTTGCACTTACTATAAACAACAAACAGGTAGTGCATTTAACTTCTAGACACCCTGTCAAAACTTTAACACATCATCTATCCCAAAATGTGAAGATTGTTTCCATCTTTTACACTTTGTGTTCGATACAAATATGAAGTTCTTTCCTTTATTTTGAATTACTCTGTATTATACTATATGGTTGGGAATGCAGTCGGATAGTGGTAACGATTTCTGTCATGATCTCTCTAAAATATTCATCTTAAGCTGTCTCGAATGTATGCTCGAATGAGGAGTATACTCACAAAGGACTTCCTATTCCTATTCGTTGGATATGACTGACAGTTCTTCTTTTTGACCCCAATTCAGTTTTCTTCGTTACCATGCGGGTTTTGGGTCACCTCAGTGCCTGTTTTGTTGTTTCCAACTGATGATATCGATGCGCCTTCTTAGTTCTTCTCTGCAAGTCTGGATTACAATTGACATTGACAAAAATTGTTCAAAATCTCACTGATTAGTTTCTGAAAGGTGATAAAATGGTGTACCACCAAAAAGTTAACTGCATGCTGTCCCACATATGACTCAAACGAATTTTTGGACATAACTTTCAGTAACACAAATATAATGCCTTTACATAACAGACCAAAGAATAGACTACATACCAATAATTATTCAGAAACTAAATATGCGTTGTATTAAGCAAAACTACCACCATGCAATTTTGAGGTCGTACAACTTGTAGACTTAGAAAAGAATAATTTGGTGTATACAGGGTTCTGCACTCAGCTTCCGTCTTGTGTAGCTCAGTTACTAATTAACCTAAGAGTTTAACATTTTGCAGGCTTACCCTGTACTTCAATGTACATTTCAAGAAATTATTTTTGATTATACAGGGTGTCCCAAAAATGTGCATTTCATAAAATATAACGCAGAGAAGTATTTTAGATTTGAGTGTACTTAGTTAAGTAGTTGTTCAATCGCCAAATTTGCTGCAAAATTTACCTATAGCGGTAAGCGCGGAAATATGGCTGCAACATGATGGAGCTCCAGCACAATACTCGTTACATATCAGGGACCAGCTCAACGAAATCTTCCCAAATCGGTGGATTGGAAGAGGAGGACCAGTTGCTTGGCCTCCTCGATCAACGGACTTAACGAAACTGGGGGGCTACGTTAAGGACATCGTTTATGCTGAACCTCCAACAACACCAGAAAACATGCAAGAAAGAATCCGGGGCGCATTTCAAACTATTACGCCCGACGTATTAAGAGCAGTGGCGAGGTCATACTCGTCTTCGTTTGTGCCTCGAAGAGCACGGAAGACATTTCGAACAACTACTTAATTAAGTACACTCAAATCTAAAATACTTCTCTGCGTTATATTTGCGAAACGTTGAAAAATTACTTTTTGGCATATAACTTTTAAAATATTGGGAATTGTGATGGGGTTGTATATAGAAACAATGTTTATTTTTTAATTCTGCATCGTTTCACCTAAAAAATGTATGGGTTCCAATTTAAAATAAGAACAATAACACAATTTGAAGTTTGACAAGTTTGACACTAGGTTTTGGTCATCCTGTATAATTTGGATCAATGACACTTGGTTAACGAGACTACTAGATCTAACTTAATAAGCACGTCGCAAAATTTTATTAACGAGGTGCAATTTGTGGTTTATATTGATCTTTAAAGCCAACGATGCAAAATCAATTTTCTTTGGTTTTTATTTTTTTGCGCTGCAGTCACTAAACCGATTTCAATAAAATTTTGGTGTCATGTAGGCAACCATTAAAGGCTTCAATATGTGTAAAAAAATATATAGCATGCAATTTAAAAAAATATATTACCATGGTATTTTTGGGACACCCTGTACAATCAAAAATTATTTCTTGAAATGTACCTTGAAGTACAGGGTAAGCCTGCAAAATGTCAAACTCTTAGCTTAATTAGTAACTGAGCTACTAGAAGACGGGGGCTGAGTTGCAGGACCCTGTATATGACACACCATACGATGAAGGGATATATTAATTCAATTTATTACTATTTATTATTTATAAGATAAGATGTAGATCCATTTTGCAAAACTTGGTATTAAAACAATGTAACCTCTTTATTGCAAAATTATTTATTTATTTACTTCATACATGTTTCGCCTTTCGGCATCATCAGTGAAATCTGCAAATCGTACACAATTAGGATAATAAATAAACGGGAGACAACAAACTTACAGTCCTATTACTGTAAAACAACCAAACAGTGGAGCGTGGGCAGACACCAAAAAATATTGAAGAACAAAAATAAACCATAGCAATCAACATAGGTTCTAAAAAAACGGATTTGAGCCATGATAACAAATATTCCAGAATACGTTGTATTTGCCGCAAGTGTTTCAAAATATATATTCGGGACGCTTTTTAATTTCAATTTCATGTTTTTCTTGTAAATTTAGTAGTCCCAATAAATGCAAGTTCCGATGATTGAGTACTCCATTGTCACTTGGCGCCTGTCTACCTTAAAGAGGACACACAAAATTGTTCATGATGGGTGTTTTGAAATGAAACCCTCCGAACAAATGTCTCATTTGGGGGGGAAAAGTAAAGTCACGTAAAATAACAAATACACATTGAATTTTAAATTTCTCGAAATTCGATCTAAGAAATCTGCTATTATGGAAGGAGCTTGGAATAGCGGTTACTAATAATCTGCCGATTTAGTAACTACGGTTTAAATTTATCTGTAATAACGAAGAACGGCCATAATTCGTTGTATACTACTGACGAAATGTACAACTAAAGATTTTCACATTTCAAACATTGGTGACAGGAAATCGATCGCGCGTGACTCAATCTGCCCTTAGCGTCTCTGGTTTCGTCAATTCGCTGACAAACAAAAGCGCAAAGTGCGTCCTGTCACGCTCTTTTTCGGCACACGACATCTGAACTTCCTGCTGCGGTAACATTACGCGTGCCTCGGGTCGTTTTCGGTCGTTTTTAAGTTCCAGAACTACCGCGATAAGGCCAAATTTATTATGTTACGGCTATCTGGTATATGGCGCACGAAATTGCTAACGAAATGCGCCCTACGCCTAATTTATGCGCCACTTTTAATATTATTATGTGATGTTTTGAGGTTATTATTTTGTGGTGCAAATACGAAAAGTGTAACGTTTGTAAATATGTTATACTGGCGCTTTTTGTCGTTGATATGAACACATTAGCGCGTAAAAACGCTAAGGTATTCAAACTATTTGCTTCATGAATAAACAATAAACATATGTATATGAGGTGCTTTTATATAGTGTGCTAACATGAAGTATGGCACTCAGAATAATAATAAATTTACCCGCAATTGTATAATTAAAATATTAATTAAGGAAAGTAAGCAGTTATAACCACTGACGTCATGGAAGTTATCCGCTGTTTACTGTTAATCAGACAAATAAGATAACAACATCTTAATTTATAAAGGTAATACACGAGATAAAAATGAAGCTAAACGAATATATGTGTATGAGAATCAACGTTTCCACCACACACAGAAAAGTGATTATTTGGAACGAGAAAACATAATTTCTTGAATTTATTGACTAGATTCAAATGCCGATTTACTTGGATGTAGAAAGTTAGGTATATACAAGAAATGCCACATACTCAATATAAGTAAAATAATTTCTCAGATAATGGCTGTCAACAAATAAATTCTTTCTTTACAAGAACCAATATTGTATTGAAAGAAGTAATTGCATTTTTCGTCCCAAAAATGTTAATTTCTCCAACGAAGTAATAGTAAATCCATCCAAGTACGTAGTTACTTGATCCAAGAAAATATAAGACATTTAATATAAGTAAGTATTGTTTACGGAATAAAAACCCACCAATTATTTAACTGAAGTGATTCTCACTTCTTTCAAGTAATCCCTTTCTCTGGAATTAATATGCGCACCGAGATTTTGTCAAGGCTCTCAAGGTGCTGGCGCCTTAAAGGAGCCTAACCTAGTACGAAAACAACAACGAAGTACCCGTAGGGGATGTGCCTTGTGATTAGTGTACAATAATCGTTTCAACACGGAATAGTTTGATGTAACGCACGCAACAGTTTAGAACGAGTAAGTAAATATAACATACCTATCTTGTTAATTAGCAATAGAAAACGTATTTGTGCCAAATCTTTAAAATTCTTACATTAAGTAGCTAAAAATATTTACCGGGAATAAAAATATACACTTCATTGAAGACTGTTTACTTACTTCATCAGAGTAACCACTTTCTTAAATCTAGTAATTATTCCAAGAAATAAAATTTCTGGTTGAAGTCAATAATCTCTCGCGTATATACGAACCTACCAACTACTTCAGCCAAGTAATTCTCTCTTCGTTCGAGAGATCACTTTTCTGTGTGCAGTTTTCGATTATTCAAAAGAAGTAAAACTCAACATTTTAATTATATTTTTTACTGAAAAGAGTTTTAATTTAAACATAGTTCCAGAATTCCATTACGAAGAACTAATTATTTTGAGGGTTTTGTACCAGATTTCTTGGCAGTCGAGTTTATATAAGTGACGAATTTCTGGAAAATCGTCGTTTTCAATTGCTCGCAAGTAGACTACATATTCATTAAATCCGCCACCTAGACAGAAGTGAGCCCTATATTTTATGTATTATAGCAAGGTTCAAAGTTTACTCTAACTTATAGTCTGAATGTAAACACACAAATAATGTTAATAGTCGTGGTATATTTGGCCTATATCCCTTTCTAGCGCAACCTTGTGCGTTTCCTTCCTGGATTATTCATTCGCATCTCTTTACTTCTTCACTCATCTTCTTTCCCCATGTATACAATTTTTTTTAACATACTAAGAAGGCTCCATTAAATAAAATTTTTTCTGTTCTCCCGTTTATATTAAAATAATATAATACATGGTGTTAAAAAGTAGATAATTAGAGAGATGGGAAATATGATACCAGCTGTAGAAATTGCATTGTGAAAGTAAGTTAGGTAGTGTCATAGACTAGCCCTTTAAAAACCAGATGACAACTTTTTCTAAGACGTTCCAGGTGATAGTTATTTGGTTTTAAAAGAGCCATCCTATGATAGCTAACACGACTACATTCCGTATGGTAAAATCTCAAAGTCGAATTCATTGCCTTTCTGCAGCTTGCAATCGATGTGTTTCCAGATTTCCAGAAGAGTTATCCATGTTCAGTTATACAGCCAAGTTGGTCGACTTACTACTGTGGCCCCTCGGTATAACTGGTACAACTGATATAAAAATCGAGATTTTTGAGAAGAAATTATAAAACTTGTTACAAACCAGGAGTGATGAAAAAAAACCTAATTAAAAAATTTTCCTCAGCATCAAACTGAAGCATCACATAATAATCATTTTATAAAAAATAATTAAAATGACATTACAGAATTTTCCTTTCTGCCTCACAGTGCATCGCCGTATTTATTTATATTCGCAGCCATCAACGTACAAACAACAACTGCTAAAACAAAATTATAATCCCTAAAATTTTAAGCGGCTATTTTGAGAATTTAAAAGAATGATACGTAGTATGCGTAAGTAAATACGGTTTCAATATATTATGCACGCTTACCCCAGTGCCGGGTTTGTAGAAAAAACTGGTCGAGCGACGAAGTGTCAGGTAAACACCTCTAGTCTCTACGCGTATTCAGTTGATCTTTGCTGCGGTACTGAATACGTTTTACATCGGTAAGGTTTTGTTTCTCAATTTACCGCTAATTATTGCTATTTTTACTAGCATACGGAGGTGTCATTCGTGTTCTTGTGACGTGAACTATTGTGTCGTGAAAGTGTTCCTAGCTCTTCGAACTAATTCGACATGATGGGTTCATTCCCGATCATAATCATACTATTTTCACTGCTGCTGTAAATGTATCGTTCAATTACCAAATTTTGATAGCATAATTTGTGGAAATATTATGTGGGTCTGTGTGTAGACGAACATATCCATAACTTTCGAGGAACGATGAAGAAAAGTGCTGGGAGAATACTAAGGTAATTAATTCATTTACAAAATAATCAATTTTCAGGTTTTCCACAAATTCTTTCATTTTCTGAATACTAACAACTAGCACATGTTTAGTAATTAGTCAGAAATGATCAACTTTGCCTAACGGCACAACTCCGAAACTATTTTTTTAATGATTCTGGTCGAATGTAAAAGCCCCTTAAAAGGGTATTTTTTATCGCTGTATCAAATTTTTCGGCAGACTACGTTCACGAATTTGATTAATTGTACAGGTTCTCCCACGCTAGAAACAAGTACATTAATGGCCGAAGAAATCGAAATATACTTGTCTTCCATATATAAATGTTGCAGATAATTAATTGCCTAAAAATATTTACGTGCTTACAGGGTGTCTCACAACAACGTACTACACAAACTTATGTTTTTTTTTAACTGAGACTATGTTATTCCAGTTTTTGATTAAGATTTTTATCCTAATTGTTTTAACTTGTATTAGGCTATTATCAATTGTTTGTGAGATATTATGAAATCAATGTTAAAAATGTGCCTTTTTCAAAAAATCATACTTTGGATAGTAAAAGTAGCGCGCTAATATGACTTATCCCGAATAACTGGAGTTTTGCTATATGTTAAATAACTTAAGAATTTTTAATGGAACACATGTAATATTGACATACTTCGAATGATCGATAAATCAGTTTTGCAAAAATGTCTGTTTAGAGACTTTAGGGTAAACGCAATTTCAGTTTAACTACGCTAACAAGTAAGATTATTATGACAACCACCCCCCCCCCACCGTAAAATATATAAAAAATGGAGTGAACCGATTTTGCCCATTCACGAACTTGTCCTTACTTTTTAAGAGATAAGCTTATATACCAAATTTCAGATCAATTCAAAATTAAGGCAGTTGTCGTGATGGACAGACGGACATAGCTAAATCGATTCAGTTTTCAATGCTGATCAAAAATATATACATACATACAAGTCTATACCTGCCACGCTTCCTTAAGGGTGTTACAAATGTTGGGACAAAGTCAATATACCATACAAAAGTAAATATAGGGTATAAAAAATATATTTTGAATGATTAGATTGAAAATGGACAAGCTTTCAGGGAGAAATTTCAAAAGTGATATAATACCGCAACGGACATAAACATAGAGTTTTTTGAGAAGGTGTTAGAAGTGATAAAAAACTGGAGTGATGAAAAATCTTTGAAGATTAAACAATAATGAATTTCCCAAATTTAGACTTGTACTGACTTTGCCTGTTTTAGTTGCTACGCCTTTTTTATCGCCGCGGATGAAAATTTGCACCACGTATATGGGCGCAGTTCTTTACAAACCATGTGTTTCATAACGGCGGATAAAAATTCGCTGAAGGGAAAAGACAAGTGGCGCCTGGGCTAAGAGCAATAGAAACTTTTCCAATTTGAAAATGACGTAAATGGGCCAAACTTAATAGAATACTTAGGGCAATTATTTCAGTACTGTACTACACATGTACTGTCCTAAAGCAAAACATAGAAAACTTCATCGAACAACTTTGGCTTAGTGTTGGGGTGGGTGGTGGTGAGTTTGCGGTGGGAGTTGTATATCGCCCAGATAGACACTATGATCAGTTTATGCAGCAGTTTGAGGATACGTTAGCTCAGATAATACCATTCTGTGACGAATTTTTCTGTCTGGGTGATTTCAATATCGATACGTTACATGCTATTAATTATAAATGGCACTATAAATGGAACTTAGTGAATATGGTGTCATGGATGTTCATGATATGTCAGACCACTCGCTGGTTCATTGTACTTTTCCCATTGATTCCAGTTGTACTCCAGCCGTTACGCGCGCCTTCAGAAATCTGAAAAATATATACATGGATGGTTTTCTTTTGGATTTGTATTCTGTACCCTGGTACTATATGTTCGAAATGACAGACGTTAATGACAAGTTAGAATTTCTTACTACTAATTTAAACAGTATCTTTGATGAATATGCTCCCCTCGGGACTCATAAGTTTAATAAACCACCCACCCCTTGGCTAACTGATAATATAAAATTATTAATTTCATTGAGTGGTAAAGCTCTAAGTAAATACAAGAGAACACAGAATCCTTTACATTGGCAATATTACAAAGACATTAGAAACTATACAACATTTGCGGTGCGCCAGGAGAAGAAGCAATTTGTAGAACATTCATTTCGTGATAAAAATTGTAAGCAGATATGGATCTCTATTAAGAATCTTGGTATCTCTCGACAGAAAAACCGTGTTACTCTTCCCCCTGAACTCTGTGATCCTGCTGTAATTAACGATTACTTTCTGTCAGTACAGCATGATAATGCGGTAGATCCGGATCTGTATAGGTTTTACACTAATAACTTAAAAAATAACATACCAGAGCCGCTACAGTTCCAAGAGGTGAGTGATGGGGACGTTGCAGATATGATACGGCACATTACGTCTGCTGCGGTTGGGGTGGATGGTCTGAGCATTCGTATGGTCAAATTATGTGGTCAGTTTATAATTCCTTACATTCGGCATATTGTAAATAGTTGCATAACAACGCAAACAGTACCAGACCTGTAGAAGACTTCCCTTGTGAAACCCATTCCAAAGGTAAAAAATCCAGGTAGCCTAAGTGAATTGCGACCAATAAGCATCTTGCCTGCTCTCTCTAAGGTGCTTGAGAGGGTTATGGCCACACAACTTCGTGAACACTTAGTATACTACAGCATTTTGCCGCCAACTCAGTCGGGATTTCGGCCGGGTTATGGCTGCCCTGTGGCGCTTTTGAGTATTGTCGACGATATAATCCAGGCTACCGATCAAGGTAAGATTACAGTTTTGGGGCTACTAGACTACTCGAAGGCTTTTGACACTCTGAATCACGGTTTGTTGCTTGCCATTTTACACCATATAGGTTTACACACACATAATAGTATCAAGCTATTTTCTTCATACTTAACTAATCGCAAACAATGTGTTGTGGCGGGTGACAAACAATCTGACTGTGTGACGGTGACTTCGGGGGTGCCTCAGGGTTCCATACTTGGGCCATTATTGTATACAATTTACACATGTTGCCTCTACAATTCTTTGAGCAGTTGTAGATATCACGTATATGCCGATGACACACAGATTTGCCACAGTTTCTTTCAAAGAAGACCGTAGAAAAGGCGAGAGATTGTGTTGAAATTAACATTAACGGTGTTGGGTTGGAGGTGGAGGAGTCGGTAGAGAGTCTTGGATTGATACTGAATTCGCAGTTGCGATTTACGCAGCATATAAGAAGGGCCCTGCAAAGATCTTACAGTACTCTTAAAATGCTGTATGCGAATAGGACAATGCTGAATTGAATTCGGAAGTAAGGAAAACGTTGTGTGAGTCTCTCATACTTTCTAATCTAAATTACTGCGATATTGTATATGGATCATGCATCGATTCAGATACCGGACGACGTATACAGGTTCTTCAGAACTCTTGTGTGCGCTTTATGTACAACATAAGACGACGGCAGAGAGTCTCGCATGCATGGGATGAGGCTGGGTGGTTAAGCATGGAGAAGCGTCGATTTCTTCATGCTGCGTGTACCTATCACAGCATTATTGTGTCAGAAACGCCCCCATATTTATATAATAAAATAAAGTTTAGAAGTGATATTCATAATATTAATATTAGAAGGAAGGACACACTAACAATATCAAGACATAAGCTGACTCTGTTCAAAAAGTCCTATACGTAAGTATAGGACTGTAAAGTATTGCAAGAATATATAATAAGATTCCATCTCACTTAAAGATATCGAGCAGAGAAAGTTTTAGGAGGCGATTGAAATGTATGTTGTGCTTGGGTGATATCATTATTTAACTAAGTATGAACGACGGCATTTTTATTGTTTACTAGGAGTGCAGGGTGCGAGGGCGGTGGGGTTTGTGTAGGATTGACGACAGGCTATCACAATTACACATAATTTATTTTATTTCATTTGGTGGCTGTTAGAATAGGTTTAAGTTGTTTAGGGTTGTAAGGAAGAACAGACGGTCATACTTGTAGAGCCGGTCTGATTGCAATCCTATTGATCAGACTAATATTTGTTGTTGCATTGACTGCTGGTTATGCATAAGAAATAACCAGTAATAATTCCTAATGAGTGTAGGTACTTATGTTAGTTGAATGCTGTATGTTGTATGATATTACTGATCAATAAATAAATTCTTATTCTTATTCTTAAAGGCGATTGCACAGTCAAATAAAAATGACAAACTTCCAGAGAAATTTAAAAAATTAAACCTGTTCCTTAGAAATAAATATACAGTATATCTCCACGGATTGAGGTACACAGAGAAAAGAAATTTTTATTGTGATTTTTCGAGGATGCCAACTCCTAGTTGTGGGTTATTCCGCAGCAACGTAACACTCGTCACGCGCGCGCCCGTTTAGCGACTATACAAAAGCAATGGGGGCTTTTATTACTATTTTATTGCAAAATTATAATAAAAAGACGACTCATCTTCTAGAATTGTCGTAGATAGACTGATAACTTTTATGAAAAACCTTTTTAAATAGCCGTGACGGTCGTTACCAGCACAGCGATCTCTTGGTTTTGGCAACCTAAAATTAAAAATTCGCGGAATGACCCTAGTGTAAAGTTTCTATTCTAATAAAGTTAATAAATAATTCTAGGTTTTAAAGGAAAGTTGCTATCGACTGCGTGTTTGTTCAAAAGTAAATAAAACGCTCATTCAGGCTTCGGTTTTTTGGTCCTTTATTTAAAACATTGCCGACGTTTCGCTGATCAGGACTCTCGTCAAGGAAACATGAATAACAAATAGGTACATCAAACGAAAACAATTTTGACAAAACTCTCCATACCAAAACTCTCCAATACACCACCAATCCTTGTCGATTATATAAAAATTGAAAACTATTTTCGCTTGTGGAAATGGCCGATCTCTGCGGAATTCTAGGTGACATAGAATTCACACAAGAAAAATATCACGCGCCGAGCCTGACTATCATCATTTGTGGTTTTGATAATAAAATGTTTTCCAATTATTGTAATATATTTCACTTTAATACGAAACAAACTACAAGTTTTTATTTAGTTCAGTTTAATATGGAGACCAAACAAGAATAAAAGAAAAACAACGCGCTAGTCCAATTTTGCCCAATATTGGAAAGTTACGGAGAAGCAAAAAAGTTCCGAACTAAAATTAAATTATTCCGGCTCGTCATAAATCGACCGTGAGCGTAAATTTAAATGCGTTACTTTTTAGGGATGTAAAATACCCCGCTACTCTTGAGGCCTCCGCCACTGAAGTTTAAATCAGTTTCGGAACTATTTAATTGAATTTCGGATGTAAATTCTGGTCGTATATGCCTTATTACATTCCACGTCACATCGAACGCCATCTCGCGGGCAAAAATGAACGCCGAAAAAGCTTCTTGCCGCTCGGATATGTCGCCTTGCCGAAGAGGTTACAGCAGCGTAGCCGCGTAGTTTATTAGCGCGACTGTAACTTCCGGAATGTGAAATTAATTCCGGGTGTTCTCAGACAATTACCAGTACCGGTGGGAGATAAGACACCGGGTCGGAAGTTCAGTTTCTCCCTTCGCTGATCCGAAATTAGATTCCGCTTTTCTTGGTTTTAAAATTGAGATTTGCTTAAAGCAATATTTTCATCTGCATGCAGTTTACTAACTGCAACTTGTACTTTGAAGAAGTTGTTTTTAAGTTTAAATATGGCCAGGTGCAAAATAAACGGGAGTTCTAATTAATATTAATAAAATATTTATCAAAATTAATATATTAAAATATGTGTGTTTATTGATTTTAATATATTTGGATCCGATAATTTATTAAAATGTACAAAACTCGTGTTTTGGCATTTATTTTCCCGACAAAATTTTGCCTTAAGTCCATATTTGTCGATATTTTGATCAATAAAAAGCAGACTATTGAGAATAGATGTGGCGTTTTGTCAGAATATTTTGAGACCCTGAGAAGTGCTGAAAACCACTTGCTCTGTTATATCCTTCTATTTCAGAAAAAAAATGCATTGCATGAATTTCTTACACAATTTAAAATAGCCCAATTTGCGTCTGCGGCGATTTTTATTTTCCAAAATATCATCACAAACCACCAAACACCAAAAATCACTCAGGAAACTGCGGCTCCCAAAATTATTTTTTCAAATTGGAGGTCGCATGTTCATAGTCGTAAGTGACCAGTAATTTGTGGTCAGTGGGGGTCGGTGGGGGTATAGATAAGTTAAGGCGATGCTATCGGATGGTATTGAAGGTCATAGACATTGTACTCTCAAGATCAGAGGTGCCAACACAAAGCTACGGTCTGGTTATTCTGTGCCCCAATTGTGAATAAGAAACTGTGAAAAAGCAAAAAAGTATGTAAGTTCATTAAAATGAATAAAGAAAAATTATTTTTTATTATGTTTTAACACAATTTCTTTAATTTGAATTAAATCAATTAATTAATTTTAATTAGTTTGACAATAGGTAGCAACCACTAAATATTATTGTAAAATTATGAAAAGAATACTGTAATTGTTTCGCAGATCATAAACCATCTGTAAAAGTGAGAATTTCAATTTACTGAGTTGTCATTAGTATCTCTCTTCATTTTAAATATTTAAAGTTCTGTTTTAAGTTCAATGTTGTAACCTTCATTTTAACCTACTTAGAAAATTCTTGGACAGTATAAAAGATACTATATTTTTGACGTATTTTGACAATTCTTTCAAAATGTGACGTGATAGAGTTTAAGTACCAGTGGGTACAAATGAAAGCTTAAACCTTGAAATTCATTCTAAGGAAATACTGCGTCATTTCTTTGACGTGGCAATAGGGTATTTGACTATTTTTGGAAAACCATCTTAATGTGTTTATTCCTTCACTGTACGTTGTAAATGCATTATTTTTTGTAATTATTTCCTCAATATTTCATAAAAATCAGCGTTAAAAATTGAATCACAAAAAGTCCCGCCAAAACGATACTTTCTGTTGCGTGACGTCACCGGCTAGTGATGTCAAGATGTCAAGATGATGTGATGTCAAGATGTCAAATCGGCCCATATGGTCTGTCAGCATCGGCATCGTCGCCGTTTGGTAATTGTGTTGTATGATGTGTTGTTTTCACAATTTCTACATACAAATTGGTTATAAATGGTGTATAAATCCACAATGCAGAGATACGTCAAGAAAAACTCCGGATAAACTATTTGTAGCTGTTCCGCAAGATTTGAAACTGCGAAGAAAGTGGTTGGCTCGTAGAAATCCAAATGAAATAAATAGCCGCCAATACAAGTGTTTTCTGTTGTGAAGATTACTTCGACATAAGTAAAACTGACTAGAATAAGTTATCTATCGTATTTTCGAAAGGTATTATCTGATCTGACAGCTGAAGGTTAGGGCTATCCTAACCTACAAAGTTATGCTTACATGACGCTTTCGTGCTATTAAATTCAAACGGGAGAAGCATAAAAGCGCGTTCGGATAACCCGGTATTGTACGGTGAGAATGACGCGCTGCATAATAGGCGGACTAACGTCATACGGCGTTTATCTGCATATAAGAGAGAGACAGCCGACCCAAGTTATCTGAGCATTGCTCTCCCCATACCATACCCTGACAAACCGAACGCGCTCTAAGGCGGACTAACGAATGACATCACTGGAGAGTGACCCAATTACAGAGCGTTTTCAATCACGTGATAGGACCTGAATAAAATTCAATTTTAATTTTGGTTTTTCATAGAAATAAAGCATTTTTCTTTTGAAAAGTAATAACAAATAGTTTTCTTAAACTGTAATCTATTAGGATGACTATAATACATGCCATATTTTTAATACAGTCAAATACCCTATTCATTTCTATACCAAACACTGGACCAAGATTCGCTTGGGCTGGATTAAATTAAAAAAAATCATGAACCATTTCACAGTGTAAGCCCATGATTTTTCGCTTCATAACTTCAATATTTTACGCTTAAGCAATAATTACTAAATGAAATTAAGTAAGCTTGAACATCAAAACTTTGAAGATAAGTATTTTTGATTTCATGACTGTCAAATACGGGCCCAAATTGCTATGTATTGTACTACTTTTGACTAGGAGCAAGTATATTAATGAAAATTGTTGTGATAGTTTAGAAAAAACTATTTGCAATGGAAACTAACCACAAGTGATATAGGATGCAAAAGAACACATGAAACAAACGGTAAAGTCAAGGGTGTCTGAAAAAAACATATTTTTTTCTAAATCGCGGGTTCCAAATCACGTAATCACGATAAATAATTAAAACTAAATTCATAGATAAAACCTTTTTATTTTTTATGTTATGTTGTGTTTTTATGTTCTATTTTGGAACGTCATTTGCATAAAATAACAATGTATACCAAAAGAAATACGTTATATAATCTTTTATTACTTTTATATACTTTCCAGTGTGCAATACCACATCAGAAAACCACTGTAAAAATTTCATATCCACAACGCGTATTAACGCTAGGATTTCGAATCTACGGTACACTTCCGGTAGACTACATCGTTAAACAATGCAGAATTTGTGATTCACATTCAACGGAAAGTGGTATACCAAAAGCAATTAAACTCTCGATTTTGTTCATCGTTGGCCAGGATAGTCACTTTTAGTCTGTCAGGATAGTCAGCTTTTACGAACCGACTTCAAATAAAAAACCTTCTTTGTTGCGTTTGCCGGTAATCAGAATGCCCTATGAAGGTGTTCCCACATCAAAAACTTGTGTTTTATATTAGGTTCTTAAAAAGTTGCTTTGGACACGTTCAGAGTCTATCAACTTCCTAGTTCATTTTTTGATCGATCAGGTCGATTTTCTTACTCAGCCATAGTTCTGTATAAAAAAATTAAAGTTAAGAAATAATAAGGACCACCCTAAGTTACAAAAAAACGTTGAAACATTCTTCCCATGCGTCTTCTCTTCTCATACATCAACCGAAGTGTTCGTCTAATGTCCGTTATCGCTCGTGTCTTATGTGATCCCTACTGACGTTATAAGTAAGAGCTACATTGCAGCTAATTGGTATTCGCAAGTTATCTTTAATATAATCTATCTTATAAAACACCCGACGAGAAGTTATCGAGCGGCATTAAATCTGGTGATTGGGGCACTTTCGATAAGACCACGGATTCCAAATCATTTATTAGGCAGCATGTCAATAAGGGTATGACAAGGTAACAAAAGATTAGGTTTGTTGATCCCTCCTTTGTACTTGTTTCTCATGTAATAAGCGGATCTTCATTATCACAGTAGAATACTTAAATTCAGGAAATAGATAGAAATAGATATACTTGAAATAACATGATGGTCTTATTTATAGTATTGTAAACAAGTTTTGCGAGAGACAACTCAAATTATAACACTGTTATGATAAAAACAAAATTACCTCCGCTTATATCTAAAATTTGCCACTAAATTTCCAAACTTCACCTGTATAATTAAGAACGCTTTGCATAATGTGTCGAGAGGGATACGTATTATTCATGCAAATGCGTCAGACAATGCAGTTTGCGCACGGCACAGGGCACATTAAAGTACATTTTGTCCTGCAGGAGTAGGCGAAGTGAACAGCGGTGAATAGACGCGACGCCGACAACGGCGGAGGCGCTTAAAACCGCTTAAAAATGTTTCTGACTCGCGGTACTACAATGCCAGGACGATTAAAATTAATTTTTGCCGAACAATGGAAAAGTTGGAACGCGCGCAGGTTATTCCCTGCAGTCCTGTGGACGCTGTTACCTGAGATGAAACATTAACTTTTGACGCCATTGTACTGCTTCGAGTAGTTATGGTGTGAAAAGAAAATTGAAATAAAAAGGACTCGTTCTCCGAAAATTATTCAAAAGCTACAGAATTATGGGGTACATAACTCAAGTCGAGGTAAAAATGACTGCTTTCGGGAATATTTTTATGGAATAAATCAATTACATGATATTTGTTGGCACTTTAAGGACGAGTAATAAAAGTTTCCCTTTTCTTTTTAATTATTTATTATTCATCTAGGAAAACATTGACTTATGGTCGGCATGAGTTCGTCTGTCTAGAATCTAGATCTTAAAAATCCAGTAAGACTGGTGTAAAATATTATTGTCGTTATAGGTTGCCGTTGAAAATATTTGAGTTTCCACAAATTTACCTATTTATGACATTTTGAAAATAAAGCGCACATTTTATAACGTGTTTAAACTTTTTCAACGGAAACCGTATCATATTCTCGTAAACATAAACGTAGTGAATGTTTGTATTGAACTTACGATTAATCAGCAATTCCAGGTTATCCTTATATCTTCTTAATTAAATGTAATATTTTGATTTTGAATATTTCCCTTTTTTAAAATTTTATAAAAGTATACACAATAGTAATAATTAATAAAAAAATTGGTGCATTCCCTTTATTCAAAGTAATGCCTCAATTCTGTCGTCTTAAACAATTCTAATGTTGTATGTACAGAAAAAGTGATTGTTTCTTATCATATTTTCTTATTTTAAAGAAGTTTCTAGATGATTGGTTTTATTTTTAGTTAACAATAGTATTTTATGAACATCGGGAAAATTATGGTAATTGTGGTTTGTGAAAGGACAGGGAATAGCTGTTTTCGATAAATTTCGTTGCGCAAAAAACAAATAAAGACTAAAATAGTATATAGTGTACCAAGCCGAGAAATTGATTATTTTGCGGGCCGTGAGAAGAGCTGCACAGGAGAGCATAGCGAGCCTGGGCACTTCTTCAGGCCCGGAAAATCACTTTCTAGGCGCGGTGCACACATAGTTTTTTATCCTACACAACAATATCGTAATAAAATCACCTGTTTCTAAAGACTAATCACGGACATATTGGCTTTTGACGAATAAACAACGTTGACGTTTTAATTGCAAACGTCAAACCGAATCGAAAGCTGTTTTGATTGGACATCCATTTGGTCGCCATCTGTTGGGAATATTGTGTACAATTATTTTCGTGGCAAGCGCTGAAAAGTGTTCATTACAGTCCTGGCGAGCATATAGCATCTTTCGTGTCTCCATAGTGACGCCAAAATAACATTTACGCATAGTGTAGAATAAAAAAATATTACGCGAGTCCGTTTTTTCACCAGATGGATTACGTGACGTCATGCACTGATGGAAAGGAGTAGGGGGATAGATTGTGGTCTGATGGATAAAATTTATGTTGGAAATCCTGACGACCTGATGGAATAAACCGGTGAGCGTGCATTTTATTGGTGGCAGTGACAGTGTCTGAAAGAAGCCAACACCAAGTTAACCTTCAAATTTAAAGTATTTACCGGGCAGTAGTACTGTGTACAAATAAAACAAAAATACTGTGTTATTCATAAAAATATGTATATTTATATTTTTGAAAATTATACAAGATACAATAAAAGAAAAACTAAAAAAACAACTTAAAATAATTCAGACTCAAATATGATATTGCAAGAGTAACGTAACTTAACAATAACGATTTAAATAAAAAACCAGTACGTAGGCTTTCATGGCCAGAATAATTTATAAAAATAAAATTGTTTCCGGATTATGCCGTGGATCAAAATTCAATATTACTGATGTTAAAGAACCACGTTGCTTGCTTCTTCCGAGTTTACTGAATATATAGTTAGCTCGGAAGAAGCAAGCAATTATCACGCAATCTCGAAGAAATTGATGTCAAAATGTGACAAAGCGAGATGTCAAAACGACCTGATTTTACCAAATTTTACGAAGTTATACCAGAACTCAGATGTTGTATGTGACAAAACCAAAACGCAACAACCTATCGTGGTATAAAACTTTCCGGACTCATGTTCAGCGCAAGTAAATCTGTCGAAAATGTCTATTAACATTTTACCCAAAACGAGAAAATTTATCAAAAACGAAAAACCCTCACGTGATATATTCTATTGTATATTGTGTATAACGTGTTATACACGTGGTAATCAATATATCGTGTGTTCGAATAAATTGGTCGTCAAATTGGCCTGATTACGTTAACTGTTATAAAGATAGCATTACGCAAGATAGGTCTATAATTTGGGACTTGTGCACCCAGTGCACATAGAAACAAAAACCAGAAAAAACGCAACATACCACAAGAAGCGGGGTTGGTTGATTTTTTTAATATACAGTCAAAATAAAGGCATACCAATTTTGTAGTCATTAACTTAAAAAAAAGCTTTATCAATTTGCCAATGATCATTCCAATTTTAAATCAAATGGCTTGTCATAAACTTTGAATTTTGGGTTATTTACAGCATATTGCACCTGTGCAAGTCTGGCTCAGAACGCCGGCCGCTCGTACCACTATGTTCTTCACGTGACGTGAGCAAAACAAAGTATAGTTGTTGGAATGACATGTGCACTTAACCTTACTTTGATGTTTTTATGAGATAAACTAAAAGCAAATCAGATGCCTGCTAAAGGACGAGTTTATTTCGTGAATTACCGTTGAAATTAAAATTATTAATTTCAAATATTAAATTACCACGTAAATAAAAATTAAAAATGGTAAATTACGATGGCATAAATTACCGGGTAATTAAAAATACAAAATGGTAAATTACGGTGGTTTAAATTACCGGGTAATTAAAAATTCCAAATGGTAAATTACGCCTGTTTAAATTACGGGGTAATTAAAAATTCAAAATGTTAAATTACGCTGATTTAAATTACCGGGTAATTCTAAAAATTCAAAATGTTAAATTAAACAGATCACTGTAAGTTATGATTACTACTAATGTTAATAAAAATGTTTGGTAAAACCTTAAATCATCTTTTTGTGGATAACTAGCTATCTCTGATCTTTTGCCTGATTTAATAGTACTAAAACCCAAGCAAAGACTACATAGAAATACTATTTATAGCACTACTACAAAAACAGGAAATAGTATATTTATTAAAAAATGAATTTTGATAATAATTGGCCTCTAATTTCAGAGGTGCATTAACGGATTTGTTGGATTGGTCGCCATTGGCGAAGGGGCTTTCCACTTCTATATTCATTAAATACAAAATATTAGCTCTGTATTTTGTCAATTAATGTCGGATGATTTGGAATAGTAAAAATATAACGTTTGCGGGCAATGGGACTGTCATTGGATGTGTTAACTTTACCCATAGACCCATTTCCATTGGCTAAATGACAACTTGAATAATATTGTCATTGTCTATTAACCTATGATACAGACCTTATAACGAATGGTCAATACGACGACGCACGAGACCGACTATGCACCACGTGGACTGCAGGCAAACGCAAACAACAGTGCACTTGTCGACTTCTTAGGAGTCGTGGGGCGCATTCATGCGTCTACTGATGGAAGGGCTTTGAAATTAATTTATAAATTCCGGTTAATTATCAACGGTAATTAAAATTGTCGGTAAATTTACAACGGTAATTTAAATTGACGGTAAATTACCATCGGTAATTTACGCCGTAAATTACGGTAATTAAAAATCGGTAAATTACCATTAATTACGGTAATTAATTCGGTAATTTACGCGGTAAATTACGCTTTTACATCCCTGCACACGTTACAACGATGAAATAATATACATACCTAAATAAATAAGAAAAATAAGGACATGCCATTAAAAAATAATGATGACCGGAAATTGAATATGATATGAAAATATGTATTTTTATAATTACAAATAGGAAGACGAAAAATCGTGCCCGATTTTTTGTCGCTATTACAGGCTGTACCGAGCCATTATTCTGGGGACAGCTTGTGTAGGTACAGTGAAAAAATCTTTTGGTCTCTCAAGGTCTAAAGCATTTTTTATTATTATATTATCATCATACTATTATAATCATCTACTAACGCTAACGTGGTTTTTGACGGTTCAGGTTCCCTAGCGAAGAGGGTTGGCCGCAGTCCCGAGACCCCTTATGACTCCCCATCGTGTGCGGATTCATACCCCGCCCTCACCTCCCTTCCAACCCCTCTTCCTCAAAAACTACGTTGTCATTTTGCGTAGCAAATAGGTGGTGTTAAACCATAGCTCAACGCTTTTCGAATTAGTATCTACAAAAATGCTGAGTATACCCAGTATAAAATGTATAAATCAGCTCAAATTTCATCAAGTTCTCTTGCGGTTATCTTCCATATTCATCAGCGTTAATGCCGGGGTAATATCATCAGTAATAACAGCTGATTCAAGCTGTTTGCCAACCCATTCTAAATTGGGCAATTGAATTATTACCGCAGCATTAAGGGCGCGATAGAAGTGACCCGTTTCGCGCATTTAAATGCAAATGCTGACTACTACAGGGCTAACGTTGAGCCCCGTGTGTATTGTCCGGGAAATTACGCACCGATTTTCTCTCTCTCTTTCTCTCTCTCTCTCTCTCTCTCTCTCTCTCTCTCTCTCTCTCTCTCTCTCTCTCTCTCTCCCGCCGTCTCAGTCTATTTTATGTTTGCATTTCTCTCTTACTTCTTGCACCGGAATTATCAAGCAATTACGAGGAGCTATTCTGCGAATGCACGACGCCATGCTTTGTTGGCTGTTCACATTTTCAACAAACAAGACTCGAAATGCATCTGGAAGGGTGACATACTATGCTAACTTTCGAGACCCATTAGTGTTGTTGAGCTATGTAATTGGGAATGGATGGGGGTTGCAAGAAAACGAAGTTTCGTCGAACGACGTAAGGTATGGAATGCTTTGAATTGAAATAATGAAATTGTTGATGTGACTTTTTGAGCTGTTTGCGAGCATAAGGTAATACTTAGTTCTATAAAGCAGTAAATATTCAAAACCTTGGCGCCCACCATAAAAGCATCGATTTTGATGACATTTTACATTTTTTTTATATACTGCTGTCTTTGAAACCAGAAGCATTCTGATGATCGAGCGCGCAGTATATCAGCAAAAAATTGATTTTAAAATTATTAGATAAGTCAAAATTCATTGAATCAAGAGATTGTTCAAGTGGATTTAGGGACTTCCATTGGGCATCGATTGTTTCACAATGTGATAACACTGATAACACATGTAAAACAAGTTAAAAATCTTCAAAATGAAAGCTGTTACAGTGCGAATTCTTTCTTAACTTTCTTATGCCTGAGCAATACAAGTTTTGGCAATCTTCTTTGACATGTTTTTTGTCAAATGTTTGATGAAAAGTTTTCATCAAAGTTTTGGGAAGTGTCAACACGAGATGACGCTGTCGCTAACGCTGAAAATTAAATTTATTCATTATCTTTATCCACGTTATTTTCAAAATTGCAGATTTTTATACCCCCCCACATTTAATGTGGTGAGGGTATATTGGGTTTGATACAACATTTGTAACATCCTTAAGGAGGCGTGGCAGATATAGATTTATATATATGGATTTGATCAGAATTGAAAACTGATTCGATTTAGCTATGTCCGTCTGTCTGTCCGTCTGTCTGTCCGTCTGTCTGTCCGTCTGTCCGTCTGTGTACACGATAACTGCCCTAATTTTGAAGGAATTAATCTGAAATTTGGTATACAAGCTTATCTCTTAAAAAGTAAGGACAAGTTCGTAAATGGGCAAAATCGGTTCGCTTGTTTTATTTTTTAAAATATTTTATGGTGGGGGTATTTTAACTTCAGCACGGCTGAAGATAATTTTCTTACTAGTTTTACTTGGGATTGGTTCTGTTCAATGCAAAATGTGTCATTGCTATGAACTCGTTGAGTGTATGTCTGTATGGTCTGTAATTACTGTCAAGCTAGTTAGGTTATTTTAGTCCCAGCTGTCACTTCGTCAAGTGTTCACACTTCGCAAAACTTTGTTGGGAACTTCATCAAACATTTGACAAGTAACTTGTCAAAAAAATTTTATCAAACATTGTATATTGTAGCATGAGTGTAGCTCGGGCATTATAAACACTTGTTGTGTATAAGTTAATCATCTAATACATTACATTATACTTGTGAAAATGCAGTCATAATTTTATAGACGTTTAGCACATTTTCTAACCAAGCAAAGTATAGGATGGAGAACAATAACATTTTATAGTAACGTAAATAAGGAGTGACAGCTATGGTCGGATACTTAAACTATGAGTTAAAAGATGAAATGAGAAAAACACGTTCTGTATATACGTAAATGGTGTCAAAATAGAAAAATCTAGGAATCTGCAAAGATATGTTTTGGCGACTCCACCATTTTTTAAAGCTACACAATTTGTCGCATGAATTACTGTATAAAATTAGGTTAAACACAAATCTTTCGTAACCAGAAAAACTTACTTTAAAAATATCACTATACACACGTACTACTGTACATAATCAAATCAACATATATCATACATATATATATATATATATATATACAGGGTGTGTATAAATTGGCGGAAAAGCTATATGTGGCGATGTTCTTCGTAAAATTCTGAGTCAACAATCTTTATACTAAAATGTTGTAGCGTCATTATTGTGCCCTCAGGAGCCATTTGAAAGAAACATAGATTTGGCAACGCTGAATCCAACAGGTGTTCGTGTTACTATGCACTGTAAACAATAACCGTATACCATATACATATCGGCATACTCATTAAACGTATATTCTATGTTGAACGAACGAAAAGATAACGTAAAATACAATAACTAATAAACTAATTAACTAATGAACTGTAGGAATAATCACGGTAGAACGGTAGAACTGGCGAAATTAGCACAACCAAGTCAAATTACTTAATTTGATTATACAACAGTCAAAAGTGACAAATGCCAAAATTAAGTTACCCATGTTCTACAGTGTTGCCGAATGTATTTTTATGACAAAATTAACGAAATACCGAAATTAAAAACAAACTTTTTAGGCAGAAAGATAACATTTAGGAAAAGAAAGATTTTCAATATTGTTCTTTATTCTAAACTGCAGCTTCTCCATCAATAGATTTCAAATAATAACACCATTCAAGAGATCGGATATCATGACTTTGGAGACCTCGTGAAGACTCAAGAAGCACGGTACAACATTTTAGATTATAGATTGTCTACTCAGAATTTTGCGAAGAACACCGCCACGTGTAGCTTTTCCGCCAATTTATGCACACCCTGTATATATATCAAACACACAGAAACATTTATTGTAATGTTCTGTAGATCATTTAAAACATATGTATACAATGCAGATTAAGAATAGTTTAGAGAAATTTTGGGTGATGTATTTATTCAATAGCATATTTTAAAGAATTCTGAATTCAGAGGTAAAACGCTGAGGTTGAATTTTTCAGGCAGGGCACGGGGCTAGGTTGGTGGAGCCAAAATAAATGCTCTGAAATTGCGATCGATGTCCACGCGTGTTACTCGGCACAGTGCCAAGTGGGTGGATCGCTGAATAATTGTACTACAAACAGTGTTTACGGCACATATAAAATAGCTACCTGCCCTAAGTTACATTTAATTCTGTGCATTATATGGTATTTACTGAGATAAGGTAAATATTACCTTACTACATTTACCTGAACATTTATGATATTATCGTAAAGTACATATATTTCACGTACAATTTACTTTTGGTACGTTGCCAATTGTAATGCCAACGTAAACGACGTAATAAGGAATTCTCTAATTAGGGTGCCGTGTTGGAAGTTAACACGAGTTCATTAGTAAGCAAAGATGCTTCGTCGTTGTAGTAGTTGCGGGCATTTGCATTTTGTCGAATTTCTTATCTTTGGAGAAAACAGGTCTTAGTATAATCATCATTTAAGGCAAAATTACTCATGCTCCCATTCCAAACACACAGTTCATTAAATTAAATACTATAGTTATATATAGAGCACATACACCACTAATGCAATAAGTTTGCAGCGTAACAATATGTATGTAGATTAATTGGGTTGGATCAATTCGCGGTTAGAAATTATAAGAATTATAAGCTCAAAGTAATATGCACATCCAACATACTGGACGCAATTTTTAAAAAATATTGGAGGTAATTCTCAAAATTTGCAGACATAAGCAAAAGATGTACTTATTCAAAGTAAGAAATAATGTAAATAACTTTTGATGTTTCATAAGTCATAACTATTGTATTCGTTCATCAAACAAACGAATCAATATTAACACCGTTAAAATATGTTAAATATGTTAAAATAAGAAAAAAAGTATCGCAAAAGTATTACTATTATTATACCGGTAGAAAAAATGGCGTTTTGGTGGTTTAAGTTGGAATCAAGGACTCTGTGGAGCAATTAAGGCACTTAGTCAGGTTCTTTCAGGTCGTTTCTCACCTTGTTGCTGTTTGACATCCAATATAGCCCAGTAAAAAAAGGATTTCACTTCGGAAGAATTCAAACCCACCTGGATATGTGTGTACATCTGTAGTTGGGCATTGCAAATAAGACGCAAAAGTGACCATCGATATCGTGTCTGCGTCGCGTACTCTTAGGCCCGGTGTCCACCGAGTCGGGCAGATAAATATCGGCCCGATCTGAGTCGTACGATAAATATCGTAAGAACCGTCACACTGACACGATGTTGTGTCATGCCCGATAAATATTGTGTCAATGGACCGGTTCCAATAGAAATACATGTGCACGATATTTATCGTACGACTCAGATTGGACCGATATTTATCGGCCCGATCCGGTGCACATCCAACCTTACGTGTGGGTGATGCTTGTCAACCGTATTATGTAACAGTTGCTTGTACGAACAAAATGCATATGACAATTTTTTCGCCGAGGAATAAAGGTTATAGCAATTTTTTCCTAACTTTGCTCTCGCCTGATGACAGGGAAGAAAATATTGCTGAAAACCGATTGAAACATTGACAAAATTGTGTATATTATCTTGCTTTTAATTGGCCTGACGCCCAATACCATCTGCGTTCTTGAAATGTGCGGGGTTATTTGAAGCGGCATCGTATTTTATGATAAAAAACAATAAACAAGTAGTCAAAGGTTGCCGATTTTCGATATATATTATGTTCTTCAGAAGAAATGAGTGTTTTATATAAATACGTTCCTTATTTATATTGGATTTTTCCAAAACTAGTATCCTTTACTAGCGTAGATTTGAAAACCTAGTTTTGGGACATTTCCGCAAAAAAGACAAGAATTAAATATACTATTAAAACTATAAAGCAATTTTCCAGATTTTTCTTTCTCATGTAGTCCATTTAAAATTATATACCATTGATTACAAATCCTACCAAAATAACAAAAATATGTTGGCAATTAAAAACACTATTGCGCTGGTTGCACAGCTTTTAGAAAAATTCTGATGTGGCCATTTTTTTCTACCTTGGTCAAAAATGCGATCCAAAAGGACATTACCGCTAAAATCTCAAAACTTTTTTTCGACACGATTACAATAATTTATCATATTACGTATTATCGTATTATCAAAAATGATGAAAGATTTTTAAAATCACTTGCACACATATTAAGGCATAGATTCTATTTGAATAAAATATTTAAGATTCTATATTAAATCAACAGGCAAAAGTACTTTATTACTACTTTTTACACCTGCCAGGAAACTAACTGCTGCACTGATTTTCCTTATTGACGATATTTGGACGTATTGACTTATATTCCTGTATAATAAAACCATCATTAAGATGACGTGTATCGGTTGATATGCTGGCAGAACTATAGCTAGTGCAATAAGACAACAAATAAAGCAAACATGTCAAGAAAATAAAATATTAACCGAATATTTATTTGCAGAGACTATAGTGACAAATTTCTCAAGTACTTTTTTCTGATATTCTCAGTCACAAGTTGAAAAGCAAGATAATGCTGATTTTCAAATTAAAATTTTGATAGATGTTAATTTTTAAGGTACCTATGTGTTTAATTTTTGTTGTAGGAAGGTGGTACCAAGGCCAAGTGGTCCACAAACAATGAAACAATTATTTCGGGGTAGTTGTGGATACAATGTACAGCATTGAAAAAGAAACAAATGAACCGACCAACTGATAAATGGTTTTAATTTCCAGAAAACAGTAATTTCAACGCTTTTAATATATCACCGTCATTTGTATTGCGGCTTCGGGTGGCATAAAAAACCAGCCGCGTTGACAGTTGAAATGCGACGTAATATCTCCGCCTGTCCTCGAACCAACCCCCTCTTGCCACTCCGAAAGCCCTACCTAATAGAACAAAGTAAAGGAAGAAAAAAAATATTTTCCACCTTTAATTCAATAAACCTTTACAACAAACTATTCGAACAATTTACTCTTCTGTTGTATACAAGTTGTACGAACGTTAGGTCATGGAAAAGTTAAATTGTGTTTACGTTTTATAAAATTAAACGGGAACGACTAAAATCTGCGAAACGGCGCGAGAACAAGAGTTGTTAGCAATTTAACCCATCTCGTAAAAGTTACGCTCGCGCTTGCTTCAATGGTCTCAAAGTTCGTTAATGAACTTATAGTTGAAAAGTTGGTAGTGCCTTGTTGAAGTTGAAGTAGGTACGTACGTATCGTATAAGTACTATCTGACTTGTCCAAGATGCCAAAACCGGACGATTTAATTTAATTTATTTACCGTGGGGAAAGGGTTTATCGTCGTAAGCTAATTGACGCTTTAGCGGTTTTGGGATAACTCACTTTACTTGCAAAATTAACATAGAGTGCTTTGGGTAAGCGGGGACATAACCGCAGAGAGCAGAGTACTTATTTTGTATGAATACTACCTACATTAGATTAGAATTAACTTTATTCTGAGAGCCCTGAGAGGTAATATCTTCATTTTACAGTCAATTAAATTTGTTAATATGAATATATTTTGTTATTCCTCCGGGAATGGCTATGGACCGGAGTCTTTCAGCTTGTACCTGTATCATTATTTAATGATACATTTTGAAAATAATCTAATAATGGGATAGGTACAGTGTAAAAAAAGTATTAAAGCCGTGTTTTTACTGTCTAAGGTAAATATTGTATACCTACCATAGTTGTTCGGGCCATAGCGCATGACAAAAGGCGATTGAACATTTATCAATTGAAAAATTAGGAAAATTAGCACGTACCTGATCGAGAAATGCGATGCGGATTTACAAAACTTGTGATTGCAAAGTGGTTCCCGTCAGACAAAACAAAGCGACTTAATTCTGCAACTTTGCGCCGCGGTCGGTCAAAGTTATTTCGCATACGAGTCATCCGTCGCATACAACTGCCAACCGACCGTCGCAGGTACTAACAAAATTACTACACAAACACACCCACATTAAGATTGCACACTCCAAAAGATTCAGCCAGAGTGGATGGAGATAGATATTTTGCCACCAGTGTTGTTTTGTCACCAGTTGCAGCACAACTGGGTAAAGTGTTGACTGATTTTCTGAGGTGATCAAGGTCGGACTCCATTTATCTTTATTAATTTTGTCAAGCATAGTTGTAGATAACGTATGTAGACCATACGTTCTTTGACAAAACATCCTTTAACATATGCTCCTTTATGGCTAGTCATTATATCTGAAACAGCCTGTATCGTATGGGAAATACTAATATTATTGCCTTTTTAACTGTGTAAGTTGCACCTATGCAAAGATAGTAGTTACCGAGATATTCTATATATTTCCAATAAATTGGCGGTTGCTGGTCTTCTAAGAAAGCATTTATAATTCAATTTTTGCAAATATTGATGTAAAATCTTCATTTTCAAACGATTTATTATATGTAACGCCCTATAAATAACTTTCTGGGATACATTATTGTTGTTAATGTTCATTTGGTTGTCTTTAACTTATATTAAGTTTCGGAACCTTATAGATAATGAAAAGGGCCGTGTTAAAGGGGCGGGGGGGGGGGGGGGGCGAAGGGGACTTTGAATTAATGGGACATTTAGAAATCCTCCAATTAATTCATCAATTTGAGTTAACTGCCAATTATAAGAACATAGAAACTGCATATCGAATATTTCTTTTTCTACTTTGCGTTCGTTATAAACTCATAACGAAACTGCTTTTGGTGTCGTTATGAAAACACTAGATCACAAACTTTTAATAACTTTTAGTTTTCCCAGATTGATGACATTGACGTCAAGTGCCAAACAAGGCTGACATCTCAATCGCTATTGGCTCGCGTCAATCGTATTTATGAATTTTACCACAAATACCAACTGTTGAATATAAAACTACGCTAGATTGTAAGATGACAGCCACAATTTTCGAAATTTATGTAAAATTAATGTCGCAAAGTAGAAAAAATTGTATATAACACTCGTTTTATAAGACGTATTGGCGCAGTCGTTTCATTTGGGCACTCCTCGCTACGCTCGTCGTGCCCAAAACAACTCGTGCGCCAATTTTTGTCTTATAAAACTTGTATTATAAATACTATAGTATACCGGTAACTGCTGCATCAGCTGAAAGGTCTTTCAGTAAACTTAAATGGGTAAAAAAAACTATTTAAGAGCTCAGGACAGGCTGCCAATTTAAGTTTGCTTTAATCGAATTTAGTGTAGCTCGATTATTAGATATGGAAAAAAAAATTGATGATTTTGCCGCTTTGAAAGCTTGGAAAATAAAGTTGCATTAGCTACACTACAGTCATGGAGACATATTTATCCTTATTTTATATTAATACGGGTACATTCTAGTGTTATATTTTCAAAAATTAATGAATTTTTATTGCGTATTTTGATATCACAATAATTAAAGAATAAAAATTTCAGGAAGAAATTCGGAAAACTAAGGATTCCATAGCCAACAGTCGAGCGGCCCGCCGAAGCCGATTATATCTCGAATATTGTCACCTGTTTTAACCACCGCCAATACGTACATCTTTCAATATTTTTCAGAAATTTTTTTCTGTTGTATACCCCCATTACCCCCAAAATAACATAAGTTATTGTGATAAGCTTAAAATTTTTGGTGATATCGATAAAAATATGAGTGGACAAGATTAAAAGTTTGGGAATGTCAGTACACGTCTACAGTTTAAGCGCAGGTTTCTCGCAACCTTGTTTCGGTGGGTGGTTGACACGATTTCGCAAAAACTAACGGGACGATTCGTGGATTCGTGCATTCGTGGATAGACTCGCTATCGCACAAACAAGAATAAACCGGTTTCATCGAAAATTAAATGTTTTATCCAACTTTATTTGGTAAAAAATCATTTTTTTCGCATCTTTTTTCTTAAAGGCCCTGTCAATTGCACAATTATTGATATTTTTAATAATCCTAGTCTGCGCGATACCAAGTCAATCTCCGAATACAATACCGAAAGAATTTTTTAAGTCGGCCCGTTAGTCTTTCCGAAAGCGTGTCAACTGCCCAACACGACAAGGTTTCATAAAAACTGCGCTTAATTGTAGACGTGTAGTGACATTCCCAAACTTTTAATCTTGTCTTTTAATATATCACTCATATTTTTATCGATATCTCCAAAACTATTAAGTTTATCACAATAGATGATACGTCATTTTAAAGAAGCAGACATGTGGATATACTATAGAAAAGAATTTCTGAAAAATATTGAAAGATGTACGTATTAGAGGTGGTTAAAAGAGGTTCCGCTAATTGAGATATAATCGGCTTCGGCGGGCCGCTTGACTTTTGGCTATGGAATCGCTAATTTTTCGAATTTCTTTCTGAAATTTTTACAGTGTATTTGTAAATGTTGTGCTATCAAAATACGCAATAAAAAACATTCATTTTTGGAAATGTTACACTAGAATGTACCCAATATACATAGATTATAATTATTATTAATATTATTTTCATTAAGTAACATGTTCTTTTTATTCATTTATGTTATCTTATTATATGTAGAAAGATGTTTTATTTTTTTCGGTAGGATGCGTATGTAAGCGTATGTACTACCTATTTCAATATATTATTATTTATTCTTTATTCGGAGTCCTGTGTTAACACGGCCCTGATAATTAATGTAGAATAAAGTACACATTATAATACCTTATAAGCATTGCTTTGTATACAAGGTGTTTGGTTGTTTAATATATAGGTTTTAAGAGGTGATAGAGGAGACACTATAGACTTTATTAAACCAAAATTAACATCGAACTACCAAACAACTTGTATGCAGAACAATGAGCTACACAGGTTAGTGTACTTACCGCGTATACTCTCAGATGCTAGTAATATAAATAGATTCTTAACACAAATTAAAGAAAGCTTAGTGACTATACATTTAGCAAAATGGTGATCCGAAGATTAAAAGTAATCATCATCCATTATGTGACTATTGTAATTTAAAAGACAACCGCATTTGGAATTCTTTCAACTACTATCACCTCCATTAAACACGTCAAGTGGCAGCTTAAGTTTCAAGCCATTCCACTGGTAATTACTATGAAATTTACATTTTTAAACGTCCCGCGGTCCCATTAAGTCGACTTTGACAAATCGCACTTACCCAGGCGGGAAATAAGGAATGCAATTTCCTAATTAATTCCGTTCGAGTATACCGAAGGGAACCGAACGAAATAAATGGGGATGCATAATGAGCAATCGAAAAGGAGGAAAATTAATGAGATTCGAAGTGAACAGCTCTCGACAAACGGCCCTTTGAGCGGACCGGACCTCTCCGGTCCATGATAATGTATTAGGGGCAGTTTTCACGAGTGGATTTCGCGTAAATTTGGAACGGCGCCAAATGTGGACAAACGCTGAACAAACGGAATGAGTATTAAATTGTATATGATTAAGGCCGTGAGCTTTTACGTATTCCGTGTCCGACTGTAATAACTCGGGTAGCACGTGCTCAATCTGCAGTATGCAAATGCGAACTTTTCTGGCCGATCGCACCGGTGACACGATTTTTTATGCTAATTTCCCGTTGAAAGAAACGCACCGATTACAGCGATATGGAAGTTGAATTAATAAGGCGCTTACTCGGTTCATATGTCGAGAAATTAAAATGAATTATCGGTGATACGCGATTCGCAGATGTGCGTTTAAAAATAGTTAAATGACATGCACACGCGGGGTTATGTACGATTAAATTCTAGTATTTTCAGGATATGATTTTATAATTAAGATTTAAAAAATGTGGTACGATGGTAAACGATAGTAGGTACTACGGGGTGTTTATTAATAACAAATATTGCGTGGAGGTTCTCACAGTTCCTTCGCTGGTAAATAGAATTATTTCAAGCATTTCCTTAATATTTTCTTTTAATTATGAGACATGAGTTATAATAGCATTTTCATTGCCGTCTACTTTATACAGTATCTTGTTAAACATATTTTATAATACATTGATTACCCACCTTTTAAGTAAATTAACATTAACATATTTTTTTTGTTCCAGGTACGTCCTATATTGGAGTATTGCTGTACTAAACCATGTAATACGATGTCAAATGATCTACTACTGCGTAAGTGTTAAGTTGCCTTTACACCTAGACAACAGTGGGCAACTTGTAACATGCAACATGTTTTTTTGCGATGGATTTATCTGGCAATGAAATTTTTATTGGATTTACAATAGGGTGACCAACCTTTTAATATTTCAAGGCGAGACGCTGAGATCCTGGGAATACATAAATAAATTATTATTAATTCAACTATCATCAATAATTGAAACAACTTTTAACTTAATAGCGCATTTTTATAGTCAACGTACCAAAATAGTGGTCAAGATTTTTAGAATGACCAAGTGGCATTAAACATTCCACATTTTATTTAACTGTCCCTTAGCTGGGGGATAAAGCACATCTAAAACAATGATACTGGTACAGGCGCAAATGTGAAAATTGTTGGAAGAAAAAAGAAGTTTTTACAGTAACCTTTTTCACACAGCAAAAGATTTTCCTTTCTTCCAACTGTTTCACTTCTAAACAATATTTTCTATTTACAAAAAATTGTACAGTTGTTGTTTGTAATTATTAAATGCAATATGTGCATTTAATTTCAACTACAACTGCCGATAGAAAACTGCCCGTAAAATGTTCATTATATGTAACTTACTTGATTTAGAATTACCAGAGTTTTGAAAAATATCCATGATTGTTTCTATTTTAATATCCACAAATTAGAAATACGATACATCATTTTTGCTAGAAAATTTAAACACAAAAAATGTCTCTTCAATATATAAAAAATCTTAATATAAAAACTTAAAAATGAATTCTAATTTAGTAATACAAATTTTAATAGATCAATTTATTGTGGTGCTATGAATAGATATTATTATTGGTATGATTATGAAATAAACCAAATATACCATATGTTGACCAAATAGATGTCAATGACATCAATTCTTAAAACAAAAGCTTAGGATATATCTATTTCCACATTAGATCAAACAGTTTTTGAACTTTTTCTTGCTGTTTCTTTATTACTAAACAGATATGTAAAAATAAGGTTTCTGATTTGCAAACCAGAGTTTTGAAAAATATCCATGATTGCTTCTATTTGAATACCTACATCATTTTTGCTAGAAAATTTAAAGTCAAAGTAAAATTGGTTTTCAAAACTCGATTGTTTTATTATAAAAACTTAAAACTGAGTTGTAATTTAGTAATACGTTTGTAATAGATCACTTTTTTGTGGTGCTATGAATAGATATCAATATTGGTATGATTATGAAATATAGGTACCAAATATGCCATATGTTGACCAAATAGATGTCGATGACATCAATTCTTTAAAATAAGTTAGGATATATCTATTTCCACATTAGATCAAACAGTTTTTGAACTTTTTTTGAACAAAATATTTACTTACAATAATAAACATACATACATATATTTACAAATATTTAATTAAAAAAATAATCAGTAACTGTTTTGTTATCTTGGAAATTCTGAATATTTCTGGAAATTTTCATAAAGTGAATCAATACTTGGTACACCTCATGGTGTACCAACATACCATATTGATGTAAAAATTGTTACACATGATTAAGTATACCCTAAAACCAGAATTATGTATTTGGTCTTTAGTTACTACTTTGAGTATTAGGGGTTCCGTTTAATTGCCCTGGTCAGTGTATAACGTTGATTGTTTCAATTTTCGCCGTCAATGATCTCAATCGTATGATTTTCGATCTCCATAAATGCGTTTAAAGAATTTGTTCTTGATAATTTATTCTGTCTTAAGTTATATTGTCGATATTGAATTGATTGTTTGTAGAATATTAATAGCAACATCTTCGTCGTCAATTACCTCTACGTAGGATTTTGGATTTTGAGATGCATAGTTTCTATGGTAGGATTTTTCTATTCTTTTTCTATAAATGTTTTTTAATGATTCTTTCTCGATAATTCAGTCTATTTTAACCAGGGATGTAAAAGCATAATTTACCGCGTAAATTACCAAATTAATTACCGTAATTAATGATAATTTACCGATTTTTAGATACCGTAATGTACGGCTTAAATTACCGATGGTAATTTATCGTCAATTTAAATTACCGTTGGAATTTACCAGTGGTTTACCGAAAATTTTAATTATAGTTGTTAATTTACCGGATTTATAAATTAATTTCAATAATCTTCCATCAGTACTTGCGTGAATGTACCCCACCACTTGGTCGACACGGCCGTCGACAAGTGCACTGTTGTTCGTGCTTTGCCTTGGAGGTACTTAGAGATGAAAGAGCGTAATTTATCGGGTAAATTACTAAATAAATTACTGTAATTAATGATAATATCCGAATTTTTAATTACTGAAAAACTTCCTTTTATTTACCAAACATTTTATTAACGTAAGTAGCATTCATAACTTACAGTGATCGGTATTAACGCCGGTTTAATTTAACATTTTGAATTTTTAATTACCCGGTAATTTAAACCAGCGTAATTTACCATTTTGAATTTTCAATTACTCGGCAATTTTAGACAACGTAATTTACCATTTTAATTTTTATTTACGTGGTAATTTAATAATTTTAATTTCAACGGTAGTTTACAAAAAAATATAATTACCGTAATTTACATCCCTAATTGTAACTAATTAGTTTCAATTCTTTGGTGGTATTTTAATAATAACAATTTTCCCCGTAAATGATGCCTATCATGTAATTTTATGTTTACTATTCTCGGTAGTCAGTCTATTTGAACTAATATCGCCTTTCAATAATTGAAACAATTAGTGTTTGTTAGTTTAACAATTTTTGAAGTCGATGATCTTTATCGTAGGATTTTTGATTTTATCGATTGTTTTTCCCTGCAAATCCATTTTGAATCGTCTGGCACATAAGTATTACTATTATTTTGAATGTCATGTTGGCGGTATCTACTAATGGTTTAGGCTGTTGAATGTAGCAAAAGCCGTTGTTGGGAAACAGAAAATGATTAATTTATTATACATATGACTGTATAGTATCATATATTATGCATATGGCTGTCAACTGAGGCAAGAGATGGTCTGTATTTAAGTCATAATAAATAAGGAATAGTAGCTATAAACTTGAAATTTACATTCCTTATTATACATTTGCATTTTAAGAAATATATACAGAATGTCATCACTGCTATGATTATCCATAAGTCATAATAGAATTGCAAATTCAAGTTTATGGAGACTACGAATTTGACGTAACGCTGTACTTCACGCAATAGTCGGGCAAATTAATGTCCCTGGGTCAACAGAGGCGCTAATGACTACCCGAAGAGATAAATCTGCGGAGCTTAGGGCAAACACATCATCATTTATCTCCGGGACAAGGAAAATCGTTGCGCATTATCGCCCGAAGAAAGGGACTTGTCATAAACTGTATAATCTGCAATGCGAACAAGTTACTCACTACAACGTAACATCCCGAACTTAAAGCAGGTAACTGAAAATAGCGGGAAAACAAAACGAGAATTATAACTAGATATATATATATATATATATATATATATATATATATATATATATATATATATATATATATAAAACGACAATTGTTTGTTGAAATGAAAAATTGATTTTACTTACGACTCATCGATAATAATAGATTCATTATGTACGTATCTATATTGGGTATAATGCCTAGCATAACACACACCAGCACAAGCCTTAGATATTTAATTATGTGACTGGACATATAAATCACTTCTATGCACCAAAGCAAATATACAAAATACACTCAAACAGATGCAGAACTAACTAGTCTTAGTAGTAGTGTTAATAACATATATCATGAAAATCGTATTACAAATTTATTATAACAATAACCAGTGGCGGCTCACGTATAGGCACTGTGGAACTGCAGCACCCCCTATTATTTCCACTTAATATTATGGATAACATTTAATATAATGAGTCCTTTTTCCTTTAATTCTTTCTTTATACTTGTACAGAGTATAATCCTTAAACCTTAATGTCAGTAGCCATCCCCCAGTTTAAGAAACAGATTCAAAAATCGTTGTAGGGAACTGTGATCTTCACAGTTCCAGTCGGCGACGTGTTTTGCTGTTCTGCGCATGCGCACATAGTAAGCAGCACGCGAGGCAGCGGCCTGTTATGGATAGAGAGAGCACTGTTGTTCCCACAGTGCTGACCGTGCTGACCCTGTCGTGCTGGTGGAAGGTAGTTTTACAAACTGCAGGTGGCATATCAAAAGTCATATTTTACAACAATTACAGTACTTTCAATAGAGAAAAAATTCCTCAGTTTTCATCCAGAGACCAAGGATAGAATTATCGATATTTTCGCGCAAATTAAAACAAGAAGAATGGATTTAATTTTTACTACGGTTATCTTAACTTTACTTGTTTGGTTCATTTTTTCCATGTGGACAATTTCTGGTATTTAATATTTAATAATTTTTAGTGAATTTTTTTAAAGCGTAGTTTCTAGAAAATGTATTTTTTACATAAATTTATTAATGAATGCAACTGTAACAATTTAGGTTAAAGTAAATAAGAAATCCGTTTTCATTCCCTAAATTATTTTACGATTTCAACAAGTTTCTGAATACATTTTCTTTTTATACTTTTTTTTCCTTGCAGAGATTTCTTTGTAAAACAATGACAACAGCACCCCACTAATATTAGCTACGAGCCGCCACTGACAATAACTTGTTTATGTAATCTACTAAAAAGTGAAAAACCCGTATATTTTACTTTAACTTAACTTATCTTAAGATATTTAGTTTTTCCCCATTTCAACAACATTCAGAAATTTTATACGAATTATAAAAAAATCCCAAAAAACACTAAACAGAGAACTGTTAGAAATCATTAAAGCACGGTTATGTTTTTAATTTGAATATGAGCATTTCTTTAATATATTGCTAATATATATTTTACTGAAAATAATTATACCAACATACAATAAGAAAAACTTTATAATACTGTATATAATGTTTAGCAGCATGAGATTCTATTTGATCGAGATCGGTCGTGTCTGCATTAAAAGAAAACTAGTTAGCCAGGATTTGACAGATATTTTGATTCTATTGACTCTAGGTATTGTGAAAACATCAGCGTTTTTTTCTCATTTCTGTTTAAAAATAGGTTCTTCAAAACCACAGGTATATAAATATGACTTTTGACGATTTTGGTTGGTGCTATGTGGATACTTGTGAGAAACTTAACTCTAACTTGGTCTGTCGCGACCAAAATACTAAAAATAAATAAGAATAAATTCACTAGTGCTGATAATTCTCCAACTAGGTCAGTGATTTTGCACAAACACTAAGTGGTGCGGTAATTTCCACAAGCGCACCGACTACAGTTTCATTTTCATTGTGCTGTAAGATTGATACACGATTCAGTTATTCCCGTTGAATTTCAATAACAAACACTAGCCACAGTTGCAAACTTTGCAGAGTTCGCCCCCTCTGCAAAGTTTCATCCGCATTTCCGAATACGACCCCACAGTAATCGGGAATATCCATTGAAGGCATTCGTTTAATACGGTTCGGTGTCATTACACGCTGGCTGGTAACTTTGGTACATTGTTTTGTTCAATCATCTGCTTATAATTATACGTATTAGTGCTCAAACTAAATGCGCGAGCGGCTGCGGTCACAAAGCTGCAATTTAATGCGATTTCGGCTATGACCCTTTTGAAGTTTTCGCACAGTTGAATACGTGCAATCACCGTTATTCCCCGCTAAAGCTCGGCATTCCATGAATGTTAATATCCTACATTACCGCTATACGCAGAGAGGGAAGTTGGCAATAATAGAAAATCTATATATGTACTTTTTTAAACGAATGAAACATCATGATATACGGATTTTGCTTACCTACGTTATAGCCGTTATAGGTCGGTTTTCGCAGGTTGTCTTTTGATCGACGCTATATTCTAATATTGGTGAACCGTGTGAACACCGAGAAACGAACACATTTCAAACTTTTGAGTTTGGATTTTGGTGGACTAGATATTTTTCAGTTCCATCCTCATTGCTGATGAAAAAATGTGTTTGGATCGCTGTAATTCGCAACTCAAAACTGATGGCATATGTAGTGCAGATGAACAACATAATAGAAACATTTCTTTTGATACTGTTATAACTTATAACACTATGGTAGAAATATTGTTTAAGACAAATAAATCATTGTTTGAATAGAGCCAAAAATATATTTATTTCCTACAAAGGATGTTTTTTTTTATTTACTCTAAGCAAATCTATTTGACATTACCTAATACATATTTATTTGCTACAAATAAACATTATTAGAAAAATAGTACTACCATGTTCCTCTCAAACGTAAAAATTTAGTTGGAGTTCACGTCGCAAGCATATCTCCAGTTTTTTGGAACTGTTCCAAATTTGTTTGTGTTTTTTTCCTCTTTGACACATTGAAACTTCATAATCAATTACCTAATATTTTGCTAGCATTGGAAGACCTAGTACAGACAAGAAAAAGTGTAGGAAACAGCGGTAGCAAAAAAATTTCTATTCCAAATAAAAGATTTTTACTTTATTTCTAGTTTAGTAATGTGGAACACTGGAACCGTATCTTAGAAGAAACAGAAGAAGTAACTACGGCCTGTTACTATAGCTTGTAGACTAATTGAGTATTTCAGAAATACGGAAGTAGAAATAAGAAACGAAAACTTTGAAACCTTTTATGAAAAATTTTGCTAAAGTCGTAAATGTAGAACCTGTATTTAAAGAAAAAAGGAGACTTAAAATTTGTAAACAATTTAACTATGAATCCATGGATACTGATTTAAACAAATCAGAAAAGTTTTGTTTAATATCGAGGGTATTGACACAATAATTGAGCAACTTACAGGGAGGTTTGAAAAACTTCATCAAGTTTCACAAGATTTTGATTTTCTTAGTGGTTCGAACATTGTTGCACATGATGAAGATACTATTAAAAACATACTCTGAACCTTAAAAATAAATACTCCAATTAATTCATCAATTTGAATTAACTGCGAATTATAAGAATATGGGAACTGCATATAAAATATTTCTCTGTATACCAGTAACTGCTGCATCAGCGGGAATGTGTTTCAGTAAACTTAAATTGGTAAAAAATTATTTAAGATCTCAGGACAGGCTTGTCAGTTTAAGTTTGCTTTTAATCGAGTTTAATGTTGTTCGATTATTAGATATAGAAGAAATAATTGATGATGTTGCCGCTATGAAGGCCAGGAAAATAAAGTTGAGTAAGTTAGAGTTATAGAGTTATAGTGTGGAGGTAACTTTTAAATACAAACGTAGAGTAAAATGTATATAGGAATTAAAAATTATGGGAACGCCTAAGTGAGTCACCGATTTCTAACCAAAAATGTGTTTCAGTGAGTGACAATTATTCAGTTATACAACTTAAACGGAGCGCAAGCAATTTATTGCCATAACTGTTTCTTAATCTATATTTTGCCACAATTTTGTTGTGCATTTAGTAATAGTAGCAGTAATTGCTAATAGCACTACAATTTATTTTATCACGATGTTTTCTTTGTTATTCGATCCAAATGGCCCACCTATTCAACAACCTCATATTTTGCTTGTACCCAAGATAACCTGATATGGTACATATTTTCGCATACGCCATATTTTCTTAAGTAAATGATTTTGTTGTTTTCATTTATTTAAATGCGCGAGCAAAGTTAACAATGATGTATCATTAAATGAAAATAAATGCTAAACGCTTACGAGATTTGCAAGTTAATTCAATTTTCACTTAATGTACGTGCGTTTTTTGGTCTACTTAGACATAATATTTCATTCCAATCCTGATAACATGTTCCACAACTTTTTTCTGCGTTTTGCTATCATGGCACCTCTTCAAAACGTATAAATAATATTATTTTCGTAATTTTTAAATTTCCACCTGCAGTCAAACTCAAAATTTGTTTATTAAAAAATAAACATTACGGTTATGATTTTTCTTCTAAATAAATGTAGTAAATGCAGTAAATCTTTAGGAGTACATGTGAAAATAACAGCAGATTTCCATTTTCTTAATTTGTCAAAAATCCAAGAATCGAAGACAATTACTGCATTAGCCAACAACAAAGACAATCGGACAAAATAAAATATTGGAAACCGATATTAGTATGCTTTTTTCCGTAGACTCTGAATCTTCACAAAGAAATTGTGAATTGAATATAGTTTGAGAAAAAAGTGAAACAACTAGACAAAACTTTCAGATTCAGATTCTACGAAAAAAAATAAACCAGAAGAAGTTGCTATTTATTCGATATTGAATTATTTGTCTTCGATTATTGCATTTTTTTCAAATTAAGTAAATGAAAATCTGCCCTTGTTTTCAGATTTACACTCAGGAGTTCACTGTTTATTTTTGTTATTAAATTAATTATTATGGTAGAAAAATATATTTAAAAATAATCAGGTATCTATTTTTAATTAAGTTTGACAGCTGTTAGCAAACATAAACATTCATTTAAAAGTATGAACAAATATATACCTACATTATTACATACTGTAATCGTTTCAACAGAACAGAACAGTTTGAAAAGGTGCCGATATTGCTTGGAAAAAAATGTTTGAGCTAAATTAGAACTGTATAGTGTGTACAACATGCCATCAGAATCATCAGATACATATTTTAGATATTTCTTCAGATTGTTTCATGTTAGAACACATAAGTAAGGACGAAGTATTATATTCTATTCATTCCATTCTTGAGACATACATTTATTACTGTCACATATAAGAATGGACCTTTCTTCAATGTATCTATTATTGTATATTCAGTTTACTTTACTTGTAGGTAATGTTTCCTCTTCCATTTACCAAAAGAAAACAGGCAGTATAATCTACGTTTTGCGCGCAGGCAATTTCAAATAGTCGCCCGATCGATAACGCAGGCAGCTATACGCTAGCGCTGCTAACTTCACCCGTACAATCTGAGTATCTGACAGATAACCTCCAAAATGAACGTCAAAACTGCGTGATTACGAATCACAATTTCAACCGAATCCAACGAAATGATATAGTTACAGCGCTCAAAACAATCTCGACACATGTTAGCGGCACTAGTTTTAGATACTCTCACACGTTGATATGGAATACCTGGGCGAAGCAGTCGCCCTAGGCATTGACGCCATAATATTCGGAGTGTGCTTCAACGAATACCTTAAGAACAAAAACGCCATACGCAAAATAGACTCTGCACCATACCTAGAAATCGACCACACCCTAGAAGAGATCGTACGAGATCACCCCGACAGAAAAATACCTTACGTAACAATCCGAGGTGTCGTGAAACCAATCGGAAACCCAATAACCAGTACGAACAACCCACAGGTCAGCGGAGTTATTCAATCGCTCAGCATTAGAGAGCATGTTGTTCAACGGAGCACCGCTGGATTTTGGTCCGATCAAGAAAGAATTATCAACGAAGTTCATAACACTACGCCGTTTTCGTTACGAGCTAACGGGTATGACGTTGAGATTATCGAACCGTTATCCGCAGAAGTTTTAGATATGGATGTAATTAGCAACCAATTTAACCCGAACATCCCCCGATTTATGGATCACATCTGGGCATTTTTTGTTGGAATAAAACAAAAAGGTGTGCAAACCACCGAGAAGATGTTACGATCGAATACAATAATAACAGGTATTGGAGAATTAGTAAAAGAGGGCCCCACGGTTAAATTGCAGCCCCCGAGCAACGGTGCCCCATTTTACCTCACAAGCATGCAAGTTTCCTCGCTAATTCGGAAACTAGAAAGTAATAAGAGGACTTATAGGATCGTTTGCTTGATTTGTAGTGCTGTTGGCATTGTTTTGGGTTCGTTAATAATCCGTGGTTATCTAAAGAAGAGACGGAAGCTCTTAGAGGATGCGCAACGTAGAGAAGAACTGATGAAGACTAGGAAGGAACGAAGGAGTCAAGTGAGAGACGCAGATGTGCCGGAGATTCAAATTTGTGTTGTTTGTAAAGTGAACCCGCGAGAAATTATTTTGTTGCCGTGCGGTCATGTTTGCCTCTGCGAGGATTGCTCCTCGGATATTAATGATTACTGTCCGGTCTGTAGGAGTAGCATTGATAGGAAAGCTGCGGCTTATATTGCGTAAAGAGAGTGCTGTTTGTACGTACCTATACATACTTAATTTTATGTAATAAAAATCCATGCAAATTTCGTGTTTTTTTGTTTTTATTTTATTTTTCTGGAGTGGTTGTTTGTGTCCTATGCCAGAATTTTGGCAAGTTGTTAAAACGTTTGTTACTGTAATTTTAGATAAATAAATGATATTTTATAAATGACTTTTTATTTCTTTTTATTGTTCTAGTCTCATTTATTTTTAGTACTGTTCTTATGTCAAGTGATATTCTTATTATCTTTTGTTATAAATAACTACAAAAAGGCAGTGCCATCATACTTATTTAATCAAATATTGTCATACGGTCCAGAAGAACAATCATGTAGGCACTCTGCTATTGAAAACAAAAAAAAATAGTTGATCAGAACGAACTAAAAGAAATTTAATATTTTAATGTCTCTCAAAATTTGAATTTTTTGATGATGCACTGTGTAAACTGGCAATTTGTATTTAATAAATGAAAAATTATTACAAATTATAATTTTCTGAAATAAACTCAATAAATTAACACAAATATGTCATGTCAACAAGCGGGCAAAATATTTCATTTTTCAAGGGTTGTCAGCTTGGTATTGCTCACAGGTTTTCGAGAAAAAGGGGACGTGTTTTGCAAATTCTCGCTTAGAATTATAGGTATCTTTACATCATGTACCAATTCAAACACATGTAAAAAAATAGTTTTTTTAATAATGGGATTTAGAAGAGAAGGAGATGCAGGAGATTAACAGGAATTGTTCACAACTCCCCAAAGAAAAAAATCCACAATTATTTTTTACATGACTGCAAAAAAATTACATGATGACATCCAAGCCCGGCTCGTAGTTTTTTATTTTGCGAGCGAGACATTTTGCCGGTCCTCATCTATCGGTCCTGCAATATCTCCTGTACATCTGAAACTAAAAACGTATATACAGGGCGAGTCTGTGAAGCAGCACAATAAGCGGTTTTATTTCTGAAATAAAAAAGCGAAATTTTATAATTAGCGATTAGTATCGAAACACTACAACGCAATGTCATATTTTTTTAATTAACATGTGACGTCACAAGCGGTCTAATTTTTAAAAATACAAAAATAGAATTCTAAAAAATATGCAGCACTTAATTTGTTCCTTCCTAGCATTAAAAGTACCAAAGAAATTAAAAGCAGGCTATGAAGTGAAACTACCTTAAAAGTTCATGTGCATGAGTTTTTTATGGCATATATTTTTAACTTCGGACTTCTGTTGTTTGGAAGTCCAGGTGGTGCAAGAAAAACTAGCATAAAGATTGACAGAAAAGTTATTTAGAAACTCTTTTCATTGTTTTTTTTAATTGAAAGTATTAGGTTTGCCGCATATATGGTTAATAAACTATTTTCATTGCATTGTCTTGTAGTACTTTGAATCTAATTCATATTACTATTAGTAATAGTGGGTAATAATGCTTACTGAAGCTACTACACATGATGCAATATAATGTGGCAAGTCCAATTTTTACATAAAAACTATTTATTTAATTGATTGTTTATTAACTTTATTAGAATAAAATCTTTACACGGTTAGATGTTTTCTAAACGGAAATATTTTTGAAAATCAATGATTCGCCATTGTAGCTCAATCCGGGGACACGTACCTACTGTATACTTATTTGAAAGGACTAGCCCGGCCGTTATTTTTGCTGCATTTGGTACTTTGTCATCGTTACTTGACGTGCACATCTCCTTTTCAACTAATAATTGCCAAACTACACCATTTTGTCTTGGTCCATGCAGGCTATTTTGAAATAATTTGTAATACACAAATGTTCTGTCGCCCTTAGCCCTGCACTGAACTGAAAAAGGTAAAGCCAATACAAGTCTGCATTTTGGAAAATAATTATTGTTTTATCATCATTATTCATTTTTAATATAACGGGTGATCTAAAATGACTGAGGACAGGTTGAATTTCCCGCCACAGTTTTGAACTTATTTAGTGTTACTAAGATGGTATGCGTGCATGATACAGGTTATGATCACTGTCATATACCATAGTGAACTCGTCAGTAAGGGTTACGTTCCTCTGCAACGATATTTCATCTTTTTTCTCAATTAATTTGTTTTTGGGTTCTTTAAGAGTCTTTCTAAAAATACATAATATTAAGGATTTTTTATTATTCTGGTAAGTTCATCCAGTTTTCTTAAATTAAATTAACCTAATTATAATCAGGGAATGAATCCCTTTACAAGAAGGAACACCTACGCCACTGGACCAAAATAACATCTGTCATTTGCAACCATTGCCAACATCACCATTATTCAAATTGGCGGGAAATTCAACCTCTCCTCAATCATTTTAGATCACTGTGTATATATAAATTATGCTGGGGTTTTTAATGGTTTGCCAGGAAATAGTTTATCTGATCTCGGCTTATGGTTTAAACTGGCATTGACAACTTCAGTCTTACGCGCTTAATTGTTATTACAGCGGGGCCATAAGTGCCCCGCTCACATGATATGAAGAAAGCGAAACGCTATGTCCAACTAAGCAATTGCGACAGAAAATGTGTTCAGTTAGTCTAGTTAGTAACTAAAATTATGTATTTCAGTACCCTCACTATATCTGAATATTTTTTCTCAATTTATGGAAAAAATCTGTAATTTCTTAATGGATAACTCTGGCGTTCTCTGGTTTATCAGAAACGTTTTTTTATTGTTTTGGAAAGACTTTAACTTTATTTTAAAAAAATACGGTGATATTTGATGAAGGTACTGTCATATTTCTTGCATTTACCCTCTAGGCGCTCTGTTGTGGATCGACCAATTTGGTCAGGTAATTCTGAAAACAAGCATTTAGATATTGTCTACGGGTGGTGCTATTATCACCTTTTTAAAAATATCTGTCTACCGGGCATTTCCTGCCACTTGGGGTTAGGCAGTTCACATAAAAATAACGTGTGAGGGCACAAACAACGATCTCTCCTGAATAATTATTTTTTTTAATCACGTCGTTATTTTTATTATTAACGTTCGTCTCTTGTTCAGTAATAAACTAAACAAAAAGATAGAAACACATTACACAATATTTATAAAAATACAACACGGTACAAAACATATTTTACTCCTTTTCGTTAAAACGCGTCCTTTTTTTCCTCTGCAATCGTATGCAAACGGCTATTCCTAACGCAAAGCATACAAGACAAATAACACCATACACCAGCTTGTTCCTCCTCAATTTGCCTAATAGCGACGATATCTCCATAACGGTTAAGAAATATGGCGCCCCATTCGACGGCTGCTGCAAAATAACAGTTTTCTTGTCGTGGGACAGGATGAGTTCTCCCAGACCGGTCAAATTAGTGCCTATCCGAAGCATTTTTTCCTGTTTTTGGATCCCCGTTTGCTTAACACCCAGAATATGCGACCAGACATGACTTATAACTTCTTGTTCGCTTCCTTTATAGAAATCGCTAATGACATCCATATCCAATATGGCCGCCGAGAGCGGATTTAGAACTCTAACGTGGTTGTGCTCCGAGGTAAGTGAGAATGGTGTGACGTTCCGCATATTACTGATGGTTCTTTGACTATCGGTCCAGTGGCCTTCAGTTAATTGTGCTATGTGTTCTGTATGCATGATGCAGTGAACAACACCTAATATTGTTCCGTCTGAGCTGATTAGTGGTCTTCCTATTGGTGTGACCTCTCCATGTATGCAGGCGTATGGTATTCTATGGCCTGGATGTATTGAAACCATATCCCTCAAGTCGTTGCTAATATCAAATTGGGGGGCGTCCTCGATATGAGAGATAATCACTTTTGACTTGTAATAGGCGTAGAAGCACATCGCAAAGACGAATGTATCGACAGCCAGGACCACCGACTCTACTGATAAATCCATACATACGGGTATTTGGCAACTCCCTAAATAACCATTATAAATTCCGGTGGGGCAAAATTACCTACGCTCTAAAAAGTATTGTCTGATCAAGACATGTTTCACTCACTGGCCGTTGGATTTCGTCTTTGCCTATACGTCAGCGTGACAGCTGACTAATTTACAAATTTGTCATCTTTGTTGTGATCTTTGTCATCTCAACACACGACATCCTTTGCTTGAATCATCAAAGCTTCAACTCATTGTTGTGCATGGTACAAATAAAAAAGTAATGGTATGTTCACACAAATGTTTGTAGAAAAAGCGTAGTCTGGCGCATAGTGAGGTACACATCTTGTATCACACCACCCACCATATGGTAACAAACATCATAGATGGACTACCAGCTGCAACAATGAGTTAATATGGAATGACATACTCGAAAATGCCAAAACCTCTGATGTGCTCTGATGGAGCGAAAAAGTCAAAGTACTGGTGGAGAAGAAGAGACAATACAACATGAAATAGCGGTAATTGCGGTAAAAGCGACTGATTACACGTGATATTACTGAAATAACCTATTCACAAGATCGACCAAAACTTGGGACATGGAATGTAATGAAATTTATGTAAAAGGAGCATGAAGGAAATCAGAGATTATAGACTCATTGGGAATATTCGAAAACAAGATAAATATAAAGTCATTATCATTGTGGATTGTTATGATGCAAGTGAACGTCTCAGTTTCTTCAAGACATGAGCGAATAATTATAAAGTTATATACAGTGATGTGGCACCCGGTGGGTGGGAACTTATAAAATGGGTATTTACCCGCGTATTTACTTACCCCTACTTAGCGTAAATACCTAAATTTTGGGTATTTATCCTTTTTACCCTTAAAACACCATTTAACAACGTTTCAGAGATATTTATACAGGTTTTTTCTCGCAAGAATTATTTTTAGGTAGTAATAGCCATTCTGAGTATAACTTTTCATATGGACCTAATTGTTTTCTCAACGCCAAGTTACAGCAGCTTGAAATTTTAACTAAATAAAGAAAAATAAACAGTAAACTACATATCAAACAATGCTAAAACTGAGAAAGAGCACAATCAATACCCATACCAAAATCAAAAGTAAGTAAACAATTCAAAATCATAAAAATAAACTAAATAAACAAATGAACGTAAACAAAGTACATATGAAACTTTTTAGATATTTGTTTCTATACAAGTAATTGTCATTCTGTGTATAAAGTTTCTTTCATACCTACTTATTGGGTTTATCAGTTCCTAAAGAAGTTAAGTCATTTAATATACAGTTTTGCATTATTTCAAACGGTTGTAACTTTTTAAGGAATAAAGAAAACAAATAGGTCCATATGAAACTTTCTACTCAGTGTGGCGTTTGCTATCTGGAAAAAAGTTATGCGGGGAAAAAAATGGGGCACTTTGTAGATGTGTACTCACAAATAACACACAAATGTCTACACACAAATAATGTAACATTTGAGTTATATAAGAATATTCAATACATTTAGTTGGATTTCTAGCAAATTAAAAAGAAATGATTAACAACGTCAAAAGCCTCTAAGTTAACATACTTAACATATAATCATAAGTTTCTGCTAAATCTTCTGCGATAGCAGAATCAGAAAATATGGAACATTCACACGATTGAATGGACGATGATGACAAGGAAATCTCTAGTCTTGGATATATCGTCAGAGGAGAGTAATATTTTTATTCTTTGTTTTAAAAATGTTTTTATTTTTATAAGAATAACCTTTTTTTGTGATAAGAGAATACCTTTTGATTTTGTGATAAAAGAAAAACCTTTATTTAGTAAATTAATACATCCTAGGATATATTAAATATATCCTTTTACTGCTATTTTTAATAACAATATTATGTTTATAAATACCCCTATAAATACCCACTTTGGGTAAATAGCTGGGTATTTACCCGGGGTATTTACCCTTGATAATAAATACCCGGGTATGTAACATCGCTGGTTATATATAACCCAAAACTTTTCTGCAATAGCATTTGTTAATGTATCTAACAACAAAATCAAAATACAAAATCATTAATGTTAAGGGTGGCACTGAATTTTCTTAACGAGATGTTAAATTTTCAGCGTTTAAAAGTGCACGGCATAGGTCGCTAGCAACGCCAACTTGTTTTCAAACAGAAAGCCCTCTCTTGCACAAATAGGTCATTGAGAAAGGTATACTATACTATTTTAAAGCCAGTATACTATTTGAAAGCCATTTTCGCCATCATAGAATAACTAAAATACAATTTTATCCAAACAGACGTAATTTCCATGTGTTCAAAGTCACCTTTTGCTGTTGAATCGTGTTTCAAGTTGATTGGTTGTTCTTGCATGTGTTCTGGAAGAGCGTTGATATTAAAATATTGAATAGATTACGGGCGAATATATTATCTTCATTGTCATATACATTGGGGAAATTGCGTTAAAATTTATCGATAAGGCCTTCATTTCAGTATCCATTCCGGAAATGTTGAAAAATTGGGTGTTTTAGCTTGCTGACGGCGTTTTCACAAAAGTAGTTTTTCTAAAAAGAAGCTTGGATAGCATCATGATGTGTAATTATGTTTGCTGAAATGTTGCCTTGTAACTTCAAATTAAGCTTGTTGAATGCCTTGTAAATATCAGTGAAATAAGCCAAATTGATTAAAAAAAATTATCAGCAAACGCTTCAAATAATTGATGGGGTTTCTGCTGGTTGCGAAACTGCTGTACAGTCTCGATAGCAGTTTCATTTTGAAAGCCACATATACCATTAGCTGACAACATTACGCACCATCAGCGCTTTCATCACAGTCAATTGCGACCGGTTTCCATCGTTTGAAGTTTGATATCTACTGCCATTTTATCAATACGATTATCAAGTAGTGGAATCTGGGAGAGGTTTGATTACTTGCACAGAACGTGGATGGTTCGGAAAGTAGAAGTGATAACAAATACGACATGTTTAAATGTTTCAAATCTAGCAAGGATATGGCAAATAACTAAAGGTAATGAGCCAAAGGTATTGGCAGATGAAATGGATGCCCTACTGTGATCTTACAGACCTTAACGTTTAGAGAGAAGGAGAAGATATCATTGAATGAGAAAACTAAGGTGAAAATAAGGGGAACAACAACAATTTTGGAAGATGTAGGAAATAGTACGGTCCTGTGCAAGGGATGGAGGCAGATGAAGTACTGGATGGAGGATAGGAGGATGCAACAGTATGTAACAATAAGAAGTGGAATAAGACACCGTGACAATGAACTGTTCACTAATTTATGGCTAGTCCCAATCCAATGTCCATACAAATTTGAAACATCCTTCGCTGGATAACAAACGGAACCAATTCTATACATGGGCTCCATAAATCTGGAGACAAATACCGCAATAAATCGCGCAACATGAAACCGAAATGATAACGGAGATAATGGGCCCGTCCGACGAGGTCGCATGCCCCGCTGCCGCGGTCCATATCTCTCAGAAAATAACATGTTTACAGGAGATGGCGGCTGTGCGGTGAATCAATAGAACCGAGGCGTCTATTTCCTGGAACAATTTGGTTAAGGTACGTTCAGGTCTGCCGCAGAACGACCGGTGAATAAATTCGTACTTCAGGGGATGGATAGTAATGCGCCCCGAGCGTCGTCCTGAATGAATAATATTGTTTCGTCGAATAAATGAATGTGAATGGCCGCAGACGCAAATAACATACTTTTCCGCTGCCTGATCTCGGCGATCCCCTTCCGGCTCGCAAGAGGCATTTTACACGGGATTTTATTACTCTCGCAGCGGCTGGAAAAGATAACCTGCTTAAATATACATGTAGCTGGATTTCGGATGTACTTACGTCTTTTATTTTAAAGGGATATGTGCAGATGTTTTGGGGGTTTTGTTACACTGTTAGACCAGAAGGTGATATGAGATACGACCACTAATCCCAGAGAAATTATAATTACGCTGGCGTACACGAATTTTGTGAATGGAATATAAATCACGAAAGGGTTTTCTAAAATAAATATATTCTAGTTCAGCCCAATGTCCTAGAAACCTCAAATCGTTTCATAGCAAAGCTTAACCTTTAAACTTTTACCTGAAATCCCGAAAGTTTGTCCACAAGTGTTTTTGAAGAACCGACGCACAGTGGCGAGAAATCCCGAAAACCTGGCCAAAACTCGTAATGAGCTTGGGCTTTTGAAACACATGTGTTAAACATGCTCATAAGAGGTTTTTGGGGTCCAATATGGCGACCAAAAATGATAAAATATATCCGATGAGCATGAATCTTATTTCCTGCACTATTTCTTGACTCCTGATTCCTAATCTGATAACAGATTTTTGAAATTCAAAATGGCGTAATCAATATGGCGACCGAAAATGTAAACAATTTCCGAATTGCATGAAACTTATATCCTGCAATTGTACAAGACTTCTGATTCCAAATCTGATATCATATTTTCAAAACTCAGAATGGCGAAACCAACATGGCGACCGAAAATATAATAATATATCCGAGTTCCATAAAACTTATTCCCTGCAATATTACAATTCTGATTCTTAATCTTATATCAGTATTTTTAAATTCAAGCTGGCGGAATAAGTATAGCGACAAAAAATGTTCGATTTGCATAAAACTTATTGTCTGCAACATTACACGACTTTGCTGTTGGGGCTTATATGAAGATGAGAAAGAGCTTAAAATTATATATGTATTAATTATTGAAAATATTTTTACATTTTATGAATCTTTTTCACACAAGGAAGTACTATTGTACTATTGTCCGTTTTTCCAAACCTTTTCTAAATGCTTAAAAAAGTAAATTCAATTCGACTTATCAGCCTGTGAATTCTGTTGAGAATTTGACATCAGATTTGATATCGACAGGTTCAAATATCACAGGAAATAAGTTTCAATTAAATCCGACAGTTTCTAGACTTTGGTTTGCAATATTACATCCGCCATTCTGAATTTTGAAAATCTGACAAAAAAATTGGGTTAAGAGATCCTCAAATGTCACAGGAAAAAAGTTTCATGTGAATCTGAATATATTTTAATTTTGGGTCCGCCATATTGAATCAGTCATTCTCAATTTACAAAATCTGACATGAGATTTGGTATAAGGGAGCTTGAATTATGATAGGAAATAAATTTCATGCAAATCCATAGCTTTCACATTTTTGGTCGCCATATTTAATCTGCCATTTTGAATTGTTTAAATCTGGAATCACGGAGCGTGAAGTATCACAAGATGCAAGTTTCGCACGAATTCGCGAGTTTTTGGTCGCCATATCGAGTCGAATCTGAAAAAAAATACAGATTTGGTATCAGTGACACCAAAAAATCCTTTGTCAACATATTTAATGCATATTTTACAATACACAAGAAGGTGAATTTTGCCTCATTAACGTTCTCCGGGTTGATACTGCGATGTATATTAGTTTGCAACTCAATAGAAATATATTGCATTACATATAAAATCGGATGAAGTCGGATGACATTTTCATACTATCTGAAAGTTACTGGTACTACCTATCTGGTAGTATGCACCATTCGTCAGGATTGAGTGGAATATGCAACTTTTTCACTACTTAAAGTCAAGTAAACGCAACGAATACTAAAATTACGAACAAGCTATTTTCAAATTTATATTATAACAAAACGTTTTATGTTATTCATTATTATTAATGTGCATTAAGTAAGTACAAACCTCCGGGAAGAATATCCATTGTAAAAAACTATTCACATAACCATGAACACAAAGAAAATTGCACTTGAAGGCAGTATTGAATTATTGTAGTTTCAGTAAAGAATAATTCTCCCGCGCAACAAGTCGACTTTGGGGCTCATTCCACGAACTAGTTGCAACCAAAAATCAAGATTTTTTGTGTTCCACAAATGCACTGGTACCTTGTCTTGGTAACTGAAGTGGATTTTTGACAATTGCAGCATTTTCATTAAGTTAGGTGTTGGCCAGCTTTTCGGGTAATTTCGCCACTGTGCGACGGTAATTTTTAGGTGGGGTGCGGTTAGGGGGGAGCGGGGTATTAATCCCCACACGATGGGGAGTCAACCCTCTTCGCTAGAAAACCTGAACAGACAGACAGGCAACGTTAGCGCTATATTTAAGAGTACATATTGATTTTCCATCTGTGATTTTGTGAAACTGTTTTGAGTTGCGCTGGACATTTTGTCTTTAAACGGTTTCAGATTTTTCGCAGAACACGTTTCTTAAAAGTGATGTGTCCATCCCACCCAAACTCCCAAGAAAAAAGATAAAAAATCTGATCCTCAAATCTCTGACTCAACTTTTGAGTCCGGTTTAGTGATCCCTATAAAATTGCATGACATTAAACGTCCTGCGGTTTTCTTCCGCAGGACGAGCAAATTTAAGCCTGAACCCAAAATATCCTGTGAAATTCAAGACACCTAAAACCCCACCCGAAATTTTGAAATTGTTTACTTAAATCTTATATTATTAAATCTTATATTCAGTTGACTACACCACTCATCATTAATCATTGGATGGCATTCTTTATTCTGGCGATACAAGCCACGAGAAAAGCTGAAAGCGTCAGTATTTTACAGTAATTTAAAATTTTCTTTGGAACCGCTATTAAAATTACAAAGGCTTTAATGTAGCTGTTTATTAGCGAAACATCCTCAACTCAAGAGAGAAACAAATTGAATAACTTAAAACAGACTTAACAGACATTCCTGAAATACCTTTTGACGGGGCACCTACTTCGGGCATTTAATAATAAAATTAGGGATCGTTAGAGACACGAAGTTACGGCATAATTGAAACAGGGCAATTTGCAAGGAAGAACAATGCCCCGGCTTAATGAACTAATTGCGCATTATTTACCATTACGATATGAGAGCCGACTAAAGCCTATTATCACCGCTGGACGACTTAAATAACGCGCTTAAAACATGCAATCTGAAATGGAATTAAGCGGCACCGGGCGCTCTGCCTCGGAACTTGACGTTTTCGCTAAAGTTGTCTTTGTCTTCTCAAATTTGCATCCGTAAACATTCGACTTATCGTTTTGGAGTTTACAAAACTGGACAACTTTGTTAGCTTTGAGAGAGTTTTTGGTAAATGGGGGATGCAGACAGCCACAAGGAAAATTGAGTAAGAGTTTGATTATATCTATAAAACCGCAAATGTAATTAGGAATATTGGGAATATTATGTATCTACGATTTACAAATCCATTCATTCGTTATCCATGGACACATAATGCCCACTGATAAAGAAGTCTGTGGCTTATTAGCCCAGGCATATTAAGTATTACCCTGAGAACAAAAATAATGTAAACCAAATTCTTATTTGGTGTTCTAAAGTACATACTCAAAGTCTTAATGAATCCTGTGCCTGCGCCATGCTTTTTTGGAGTATTTTATTTTAAAATGAATTTTGAATTTAAATCCGCGCGGTTCCTTGTCGGCAGCATGATGGCTAACATGACTACAGTATGTTGATGCGTAAATTATTAACCATTAACTTCGTATCTAATATCATTTCAAGATAACCTGTGTTTCAAGATGAGAAGCTTCAAGGTGGCGTGGTTGTCAGGACCACACGAGATATTATGTAAACACTAATATCAAATTCGCATTGGGTTCGAACATTTGAGTAAAATTATCCTCTCCCATTTAGGGCCTTTGTTATCTCTGAATTGTATGGACAAGACGATTAGTATTCGCGCCGGGTGGCATTATAGCATACAGAAATTCTACCCCCGAATGATATTAGTCGATATGGATGACCTAAATTGTCGGAGATATGAGTCTCGCACATATAAGGCAAACGTATCTCCACTCGTTTTGCCATATTTTCCTGAAAGCACCCATTTTAGGAAATTTAGTGCTTTTATGTCAATGATCAAGCGGGAAATACGGAAAATTCGACCGCCCTACACAAGAAAAATATTGATAAAAGTTTGAAAAAACCTTTCGCTTATTAGGCATATTTAGCAAATAGATGATTTGCTAAATATGCCTAATAAAATAAGAAGTGAAGTAGGCTCGAGTATCTACATCTATTCCTACTGTAAATATATGGTGTGCTCATATAAACCTTGTAAATACTTGAATAAAACAGTCGGACTGGAGTCGTATGCAATACAAAATAAATACGAATATACAAAAATGTTGTGCTCTCATATATTATAAACTCAGGATAAAATTTCTGGAATGACCTGATCAATGCACATGCTAATTTTAAAATACTATAATTAAAAATATTTTTTAAACCTGTTATCTCAGTTTAAAATGATGTACAGTTTATTGACAGAGTAATTTTTCATCGATTTCCTAGTGTCTTCTATTTTTCGAACAGCTTTAGAATATAAAAATATACATACCTACTATTTCGTGTAAAATTAGAACATGGAAAACACGAAAAACAAAAATGTTAAAACCTGTCCAGTAAAATATCGTAAAACGTATAGCAGTTAACTATTTTGTCAAAGCAGACAAAATATAAAGTATTTTACTGAGAATAAAACGGTTAATATATTTTATATAAATTGACATTACAATTAAGACTATGTTTAAAACAATAATCTTGGAAGTGTACTGTTTTTGAAATCATTGTGAAAACTGCGAACATTTTCAGCAATATTTATTTATTTAAACTATATAATTAATAGTTATAGTATGACTACTTTTTTGTTTTTGGTTTTTGGAGTCCCTGATTCCAAATTTATTATGTTAGAGTTTCAAAATTCAATACGACAAAAATGCAAAAACAGAAATCATTTGCATGCAACTATTTCCCTTAAGATTGCCCTTGAGATGAGGGACAGCTAACACGGTAAATCTAAGGACTGATACTGATAATTTGAGTGATATGTACTCTAACGTAATCGCGAAAATAATGACCTAGTTAACATCTAAATATAGGCAACTATCGTACCATGTGTAGATAATAAGAACCATTTTGGAACTTCTCGCTTGTTTCCGTTCGAAAGTCGCATTTATTGTTGATGTCCGTTGCACCGACGCAAGCGTGTAGTTGTTGTGATGAAAATTTTAAAGTGTATTTTAATTTTTTTGGCATCCTTTTGAGGTAAATATTAGTAATAATTATTGATGTTGTAGTAATTGTGTGTATTTCTTTGTAGCTATGATTAAGGTTTAAAGAATAAACCGAAACGTCAGCATAAAAAAAGTAAAGCCGTTTTCTTTACGCAGCTCCCAATAGCCATTTAAAACTCTCAAATTCGTTAATTGCTTGGAGCGTTAAAGTAGGAAAATAACTATTTGCAGCAATATTTATTTATTTAAAGTATACAATTAATAGTTATAGTATGACTATTTTTTTTGTTTTTGGTTTTTGAAGTCCCTGATTCCGAATTTATGTGTTAGATTTTCAAAATTCAATAGGACGAAAAAATGCAAATACCAAAATAATTTGCATGAAATATTTCCCTTAAGGTGATTCCAAATGTGTCAGATTATCAAAATTTGAAATAGCCGCCAAAAAATGTAGAAACAAGTTGAGTGAAAAAAAATGGAAAAGTGGAAAAATATGTAACATCTGCATGAAACTTATTTCCCGTATTATGTGAAGATTGCAGATTCCAACGATCACGTTGGCTTTAAAAAAATTAAATATATTACTTAAATGGCAAAAATGTTTAAAAAATAAAACTCGGATTCGCATGAAACATATACCATGTGTTCAGGGGCGCCGTTACATATGGGCGGGGGGGGGGCGCTTGCCCCCCCCCCTGGATTTCGAATCCAACTACCGCTACGCGAAAAACGAAAAAGATAGGGGTGGGCGAGAAATTTGTGATCGTTCTTTGATCACAATTGAAGACCGATAAATCGATCTGATCGATAAATCGGCTATTATCATATCAGATGGATCTTTTGATCATAGATCAGGTTGATCTTTTTGATCAGATCGATCTCGCAAATGTCAAACCGAATTAAAAGCTAATATGTATTTATTGGACAGACAAGTCGGTCGCCGCCCGGCCTGTGTGTAAAATATTTTTCGGCTAGATGCAAAAATGACATTTTCGTATAGTGAAAAATGAAAAAAAAAATTACTAGATAAATGATGACTATTCCGATTATTATCAGCTATTGTTACCAATGTCACTTTTATTAGATATTGCGATATAGCCCTCTCGTAACGTCGCGAAAGAGCCACAAGATGACAAGATACGGTATCTAAATTTTGCGCTGTAGTCCAAAATAAGTATTGTTGTACCTATTCATTTTTATTTAATCGTATGTTATTAGATTCCATTACTTCGCAATTTTTGGCACTGCTGAGCAGTTTATCTTAATTACACGGGGTGTTAAACTAATAAGCGTAGAATATATAGATAAGGTATAATAGTCAACTTTTGATAGTAGACCAACTTTTGATAACGAACTCATGTCCAGATAGACGCCGTTTAGGAACTGCAGAGAGCCGGAATATTGTACCAACTTTAGAAATTGCTTTAGTAAAGTAGGTTGCATGATGTACGATAGAATAACTATTTTAAAATCAAATAATTGAAAAAGTTTAAAGATAACCCATTATTGGCCAAAATTGGTACCAAAATTACAAAACTGTAATGGGTAATGGAAAGGGAGTTTCAAAAACGTAAAATAGTAAAAAATTTCAGACAAGTTACGTGGCATTAAAAGGGCCATCCTATGATACATGACAATAGTTTCTCTGTGCTGTTTGTAATATTGGTACCATTTTCTGGCTCTCTCCAGTGCTGACACAATACATTTCCGTACATGAGTTCGTTCAAAAGTTAGTAGTTGACCTAACATTGTCGCCTTACAAGTGTTCAAGTATAATAGTAAAATAAAAAAGTATTATTTCGTCGTCGATTAATCTTAACACAGAATTTTCAAATTAATCCACTTTTCTCTACATTTAGTCATTATTTCTCTTTAGCGGGGTAAATTTGAAAATAATATTGTTGCCGTTTTATTGTTTATCAATTTGTTATTAAGATATTGTATCAGATGCTCGATGACCACGAGCTAGAAATTATTATAGGAAATTAACAACAATTTCTCATACCGTATTAAAAAGTAATAAAAAGGCTACAATATTGGTTGAAAATCATACAAAATCTTAAATTCTAGAATAAGAGTTCAATGATTCAGAAACAAAATATATTTACAAACAATTATTAATTAAAAATATTAATCACACATTAATAAACGATAGAAAAACGGCAAAATGACTTGAAGTTCAATAAATATCAATATATAATAAGTAAGTGTTGTCGAGCATACAGGGATCACGACCATGGATGGCTATTAACACACAAAAATGTGAACAAGAACATTTTACTACCTTAAAGCGATAGAGTTTTTTCAGAGTGTATGCAAAATAACACAAGACGAAAATGCTGCAAAACAGTTAATGGCATAGTCCTTAATATTACGTCACCATTTAATACTAAACAAAATTTTACTCTCTGATTCCAAATCTGAAGTATATTTTGATATATTTTTGAAACCGTTAGAAGTGCATTCCTCAAATAAGGGCTCTACATCCGAATACAGAATACAGAATCAGCTATCATGAAAAGAATTTTAAAACAAGCCCTAAATCTGGCGTAAAAATACATTATAAAATAATGATTTCATTTTAAATTCTCTATCACTGAGTATAATCCTATCAGTTTCAATACGATTAGAGCAGATATCAATTAATAACATTTCAATAATTCCACCAATTCGAGCCGATAACGCTTAAAACGTCTATATTACGGGACCGTCACTGGCAAGGCCGTGATATGCCGGTTAATCCAAATTGATAGTGTTAATACGGCCGGATATGGGGGGGATAGGTTGGTTCGGATAGGGCATCTTTAATCTTATTATATTTCGACAGGCGGTTGCTGAAAGCGAAATAAATGACCGAACCCTGATGGCAATTTATTACGGGCCGAACTTTCAAGACCACCTGCGTCACTTATCGGACAAATTTTAACGTGTACAGAAGGCGAATTGGATGGAATAACCTCCGACATTTCTACCCTGTTCTGTACCGCAGACACTAAAAGTAATGCTTCCATACCTTGTTCAGGTGCAAATGGTGGCTTTAAGATAGATGGCCCGCATGTGTAATACTTTGGAATGGAAGAAGAATTTGTTACAAATGTCTATATTTAACATGATATGCATATTTTAGTAATTCAATATTTCTGTTTGTCCGAAAATCTCCAATGGATTATGTTTAAGTTTTAAATATACATTCTTTTTTCAATTACTCGTATTTCCAATAAATTTTTAGTTACCTCAACATTTAAATTTCTTTTAAAACCGTATTGATTATATTGTGAAGATTGACAACAAATACCATATTCGCAATAACAGAATGTGTCAATCCAATGTTATGTTGCTTTATGTATGAATCGTTTATTTATTTGTCGTGTTTCTTCTAATTTTTTTCAATTATTTTTATTTAGATGATATTTTTAAGTGAAAGACGAACAGCCAACCCCTGACCGTCAGACAAGTGAAAGAAAACAGAAACGTTGCGTTGTTAAAAATCTATAGATAAGTAAACAAGTGTGGTACATTACGTGAACTAAAAATTGTCCATACTTTTTGTATACGATACTAATTCCATTATTGTAAATTTTATTACATATCAATTTTAATTCACCTTTCATTTCACATTAATTTGGCCCGATATTAACAGAAATGATGAATAATATTCACAATATGAGCAATTAATTATTTAAAGAAATACCAGTATGTATTTACGAAATATTATATTGAAAATACGAGTAATTGAAAATTTAAAGAATAATACATACATACCTAGTAGAAAACAGAATATAAAACATAATAAAATATGGACAATACAATTCTAAAATTGGGTTTCTTCGTTTAATTGTTTTGAAAACGAAAATAAAACTAATAAATCCGAAAATCTTTACGGTTGGTTTCCTAATAAAAATAAAGTAGCTTTAAATACGTAAAGTCGTTATCTGAAGATGAACTAGTACCTACCAGTGACCACAAGAAATGTTGTAAAAAATGCAGAAATGGTTTTTGTTCTTTGTAAAACGCATTGAACGTAAATTTTTGGAAAGCTGCGGTGGTTCCATTATTCAAATTAATTGTACACCAAATTCTACTATAAGTGGGTCTTTATTATCTTTCTTTAGAGGCTGTTGAAATCGACAATTTAGTTGATTGTAGTTGAATTTAGTTTATATCCACCAGAAAATGCTCATTTCGCAGATTAGGTCGGAATTTCAACAAAACGAACAAAACGAACAAAACGAACAAAACGACACACACCATAAAGATGACATTTCGATGTATTTTGTAACAAAAAATAGCCCTTTACAACCGTGAACCACTTTATCTACCGGGTGACCCACTTCATAGGTACTACTTTTTGTTTATAAAGCTGGACGAATGAAATTTGGGAACGTTAATAGATCAAAAATGTCATTCTTTGGGATACTCTTGAGGTTAAAATGACTTCCCGTTTTTCCGGAAATGACGTCATCATTGAAATTTTAAATGGCAAGATGACATTCTGAACACAAAAACATATCGATCGTCAATTTTTATCCCCAAGGCAACGCAAAAATAACTTTTTTGTGCATTAGTCTAGGTGGCTATGAATTGAAAATAGTCGAAAATTGTCAAATAAATACTAACTAAATCGATTTTGCCCGACATTGCATTACTGGTGCCCTCTACCGTGATTTAATTGGGTTTTGGCCAGTGAGTCATTTTTTTCACGGCTACCCATTTGCCACACCGTGATTATTCGATAGAAAACATTTTTCCGATTACAATGATACCAAATACTTGATATTTAGTTGAAATTCGTAGCGTACAAATGTTTTTAGAAGCAAGAAAATCGAAAAAAATATTGAAGATAATAATAAGTGCTTACATACAATTAAAAAGTTTTAATTTTAGATGTACAATTTGAACATACTTTTGATAACCTCCTGTGACTCGAACCCCAAAACGACGAATCTTACAAATTATATTCTACAAGAGTTTATTTGGTCGGTAAACATATTTGTTGACGTTAAATGTCAAGGTCCCGACAAAATGGACGCTTGGTCTCAAGAGGATATAAATTATTGTTTATATTCTTAGAATATTAAATTAAGTTATAATTATTACTATAATTATATTAAATTATTTCTTAAATTGATTAACCAAGGTATTATTTATCAAAATATTATATTTACAAAGTTTAAGACAATGCGATGTTTGGCATTGGAGTCCATTCCAGTTGTTAAACAATCATCAAGATCGATTTTATGATATATAGTTGAAGACAATAGTTGACACAAGTATGTTGAATCGACAAAACAATTTTTTCTTTTTACAATCTTGTATGCCGCTCTTTTGTTGAAAGAAGTTCTGAATATCCAATATTTCTAGTTTTAATTCTTCTGATTCTGCGGTTTTTTAAAGAATTGCTCTAAATATTTCAAAAACATTTGTGACCAAATATCGCAAATACGTTGCAAAACCTGAGTGATTTGATGCTTTAGAGTTCACATTTGCACTCAACTCAAAACAGTCCATTGAAAACAGTGTCAATAGAGCAAATTTCAAATTGTTGAAAACTTTATTATGTGAGGGTATACTATTTTAACATTTTGTATTCGGAGGAAAAACATAGCAACAAAACCGAATAAGCTATATGCTAAACAAACATAATAAAACAATTTTGTTGTAGAAGCATAACTAAAAAAGTTATGATAGTTATTCTACTCAGTCGGTATTGCATGTTCAAGTGTTAATTTTTCTACTGTCTACTTATTTTTATCGACAATGCTGGATTTCCATTTTGGAGTTTGGTATGGAAAAATTTTACTTTTATATATGGAAAAATTAGGCCAACTGTAAATATTTTAAAAATGACCTAAATACTGAACTGAATTTTTTATTTCTGTAAATTTTTTGATAAATAGTTAATCTGTTATTTTATGGTTTATGATAATCTGTTAGTTTATGGTCACGTTCTACGCATTCAATTTCCAATAATATTCTCAATAAATTCAAAATGTTTGCTTTTTATTATCTACGTAATTAATCCGAGCCCTATTTAATTACACAACAGCAAACTCATATTATACCTACTCTACAGAGTACGAAACAAATATCCAGCAAATAATAATAACCTATATAAATTTAATAACTGAAAATATTTCTATATTTGATTACGTCCAAACGCTCTATCCCTCTCTGTATGTTATTATTAAATTGTTTCACTAAGCACCGGTTATTAATGGAGCCAGGGTCGCAGTTCAAAATGCATCCGCGCGGTGTCGCTTGCTATCCGGCGGTCGCGGTTGATTTCATTGTTCGTGCGGTTCCGTAATTTGGTTTCGCCCCATTTTGGAATCCTTGTATCAAATTGTGACGCCAAAATCCAATCAGTACAACCAAAACAGGACATGTTTATCCTCTGTGCATCCGCGGCAACAGACAATTCGCGTCGTCGCTTAAATTACGGCCTGAATGCCACGTATGCACGCTTTTCGAATATGTACCTGACACTGTAATTTGACTTGAACAATAAGTAGGGCGAAATAGTAGCTCTTGAAACTGTACTACAAATGCAATTATCTCTACGATGGAAGTTGCATTGCGGAAATGTGGTGCACCCTACGTTAATTGCTGGTATGTATTTTGTTTGAAAGTGGATGGTTGACAGTGGTAGATATGTTGAGTGAATAGTACCATTTACTCTTTCAGCTGTTGTCTATACTTCATTCAGTTCGCTCTCATAGTGTTCATTGTAACTTTGATCATATAAGCATGATGCCATTCAGCCATTAATAGTGCAATTGGGTGCAATAATCCGCGACATCACTAATGTCACGAATAAAGAACCACCAAAGTCGAACGATTTCTGAGAATGGTGCAGAATTGCATTTGGAACCGCATATTTTTTTAAATGATTTTAAAGCATTTGTAAAAATGTAGAATATGATGTTTTGACATTTTGTATACATTTAGAAATTGTGGTTACGATACGAAATTTAGGCCAAGCAATAGAGCTACAAATGATTGCTTTTTTGACATAAGAACTAGCAGGAAGCCGCATGTGCCATCCTGTGCAGGATAGTCCGTAGTGTATTCCCACTATGTTTCCTACTCGAAAATGCCACTTTTTAATTTTTTATATACAATTATCAACATAAAATCGCGTTTTTTTTTAACTTTTTTATTGTAAAAGGAAAACTATTGAAGAAATCTTATGGGTGCAACGGGATAACAAATTAAGAAATGATATTTGCGAGTAGGAAACACATCACAATACATCTACAGACTGTTCCACGTGACCTGGGATCATCGGTTTTCTGTTAGTATTTTCGTCACTCAAAAATCTCTACTGTCTAGTCTAATTATTGAGTTAATTTACAATTTAGAGTATTTTTGTGGGTAGTAACTGTCAAATAATTAGTTATCGTGTAAAGTGTTCTTCACATAATTCCTATCCATAAATAGAATATAGTACGCAACGCTAGTACTGCGGAATAGGGATACATGACAATAAAGGACACCAATACCACATTTCGGTAGTTTATTAGAATACACACGATCCACTTACACCGGTCTGCTTACTTCGTGTCTCAAATTCGTTCATTTCTACGCATGACGTCACTGCGAGAAGGATGTTGACACGGACATATGGGCAACCAAATACATCCGTAAGTTTTTGACTGTTGTGATTTAGGTTAACAAGTTGACAACCATGCCAACGCTTTAATTGTCAACAGTACTTGAGCGTCACAACAACATATTAGCTACCATGGCAACAAAAGGTACTTCTCGCAATGACGTCAGAGCATAAATGTCATTCCAACCGTGACAACAATAAGTGGCTACTAGGTTAGCCATGGAAATTAACGCTACTTGCGCTATATTAACGCTACTTCCGCTTCCTTCTCGCACTGACGTCACTTGTAGGCGTGGCCGATGGGCGTAAGCAGACCGGTGTAAGTGGATTGTGAGAATATATATACAATACCTACGGGCTACGATGTTGGATCGCACACCACCAGAACTAAGAACTACAAAAAAGAAAAGTCAGAATTCTGTTCAAAATGTTACCGTTAGCGGTATGCTGGCATATCCCTACTCTTTGGATATACAGAGGTATACAATAGCTTGCTACGTGCATTCTTAAAAATTCTTTTAAGGGTGCCGAAACGGGTGCGTTCCGCACCCTAGAAAGTTGAGCAAATTTGGTAAACGTACTTCGTAAATCGTACCGATCTTTTAATTTTGATTTTAAATTTGAAATCTTTTGCAGTCAAATCTTTAAATTTTGATTTTAAATTTGAGATTTTTTGCAGTCAAAGGGTATAATTGAATGTAGCTACAGCATACGAACAGGACAACGATAACTAAAAAGAGAATACATACCTCTCAGTTCGAAAGCACAAAAATCGTCGTTTTTGCTGCTTCGTACCGATCGGATCGTCTAACTATAATCATTTCTTGAATATTTTATTGCATGTATAGATAGGTGATTTTACTATGCATTGTATGAAGCAAGGATTTATAAATCCAAAAAGAAATTGTAAGTTATTGTCTATTGTTCAATTTTGACCAATTTTCGGTATGTATTCTCTTTTTAGTTGTCGTTGTCCTGTTCGTATGCTGTAGCTACATTCAATTAATACCCTTTGAGTGCAAAAAATCTCAAATTTAAAAGCAAAATTAAAAGATCGGTACGAAGTACGTTTGCCTAACTTTCGGGTGCGGAACGCACCCGTTTCGGCACCCTTAATGCGTTAAGATCAACCCATAGAAACAATACATAATACATAGAAACAAATGAAAAAAGATTGAAAATGATTGTGCTCAAAGACTCCAGTCAGTGGCTTTCTCCACACAATAAGTTTATAATTATTGCTAATCATATTCAGAAAACAAGATTTTATATAGACCCAACGTTGTGAACATGTTTGCTTATTTCAACATAAATCTTTGAAGTGTGATTTGTTTTAAATACTGTCTAATCCCAATCAAGCCCAATACGTAGTACGTTGATATACGGGAAAATGCAGTGACACCTGTCACGGACTACAATTGAACTTGTCGTTAGTATGCAACTCATGGGGTGCTTACTTCCCATACGCAGGCGTTGACAGCAAAATTTTAGTTCACCCCCACGCGCTATCTCTGGCTAGCGCCCTGCTATACCGGCCGAATCATATGCTTGATACCTATTGGCTCGTTCAAACCGTCACTGTGGATGTCGCGTGTTGCGTAGTCATGGCGTTAGTAAACCATAAACAACCATTAAGTTCTGTCAATTAACTGTCTAGTGACACTGCTAATTTTTACCACAGACATTTAAACGCATATTTTTCACTTATATATGGGTGATGTATATAACTTTCAAATTTCTGTGGTAATTTTTGTTCTGTATTAGTTCCATCACGCGGTTTTCCTGATCTTATGAATTAATTAAAATATAATATGAGGAAAGGCTAGAAGTGGGAAGTCTATTAGCGCCTCCTAGCGGATGGGGGTGAACTAAAAATAGAAGCCACAAAGATTGCCTTGAGTCGCCCATCTATATTAGTATATATGTATTTTATCTATGATGCAACTATAGTAGACTGGGGTATTTTGTTAAACCCTAAATTTTTATAGTTTATTTTCTAAGAAATTTGAAAATACTTAATAGGGTATTCCGATCATGTCAAAATTTAAGCAGATATTCGGTTTAACCTATTGTACAATTTATGAGGATTCGTATAGTTAAGCTATGAGCTTTTTGATTTAGTTTTTCTATAAGATAATTGCAATTAAAAGTGCATTTCGTTTGAATTCACCGACCAGCCTCGGAAATACACGATGATTACCGATCCCTAGTAGCGGTGGCAACAGCGGACAGCACTCGAACAGCTGATAGGCCAAGTTGACGGTTGGCGACCCTGTTGTTTGACAACGAATAAAGGTACCTTTTTTGAGAGATGATTTGATCATTGAAACTTGAAGCCAAACATCTCTCATCTCGCTAGTCGGCAATGTAAAGAAAATCTTATCAGAAGTTACTGTTCTACTGCTGTTATAGCCCGGCACAGAACAATGTCGACGTTGGAGTTTATACATTTTGAACAAGTGTTTGATATAACCTCAATAACCAAAGCAGGTGTCAACAAACGAGCGATTCTAAACGTTGACACAACAGAAGACAAAAATTTACTACGTGCACCCTAGATATAGCAACGTTGTCAAGTCGCTCACTTTGAGCGGTCTTTGTGACGTCACATAGACCAATCCTAATTCAAACTTCAAACAACGATTTCTCGTAATTTAAAACAATGCTTGATATTTTACTTGTGAAGTAGCAAACAGTAGCACCCATACTTTGTAAAAAATGACAATTTCAAAAACACCGGAATACCCCATTTACATCATGGATATTCGAGTCAATAAGAACAACCTATCCTAATTTATCCTTATCCACACACGATGATTAAAATTTAATTCTGCATAACCTAGCAAAAAGTCTATCTAGGACATTTGCTACGCGTAAGATGAAAGAAACATTCCAAGACCTAACAAATTGTACCCATTTTGAACGGCAATGTGTTTTAACTGTGCAAGAGATAAGGTGGCTTAAAGCGGTTTGTTCGTGACATGGATTCCACGTAGCGGTAGGTTGCGGACGTTGCGGTAAAATATTAGAGGGTATTTTCGTAAATTCCGTCGGGGTTTGCGGAAATATACCAGGCCCGGGATTAATCCAATACCACTGTGCTTAAATGGCACGTAGCAGGCGGTTGAAGGTGGTTGAAGTAGCTAGCCTAGCTCTGTTGGGGCTGAGAGAGTTTTACGTAGTAGAATAGACATATTTAAGGTTCTAAAAATACAGTTTCCCACAGTTCACTTCATCTTCACATCTTTAACAATAGGTACTTATTTCAGTTAATTTTTTATAATGTATATTATGGATGTGATTATGAGGTCCTGAAAACGTAAGCACGCATGGAAGAACATCTTTAAGGTTCTAAAACTACAGTTTCCCACAGTTCACTTCATCTTCACATCTTTAACAATACTTGTTTCAGTTATTTTTTTATAATGTATATTATGGATGTGATTATGAGGTCATGAAAACGTAAGCACGAAAGGAAGAAACCTAAAGGTAATCTCATCCCACGATTGTTGAGATTATTGCCTTTTTTAATGTCTTATATCCATATGGTGTCATTTAAGAGATGATGTAGGACAAGAAAGTAGAGAAGAAAGTACAGACGCCCTGATCGCTGTTACATTGCAACGTAGAGTTACTACCGTTTTCGAATACCTAGAACCCGGAACCCTGGGGTGCCGCGAGATGTCGTCAAGGGTTCCGCGGAAAAATAGTAACAAATAGCGGTGGCGGTCGCCTGTTTGTGTCATTTTTATGTAGTATTTTATCATTGAATTATTATTTCAAGTATTGGATTAATAAACAAGTCAATCCATGAACAATTTTGATTTGAAGGCCTTTTAACCCAATAAACCACAATAAACATTGCGATATTACATCCAACGGGCAAGAAAATTCTAGACTAATTATTCATTAACTTCAAATGACAATATTACTTACAATTATCTGTTACATAAAAACAAAATAACTTCTAGAAAACAACAACCTGGCAGAGTTACTGGTCAAAATGTAACATTATTTGTTTTCAATATTTTTGCCTTTCTAAATGTGTGACAACATAAACCTATAATTTGAATCTGCTGCTCATAATGGTACTTTAGGAGAAGAATAGAGTTGTAGGCGGTGGATTTCAATATGATCTTACATGCCAGATAAGATTACTAACCTATCACTAGACAAGTTCTGAACATCTATGACAAAAATTATGTCGGTCCCATTCATAGAAAATCAGAGTGACTTGCAATTCTAGACGAAAATTTACGCAGGCAGGAAGTTTCGTAACTGCATGTAATTAAACAAATAATAATTAAATTAAATTGAAGTAAGTACCTACCTACTAACTTTGATTAGCAAAAAAAAATTCAAAATTCGTCACATTTTTTATTTATTATTTGGTGTTTTCATTTGGTCATTTTTACCTCGAGTTATAAATCACCTTGTATTAGTACAGTTTTCAACATTGTATAGGTATGAAGCAAGCCTTTTCTTATTTAACAAACTTTCAGAGAATAAATGGAAATTATCTGTTACAGATGAAATTTGTGTGTATGAGTATCTCTACTTGGGTGTTTATTCCCACCCTTTTTTTCTCAGAACTATTTTTTCAACGCCTTAAAAAATAGCAAAATATGAATAAAACGGTATTTAAATGGCTTTACATACAGGGTGTCTCACGGAACTGGTACATTAGAAGTTTCCCATGTTCTACTGTTTCTGGAAACTTGAAATTTTGGGATTAGAATTTACTCGATCTGAGCTCTTCAGCTAAAATATTCTCAAGTGAATTGTCACGTTCGGTCACCGGAATCAACGTTGTTATTGAATGATATAATTTTTATTTTATTTTCGCGATTACGTTTAAAATTGAATATCTCGGTTATTATCGAAACTAGAAGTTTCATGATTGGTGGTCCAAAACTAGAAACATAACCAAATAAGACGATGTTTAGTTCATTATGATATCTTATACAAGCTGTTCAAAATTTACAACACAATAATTGAATTTTTACGTAAAAAACTCATTTTTTTCAAATGGAACACCCTGTATACCGATACGCCATTCGATAGGCCATCTTATTCCCTATCAATCAATATTAGGGTTCCCTACATCTATCTTTAATAGTTTTTGAGATATTGTCAGTATAAAAGAATGCAAACTAAATACAAACGATTTATTCTTCATTTATAGAGAATGTGACAACTTTGGAAAAGCAGGAAAACAGAAAAATATTGAAAAGGTGTGTTAAAACTAAAATAACATATTTGGGATAACTAAATTAAATTTAAAAGAATTTGAGAAAAGATTTGTTAAAACTAAAATAACATATTTTGGGATATCTAACTTAAATTAAAACTTAATTATTTTGTTCGAAATGCTGCCCGTTCTGCTCCAAACACTGTAAAACTCTTCGTTGTACTTCTGTCATCATCGCTCTTCGGATTTCTTGTCGGTGAAGTCCATTAATGGCGGCTACTACTCTGTTTGTCAATTCTTCTCGCGTATTAACTGGTGTGGAATAGACCTGACTTTTTACATGACCCCAGAAATAAAAGTCTAAGGGTGTTAAATCTGGTGACCTTGGTGGCCACCGCCAGGGTCCCCTATTTCCGAACCACCTGTCGTCAAACATCTGTTTAAGTTAAAGATAGATATTTTGTAAATTATTTAATAAATTTATTTATGTAATTGTTTGTAAAAGGTACTGTTTGCATTCTTCGTTTTCGCCTTGTTTGATTTGTATTTTCTCTCTCCACCCTTTGGCAATACTTGAAATGGGTTATAACTTTCGAGGAACTGAAAAAAATACAAATATATCTAAATATATCTAGAGATAAATATCTGGAGTGTTACAGCAATCAATGCAATAAACTACCAAAAAAGCTGTAAGAGCAAAATTAACTGTAACATCGGTGGTTATTGTATACCAGCTATATTTCTGTATTGTTTTTACAGAATTCACATATTCCACATACATTTTCCTGTTAAATTCTAGCAGCACCACCGTTAATTTCACAGTAGGAAGTAATTTTCAATCAATGAACTGCGATACTTTACAGAGTTTATCTGGTTACTTGAAAAACTGCTTTACACGTTTTACTCTTCGCAAAAAATACTCGAAATGACATTGGGCAGGACATTGTATATTTTTTTTTGTTGGGGTTCCGCCAGGTTGAAACCCAATTTAAAGGGTTCCACAAGAGTAAAAAGGTTGAGAAACGCTTGAGAAACGGTTGGCAGCAGACTGAAATAATTCGGTAAGATAGGTGAGATATTATTACAGACATGTTGGATAATGTCTATGAAATTCCCCGTTGTCCAACTGTTTTTTTTTAACCAACTTACGTTATTATAAAATTGGGAGATTGCCTTAAGCAGTTGCATAAATAATAATATAGTTGCATTTTACGAAACGGATTAACGAATAGAACACGACATTTTACATCGCGTATCTTTATATGCCGTTAAATAGCGATTTGAGTTTGAAACGTGAACTTTTCACGACCAATTTAGTAAAGTTATTGAGGGCTATTTTCTATAGCTTATACGACTTTATAGGGTACCTGCGACGTAAACTGGCCAACGTTCGATGCTTTACGACACGTCGCCGTAAGGATTACGCTATCTTCCAATATCCTGTCAAAGGGGGCGCTATAAAATAAACCTGTATTATATTTCACTATGGGATTGTCATAAAGTGGCATTAAATAACTGTAGGAAGGATTGATAGGGACAATTTAAATATAAAGGGATGTTTGACCATGGGCGTATCCAGCCCAAATTGGAAGGGGGGGGGCAGTTGTCTAAATTTAACTTGCTGTATGGGAGAACGGTGCCCATTAGGGTGGTTCAAAAATGCATTGCAAAATTTTTGTGATGATAGAAAGTAACGATCCCCTCAAATCGTTTCCAAATCCAAAAAATCTGATGTGGCCAGGCACATGACTTTATCATACTATATATAAAATTAATAGTTTAGCTGCATGAGATTCTATTTGATCTAGATCGGCCATGTCTCCAGTAAAATAAAATTGGTAGAACTAGATATGTCGATTAAAGCTGCGTTCGGATATTGTACTCCGTTGACACCGGGTACACCGTCCAAATGACACTTACGTGTTATTGGGTGTGAAAAGTGTAATACAATATCCGAACGCAGCTTATATTGACAGAAGTTATTGTCAAACCATTAGCGTTTGACAGTACTGACCTACTGTCATTAGAATCAAAAAATCTGGCAAATCCTGGCTACTAGGTTTAATGCAGTACGACCTATCTCGATGAAATAGAATTTGCTCATGCAGCTAAACTATTGATTGTACCAAAAAATGTCATGGTCATAAATTATTCAGAATTTCCTCTTCTTTAATTTATTATTTAACTATTTCGACGAAATTCCTGAAATGGCGGCTTATTTGCAAAATCTTTCAAAAATGCTAAGACTAAACCTCCAATTCCTTGGGACCCTTTTCAACAGAAAGCTTTTCAGCTCTAAGTTTGGTTATGAAATTTCTAAATATGAAGTTTCGTCCCGATACCTTTAGTAGTTTCTCCGGAATCGTCGCCACAAAAAACGGGTACACACACACATACACACACACACACAGACATTTTTTTGTACCTCGGTCAAAAATGTTCAGTGGACCCAAAAAGACATATTTCCGCTAAAAACTCAAATTTTTTTTTGGCACGATTACAATACTTTACATACTACGTATGATAAAGTAAAAAGTGGACAGATTTTTCGTTGTTGAAATTTTGATTTTTAACCGTGCTTCGAGGGCTTAAATTTACATGGGAAAATGCATGGAAAGAAGACATTTTTTTGGTATTTTTCAAATAATTGTTCGAGGTTTGGGAAAACTTATAAAATTACTTGTAGAGGACTTTCCAAGGAAGAATTTGATCTATTATATATATGGATTTAACGCCCCCAACCCATCCCCATAGTGCCCTGAAAACTACCCTTAAATGAAAAAATGTACATTCATCAGATAATTGATCCTTCTAATCATTTCAGTCTCATTTTACTATAAGTCTAGTGGAATGTTTATAAACATTTGTCAGTTAATTTTCATTTGTTTAAAGAAATTCTATTTGTTGAAATAATTCGTTTTTCTCAAAAATCGGGCTTAATTCTGTTTTCTGAGTTCGAAATGGCAAATTTGTATCTTACAGTGACATTATTCATTAAAAAATTTCGTCCTATTGTTTAAACAGTCAATTATTATCCGTTTTCAATATTTTTTCTAATTATGGTAGAAAAGTCAGCTTTCTTTGTGAAATTAACTTATAAATTTCGTGTTCGAGATATCTAACAAACCTATTATCTATATAATCTAATAAACCCACATTTGATTAAACAAATTCCATTTGTTTAAACAATTTTTTTTTGCAACTCACTTAAAATTCATTTTTTAGATCGGTCTGGCCAACTGGTTATTATCAAGTGACAGCATTTATATTTTGGGATGATTTCCATTGTTCTAATAATAAAATATTCGTTTTCAATATCATTTATTCGAAATAATTGAAATGATTTGAAATCCTTTTTTTTCGGGAAATTGGGGAGTTACATTTCTTTTTAAAATATTGAATTTTCTAAACTCAACAAATTTTTTTAATCATATTTCTTTCTCCATTTCTTATTCTGATTTCCTACCACTATGTGTCGCAAGATAATATTGATTTGTTGCTGCCTGGAAACTGTTCCCTGTACTCTAATTTGATGAAATATTGAAAACATACGTATATTATTTTATTATTAAAACACTGGAAATCATCCCAAAATATAAATGTTGTCACTTCAGAATAACAGTTGGACAGCCCGATCTAAAAAAAATTAATTTTAGGTGAATTGCAAGAAAAAAATGTTTAATGAAATGGCACTTGTTTAAACAATTGTGGATTTATTAGATAATACAGACTAGATATTTCGAACATGAAATTTATAACTTAATTTCACAAATAAACGGACTTTTCTACCATAATTAGAAAAAAGTTGAAAATGAATTATAGTTGATTGTTTAAACGACAGGAAGAAATTGTAATGAATAATGTCCCTCTAAGGTAATAAACTGCAATTTCGAACTCAGAAAACAGAAATCAGATGGATTTTCGAGAGAAACGAATTATTTGAACAAATAGAATTTCTTTAAACAAATGGAAATTAACAGACAAATGTTTATAAACATTCCACAAGACTTAATAACCATAATAATGATTTCTATGGAAAAAAAGATAACGAAATGATTAGTACGGTCAATTTTCTGAAAAATATAAGTGTTTTCATTTGGGCAGTTTTCAGGGCTGCGTTGGGGTGGGTTGGGGCTGTCAAATCCATATGTATAATAGGTCAAATTCTTCCTAGGAAAGTCACAAGTCCTATAACTTTAACATAAGTTTTCCCAAACCCCCAACAATTATTCTAAAAATACCAAAAAAATACCTAAAAATCCCATGTAAATTTGAGCCCTCGTAATGAACCATTAAAAAACAAAATTTTGAACAAAAAGATACGTGTCCGCTTTTATTGGATTTGGAAACGATTTGTAGGGGATCGTTGATTTCTAAATAAAAATAGCCACCCTGGTGCCCGTAAGGGAAAGAGTGCTATGTAATAAACATAATACCAAAATACGGAAGGGGGGCAACTGCCCCCCCCCCTGCCCCCCTGGAAACGCCCATGGATGTTTCTATTTTTTTTGCATCTAGACTGATCATTACGAGGGTAAAAAGGGTGTTAAAAGATATATGAATTCAGACTAATTGTTCAAATTTATACAGGATGATTAACTGATGTTTGTTAACTGGTTATTAACTGTACTTGATTATACTGTACTTGATATTAACTGGCGGTTCTTAAGATCTGGGTCACATTCCCTTTGTAATTGAGTAAAAAATCCTTCAAATATAGTGTGAGAATACTGCCCCAGCCCCACCCTATGAATAAACTAAATAAATACCTTTTTGGCCGAATGTGCTTAGCCACGTCAGCTGTCTTACTCTCCACATTATTTTACATCATATATGAAAATTTCGTTGTGATGTTTTATGAGAGTACGATTTTGTCGCGGGTTCTTGACTTTTGTTATATTTTGTTGCTTATTTTATGTATTTAGTTTAATGTAAGCGGTATTATAAAAACATACATCCGAATATCATTCCTCTTCGATATACAGGGTGTTATTGAAGTTATTAGAATTTGGTGAAAACAATTATCAATCTATACGATGTTCTCTTGTTCAAATTTAACCTTGCAGGAAACCTTCCAAAAGAATTCTAAAATACTTGAACGGCTGTCACAAATTTACGCAATAGATTGAATAGAATCTCGAATTCCAAACACACCATTGAGTATTGGCGAACCGATCTAATTGATTCACAGCTAAAATGTCGATAAATTCGTAAAATCTATTGTCTGTAGCTGCCTACACACAGGTACCACCGAGGTGTATACATCGTTTTCGACATATTCAACGATAACAACGACATCGACATATTGAACGGCTGTCGATAATTGAATAAATGCGCATAACACAGAGCTTTGGTATTTGGCGAAAGCATGCGGTTTACCAGGCCAAACGGGAAATTCATTTTCCAAAGTGCACCGAATTGAATTTCGCTAACGGGGTTACAACGGCATCGAGTCCATTTTAGGGGTTTTAGCGCGGAGCCGTTGCTGTATTCGCGCTGGATGATTATTTAATCACATTGCGACAATTTGCATAACGGAGGCGTAGAATCGAGTATGTGCGGCAAACGCAATTAGGCACTCTATATCGAAACAAATTATCGATGGATTGGGCGTCGTAAAACACGAGACGCATTAGTAATTAGTTGTGCCAGGTCATTGCCCTGTTTTCCACAATAATGTGCAAAATTCCCATATATTATATGGGGAATGTTATACAAAGCGTCCCACTTCTTTTTTGATATTTGTTTTAAAGCAAATGTCTTTCTAAATAAAGTTACCATTATTATTTTGTTGAAAAGGAGGAACTTTGTATCGTTTAAAAGGATGACATTAGTGAGGCTTTGTTGGACGTCCAATTGCACTTCCTGCATTACTAAAGATGATAGAGAACCCATTGCCACCTTGTATGTTTCCTATAGGCGCCATGTTTGATTTTGTCATTTGAGGTGGCCTTTGGTGTAATCCCTTTATGAGCCGTAAGTTTGAGACTAATGTTATTATTTTTTTTTGTTTTTGCTAAGTAGTTTAGAGCTTGAATTAACGGTTTTTAGTACCATTTTAATAACAAACCCAATCTTTTTATTTTTCATGTAAAACTTTTTTAAAAGCATTTTTAAATCTAACTTTAAAAATCTAACAAATTTTATTACCTACTTATTTTAATACACCTTTCAGTTCACCTTAAATTGACCAGCTGTTGCAAATATGGTGTTTTCAATCTTCATAATATATGCAATTTCTTTTTAAATGAATATTTGAATTGAATATTGGAAAATATTATTGAAAATACTTGTGGAATTTTTTTCTCTTGATCCAAATTTATATCCAAACTAAAATACTATTAAGTTTCCACCACCGGAAGTCACATCAACTATTTGTTATCTCAAATGGAATGCTACACTTTCAATAGATATACAGGCTGTCTCAAGTTTTTTCTTCCTGCATTATTTTACAAAGCTCTTGTAATTCTGAATAAAAAGATTCATATACACTTATTTGTATTTTTAGTTCCTTAAAAAGCTACATCAGTTTGGAATATTATTGTCTTGAAACAAAACATATAATTCTCACATATTTAGTAAAATCCTTGGTCCATCCTTGGTCCATTATTGATTGTTATATTTATGAATGATTTGCCACTGCATCTGGGTTGCGGAAATCTATACGTTTGCTGACGACACGACGTTGATCGTTGACAGTGGAGACCTGTCGCGTATTTCAACGCTATTGACGGAGGCTTGTGAGAGCATGAATGAGTGGTGCAGAACAAATGGAATGGTCCTGACCAAAGAGAAAACAAAGGTAATTATACGACAGATAATCGCCTTATATAATTGCCAGATAAGCTGCCTTTCTTGGATGTGCTGGTATACAGACCGTCAACGGGTAGGCTTGGACATACAGTCTACCGTAAGAAGACACATACCGATCGGTACTTGAATGCCAAATCACACCACCACCCCCAACAGAAGAGAAGTGTTGTTCAACAACTTTGTTCAACAGAGCCGAGAAGGTATGCGACTCTAGCACCTTGGACGACGAACGGAAACACTTGGAGTGGGCCCTACGTCAGAATGGATACACCAAGTCTGACATACGGGGTGTCACACAAAGAAAACTGCATGTCTCAGAGGAACCGCAAGAGTCAAAGGCTTACCATACGTAAGTGGGGTATCAGAGATAATCGGTAGAGTACTAGAAATCGGGTATCACGGTAAGGTACAGAGCACCAGCTAAGGTAAAGGATCTTTTGCCTAACCCAAAGGATATCAGACCACTGCTGAAGAACGTAGGGGTATACAAGATAACATGTGAGTGCGGAACATGCTATGTAGGACAGACAGGACGAAGCATCGAATGTCGAATCAAGGAGCACAGTAGAGACACCCGGCTAGGGAAGATTCAACAGTCCGCTGTTGCTCAACACTGTCACGAGTCGGGACACACAATGGATTTCGATGGCGCGAAGATGTTGGCAAGGGTGGGTAATTATCATCGAAGGCTTATTAGAGAAGCCATCGAAATTTACAAACATCCTGACAACATCAATCGCGAGGACGGTACTGACATTAGTAGGGTCTGGAAATCGATCCTAACGCTGTCAGGTGGAAAAGCACATGGAGCGGTAGCTCCAGATGTGCGCAGTGAGGTGTTAATTCAGGTATATAAGGGAGACTTTCTTGGTACGTCTTCAGTATTCAATTACCTTTGAAGAAGCGAGCAACATGGTTCGCGAAACGTCAGCATTAACAAATCTTGACACGCGGCATAACCCGGAACCAGTTTATTTTCTAAATGATTCTGGCCGTGAAAGCCTACGTACTTACTTAAAGGTCATTAAATTTTCACCACTGGCGCCTCAGAAATCAGTACTCGTAGAACAAGTGTTGGCTCGTTACCATTATGCGAGAATGAGAAATTTCTCGGAGTGTACATTCAGCGCTCACTGGGGTGGAAGGATCATATAGAATACGTGGTTGGGAAGCTGAACAGGGTACACTACGCCATCATTTTACTTTGCAAATGTGCAGTCCTTGCTGAGTTATGGCATTATACTATGGGGATCATCACCTCACATGAACACATTATTTAGATTTCAGAAACGATTTTTAAGATGTATTCTGCGGCTGAATTTCCGGGAGTGATGCAGGGAGCACTTTAATAAATTTAATATATTAACACTGCCCTGTCTGTATGTGTACCGCTGTTGTCGTACTGTAGAGCAAACTTGGGTACATTTCAGACAAATTCTGAGGTCTCGGTGGCTTTTGATACTCGGGGTGGAAGAAGGTTGTCGCTGACTCGCCATTCCTACTCTGTTTTTGAGCGTGGACCATACTTTATGATGGTCCGGATGTACAATGCACTACCCACCCATATTTTAAGTTCCTCTAGTATAAGTTTATTTAAATCCCGCTTAAAGGAACAATTAACATCTAAATCATTTTATACAGTTAAGGAATATTTGACAGGGACATCGCGCCTGTAATTGTGATAATGACTGTACTTCATTGTTTGCTTGTGTTCGGAGAAGGTGACAGACATATACATACATGTTAATTTGTGATCATTTTTTGTTTTTGAATTGTAGTGTTGTATTGTTCAAATAATTTTACCCCGTACGTTAATGTCGGTTTTTATATATGTTCATTTATAGTGAATTCTGTTTGGCCTATGCTGCCGGTCTATTCTATTTGTATGAAAGATTAATATACCTAACTATGTAAATGACAATTGTCAATATCTGTGCAGGATCGGACGACAAATATAGTATATTATTATTATTATAAAGAGTCTTGAAGAAAATGGAAAATACTTTAAAAAATATACTTTCCGAAAAAATTCGAAAAAAATCAGCAATCAACTTATTTGTTTGTTATTTTTTTATTCAATTTATTTTATAATTTCTAATTCGCTTTTTTGCACATTTTGATATGTATTTTCGTTATGATTTGTCTGTGTTTTTTTTATTAATCCAAACTGCTAGAACTTTTTAAGGATTTTATAAAACAATTAAGTCCATATGCATTTTTTACTAGAATTACATTTTGTGAAAAATGCGATAAAAAGTGGTAGATTTGGTAAAAATTTAGTTGTTGGTTTTCACGTTTCCACTTTTTTCGAAGTAAAAAGTTTTCAAAATGTTAAACCTGTAACAGTATTTTGATTCCTTGAAAAGTTACGCGAAGGAAAAACAATAGCCATCAAGGTTTTTTTGTATTATTTGGTTTGTACTGACGGTAAACTTATATTTTTTAGTACCATGTAGTGTCGTCTCCGGAGTACCTATATTCTTTAATAATGTCTACTTGCAAACTTTCTCCCCTCTTAGACGATATATCGAAAACCTACAAGTACAGATACATTAATACCTACCATCAAAATTCCTCATTTTATTTGTTTGCAAAAGTTGGTATAAAATTTCTTTGAAACATATTATTGATGAAATTGATGGGAGTTTTGATAAATAATAAGTTTTTAATAATTTAATAAGTCCAGTGTCAAGAGTCAATATAATATATCCCCAACGTAAATGTTCCACTTTATTACTAATATAATAATTTAATTCACGCTAGATATTCTTTAACAAAATTGCCACTTTGCGAAGACATTATTTTACCTGCAGTTCGGCGACGTGAAACGATTTTAATTTTTTAAGTTCCCGAGCGCCTTCCAACTTTCGTCAACAATTCCCATTTTACTGCTTTCACATCCATTTACCTTATTAAATTAAACTTGGGGCGCAGTTATTGACAGCTCCCCAAAATTTATATTCTCCTTTCACATAATTTCCGGCCCATCCCATCTCTTGAATATTTCGAGCGACTATTAAATTGAAAAAGAATAAAAAAGTGATGATGTCACGATCCAATGTTCAAAACGCTTTCTCGAGTTCTACTAAATACTCAAAATGTTTTGTTTCTGTTATCAGTTGCTTATTTACCATTGTTGTAGTTTTTGTAGATCTACTCTGATCTCATACATGTCATTATTGTTCTTTAACATACAGCGTAGACAGCAAAGGTCACAGAACTCATTTAGGCGCTCCATTTAGCAACAAGAGAGAAACAACAATAGCATCTTTGTGCAAACAAAACTGTAGGAAAGCACCCAGCCGAAATTTTGGAAATTTTTGGAAATTTTGGCCTGTAGAATTGCACAAAACTCACATCAGCTCCCTGATTTCCAATCTGATGACAGATTTTCAGAATTCCAAATGGGCCAATAGATCAAAAATATAAAAACTTATGGATCCGCATGAAACTTATTTCCCAAGATGTTTCCAGCACAATGATTCCAAATCAAATGTCAGATTTTGTAAATTGAAATTGTCGGATCTCCATGAAACTGATTTCCTGTTCCTTGTTTAAAAACTGGATACAAACTGATGAATTAAAGCCGTAAAAACTTTGAAACTTAATCTCGTCCGCCTAATAAACTAGTAAATGTATTCTATACATAAATTTGTGGTGATTACGTTGTGCTTGACGTAAAGCTGACTCGGTTCATTCGCCTGGGGGGGGGGGTTACGTATCTCCAACGTAAAATATGCAAACATAGGCGGTGTTCGCTCTTAATTAAAACACAATATTTAGTCGGTAATTTGCAAATTTCATTCGACTAACTTTGTTCGTGCTGGGGTCGATTATTTAGCAGTGGCTGAGTCAGGTATTCCGCAGACAGTGCTCAAACATCGGCGTTCTTTCGTCGTGGCTTAAGGACTAACCGCGCCGCAGAGCACACACCCAAAACTCCTACCGGTAAATGCAAATTTCGGGCTGGGGCTTTTCTCCCCTAAAGCGTCTACTTAATTCGCCAAAATCCGTTCACAGGATGAGGTTATCTAACCTGGCCAATGCTTGAAGGTGGATTCCGCACACGCTCCTGTCGTTTCTTCAGCTTTAGCGTGAACGGTTTCCGGTGTTTATTCGTATTAGGAACGATTTCCGATCTTTTTGATGCCGCTGGTCGGGCCTGATCTTATCGTTATCGAATGGAATCGATTTTATCACGTTTGGTTATATTTAAAACGCTAAGGGACAGGCCCCACAGTAGAGTTATCAGATGAAAAAATTAAAAACGTGCACAATTTTCATTAAAACTATCTAAAAAGCGGAACACTTCATACAAATAAAATTACCGGCAGAAGTAGGGACAAAAATCTTAATTACCAAGAATAGACTTTGACTTATGAAATCATTAACTATTTTTACTTCCTTCTTGATTTTGATGTTTCTTCATTTTTGTCTTAATGCAGCATACCTGCACATTCTATAGCCTAAACGTACGGACACACATGCTTATTAGAAGCACGAAAGCATGTTTATTTCGAGCATTTGCTACTTAAACGCATGTGTGTCTAGACATTGCTAGTAATAAAAATGCTTATTTCGAGCATGCTGAAAAATCACCAGGCGTTTGATTTTGAGCACGCTACCTGCGGTGCGGTGGAAGGGGGCGTGCTCTGAGCACGTATGAACAGCTTTTAAGCATGCTTATTTAGGAAGCATGCTTAAAACTAGCATGCTTATTACTAGCAAATGTGAACAGCTGCCAAGCGTACTCGATTTAAGCATGCTCACTAGCATGCTAATAAATAAGCATGTGTGTCCGTACCTTAATATACACATTGCCAAAAGAAAATACAAATGCAAAATTTGTTTCATGGATATCTTTGAGCTGAATATGAACCTCTTCCGCAAAGTAGCCTATCACGTCCTGTTTTCAGTTTAGCCTGTATATATTCGTAATTATTGCCATAATCACCTTTATGTTTACACATTTACATTATTTACCTCATTTAACTTTACGAAAACTGTATTTGTACTCAGCGATAATACATCTATTGAAATCGCATGTTTTCTTTCCACTCACCATATCAAGCATGTTTTTCCCTTTAATGTGGTTCGGACAAAAATGGCTTGTTTATTAGTTAAAACTGAATAGTCTCCGACAAGATAATGTAACAATCAAATGAATACCAAAAAAATCTGATTAAGTGATTGATTATTAAAAATTGTAAAAATGTGCAATGAAAATGTTGACATTTGAATTATGAAATTAAGATGCAATTTTTACACCTGCAGGTCTATCGAGCATCTGCGGAATCGCAAACAGTTCAATGTAAAATTCACAAAAATGTTACTACCGCTAGCCAACCATCCCAAAAATTCTATATAAATCGCTCTCGGTACTTTTGATTACAGCACAAAAAGGCTCAAAGCGATGCTAACGCAAGAAAAAAACTGAAAAAGCAATTTTTATAGGCGCGCTCCATAGTGAATTGCTCTGACAGAAGCGCCAAATGCAACGCCGTTATGGGTGGAATTCATTTCTAGCATTTGCAGTAATAAGCAGAGTAAATTCAAAGCATTTTTCTGTTGATCATTTATTCCCTGCTCTGCAACACTACAGTTTATATTTAAAAAAACTCGCTAATTTTTAATTTTTACTTTATCATACGCAGTATGTAAAGTATTGTAATCGTGCCAAAAAAAAATTTTTTGATTTTAGCGGAAATATGTCTTTTTGGGTCCCCTGAACATTTTTGACCAACGTACAAAAAAATGTCTGTGTGTGTGGATGTGGGTGTGTGTGTGTGTGTGTGTGTGTGTGTACCCGTTTTTTGTGGCGACGATTCCGGAGAAACTACTAAAGGTATCGGGACGAAACTTCATATTTAGAAGTTTCATGGCCAAACTTAGAGCTGAAAACCTTTCTGTTAAAAAGGGTCCAAAGAAACTGGAGGTTTAGTCTTAGCATTTTTGAAAGATTTTGTAAAAAGGCCGGCATTTCTGGAATTTCGTCGAAATAGTTAAATAATAAATTAAACTAGAGGAAGGAAATTCTGAATAATTTATTGCTATGACATTTTTTGGTACAATCAATAGTTTAGCTGCATGAGCAAATTCTATTTCATTGAGATCGGTCGTACTGCATTAAAACTAGTAGCCAGGATATGTCAGATTAAATGTCAGATGTGATTTTAATGACGGTGTAGATAGTGTCAAACGCTAATGCTTTGACAATACTACTGTCAATACAAGCTGCGTTCGGATATCGTACACCGTTAAGGTGCGTTTCCATTAGTGCTAATGGCAGTGGTAGTGGACGCCATTATAGTATTTCTAATAGAATTTGCTAGTGACTCAAGTTTATGTACATGCAAACTAATATGTGTCACCATCACGACATGTGAGAAACACTATAATTTCGTCTGCTACCACCGCCATTACCAACCATTGCCACCAATCGGAACGCACCTTCACACTTTCTACACTCAATAACACGTGTCATTTCGACGGTGTAATTTGTGTCAACGGAGTACAATATCCGAACGCAGCTTTAATCGACATATCTGTCTAGTTCTACTAGTTTTATTTTAATGCAGACATAGCCGATCTCGATCAAATAATATCTCATGCAGCTAAACTATTTATTTTATATATAGTATGATAAAGTCATGTGCCTGGCCACATCAGATTTTTTTACTTTATCATACGTAGTATGTAAAGTATTGTAATCGTGCCAAAAAATTTTTTTGAGATTTTAGCGGAAATATGTCTTTTTGGGTCCCCTGAACATTTTTGACCAAGGTACAAAAAAATGTCTGTGTGTGTGTGTGTGTGTGTATATGTGTGTGTGTGTACCCGTTTTTTGTGGCGACAATTCCGGCGAAACTACTAAAGGTATCGGGACGAAACTTCATATTTAGAAGGTTCAGAACCAAACTTAGATCTGAAAAGCTTTCTGTTGAAAAGGGTCCAAAGGAACTGGAGGTTTAGTCTTAGCATTTTTGAAAGATTTTGCAAATAAGCAGCCATTTCTGGAATTTTGTCAAAATAGTTAAATAATAAATTAAAGATGAGGAAATTCTGAATAATTTATGACTATGACATTTTTTGGTACAGTCAATAGTTTAGCTGCATGAGCAAATTCTATTTCGTCGAGATCGGTCGTACTGCATTCAAACTAGTAGCCAGGATTTGTCAGATTTTTTGATTCTAATGACAGTAGTTAGTGTCAAACGCTAATGTTTTGAGAATAAGTTCTGTCAATATAAGCTGCGTTCGGATATTGTATTACACTTTTTACACCCAATAACACGTAAGTGTCATTTGGACGGTGTACACGGTGTCAACGGAGTACAATATCCGAACGCAGCTTTAATCGACATATCTGTCTAGTTCTACTAGTTTTATTTTAATGCACACATGCCCGATCTCGATCAAATAGAATCTCATGCAGCTAAACTATTAATTTTATATATAGTATGATAAAGTGATGTGCCTGGCCACATCAGATTTTTTCATTAATAGCTTAAATGACTATTGTTGAGAATTGTCTTAGAAATTTATAATGTTGAACAGTAAATAAGTGACGTAATAATAGAATAAATCTCAGTGTCCTACGTATTAATTTCAAGAAACATGAAACCTGACACCATAAATTATATATTTTATAAAAAATACGGGATTTAAAATAAAAGTGAACTAAAACAACACCAAAATTGTCGCTAAATTGAAGTTCATATAATGAACATGTTATTGCATAGATAGATAAACAATTTTTGAATAATTCCGTTTTAAATTATCGTTTTTGCACATTTATCAGCCTCAATTAACTGGATACCTTTGAAGAATATCAAGTACTAAATTTGTTGTGTATACAGTCCCGACATGAGTAACGTTATTTGTCCCACCATTAGTCAACACTAGGTTTTTGAGGTATAATTCCCGTTCCAAATGAATGAAAAATAATAAGGAATGATAGAATAATTGTGAAGTGCTTCCTCAAAATTATAATTTATTTGGAAAATACACATAAATATGTTGACATCGTATATGACAAAAATCGTACATGTTTATTCAATAAAAAAACATGACAAATAAATCAATAAAACTAAGTAACATAATATATCAATCTTTCGTCGTGAACTTAATCATTCTTGAACAATGATTATGTAAATGACTTAAGGGTCGGCTACCGATTAAGCTGACCGCACGGAAATCATGTACAATCTAAATGTACAAGGCGTTCGTTAGAGACAATTAAATTAATATCTGAATGGGCAAGATTGTTAATAAACATTTCATTTTAAACATCTCTATTTATAGATGATTTTTATGTATTGAATAACCGCATAAAATAGATACAATGGATGTAAAATAGAGATCTTAACATCCATCTCCTCCTAACCCTAATGGTATTGTACAACCATACTGAAATAATTTGTAATTAACGCGTCTTGTACATTCATCACTTAAACAATGTACTGTCATGTGCTTGTTAACACTTACCGCCATCTCGTGGTGCAAATTGTTACTTCAAATTGGTTCTGTATTTATAGTTTAGATAGGCTCTATCTGTTGTGGCTTTTGGTCGGTTTTGTTTTATTACATGAATGCGAAAGATTTGGAAATAAACAATTACAATGAACGGTTAAATGTAGTGAAAATCGTTTCAAGGTCACCGTTGCTTGTGGAGTTGGTAGTATTATATAGTATATTGCCAACTACTCAAAAGCACGATTTTTTCGTTAGGCACCGACCCTTAAATCCAAATATGATTTGGTTAGTTGCGGTGACATGATTTTCATCTTCTCGTGAACCAGATACTGTATATAAATACGTCTTATGTCGTGTTTCTTGCGTGACCGAACGATGTCATACATGTGCTTGTCCTGCCATAATACTATTTTGCTGAGTGTAGTATTGTGGAGGTTCGATTAACCGGCGGGAACATATTTATTTTTATTTCTATATTTGCAACATTTTGGGTTTTATTCATCCATATACTCGTACTTATTATTTACATCATTATTACTTTATTTATATTCCATATGCATTATTCAGTGCCATTACATGTTGCAAGCACTTTTACAATAAAACTTCGTTATTTACAGAAATGTCATTAATATCAAGTAACCGGAACTATTGAAGTAATATTTTTTCTGTGTGTATACTGAAAGTACGGTAAATATGCATTTACGTCACAGTCTACCGACCTAAGTTATAGATAGGATTACCATAATTATGAAATTCCAAACCGGGACAGGAATGACGTTCGATAAGACATATAAAATAATAGGGTATTCCGGTCATGTCAAAATTTAAGCAGATATTCGGTTTAACCCATTGTACAATTTATAAGGATTCATATAGTTAAGCTATGAGCTTTTTGATTTAGTTTTTCTATAAGATAATTGCAATTAAAAGTGCATTTCGTTTGAATTCACCGACCACCCTCGGAAATACACGATGATTACCGATCCCTAGTAGCGATGGCAACAGCGGACAGCTCTCGAACAGCTGATCGGCCAAGTTGACGGTTGGCGACCCTGTTGTTTGACAACGAATAAAGGTAACTTTTTTGAGGGATGATTTGATCATTGAAACTTGAAGCCAAACATCTCTCATCTCGCTAGTCGGCAATGTAAAGAAAATCTTATCAGGGGTTACTGTTCTACTGCTGTTACAGCCCGGCACAGAACAATGTCGGCGTTGGAGTTTATACATTTCGAACAAGTGTTTGATATAACCTCAATAACCAAAGCACCTGTCAACAAACGAGCGATTCTAAACGTTGACACAACAGAAGACAAAAATTTACTACGTGCACCCTAGATATAGCAACGTTGTCAAGTCGCTCACTTTGAGCGGTCTTTGTGACGTCACAAAGACCAATCCTAATTTAAACTTCAAACAACGATTTCTCTTAATTTAAAACAATGTTTGATATTTTACTTGTGAAGTAGTATACAGTAGCACGCATACTTTGTAAAAAATGACAATTTCAAAAACACCGGAATACCCCATTATGTAAGTATTCAATTAAACGAATACTATCGAAATGATCGGTACTTTTGTGACAAAGGAGAACCAGGAAGTGGTTTAATTACTTATCGAACCACTTCTATTTTTGGATAGTGTACTTTTCTAAATATAAGGATTATTATTTAATAAAAATTAAAAAAAAAATATTATCTGTTTTAACCATTGCATAAAATTTGTGATGCCAACAATTATTTTGTAGAACAAGAAATGAAGTCAAATTAGATTTTCGTTGGAAATACTCGGACTTACTCTAACGCGGAGGAAGAAATTTATTGGGATATTAACTACAATGGCAAACATGAAGAATAATATATGACGGCGTTTCCAAAATATTTTTGTGGAAACAATGGAAAATGTAATATTTCCACCGAGAATTTGAAGTTCGAGACTTACACGCATTGACCTGAGAGGCCTGACATGTGCACTCATGACAATCGTACTGAAATAATTATTATTTATTCAGTTTACAATTATCCATTTATTTAATTATTTATTCTTATAAAAGTATTGCTGACACTGTGACACAAATTCATTGTAGCAGTTTACAATGGCCGTAAGTTGTTGCATGAACAGTATTACTACATTTGTGCGATTGTTGAATTTCGACCAACAAGATTGTCGACCAATTTGGATATATAATAATAATTTATGAATTATTGTGTATAAGTCACAAATGTCAAATTATATGCTTAATAACTTTTTAGCTGCTGTCGATCTTTCGAAGTAAGTCAAGATATATAGGGTGTTCTAATTAAAATTCTTAAACTATTTTACATTATTTAGCAAATATCAAGTTATTCGGGATGTCATATTAGAATCGCAGATAACTGTATAATAACTGTCGAAAAGTCCGATACTTTTACTATCCAAAATTAGTTCCTTTGTTTTATCGTTGTTAGTTACCCCGGAAAGATTTTTGAAGAATGCTTGTTTTTTATTTTAATTTCACACTATTTCAGAAACAGTTGATAAAATACCTAAGTTGGTGTCTAAACAATTATGATAAAAATGTTACTGAAAACTGTAATAATATACCTAGTGTTCCATTTAAGCAAACATAAGTTTGTGTTGGTACGTTGTTGTGGGATATTGTGTAAGCATCAACATACTTTCTTGCTGGAGAGCGTATGACGCGTATGCGTGCAACTTGTATATATGGAAAAAAGGTAAATTTGATTTCTTAAGCCCATTAATATACTTTGTTTACAGTGTGGGACACGCCGTGCATAATATTCTAAAATCAATACCAAAGGACTGTACAAGCTCCATTATACAACTTTAATTCGACTGGTAGAGTCATATTTGGAAAAGTAATAAATATTTTGCTAAACCAGAACACCGAAATGTATATTCCATTTTCAAATGAAGACACCTCAGTAGTTTGCCTCGCAGCACTGATGTATGACTAACCGAACTAATAACCTAAAATTTTTGGTATAATAGAAAGTTATTCAAACATTTTTTCGTATAGCAGAGAAATGACTAACGGCAAATTTATAATTTTTGTAAAAGTTATAAACGTTCTATAAATTCGTAATTGTGGAATTGTGTCGAAATATTCTTCAATCATTAATTGATTACTCACTATTTAACACTTTGTTGCTGATAACCGTTAAATCATGATAATGTGTATCTTTCTCATAAAAGGCAGCATCAAAAGCATCAGTTTTCTTGATAGGGAAAATTTTATTTGCCCTCTTTGTACATTTCTAAAATGTTTGAACTTTCTGACAAGAAACCAAGAAATCTGCGATAGTCTGTTAAGAGTTTTAACCGGGACATAATACCAACCCGCTCGGGACACCGGGACCGATGTCTTAAGCCGGGACTGTCCCGGCCAACCAGGACGTATGGTAAGTCTAGTTACAGAGAAAGTATTACTGTTGTATGAGGAGTAAATTTAAAGCATATTTTTGGACTTACGTAATATGAGCTTCTATATGTAATTACTATCATATAAGGCAATATATCCAAACAGAACGATCTGAAACCGCAACCGTCTCAAACACAGCAATTCTAGCAAATATGTCCTCATTAGCTTTCATCTTTCATCCGTTAATAATCCATTCATTCTGCTCCGATCTCTCCCCACCACTACTACTATTCAACACTATACAGCGCAAGCAACCCTTGTCAAATACTACTAGCTAATTGCAAGTTTCAACCCAAAACTCAGATGTCTCTTCAAATAATCGGAAACCGCACAGTCGCATTCTAACCTGACAGAAGTGACATCGGCACACCTAACCTGTTCAAGGTATTTTAATTAGTCAAAGACCATTCAAAGACTCGTCTATTGATTGCGCAAGCCGGAGCAGAAATTTCGCATACGCGCCCCTTAATTAAAACAAATATTTAACGGGTAGAAATGTACGCCGGTCGGGTTGACCAACTCAACAAATTATCACGCTCTCCGTGCCCCGCTCGTGACATTTGCTTAACCCCGGTTCTGCGCCATGGCATGCCAGCGCTTTTAGCACACGGTGCGGAACACGTCCTGAAAATACCGCGCCGAACGCTGCGATCACGCCGCCGCATGTTTGCCGAACGAAAATTAAGCGCTGTGTTTACAAGCTGTCGTTTTGGTTATCGGGATGAACGGGAGATGGCGGCTGTGTTTGGTTGTGGTGGTATTACAACAGGTGTCCGTTGGTGATCGTTTTTATACCTGTGAAATTATACTTTTACAACGAGCAACAGCGTGAACAAAAATATTAATCTTTGACGACGACTGAAATTTTCGTTTTTTAAAATTTGTTGTCATAGAGTTTATTGAGTAGGCTCAAATGAAAGCTTAGGAGAAAATTAAGAAAAAACATATGGCAACTCTTTATTGTCAACTGTTAAAGCTTTCATTGGAGCCTACCTACAGAATACTATCACGTCATAATTTGTTTGGAGGGAATCAAAATACAAAAACAATATTTTGAGATAATTGGTTACTAGACTTGTAATCTACAAACTTCCTTGTCTTTCCCTTTGGAAAAAAAAGTATTGTCCAGTATTAATAGATAGGCGTATATACGTAGGGGAAACATCTTCAATACTACTATGTTTATATCTCGGAGACTTCTTGACCGATTTTGTTGTTTTTTCTTTCACAATAATTGTATTGTTGTATATACTATTATCTAGTACTTATAATTTCTGAACACGTTGCTTTGTTGTTTTATAAAAAAAAAACTTAAAGTACTTCTTAAGTAAAAAAAATTTAGTTGCACTAAATTTCAATATATAACCCTCGTTCAGAAACGCTAAATTTGGACTCTGATCAGTCAATGTCATTTGAAAATGACAGGTGTAAACGGTCGGAGCGCGCCTACAAGTGCTTAATAGTATATTATTTGTCGACAACATAATTAAGGTTATAAATCGCGAGCATGGAGTTTATACGCGAGTCGTAGGCGAGCGTGTAATCATACGAGGAACTTATATCCGTTAAGTGTGAGTCAAATACAACATTTTATCTACGATTCATAAATTCCATTTTATGTAAAATATTTTAAACATATTTGTCAATGGTGGCGAGGCGAACTGTCTAATAACTGTTATCCACGTAGGTTTTGACAGACTTTGACAGTACGTTCGTATAATGCTAACAGTTCGTTCAAATAATGAAGTCATTATTTAAACGAACTCTCATTATTATACAACGTTACTGTCATTATAAGCGGCGCGTTATGACATCATGGGGCCCTGGGCAATTTTGAATTTGGGGGCCCCCATATACAATGCTGAATTAAGAAGAACTACTTTTTCATAAAAAAATAATATTTTATACTAATAATATTGATATAACCTTTTTGCAACAATATTTAATATAAGTACCTACATAATTATTTAAAGTAAAACAGATTATTCTTAAGAATTACAAAATAATTAATAAATAGCTTAAAAACTTAAAAATCAAGATTCGTAGCAAGTAAAATATATTATCTTAATAACTAAAGGGTATTATTAACAAATAAATATATTTTTAATATTTTAAATATTTCAAAAAATGCAATAGTAATTCTTAAATACACCATCATCAATATATACATTATGTCCTCTGAATATGTACTTATTAAATTTGTGGTGCAGTTTTATAATTTTTTGTTGAGATGTTACTATTAATAAAATGTGAAATCCTATTTCTTTTTCTAACATTACCTAAGATTCCGATTCCATATCATCAGGAAAAGACCAAATTTGTAAGCAGACCAAATTCAATTTTTTTAATATAGTAGCATGTATATTTTCCCCGTTTTTTTGACTCTTTTGAATTACAAATTGTATAATGAAAATTGCATGTCCCTGAGGTCAGTGGTGTAAATGTAACAAGACGATTAAATGTTAAAAGAAAGCAATTAAACAATGTTTTATGGATTTCTCCCATGTCAATAACTCGTTGTTTTTGAAAATGACTTAAGTTATAAATACGAAATACTTTTAAATATAAAGTGTATTTCATTTCTTAGCATTTCAAATTTTGAGCTTAAGCAATTTCCTAAAACTTTTATTAGAATATTTTTGTTGTCAACTTTTTAGAAAGAAATATATTGAGTGGTTACGTTTCTTTTTATACATACTGTGTAATAATAAGGACTTTGAAAGATTTACAGCATTTTGCAGATCGGAATTTTTATTTTACAGACTTAGAGAATTCATATTTACAGAATAGAATTCGAAAATAGGAAAAGTGTTGTCTGGAAACCTTCTAGGAATTCATACATTTTTCTCTTCTAACTTAGTCAAGGGTTTCTCATTAGTCTCGTACAGTATTAGATATAGTTTCTTTGATTGCAAAAAGAACATAAAGTTTAACTGCTAAAACTCCCTCCACTCTCTTTGGGGCCCCATAGGCAAGACTACTTTAAAGTTCAATTTCATATTCTTCCTACGGTAATTTATTAATTACCTAATTAATTTATAGCTTGATTTTGGTTCCCAACCGGCAGGAGCGCAAATATAAAATTCACTATTCTTGAGACGGTAATAAATTAGTTAAAGATTAGTTGGGGCATCGCTTAGAGGAGCCTAAATCTACTTGCAACGTTAATGAGGACTGGCATGGTGTGGTAGTCTATTATAGAAATAAGTTTAAAAAATACTGCTTTGGGGGTCCCCTGTTATTGGGGGCCCTGGTCAAATGCCCATTTTGCCCATGGTATAACGCGCCACTGGACTCATTATAATCATTGGCGTGAGTCGCAGATAAAATTTATTTATTTACGACTCCCATATAATAAGTTCATTGCGTACATATCTATGACTATATAATCCCCATCATGATACACACCAATGATTATAATAATACTAGCGTTGTATAATAATGACATTTCCTTCAAATAAGGACTTTATAATTTGAACGAACCGTCATCATTATACAACGCTAGTGTCAAAGTCTGTCAAAATATACGTGGATGACAATTATGTGACAGTATGCCTCACCATCATTGACAAATACATTTAAAATATTTGATATAAAATGGAATTTATGAGTCGTAGATAAAGCGTCTTATTCGACTCGCACACAACGAATATACATCGCTCGCATGTTTACACGCTCGCTTGCGGCTCGCGTATAAACTTCATGCTCGCGATTTATATCCTTAGTTATGTGGTTGTTAAATAATATACTATTATTATTAGTTACGTTAGCTCGCGTAAAACAGGTACGATATGCACGGGTGTCATCAGTGATTGACTGGCTACGTGAGAGCTTGTGGCTTCAACATTTAATTATTATGTTCAAAATGTGGATATCTTTTAGTACCTTGAAAATATATTAGAAATTCATATATTAATTTTAAAGCTTTAATATAAAGAAAATTATGAATTTGAACGTTTTCGGGATATGGTCAATAATTAATGATACAATTCAATTTGTACAACGTGTTGCTATTAGGAAATGTCAGAATATATATTATTATAATAAACAAGTCAATGGCAACGGTTATCAATAACTAGGAATCACTGTGTGACGTGATTACCGACTATTGTCAGAAATATCATACTAATCTTGTCGTGGGAACTATGTAATGCACATTGTCGCGTTTTCAGTATGATGAATAGCACTCTGACGCCTCCACCAATATTGAACTGTTTTAAAACTAGATAAATTTGAATTTAAGGGTTCTTGACAATGTTTTTTTTTCGTCAAGCTTGATTAAAATAATTCAATGTTTATTACATTATCATAAAAAATAAATTACTGCACTTCAGCTTTAACAGGACGGAGCAGTAGAAAAAATAAAAAATCTCTCAAAAATTTAAATATTCTCCAATAAATAACCAAGCGATTTGTGTATAGATAACCATCTCCTTAAACATAAACATTAAATATTATCAACATATTGATTCCTACTACCTACACAGTACACTAAGCATTCGAATATTTCTTATTAGTTCCACTGAGGCTTCCAATTTCTTTACAAAGAAGCCATTAAGAGATAATTTCAGTTGAGAACTTTTTTTCGCTTTCCATTTAAATAATTCGTGAGCAGAAGAACCAGTCCATGGTACTCAAGTTGGCAATCAGATCGCCATTAAATCTGAAACTTTTGTATTATTAATGGCGCTGCGTTATTAACGTGATACAGCCTAACTTTTCACCGTAATAAATCACGTCACGTTTAATATCGCACTGCCGTAACTTTTTCTTCTAGTTCTTTTGTGTTCCATCCTTCGTGCTAAAACTATTTCTTAGGACGTTTCTTAACCGTTGTTAAGATGAATGGTATTGAAATATGTTTCGCAGAAGATCAGAACGATGCGATGGTGTTGGTGCAGGTTATTGTATTAAGCGGCAAGTTGAAAAGTCCTCTTCAACATGGATTCGGAAATCATTCGTGTAATTATTATTTATACATTAAGCAGAATTACATAAAGGAAAAAGTGTAAAGTTACTAATTTTGTATATTATTACTAATTTATTTACAAACTAATTTTATTTGACAATCGATTTCGGTGTTTCTTCGGGGAAAGCTGAAAGAACAAGGCGGAAGTTTTCAAGTTCACTAATTTAGTTTGTTTTACATGTGGTGAAGAAAAACTTTTCTTGTACTACCGAAATACATCTTATGTTTGGCAGTCAATAAACTTTTCAGTTAGGTATTACAAAAAAAAATCTTCATCTTGAATTATTAAATATATAGCAAATTAATTAAGCCAATAAAAGGCGACAGTATTAGAGTATTCAAATTGACTTAACTTGAGAAAACGAAAATGGTAAAATCGTAAAATAGAGATTACAATCGATGCATAGACAAACTAAATTTGTAATAAGAAGTTTATAGACAATGAAGAGGCAAAAAAGACTATTAGTTTTAATTCATTCAACTTTCAAGAGAGAATGTTTTAAATTATTAGGGCTGGTTCGATGAACACGAGCAGCCAACTTGAGATCATCTTTGATTAAAACTTCGAATCAAGTATAGGTCTAGTTACAAAATTTAAAACGCAGATCTTATCAAAGTATTTATTTTTAAATTATTAAAGTAAAAAATAACTAACAAAATTATATATTAGTTATTAAATAATTAATACTTATCAACAATACATTTAACATGCAATAAAATCAATAAATTAATTGTCGGGAATAATTTATACTTTCTTTTAAGGAGGCTTTTAAATCGAAAATGCAGTAATAATTTTCAATCGGCTACTTTGTACCTTTGCTAATAATAAAAAAAATACCTGACTCAATTCTGTCAAGTGTAGGTGATGAATCTGGGAATATCGGTGCTTTTTAGTTGATCGCAAGAAGACTACGACATAGCCACCAATAAGCTTAAAATCCAGCACCTGGACGCGACAGAATTGAACCGAATATTTTTTGTATTATCGGCAAAGGTTCCAAGTTCAGTTTAAGGTATAATTTGAATGGAAATAACTAATCATTTCGGTGATTTAGTGATCACAAAATTATGGAGTATATTTGGTTGCCTACTTATTTCGAATCCCACCTTAAGTATTATGTCTTATAGGCCTCAATCAAGTTTGTCACGGATAGGAGACTTTTCGAAACGTCCAATTTCTGGAAGTCACTCGATCTGAAATTGTTGAAAGTGTTCATTCGTTTGCTGATTTCAAAGGTAGTGTCATTATTTTTAATAATAAAGAAATTGATCAATAAGCAACTGTTTAAAATTGAGCAATGTTTATTAACATTATTTACCCATAAAACAATATAAATACGCCCATTATGACCATATTTATAACCAAACCTTTTTAACATCTTATCTAGAGAAGAAGTGAAACTTCAAAACGTAAGGCACGCTGTAGCAAACCGACAATATGGAATTTACTTCAATTGTTGAAACCCGGAAATGCACAGAAAGAAGTGTCAAAATTGAAAAATATATTATCGTGTTCGTAGAACGTGCAACAATAATGCTTAATAACAAATTAATAAACAATAGAAAAGTGACAATGATATTAAAGAGTAGAAACGCGACGATAATACTAGGAATTGACTTCAAAACCGTACACCGAAGAAAGTAACAACAGTGAAAATTATAGTGTTTGTTTGTGAATATCAACTAATATTAAATTAAATTAAATTAACTCAATGGTCGAAAGTAAATGTTTAAAACCGGAAATGCAGAGCAACAAAATGTCAAAATTAAAAAAGGTATTACACGCTACAACCATAAACAACGCTACAACCATAAACTTTGCAGCCGGCGAAAAGAAAGCGTTTTGCTTCCTGAAATTCCACGAAAGAGGGTTTGTAAAAGGTTTGAAGGAAACAACACAAAAATCAAACATGCTGGGCTGTATTTGTGTTTCAACGTGTCTTTTTATCAAGTAATTATTTTCATTTAAGGTAAACTAACCCGATAGAACATGTAGCATCGGTTCTGATTAAGAATTTCTAAAGAAAACAAGTATACATAAATCCAAAAATTAAAAAAAATTGGGATACCGTTTGAGCGTGATATCTAAGTTTTATAATTATTACTTATCAACAACATTCATTATCTTAGTTATTCAATACTTATTGTCACTTTTCAAACAATACTTTTCTTCATATTTTCAGAACTGTCATGGCGAATGCCTGGCATCATCGTCGTCGTTCTTGCCTGCCTGTTGGGACGTACGGCGGCCGTCTCCTCGTCCCAGCCAAAGAGTTGCAAAGTGACGGAATATCGCTGCGAGAATGGAAGATGTGTGGAACTGAATCGTTTCTGTAACAACATCAACGACTGCGGGGACTTGTCGGACGAGCCGAGATATTGCACTCGTAAGTATATTTGACGTAGCTGTTCCTCTCTTGCTGTGCCATCTATCGAGAATATACTCTATTTACTGGATCTGTTCAAAACGACGACAGATTGACATCGCCAATATGTTCCAAAGCTGTATTTGCCGAATGGTGCTTCGGATATAAAACTCTATTCGGTTATATAAGAGGACTGAAAGAGCAAATAGATGCATTTACACATGTGTGATAGGAGGTGCTTTTGGGGTGAAATATATCAGAAAATATCGGTGTCGATAAGTGTCTATATTACTTAGTGCAAGCCTTCACACTAATAACCAGAATCGGTAAAAAATAATTGATTGCATCATATGAATTTGTGTAATAGTTATAAAATCTTACACCAAGCTGACATCCTTTTCTTTTATATTTGCTTGACCTTCAGAGATACAAATTATATAAGGCGGAAAACATTGTAAATAAGTGCACTTAATGAATTGTTTTTAAACTTTTAGGGCCGGGTTTACAAACGAGTGTTATTGCTAATAGCATGACATAAACACTACCGGAGAATTTAATGATATCTAGTAAACCTGAAGTAGGCATAGCTGAACTCATGACCACAATGTTAAATGAAAACTTTGGATAGTTACTTTAAATAGATGCATCTTTTTTTCTATTTTTTTTTGTTAAATAACTAACACTTTTTTCTACGATAGCTTCTTGGACTCTTTCTTCTATATAAAATATTTTGATTAAAGTTGATATTCCTTTCCGCCTCTTAAGGAGTAAGTATACAGGTATGCCTAAGGCGACCAGACGTCCCGCTTTTTAGGGAATATTATTTTACAGACATTTTAGAGAATTACTAAGAAAAATAAATTATACATGTTGTTATTTGGTTCAAACACTCTTTTTCAAAACGTCCGTTGAAAGGCATTAACATTTTTATGATTTTAAAATATTTACTGGTTAGATGAATAATATGAATTAGATATTAATTTTTCTGTCATTTGCAATCAAAATTGCACAGATAAAACGAATGTACAATTTTTACTAATTTCAAAATTTTATTGAAATTAATATCCCTTGCCATTTAGTCGGTAAACAAGTATATTATACACAATCATAAAGAATTCTTAAATAATATACAATATTGTGCTGTGTCTAATGGTAGATATTTAACATTCTTGTACGTTTTTAAACATCTTAGTTGTATTTTTTTAGAATAATTTGAAATGTAACAGAAAATATCGGTGTCGATAAGTGTCTATATTACTTAGTGCAAGCCTGCACACTAATAACCAGAATCGGTAGAATATAATTTATTGTATCATATGAATTTGTGTAATAGTTATAAAATCTTACATCAAGGTGACATGCTGTTCTTTTATATTTGAGGCAAGCTTGACATTCAGAGATACAAATTATATAAGGCGGAAAACATTGTAAATAAGTGCGGGTATATTTTTCGTGAAAATTAATTTAAAAAGTAGACTAAATGAATTGTTTTTAATCTTTTAGGACTGGCATTACAAGCGAGTGTTATTGCTAATAGCATGACAAACACTACCGGAAAATTTAATGATATCTAGTCGACCGGAAGTAGGCATAGCTGAACTCATGATCACAATTTTAAATGAAAACTTTGGATAGTTACTTTAAAAAGATGCACCTTTTTTTTCTATTTTTTTTTTGTTACAACTATACAACCATACCAACATAACTAACAATTTTTCTAAGATACCATCTTTGATACAGTTGTGTGATATAAAATATTTTGATTAAAGTTGATATTTCTTTCCGCCTCTTAAGGAGTAAGTATACGGGTATGCCTAAGGTGACCAGACGTCCCGCTTTTAGCGGTACAGTCCCAAGTTTTCACATTTTGTCCCGCGTCCCGCAAAGTTTTAAAAATGTCCCGCTTTTTAGGGAATATTATTTTACAGACATTTTAGAGAATTACTAAAAAAAATAAATTATACATATTGTTATTTGGTTCAAACACTCTTTTTCAAAACGTCCGTTGAAAGGCATTAACATTTCTATGATTTTAAAATATTTACTGGTTAGATGAATAATATGAATTAGGTACTTACTCATTTCTCTATCATTTGCAATCAAAATTGCACAGATAAAACGAAAATACAATTTTTACTAACTTCAAAATTTTATTGAAATTAGTAACCCTTGCCATTTAGCCGGTAAACAAGTATATTATACAGAATCTTAAAGAATTCTTAAAGAATACGCAATATTCTGCTCTGTCTAATGGTGGATATTTAATATTCTTGTACGTTTTTTAAAAATCAATTGTAATTTTTTGAATTATTTATGGATGTTTACATTTTTTTTTACGAAAAACAGGGTGATTTACCCGGTATAATCAGGTGTCAAGTTCTGTTTTTCAAAATTACAATAGTATGTGCTAATCTTGATGAATTTCTTTGAAATGCATCGACGAAATTATGAAAGCCGGTCAAACAAATTACAAACAATTACAAAAATTACTTAACATCAATGTTTACCAAAATAGACGTCAGATTAGAAAGAACATTTATTTGTTACCTTCTTGGACCTTAAGATTTGTTTTATTAACCATAAGAATATAATTCATCTTTCTTAGTCTTTTTACTATAATTATAAGATAAAAATGTATTTATTTACATTATTTATTTCGTACAAATGTCGAGTATGCAATAAATTACATATATTTTGTTTAAACAAATATGTTTTAATCACAAGCACAAAAATTTAAAGAAATACGTGATAATGTTTTATAAAAGAAAAAAGAAACTGTACCCAACCAAACTAGGACATATTAATAATAATTCTTGTGTTAAATATTTATCAAAATCCTAGAATTTGTCGATTTTCGCCTTTTGCGAGGACGCTAGTATTTTGTTTTAATCACTACCCTCTCTCCGCTACTGTCCCGCTTTTCTACGGTAAAATTCTGGTTGCCTTAGGTATTCGCCCTGTGCATACACCGTGGAGGGGACTTGAGAAACGATCTAAGCGCCCGTAGCGGAGAAATACCTGCCTACACTATGGGCAGTAGTTCACGACGCATTTTATTGTGCTCCAATCCGTCAGAACTAATAACATATCGTTGGTATATGTAATCATAATAGGACACACTAAGTTTGCGTTATCAACTGTAATAATACAGGAAGAAATATTAACAAATGCAACATTGTAATAAATAATATAAATTTGATCGGACCACTGATACACTACAGATAACTGTAACATTTATTAGCAATCTGCACCATTTACTCCTCGTATACTACCGCCTACCCCTGTAGAGGCGCTTGCATCGCGCACCCGGCCAATACCCCACTATAAAACCGTTGTGGGTGCTTTGAAAAAATTTCTTTGCAACGGAAACTTTGTTGTATAGGACGTAGAAAAACACATCTAAGAAACGGTAAAATCAATGGAGTCAAGCCTGGAAAAAATATTTTTTCGTAATCGTTGATTGGTAAAAGCTTTCAATTTTTGTGTGTTGTAGCCCGGAAAGTACCCCATCATAAAAAGATGATGTTGACTTAAAAAATAAATTAAACTATATTAACTATTTAATTTATATAATTTAACTTTATAATTTAACTATATTATGACACGAGTTTCATATGACGTCAAATTGGCGCATGAGTACCCTAAGTGCGTAAATGCGAAATATGTCTTATACAATGTGACAGGAAACTAAAATGGTATTGAAGGGTTCTTAGTTCTAATGAAAGCTTGACAACGATGAATAAGTGCACGGACAAACAGTTAGCGACGCTGATAGCAGTGCTTCTAGCAATGCTGAGAGCGGCGCTGGTAGCGGAGCGTTTGAATACACCGGTGCTTACGGCCATGAACACACAATCAGCGGCGCTTCTGCCGCTACCAGCGCCGCTATCAACACTGCTAGAAGCACTGCTATCAGCGTCGCTAACTAAGTGTCCGTGCACTAATACAAATTATTTTTACATAGAATTTGTTACATTTAATTTTCGCCTCCAATTATAAATTACATTAGCAATGGCCGGTAAGCACAGTTTTCAACAGTGTGAATGTTCTCTTCTTTCTTTTTCCTTTTTGGAAATATTAGAAATGGTTGTAACTTTTGAAAGACAAAAAACACAAATTAATGTAGACACTCAGAGAAATGTCTGCAAAGTTACAGAAAATGAATGTAAGAAATCAACAGCAGTTATTTGCGCTGGTGATTTGATTCCTCCATATTATTGTAAAATTAGCACAATAATTTTACAGGATAGTTTTATAAAACATTTCGGTGAAGTAGGCAGCTTATAAAAATTAATTATATATCGGTAAGGTTGGTATAAAATCTAACTTAAATATTACAGGAATATAGTTATTCCTATAGGTATGTTCCCATTCGGTGAAAAAAGTTAGCACGCACATACAATACCGCGATAGTTATTGAAATCGACTTTGTTCTTCATAATTCTATATGCTGGTAAGTAACAAATTGTGGTTATCTTCTTTTCTTCTTAAAAGTCGCAGTCATTCTCTATCTTTGAAATCTCCACAATAATGTGGTTGCGTGATACAAATGATACCAATCCTAGAAACCTAGTGTTACTAAATAGCAGTGCTGAAGTTTGTTGCATTGTAACGCCGAAAATGGTGTTAAACATTGTGAACACAAAGTAGAAACATTAATTTTGCATTACTTTTAATTACTAATACTACAACCTGTATTACATTTAGTTCACTATGCAGTTGCAACCCTTAGCTATTTGACGCAATATTAATTTTCGTGTATTACTACTTTGTCTGCTGAAAATGTAATTATTGCTTGCATTTAACTACTTCAATTTATTGCACTACCTTTAGGAAGCACAACATTCCAGTTTTACTTTAATATTCCGTTTCCACTTTCCGCCCGTGTTTGATTATTTGAACATTTTGCAGCATTCATACCTTTCCCATTACATCCACTTTGAACAGTTGCCATTTGCAAACTTGAAAATATTTTATTTACCTCTTTTAATTGTACGCTGTATAAATTAATTTTTCTAGGATACGCTCGCGTATTTTTAAACCGTTCATAAATTTTAATAAAGCAGCGTAAGCAAATTAGGAATGTTTTATCATGTGAAATTGCTATCGCAGTAGTTAATTCTTCACATAAATTATATACGACCAATAAAGTCGAAATAAAGTTAAATATGGGCTAAATTGAGGTTGTTATTATAAATTATAACTGTGTACGTTACCCCCTCGGGTGAACTAGTCGGCCATTATTTACGGAAAGGGGGCTGGCGTTTACGCAAATTGCATTATAATTTACGTCCCCCCTCTAATCCGCTCGGTGCTCGGCTTTCATTTTTAATGATTCAGTTCATTGCGCTTGGCGATAACATAAATCGTCAGAAATTGCCGTAATTGAATGATACAGTCGGTAGGCTCCAGTGCCGTCATTTACTTTTCACGGATACAAAGTTGTGAGGGAAACTGTAAATGCCAGATTTCAGGGATTTAACTTTAGCCTAAATTAAGAGATATCCCTTTGATATCCCTTCGATATCCCTTTGATATCCCTTTGATATCCCTTCGATATCCCTTTGATATCCCTTCGATATCCCATCGATATCCTTAGATTTTGACTTTTTGACATTCCTATACCTAGTTTAAGAAGAGCGTTTCCTATTTTCGTATTTTTTCGCGACTCGTATTTTCTATCATTTAGCTGCAATATTTGATAATCCGAACAATTTGATAATCCGAATCACCTTCGGTCCCAATTAGTTCGGATTATCGACGCTCTACTGTACCTACATAATTATTTAAAGTAACAGATTATTCTTAAGAATTACAAAATAACTAATAAATAGCTTAACAATTTAAAAATCAAAATTCGTAGCAAGTAAAATATATTATCTTAATAAATGAAGGGTATTATTCACAAATAAATATATTTCTAATATTTTAAATATTTTAAAAACTGCGATGTTCATTCTTAAATACGCCATCATCAATATATACATATGTCCTCTGAATACGTACTTTGTAAATTAAACTAAATTTGTGGTGCAGTATTATAGTTTTTTTGAGATGTTACTTTTAATAAAATGTAATTTCCTATTTCGTTTTCTAACATTACCTGAGATTCCGATTCCATATCATTAAAAATATACAATTATTCCAAATGCCTTCTGCTATATCTGTTTTAACAAGAAGAAACGTAACGTGTCAACATCTGGTCCTCAAAGTTTAAAGAAAGTAACCAAATAAAAGGTTTAGGTAAAGACTTAGAAACTTGAATGAGTTTTGAACATACAAAGTTACGCATTTGTAAGAAGCAGACCAAATTCCATTTCTTAAATATAGCATCTTGTATATTTTTCCATTTTTCTTTTGACACTTTTGAATCACAAATTGAACAGTGAAAACCGCATGTCCCTGAGGTCAGTGGTGTAAATGTAACAAGACGATTAAATGTTAAAAGCAAGCAATGAAACAATGTTAAAAGGATTTCTACCGTATCAATACTCGTCGTTTTTGAAAATGACTTAAGATATAAATACGAAAGACTTTTAAATATAAAGGGTGTTTCATTTTTTAGCATTTCAAATTTGTAGGTTAAGCAATTTCCTCAAACTTTTATTGGAATCTTTTTCTTGTAAACTTTTTAGAAAGAAAAATATTGAGTGGTTACGTTTCGTTTTAAACACACTGTGTAATAATACGGACTTTGAAAGATTTATAGCATTTTGCAAATCGGAATTTTTGTTTTACAGACTCTTTTGGAGCATTCATCTTTACAGAATAGAATTCAAAAATAGAATTCACAAAAGGAAAAGTGTCGACTGAAAATCTTCAAAGAATTCATACAGTTTTCCTCTTCTGGGTCAAGGGTTTCTCATTAGTCTCGTACAATATTAGATATAGTTTCTTTTATTGCAAAAAAAGAATGAGTTTAACTGCTAAAACTCCCTCCACGCTCTTTGGGGCCCTATATGCAAGACTACTCTAAGTTCATTTTGATAATTTCACTACGGTAATTTATTAATTACCTAATTAATTTATAGTTTATAAAAGACTGATTTTGGTTCCCAACTGGCAGGAGCGCAAATATAAAATTCATTATTCTTGAGACGGTAATAAATTTGTTAAAGATAGTTGTGGCATCGCTCAGAGAAGCCTAAACCTGCTTGCAACGTTAATAAGGACTGGCATGGTGTGGTAGTCCATTACGGAAATGAGTTTCCAAAAGTTGATTGATTACTTGTTTATTATGTTAATAAGAAGTATGAATTTTCTCTTTGTAGTAACAAAATAAATTTTATCGTCTGTAGCAAAAACATGGGTACAATATGCTATTGAGGGAGCAGCAAGGAATAGGATAATTAAAACACTTTCTTTGGTCGATCCTTAACCTTTCCACAAATTTTATTGTCTTCCTCGGAGGGTCCGCTGCAAAACAGTTAAAATAGTACTATAGAAAAACAATTAAACACCCGAGTTACATCTAGAAGCGAATAAGGGACCGCTGGCAGAAACCTTAAACAGCAAGAAATGGAGACGGATACTGGCACATTCCGGTAGTGATATTGCTTATAATCTTGCTGTTTAATGTTTCAATAAAAACTGTTTTACTTATTCTCTACCGGGCTGCTCTCCCCAATAGCATATTTTACTTACAAAATAAGGTTTTTGTTGTTTTTTATATGATTTATCTAAGCTTTCTCTTGATTCTGAGTCTGTTGAGGCACGGGCTAATTTGTATTGGTCAATCTCAAATCTTGCAGGAATTAAGTATGCACATAAAGAACAAATCGAGAGGGTCGTGCATAAAAACAAAAATTTCAAGGCAAAGACAATCATGATATATACGGGTGTTTCTAAATAAATAAACTCGAAAGATTTTAACGGATTATTGTGTTATTTTACCAAAAAAAGCTTCCTTTGAACTTTCCTTAGTCCTGTGCAGTTGCCATGTTATAACGAAATGACACGAAAATTTCATTTGCGGCGTCACAGTAGCAGACAACGACGAGTCCGCGTAGATTTGTTGCATCATTTGTTGTACTTGTTATCCTTCTCATTATCGTTCAAACTGTACGTAGATTTTATTTGTTATTCAAACCCTTGTTTATTGATTTTTGTGTCGTTCAGATGACTCTGATGTAACTGTAACGCGAAATATTGGTTAAAATAATAAGCAGCGTTCTACAGATCTTTACGTTTATCCATTACTTTTGCTAAATTTTCCTCACCATTTTTTACATTATTTACATTAAGTTTGAATAGATAATAACTAGAGCGCGGTATTTTTTTTTATTTTAACCAGACTAACGCTGCCTATGGCATTTAATGGATAAATTTTCACGTTAAGAAATATGAGTAGAATTTGTAATTTTTAGACAAATTACAATTAGTACATCTGCAGGACCAACTTGAATGGTATTATCGCGGTTATTGCATTGAATGCTTGGTGATTAATAATTATATTAAAGGATTTTATTAAATACAGAAACCTGCGTACAGTGATATCAAAATAATAATATAAATTGTACGTTATAAAAAATTATTATTTTATGTATAAATAGTTATCACTACACCGCATAAATTTTAAACCTATTTTTCAAGTATACGATGGACCTTCTCTCGCCAGTATCAGGTCATGAAAAGTCGTTCTTCTTTGTACTGAATAGAGGTATCAAGCCCGCAAATTTATGTCAGCTGAACCCAATGCCTATAAATCTGAAAAAGGTCTCATAGTAAACCTCAAACTATGTCGTTAAAAGTTAGTAGCTTTACCTGAAATAATTCAAGGTTTTCCATGCGTTTTAAAAGCATCAACACTGATTCCTTTAGTACAGTAGGTGCATCAACAAAAAATACAAACACGAAAAGCACCACGTGATCTGAAACTTGCCATAGCCCGGATTTGATTTGTGATCAAACTGATCTATTGCAAACGAAGCCTATCTACTTTTAATTCACAAACCACAAACCAGAGTTATCAATATTTTTCCAATTTGCTGTTTTTTTTTCTCTCCGCAATTAATTCTCGCCATTAAAATGATGATTATGTCATAAAAACTATTAAAGACAAGTAATTTATCAGTTACTTCATACTTACGTCGCTCACAGTAAACAAATATCTATAATTTGGTTTTCTAAAGTATGTATCAAGCATTTTTAGTCTCTTTTCAAATAAAATATCGAATACAATTAGCGACAACGCCATTTTAAAATATAATTAGCAACTTAATAATATGCAAATGCTAATATGCAAACGAATTATTGACAATGCCGTGCTGAAGCTGGTCTTATTGTATCTTATTGTATTGCATCCTCAAATTTAGCAAAAGCAATACTTCAACGTTCATTTATGCTAGTAGATCAGTAAACTAATCGTTGAAACGAGCGTATTTATTGACTACCGTGTTAATTTACGTTGATAACTTTGAAAACATAAAGTTACTAACACGAGAACTTTCTTGTAACATTATAAACAATTTAACATTTCGTTGGATATAGACTGAAACAACTTTAACAACATTTCAAGTTGTTCCAAGTAGTAATTATTTCCATAGAGCATATCGGTAGCTCTTTAGTACTTCGAAAACTTCGACCGATTCCTTCGAAAATAAAAGCATCATGTGCTGAAATTTCCCAGTCGGCAGTATATGTTCGTCGTATGATTTAAACGCGCGCTTTCAGCAAGTTTCAGCAAGGGCTGCTGAAAAGCTAGTGCGCTGTGCCTTTCTAACATGCATTTACGACACACACACACACACACACACACACACATACACACATTGCTGAAGGGCCCTAGTATAGATTCAGCTTCATTCATTGACGCGAGCACGGTCGATACACACGACGTATGCAAAGCACATCTGTCACGTTGAATAGCACTCTCTTTTGTCCCTCCTCTAAGCACAACAGCTGAATAACCCACAGGCAACGCTGATGTCCCTTACAAAGTAGGTAATCGATTTTAGTAATTATTGGATGTACAGGATGGGTATACTATATTCATGGCTTCTACGATGTTGATGTTATTGTTAATTAAATATTTAACATATATCTTAATTATGTATGTTATGTAATATGTATGCAGGGTGTGCAAAGTTATTATTGATTGAGACTGCGTTTTTTTAATGAAACATGCTGTGTTTTTACATTTATAGTAAGAAAATTTAGTTCAGAACAACGTATTGTTAGTGCGTATTTACTTCTAAAAACTAGAAAGGACAATTAGTTCGTTCTGATCGAAATAAAGTTCAAGTAGTGGAAATAATAGAAAAATAATTAAATCATACATACAGAAAAGTCATCTCTTGAACGAAGAAAGAATCATTTAATTAAATATTAGGCAGGTTCGTATATAGTTGAATCAATTTAACTTTGCGTGTTGTCAAAAGTGACAGTCGTCTGGTGCAATCGACTCTTGTCATTCGGCCAGTGGCGTAGTCAAATAAATTTTGCCAAAGGAAAAGCATACGTCTGCATACAGGGTCATCATAGGGAGCCATAACTAAAGTTCAAAAGCAACTTTTCACGCAGCTCTTCGTTTAAGGATGTAACGGTAACATGCTTTCCTAGAATTAAATATTGGTAAATGTTGTCTACAGGAAGAATATGGTAATGCAATAGCGTACTTGCAGCGTAAGTTTTTCGTTTCCTCCGAGTTCGAGATTTTCTTGTGGTACAAAATGACTCGTTTGCCTCCCTGGCATTTTTAATATTAGATACTGTCCTTAGACTTATTTTTAATGCATCCGCAACTTTCTAAGAAATAATGTAAAAATGTTCGCAATAGGACGAATGGACAATAATTAATACCTGCTGAATTGCAATAAAGGGAATTTAGGGGATCCATATTTTCCTTTTCCGCTGTAAAATAGTCTATAAGATTGGCCACAAACTGTTTCGTTTGAGGAACAGCACAACTGACAGTTACCCTGAATCTCCTGTCAGCGACGCCGCTGGATATCCGAACTACTCAATGACCGACGTACTGTAGTTCCGCCTTTCTTCTGCGCACTATTATACATATTAGCATACGAGATCGTGTGTCTTAGCCAGCCGAGACATACGACCAACATTAGTGTCAGTAGTTTAGCATGCCGTAGAAAGAGTGGGAATGCATTTAATCATATCGTAACTACCACATGTCACTTTTGACAACACGCAAAGTTAAATTGATTCAACTATACCTACCTATACGCGAGAGATTAGAAATCAAGAAAGTTGATTTCTTGTAATAATTACTAGATTTAAGTTGAGGATTTAAGTGCAAACTCCGTTGAAGTAAAATAGACTTCACCCGACTTCAAGTACTAGAATGTATTTTAAAGTACTTTGTTGTAGAAATATGAGATTTTTAGAACGATTAATTGAATTACTTATTTCAATACATTATTGCTTATTATGAAAAAGGACCTTATTTGTTGAGTTTTAAATATACCTAGCTTTATATATTCGAGTAACACAGTACAAATTATATGCGCAATATCTAAACTAAAATTTGCATTTATTGTAAGCATTTGATAAAACATTTGATAATTTGTGCATTTATATATTTGAATATTCCTTTCATAATATATCTGTACATTCGCAAACCTCAGACGTCAGATGTCATTTAAAAAAATCGTTGACGACGTCGATTTTTTATTATTAAACTCGACCCCTTTTTTAAATGGCAACACCATTTTTGTCGTACTGAATTTGGTAGATTATCTAATTGTATAAGTGAATCGGAAACATTTGTGGCCTTACATCGGAACATTATTGAAAAAAGGAAAAATATTGATAAAAAGGGAAAATAGATTTGGTAAATTGAAATGTATTTCGGGTTGATTTAATTCCTCCTTCGAAAAAAAAAGGGGGGGGGAAATGTAAAAAATTTGTAATTTGGTAAAAATTGTAAAAATTAGTAAAAATTGGTAATTTTTACAAATTTATTCTTGAACCCGCTGTCCTAGAAACCTCAAAATGATCCCATAATAAACCTTAATCTGAATCATCAATCCTTAAGCTCAGATTGGTATTCAGCGCAAATAAATCAATCTAAAACGCCTATTCACATTCTATAAACACAAAAGTTGTCAATACTATCCTAATTTTCAACTGTATTTTCTCGCAAATTTGCTTATGTAAGGTCATAAATCTTGGAACATACCTATAAAACACTTAACATATGTATCAGTATCACGACAAAGAAATATGGGGTTGCCATTTTTTTATAGAACATATTCATATTTGTTGAATGCTCATTAGGTATTATTTTAATTCACATGTTGTCCTGTCTAGAGCACAATATGTAATTGTTTATGTAACATATTCATATTTATTTAATGACATATTTTTTTATTTTCGTGCACATATCCACATATCTATTTTAACAACGCACGCTTAAGTCGCACCCTTCAAGTAATACGCATGTGAATCGAAAAATAAATTTAAAAAATTATCATTTCTGGTTTCAATTACTTTTCTTCACTTTTCTGAGTGAAGGTCTATAATTTACTGTTTATGCATTTTTATGTTCTTGATTTTTTTTTGATGAATTTTTGCGCTCTATTATACATCATGTTGCTTCTAGAATTGTTCTTCCAGCGATGTTATTTTAGGTGTCTTAATTAGTAATCATTGACGTTAATCGTTGACTGTGAACTGCGCAGAAATCAATGGAATATTTACAGGACTTATACACTATTTATAGGAAATCAACAGCAACCGACGATTATACCCAACAGTTCACGGATATTCACAACGCAAAACTGTGAACTGCCTTCAGATACTACACACACAGATTACTGAACATCCCCCTGACACCACACGATTGCAAAGGGAACACAATATTATGAGGACCATAGCGATGAATAGTGGTGTACAATATGGCGTGCAGATTAACTATGTATAACTGTTTATTATTATACAACAACACTTTGTAACCACAGAAGTGAATTTTAGCTCCTGTATAAAAATAGTGTTTATAAAATTCTGCACCAAAAAAGTATTTACCACTTTTTCTTGTACGTGTACCTTTCTTTGCTAATTTTACCCACTATTGCGGGAATAAGTTTATGACTGCTCAGAAAGAGTTGGACAGATGTTTTTGTTGAATATTTAATACACAAGTATAATTATTTACGGAATTAAATGAAAATATAGAATTGATAACGAAAGAACAAATTGATATTGAAAACCCCCAGTATGATGGAGGTTAGATATGGGATTTTTTTCCTGACAGAGCATATTTTTCGCCTAATTTGAATGCACTTATTAATGGAATACTTCTGAGGTTTTTACAGGTAGTTCGCTCAATTTATTTCCATTGTTCGCTGAAACGAAATTTTCAATAAGTCAAAACTGTTAATCTTCTCCTTGTAAACTAATCTGGACCCAGGACTTCTACAAGGGGGCTCAATTTCTCTGTTTTCCTGTTTCTCTTGTATTTTGATTGGATCACATGTAATGATAAAGTTTATAACTCCTTGTATATCTTCACCGGTATATTCTCTCGTATCATCGTTAAACACAATGGCAGTTGTACTATAAAAAAAAGTGATAAACTAACTATTTAGTAGTTGAAACTGTTATTTATCTTGATGTTACATTATCTGGAGATGGTACACATGAAATCATTTGTAAATGATTGTTTTGAGGAAATTTTGGTTTATCAACAATTATGACGCCTTAAAGACACCATTCACACATTGAAAACTACGAGAATATTAATTATTTTTAGTTTGTCCAGTTATGTGTTAATCGCTATCGGTTTCTTAAAAGAGAAGAAGAATTAAAATATCTCGAAAACTGTTACTGTGGGATCATACATTTGGAGTAAAATAGCTCGCAAATTTCCTCCACTATAACGTGTTTAAGTGAATACGTTAAGTTACTTACCACTAACACTGTATACCGTGAAACCCAGTTCATCTATTTATTGTTTACTCAGAAACTCAACGACCTTGAACGCACTTATTAAGATTGGCTAGATTAATCTATTCTTGAGCGCTAATTATAAATAATTATCTCGGAGTAAACAAAAAAATGTCAATGCAAAAATTTAGGCATTAATGTTTATATTATTGCAATCTGCTTTTCAGGATTTCAAATGACAACCTTGGTCGTGTGTGGCATCTTTTTAAAGGTATTTTAAAAAGGAACAATATCTGTTGAAACATCTTAATAATGAAAATCTTTAACGACATACTTTGTCAAAGTAATATTATAGGTTAATAATATGGTGACATACAGGCGGGATGTAAATTTATACAAACCAAACAGTACAGCCACAACCTGGATTTGAACCAGGGACCTTTGCGTCCCTAGCTAGGCACAATGCTCTCCCATCTGAGCTACTGGGGTCAACCTGTATGTCGCCTGTATGTCACCATATTATTAACCCATCTTAATAATGTTTGCAATACAAATGTCTAGTTCCATTAGTGGAATTATTGTTATGCCCTAAAATGCCCATAAAACAAAAAAATTTTAGAAACAATTTTATTAAATTGTAGTCTTCCAAACTAATTATAATATGAAATACTTAATAAATAATAGCTTATATAAAACTACATTAAGATTTTTGGTCAACTCCGAAACTATTAGTGGAATACTTCTCCTGCTTTGACAGCTTGCTCGTTCAATTTGTGTCCATACTTCCCTGAAACGAAATTATCAATAAAGTTAAACTGCTGACCTTCTTCTCAAACACTAACCTTGAACCCGAACGCCTGCATGCCCGCCACAGCCGCTACCATGATAATGAAACTTAACTTGTAAGACACACTCATGTTTCCCATAATAAAACATTTCATAATATTTCCCAAACTCCGTCGTCTTTTCCCGTTTGTCTTGTATTGTGATTGGTTCACATGTAATTATATCACCTATTTTGCTTTGTATTTCTTCACTTGTAAATTCTTCTGTCTCATCATCAAGGACAATAGTAATTGCACTGTAAAAAAAATTAAGAGAAATTATTGTTTTGTAATTGAAAAATGATAATGCAATTTACCTTGTTGTTGAATTCTCTGGAGACGGTACACATGGCCCAAGAAATCTTTTATCACATGCTTGGTTATACTCAATAGAACAAGTGTCTTCGAATTTAAAATACTTTGTTCTTCTCCAGCATCTTCTAAGCGGATAATCTAAGCTGCAGTCCATAAATTCATTGAAATAGATGTCTTCTTTCTTCTCGTAATCCTTCATACTTTGCCGATCACAGTGCTGTATGTATGAAAATATAATATGCGTTCCATTGTACTTATTTTGGTGTGACTTCAAGCCTTCGTTCTCAAGACCGCACTTCATATTTCCAGATGTAACCGCATTCTTGATCTTCTCAAATGGTGCGTCTATGATAAATGTATCGTAGTTGAATATAATAATAGAGTGAACAAATGAAAACAAACTGATATAAGCGATTACTGATTGGCACAATGAAGACATGCTGAGTGTTGTTATATGATGTGCATTCACTGAATAATTATATGTTCGTGTTAGAGTTTTATATAACGTGAAAACCAGTTTATCTGTTTACGTGGAAACTCATCGACCTAGAACGCACATATTAAGACTGGCTAGATTAATCTATAGTGGACTGCAAATTATAAATCATTATCTCTAGGAGTAAATAAAATTTCTAATTTAAAATGTCAGCTTCAGAAGATGTGGACATTGGTCCTTTGTGGCATCTTTTTAAAGGTATTTTAAAACCAAACAATCATTGTTGAAAAAACGTAATGTTTTTTTACTTTATCATACGCAGTATGTAAAGTATTGTAATCATGCCAAAAAACATTTTGAGATTTTAGCGGAAATATGTCTCTTTGGGTCCCCTGAACATTTTTGACCAAGGTACAAAAAATGTCTGTGTGTGTGTGTGTGTGTGTGTGTGTGTGTGTGTGTGTGTGTGTGTGTGTGTGTGTGTGTGTGTGTGTGTGTGTGTGTGTGTGTGTGTATGTGTGTGTGTGTGTGTGTGTACCCGTTTTTGTGGCGACGATTCCGGAGAAACTACTAAAGGTGTCGGGACGAAACTTCATATTTAGAGTTTCATAACCAAACTTAGAGCTGAAAAGCTTTCTGTTGAAAAGGGTCCAAAGGAACTGGTGGTTTACTCATAGCATTTTTCGAAGATTTTGCAAATGAGCCGCTATTTGTGTAATGTCGTCAAAATAGTTAAATAATAAATTAAAGGAGAGGAAATTTTCTATAATTTATGTATATGACATTTTTTGGTAGAATTTAGCTGCATGAGCAAATTCTATTTCATCGAGATCGGTCGTACTGCTTGAAAACTAGTAGCCAGGATATGCCAGATTTTTTGATTCTAATGACAGTAGCTAGTGTCAAACCCTAATGTTTTGAAAATACTACTGTCAATATAGGCTGCGTTCGGATATTGAACACCGTTACACTTTTTACACCCAATAACACGTAGGTGTCATTTGGACGGTGTACCCGGTGTCAACGGAGTACAATATCCGAACGCAGCTTTAATCGAGATATCTATCTACTTCTACTAGTTTTATTTTAATGCAGACATCGCCGATCTCGATCAAATAGAATCTCATGCAGCTAAACTATTAATTTTATATATAGTATGATAAAGTCATGTGCCTGGCCACATCAGATTTTTTAAATTTAATTTTAAATTGTTTATACTTGGAGTTACAGGGAAAGATGTAGGCTTTGTAAACTCATTCAAAGCTAAACTGGTCTGCATTTTCAAAATTTGAAGAGAATGATAGATGTAGGTGATCAATTTAGGTCAAGTTAACTGGATTTGATTTTTACTTTATCATACGCAGTATGTAAAGTATTGTAATCGTGCCAAAAAATTGTGTGTGTGTGTGTGTGTGTATGTGTGTGTGTGTGTGTGTACCCGTTTTTGTGGCGACGATTCTGGAGAAACTACTAAAAGTATCGCGACGAAACTTCATATTTAGAAGTTTCATAACCAAACTTAGAGCTGAAAAGCTTTCTGTTGAAAAAAGTCCAAAGGAACTGGCGGTTTAGTTTTACCATTTTTCAAAGATTTTGCAAATACGCCGCCATTTCTGGAATTTCGTCGAAATAGTTAAATAATAAATTAAAGATGAGGAAATTCTGAATAATTTATGACTATGACATTTTTTGATACAATAAAGAGTTTAACTACATGAGCAAATTCTCTTTCATCGAGATCGGTCGTACTGCATTAAAACAAGTAGCCAGGATTTGTCAGATTTTTTGATTTTAATGATAGACACTACCTGTCAAACGCGAATGTTTTGACAATAACTTCTGTCAATATAAGCTGCGTTCGGATATTGTACACCGTAAGAGCGCGTTCGGATAATCGGATAGGGTACGGTGAGAGTGACTAACGTCATACGGCGTTTATCTGCATATAAGAGAGAGACAGCCGACCCAGGTTATCTGAGCATTGCTCTCCCCATATCCTACCCTGACAAACCGTACGCGCTCTTACACTTTTTACACCCAATAACACGTAAGTGTCATTTGGACGGTCTACTCGGGAGTCAACGGAGTACAATATCCGAACGCAGCTTTAATCGACATATCTGTCTACTTCTACTAGTTTTATTTTAATGCAGACATAGCCAATCTCGATCAAATAGAATCGGATGCAGCTAAACTATTAATTTTATATAAAGTAAGATAAAGTCATGTGCCTGGCCACATCAGATTTCTTTTACGTCATTCAACAGCTCTCTCAATTTGAGCCAACGGTTTTACCTATTTTATCAATACTTTTGCTTGCCAAGTAAATAGTCAAAAATAGCTACATACTGTGAGCGAGTAAAGTATGGAAACATGAGAAAATTTCTGGATCGGTATGTTTTTGTAAATCTTCGATCGCGTTGAAGTTTTTTTATAACCAAAATATACATTTCTGTGTGAAACTCAATTTTCAACATAAATAAAACAACGCTGTGTAATATGAAGATGTTTCTTTACTATGAAACGATTTGTGTGAAAATCGATTCCGATAAATTGATTATCATCCTCAAACAGTCCTGGTATGTTTCTTGCAAAACTGTACAATGTGACAACGGTAACTATGGAGGTTATGTCAGGTGGCTTCTTATTATTATGTACAAATATCATCAGTTAATTCTTCAATTTGATAGGAATAGAGAATAGATTAAAGTCTTGTAGTTTGGACAGTATAAAACGGATGCGTCTAAACCAAACCAGGCAACACGAAACTATTTATAATTATTGGAACCACCTCCAATGGCAAAATTTGGTTTATTGCTGCCCCGAGAATTTTATAAATGTTTGACCTTATTATTGTCCGATTGACATGTTGACCTGAGGATGATAATTGATTTATCGAAATCGATTGCCACACAAATCGTTTCATAGTAAAGAAACATCTCCATATTACACAGTGTTGCTTTATTTAACTCATATCCAAATATGGAAAGGGAATGGAATACTTCATGAATGCTATCAATTTTCAACCTTTAGTTATTGCTGACTTATGACGTCATCTATAATTTTTTAAATGGTTCTTACTGATTTGAGACGTTTCTTCAATATTCCTTAATGGCAGTGGAAATTTTGTATGGCCTCACGCAAATTTTTTTTCGAGAAAATGCAATTGAGAATTGTAAAGAATTGATAACTGTACGGAACATGGGTCATCTGAATTGAATATGAAAATACGTTTTTGATAGAATTTTTATGCCGTCAATACGACTCCGGATTCATGTGATGTCAAACTATCAAAAATCGCGATTGTGGCAATTTTGCCAAATCTATGCAGACTGAACCCAATATTTTGGACATTTTGGATCTCCAGAATGATATTGTGCTAAAATGCATTACACCAGAAAAAAAACTTCCCATTCTTAAAAAGACCAGCATGCAAGATCGTAACGAAAAAATAAATTGTTTTGCCTGTTGAACATACTTGAGCTAATTATTGTTTTTAACCATCAATATCATAGAATCGAAGTACCTACAGATCTCGACTCACAAATGACCATTTGATGATTGCTTTCCAACCGGAATGGTCAACAAAATGCAATACCAAAGATTACATTGTCTTAATCTTTGGATATATTGTTATTTTATATATTGGCATTACTTATTTAATCTAAGAATATGAACAATAAAGTATATCATCCCAAGACCAAGCGGCCAGTTTGCTGTACACTTGGTATTTAATGTCAAATATGTTTACCATCCAAAACTAATATTTTAGTATTATTATTTAAAAATTACAAACTATTCATCATTTTGCTTTGAAACATTGTTGGTACCTCCAGCCCTACCATTATTCTAGAATGTGCTCTAGGAAACAAAAAGTTTGGGGCCACTGCACGCGATGAATTATGTTCTGCCCTGAAGAGAACTTGAAAAAAAAATTATAAACCAATTTTAGTAATTGTATTCAGTATTACAAATATATTGTGCCAATCTGAAATAAATGATTACTAATATAAATCTACAAGAGGATTTTCGCCCAACTTCGAAGATGACTAATAGAATACTTCTACTTTACTGACGGGTTGCTCGCTAAATTTATTTCCATACCTCCCTGAAACGAAGTTGTCAATAAATCTAAATTGCTGATTTTCCACTTGAAAACATACCTTGCGCCCGGAAATTGGCCCCCGAGCCACCACATCTTGTGCCCGTAAACTTGTAAACTTGTAGAACACATTCATGTCGCCCATAATAAAACATTTTATAAGATTTCTCAAAGTCCGCCGTATTTTCCTGTTTGTCTTGTATTTTGATTGGATCACATGTTATTTCATCACCTAATTTGCTTTGTATATCTTCACCGGTAAACTCTCTTGTCTCATAATCAAGGACAATGGCAGTTGTACTGTAAAAAAATAAACGATAAACGAACTCGAAAACTTACGTTGTTATTTACCTTGTTGTTGAATTATCCGGAGATGATACACATGGCCCAAGAGATCTGTTATCACATGCTTGGTTATACTCTATAGAACAAGTGTCCTTAAATTCAGAGTATCTTGTTTTGAACCAGCCGCATTTTCTAAGCGGATATTCTATGCTGCAGTCCATAACTTCGTTGAAATATATGTCTTCTTTCTTGTCGTAATCCTTTATACTTTGACTGTCACAGTGCTGGATATATGAAAATATAATATGCGTTCCATTGTACTTATTCTGGTGTGACTTCAAGTCTTCATTCTCTAAACCGCACTTCATATTTCCTGATGTAACCGCATTCTTGATGTTCTTAAATGGTGTCTCAATGATAAATGTATCGTTGTTGAATATAATAATCGAGTGAACAAATGAAATCAAACTGATATAAGCGATTACTGACGGGCCCAATAAAGAAGACATGTTTTGCGTTGTTAGAAGATGGGCGTTGACTGAATAATTGTAGCTTCGTGTTAGAGTTGTATATAACGGAAAAACAGGTTTACATATTTATTTTTAACGCCGATACTCAACGACCTAGAATGTATAAAGATTGGCTATATAATATAATATATATATATATATATATATATATATATATATATATATATATATATATATATATACAATAAATAAAAAAAATTAATATAAAAATTTAGGTTTTACTGTCTATATTGTATATTACATTAAATTATCTCTATTCCTTTAAAATTCTGCATCTTTTGGATAACACAAATATGGGTATCCGGGATCGGTCAGTGCAAATTGAATGAAACAAACAACTTCGTTTGACGTTTCGCTTTATTGCAAAGCTACTTCATAAACAAGGTCTGTGTAATTGGATAACGCAATGAGTATCATTCTGGCTTATTAAACATGTCATATCTCCACAAATCCACGTCAAGATGTAGCATAATTAAGTCTTCTTTTTGATTTTTGTTGTTCCGTATCATACGTGAAGGACCAAGTATAGTGACGTGACCCCACCGTAATAACGTAGCGTAAAAAGATCAATGTGCATAATTTCCACTCCGCGGTTATAGTGACGCTCCGTAAACCGTAAAGTTCGTTCCCGACCGCAACGAATTTCATCTCCTGCGTGTTATGTCTTATGTTTTCCGACTTATGCGCGCGTATGGCCCCATCTGTACGTGTACCGGCGAGTGAATAGCAGTTTCCAGTAAGTTGTTGGTTAACTGATAGCATTTTGATAGTTTGTGGCAACGAGAACACCGAACGAGAACGAATTCAGAATGAATTGTTGCTGCACTGCGTCCATAATTTATTATATCTACCACGATCTCCCACTGATTAATACAATCAACAATCACACTGGCATGTGAGGTTATGTGCCGTTGTGTGTATACTTCTCCGCTAGATGGCGCTCAATTTGTTTGAGATCACTGCGGCACTGTAAATACTATGTCGTCGTTCGGAACGACATGCGGTACGGCACATTACGAATTGCGTTTTTGTGGCAGTATACTTGGTCCCTGAGTAATTGCCAGATTTTTCAGATGGTCTGAAAAGACTCCGAGAGAATTTTTTATTTTTCACACAAACGTATATTTAAAAATTCTTGGGATTACCGGTTTCGATAAGTTAATATATAGCATTATAAGACCTTCAATAAAATACAAATTAATTACAGATAAACCAACAAGTTTATAAATTTCTAAGTCTAACTTTATACGGGTATTCTCGGCATCACCAGATCAAAATTGTTTAGGGACAAACATACGCGTCAATTGAGATGGAGCATGCTTAATCCTTAACCCCAGATGGACCTAACTATCCGTAGAAATGGACTTAAATTATGTTTCTTGAATAAAATTATTCTTAATGGTTTTGGGTGCTCTAAAAATTCCGTAGCCATATAATCAGAATGTTGGTTTAATATACAGGATGATCGAAAGACAAGAAATTGTTTAATCTGCTCAAGTATCAACTATCGATTTGTATAGGTTCTTAAATTAAAAATATCTTAGAGAATACTTGTGTTAAATGTAATTTAGTGCTGAAATAGTGGAAATAAGTGGAATTTAGTATCTGAGATCTCTGATATTGGTTAGGGCGAATCTGTAAAACTCTGCGAAATTAAAACTAATATAATACATATACACATAAAAATACATTCCCAACAAGAATAAATCTTTGTTTATTAATCAAAAATTACTACTCCTTAACTGCATTACTTTTCAGTTGTTACATTTATCGATACTTTAAAGCTGTTAATTCTATGTATTATTCTATATATTTGGAATGTAATAAAGGCTATTTTATTTATTCTTTATCTATCTATTTTATTTCTTTTTCAAATTCCAGATTCAGGGAAAATCTGTAAATTTGTCCATAATTAAAAATAATAGACATCCGAAATTTACTAAATTATTTTTTTAATTCACATTTTTCATGTGACGTCACGTGAAGTTATCTTGGTTTTTAAAACGTAGTTTCAACAATTAGAGGACACCGAACATTTTTCTAAATAACAATCTAAAATAGTGAACAGAAGTTATTTCGTAAACAATGACACTAAAGTAGTTCTCATTCCATGAAAAGTACTATGGCCTATGCCCTATACCATAGCTTAGTACTATATATCTTCCAAGAAATACTTCAAATTAAAGGTAGATTTTTTACATTTTGTCGGTTTGTCGGAAACTGAGTTAACGATAGCAATACTTCATTATAGTAGATTTCACGAAATGTGCGAACTACTCATTGCTTAAAAGTGTACGAACCAAGATTTGGACATTGGGCGCAGCTTGCTGAGTGGATATGCAACTAAACATAGATCATAGTAAATTCGTTGCCTACCGAGAAGGATATTCAGGCCAATTCTGTAACGCAGTTGTTCGTAGCAAGTGGTTAAATTTCTTAGTAACGTTGTTAAAATATAAAATGGTGTACTGTAACATATCCAGTGGTTAAATAGTTTACCAGCAGTTGAGTGGCGAACTGAGTGACTACGAACTACGTAGCAACCGATAGAGAGGTGCTGCTAAACACTCTTCAAGTCTTTAAAACGAAATGTTTGGTTTATGGTACACATATGTATCGGAAATAAACAAGTGGTAAATGTAATAGAAGATTTACATGGAAGGTAAAAACAAAATCAATCGATTTTGTTTTTACTATTAAATAAGTATATTTATTTTAATTTATATTTTTATTTTATAGGTTACAATGGCAAGAAGGAACTTAGGGGATACTTGCTTTCGATTTTATCAAGGATGTGTATCTATAGAAGTAAATTTTCAAATACAATTTTGTACTCGTAATAAACTCTAATAAACGAGAAATCCTTTAAAATTTTAAACCACAATTAGTAGGATTTACCCAGTTGTCGAATTAATTAACCCCTTCAATTGAAACTTGTGGTTATACATGTCCGAATAACCTAACCTCACAATTCAGAAATGCACTCACACGTGAGTCTCAGAAGTATAAGAATAACAAGAATAATTCATTTTACGCGATTTCACTGAGTAGCTACCTTCTGTGGACCTTTGCCCATCTCTAATTTTTGCGTAAATTCTTTCCACAATTCTTCGACGTTACCGGCTTCCGTAAACGGAGTTGAGTGGGTTGCATAAGAACTTTATTTTTGTGAATAAAGTTAACTATGGCATAAATATGGGATTTTGTGTAATTCCACTCTCTCAAATACTCCCATTCATTATTAATTTGCGTTTTTATAACTTCTGTGTACATACATGGAAGGGGAATGATATGGTATTGATCAGCTGATTGTGTGTTTTGAACTGAATGCGCATGACCATGAACAGTTAACCACTGTTGTTAAACTTAACAAGAGGTTAATTTTTTCAATATAGAATACCAAATCTTATTAAAGTCGTTAACGTAGTTGCTATGTAGCAACTTGCTACATAACAACTGCGCTACAGATTTGGCCTGATTATCGGAATTAAATTAATATAATAATATATAATAATAGCAATAATTATCTCAGTAGCGCGATGAAAATACAGTAGAACGTCAAAAATCCGAAACGTCAAATACCGAACGCGTTTTAAAAGAGTTTAAATACACAATTATGTAATAGTTTGTATAATATACCTATATGTATATTTAATCGATAGTCCATATTTTAGGCATGTTTTAGGCCTAAGGGTCATTTTCTAGGTTATTTTCGAAAATCCGAACAAGTTGATCCCAATTAAGTCGGATTATCGATGCTCTACTGTAATTCAATACGATCATTACCAACACCATATATTATTTTTTATTAAGCTGCTTACATTTCAACGAAAATATTTTTGATAAAATTCTGTCACGCTCAATATTTACGTTCAGTATTACAGGTTAGAAATTTCATTCTAAGAAAAGACGTACCGTTTCGCTGGGCGCATTTAATTTGTACAGCAGAGGTATAAAAATAATGCTATTGCGTTCTAACACACGTCAATTTATCGGAATGATCTGTAACGTATGCGCAAAATAACAGCAGAAATCGATGAGTAATTTGCAGCACTCGGGAAATTTACTATATCAATACTTGTTGCCATAATTTGTTGTTAATAATAATGTTGAGACTTCAGATCGCGCCATAATCTAACATTTAAGGACATTTAATATACTATAAAGAATAACTTTCTCTAGAAAAATTTAATTGTTGGTTCATTATATGCATAGTTATGTCCCTGTAAGGCATAATAACTATGTATTAAATAAATAGACAAAATTGGTTGTATAAATAAAATGATGTTCACAACATTTTAATTTTTACTTTATCATACGCAGTATGTAAAGTATTGTAATCGTGCCACAAAATTTTTTTGAGATTTTAGCGGAAATATGTCTTTTTGGGTTCCCTGAACATTTTTGACCAAGGTACAAAAAAATGTCTGTGTGTGTGTGTGTGTATGTGTGTTTGTGTGTACCCGTTTTTGTGGAGACGATTCCGGAGAAACTACTAAAGGTATCGGGACGAAAATTCATATTTAGAAGTTTCTTAACCAAACTTAGAGCTGAAAAGCTTTCTGTTGAAAATGGTCCAAAGGAACTGCAGATTTAGTCTTAGCATTTTTGAAAATTTTGTAAATAAGCCGCCATTTCTGGAATTTCGTCCAAATAGTTAAATAATAAATTAAAGAAGATGAAATTCTGAATAATTTATCACTATGATATTTTTTGGTACAATCAATAGTTTAGCTGCATGAGCAAATTCTATTTCATCGGGATCGGTCGTACTCCTTTAAAACTAGTAGCCAGGATATGTCAGATTATATGTCAGATATGATTCTAATGACAGTACGTAGTGTCAAACGCAAATGTTTTGACAACCTACTGTCAATATAAGCTGCGTTCGAATATAGTATACCGTACACTTTTTACACCCAATAACACGTAAGTGTCATTTGGACAGTGTACCCTGTGTCAGCGGAGTACAATATCCGACCGCAGCTTTATTCGACATATCTGTCTAGTTCTACTAGTTTTATTTTAATGCAGACATAGCCGATCTCGATCAAATAGAATCTCATGCAGCTAAACTATTAATTTTATATATAGTATGATAAAGTCATGTGCCTGGCCACATCAGATTTTTATTCTTGGTCCTACCCATCTCGCAATATCATGTTTGACACCACACCCCGCTCTTTGTTTCCGGGTTTATGACTTGATCTCTCATCGATGTCTAGGTTATGTTCCATCAAATCATCATCTTTCTTAACAAGTATTGCCTTTGTGTTTGCACTAAGAAATGACATTGTTTGGTTTGTTTCGTATTATAAATTGTAAATTTATTGTAAACAGTTCATCATATGACAATTAAAAAAAGCATTTGTTATTGATTTAGTTCTTCGTACGTACATAATCACGGGAAAGGTAAAGTAATATTATATCCAGCTGCACTCATTAAAATCGGCACAACTACTTATATATGTATTGTAAAATGTATAGTTAACCTTACTTCCTTAAACAAATTTATCTCTGGCCTAGTTATTACCATGCAAAAAGCGTCCTTACCAAACTATTTCGAAGCGTTTTGTTTTTAAAAAAATGTGGTGGCGTAAAAGTAATTATATGCTGATTTATATTTAAGTAAACTGTGTAATTTGCCCTCACATTGGAAGTGCAAGATATAATTTTTATACTATAAATGAATATTAATAGCTTGCAGACGAGAATTACTACAACTCACTTATAAATTATTCCACATGGCCTACTGCACAAAATCAACAAACTTAAAAAGCATTCTTTTATACATTCTGTTTACGAACATGATCGAATCACAATTCAGTCCAGACATTATTTGTTAAAATGTTCACTTTTCTTGACAGGTTTTGTGTTCAACTTCTGTCCATACTTATCTAAAACAAAAGTAAAAAAAAAAACAACAGTAAAATGAATGTTAATTGGATTATTCAACACTTACGTTGTACATCAAACGCAGCTGGGTAGCAGCAGCTATTTGGTGTGCACTCACCAAGTACTTTTTTCTCTATAATACACATCTGCCCACCATAACGAAATATTTGATAAATATTCTCAAAATATGCTTTGTATATTTTCATCATCTGCTGTATTGTATTTGGATCACACGTAACAACATCACCTATTGCTCTTTGGATTTCTTCTGTGGTAAATTCAACTGTATCATTACCAAGTTGGAGAATAGTACTGGAATTATTTAGTAATAACAATCAATTATTTAATTTAAAAATGCTTTCCTACTTTCTACTGGAATTATGTGACGATAGTACACAAGGCCCCAGAAACCCTTTTTGGCAAGCTTTATCATACTCTATGGAACACGTATCATTGAATTTAAAGAAGTGAGCTCTTCCACCACAGGTACTAATCACATATTGTAAGTTACACTTCATAAATTTATTGAAATAGATATCTTCTTTCTTCTTATAATCCAGCATACTTCTGATGTCACATATCTGCCCATACGAAAATATAATATGGCTTCCGTTGTACTTGTTTTGATGTAACTTCAACTCTTCATTCTCCAGGCCGCAGTTCATATTTTCTGATGTAACAGCATTTTTGATGTTCTGAAACGGTATGTCTATGATAAAATTGTCACCGTTGAATATTATGATAGAGTGCACAAATGTAATGAAACTTATACACGCAATTAGTTTAGAACACAAAGACAACATGATCACTGTTGTCCTATGTTATGTTTACTAGACAAGTTAAGGTGCGTTTAAGTGTATATCCCATAGCGCTAAGCGAAAACCAGTTATACCGGTGTGTATTTTTATATTCAACACTAACTCTGTTTACAATTATTCCAAACTTTCGTAGAATAACTATTAATTGTTTGTCGCGACTGATTCATCATCTCTCATGACAAACCGCCGGGCCTAGAACGGCCATTAATGAAGGATTTATGGAAATTCTGATTTTAAAAAGGTGAAAAATGTTACACACGCGTATTTAGATAGTATTTTAATAATAAAGGAATACGTATTTAATCATTTTTGTGCAAAGCTGATGGGGACTGAAAATGGCTGGTGATGGTTTTTATGATCATTTTTACAAAATATAGGTAGGGGTTGTAAAAAACTGGATGAGAGTTTCGGATGAAAACTGACGTTACGTATTATGCGATGTTATTTTGACTAGTGTCACTTTGTTCCATTTTTGACGTACTTCATAAAAACGTTTTTCGCTGTTAATATGTGCGGAGTGAGCCATTCAAAACGGAACTCAACTTTTGAAGTAACCATACGGCATGGATGTCGTTGCAAGATTTATTGTAAAGCATAATTTTTGGACAAAATAATTAATCACAGTCAGTTCTATTCATAGATAAGAAAAAAGCATATGACACCATATCCAAAACAAGATTAATTCAAAAATTACAGTCACTGAAGATAGAAAAAGTCCAACTACGCCTGTTTGAAACATTCTTGCAGAACCGGCCACAGACCACGGAAATAAATAAAACAAAGAGCAACCCACAATTTCCGGAGTTTGGACTACCACAGGGCGGAAATCTCCCTCCTCTTATGTATATCCCTATCTACTATCTACTATCTATCTACTACTATATACTAAAAGTCTAACACACTCAGAAGAAGAGTTTAAAAATAAATTTCAAACTTGGCAATGGAAAGAAGCGAAAATCGGCGATTTTCCGCCTAAAATTGGATTCTACAGTGCTTAGACTTTCGATTTCGTCCAATTTCCGGCCAGTTCTCGTTATTTTTTACCTCGATTCGGCTAAATTTATGGATTATCTTTTCGGACTGTACACGCCAGCGCGTCGTCATGCCAATCGATCGACGTTGCTAGGCAACGGCCGCGCGCTTCGCGACGCGGTTACCAGACGGCGACACATCATGTCGCTGTTGAAGTTACGCTACGAAGCAATAGATGGCGCCCCGTAACCGCACTGAACGTACGAGCATAATCACGTCGCGCGTGTGTGAGCATCCGGGCTTTTTATCTCTCTCTTAACGCTTCGGCGATCTACCTAGGTCGACTAGCAGGCCTATTAGGCCTGCACATTCTCCTAGTCCCTACTATATACTAAAAGTCTAACACACTCAGAACAAGAGTTTAAAAATAAATTTGAAACTTGGCAATGGAAAGGCTTTTGAAAGAAGCGAAAATCGGCGATTTTCCGCCTAAAATTGGATTCTACAGTGCTTAGACTTTCGATTTCGTCCAATTTCCGGCCAGTTCTCGTTATTTTTTACCTCGATTCGGCTAAATTTATGGATTATCCTTTCGGACTGTACACGCCAGCGCGTCGTCATGCCAATCGATCGAGGTTGCTAGGCAACGGCCGCGCGCTTCGCGACGCGGTCGCCAGACGGCGACACATCATGTCGCTCTTGAGATTACGCTACGAAGCAATAGATGGCGCACCCGTAACCGCACCGAACGTACGAGCATAATCACGTCGCGCGTGTACGAGCATCCGGGCTTTTTGTCTCTCTCTTAACGCTTCGGCAATCTACCTAGGTCGACCAGCAGGCCTATTAGGCCTGCACATTCTCCTAGTCTTGTACACTAACGACATAAAAATATCGTCATGAAGGGAAACCCGTTCATGTACGCTGATGATATAGCGATTGTATACAGCCGAAACAACGTCGTTGATGTACAGAGAGATATAACGGAGGACATGGAAAAACTGGAAGAGTGGTGCGGAGAAAACTTACTGACAATCAACGAACAGAAAACGCATTACATGTTGTTCAGCATAAACAAGCAGAACCCCAACATTCGCATTCACATCAACAACACGGAAATAAAAGAAGTAAAAAGCCAAAACTACGTCGGCCTCAGATTGCAGAGTAACATGAAGTGGAACGAAGATAATAGACCACATAATCACAAAAAACGCAAACGTTATTGCAGCCCTAAACAAAATTAAAAATAATGTAGACCTCCGGACAAGAAAACTAATCTACGATTGCTTATTTGTACCAAACATAAATTACCTGTCAAGTGTATGGGGAAACACAACTGAGAAAAACTTAACAAAGCTGCAAAGACAACAAAATAAAATCTTAAAACTCATGTTACATCTTAATATGAAAACACCATCAGCAAATAGTTTTAAAACAAGCCAGAGAGCTAAGCACACGAGGAAGGATTAAACTCAACAACATCCTCCTGCTACATAAGTTCAAACACAAACTAAGCAAGATAAATATAAAGATAGGACAAGGCAGGGATTGTGCACAAACAAATATGGGACAAGGAACTGCTCGCACATATATTTTGTACAAAGACGACGACCGAGCAATCACTCACGGAAACTATTACCACCTACAATGGCATACCGGAATGTATAACAAAACTAAACTATACAAGATTTAAAAAAATAATGAAGAACGACACGCTGACACGGTCAATGGAGAAGCAAACAATATAACAGAAGACCAAATTTAATGCAAACAACATAATGCCTACGATACCCTTTATCCTGAGACGGATAGAATCCATTCTCAGATGAGGACAGAGGGACGGTGCCCATGCGCGATGTCTTACATTGTGATATGTATTATTATTCGAAATGTACTTTTGTTGCTCATGGAGATGTTTTAAATAAACTTACTTACTTACTTACTAAAATAGAGTACACCGTAATAACCCATTCATTTTAGACTAAATTCAACCAAAACCCTGCAAAAAATAAAGTAAATCTGCAAATGCGTTTCTATTTTGTATCCTGAACATCATACTAAAGTCCTAAAAATCCTATGTCTGCATCTTGCCTTTTTGGGGTATTTTACCCCAAACTACCCTACCTTGTCTGAAATCGCTTAGAACTCCTTCAAACTTGGCATTTAGGCGTCTTGAATGACGCTGAATCTAATTCTGATATTGCAAAATTAAAAATGGCGGATTTTTTATTAAAATTTAGGAGACCGTCAAATATCGTCGGATATTAACTTGTGCAATTATAACTCAAAAACTATCGGACAGATCAACTTGAAATTCGTACCGCATGTACAACAAACATTTCTGTATTGCTTGATGGAACCAGAAGCTTAAACCGTTATGTATCTATTATTTAATTCTTAAAAGTATTTTCGATTTTATGAGAAAAATCGATAATTTGGCTTTGAAACGTCACCATTTACTCAAATATAATTATTTTTCATTTTTGGTTCAACAAGCGACAACTACTTGTGTATTGAATAGCACGGCATTTGATTATTTTCATTTCAGACCACCTTGAGTGGAGAAATCGTGTCAACCAGAGACCGCGGATTTCCACGCACCGTCATGGTCGTGAAGGTTTGCGGGTCTAGTTTTCAATGATTTTTTTTTTTCTGAGATACCAGAGATGTTAGTAAATATGTGTACCAAATTTGAAATCGATTGCACACATCGTCAGTAAAAAAAATCAAAAGAACTAATTCTAATTTTCTGGTCCGCCGTTTTGGATTTGCCATTTAGAATTTTGCCATGTTTATACCATATTTTGATTCAATGTCCTTAAAAACCAATAAAATTGCTAAACTAGTTTTTGCCGAATATTTCTTTTATTTTCAATTAAAGTCCGCCATTTTGGCTCTGCCACTTTAATTTTGAAAGTGTCATAGTGTCATATTGAAATTCAACGTCATTCAAAACACCTAAATGCCAAATTTGAAGGAGGTACTAGCCATTTCAGAAAAGGGAGGGTAGTTTAGGGTAGAACACGCTAAAAAAAGTATGACGCAGACATAGGACTTTCTAGAACTTTTAGTATGTTGTTCAGGGTAGTAAATAGAAGGTATTTACCAATTTACAGATTTACTTTATTTCGGGGTTAAAACCTATGGGGACCTATAGGCATGGGCTATAAATAAAATGACTGGTAGAAGTATGGAATATTAATTTAATATCATGGTAAAGTTGTAGCGACGCCGGAACCAATAATAGTCATATCAAAGTATATAATCAAGTCAGATGTGTGAGAGTGAACCCTCAAGTGAACCCTCAAGACATATAGCCGCTGAGGGGATCAACCTCAGTAGGGACAACCTAATGATGGCGACTGCACTTATAAGCGGGCACTGCAGCCTCAGGAAGCACCTGCACACCATACAACGTCTGAAAGAAGAACTTATGTGCAGAGTGCCGACATTGCAACGAAGAGGAGGAAGAAACTTATCTCATATTCGAATGCCTATGATTGCCCGCCTGGAGGGAAGCAAATATCTTGGCAAAGCAAAACCCCACAACCAACTTCCCCAAAGAACATTTAGTCCCGAGACTACTCACCCTCATCAACTGGATGAATCTCTTCGATTAAATTCCCGGACGGCGGCGGCGGCAGTACTACAAGCTATTTGGCTGCAGTGCTAGGGCTCTGCAGCCTCAGCCAACGTTTTCGGTAAAAAATTGAATATTAGGTAAAACTAAAAATGTTTGTTATTTAAAAAAATCTGATGTGGCCAGGCACATGACTTTATCATACTATATATAAAATTAATGGTTTAGCTGCATGCGATTCCATTAACCATTAACACAAATATATTAATTAAAGAAAATACACGTTATGAATTAACATAATTTCAAATGATATAAAACAAACGGTGCCTTGCGCCGTGGGCGCTTATCCGAAATTGTATTTACAAATTTGAAATCTTTACGATTTAGCCGCCAGCTTCGCGGGTATATTTTTAAAAACAAACAACGATAAAACAATAAAAATGCTTTACTAAAATATTTAAAACAACGTAAAACGTTTTGATCTAAATATTATTGAATAAAAAATGGACACATACGCAGCTACCGCCACCGCCTTCGCCGTCTCCTTCGTTGATCGGGCTCAACGTCATCTTCATCGCTGACGTCACGCTCAGCATCTTTTTGCAGAGGTCCTGCATCCGCTTTGCCTTCGTGCTTGTCCCCAGGCTGGTCAGGTGGTTCCGGCGCAGAGCTATTGTCAAAACATCACCGTATGACACTGTCTGTCATTAGTTCTGTCACAGTTCTGTCATTAGAATTAAAATCCCGGCCACCTCGTTTTAATGCCGAGACGACCGTTCTCAATTTGAATCTGCTCCTGCAGCCAAACTCTTAATTTTACCAAAAAATATCATAGACATAAATTATACAAAATTTCCTCGAGTTTAATTTATTATTTAACTATTTCGACGAAATTACAGAAATGGCGGCTCATTGGCAAAATCCTTGAAAAGTGCTTGGAGGAAACATCCAGTTCCTTTGGACCCTTTTGAGCCAAAACCTTTTCAGGTCTAAGTTTGGTCATGAAACTGCTAAATATGAAGTTTCGTCCCGATACCTTTAGTAGTTTTTCCGGAATCGTCGCCACAAAAATCGGGTACACACACACACACACACACACACACACACACACACACACACACACACACGCACACACAGACATTTTTTGTACCTTGGTCAAATATGTTCAGGGGACCCAAAAGGACATATTTCCGCTAAAAACTCAAATTTTTTTTTCGGCATGATTACAATACTTTATAATACTGCGTATGATAAAGTAAAAACGCATAAAACTTAATCGTCAAACACATATGTATACCAAATCATATTTTTGACCAATTGTTTGGGCAACTGTCAATTGTCTTTGATACCCTTATTGGAATTGATGGGTCTTATTGTTTGTCTTAATGTAGCATACTAACACATTCTACAGCCTTATATTACGAAAGTTTCATATAAATGTTCGTACAATTGAAAAATACTGATCATTCTGGTTTGTTTATGGAAAGTGAATATGCCTGTTCGATGGTTTTCTTTGAGCTGAATACGACTCTGGACAAAAAGGTTGTCTATTACTTTCCGTTTTCAGCTTAGCCTGCATAAATTTCGTAATTATTGTCAAAATTCCGTTTATGTTTATTTATTTCGTTACATTTTTTTATTATTTAGTTACCTTACATTTTTCTTTAAAGGAAATCTATTCAAATCGAGTACTTCCTTTCTAATGACTAAATCAAAAATTTTTGTGTTTTTTGATAAATTGAGGACAGAAAATAGCTTTTATTACTTCGTTAATAATACGCTTTTGTCTGAAAGGATAATGTAACAACCAAATGCAACAAAAAAAATCTGATGTGGCCAAGCACTTGACTTTATCATACTATACAGCAGTGTCAATGCCGACAATACTGTCAATATTATCAAGATATCTGTCAAATCCTGGCAAACTAGTTGTAATGCAGATACGAGCGATCTGCATCAAATAGAATGTGTGTAGACAGGTTATCGTTCGTTCGGATAAAACTGCTAACGCTTCATTAAACTATTTATTGTATATACATAATGCACAGAGTGCTGAGCGAAAAACAGAGTCAACAGCTATGCATACTTTCAAAGTTAAAGTTTGCTCTTGCAGCTAAACTATTAATTTTACCAAAAAATGTCAAACATAAATTACACAAAATATCATACCTACCCCATATAAAATATCATATAATATTTAAATCATACCTGTCCGATCGGCATCAGAGGGTTTGTATAGGCGGTAGAATGGCCAATCCCCGAAGGGTGACGGTGGGGGTACCTCAGGCGTCGATTTTGGGTCCAACGTTGTTCTTGCTTTATATAAATGATCTGCCGAGATATTTGACCAATGTTGATGTCACACTGTATGCGGACGATATAAACATATTTCTCCGTGCCGAAAGTGTGGATGAGCTGCGTGTCAGGGCGTCCGCAACTTATTCTCGAGTGCAGCGTTGGGTTGCCTGCAACCGTCTTATAATTAATGCAGCGAAGACCAAGTGCATCTGTTTCTCGAAACCGGGCATCTCTGATGTCCGGCTCGGGAACCTGACGGTGGCTGTGAGTACGACTTGTCGCTTGCTTGGATTAGAGATTGATGACGGTTTTCGGTGGTTCCGTCATGTGGAGGAGCTGGCAATGAGGCTTTCCCGAAATTGTTATGCACTCCACCAACTGAGGAAATCTTGCAGCACTGACATAGTCAAAACTTTTTATTTTGCAAACTTCTACTCAATTATGAAGTATGGGATAATTCACTGGGGAATTAACGCGGAAGCAAATAGGATTTTTTTACTGCAGAAGAGAGCTCTGAGGACTGCCTTTGGTTTGCAGAGTAGGGAGTTATGCAGAGAACTTTTTAGATCAAATGACTTATTGACTTTCTATGACGTGTATATCCTGGAAACCGTTTGTTTTGTTCATACTCACGTGGACGAGTTTAACCATGGCATAAGACATCGTCACGACACAAGGCATGCTGACCGTTTGCTGCCGGCCATGCACCGCCACTCATATTATCAGAAGAGTTTATCTTACATGGGATGCAAACTATATAACTTGCTACCACGACAAACCAGATCGATAGCCGACATTAAACTCTTTAAATGTACTGTCCGGTCGTATTTATTAGGCGTGACTTGTTATAATGTTAATGAATTTTGTAATTCCTTTTGATTCCTCTTTATATGTTGTGTATGCTGTGTTCTATATTGACATTTCATGTTCTGTCTGTGGATTGGTTACGTGAATAAAGTATTATTATTATTATTTATTGGAATTCTCTGATACATCTCATTAAATACATTAAACCTAGATAATATAATTTAGATACAACATATAAATATAAAAATTACACTAATAAACTTTGAAAAGTAATGAAGATCATCAGGGCAAATTGGTAGTACCGAGCTTCGCTGAAGCCTAGGGTACTCCCTTTGCGGGTATCACTGCAGCTCAACCCAATTTTGAAAAACAACGCCCTTTATGCTTTGCAACACAAGTTTGCAAAGCAAAGGAAAACTGCAGAAACCCCGTACAGCGTTGCGTACAGGTCAGTAAAAACACATGCAGACATTTATTAATAGACAATATACAAAGGAAGGTAAAGATAAAATATTAATATAGTAATACGATAGCAGTAAATTTAGGATACTTTATGATAAAACTCTCCTCAAAATATTCGCGCTTCCCAAAACCGCAATTTCCTGAATTTCCCAGGGCGAAATTTTGCACGGTAACTCCTTGACATGTTTGCTATAATTTAGAGTAACTGCTCCCAATGAACCTACAATCACCGGAATAATGTTTACTTTCATTCCCCACATACGTCCAACTTCTATTGAAAGATCCTTATATTTAAGTTGTTTTTCAAGCTCCTTCCTTACAACATTCGCATCAGCAGGTACCGAGATTTCTATGAACGTGCATACCTTCCTCTGGAAATCCTTTACCACGATATCTGGCTTATTAGCATCAAGCATTCTATCAGTGACAATAGGCATGTTCCATAATATGGTAATATGATCATTACTCACAACAGGAGATGGAACGTGGTCATACCACCGAGACACATCCATTGCTAAACCTAATAGTTGTTATTATTATTATTATTTATTGGAATTCTCTGATACATCTCATTAAATACATTAAACCTAGATAATATAATTTAGATACAACATATAAATACTAAAATTACACTAATAGATTTTGACAAGTAATGAGGATCATCAGGGCAAATTGGTAGTACCGAGCTTCGCTGAAGCCTAGGGTACTCCCTTTGCGGGTATCACCACAGCTCAACCCAATTTTGAAAAACAACGCCATTTATGCTTTGCAACACAAGTTTGCAAAGCAAAGGAAAACTGTGGAAACCCCGTACAGCGTTGTGTACAGGTCAGTAAAAACACATGCATATATTTATTAATAGACATATACAAAGGAAGGTAAAGATGAAAAGTAGTACGATAGCAGTAAATTTAGGATGCTTTATGATAAAACTCTCCTCAAAATATTCGCGCTTCCCAAAACCGCAATTTCCTGAATTTCCCAGGGCGAAATTTTGCACGGTAACTCCTTGACATGTTTACTATAATTTAGAGTAACTGCTCCCAATGAACCTACAATCACCGGAATAATGTTTACTTTCATTCCCCACATACGTCCAACTTCTATTGAGAGATCCTTATATTTAAGTTGTTTTTCAAGCTCCTTCCTTACAACATTCGCATCAGCAGGTACCGAGATTTCTATGAACGTGCATACCTTCCTCTGGAAATACTTTACCACGATATCTGGCTTATTAGCATCAAGCATTCTATCAGTGACAATAGGCATGTTCCATAATATGGTAATATGATCATTACTCACAACAGGAGATGGAACGTGGTCATACCACCGAGACACATCCATTGCTAAACCTAATAGTTGGGAACACAAGTTGTAATGTATATATATTCCCACCCTATCATGCCTAGCAATGTAATGCGACTCAGCTAAGACTGGACAAGCCGCTAACAAATGATAGACATGTTCCGGAGCCTGATGACACAGTCTACAACTCCCATCATGAGCAACTTTCATAATCTTCTGTTCATGATATCTGGTACGTATTGCCTGATCTTGCGCCGCTATGATAGAGGATTCCGTTTCAGCCTTAATGTTTCCATGACAAAGCCAAGATAACGATCCTGACTTTGAAATACCATCACCCTCCACAATTCTTAAAAATTGGCCATGCATTGGCTTACTAACATAATCCTCTCTCATTTTCTGATTCATTTTTAACTTTATCTGTCGCTTTAAACTCTCCACTGAAATTTTATTTTCATAATTACCGAGTTCTTCCACCTGAAATTTTTCTAAAATTAGTTTATGTTTACTAATTATTGACTTACCAGAAGTATCCCTAATTAATTGTTTAATAACTTTATCCTCCTTGTTGGCCTTTATAAAATTTCCTAAATTTAACATTTCCAAATCATAAATATTTTCCAATTGCTGCAAGCCACGACCTCCATCTAAACGGTGCAGGTATAGTCTGCAGACATCAGACCTTGGATGAAACATAAAATTTAGTGTTAACTGTTTTCTAGTTTTAATGTCCAAATCGCGTATTTCCTATTATTATTATTATTATTATTATTATTATTATTATTATTATCCTCTACTTTCATTTATTATTTAACTATTTTGACGAAATGGCAGAAATGGCTCCTCTCTTGCAAAGCTTGCAAAACTTGAACAAAACTTCTTTCAGCTCTAAGTTTAGTCATGAAAATTCTAAATATGACGTTTCGTCCAGAAACCTTTACTAGTTTCTCCGGAATCGTCGCCACAAAATAGGGTCAAAAATGTTCAGGAGACCCAAAAGGACTCTCAATTTTTCTTTTCGGCACGATGACTTTATAATACTACGTATGATAAAGTAAAAAAACTGATCAAGCGACTGATTATTAAAAAGGACATGTCCTCCTTTTGAATACCATACAATAACCTATTCTTACTTCTTACCCAACTTGGGTACTGCACGATTACAGGTAGGAAAATGAATTTTGTTCTTCAGTACACATATTTATGGGCAAAGAGTTTCATATGATTTGGCCCAAAAATAAACATTCACAAACATTTTCGAAATTATAAATTTTAAACATTCTACGACGTACGATAATATACCCTTTAAGCGGAACAATCCACAACGCAATAAAGACAATAGCAACACCACTGGTCGTATGGCTGGTTATGTATTCTCAGAGCATCTCAAAAGATGAGTTGTGGTTCATTCTGTATAATTTGTCTGTGATATGATCGAGCAATTGCCCATCTGTATAGAAACAAACTGCATATGATACTGGAAGAACCAAAATAAAGTAAGAAGTCGGACATCGGAATGAATAAAACAATCAAGTGTTGCGAATGGATACAACTTTAATAGAATGCCTTGGCCAAGTTCCGTAATTACTTCACAGGCAGTTAATTAATCTTGATGAATTTTTCTTAAAATCGTTCAAAGATTACAAAAGTTATACGTATACATAACTCTTTTAGTAGATGGCTGATTTATTGTGCCAGCAGTGAATCCCGAATACTTACGCATTTTTCTTCTTGTGAGTTATTCAAAATAATGGCTATTTATTAAATTTTTCACTTTTCGTGACGGGTTTTTCGTTTACCTTGTGCCCAAATCTCGCTAAAACAAGTTTTTGTTGTTAGTAATTGTGCTGACGAGCTTACTGTAACACATACGTGCAGCCGCGATCGACGTTATAAGATAAGGGCGCGGATCATATAATTTTAACATACACATCTGTTTTCCAAAACGCAGCATTTTATAAGCATTGTGCGAGAACTCGAGTGCAACTATTTCATCAAATATTCTGTTTGGATCACATATAACGTCATTGCCAATTTGGCTTTGGATTTCTTCTGTGGTAAACTCTATTGTGTCTTTACCAATGATAATTCTGGTTGAACTGTGAAAGAAATAGAACCAGAGTTTATATGGAATACATAATACGGTAATATTACCTTGTTGTGGAATTATCTGGAGATGTTATACACGGCCCAAGAAATCCATCTTCACAAGCTTTGCCGTACTCTATGGAACAGGTATCATTGAATTCAAAGAAGTCCACTGCTGTGTGTCCTGTATTGATCGCATGTTTCAAGTTGCAGTCCATAAATTCATTGAAATAGATATCTTCTTTCTTCGCATAATCCATTTTACTTCTAATATCACATATCTGCCGATACGAGAATGTAATATGGGTTCCGTTGTACTTATTTTGATGTAACTTTAAGTCTTCATTAGCCAGACCACACTTCATATTTCCCGACGTAACAGCATTTCTGATATTATCAAACGGCTTGTCTATGATAAATTTGTCTTTGTTGAATATAATGATCGAGTGGACAAATGAGATGCAACTGATATAAGCGGTTAATTTAAGACAGAAGGACGACATGCTTACTGTAGTTGTATGCGACTGTTAGTGAGCAAGTTATGGTAAGTTGGTATACCAACATCAATAAGAAGAAACCAGTTTTCAATAATTTGTTTGGTATTCAACACGATACATCTGTTGATTGTAGATAATTAACGTCAGTTTCAAGACTAATTAAAGACTGATTAATTTATATAGATAGATGACATGCTTTGTGTTGGTGTGTATGATTATTACTAAAGAACTAAAGGTACGTTTTTATTGCTAACTCTATAACGAAGAAACAAGTTTATATAATATAAGTTTTTGTACCCAACAAGATAATTCTGAGTTTAATTAAGTTCAGTTTCAGGAAATGTTGCTCAAGTGATTATAGTTTACACTGCTAATTTAACTTCGTTTGAACTTTTTAACTTCTTCAAGCAGCTTGCTAAAATTGAGCCAACGGTTTTATCTATTTTATCAATCTTTTTTCTTACCAAGTAAAGAGTCAAAAATAGGTACATACAGTGAGCGAGTAAAGTATGGAAGCATGAGAAAATTTCTGGATCGGATTGTTTTTTGTAAGTCTTCGAGCGCGTTGAAGTTTTTTATAACCAAAATACACATTTCTGTGTAAAACTCAATTTTCAACCTTTAGTTATTGCTGACTTATGACATCCGTCATCTATAATTTTTTTAAATGGTTCTTACTGATTTGAGATGTTTTTTCAATATTCCTTAATGGTAGTGGAAATTTTCTATGGACTCTTCTTTTTCGAGACAATGACAATTGAGAATTGTAAAGAATTGATAACTCTAGGGAACATGGATCAATTGAATTGAATATGAACATGCGGTTTTGATAGAATTTTATGCCGTGAATACGATTCCAGACTCATGTGATGTCAAACTATCAAAAAGCGCGATTGTGGCAATTTTTGCCAACTCTATGCCAGCTGAACCCAATATTCCAGAAACTTCAAAAAGATGTCTCACTGCAAAACGTTAAACATTGTACTTTCATCTAAAATGCTTGCCAAGTAAACAGTCAAAAATAGCTACATACAGTGAGCGAGTAATGTTTGGAAACATGAGAAAATATTTGAAAGGGATTGTTTTTTTAAGTCTTCGAACACGTGCAATTTTTGTACCTTTGTGTAAAACTCAATTTTTAACCTTTAGATGTAGCTGACTTATGACGATGATCATTTTTTAATGGCCATATGTAACGCCATACTTTTCTTACTGATTTGAGGTGATTTTTTCAATTTTTCTAAATGATAGTAAAAATTTTGTATGGCCTCACACAATAAATTTTTAGAGGAAATGGCAATGGCAATTTTTTCCAACTGTATGCTAGCTGAACCCAATATTATAGGAACTTCAAAATGATCTCTCATAGCAAAACGTTCAACTTTGTACTTTCATCTGAGATTCGTCACTATTGTTTTTGAATCATTTACAGCGATTCTTTAAAAGATGTGCGGGCGCTTACATCAAAGAAAAATAAAAAAACGCAATACAATTCGGAAGAATCAGAATCAGGAGAAATAAAACTAGGATGAGATTTTTTGTCACATATTGAACGAGGAATTCCAAAATGATTTTTAATTTGAAATATCCCAGTGGCGTACTATTCTTTTCTTGCATGTCAAAAATGCGCAATAACTACCTCTTAAAACCCACTAAATTTCATATGCATATCTCGACCGGTTTCAGAGCAAGTAATAAATCGTCAGTTTTAAGTAAAACTTTAACACCCCGTATCTCCGAAAACGAAGCATTTGCGGAAATACGTTTATATAGCAAACTGTCATTATTTTTTCATGCAGAATCACCCCCTGAAGTTTGTCGCACTTATTTACTAACATCCTGTATAAGCTTGGAGCAGAGGTCTTTATTTAAAAGAACTTCACGACAGGCAGTTTAGGTATAACCTTTCAAATTATTTGGGAACAAACTTACGCGTCTATTGAGATCAAACATCCTTAATCCTTAACCCCAGATGGACCTAATTATACGTACAAATGGACTTAAATTTTAATTTCTCGAATAATATTATTCTTAATGGTTTTGTGTGCTCTAAAAAGTCCATAGCCACATAATAAAAAATTCTCTGGGCACGTATAGTTCGATCAACGGATCTTTGCCTCCCTGTCAATAATGACAGTAGTCTGGTGCAATCAACGCTTGTCATTCAGTCAGTGGCGTAGTCAAATAAATGTTGTCTAAAAACATAACCATCAACCCTGAACTAAAGTATAGGTTAAGTTAATTCGGCTTTGTAGTAGACTATGATGTTTTGAGTTATGGGAATTACTAAGTATATTTACACATTGTACCAGGAAAAGCATACATAGTAAGGAACGGGGGAAATACATTGTATTTAAATCATTTACATAATTACGTTCCTAGCTTTTTACTTATATTTTTATCTATTTGTTTTAGAAATGACGGTAAAAACAGAACAATCTTGTTTATTTTAGCTACTGAGGTACCTAATCGCTTGAACTTAAATCAGTATCACTCTAACTTTCATTGGATACTTGGATAATAATTTGAGGAATATCTTCAATAGTTCTATCTCGAGCATTCTTGAATGATTTTTTCGGTGTGACGTACTGTTGCATTCCATATTTCCGGTGTACATGTTTCTAATGCCTTCTCCCATATATGTATCGTTGTGGCATCTCCGTAATCATCTTCTCCTATGTGGTCATCATAATATACTTTTGCATGTGCCCAAATCATTTCAATAGCATTGAAATGGCAGTGGTAAGGGGGCAATCTTGCAATATCCTATCTACTTTATATGCTTCCGGTTCTTCCGCTTTAAACATTGATGTATCGTATGCAACGTTATTGTTGTCCAACCACTCAGCAATTTGAGTTCTTTCCACAACGAACTTGGCTGTTATTCGAATTGAACACTGTGATATGATGCATTGTCGATAATAATTAAACTAGACCCCTGTAAATTTGGTATTAATTTGTTTTCCACCCACTTATTAAACATTTCGGCATTCATATCACCATGATAATCTAACAAATTCGATTTTGTACCATATATCAAACTTGCATTTTCTATAAAACCACCGCAATATCCAGCATGTAGAATAATAAAACGTTTTCCATCATATCCCCCAGGTTTTCTAAAGCTTTGCACATTCTCATCCTGCCACGACTTCCTTCGGCCTCCCTTTGAAAAAAATCCACGTCTCATCGAGAAATACAGGAGTACAGCTAAATGGAGAATTTTTATCTTTTACATACATTCTTAGAAATGTACAGTAAATGGTGATATCCAGGCGGGATGCAAACTTTAAATAAATCAAAAATTACAGCCACAACCTGGATTCGAACCAGGGACCTTTCCGTTTCTAGCAGAATGCTCTCCCAACTGAGCTACTAAAGGAAAATAATAATTTTTGATTTATATAAAATTTGCATCCCGCCTGGATATCACCATTTACTTTACATTCATTAATCATTACGGTAAGTCCGGAAGGGTACGGTATGTCCGTACGAATACATATATCTAGTTATATTCTTAGAAATGTTGCTCTCAGAGATACAATGTTAGGTGTCTCCATTAAAGCCCTTCGGTTATCGTCCTTCTTGAACTTAAATCCTAAATGAAATAAATGTGTTCGTAGAGAGCCATAACTAAAATTCAAAAGAGATCGTTCGCGCAACTCTTCCTTCAAAGATGTAATTGAAACATGTTTTTCTGAAGTTAAATAATGCTCAATGTTGTCCAAAAGAGGAATAGCATTGTAGTTACTGGCTGCGTATAATTTATATATTGTGGTTCGAACTTGCATTTTTGCGCCATCGTCGATGTCTTCAGTTTTTTTTTTCGTGGTCTAGATTCACCAGGGGTAGATAGTGGTTCATTTAACTCTGGCAATTTTAATATTAGTGACAATCCTCACACTTATTTAATGCATCCCTAACTCTTGTCTCTAAGTAAGGATAACCATTACATACTTACACATTTTATAAATAACAAAATAATACCCGTTTAATGGCATTCAGCAAAATGAAGGGGCCGTTGTTTGCCTTTTCAGCTGTAAAATAATCTATTAGATTAGCAACGAGATTTTGTGCCTGGGAATTTAATCGCTTTCCTAGCATTTTGAAGTTCACAATGACAACCCCTGAAAGCGACGCCGCTGGAATTACGAACTACACAGTGACATTTAACTATAGTTCCGTCTTTGTTATACACATTAGTACCTAACAGTAGTATCCAAGACCGTGTGCCTTAGCCATGGAAGACGTACGTCCGACGTTAGTGTCAATAATTTCACATGTCGTAGAAAGAGTAATCGCATGACAACCTTATCGTAGCTAGATTCGGATAACTTTGACAGGGAGGCAAAGATCCATTGATCGAACTATATCAACTATCAAGTTGTATAGGTATACTTAAATTAAAAATGTTTTATCAAATAGTTGTTTTAAATGTAATTTTATGGTGAAATATTTTAGTTGAATGTAGTATCTCAAATCACTGACATTAGTCAGGGCAAATATGTAAATCGGTCCGTAATTAAAAGTAATAGATATCGGAAATTTTCTAATGAATTAATGTCTTAAATTAATTTTTTATTCACATTTATCACGTGACGTTACAAGTTATCAGCTTGAATTCTTAAAATTAAACGAAATATTTCTAGATACCAAAAATCTTTCTAAATAACATCTAGAATAATGCACAGAAGTTATTTCGTACACTAAAAGTACCTACTAGTCTTAATTGCATGAAAGTTTACAAAATCTACTACGGTATTCATACAAAATCTGCACATTTAGTATCAAAACAAGTTCTGTGGGGTCTTACAGTAGATTTTCTGACATTTTTGTCGACTTTAGAAAAATTTGTAAAGTTATCTTAGAAAACAATTTGCCGATCTGATATGACTCAGTTAACGATGGCAATAATACATTATCAATGCTAGTTGCCATAGTTTGTAGTAATGTTGACTTCAGCTCATGCCATAAACCAACAAACGATAAAAACAGTGATAGTTTACTTTTGAGCAAATTTAACTATTTCTTGTTTGTGTGGCGCTTGTATGACATCCAATACACTTTATAAATAATAAGTTTATCTATAACAATTTAAATGTTGGTCCATTATTTGCATAGTTAGGTCCATGTGGGGACATACAATGTATTAAATAAATAGATAAATGTGTTTGTATAAATAAAATCGTTTATTCTATAACCGCGCTGTCTTTTTCTGAGTTTGCAACTCGATCTCCCATCGATGTCTCCGTTATGGTTCATAAAATCTTGTATTTGTGCGTGCACTAAGAAGTGTCATTTTTTTGTTTCTTTTGTATTACAAATTGTAAATTTATTGTAAACAGGTTATTATAGGAAGAATAAAATAAAGCATTTGTTATCGATTTATTTCTAATAGTCACATACATAATTTCGGGAAAGGTGTAGTAATATTATACCCAGCTGCACTAATAAAAATGGCACAGCAACTCATCTATTGTAAAATGTATAGATAATCTTACTTACTTAAACAAATGTATTTCTGGTCTAGTTATTATCATGCAAAAAGCGTCCCTGCCAAACTATTTCAAAGCGATTTTGTTTTACAAAATAATGGTACAGGCGTAATAGTAATTACATGCTGATTTATATTTAAGCAAACTGTGTAAGTTGCTCTTACATTGGAGGTACAAGATATAACTGGTATAAGACAAATCAATAACAAGAGCTTGCAGACGAAAATTACTACAACTTACTAATAGGTTAATCCACAAGTCATATTAGACAAAATCAACAAATTTAAAAAGCATATTTTGATACATTCTGTTTACAAACATGATCGAATCAAAATTCAATTAAGACATTATTTGTTAAAATGTTCACTTTTCGTGACAGGTTCTGTGTTCAACTTCTGTCCATACTTATCTAAAACAATATGTATCAGTAAAATTTATTCTTATAAGATTATTTCAACACTTACGTTGTACATCATAGACACCTGGGTAGCAGCAGATATTTGGTGGACACACACCACGTACTTTTTTCTCTATAATACACATCTGCCCACCATAACGAAATATTTGATAATTATTCTCAAAATATACTTTGTATATCTTCATCATATCCTGTATTCTATTTGGATCACACGTAACAACATCACCTATTGCTCTTTGGATTTCTTCTGTGGTAAATTCAACTGTATCATTGCCGAAATGAAGAATAGTACTGGAATTATTTAGTAATAACAATCAATTATTTAATTTAAAAATGCTTTCCTACCTTCTACTGGAATTATCTGACGATTGTACACAAGGCCCCAGAAAACCTTCTTCACAAGCTCTATCATACTCTATGGAACAAGTATCATTGAATTTAAAGAAGTTAGCTCTTCCATGACATGTACTGATAACATACTGTAAATTACACCGCATAAATTCATTGAAATAGATATCTTCTTTCTTCGCATAATCCTGCATACTTCTGATGTCACATGTCTGCCCATACGAAAATATAATATGGCTTCCGTTGTACTTGTTTTGGTGTAACTTCAATTCTTCATTATCCAGGCCGCACTTCATATTTCCTGAAGTAACAGCATTCTTGATGTTCTCAAACGGTATGTCTATGATAAAATTGTTATCGTTGAATATTATAATTGAGTGCACAAATGTAAAGAAACTTATACACGCAATTAATTTAGAACACAAAGAAGACATGATTAGTGTTGTCGTTTGTTATGCGTACTAGGCAAGGCACGATGCGTTTCAACGTATATTTCCTAGCAGGAAAACCAGTTACCGCTGGGTATTTTTATCTTCAATACAATACCTCTGTTTATAATTTATCCGAAGTTTCTTAGAATAACTATTAGTTGTTTATCGCGACTGATTCATCATCCGTCATGACAAACCGCGGAACCTAGGACAACGGTTTCTGGAAGATGCACTAATCTTAAAATGTATTCACCCATTTAAGGATTTATGGAAATTCTTATTCTAAAATGGTGAAAAGATATTACACACGCAAACACTGGTAGTTAGATTCTCATATAAAAATAAAGAAATATGTATTTTATCATATTTGTGCTATGCTGATGAGGCGAAAATCCCAGGTGATAGTTTTTATGAACAAATATGATGGTACGCATAGGACAAAACCCGAAGATGTTATAGAGGTGTACATTTCTGTCTATTCTCAATTAAAATTAAGTAGGGGTCGTGTAAAACACATATTTTACCGTTTTCCAAAAATCCAGTTTACGGGGGGGGGGGGTAAAACTAATGGGTGATTTGTATGACGTTATGTGCAGCAGTATTTGCGATTTTATCTTAGCTAGTATCACTTTATTTCGTTTTCCCAGTTTATAGGTAGGGGTTGTAAAAAACACATATTTTAGCGTTTTCCAAAAATCCAGTTTACGGGTGGGGGAAAATAATAGGTGATATACAGTGAGCGCGTAAAGTATGGAAACGTGACAATATCTCAAGAACGGTTTACTATTTTAAAAAATCCTCGATTTATAATTATCAAAATACACCTTATGATATCAAATTAATTTTTTTACCTTCAATTGTTTTTAACAGATGACGTCATCGACATTTTTTTAAAGGACAACCTTATATTTTTTAATCAATTTGACAGATTTTTTAATTGTCTTAATGGTAGCAAAATATTTTTATGGCCTTACATGAGAAAATTTTCGAGAAAAATACAATTGAAGGTTAACAAAAAATTTTAACTGTAACAAAAAAATGTAAAAATATACAGGGTGTTCAATTTCAAATTCAAAAGTTTGAGATTATATCTCAGAAACTGTAAACATTGCATCAACGATAATAACGCCAGTGACTTCCCATGATTGTAAAATACTTAATTGCAAAATTTCGTTAAATTCGGTAGAGCGTTCCGGAGATTTTGTCACTTTTATTTCATAACCTTCAATTGCCTTTTTCTCGAAAATTGTCTTATGTAAGGCAATAAAAATATTATGCTACCATTAAGACCATTAAAAGATCTGTCAAATTCATTGAACAAAATATAGGGTTGTCATTTAAAAAAAAATGTCGATGACGTCCAAAGTATCTTTATACAAAATTATATTTCACTGTCAATTATTGTCTTAGACCTCTTATTGGTTTTGATGGGTCTTTTGTTGTCCTAATGTATCACACTTACACATTCTACAGCCTTACATTATGTAAGACTCATAAAAATTTTCGAACAATTGAAAAATATTGATCATTCTTGTTCGATTGATTTCTTTGAGCTAAATACGAATCTGGGCAGGAAACTTGTCTATTACTTTCAGTTTTCCATTCAGCCATCATAAATTCGTAATTATTGCCAAAATTTCGTTTATGTTTACATAATTTTATTACATTTTTACTATTTAGATACTTTACTTCTAACTAAATAATAAATTACATTAATTAATTTACTTTACATTTAAATAAAAAATGTTGGTTCCTTTGATGTATCGCGGTCAAAAATAGCATTTATTACTTAGTTAAAATTTAAATTATAGAAATACGTTTTGTGTAAAAAGACAAGACTGTTGAATGTTCAGAATAGAATACTTTAACTTTAAAATTCCATAATTACTTCACAAGCAGTTTTTAGTTCTCACAGTGCAATCAGATGAAGACTTTATTTTCTAAAATCTAAATGAATTTATAACAATGTGCGTAAATAATCATCAAAATTGTTATTAAATATACACAACAAAGTTTAGTAAATTATTAATTGCAGTTTTTCTTTTGGTTTCAGCATACGGTTTTTTTCCTTCTTGTGAGTTCATCAAAACGAGGTCTATTTATTGAATGTTTCATTTTTCTTGACGGGAGTTTCGTTCACCTTGTGTCCAAATCTCGCTAAAACAATTTTTTGTTGTTAGTAATTGTGCTGATAATCTTACTGTAACACATACCTGCAGCCTCAACCCCTGCGACAATATTAGTCTGCACAGTATATAACTTTAACACACATATCTGTTTTCCATAACGCAGCATTTTATACGCATTGCGTAAGCGCTCGAGTGCATCTATTTCATCAGGTATTCTGTTTGGATCACATATAACGTCATTACCAATTTGGCTTTGGATTTCTTCTGTGGTAAACTCGATTGTGTCTTTACCAATGACAATTCTGGTTGAACTGTGAAAGAAATAGAACCAGATTTGATATGGAATACTTAATACGATAATATTACCTTGTTGTGGCATTATCTGGAGATGTTATACACGGCCCAAAAAATCCATCTTCACATGCTGTGTCGTACTCTATGGAACAAGTATCATTGAATTCATAGAGATGTCTTATGTGTTGTTTGGTCAAATAGCTCAAGTCGCACTGCATAAATTCATTGAAATAGGTATCTTCTTTCTTCGCATAATTTTTACTTCTAATATCACATATCTGCCGATACGAGAATATAATATGGGTTCCGTTGTACTTATTTTGATATAACTTTAAGTCTTCATTACCCAGACCACACTTCATATTTCCCGACGTAACAGCATTTTTGATATTGTCAAACGGCGTGTCTATGATAAATTTGTCTTTGTTGAATATAATGATCGAGTGGACAAAAGAGATGCAACTGATATAAGCGATTAATTTAAGACAGAAGGACGACATGCTTACTGTAGTTGTATGCGATTGTTACTGAAGATTTTATGGTAAGTTTGTATACCAACATCAATAAGAAGAAACCAGTTTTTAATCATTTTTATTTATATTTAACACGATACATCTGTTGATTGTATATAATTAACCTCAGTTTCAAGACCAGTTGTTCATGTGATCTGCAGTTCATACTGTTCGTTAGAGAGTTCTTTAATAAAAGAAACTAATACACAATAAAAGATATTATTTTATTTGGTTCGTAACAGGGCCTTCAGTTCTCTATGGATTACTGATACAATTTTACATTTTTCTTTACAGGTTGGTCCTTTACTTTCATTCCTCATCTCGATGTTATTGTAAATATACGTAATTATGTGGTGACATGATTGATGATTAGATTACTTTAATTTTAAAATTATACAGTTTAAAAGTTATTCTCTTAAATAAATTTTTGTTTAAAATTTATTTTATTCAAATTGTTTTTTCTCATAAGAGGTTTAGAGATGCAAATAAATTAATTTTATTTTTTATGCGAAAACGGTACGTTAAACAAAAAAAATCAAGAGACCAGATTTGGTAAGAAAGGAGTGAGGATTTCAAATATAATTTTCTCTTTAAGAAGCAGTGGCGTATCACTGCTCTCTTTGAAATGAGTACAAACCCGGCACGACCTTCACTGGCAAGAATAAAAAAATATGTTGTACAGCAGAAAATACCTTTTGATACATAGAAGATGCGTACATATCTATAGTCGTATCAAAGTTATCATAAAAAAAGAATATTTTCTTAAAACTTTAGCACCCTGTAGTTCAAAAGTTGAGACCTTTAGGACATGTTCATATGACTTTTTTTTTTCAAAATGGACCCAAGAATACCTTCCTTAAATATTAGCATGTTATTTATTAAGAAATATCCTGTATAGATAAAATTCGTCGTATAAATTTAATGACACACAATATTTTATAATGTGTGACACTTTTCCCTTTTGTTTTCCCTTTACCGAGTTCGTGCCTTGATTTCTCATCGATCTCCCCATTAAGTTTTATAATACGTTCACCTTTCTTAATGTTGTCTTTGTGTTTCCATATATTTTTTATTATTAGAGTTCTTTGGCAATCGCGTGCTTTGATATTCTGTGAGGTAACTCCATACATATAATTTGTATGGCGTGACAGTAAATTCTTTGCTTTCACCCATGATGGCTTACCTATTTAGTTTCAAGACCTAATACTGCATTTTAGTATGTTTCATAAATTTGCTTTGTCCATTACCAAATTGTAAACCTGCACAAGTTAGTCTGTGATTCCTTGTTGTGGTGTTGCCTCATCCCGTAAACCAAACCTTAAAACTAACATGCAAGCAAATGTATCGATAATAGTTAAGTTATAGATTTTTACGGGGACGTGTAGTAGTACTTTACAAGCTATTAAGAAAATCAAAATAAACTATGCACAAAATGTATAGCTTACTCTTAAACAAATTTGTTTTTCTTTTATTTCAATACGATTTTGCTCTTTAAAAAATGGTTAGGCGTTAAAATTATTGGTGATTGTATTATTATTTATTATATTATATGGTGTAAATTATGTACGTTACTCTCACTCATTCATAGCAAGTAGTTATTTTTTAATATTTATACTCCTATTTTATTTGTGGTCTTGCACTTATATCTAGTTTTTTAACTTTACACTTTATGCAAGTTATCACTTGATTTGTGTTAATTTAAAAAAAAACAATTTTATACAATAAACGAATAACAATAGCTTGAAGACGGGAATTTGTAACACTCACTAATAGATCCTTTCACAATGCATACCTACCACACAAAATAGACAGAATTAAAGCTATAGTTTTATTAATTATATTTAAAAAAGATTGATTCACAATTCAATAAGCAATAAACAAACCGTTATTTGTTGAAGTTTTCAGCTTTTTTCACAGGTTCTTTGTTCAATTTTTGTCCATATTTATCTAAAACAATATATGCTTCAGTAAAATTTTTGTTTAGATTAGATTATTCAACACTTACGTTGTACGTCATATACCGCTGGGTAGCAGCAGCTACCCGGCCGGTCCGGGCATACACTACGTACTTTTTTCTCAATAACACACATCTGCCGTCCATAACGAAATTTTTGATAATTTATCTCAAAATATTCTTTGGATATCCTCATCATCACCTTTATTCTATTTGGATCACATGTAACAACATCACCTATTGCTCTTTGGATTTCTTCTGTGGTAAACTCAACTGTATCATTACCAAGTTGAAGAATAGTGCTGGAATTATTAAGTAAAAGCAATCAATTATTTACTTAAAAACATGTTTGCCTACCTATTGCTGGAATTACCTGGTGATGGTACACAAGGCCCCAGAACACTTTCGCAAGCTTTATTGTACTCTATGGAACACGTATCATTGAATTGAAAGTAGTAAGCTTCTGAATTACATATCTTGATCAAAAAATGTATATTACAGTTCATAAATTCATTAAAATAGATATCTTCTTTGTTCGCATAATCCTGCATACTTCTGATGTCACAGTGCTGCTCATACGAAAATATAATATGGCTTCCGTTGTACCTGTTTTGATGTAACTTTAATTCTTCATTCGCCAGGCCGCATTTCATGCTTCCTGATGTAACAGCATTTTTTATGTTCTCAAACGGTACGTCTATGATAAAATTGTCATTGTTGAATATAACAATTGAGTCCACAAATGTGATGCAACTGATATACGCAACTAAGTTAGAACACAACGAAGACATGCTTAGCGCGGTCGTATGTTTTGTTTACTAAGCAAGGCAACGTGAGCAAGTTTGTGCGCATATTTATAGCGGAAAAACCAGTTCCCAGAGTGTTGTTTTATATTTGGCACAATACCATGAATCCGAAGTTTTCTACAATAACTATTAATTGTTTGCCGCTACTGATTCATCGTCGCTCATCTCAAACCGCCTTGTATAGAATCTGCATTGTTCTTAAAACGTATGCAGTCACTAAGGAATATTTTTTTTTTAAACTCAGGCTCTAGAGGTATACTTACATAGATGTAAAGTACAGTCATGGAATTAAGTATGTTCGTATCTATTGCTATTGCTATTGCAGGATTTGAAAATAGTATGTCGGTTATATATTCCTGTACTGGTCTCCCTCGACCCGACCGCTTCGCAAAAAGTTGCCCGTCACGAGGTGGTTTTTCGATGGATGTAATGTAACGGGATTTAGTTTATTTTGAGCGTGTCCGATCTTTTCCTTAATGTGATACCTTCATTGCAATGTGATGAATGGAATATGACCACTACAGTTAAGTTTACGAGTAGGTAATGCATTTATATAAACATAGAATTATTTATATATAATAATATTAATAAACATTAAAGTTTTTGGTAATACGATACACATTATATAATTTATTTCATTTAATACATATATTAATTACGTAAGTAAATGCACAAATCAACTTGTTGCCTCGGATTATCACTGACTATAGACTATTTCACAATAATTGTAATATTAAAATATATTCACTAAATGTAAATAAATTCTCAAAATTTAATTTAAATTCAATTAAGGACGGAGCATGTATTTTGTATGAAGGACAATGGCAATAATGTATTTACTTTACAGCAGTTAATACTTCAATTATCTTTCATGCGATCTAATACATGCTTGACAACCAAAATAATTAAAATTATAGCAATGGTATATACAGGATGTCCCACGTTTCTTCCGCAAAATATGTTTTCAGAAAGTACATTACTTTTTCAATTCATTCAAAAGTTACAGCCGTTTGAATTATTAACAATATCTCATTTTTTATCTCAAAAACACCTGTAATTTACAAGTAACAAATTACCATAAATACAAATTTAAAGCAATTTAGTTTTAATTTATTTCTATTTTGTGAATAAATGTTAATACATATGTTAGTTCTGCAATAACCTTCAGTAAAAATACTGACAACAAGAAATTGATTTTTGTATTTATTAACGCAAAAAAGCTAGTAGATGCAATAAGTTTGTATAATTTGTTGTGTTTGATGCAATATCTTAAAATGAGATTTTCATTTCATGTAATCGAAAACTTTTATGTTTATTAATATAAAATTAACATTATATTTAATAAAAACACAACTACATTGCAATGTAGGAATTACATTAATTAATTACACATTAAGCTAACAAATAGAATCATATAACTCATTATAAACCAACTCAAAGCATTCGAACAAGGTTCCGCAAATAATAAATTTCCGATATACGAGAATGCAGCGTAAACGGGCAATTTTTTGCACTTAGCGGCCGAGCGGGCGACCAGAATAACAAAAAAACTCGTACATGGAAGTATCATCGACACACTGCTGAAATACTGATACGAACTTACTTAATTCCAAGACTGTACATTTCTATGACCAAAGATATATACAGGATTATTGATAAGTAAACGCATTCCTTTAAACTTTATAGTTGAGGTCATTTGCAAAGTTATTTAACCATAAATGCATGATCAAAATGTTAACAGTTTTTGAGATATTTTAATTACGATCTTACGATTTTTTATGAAAACTATACATACGAAGTTATAACCGGACAAACCAAAAATACGCTATAAAACCTCTACTGTCCTTGTTGACCAAAACAAGATAAATTTCATTATCTATTGATTTTAATACACCTTTCGTTTCACATTAAATTGGCCCGATATTATAAGCATTGATATATAGCCAAACATATAGCAACCTAACTTTGGATTGAAACGTTCTGTTGTTGCGAAAAATTCGGTTTTTAAAGAAATATAAATCTCTATATAAATATAACTCCACCCCTCATCGGCATTGTACAAAAATGGTAAAATACGTATTTCAGTATTTTTAGAATCTATATACTTACCAAAGTTCGCGTGTGTAACATCAACTATTTTAAAGAAAATGGCACTGTTCAACGGCACATGGAGCCTAAGTATTTAGCCCAGTACATATTCATTCGTAAATGATTTTTTAGGAAGTTTTGATTTATCAACATTTATTAGGCCTTAAAGACACAATTGACACAGAATAAAAACTTCAAAAATATTAATTATTTTTGTTGTATCCAGTTATGACTTCATAGGTCGCGTTTTCTTAAAAAAAATCGAAAGAATTAAAATATTTCGAATCCTGTTAGCACTTGGATCATGCATTTGGGGTGAAATAACTTGAAAATGACTTCTACTATAACGTGTTTAAAGGAATTCGTTTACTCACCAATAATTCCACCAAAAAGTGACTGATTAGTAAAAAGAGGATAATCTGGGCGATGTCAGTTTACAGACAGTTTATGAATAGTTTTGTAAAATTTTGACCGAAAATAATGCTTAAAAAATCTTTAGCTTTTGCATGCGAACCCTTTCTGCGACATACGATAGTAAACCAACGTGTATCAAAATAAGAAAGTTACTAAGTTACTAAGTACTAAGTTACTAAGTAATAAGTTACTAAGTAATAAGTTACTAAGTACTAAGTTACTAAGTACAAAGTTACTAAGTACTAAGTTACTAAGTTACTAAGTACTAAGTTACTAAGTACTAAGTACTAAGTACTAAGTTACTAAGTACTAAGTTACTAAGTACTAAGTTACTAAGTACTAAGTTACTAAGTACTAAGTTACTAAGTACTAAGTTACTAAGTACTAAGTTACTAAGTACTAAGTTACTAAGTACTAAGTTACTAAGTACTAAGTTACTAAGTACTAAGTTCCTAAGTACTAAGTTACTAAGTACTAAGTTACTAAGTACTAAGTTACTAAGTACTAAGTTACTAAGTACAAAGTACTACAGCAGCAGATTTTAGTTCTCACGGTACAATCAGACGTAAAATTTCATTATTTTGTAAATTTCTCTAATCTTAACAAAGTCTGGTACAATATTAGGTGTCTTGTTTTTTTTGTGCACATGCTGATTGTTTCTCTTCTTGTGACTTCTTCAAAACGATGGTTATTTATCGAATTTTTCATTTTTCTCCACGGGGTGCTCGTTCACCTTGTGCCCAAACCTCGCTTAAACATTTTTTTGTTCATATTTGTGCTGACATTCTTGCTGTAACACATACCTGCTACCACGACCCCTGCACTAGGATAAGGAGGCCGTACAACATATAATTCTAACACACACATCTGTTTTCCATAACGCAGCATTATATAAGGATTGTGTGAACGTTCGAGTGTGTCTATTTCATCAGGTATTTTGTTTTGATCACATGTAACGTAATAACCCATGTGGCTTTGGATATCTTCTGTGGTCAATTCAATTGTGTCTTTCCCAATGACTATCCTGGTTGAACTGTAAAAGAAATAGAAGTAAAGTAATCAGTTAGTAGGTATAGTTCATGCCAGTAAAACGGACTGTTCATTCGCATTTACTTTGTATTCTAACACGATAATATTACCTTGTTGTGGCATTCTCTGGAGATGTTATGCACGGCCCAAGAAATCCGTCTTCACAAGCCTTATCGTACTCTATGGAACAAGTATCCACGAAATGTCTAATGTGGTTTTTGGTAACATACCTCACGTCGCACTTAATTAATTTATTAAAATAGATATCTTTGTTCTCCGCATGATCCATCTCACTTCCGATATCTGTGATATCACATGTCTGGAAATACGAGAATATAATGTGGGTTCCGTTGTACTTATTTTCATGTAATTTCAAGTTTTCATGTTTTAGACCACATGTCATATTTCCAGACGTAACAGCATTTTGTATATTCGCAAACGGGGTGTCTATGATAAACTTATCCTTGTTGAATATAATGATCGAGCGGACAAATGAAATGCAACTGATATAAGTGACTAATTTAACACAGAAAGAGGACATTCTTACTGTTGTATGTGATTGTTACTAAGGAAGTGAGGGTTAAGTTTGTACCTATATCTATAAGAGGAAACCGGTTTTTAATCTACGTTTTTCTATTCAACACGATATATCTGATGACTGTATGTCATTAATCTCAGTTTGAATACAAGTAGCTCATGTGATTTACTGTTCATACTGTTTCTTAGCTGGAATTGTTTATAAACAAACAAATAATGGACATTATTTTATTTGGTTCGTAACAAGTCCTTCGGTCCTCTATGGATTATTAACAGAAACGTTGGTGTGTCTAGCCAGAAATGGCCGGAAGTGGGTTGCAGACGAGTTATTTAACAGACGATGATATCTGCGCTACCTTACAAAACATACATATGTCAATTTTGCCACAATATTTTAGTCTGACCACCCCAATTTTTCCGGAAGTGTCTAGCACATCGACTACAATAACATGGTGCGTATGTCATCACAATCATGGAACATCACGATTATTTTTAGCATAAGTAAGTTTTAGCCAATTTATTATAAAATTGATGTGTCTAGCCGGAAATTGAGGAAAACAATTGCCCAAAAATTTTTTGTTGCTTGGCTACCATGTTTAACTGGCGGATGTGCTTTACTTCCATTATTGATTAATCGTGTGCAGAGTACTACGTTCAATATTAATTTTTAAATTAATATTTACTTTACAGAAAAGGCTAAGAAAGGAGGAAGGCAATATAATTGGGGAAGATCAAAGTGGATTTATCCCAGGGCGTTCGTGCACGGACAATGTGTTTATATTGGAGCAGTTGATCGAAAAAATGCGAGCAAAGTACCGCGAGGTGCACATTCCTTTATTGACCTGACGAAAGCCTGCACTTAAGACACTCGGTGTGAGTAAGTACCTTGTAATAATCATCCGAGACATATACGATGACAATATAGCCTTCATAAGACAGGGGAGTCAGTTCTCAGATGCAATTTGCCCAAGCAAGGGACTGCGGCAGGGGTGTGGTCTGTCCCCGATTATATTTAATCTATATATCGAGCTGGCATTAAAAGAATGGAAACGATCTTGTCAGGGAATGGGCATTCCTATAAATGACACCTACCTGTACACATTGAGCTTTGCAGACGAACAAGCAATCATAGCACAGGACTCATTTGATATGGAGTTTCTGTTGAACAGACTTCATAGAGCATACAAGAAGTGGGGAATGGAGATTAGTGTGGAGAAGACAAAATACCTTTCGGTGAATACGGATGCTCAATTTGAAATATTTATAGACGACAACGCCAAAATAGGTAGATGAATTTAAGTACTTAGGCGGTCTTAACTCGGTCTGGTGGGGTATGCATATTCAAAAGAAATAAGAAACTTATCGGACGTACGATGGTCGAAACAGTTTTGACATATGGATGCGAAGTGTGGACGATGAAGGAGGAGGATAGACGGAAAGTCGCAGCGGCGGAGATGGATTATTTGCGGAGAATTGAAACTGTGTCGAGATTGGAGGGAATTAGAAACGAGGATGTCAGAAATCGAATGTTGGCGGCGGAGATCGTTGTACAGAGGATAGAGAGAAGAGGCCTGAAGTGATTTGGAGATCTACTCCGCATGGAGGATACGAGATGGCCAAAACAAATATATAACTGGAGACCACCTGGAAGAAACAGAAGGGGGCGTCCTCGAAGTCCGTGGTGCGAGGGAATGCAGCAGGCAATGCAAGACAGAGATTTGAACGAGGATAGAAGTACATGGCGATTGGGAATGGGAATGCAGCGGCTGGCTGTCTAATTAAGTACATTATGTTACCATTGTGTTGTACTTAACTAATCCCAAATATATCACAATTAAATAAGTTTTTAATAACATATTAAAGAATTGTCTTAAATCAAAGTGAATTTATTTGTCTTCTAAACTTATTAATTCTTCCTCCGAGTCGTCATCCTGGTGGTCATCCTCATCGTTGTTAGAGGATATTATTATATCGTCTACCCGTACACACAGAAAAGTGATCTCTCGAACGAAGAGAGAATTACTTGGATGAAGTAGTTGGTAGGTTCGTATATACGCGAGAGATTATTGACTTCTAGCAAGAAATTTTATTTCTTGGAATAATTACTAGATATAAGAAAGTTGTTACTCTGGTGAAGGAAGTAAGCAGTCTTCAATGAAGTGTATATTTTTATTTCCGGTAAATATTTTTAGCTAGGCACAAATACGTTTTCTATTGCTATTGGCTATTGTGCCTTACATCAAATTACTCCGTGTTGAAACGTTTATTGTACACTAATCACATTCACAAGGCACATCCCCTACGGGTACTGTTCTGTTTCACGGGGTGTGATACTGTATTTTGTGCACTTTCGTAACTCTTAATAAAAGATTGTGTAAGGTTTTTGATGTAGTTTAATTCGACCGTATGATACATACAACTGCACGCCATGCAGGTCGGGCGAGGAATCCGTTGGTATAATAAAAATCAATACCGAGTCGTGCTCGTTCGGGTACGATAGGAGACTGTGCATGGCGCGACTATTTAAAAACATAGAAAAATACAAATATTCAAAACACATCTACAAACATAGCCCCCGCCTTGGAAGCCTGAGGCTTTCAAAAAAAATCAAGCAAAATAAACGTGAGTAAAATATACAACATAAATATTATTCAAAATGTAGGTAAGTAAAATTGCAAAATAATTCTTAACGAACACTGATAAATGTCTAGTTCTCTATTTGGGTGAAAGTTAGTTTTCCAATGGAAGAGCGCACACTTTACTAACAGGCCTTTTTAACACTTTTCCACTAGGTAGCTTTACCGAAACTACTCTCACTACACCGTCGCTCCCTGGATAAGTGTCGACGATTCTTCCTAGCTGCCACTTCAGAACTGGTGTATTGTCCTCCTTAATAAGGACCATTGCGCCTGGAACTGCTAACAGTGGTACGTTTTTGATCCATTTCGTACGCTGTTGTAGCTCGCTGATGTAGCACTTTGACCACTGGGACCAGAAGTGTTGCTGTACTTGTTGATATCTCTGGTAAGTATTCAGACGATTTTCTTTCGTGTTAACATGACTTTTTTCAGGTAATGATGTCAAGCTTCTTCCAACCAGGAAATGAGCTGGTGTCAATGGATTACAATCTGACGGATCGCAGGATAATGGGGATAGAGGTCTGGAATTAAGGACCGCCTCTATTTGAGCAAGCACCGTGACAAACCCTTCAAAGGTAAGTGACTGTTCCCCTATTACGCGTTTGATATGATATTTAGCAGATTTAATTGACGCTTCCCACAAACCCCCGAAATTTGGCGCATTTGGTGGCATGAAGTGCCAATTGATCTGATCATGTTGTAATTCGTTTTCGACTGTTTGGCGACTGTTCGCGAAGAAACGTTTCAAAATTTTCATTTCTTTTACCGCCCCAACAAAATTTGTACCGTTATCGGAATAGATATCAGAAGGCTTGCCTCGTCTCGCAATAAACCTTTTTAAAGTAGCCAAGAAGGCTTCGGAAGTTAAATTAGTAACTAATTCGAGGTGAATTGCTTTCGTCGTAAAACATATGAAACTCCACAGATAGGCTTTAGACTTACTCGATCCACGACTCCTACGCTCTTTTACAAAAAACGGACCAGCGAAGTCAACTCCGCAGACCTGAAAGGGCAAACTTGCTGTAATTCTGCTAGTTGGTAGATTTCCCATCATGGGAATTTGAGTCTTAGGCGCGACCTTGAAACATTGTATGCACTCGTGTACAACTTTTCGTGCCAAATTTCTTCCTCCTATGGGCCAAATTTTCTCGCGCATTGAATATAGCATTTGCTGTGGGCCCGCGTGTAAAAGTCTCAGGTGTTCCCTTTCAAAGAGTAATTTCGTTAACCGTTGCGTCGAATGAAGAATTGCCGGGTGTTTCTTCTCATATTCGAATGTTGATAGACCTAATCTGCCACCTACTCTCAGTATTCCGCTTTTGTCGACAAATGGGTTTAACCTTTTTATTTGTTCATTTTTTACTTCATCGTTTTTCTTCAAAGTTTCGATATCTTTAGAATAATTCTCCGCTTGTGCCATTTTGATTAAAGCATTCTCCGCCTGCTTTAACTCTTCGTTCGTCAATGATCCTCGCTTCCGCAGTTCATTGTTTTTCGCATTGTAAGTAAATCTGAAGCAAAATGCAATCACTCGTTGCAACTTCGTATAGGATGAGTACCTATCGAATATAGTGTTTGAATTCATTGTAACTGCAACCACTGCTTGTGATTGTCTTTTCTCGGGTACATCTATCGTTGACTGTTTGATCGCTTGTGGCCAATTTAATTCGCTTTGTCTTAACCACTCTGGGCCATTCCACCAAAGATTTGTTGATGCTAATGCTCTTATGCTGGCTCCTCTGGAGGCAAGATCAGCTGGATTCTCTGGGGAAGGTACGTATCTCCAATCTTCAGCGCATGTTGTTGAAGTAATTTCTCCAACGCGATTAGCTACGAATGGTTTCAAGGTTGCAGGTTCATGTCGCAACCAAGCGTGTACTATTGTTGAATCACACCAGAAAACTCGCTTCTGTATTTGGCCCGTAAGAATATCCTTTATCTTCTGCGCAAGTCGTGCTAACAATAGTGCTCCGGAAAGTTCTAACTTCGGAATGGTGATCGTTTTGATTGGTGCTACTCGTGTTTTGCCGCACAATAGTTGAACGCTTACGTTGTTGAAACTGTCCATGCTTCGGATGTAGATACAACAGCCGTAGGCCCTTTCGGATGCATCGCAAAAACCATGGATCTCAGTTCTTATTGGATTGTTGCAGAAAGCATGTCTTGGTATGCTTATGCTCCCGATTTGCTCTAATTCGTTTGTCCACTTTGTCCATTCTTGGTTCAGAGATGCAGGTATGGCTTCGTCCCACGTTAAATCCAATTTCCAAAGTTCCTGTAATAATTGTTTTGCTACGATCGTGACTGGACTCAACAATCCCAACGGATCAAATATTTGAGCTATTAGTGATAGCATTATTCGTTTGTTTGTGGTTCTTGGTGTTAACTTATAATCTCCTTTATAAATTAATTCGTCCATTTTACAACGCCATAGCAACCCTAATGTACCTTTCGCCTCATCAGTTGCGATACTTAGCACATCTAATGCGTCATCGCTGTTCTCCAGTGCTTGCAAGATTTTAGGCTCGTTGCTTACCCATTTTCTTAGCTTGAAGCCACTTTCTTGTAGCATTGCTGCGATTGTCGTACACGTTGTCTTTGCAACCTCCATTGAGTCGAATACTGTTAAAAGGTCGTCTACGTAAAAATCTTGTTTGATTCGCCTTGCTGCATCAGGATGTTTCGCTTCGTTATCTTTTGCTACTTGTTGCAAACATTTTATCGCTAAATAAGATGCCGCCGTGGTACCATAGGTAACCGTTGCTAACTCGTATACTGCAATATTTTGAGTCGTGTCTGATCTCCAAAATATTCGTTGTAGTCGTTGCTCGTCCGACTTTATTCGAACTTGTCGGTACATCTTCTCGATGTCTGCCGATACCGCATATTGGCCTTGTCGAAATCTTATCAAGGTCGAGAAAAGTTCTTCTTGTAGTATCGGACCCTTCATCTGTAGGTCGTTCAAACTGATACCGGTGCTAGTTTTTGCTGACGCGTCGAAAACAACTCTCAGCTTAGTTGTAAGCCTATCCTCTTTTAATACACCATGGTGTGGCATATAATAAGCTGTTCCTTGTTGTAAGGTTTCGTCTTCAATTTTGCGCATGTGTCCCAATGCCTCGTATTCTTGCATAAATGCTGCATATTCCATTTTTCGTTTCGTATTTGTTAACGCCTTCTTCTCTAAATTCTTGAATCGTTTAAGAGCAATCTCTCGAGAATCTCCCAATTTTCCTACGTCTTCTTTGAACGGAATCGAAACAGTAAATCTTCCGTTTACTCGCTCGTGTGTTTTTTCAAAATAGTCTTCGCATGCCTTCTCTTCTTCTGTCAGTCTTTTTATAGGTTGAACGTTTTCCAATTCCCAGAATGTCTGTAATTGTGTCTGAATGTCATATGTGCGTGTAAAGTTACAAATCTCTTCCTTCTTATTTAGTTCGCATTTCGTTTTTCCTGACACAATCCAGCCCAGTTTGGTTTTTTGCAAAGTTGGCAACCCTTTTCCAATTGAAATTTGTCCAATACAAAGTAAGTCGTAAAATAACTCCGCCCCTATCAGCATGTCGATTTCACTCGTCTCATAGAATTTATCATCCGCTAGCTTTAGGTTGCTCGGAAATTTTAGTTCCTCTTTAGAGATGGAAACGCCTGGTAAGCTATCACAAATTGTGGGTACAATGAGACACGAAATTGATGTTTGGTAGCTGTTCGTTCTTGATCCCATCGCCAAGGTAATCTTATGTTTTATGTCGAGTACTGTTCTGCTAATTCCCTTTATAGAAACGCCTGCATCGTTTGGTGTTATATTCAATAATTTTCCCAACCTCTTGGTTATGAAGTTTGACTGTGACGCTGAATCCAGCAACGCGCGACAGCTTATCTTTCGTCCTCTTCTATCCTTTACCCAAACTATTGCCGTAGCCAATAATACGTTTGTTGTTTCTGTAATACTTGCCGCTAACGTAACGGTCGATTCTTTCGTTTCCTTTGACTCGAAGTGAAGCATGGTATTGTGTTTTGCATCACACCGTTGGCAACTGCCGAATTTGCAACTGCTACTGAAGTGACCCGGTCTCAAACAGTTGTTGCACAGTTTAGCTCGTTTAACTAATTCCAACCTCTCTTTTACCGTCATTTCGCGAAATTTCTTGCATTTAAACAGTAGATGGTTCTCCTTGCACGCATGGCAATTTGCTTGTGCCGCCACCAATGTCACTTTCTTTGGTTCATTGGTTTTGCAATGACTCTCAACGGTTTCGAGTATATTCGCCTTTTGCTTTAAGAAATCCTTTAATTCATCGAAAGTTGGAAATTCGCTTTGAAATTTCGACGATTCCCATTCGCGGGCTGTTTTCTTGTCTAATTTGGATGTTACAAGGTGGATTAACAATGCGTCCCAATGTTTAGTTGGTTGGTTTAGACTATCAAGCGCCCTCAGATGTTTTGATAGGTCATCCAATAGTTTTCGTAACTCTATGGCTGACTCTTTCGTTATAGTTCGTATATTGAAAATAAATTGTATATGGTTGTGGACCAATAGTCGTTTATTGTTGTAGCGTTCGTTTAACAACGACCACGCTAGCGCGTAATTTTCTGCCGTAAATTCCAACGAATGGATCAATTGTGCCGAAGCTCCCGCAAGTGAAGCACGCAAGTAATGGAATTTTTGAATTTCGCCAATTGACTCGTTTTTATCTATAAGTGACTCAAATGTGTCCCGGAATTCAAGCCACGTTTCATAGTCTCCCTCAAATTTCGGTAATGTGATTTGTGGTAACTTTATCGCGTATGAGCTTTCGCCCGCATATGACCCTGTGCTCCGTACAGGCGTCTCGAGGTTTCGAACAGGAGTCCCGCAACTCGGTACGGGTGCCCGCGCTTCGTATTTTTGCAGAGCTGACCTCGCGTCCGCAATGCAACTAAAGTAGTCCTTTTCAAATGATTCGCGTTCGAGTAACTCTTTCGTTAAGTCCTCCGTATCATCTTCAATTTGTTCCTGAATGGATTCAAATTGTTCGTATAAAGCCTCAGCTTTTTCTAATCGTATTCTAAATTCGTTTATTCGCGCACAATCGCCATCGTCTAAGTCAACCTTTTTGAAATTATCAACATGCGTTCGAAGTAGTGTGATTCACGCTTTGATCGAACCACGCTTGCGTTTGAAATTCACCGACATGATCAGATCGTGTGGATATGCGTATAAATGCCGAAATAAAATGCAAAAGTACTTGCTCGAAATATAAGCGTAAATAAAGGTTAACTTACTGGGATTGGTTACAGGATTCCACCGCCAGATGTTCCTACAATGACCGCTCCGAATGATGCACCGCCAGGCTGGATTATTCGTTTCGACGGACCATTTTCTGTTTCACGGGGTGTGATACTGTATTTTGTGCACTTTCGTAACTCTTAATAAAAGATTGTGTAAGGTTTTTGATGTAGTTTAATTCGACCGTATGATACATACAACTGCACGCCATGCAGGTCGGGCGAGGAATCCGTTGGTATAATAAAAATCAATACCGAGTCGTGCTCGTTCGGGTACGATAGGAGACTGTGCATGGCGCGACTATTTAAAAACATAGAAAAATACAAATATTCAAAACACATCTACAAACAGGTACTTCGTTGTTGTTTTCGTACTAGGTTTCGCCCTCTTACGGCGCCAGCCCTATGCGCGGGCGAGCGAGCGTTGACAAAATCACGATGCGCATATTTATTCCAGAGAAAGGGATTACTTGAAAGAAGTGAGAATCACTTCAATTAAATAATTGGTGGGTTTTTATTCAGTAAACAATACTTACTTACATTAAATGTCTTATATTTTCTTGAATCAAGTAACTATGCACTTGGATGGATTTACTATTACTTCGTTGAAGACATTTTTGAAATTTTGGGCATTTTTGACATTTTGACATTTTTGGGACGAAAAATTCAATTGCAATACAATATTGGTTCTTATAAAGAAAGAATTTATTTGTTGACAGCATTTATCAGAAATTATATTACTTAGATTGAGTATGTGGCATTTCTTGTATATACCTAACTTTCTACATGCAAGTAAATATGTATTTGAATCTAGTAAATAAATTCAAGCAATTATGTTTTCTCGTTCCAAATAATCACTTTTCTGTGTGTAGTGGAGTCGGATTCCCGACATACCAGACCGGCTCCAGTTGTTGATTTCGATTTTGCCATCCACGATGGTCAGGTTGTCGCATGCTGCAGATTTGATGTGTAGCATTTTGCCACATAGATTCTTCTGAGTACCTTTTTGCTGGAGTGAGCGCCAGTACGGCGGAATTAGATTTAAACACAAATTTGTTACGTCTCTCAAAAATTGCTCACTATTGCGGCTACTTGTGAAACAGCTCCACTCTGGCAGCATTGACTGATTTATTGTTCTGCACATTAATTTTACCGTAAAATTTTGAATTAAACTCATTCCGCGGTCGCCGTATTCTTCTATAATTTTGTCAACCTGGACAGATGTGTTTTATATGGTAATGCAGTTACCATCGTCTGTTAAGTAACTGGTCTGCAACCCACTTCCGAAAATTCTGCCTAGGCACACCAACGTTTCTGTTAATAAATAGGCGTAAACATTATTATGTAAAAAAATGAGGTTGATGTTAGATGATTCTGATGATATACGCTTCATGTAACTGTTGTCGTCGGTGTGCCGCACCCTTCCGGCCAAGTGGGGTTGGTTAGACAAATAACTATGAAAGTACGTATATTCTCCTATAATTGTGGTTAAAATGAATGTGTATGGTAGCGCAGAATATTAAATAGCTTGTCGTCACACCACTTCCGACCATTTCCGGCTAGGCACACCAACGTTTCTGTTAATAATTAAGCGTAAACTTTCTTATGGAAAAAATTAAGGTTGATGTTCGATGATTATGATGATATACGGACCATGTTAACTGTTGAAGTCGGTGTGCCAGACATTTCCGGCCAAGCGGAAGAACATTTGTTCCTCTATAATTGTCGCAATATTGACACATGTTTTGTATGGCAACGCAGATACCATCGTTGTTTAAATAACTTGTCTGCAACCCACTTTCGGAAATTTCCGGCTAGGCACACAAAGGTTTTGTTAATAAGAAGGTCAAAAGTTGTTTGTTATAAAAAATTGGCGTGATGTTCGATGAAGGTATCGATACACTGACTGTCTCTCCCCTTCAGGGAGGTGTGCCAAGCACTTCCGGCCATATAAGGGTACTGCGACACGGAATTGCAGTAGGTACATAATTAGCCTAATTAAACACGTTCTCGGCCAAAATTGCTTAGGCACACCAGCTGTAACCTTTTATTGAAATTATTTTACATTACATATAAATTATTCGTAGTGATGTTTTATGAGGGTATGATTTTCTCGCGGGCTCTCGGACTATCTGGTTTGTTAATGAAAAGTTAAAACAAAACGAATCTGGCTGGAAATTTGTCTATTACTTTCAGTTTTCTATTCATCCTGCATAAGTTCGTAATTATTATCAAAATTTAGATAATTATATTTTTTATTAATTAGGCACCTAATCTATTCAAATTACATAGTTCCTTTCCACTGACAAAAATGTTTTTCTGATGGATTGAGGACAAAAACAGCTTCTATTACTTAGTTAAAATTGCGTTCCTTTCTGAAAAGATAATATAACAATCAAATACAACCAAGAAAATCTGAACAACACATAACAATGGGTAAACAGTTTCGTATGATTTGGTCTAAAAAGAATGCTTTTCAAAAATTTTTGAAATTTTAAATTCAAAACCTTCTTTGACGAACGATAATATACCCATTAAACGAAACAATCCACAACGCAATAACGACACTACTTGTCGTATGGCTGGTTGGGCATTCCCTAAGGCAGAGTGTCTCAAAAGATGAGTTGTGTTTTACATGGTTCACTCTGTATAATTTGTCGGTGATAGGCTCGAGCAATTGGCCATCTGTATCGAAAGAAGTGTATATGATACTGGAAGAACCAAAATAAAGTATGAAGTCAGACTAAATAAATAAAACTGAACGATTAACGCAAACGGAACATTCCATAACCCAATAAAGACAATAGCGCCACCACTGGTCGTATGGCTGGTTATGTATCCTCAGAGCATTTCAAAAGATAAGTTGTGGGTCATTCTGTATAATTTGACTGTGATAGGATAGAGCAATTGGCCATCTGTATGGAAACAAACTGTATATGATACTGGAAGAACCAAAATAAAGTAAGAAGCCGGATATGGGAATGAATAAAACAATCAAATGTTGCGAATACATAAAACTTTTTAATGAAATGCCTTGGCCAAGTTTCATAATTACTTCACAGGCAGTTTTTAATCTTGATAAAGTTGTTTACAATATGCGTAAGTAATCATCAAAATCGTTCAAAGATAACAAAAGTTATTAAAAATATACAACAAAGTCAATTATTAGATGGCTGATTATTTTTTGTGCCAGCAGTGAATTCTGAATAAGTTTCTTTTCTTCTTGGGAGTCCATCAAAACAATGGCTACTTATAGAATTTTTCATATTTCGTGACCGGTGCCCCATTCACCTTGTGCCCAAATCTCGCTAAAACAATTTTTTGTTGTTGGTAATTGTACTGACGATCTGACTGCAACACATACCTGCAACCTGGACCCCTGTGAAAATATTAGACGACGCAATAAATACACACCGCTGTTTTCCATAACGCAGAATTTTATAAACATTGTCCCAGCGCTCAAGTGAGTCTATATCGACAGGTAATTTGTTTGGATCACATATAACGCCATTACCAATTAAGCTTTGGATTTCTTCTGTGGTAATCTCTATTGTATCGTTTCCAATGACAATTCTGGTTGAACTGTGAAAGAAATAGAACCAGAGTTTATATGGAATACTTAATACGATTATATTACCTTGTTGTGGAATTATCTGGAGATGTTATACACGGCCCAAGAAATCCATCTTCACATGCTTTGTCGTACTCTATGGAACAAGTATCATAGAATCCATAGATATCTCTTATGTCTCGTTCGGTCAAATAGCCCAAGTCGCACTGCATAAATTCATTGAAATAGATATCTTCTTTCTTCGCATAATGCATCTCACTTCTAATATCACATATCTGCCCATACGAGAATACAATATGGGTTCCGTTGTACTTACTTTGATGTAACTTTAAGTCTTCATTACGCAGACCACACTTCATATTTCCCGACGTAACAGCATTTTTGATATTGTCAAACGGCGTGTCAATGATAAATTTGTCTTTGTTGAATATAATTATCGAGTGGACAAAAGAGATGCAACTGATATAAACGATTATTTTAAACCAGAAGGACGACATGCTTACTGTAGTTGTATGCGATTGTTACTGAGGATGTTATGCTAAGTTTGTTCCCAACATCAAGAAGAAGAAACCAGTTTTTAATCATTTTTTTTGTATCTAACACGATGCATGTGTTGATTGTATATAATTAGCCTCAGTTTCAAGATCAGTGGTTTATATGATCCACAGTTCACACTGTTTGTTAGTTAGAGTTCTTTATTAAAAAACCAGTAGACAATAAAAGATATTATGTTATTTGGTTCGCAACAGCTCCTTCAGTTCTCTATGGATTACAGATAAAATTTTTAATTTTTCTTTACAGGCTGGTCGTTTACTTTCACTCCGAATCTCGCTTTAATAATATTATTGTAAAAATATACGTCATTATGTAGTGACATTATTGGAATAGTAGCCTGCAACCTCGTACCTGCCTGCAAGAATCAGAGAATATGCGGATACAACATAATGTAATTTTAATATGCCCCTGAGATTCCTGAACTCATGAGTTTCTCTGATTCTTGAAGCTTCTATTTGGATCACATATTACGACATTGCCTATTTCGCTTTGAATTTTCTCGAAAGTAAACTCGATTATGTATTTTCCAACGAGAACCCTTGATGGACTATAAACACTTAAAAAATAATCACCAACCAGTATTAGTTGTAGTAAATTATGTCACTCAACCATGTTGTTTATAAATACTAACATAAACAGTTACATACACATTTTTTATTGAATGATAATAAAAGGAACCAACAATAGTCGTACCTACCGCAAGAATGCCGAAAAATTGCACAAACGTGAGAACCAGCATAGGGAAAGTTGTTGTGTGAGGTATTATGAGATAGCTCTTTCAAAACCAAGGTTACATCAACATGGGTGATGAAGGTCTCCATGTTCGTCATATGTTATGGAATAAAACAGAAGTCCAAGATTGAAAATGGTCTTTTATTGACGAATAAAAAACTACTGACCGTGAGTGGTTTATTTGTTTTGTTTTGTTTTGTTTTATTCTGATTTGGTGTCTGTGCGAGCCATTGCTAGGGCACCCTTCGAGCTTGCATTTGCTTTTTTCCTCCCTGTGCAATGAAAGATGGCGACACACTTTTTCTTAGACAATTCGATTTCTATTTTTAATTTCATTTTATATCTGTGTATTCGATCGTATTATTTATGTCTGTATACCTGTTTCAGCCTCACCCGTAGATGTTCCCAACGGGGAACGAAATCGATATTGAATATTCGTCAATAAAAGACCATTTTCAATCTTGGACTTCTGTTTTATTCCGTTACATCAACTGCCACGGTCTGACAGACACAATTGTTGGATGGGTTTTCATTAATTATAAATGTTCTTACCATGGGCGTATCCAGCTTAAATTGGAAGGGGGGCAGTTTTCTAAATTCATCTTGCTATATGGGGGAAAAGTGTCCATTAGGGTGGTTCATAATAGCATTGCAAAAATTTTTGTGATGATAGAAAGCAACGATCCCCCCCAAAATCGTTTCCAAATCCAAAAAGACTGGACACTGCCTGCCGATGCCTTAAATTTCCATGGAAAAATGCATGGGAAGAATACATTTTTTGGTATTTTGCCAATAATTGTCCGGGGTTTGGGAAACTTAAAATTACTTAAGGATTTGTAGTGGACTTTCCAAGGAAAAATTTGACATATGATAAATATGGATTTGACGCACCCAACCCACCCTCACATTGCCCTGAAAACTACCCTCAGATGAAAAAAATTACATTCTTCAGAAAATTTAACCTTCTAATCATTTCAGTCTCTTTTTTCTCATAGAAATCATTACTATATGTCTAGTCTAGTGGAATGTTTATAAACATTTGTCGATTGTTAATTTCCATTTGTTTAAACAAATGTCGTCTGAATTGTGTTTTCGTTCGAAAGAGTTCGAAATGGCAAATTATTATCTTAGAGTGACATTATTCATTAAACAATTTCTTCCTATTGTTTAAACAATCGATTATTATTCATTTTCAACTTTTTTCCTAATTATTGTAGAAAATTCAGCTCGAGATATCTTTCCGGTGTATATCATCTAATACACCCACATTTTTTTAACATATTCCATTTGTTTAAACAATTTTTTTTGCAATCCACCTAAAATCCATTAGTTTTTTAGATCGGTCTGGCCAACTGTTATTCTCAAGTGACATCATATTTTGCGATTATTTGCATTGTAAATAATAAAATATTCGTTTTCATTGTTATTTATTCGAAAAAATTGAATTGATTTAAAATCCTTCTTTTTTCCGAAAAATTGGAGAGTTACTTTCCTTTTAAAAATATAAAATTGCGGAAAATCAACCAATTTTATGAATCAGATTTCTTTCTGCATTTCTTATTCTGATTTCCTGGCACTGTGTGTCGCAAGATAATATTGATTTGTTGGTGTCTGGAAACTGTTCCCTGTACTCTAATTTGATGAACTATTGAAAACGAGTAATATTTTATTATTTAAACAATGGAAATCATCCCAAAATATAAATGATATCACTAAGAATAACAGTTGGCCAGACCGACCTAAAAAATTAATTTTAGTTAGAATTGCAAAAAGAAGTTTAAACAAATGGCATTTGTATAAACTAATGTGGGCTTATTATTATTATTATTATTATTATGTTAAAAATTAATTATAATTAATTGTTTAAACAATATGAAGAAATTTTTAATGAACAATGTCACTCTAAGATAATGAACTGCCATTTCGAACTCAGAAAATTGAATTCCGGCGGATTCTCGAGAAAAACGAATTAATTAAACAAATTATTTGTTTAAACGAATGGAAATTAACTGACAAATGTTTATAAATATTCCACTAGGCTTATAGTAATGATTTCTAAGAGAAAGAGAGAATGAAATGATTAGCACGGTCAATTTTCTGAAGAATGTAAATTTTTTCATTTGAGGGTAGTTTTGAGGGCACTGTGGTGGTGGGCTGGGGGCGTATAATAATAGGTCAAATTCTTCTTTGGAATGTCCTCTACAAATCCTATAACTTTAATGTCAAGTTTTCCCAAACCCCGAACAATAGGGTATTTGACTGTATTAAAAATATGGCATGTATTATAGTCATCCTAATAGATTACAGTTTAAGAAAACTATTTGTTATTACTTTTAAAAAAAAAAATGCTTTATTTCTATGAAAAACCAAAATTAAAATTGAATTTTATTCACGTCCTATCACGTGATTGAAAACGCTCTGTAATTGGGTCAGTCTCCAGTGATGTCATTCGTTAGTCCGCCTTAGAGCGCGTTCGGTTTGTCAGGGTATGGTATGGGGAGAGCAATGCTCAGATAACTTGGGTCGGCTGTCTCTCTCTTATATGCAGATAAACGTCGTATGACGTTAGTCCGCCTATTATGCAGCGCGTCACTCTCACCGTAAAATACCGGGTTATCCGAACGCGCTTTTATGCTTCTCCCGTTTGAATTTAATAGCACGAAAGCGTCATGTAAGCATAACTTTGTAGGTTAGGATAGCCCTAACCTTCAGCTGTCAGATCATATAATACCTTTCGAAAATACGATAGATAACTTATTCTAGTCAGTTTTACTTATGTCGAAGTAATCTTCACAACAGCAAACACTTGTATTGGCGGCTATTTATGTCATTTGGATTTCTACGAGCCAACCACTTTCTTCGCAGTTTCAAATCTTGCGGAACAGCTACAAATAGTTTATCCGGAGTTTTTCTTGACGTATCTCTGCATTGTGGATTTATACACCATTTATAACCCATTTTGATGTAGAAATTGTGAAAACAACACATCATACAACACAATTACCAAACGGCGACGATGCCGATGCTGACAGACCATATGGGCCGATTTGACATCTTGACATCACATCATGTTGACATCTTGACATCACTAACCGGTGACGTCACACAACAGAAAGTATCGTTTTGGCGGGACTTTTTGTGATTCAATTTTTAACGCTGATTTTTATGAAATATTGAGGAAATAATTACAAAAAATAATGCATTTACAATGTAGAGTGAAGGAATAAATACATTAAGATGGTTTTCCAAAAATAGTCAAATACCCTATTATTCGAAAAATAACAAAAAATGTTAATTTTAAGCATCGATAAACAGTATTAAAAGTCAAAATTTCGAAAAAAAATATGTGTCCACTTTTTAGTTTTGGAAACGAGTTCAAGGATCGTTGCTTTCTAAATAAAAATAACCACCATAGTGTCCGTAAGGAAAAGAGTGCTATGTAATAAACATAATAACAAAATGCAAGGAGGGCAGCTACCCCCCTTGCACCCCCCGGATACGCTCATGGTTCTTACTACTATGAATCTAAACATGTTACTATGGGAATCATAAGGTAGCGAGTCATATCAGTTTCATCGATACCATTTGATCTTCACATACACAGTAGATCAAAAACCTAGAGGGCTATGCGGGTTTTTTTAGGACATCCAAAACTCTTAAAAAAATGACTATTTCTTGTAGAATTGAGTTCGACCATTATAGGCATCTGGGGATACAATCTATTATTAATACATAGATAAATTGGTCGTATAAATTAAATGACAGACAATATCTTATAATATGTGACACACATTTTTCCCTTTTCCGAGTTCGTGACTTGATTTGTCATCGATGTCCCCGTTATGTGCTTTTTTCTTAATATTGTCTTTGTGTTTCCACATATTTTTTAATATTAGAGTTCTTTGGCAATCACGTGTTTTGATATTCTGTATGCTAACAGCATACATATAATTTGTATAGTGTGAGTCGATATTCTTAGCTTTTGCCCATGATGGCTTACCTGTTTATTTTCAAGACCGAATCCTGCATTTTAGTATGTTTCACAAATTTGCTTTGTCATCAAATTGTAAACCTGCGCAAGTTAGTCTCTGATTCCTTGCTGTGGTGTTGTTAATGCCTAATCCCCTAAAGCAAACCTTGAAACTAACATGCAAGCAAATGCACTGATAATAGTTTACTAGATATTTACGGGGACGTGTGGTAGTACTTTACAAGCTATTTACAAAATCAAAATAAACCTGCACAAAATATATAGTTTACTCTTAAACAAATTTGTTTTTGCTTTATTTCGATACGATTTTGCTCTTCAAAAAATGGTTAGGCGTTAAAATAATTAGATAATTTGGATCATGCATTTAGGGTGCACAATCTTGCAAAGGACTTCTACTATAACGTGTTTAAAGGAATACATTTACTCAGCAATAATTCTGTATACCAAAAAGTGACTTGTTAGTAAAAAGACGATACCATCTTTAGGGTACCATATGGTAATCCTAGTCGGACCCCGTCTAGGCGATGCCTGTTTACAGACAGTTTACGAATAGTTTCGTAAGATTTTGACCGAAAATAATGTTTAGGAAAATCTTTAGTTTTTGGCATTCGAACCCTTCTCCGACGTACGATAGTATACCCATTAAACTAATCACATTACGTGACTCACTCATCTATATGCGATAGATGTCCACTTGTCGTCATGGGCGCCGTTACATATGGGCAGGGGGGGGGGCGCTTGCCCCCCCCCCCGGATTTCGAACCCAACTCTTTAGCTACGCGAAAAACAAAAAAAGATAGGGGTGGGCGAGAAATTTGAGATCGATCTTTGATCACAATTGAAAATTTTTTCCTTATAATGTTATTTTTTTTTAAGACCGATAAATAGATCATCTGATCGATAAATCTGTTATTATCGTATCAGATGGATCTTTTGATCATAGATCAGGTTGATCTTTTTGATCATATCGATCTCGCAAATGTCTAACCGAATTGAAAGCCTATGTATTTATTGGACAGACAGGTCAGTCGCCGCCCGGCCTGTGTGTAAAATATTTTCGCGGCTAGGCTTGAATGTTATTAACTAAACGCCCAGCGATCAATTAGCATCTTTCGTGTCCCCTCAAAGATGCAAAAATGACATTTTCGTAAAATGAAGGCCGATTATTATCGGCTATTGTCACCAAATGTCAGTTTTATTAGACATTGCGATATTGCCCTCTCGTAACAGTCGCGTAAGAGCCACAAGATACGGTGTCTAAATTTTGCGCTGTAGTCCAAAATAAGTATTGTTGTATGCACTTTTATTTGATCGTACTTGTTAGATTCTATTACTTCGCAATTTTTGGCGCTGCTGAGCAGTTTACCTTAATTACACTGGGTGCTAAACTAATAAGTGTAGAATCTATAGATCAACTTTTGATAGTAGACCAACTTTAGATAACGAACTCATGTCCAGATAGACGCCGTTTAGGAACTGCAGAGAGCAGGAATATTGTACCAACTTTAGAAATTGCTTTAATTAAGTAGGTTGTATGAAATGAAGTATCATAGAATAACTATTTTAAAATCAAATAATTTAAAAAGATTTAAAGATAACCCATTATTGACCAAAATTGGTAGCAAAATGACAAAACTTCGGTTAATGAAAAGGGAGTTTCAAAACGTTAAATAATAAAAAATTTCAGACAAAAGTTATTTGGTATTAAAAGGGCCATCCTATGATACATGACAATAGATTCTCTATGCTGTTTGTAATATTGGTACCATTTTCTGACTCTCTCCAGCGTTGACACAATACATTTCCGTACATGAGTTCGTTCAAAAGTTAGTAGTTGACCTAACATTGTCGCCTTACAAGTGTTCAAGTATCATAGTAAAATAAAAAAATATTATTCCGTCGACGATTATCCTAAACACAGAATTTTCGAATTAATCCACTTTTCTCTACATTTAGTCATTATTTGTCGTTAACGGGGTAAATTTGAAAATAATATTGTTGTCTTTTTATTGTTTATCAATTTGTTATTAAGATATTGTATCAGATGCTCGATGACACGAGCTAGAAATTATTATAGGAAATTAACAACAATTTCTCTTAGCGTATTAAAAAGTAATAAAACGGCTGCAATATTGGTTGAAAATCATACAAAATCTTAAATTCTAGAATAAAAGTTCAGTGATTCAGAAACTAAATAATTTACAAACAATTATTAATTAAAAATATTAATCCCACATTAATAAACGATAGAAAGACGGCAAAATGATTTGATATTCAATGAATATCAATATATAATAATTAATAAGTAAGTGTTGTCGAGCATACAGGGATCACGACCATGGATGGCTATAACACACAAAAATGTGAACAAAAACATTTCACTACCTTAAAGCAATAGAGATTTTTCAGAGTGTATGCAAGATAACAAGACGAAAATGCTGCGAAACAGATAATGGCATAGTCCTTAATATTACGTCACCATATAATACTAAAAAAAAATTTTCCCCCCTGGAACATTTTCAAACGGCGCCCATGCTTGTCGTATGGATCATTGCGTATTTCCTGAGCGCACAGCCTTATAGTATTACCTGTATAATAAAAACATTTATCTGTAATAGTGTTGAACAATTACACAAGTGTATATTCATACCAACAACAATATCTCAAAATAAGAATGTTTAAAATAAACATATTTCTTTACTTTATGTTGCTTACAGCTTATGATGCTTAGAGAACCAAAATAAAGTAAACAAAATTCATGCATGGCAATGAATAAAATAACAAATGTTGAGAATGGATCAGACCAAGTTTCATAAGTACTTCAGAAGTGGATTTTTAGTTCTCACGGTACAATCAGACATAAAATTTATTTTCTAAATTGCTATAATCTTGACAAAGTCTGGGACAATATTAAGTGTCTTGTTTCTTTTTGTGCCCATCCTGATTTTGACTTCTTCAAAACGATGGCTATTTGTCGAATTTTTCATTTTTCTCCACGGGTTTCTCGTTTCCCTTGTGCCCAAACCTCGCTTAAACATTTTGTGTTGTTAATAATTGTGCTGACGTTCTTGCTGTAACACATACCTGGTACCACGACCCCTGGACTAGGATAAGATAATTTAGGATAACTCGCTGCGACTTTTAACACACACATCTGTTTTCCATAACGCAGCATTTTATAAGAAATGTGTGAACGCTCTAGTGTGTCCATTTCATCAGGTATTTTGTTGGGATCACATGTAACTTCTAAACCTATTAGATTTTGGATTTCTTCTGTGGTAAATTCAAATGTGTCTGTACCAATGACTATCGTGGTTGAACTGTAAAAGAAATAGAAGTAATCAGTTAGTAGCTATAGTTCTTGCCAGTAAAACGTACAGTTCATTTGTATTTATTTTGTATTCTAATACGATAATATTACCTTGTTGTGGCATTCTCTGGAGATGTTATGCACGGCCCAAGAAATCCGTCTTCACAAGCTTTGTCGTACTCCATGGAACAAGTATCTACTAAATGCCTAATGTGGCTTTTGGTCACATTCCTCTCGCACTTAATTAATTTATTAAAATAGATATATTTCTTATCCGTATAATCCATCTCACTTCCGATATCTGTGATATCACATGTCAGGTAATACGTGAATATAATATGGGTTAAGTTGTACTTATTTTCATGTATGTCTATATTTGTTAGACCACATTTCATATTTCCAGACGTAACAGCATTTTGTATATTCTCAAACGGAGTGTCTATGATAAACTTATCCTTGTTGAATATAATGATCGAGTGGGCAAAAGAGATGCAACTGATATAAGCGATTAATTTAAGCCAGATGGACGACATGCTTACTGTAGTTGTATGCGATTGTTACTGACGATGTTATGCTAAGTTTGTATACCAACATCAATAAGGCTAAACCAGTTCTTAATCTTTTTTTTTGTATTCAACACGATACGTGTTGATTGTATATAATTAAACTCAGTTTCAAGATCAGTGGTATATGTGATCTACTGTTCACACTGTTTGTTAGTTAGAGTTCTTTATTAAGAAAACTAGTACACAATAAAAGATATTGGTGCGAGTTGAAGCTTATATTATAGAAATGAAAGCCGAAGAACTTGGTTTGATGGTGTATTTTTGGTGTAACACTTGATATAACACTATTACATTGGACTGTATTCGCGAGTCGAGGAGATATACCTGTTTTCTTGAACTTTCAAGAACGTCTGGCTATCGTACGCTACCACCGAAGCCGGTCACTATCAAGGTCTATAAAGAGAGAGGTTATCCAGTTTGCTATCTTTCCTATAGTCCACTTTATATACCCCCCTCAGATCCGTATATGCTCTACTTTCGTGACGTCACTAGAGTCCCGGCACACTTCGCATCACGTCGCATACATCGCTCGTTTAGTTTGTTCAAAGATACGTTTAATTATTGCCAGCTCAGCTCGTTATAGGTTTTTTAGTGAATTAGAAAGGTTGCTTTTGTTCGTGTTTAATCGTTATTCTGCGTTTATATTGTTATATTCAATAGTTGACGACAAACGTTATTATCATTACGTTATTGGTTGTTTTATTAGTGTAGTATTTTATGAAGTAATTAAGTTAGTAAAGGTAAGATATTAATTTATATTGGAAATTACATTATTCTAAGGGTAGATATATTCACCTATCGCGAAACTGTTCGTCATCTAAACGACAAGATAAATGGTAAAAATGTGTCTATTCCCCTGTCGTTAACGTTACCGACAGGATAAATACGCTTAACGATCAAATTTATTTAGCGATCGAATGAACCTGCCGTAAACTAATGACGAACACTTTGATTGGTCACAGAGCATGTGCTGAATGTCAAACAAAAAGTCAAACTGACAAATATTTACGTACGTACGTAGTACTGTATTAATTGAAGTCATTATTTAGTTAATATGGCCGAATTTGCTGAATCCGTCTTTCATACCACTTTTTTTTACTTTTGGTCGTCTTTTTTAATTGATGCGGTTAGAAATGGGTGCGAATGAATTTTGGTTACGTTTTGTCAATGTCTATCAATGTCATTTCCGGCGCTACATCTAGCGGTAATTAGTCCAAGTTATGATCCAAGTGTTGATTTAGTACACCTTTTTTACCGACATTTGATACTATACTGCCGAAAAACATTCGTTAGCGATGTGTACGTCCTCGTTGCCTGACGATAACTTACAGATCGGTGAAAAGACGATCATTTTTAACGCGAACGTTAGCGTAATCTGTTCGTTGGCTAACGACAACTTTGACGATAGGTGAATATATCGGCCCTAAATCATGTATCAATTTTAGATGCCTATGGTTTGCTCCGTACCGGGTTGCGGTATGAGGTATAACATTTCAACAGTGATTGGATTAACAATATCATATTTCACTTTTCCACGTGATCAAAGTTTAAAGCAGAACTCATCCACATTGGGACACTACTCATACGAAGACCAGCAAGAGCACCCATACTCCCTTCCATCCTGGATCTTTTGACGGCCTAATAAATCCGTCGGAAGAATTTAAACGCTTGTTTAATAAAATGAATTAGCAAGTTCGAAAGACTTACGGGGGATGGGATTAATAATTCGAAAAGAATTAGCAGTAAATTAAGAAGAGAACTTTTAAAACAAGATCCAATTATTGATACCATAGTTTTGAAAGCTTTTGTCGAGCAAAGAATATATGTACGGATAAATTTTTTTAAATTTTACTTTTCAACAGCAAAAAAATCTAAATATTTAACGAAGAGTAGCTGATATTAAAAATAAAATTACAACAAAGATGAGAAAATTTGTACAATAAAGCTTCTTACTGATTTTTTATTTTTTCTTTGTACGTATGTTCTAATCTAACCAAATATTGTAATCAGGACAAGCCAATGAGTGGTTTAATAAGCAAGTTGTACCAATACTACCAATTCTGATTTAGTTATAGTTTTTCTATTTATTTATCTGTAGAGTCGGTAAACCAAACATTCGACTTCAATTCCTGATAATTTTAGTGTTTCAACCACCAATTTGCATGGTTGCGAAAATATGTGGTTGCCGTTATACCACCTTCGACTCCGGCTCTTGATTTTGTTTGTAGGTTGACTCCACTCACTGAATTTCTGCTAAATTTTGATTCCAACTGCAGATACCTGGTTTAGCACAACACATTTCTTTAATCGGACATACATTACATACTAATGTACTTATTCAGCATTATTAACAAATTATTGAAATAGCATGTTGTGATAATCATATTCATCATTTTTTTTTCATCCTAATCATTTAAAAATGATCACAATTAAGATGCATTTATTTTTTCAATATAATTATGCACCTACTTAACCTAAATCATACAACGAAATGAGCATTCAAATTGATGGTAGCGCACGACTCTAGTGACGTCACGATCTCCCTTTACCCCTCAAACTGAGAAATCTCGTACTTGGATAACCTTACTACTTTATAGACCTTGGGTCACTATCACAGATAATGCCGCCCTCTGCGGAGAGAGCAGCAACCAACACAGCGTATATACAGGGCTAATCATAAGTTTGTTGGCAACGCCAACAGATATTATGTTATTTGGTTCGTAACAGCTCCTTCAGTTCTCTATGGATTACTGATAAAATTTTTCATTTTTCTTTACAGGCTGGTCGGTTACTTTCACTTCAAATCTCGCTTTAACGATATTATTCTAAATATACGTAATTATGTAGTGACATTATTGGAATAGTAACCTGCAACCTCGTACCTGCCTCCAAGAATCAGACAATATGCGGATACAACATAATCTAATTTTAATATGCTCCAGAGTTTCCTGAGCTCATGAGTTTCTCTAATTCTTCAAGATTCTACTTGGATCCAATATGACGTAATTGCCTATTTCGCTTTGACTTTTCTCTTAAGTAAACTCGATTATGTATTTTCCAACGAGAACTCTTGATGGACTATAATAGTATATTATTTGACGAGCACATAATAAGGATATAAATCGCGAGCATGAAGTTTATACGCGAGCCGTAGGCGAGCGTGTAAACATGCGAGTCGAATACGACGTTTCATCTACGACTCACAAAGTCAAATTTTCAATAAAATGTTTTAAATGTATTTGTCAATGATAGGGAGGCGAACCGTCACATAACTGTCATCCAGGTAGGTTTTGACATTAGCGTTGTATAATGATGACAGTTCGTTCAAATAATGAAGTCATTATTTGAATGAACTGTCATTATTATACAACAATCGTTTCCAAATCCAAAAAGAGTAGACACGTATACTAGGGTGGGCCGAAAAAACGCTTTTTTGTTTTTTCAAGTCGTAATGCCGCAGAAAAGTTGCGAATTGGGGAGACTAAGAAGGGGTAAAAAAATAAATAAAATCGGTTTATATCTTCCGGTCGCGCATGGGCACTAAAGTTGATATTCGTACCATAATTAGTTCTCTTACTGAACGTGTCAATATTTAAATGGAATAATCCTAGTCGACTCTTATGCGAACCGATAATGATTTAGAAAAAAAAATTTTCAAATCGGTTAAGGTTTTCCGCTCGCACCACAGCTCTCAAATCTAACAAATTCTGGCGCTAGTCGTAACTCGCTCGGGACCTCCTTGGCCCCCTCCCCAGTTACCACTCTAGCCCAGGGCCACGCAATTGCGTGTGGATTTAGTTTTCGTGTTATTATTTTGGCGTTCGTATCTATTTCAATATTGGTTTTGTGTTATGACACTTTTGAGTAAGTTTGTGACTTAACGTGTAACTTTGCGACTTAACGTGTAACTTTATGACTTAACGGTGATATACTATGGCTGTACCCAAGAAAATCATCACAATAGAGTTATTTGAGTGCCCTATATTGGGTACACCTCAAGATTTTTCATCAAACAAGCTTCCTACTGGGGAGGACGTGATTCGGTGTTGTGCACAGAAAATAAAGGAAATAAAAATAAAGAGTCAATTTTTTGCTTAAATGACTCTTTATTTTTATCCCGTGTATACGATTTTCGTAGGCTGTAATATTTCCCATGTAACGCATTTATAAGTTGCACGATTCTCTTATCTGTAACCGTGGGGATAGATGCTTTCTGATATAAACTACTTATTTTGTTAGCTACTGCACTGGCAACTTGTAAAAAACTGACGCTTTTATTATTAACGTTCAGTGCCAAGTTGTATCTCTCCTGTGCACAACACCGAATCACGTCCTCCCCAGTAGGAAGCTTGTTTGATGAAAAATCTTGAGGTGTACCAAATATAGGGCACTCAAATAACTGTATTGTGATGATTTTCTTGGGTACAGCCATAGTATATCACCGTTAAGTCATAAAGTTACACGTTAAGTCGCAAAGTTACACGTTAAGTCACAAACTTACTCAAAAGTGTCATAACACAAAATCAATATTGAAATAGCACGAACGCCAAAATAATAACACGAAAACTAAATCCACACGCAATTGCGTGGCCCTGGGCTAGAGTGGTAACTGGGGAGGGGGGCCAAGGAGGTCCCGAGCGAGTTACGACTAGCGCCAGAATTTGTTAGATTTGAGAGCTGTGGTGCGAGCGGAAAACCTTAACCGATTTGAACCATTTTTTTTTTCTAAATCATTATCGGTTCGCATAAGAGTCGACTAGGATTATTCCATTTAAATATTGACACGTTCAGTAAGAGAACTAATTATGGTACAAATATCAACTTTAGAGCCCATGCGCGACCGGAAGATATAGACCGATTTTATTTATTTTTTTACCCCTTCTTAGTCTCCCCAATTCGCAACTTTTCCGCGGTATTACGACTTGAAAAAACAAAAAAGCGTTTTTTCGGCCCACCCTAACGTATACCTTTTTAAATTTTGGTTTTTAATGGTGCCTGTCGAGGCCTTAAATTTCCATGGAAAAGTGCATTGGAAGAATACATGTTTTGGTATTTTTCAAATAATTGTCCGGGGTTTGGGAAAACTTAAGATAACTTAAGGATTTGTAGTGGACTTTCCAAGGAAAAATTTGACATACTTTAAACATATGGATGCCCTGAAAACTACCCTAAAGTGAAAAAAATTACATTCTTCAGAAAACAACCTTCTAATCATTTCAGTCTCTTTTTTCTCATAGAAATCATCACTATATGTCTAGTCTAGTGGAATGTTTATAAACATTTGTCAATTGTTAATTTACATTTGTTTAAACAAATCTATGTCTAAATAATTCGCTTTTCTCGAAAATTCGTTTTCTGAGTACGAATATCTTAGAGTGACATTATTCATTAAACAATTATATCTAATACACCCAAATTTTTTAAACATATTCCTTTTGTTTAAACAATTTTTTTTGCAATTCACCTAAAATAAATTCATTTATTTTTTAGATCGGTGTGGCCAACTGTTATTCTGAAGGTACATCATATTTTGCGATGATTTCCATTGTAAATAATAAAATATTATTCGCTTCCATTATGATTTATTCGAAAAAATTGATTTAAAATCCTTTTTTTTTCTCGAAAAAATTGGGAGTTACAGTCCTTTTAAAAATATTAAATTGCCTAAAATCAACCAATTTTATTAATCACATTTCTTTCTCCATTTCTTATTCTGATTTTCTGGCACTGTGTGTCGCAAGATAATGTTGATTTGTTGCTGTCTGGAAACTGTTCCCTGTTGATGAACTATTGAAAACGAATAATAGTTTATTATTTAAACAATGGAAATATACCGAAATATAAATGATATCACTTAGAATAACAGTTGGCCAGACCGATCTAAAAAACTTAATTTTAGTTGAATTGCAAAAAAATGTAACAAATGGCATTTGTATAAACTAATGTGGGCTTAATAAATAATATAGGCAGGATATCTCGAGCATGAAATTTATTGTATTCAACACGATATGGTCTGATATGACGATATGACTATATGTAATTAATCTCTCTAGTTGGAATTGTTTATAAACAAACTAATATTGAATAATGGACATTATTTAATTTGGTTCGTTACAAGTTTTTCGGTCCTCTTTGGACTACTTATTAAATTTTTCATTTTCCTTCACAGGTTGTTCGTTCACCTTTACCCCAAATCTCGCTGAAACGATGGTGTTATAAATATATGTAATTATGTGCTAAAATTATTGGAATACATACCTGCAACTTTGGAGGCTACTGAGCCTCCGACAATCAGGACATAAACAGGAACATAATATAACTTTAATACACACTCAAATCTTCCATAATAAAATATTTTGTGAGGAACGCCGGAGCTCCTAAGTTTCGCTAATTCTTTATGTCTTCTGTTTGGATCACAAGTGACGTCATTGCCTATTTCGCTTTGAATTTCCTCGGTGGTAAACTTGATTATGTCGTTTCCAACGAGAACTATAGATGGACTATAAACAATTAGAAATAAACTAATCACTAATTAGTATTAGTTGCTATGTCAGTCAATCATGTTTTTATAAAATATAAACATAAACAGTTATATTCAGATTTATTGATAATTTTAAGAATGAAAAATTGGTCAAACTTTAGAAATAGCATAGGGAAAGTTGCTGTGTATGGTATTAAATTTAATGAACAAAGGTTTTAATTTACTTCCCAAGTTAAGGTTTCCTTTAATTATCCTCAGTGACGTTAAATTAAAAAAAAAAAGAAACAGATAGTTTACACGACCACATTTACTGTGCTGTTGTTGCAACTTTGGTTCCAAAAGTTAACTTATTAATTTTAAGTATTTTCCCCTTATTTTAGAACTTCCTGTATTGACCCATGGGTTTCCAACATATCAGATGCCTGTTTATTAGAAATGCAATAATAATCTTACATTACTGTTGAATTATCTGTAGATGGTATACACGGACCAAGAAATTTATCATCACATGCTTTGGCGAACTCCATAGAACAAGTATCATCGAATTCAAAGAATTCTCTTGCGTGGCTTTTATTGTTCCCATAACTCAAGTCGCACTGCACAAATTCATTGATATAGATTTCTTCTTTCTTCGCATAATCCATTTTACTTTTGCTAACGCATATCTGCCTATACGAGAATATAATATGGGTTCCGTTGTATTTATTTTGATGTAAGTTCAAGTCGTCAACCTCCAGGTCGCACTTCATATTGTCAGACGTAACAGCATATTTAATATTGTCAAACGGTGTGTCTATAATAAATTTGTCGTTGTTGAATATAATGATCGAGTGGACAAATGAAATGCAACTTATATAAGCGACTAATTTAAGAAAGATAGACGACATGCTTACTGTAGTTGTATGTGATTGTTACTAAGAATGTGATAGACAGTTTGTATACCAATATCTATAAGTAGAAACCAGTTTGTAACAATTTTCTTTCAATACGATACATCTGTTGTTTGTATGTAATTAACCTCAGTTTCAAGACAAGTTGTTTATGTCCTTTGCAGTTAACACTGTTTATTAGGTAGAATTCATTATTAACAATCTAATTGACACAGAAAGATATTATTCTATTCAGTTCGTAATCAGTCCTTCAGTCCTCTCTGGATTACTTGTTAAATTTTTCAGATTTCTTCACAGGTTATTCGTTCATCTTTACCCCAAATCTAGCTGAAGCGATGTTGTTAAAATATATGTAATTATGTGTTAACATTATTGGATTACATACCTCCAACCACGTAGGTTCCGTCTCCTTTGCACCAGGCATATTTTTCTTTCGCATAATCCATTTCTCTTATGATAACACATGTCTGATGATGTTGGTTTGGCTTAAAGTATTCATTCTGCATGGCGCACTTCATATTCCTAGACGTAACAGAATTTTTGGTATTGTCAAACGATGAGTCTATGATTAATTGGTCCGTGTCGAATATAATGATCGAGTGGACAAATGAGATACAAATAACTAGTTTAAGACAGGTTGACGACATGCTTTGTGTTGGTGTGTGTGATTGTTACTAAAGAAGTAAAGGTATGCTTGTATAGCTTCCATCTATAAGGAATAAACCAGTTTCTATAATATATGTTTTTGTATCCAACAAGATACTTCTCAGTATGTGTAATTGACCTCAGTTTCAGGAAAAGTTGCTCAACTAATTATAGTTTACACTATTTGTTGATTTTATTAGCAAAGTAATAAATAATAATTTGTGAAATGTTTCTACATAGTGTACAAGTAATAAAATAAATAAATCAATAAAAATTGCTTTATTGTTCGCTTTAACATCAATTACACAAACACTAATAATAAACAGTGAACAAACGGTGGGATTCAATTTCAAGAATTGTTCTTCCATCCTACCGAGAAGTGACAACATTTATTAAGTAGCTGTAGTATTATCGTTAGGAACTATGATATATTTTTTACTTTATCATACGCAGTATGTAAAGTATTGTAATCATGCCAAAAAAATTTTTTGAGATTTTAGCGGAAATATGTCTTTTTGGGTCCCCTGAACGTTTTTGACCAAGGTACAAAAAAATGTCTGTGTGTGTGTGTGTGTGTGTGTGTGTGTATGTGTGTGTGTGTGTACCCGTTTTTGTGGAGACGGTTCCGGAGAAACTACTAAAGGTATCGGGACAAAACTTCATATTTAGAAGTTTCATAACCAAACTTAGAGCTGAAAAGCTTTCTGTTGAAAAGGGTCCAAAGGAACTGGTGGTTTACTCTTAGCATTTTTCGAAGATTTTGTAAATGAGCCGCTATTTGTGTAATGTCGTCAAAATAGTTCAATAATAAATTAAGGGAGAGGAAATTTTCTATAATTTATGTATATGACACTTTTTGGTAGAATTTATAGTTTAGCTGCATGAGCAAATTCTATTTCATCGAGATCGGTCGTACTGCTTTAAAACTAGTAGCCAGGATATGTCAGATTTTTTGATTCTAATGACAGTGGCTAGTGTCAAACGCTAATGTTTTGAAAATACTACTGTCAATATAGGCTGCGTTCGGATATTGAACACCGTTACAGTTTTTACACCCACTAACACGTAAGTGTCATTTGGACGGTGTACCCGGTGTCAACGGAGTACAATATCCGAACGCAGCTTTAATCGAGATATCTGTCTAGTTCTACTAGTTTTATTTTAATGCAGACATAGCCGATCTCGATCAAATAGAATCTCATGCAGCTAAACTATTAGTTTTATATATAGTATGATAAAGTCATGTGCCTGGCCACATCAGATTTTTTATATCTATTTTTACTTTATCATACGCAGTATGTAAAGTATTGTAATCATGCCAAAAAAATTTTTTGAGATTTTAGCGGAAATATGTCTTTTTGGGTCCCCGGAACATTTTTGACCAAGGTACAAAAAAATGTCTGTGTGTGTGTATGTGTGTGTGTGTGTGTATGTGTGTGTGTGTGTGTGTGTACCCGTTTTTGTGGCGACGATTCCGGAGAAACTACTAAAGGTATCGGGACAAAACTTCATATTTAGAAGTTTCATAACCAAACTTAGAGCTGAAAAGCTTTCTGTTGAAAAGGGTCCAAAGGAACTGGTGGTTTGCTCTTAGCATTTTTCGAAAATTTTGTAAATGAGCCGCTATTTGTGTAATGTCGTCAAAATAGTTAAATAATAAATTAAAGGAAAGGAAATTTTCTATAACTTATGTATATGAAATTTTTTGGTAGAATTTATAGTTTAGCTGCATGAGCAAATTCTATTTCATCGAGATCAGTCGTACTGCTTTAAAACTAGTAGCCAGGATATGTCAGATTTTTTGATTCTAATGACAGTAGCTAGTGTCAAACGCTAATGTTTTGAAAATACTACTGTCAATATAGGCTGCGTTCGGATATTGAACACCGTTACACTTTTTACACCCACTAACACGTAAGTGTCATTTGGACGGTGTACCCGGTGTCAACGGAGTACAATATCCGAACGCAGCTTTAATCGAGATATCTGTCTAGTTCTACTAGTTTTATTTTAATGCAGACATAGCCGATCTCGATCAAATAGAATCTCATGCAGCTAAACTATTAATTTTATATATAGTATGATAAAGTTATGTGCCTGGCCACATCAGATTTTTTACTTTATCATACGCAGTATGTAAAGTATTGTAATCATGCCAAAAAAATTTTTTGAGATTTTAGCGGAAATATGTCTTTTTGGGTCCCCGGAACATTTTTGACCAAGGTACAAAAAAATGTCTGTGTGTGTGTATGTGTGTGTGTGTGTGTGTATGTGTGTGTGTGTGTGTGTGTACCCGTTTTTGTGGCGACGATTCCGGAGAAACTACTAAAGGTATCGGGACAAAACTTCATATTTAGAAGTTTCATAACCAAACTTAGAGCTGAAAAGCTTTCTGTTGAAAAGGGTCCAAAGGAACTGGAGGTTTAGTCTTAGCATTTTTGAAAGATTTTGCAAATAAGCCGCCATTTCTGGAATTTCGTCGAAATAGTTAAATAATAAATTAAAGATGAGGAAATTCTGAATAATTTATGACTATGGCCTTTTTTTGGTACAATCAATAGTTTAGCTGCATGAGCGAATTCTATTTCATCGAGATCGGTCGTACTGCATTAAAACAAGTAGCCAGGATTTGTCAGATTTTTTGATTCTAATGACAGTAGGAGTGTCAAGCGCTAATGTTTTGACTTTTGACAATAACTTCTGTCAATATAACCTGCGTTCGGATATTGTATTACACTTTTTACACCCAATAACACGTAAGTGTCATTTGGACGGTGTACCCGGTGTCAACGGAGTACAATATCCGAACGCAGCTTTAATCGACATAGGTGTCTAGTTCTACTAGGTTTATTTTAATGCAGACATGGCCGATCTCGATCAAATAGAATCTCATGCAGCTAAACTATTAATTTTATATATAGTGTGATAAAGTCATGTGCCTGGCCACATCAGATTTTTTTATTTGAAGTTTTGCCATTTTAGATCTAATTTGACTGGAATACTGTTATACTAAATTTAGCAAGTGGCTGGAATAACTATAATAATAAATTAGTTGATTATGATTAGAGAGAAATATTTTTTTTTAAACAAGGTTTTAGATAGAAAAAGTTTAAATGAGAAAGTACTTTTACTTACCATATCGTTTTATTATTGTTATTATTAGTATTATTACTTTATTACTAATATTATACAGATTTTTTAAATATTATTTGGAAGTATTTAAATGTGAAATGGTATAAATAAACTTTCTCTTTAGATCTTTGAACAGCGTGAAATTGAGCAAGCTTGTTGGGGTCTGCATTCAGAGGCTCAAATTTGAATCATGTATACTGACGCACATCTGTATTTGTCGGCGACACAATATTTTACATCAGTTTAGAAATATGTTTTCTTTTGTGGCTTCTAAATTATAATACTACATATATGGTATTTAACATGTCAGAAACGTCTTGCATTAAATAAAAATTTACGGAATATCATATTTACTACAAACTTTTCTCTAACATAGCTTGATGTTGTTATCATCAATTTTTGTTACTTAAACCTGTTTTAAAACATAGATTCGAAATTTGTATGATATGTGCTTCTAGACTATTACTGGCTATTATTTATTAGCAAAATTATACACGTTAAAAGTGGTACAAAGTAATTTGTGAATATATATCACGTATACGTATATTATACGGATTGTTGTAACGGTAAGTCCATTGAGTATTCAATAGACTACTAATAAAATTTTTCATTTTTCTTCACAGGTTGCTTGTTCACCTTTACCCCAAATCTCGCTGAAACGATGTAGGTGTAAATATGTGCAACTATGTGCTGATATCATTGAGTTACATACCTGCAACCTCAACCTGTCCAAACCCTACAACCGTATCTATTTTTTTCACACATGTAAAACTTCCATAATCAATTTTATAAGGATTTCCAGCGCCCCTGATTTTGGCTAATTCTTCATGTCTTCTATTTGAATTATATGTGACGTTATTGCCGATTTTGCATTGAATTTCTTCGGTATTAAGATGTATTACGGCCTTTCCAATGATACTTATAGTTGGACTGCAAACAATTGAAACAAACCAATCACTTTGTAGTTGCACTTAATATTAAATATACCACATATGTTGTTTATTAGTAATAATAATAACCGTAACCCATAATATGTTAAACAGGTGTTTTTTGTTAGTATAAATATAATAACATTACATTATTGTTGAATTATTTGTCAACGACATACATTCATTGAAATAGATATCTTCTCTCTTCGAATAATTGAGAATACTTTCTCTATGTTGCTTATAGGAAAATATAATATGGGTTTCGTTAAACTTATTTTGATGTAACATCAGGTAATTATTCTCCCGAAGGCACTTCCCATTTTCAGAGAAAACATCGTTTTTGATGTAATAAAATGATGTGTGTATGATGAATTTGTCATTGTTAAATATAATGATCGAGTACCCCTGCCTTGGATTTGAACCTTCCTATGACATTCAATAGGTAAATATGTCACTCAGGAATATGTATAAAATGTCTACTTTCTAGACACAAAAAAAAACGACTGCTTCATAAAAACCCCTTTCCCAAAATTAACAATATTTTAAAAATGTTTAATTGTCTTTTTTGCATATCTTAAGTTCTAATGAAGACAATTAAACGATCTGTCAAAATCAATAGGAATATATGAGGTCTGTCTTTAAAAAACATAGTCGATGACATAGTCACGAAACATAGTCACGAAAGCTGAATTTTATCTAGAAATTCTCCCAGTCACATCCCAGACAGTTGTAAACACGTTGTATAAAGTTATCCTGACCTCATTCTATACCACGTAACGTATTTCTTATTTGAGATGGCTGAAAGTTCGGTCGCACTTGGAAAATTATCAAGCACGAAAAACTGGGCATTAGTCGGAGATTGGGTCGAAAATTGATGACGTACGCTGTTTCTTGAAACGGATGGAGAATATAATAAGTTATTCCATTTGGTTCTTGCGAATCCTTGGACTGACTACCTACTTATTAAATTTTTCATTTTCCTTGACAGGTTCTTCGTTCACCTTCTGTCCAAATCGCGCTGAAACAAATTTGTCGAAAATAGTTATGTATGACGTTCTCATTGAAACACATACGTGCAACCTTGACCCCTTCGAAAATGTCAGTGAGTAAGGCATAAATTCCGTCCGAGGAATCATGTGATATTACTTCATGCAATTTTAATATGCATGTATTTCTCCCATAACGAAATAATACATAAGGACTGTCCTTATTTGTTTTGTTTTCTTGATGTATACTTGTTGGATCACAAATAACGTCATGACCTATTCTGCTTTGAATTTCTTCTGTAGTAAACACTCTTCTCTGCTTATCAACAACAATGGTAATTATACTACAAAAAATAATTATGTCCATCAAATGTTTGTTATGTAGGAATATACCTATTACCTTGTTATGGAATTATCTCGTGTTGGTATACATGGTCCCATAAACTCACCTTGACATGCTTTGCCGTACTCTATGGAACAGGTATCATTGAATTCAAAGAAGTCCACTGCTGTGTGTCCTGTATTGATCGCATGTTTCAAGTTGCACTGCATAAATTCATTGAAATAGATATCTTCTTTCTTCGCATAATCCATCTTACTTCTGATATCACATATCTGCCGATACGAGAATATAATATGTGTTCCGTTGTACTTATTTTGATGTACCTTCAAGTCCTCATCGTCCAGACCACACTTCATATTTCCAGATGTAACAGCATTTTTTATGTTCACAAACGGCGTATCAATGATAAATTGATCATGGTTGAATATAAAGATCGAGTGCACAAGTGTAATGCTACGGACATAAATGATTAATTTAAGACACAAATAGGACATGCTTAGTGTTGTTCTATGTAACGGTGACTAAGTCAAGGTGAGTTTTGTGTGTAGGCAAATCTATAATATAAGGTGAAAACCAGTTTCCAATCTGTATTTTTGTAGTCTGCACGATATCTCTGTTGATTCTATATAATTAATGTCGGTTTCAAGACAAGTGGGTTGCGAGCGTTGTAGTTTCTATGTATGCTGTTGTTGATTAACAATTAACAAATAAACAATGGAAGTACTAGAATTGAAACAAATATAATAAAATATAAATAATGATAATTATAAAGACAAATTAATATTTTATCTTAGTTGTATCGAACTACTTTGGCTGGCTTTAGGTTATAATATTTTAGCTTCTTCATTCAAAATATATTTTTATGTTGCAATATAAACGGTGCAGTAGTACTACGTAAAGGATTTTTTTATTATGGAATTATATAAATGATTTTCTAATTGGCATTTGGACAGCTTTTCGTAGCGAATCAGCATCAATTACATCTCCTTAAAGCTTGAATTGAAAACTATCTGTTTGTAAACATAGCTATAATATTTATGGTATCGTTGCATTACTAACTTCACTTTTTACGGCGAAATTTCTAATACTGCCGCGGCAATTCGGTTTCTTACTTCGTCAGGTTTTGGTGGAGGCATAGCATAAACTTTTTCTTTGATGAGACTCCAAACAAAAATACCCAATGGATTGAGAATGCAGGATCTGGCAAGAGTTGAAATATTAATGAAAAACTTTATTTGTGAGGTTTTCGTCCAGCCCAATTGTTCTTATTAGACGGATCTTTTGAAAACACACACTCATCACTCCAAAGATTCCAAAGATGACTCAGTTTTATCTTTCATAACCTCGCTTCATGATATTAGCATCAACTGACAATTACCTGTTGCTTTTGATTATTTTGCATTTTGTTTTTTGTTAATTTTTTTACCGACAATATAGATAGCTTCGATATAGATAGCTGCCATTGAATAGATAATGAAAAACTATCAAATGAAAATTTTAATATATCTACATATACAGGATGTTTTGGTCTCATGTTTTGGTCACTTTGATCAAATAACGTATAGTCTATTTCAAAATATTAACTACCTGTTCAATTTGTATTGAAGAAATCGTCTAAATGTCCTGGTGAATAGCTGACCACGCATGACTGAAGTACGGTTGCAAACGTACGTACGAACATTTATCAATTGAAAATTAGAGTGATTGGTACGTACTTAATCCAGAAATGTGATGCGGATTTCAAACTGTCATTGCAAAGCGATATGCATCGAACAAAACAAACCGACTTTACAGCAACTGCGCGTCGCTGCCGATCAAGGTTACACATTAAGATTCCACAATCCAAAAGATTCGTATTGTTGATAAACCAACTAACAGCTGACCACGGTTGTACGTGCATATGAACCTGACGAATGTAGGACATTGTCACGAGAAAAACCGGAGTGGAGGGTGACCGATAGGTTCTCGGCGGCGTTGATTTGTCACCAGTTGCCGAACAGGGTCGGACTCCGACATTCTTTATGAATTTTCTCAAGAACGGGTTAAGTTAGACGATACGTTATTTGACAAAACATGCTTATTACGTCCTTGGGCATATGATTCTTCAAGGTTAGCCGATATTTCTGAAACACCCTGTAGAAGGTACGTCATTTCTAATTAGAAAATTGATTGTGATAGCTCTTAAACTGGACATGTTGCAGCATCAACAATGCTACTATTGAGTTTGCAGGGCCGGAAAATGTATAGATTTGTAATTTTATTAATTTTATTCATTTTTACGTTTAATTTGAAGGATTTTGACATGTTTCCATACATTATGCACTCACTATATATTAGTATAATTATTATTATGAATAACGATTGCTGGATAAAACTCGGGCAAATACATTTCTATGTACGCAGGAAGTGTAAATCATCTGACCGTGAGTTTTATTTATAAATAGCACCTGACATTGTTATCATTGTTCCTTTGTTGATTGCTTCCTTTTCTCAATAGATTGCTGTATTGTCAAATAGTTCTATAATATTTGAATATATATTCTATTGTTTTTCTTTAAGATATTTCACACACAAATAATGCGTAAATCTATTTATTAAACGTATCCGTTTTGTTAACAGCTTCGTCATTCAACTTGTGACCGTATTTGGCTGAAAATTAGATTATTTAGAGAGAGTTATTAGAAGTTATTAATAGTAAATACCTTGTACAGAAAACGTTGAAGGCTCGCAACATGGGCAGGCATACACAGCAAGTTTAATTATTCCACAAGTACCCTCCCCATATCGAAACAGCACAAACTTGTCATCATCATATTGAGTTTCGTTTTTTCCCCATGTATGTTCAAATCTATCGCAAAATATCACTTGTTTTATTGCATGTTGTATATCTTTTGTGGTAAATTCAACTGTATCATTTCCAAGATGCAGAGTAACTGCAGCTTTACTAAAATAATTTAATGATGCTATTATTTTGGTCCATGTTTAATTTATTATTTATACCTTTTCGTTCCATTGTGGTAGTCCCCTACAAAGAATAAAATTTTAATAATTACGCTAACAAAAAATTGTTGTTAAATTCTTACCTTTATACTCTCCAATACATGGTCCAAATTTCTCACAAGCCTTCTCGTATTTTATTGCGCATGTGTCGTTAAAGGCAAACACTCTTGGTTCAGTATTACACAGTTTAGCTTCTTCTATTGGGTCAGAAAATTTTGCAAAGCAAACAAATGGATTGGAATAAACATCGTCTAGTTTTGTATAGTTATATTCATGATCTAAAAAGCAAGCCCGTTCATACGCGAATATCACATGGGTCCCATTGAACTTATTCGTATGCACGTCCAAGTTTTCACCATCCAATCCACAAGTTAGATCACCGGACTTGACCGCATTTCGTATATCACTAAATACCTTAAATTCTATAATAAATTCATTCTGATTGAATATAATCTTCGGAGAAACGTAAGTTATAAATGACAGAATTGCCAATGAAACTAGTTTGTGTAACATTTTGTTGCGATTGGCAGAAGTACTGTAAACTGTGTGCTGGTTTCGAGGATACTGGTGTATTTTTTGTATTGCGTTATGCAACCTTGTATTTCCGCAGAGTGCTAGAGCGGTGTGGACAAGTGGAAAGGATATCACATTTAGGGTATTGTATCACTTTAATCTCTATATTCATATTGTAATATTATTATGGAATTAGCATAATATCATTATCAACAGTAACTATAGAGAATATTTTTTTATTAAATGTGTTGCTGGTTTATTGTTGTACCCTTTTACACAATTATAATATCCAATAACGTTCTGCTTGTAATTTGCCGTGTCGAAGAATTGGAAAACCACAATAAAATAACTAAGAAAACTGTTAATTGTTTCAGAGCTATTTTGAATAAAAAGCAAGTTTTGATATATTTCTTCGCTAAATTTACTGAAAAATTGCTTTTTTTGGGGACATCTGAAAGTATCATGATGCCAAAGAAAATACGGTAAATTCTCAAACCATTTTTTGTTGTCGTGGTAAAAAAGCGTCTTTGTGTTGAAATTTATTGAATAGTAGGTATACATTTTTCTCCGACGTACCTCCGTCATTTTGCGAGCAGCTCACACCTACAACAATGCTCAACAATACAGAACAACACACATTTCGTTGGTACCCGTCATGGTACTCTAAGATTACTACGAAATAATCCAAAACATAAATTGCGAGAAATTTAATTTTCTTATTTTATTTAAGAACTGGCTTTAGGAATATCAAATTACTTCAAAAATAACGCTGCTTTCTGATATGTTCCTATAATTATAAAGCGGCTATCATAATAATATGTAAGTTTGACTACCCTGTGAATTGAATCAAGAAGTCTTAAGTCAATTCTTCATCAAAAAGTAAGCATTATACAAAAAACTATTTTACAATATGTATATTCCATGACACGATTTTGAGTGATTCTCTAAAATACTAATGTTGAGTAAATTAAGCCGTCTGAACGTATTAAAAAACTTGGGCCATATCAAACATCTCAAAAAAAATGAACCCAAATATGTATAGAACCAATATGGCGCTCAGAAGGAATCAAAAGTTTCGAAAGAAGTGTGGGTTAGGTGTCAGAACGGGATCTTGATCGGACCACAAAAAGGATTTTGATATTACAACCAACGGGCAAGAAAATTCCAGATTAGTTATGAAGTATATTTAAACATTGACGGTTTATGTGCATTTTTTAAATATCACTCAAACCATTACCAATTCAACTGTTTTCTCAACATATCATAGTTTGTCCATTTGGCCGACTTCTTATCTCTAATAATAACAAGAATACCCATACAATCCAACGTTCCGTGAGACGCACTGTATATCAGTAGAAGGTACTTGGAAATCAAAAATATTAAAAATGAGAAGCAGAATTTCTCTAACTAAAATAGGTGAGCTACAATCGCACATTATAAATATAATGTTGTTCCGCATTTTACAATATTTTCCATTAAGATAATTTTAAAGCGGGATAAGATGTAACATCATATTTGGTCTGTCTATTTAGCTCCATAAAAACAACTATACCATTCTTTGCTTTAACTTTTTGCTACAACAATACCTAAGCAATGTTTAAGTGTAGACGCCTTTTTATGCTAAATTTTTAAGCTGCCTGAAATAAAACGCAATAATCAAGTGTGCGGTAATATATGTATTACATACTTTTATAGTTACAATTATTACTTTATAAATTTTAACTTAATCGTACGATAACCGTAAGAATGATTAATAAGTAGATAATGCAAAGACGTCCGTGAAATATAATCGAAGCTGTTACCAAATGATATACAAATTCTAGTCTTATCGGGAAAACTTTTCATTTTTTTTAACTGGCTTTCTATCAACTCTCTGGCCAAACAATTCTGAAATGTAATTTATTTAAAATTTAGTACATATTGGTGATATTTTATGTGTTGTTAATAATGAAAAAATATGCTACAATCCAGTGACGTCTATTAGATTAGTATTGAAATGATGATAGGCCTACCTTGTGCGGTAAACACTCCTGGAGCACAACAGGGGCATCCTTCATAAATAGTCTTCTCTATAGCACATGTAGCGTTTCCATAGCGAAAGATAATCTGATTTCCGTTGTCATGTTGAGTTTCCTCGTCTTGCCATACATGCTTCACGTCGTCACAAGTTATAACTTTTCCTATTGCACTTTGTATGTCTCTTGAAGTAAACTTTAGATTGATATCATCCTCAAATGTAAAGACAATTTCGAAACTACAAAAATAAGAATATAAAACTGTATTTACGTCTGCTAGAAAAGCGCTGTCCCAAACAAAGGAAATATTTTGCTTATATTACCTGTTATTTTCCGTGTTCGTATTATCTAAAACATGTTAGTTATTATAGAATATTATTAACCAAATTTTAAGTACAAACGCAGTTTTTTACCTTCGACTTCTCCAATGCACGGTCCTAGAAGTTCTTCATCGCAAGCTTTGTCAACAGCTATGGCGCAAGTGTCCTCAACAAGAAATTGTTTAGCAATACCGAAACAGCGTCTGGCCCCCTGGATAGGGTTCAAAAAGTTGTAAGAGCAATAGAATCGTTCTTTATATACATTTTCCTTTATCGAATGGTCAATTCCACTTATATTCCAACAAACCCTTTCGTAACCAAATATTATATGGGTTCCATTATAAACGTTTTCGTCGATTTCGAGATTTTTATTTTCATTTTCGAGGCCGCACTTCATATAACCTGAACGAAAAGCTTGTTGAATCTTTTCGAAAGGTATTTCCATGATGAATTCATTTTGATTAAATATTATCTTCGAGTTCGTAGATGGAAAACAAATCAGAAGCACTGGTAGAATTACGTTGAAAAGCATTATTTTATTATTGACAACTCTCATTATACGTCTGTAGTGTTGAACTGAACTGCACATTACTGCAGAAGTATGTCTGGATACTTTATTATTGTTTTTAAGTGTCTAGACCGGATAGTAATGTGAAGCTAAAAAAGTCTTTAACTTGTTCTGGCCTTCACGCTGGCCACGTTGGGTTGGATGTGTTGTTGGAATATTAAATCGTTAAGTGGTAAACAAAGCCGCAAAAATATATTTAACATCTATCATATCTGCTTTGGAATAATTTTTGATGGGTTTCTACATACTTATGCTAACAATTTAGATAAACTCAATAATGAGGGGTAAGACATGTAATAAATAGGTACGTCCAAAAAAATTTAAGAGCAATAGAATCCTTTTTTATATAAATTTTCCTTTATTGAATGGTCATTCCACTTATATTCCAACAAGCCCTTTCGCAACCAAATATTATGTGGGTTCTGTTATAAAGGTTTTCGTCGACTTTTAAATTTTTATTTTCATCTTCTCTGCCGCAATTCATATAACCTAAACGGAACGCTTGTTGAATCTTTTTGAAAGGTGTTTCCATGACGAATTTGTTTTGATTAAATATTATCTTCAAGTTGGTAGATGTAAAACAAATCAGTGTATATTTTTATTCCGGGTAAATATTTTTAGCTACGTAATGTAAGAATTTTAAAGATTTGGCACAAATACGTTTTCTATTGCTAATTAACAAGATAGGTATGTTATATTTACTTACTCGTTCTAAACTGTTGCGTGCGTTACATCAAACTATTCCGTGTTGAAACGTTGATTGTACACTATAAATCACAATACACATCCCCAATAAATCACAAGGCACGTCCCCTACGGGTAGTTCGTTGTTGTTTTGCGTACTAGGTAAGCTTACCCACCCTAAGTCGTTACATTAAGAAGTTACAATAATCCACATAAAATAATATGAGAAACTGAAAGTCCTGAATAATTTATTATTTTTTTGTATGTTGTTGTCTGAGGAGTAACAGTATTCATTAGAATTTTTTAAAAATGTTGTCGTTAACAAATTGGTCTACAAACAAATAGTTACGCTGTTATGTCTTATTGCAGAAAAACCTACAGAATATTTACCAATTTACTAAACAATTCTACAATCTAGTACTACATAATACCTAATCCATTCACCATGCTATAATATAATCAAACATAAGTTAGATACTAATCGCAAGCCAATTGCAGCAAAACGAAATACTAACGCAATATTTTTAGGTCTAATTTTAAAATTAGTTCAACTATTTTGAGAACTTGTCGGTTTTCTTAACAGGGCCGTTATTCAATTTGTGACCGTATTTGGCTGAAAATTAAATATTCTTAGATACATATTGTAAGAATTTGTTGATAGTGATTACCTTGCACAGAAAATAACGAAGGCTCGCAACATGGACAGGAATCGATTCCAAATTTATTTATTCCACAAGTACCCTCGCCATATCGAAACAGCACAACTTTATCTTCATGATATTGAGTTTCGTTCTTGCCCCATGTATGTTCAAATTTATCGCAAAATATGACAACTCCTAGAGCATGTTGTATAGCTTTTGAGGTAAATTTAACTATATCATTTCCAAGGTTAAGAATAACTGCAGCATCGTTACTGAAATAATATTGATGATTATGTGGGAACATATAATTAACAATACACCATACAACATATAATTATCTTTGTTTATGATGGTATTCTAGAACAATTTTAATAGTAAATAAAATCTAGTTTCTCTTTTATTATCAAATTCTTACCTTTATACTGTCCAATGCATGGTCCAAATTTCTCACACGCCCTTTTGTAGTCTATTGCGCAAGTGTCGTTGATTTCAAATACTCTAGGTTTTAAGTAACATATTTTAGCTTCTCTTATGGGGTCGCCGTATTTTATAGAACAAATGAATGGTTTGGAATAAACATCTTCCGGAGATGTATAGTTATAATTTTTATCAAAAAAGCATACCCTTTCATAGGAGAATATAACATGGGTCCCATTAAACTTATTGGTATCCACGTCCACATGTTCACTATCCAAACCACATGTTAGGTCACCTGTGTTGACAGCATCTCGTATTTCATCGAATGACTTAAATTCAATGATAAACTCGTTCTGATTGAAAATAATCTTAGGTGAAACGCAGGTTAGATATGTGAGAATCGCATATAAAACTGGATTAGTTGACATTTCGTTGAGATTTTGCAGAAGTACTGTGCGCTGGTTTTGAGGGTACTGGTGTATTTATATTAACCTTGTTTATTATATTTTTGTTGATTTGTAAACCGGCGAGAACTAAGTTGTATGGGATAGCATATTTATGTTGAATCTCACCTTGAATATCCTTTGTTTACACGACAAGAATTTTATAGATGTTATTATTGAGATTTAGTTTTATATTGTTTTTCGCTGAATTAAAATATTCTGTCAGGTTATCAACTTGCAATGCCAGTTCAGAAAATACGACAATAAAGAGTATAGTAATATATTAATTATATAAATAGATTCTATTACATTCTATAATTTAACACAGGTGCTAATACTAGGTTTGTGCAGTTCCGACATCGAAGCTACTGTTAGGAGTGACGCAGATTCTTCACCATTTTATCAAATGCAATCAAACATTGCTTATCGTGAAAACTTTTCATTCTTTTTAACTGGTTTCTTGTCGACTTTCTGGCCAAATATTTCTGGAATGCAAATCTATTAGTATGAAACAATAAGACGTTAGTTTAGACCAGGGCAACAGATGGCGATCGCAACAGGCAACAACATCGGGCCGCACATATTACTGTTGTTGACAAGTCACATAAAAATACCGTCTTTAGTCTTTAGAAAAATGTCCTGAACATCATATACTTAGAATTGTTAAGAAGTTTGATGATCTTATTATTGATATTAATTAAAAAGTATGAGAGATTTTTCCACCTACGTTTGCATCAATATCTACAAAATATTGAGCTTTGCAAAACAAATTATACAGCATATTAATGACGAAGGTGGTGGGTACATGATGTTAAAAACTACAGAAGTTTGGGAATTACTGATGAATTCTGATTATTATGTACCCACATCCTTGGTCTTTAATATAGTGTATAATTTGTTCTGCTAAGCTTTACAATTTCGGAGATATTAATGCAAACAGGTGGACTTTTGATGGCGATTTTTTAAGCACTGTTTCTAATTAATTTAAATGATGATAATATTAAAACATTCAGTAAACACTTCGATATGACATTTTTCTGAATAAATTGGTATCTTTTGTTTCATAGGCCAACGTTTTATATATGCAGTTTCGAAATTTTTGAACAGGAAATGAAAACTATTTTGTAGAATGAAAAACTATTTGAATGATTTTTGGAATGTGTCCATGTCGACAAAGGTATATAAATTAATATACTTGAAAAAATGCCTCTATTCCTTTGTAAAATATATAATTTCTTAGGTACCGGTTTCGTTGGTTACAGCATCATCAGCCTAAATCTACACATAGAAAAGGTAGGTACGAAAACAAATAAATAACAATTGCTCAGAACAGATTACTTACGTCAGGTAACTAAAAACACAATGAACACCAATGGTAATGGCAATGGTAATGGTAATGGTAATCTTCTATACTTTCTGATATTTTCCTTGATCATATAGAACAGCATAGACCCCTATAAATCTCAGATCGTGAAGTGGATCAGATATGTTGATGATGTTTTTTGCTTATGGAGAGGTGATGAACTAAGCCTTAGGATCTTTTTGACAAATATCAACAACCTTCATAAAAAACTTAAATTTACGTTAGAGATCGAAAACAATAAAACCTTGAACTTTTTAGATTTATCCTTAACTAACCATAATAACATGATATAGAAAACCCACTGCAGTACCTACCATATTTCCATATCACTCATCCCATCCTTTTTCACAACGCATGGCCTCATTTCGTTTCCTTTTCAACCGTTGTTTAAAGTACCCCCTCAATGACAACTCCTGAATCGATGAATTAAATTACATTTATAACCTTGCTTCAAACAACCTCTTCCCTTTAAAACATATAAATCGTCCTTTACAACAAATCGTTAGCACCTCTGACCCACTTAACGTACCTAAAAAAAACCCATCACAAAATATATAAACCATTCACTTACAATAACGTCAATTTAAAACTTAACAAAATTTTACCCAAATTTACCATTTATCCCGCTTTTAAAAGCAATAATACTATCTACAAATAACTTTCAAATGCCAAAAACCCTAAATCGGTTATGGATGAGTCTGGAGTCTACTCAGTCAAATGCTCTAATTGTAATGCTGTTTATGTAGGTCAAACCGGAAGGAAGTTAGTAAAACGGATAGCTGAACACAAATCCAGAACCTCTTCTAACATTTATCAGCACAAAATTTCAACAGGTCATTGTATAAAATACAACGAACCTAGACTTCTTCACAAATGTAATAAAAACTACAAGTTGGACCCAATAGAAAAACATAAAAGAAACCACAACATCACTTTATTAAATGATCAATTAGACTTCCAACAAAAGCCATTATTCATGTTTACACTACAATAATTTTAAAAATTTATGAACTTTGAATTTCCTTGAACCTTGAACCAATTTTTCACTATTTTCCCTATCCCTCACTAGGTTCCAGCCGTATGTCAGTTGTTTGTCGTCATTCACACATCATTCACACGTCATTCTTTACTTTGCTTGTGTTTTTAATTACCTGACGTGAGTAATCTGTTCAATTGTTATTAACTTGTTTTCGTACCAACATTGTCTAATTGTAGATTTAGGTTGATGATGTTGTAACCAACGAAACCGGTACCTACCTAAGAAATTATATTAGACCAGGCAATAGAGACTTTTTCGTGACAAAAATAGTATCAGCAAGCCGCCGGTCCCAGCTCACGTGGAACACTCCGTAGATGTATTGTGATGTGTTTTCGACTAGCAAATATCATTACTTAATTTGTTATAAACAAAAAACCCAACAAAATCGTGCCTTTTTTCGTTGTTCGCTTATAAAAGCTGAACCGATGGAGCAATCTTGATACTGTCAACAGACGAATTATAGAGAATGAAAAGACGAAAAAAGTGAACCCTACACGGACCCGATCGGATTAATATTAACGGAGGAAATTCGGAAGAACCGGAGAAATCTGCATTTTTTTAAAAAATTCATAACTCCGCCATTTTCAAAGTTGTAACGCAGGCTTTTCGCGAGAAAGTGGCGATTGATGGGTACTTTAAGTGTGTATAACCCAGGCGTTGTCCGATGATTAGTTTTTGCACAATTGCGATTTGAATTTTTTTTATGCAATATGGTTCGGCGAGCCTGGATGCGTCGGAGGTGGTCAGATTTTAATTTTTTTAACGTATTTCGAAAGTAGAAGTATTGGGCTACAAAACGTCTATTCTGATTTTGCGTTAAAATGTTTCGAAACAGGCGAAAAATGCTTGCAAACTTGACCGAAATCTGCCGCGCGCTCAAACGCTGTCGAGTAGTGGGGTAGGCGGCCGACTCGGGGAAGCGCGCGCGCGTTGGGATTACTATAGATACGCGCTTCCCCGCGTCGGCCGCCTACCCCCACTACTCGACCGGATTGGAGCGCGCCGCAGATTTCGGTCAAGTTTGCAAGCATCTTTCGCTTATTTCGCATCATTTTAACGCAAAATCAGAATAGACGTTTTGTAGCACAATGCTTCTACTTTCGAAATACGTAAAAAAAATTAAGATCGGACCACCTCCGACGCATCCAGGCTCGCCGAACCATATTGCATAAAAAAAGCTTCAAATCGCAATTGTGCAAAAACTAATCATCGGACAACGCCTGGGTTGTGCACGCTTAAAGTACACATCAATCGCTACTTTCTCGCGTAAAGCCTGCGTTACAACTTTGAAAATGGCGGAGTTATAAATTTTTGAAAAAAATGCAGATTTCTCCGGTTCTTCCGAATTTCCTCCGTTAATATTAATCCGATTGGGTCGGTGTAGGGTTCATTTTTTTCGTCTTTTCATTCTCTACAATTCGTCTGTTGACAGTATCAAGATTGCTCCATCGGTTCAGCTATTACAAGCGAACAACGAGAAAAAGCACGATTTTTTTAGGTTTTTTGTTTATAACAAATTAAGTAATGATATTTGCTAGTCGAAAACACTACATCTACGGACTGTTCCACGTGACCTGGGACCGGCGGCTTGCTGATACTATTTTTGTCACGAAAAAGTCTCTATTGCCTGGTCTATATATTTTACAAAGGAATAGAGGCATTTGTTCGACTATATTAATTTTAATGATTATTGTCTACCTGTATTTTTTACGGGGCTGCGTGATTCTAATGTTAATTTACAATTATAAACAAGTTAGAGGGAATTATGTATATTATTAGAGGTAGTACGTCGAAACATGCATCCATAGTGAGATTAATTTTGTATCAATTCTTTGTGGTAATGCATATGTGTTAATTGTGGGTGTAACTGTCTGATTCACGTACTCAAGGAAGTAAGGTTTTCAGTGAAAAAAGCATGTTACTTAGATCTATCATGTGTTACTTTTTCAATTTTAACCTGTGCTCTCCGTTAAAAAAATTTACAAAATCCGTCAATTTTATGTCAGATTTAATAACTTCAAAAACCAACAAAAATATCAAAATTCTACCACAAGACGGCAAATTATATATTATCTTTAATTTTGTGTCTTGTTTTTACGATTCTGGGGTCTAATAGCTGTAGTTAAGCACAATTTTGTATGGTGCGATCAACATCTCTGATTGGACGATGTTTGTAGATATTGCTTTTCACTTATCCCTATAGGAAAACATCTATCAGGTTAAAATTGGTTTCTGAGTTCTTGCTTATGCAATCTTATCCAAGTCAGTGTCAAATTGTCTAAACACTACACCGGTTTTAAAATCCCTGTTGCGAATACCATAAGTAAAGAAAACAACAAAGTTTCTCCCATGATTAGTCAATTGCAAAAAGTAAGTCAGTTTTAAGATACTGTTCAAGAATGCAAATTAAAATCCAATATTAAAATGTTTTAAAAATACTTAAAATATTTTTATAAATAAGTACCCCAGAAGTAATACAAGTGAATAGATTATAAATTAGTATATCATTAATGATTCAGAATCACTAACAGCAAACGAATACTAAAGGCAAACCACCTTCTGGCATTAGTTAATCCATGATTTTAATTATCTACAATATGATATGCATGATATAACCTTTCATTAAAAAGATATTACAACTTCGCTAAAAGTTTATAATGTACTGGTAAGAAGATATTTTGAGAAAAATAAATTTTGGCTAGTCTTACCACTGGCAAGGCGCGCTCGTGTGCTACACCGTACCTGTATTATTCAGGAAGTAGAAATGTACTAAGATTTCAATTTTTAAGATATATATAATATATATATATAATATATAATATAAATATATATATAATATATATTTAAGATATTATGGCATAGTTCAAGAAGTAAAACCACTAAATCGTTTCATTTTTCCTCAGCAGTACAACCCGTAAAACAAAAAGTTTACCTACCTGGTACGCCAACTAAAGCTGGAAAACAACAGGAACATGCATCAAAAATAGTCTTATCTATTGCACACGTTCCGTTTCCATATCGAAAGAAAATCTGATATTCAGTGTCATATTGGGTTTGACCTTCTTTCCATAGATGCTGCACCACATTACAAGTAGTAACTTTCCCGATAGTCTTTTGTATGTCGTTTGAGGAAAATCTTACAGTATCATTATCAAATTGAAGGAAAACTGCAGCACTGTCAAAGTAAGAAAACAAATTTGCAAATTTATGTTGTATAAAAAGATCTGTCACAGGCACGCAAAGAAAACGTTTTGAATTACCTATTTTCTTCGTTGGGATTCTCTGAAACATGTAATTGAATGATTTTAGAACCAAATAGCAATAACAAGATGAAAATATCACCTTCAAATTTTCCTATGCAAGGCCCAAGAAACTCTTCATCACAAGCTTTCTCGTAAACGATGGCACAAGTATCTTTAAAAAGAAATTTCGCAATCACACCACTGCACCTAAAGGAGGAGGCAATAGGGTCGATCAAGTAAATAAAGCAATCAAATCCCTCTTTATACACGTTTTCCTTTATCGAATGGTCAATTCCGCTTATATTCCTGCAAAACCTATCATAGCCAAATATTATATGTGTTCCGTTGTAAATATTCTCGTTAACTTTCAGGTTTTTATTTTCATTTTCAACGCCGCACTTCATGTAACCGAAACGAACAGCATGTTGAATCTTTTCGAAAGGTACTTCCATAACAAATTCGTTTTGATTAATTATTATCTTCGATGCAATGCATGGAATCCAAGTTAGAAGCACTGATAAAATCACTTTGAAAAACATTCTGTTGAAAACTTCAATTATACTATGGATTGAAAAATTATCACTTTACAGCAGTAAACTGGTTTCTGCTGTATTCCTGTCTTAGCGTTATTAAGAAGTAAGCAAGAGTATGAAACTAATCTTGCAGTGAGTTTACCTTGAATACTTTTTGCCAATTAAGTACACACCATGTAATTTCTACGTTGAGTGTGTAAATAACAGCTGTGTTATTGTTTATGATTTAATTCCTAGAAAATCTTTTGGAATATATTTATTAATATATTACGTTAATCTATTAAAGAATCTATTATGAATCTATTAATGATTATTTATTTATTAAAAATAATTTTAATACACCTTATATTATTATTATGAACGTATTGACAGACAAAAAAAGTTTTCTGGGAATAATGTTCACGGAACGTATCAATTTATTTTGCGGCTTGATGGATTTATCTCAGGGAGTGTACTTCCTGCACCCTGCCCCATGGAAAATATGCGCTACAGCAGTTAGAAGATGTTGACGAATAAAGCATCAAACAAAGTAATGTGAAGAATGGATGGAAATTCATTAACAGGTATCTTGGGTTTGGGTGAAAGCCTACGTGGCCTATGACTATAAATTCCTAAGCGTATGTACAAGCCACAGTGTTGGTGAAAATGGCGCAATGCCATGCCGAGAAAACTCTAGACGATTCATAACAAATTGCCACTTGATAAAAATGTCAGTAAATGTTATAAAGTCGATTTTGATTTGTCGATTTGTCATCAAGAGAGTGGCTATAATGGTCTTTAGGTGGCGATACTCAAACCAACAACAAAGTCTTCAAGTCTACTGTCTGGTGCCTTGCGTCCAAACAGGTTCCCTCTGGCTCAAAACCCATCAATTCAAGTCAATATTGCAGGTTATTTAGCATCAGGGATTTAATGAAGGGTTTTCTGTCGCCTTTAAACAATAACAACGATAGGAATGGGCATTAGGCAACAAGCAAAGATATTTGCACACGTGCGCTACAGACAGCGTCTGGCAAGGCCGTCAATATCCACACTCCAAGCACCAAAGTAGGGTCGGGCAGGGCGTTAAAAGGAACACCAAAACGAATTCCGCAAAGCAGAGAAAGGAATATTGTATGGTGTATGACTGGTGTAGTAGATTAGCAGAGAAATACTGTACTCGATATGCCTTGCCTCCGTAAACTGGACCTAAAACTCTAAACATGTTTTTCTCGAAACAGTTTTTCGCGATTGGTTAATATGAATAATATGATATTTCAAAAACTATTCGACCAATCAACTTTTTTTCCTACTTGTGTATAGAATACAACAGCATCCGATATTTTTATTAAGACCACCTTAAGAGGAATCACTAGAGGTAGTAGCGTACTACAAAACAACACTACATAAAACCAAACATCCTGACCTTAATTGTGTGTTAATAATCACGTGTAATACATTAAATTATAGATAAAGGTGTATTACACCGGGTACGAATGCCACTTTTTTTCATTTGCGTTGTTGTTTTGTTTTTACCCTTGCTAAAGAAGCCAATAATTGGTAATTTTTGTTATTTTTTTTTTCAAAATCCGAACCAAACATCAAAAAAGCAATATTACAACATTTTGTATTGAGCCTTCATGAACTTGTGTAAAAAAATGACAACAAAGTATGAATGTTGTAATGATTTAACCGTTGGTTTTTTTGAACATGTGAATGAGACGAGAATAACATATTTTATAGTCGTACGGTGCAGCCATCTGTTGGATAAACACCACATCATTTTCTTCGACCAATCAAATTCAAATGGTACAGTCTGAAGCAGCAGCATGAATACGTAGCCAGGGGAATCACAAATATTGAGCAATTTCGGCCTAACAAAAATATTGATCGCATGTTGACACGGGAGGTGTAGCGGCGCCGCGCCCGGCAAACGAAAGCCATACGAAAAATAAATTTTACCGTGCTGGTGCTACGTAGATAGCATCGACTCGCTTATAAATTAGGACAGCATGTTCTTGCGGAAGTGTATGTGATCAACATGAATTGTTGAATTTCGACCAAAATAGGCTAGAAACCGAACACGAGAAATAATTTTTGCCGTCCTGATGGACTCTACGCAGACAGCAAAGAGCAAGTTATAAATTAGGAGCGCATGTTCCCGCGAGGTTTTATAGTGCAGTCCCCGTACGACACACGGAACGTAGAATAATCAACAACCGCAATACCTACTTACAATGTTACAACTACTAAATAATTAATAGGAGTTAAATAAATTATTACTAAGGAAATACAAGTAATTTAGTTTTCAATCAGTCATTTATTTTTCGTCATAGAATTTCAAATATATTGGTATTTAGATTTAGAAAATAATATTAATACCAAACACTTGTCGCTTGACAATGCATTCAGGGCAATCGCAATCTATGTAGGATGGTTGGCTTTAGTTCTACTTGTTGTACAACAGACGTAGAACAGACGCTAGAAATATGGGCAAATTAAAAAATCAGCTGCAGTAGATATGATTCGCGGGTGCTGGCTCAAATCCAGGGAGCGGTGGTGGTGTCTTTGTTACAGATAGGTTTCGCGCAAGGTGGATCATATCCCAGGGAGCGGTGGTGGTGTCTGTGCTAGATGTTCTTGGTGTATTTACGCGGATCCTAGCGCGCCGCCTGTAATTCGCGGCTCCTTTCTCAGATCACAGGGAGCGGTGGTGGTGTCTGTGTTAGAGATAGGTTTCGCGCAAGGTGGATCAGATTCGCAGGGAGTGGTGGTGGTGTCTGTGCTAGATGTTGTTGGTGTGTTTACGCGGATCCTAGCGCGCCGCCTGTTTGTTGCCAGCGCCAAGGTTGGTGTGTTGGAGGATTGGAGTGGGATGGCAGCGTGTGAATGCTACCAGGCGGCTCGCTGTGTGAATTAGGATAAGAAAAAATGATTTTATAATGGTATTCGATTACGTGGAAATAAAAGGCTGCATGTTTAAAAATTTGTTTAATTAACAATAAATAGTTTTATAAATTTAATTAATATAATAATAGAAGAAATTCTGTAAAGAAGATAAACATACGTTAGATTGTTCGAATTCAATTATTGGTTTTTTTTATACTAACACTGTTGGAATCCGCGCACGAAGACCCTCCACGTTTCGATTATTGATTTTTTTTATACTAACACTGTTGGAATCCATGCACGAAGACCCTCCACATAGTTTGAATATAATAATAACAATTGTGAATTAGGTTAGGAAAAAATAATTTTATAATGGTATTCGATTGTGTGGAAATTAAAGACTGCATGTTTGAAAAATTCTTTTAATTTACAAAATTAAAATTATACAACAAATATATTAACGGATGAAATTCTGTAAGGAAAATAAAAATACGTTAGATTGTTCGAATTCGATTATTGATTTTTTATACTAACATTGTTATAATCCGCCGTCGAAGCCCCTCCGCGTGCCAGCGCGTTTCCTTCCATAATAGAAGATATTCTGTAACCAAATGAAAAAAATACGTTAGATTGTTCCAATTCGATTATTTCTTCTTTTATACTAACACTGTTGGAATACGTGCACATACACCACTTCCCCATCCTGGTAGTACGCCAGATATGGCGTAACGGCAATCATGCCAGCGGGTGGGAAGTTCTCCGGCGGCGGATTACTGCTGTACATTAACATTATCGTGTAGGCCTAAATGCATAATTACTTTAAAAAAATGTTGAAAATACAACTTAGAAATGCTTACCCTGAGACTTTCTGGCAGTAGGTTGAGAATCGGTAGTACTGAAAAATAAAAAAATCACTTGTTCATTTTATGTTGATCGGAACTAGGAGCATACTTACAAGGGTCCATATTGCTGACTTCTGTGTGGAGTCAAAATTCGTCGGTTGTTTTATACTCTGCGTTTGCCATAGAATGAGTCGGGAAATCAGTAGATTTAAATTTATTGCTTTAACATTTGAACGGCGATTAAGAACTAGATTTTAATCATTGAGCGAATTCGCAAGCCATAATTTCGCGCTGTTGAAATTTATTACTTTTTGCCCCACGATGTACCGTTATAATAGGCACAGCCATGGCAGAGAGACGGCTTTCGTCGCGAAAAATATGCTGCTATTTAAATATATTGCGTCCTTTCGTGCCCATTAATTTTAACTTGGTGAATAAATAACACAACCTTATTAAAACTACAATACGTTTATTATCAAATAAACTCTGATAGTTCATCTGTGTAAGGTGACCGAACTGGCATGTTTGCGAACTCCGGAGGCCAAGTTCGAGTCTATTCAAGGGTATTTTTTTAATTTTTAAATTAACTTCGCTCGGCGGGGCCGCCTGGTAGCATTCACACGCTGCCATCCCACTCCAATCCTCCAACACACCAACCTTGGCGCTGGCAACAAACAGGCGGCGCGCTAGGATCCGCGTAAACACACCAACAACATCTAGCACAGACACCACCACCACTCCCTGCGAATCTGATCCACCTTGCGCGAAACCTATCTCTAACACAGACACCACCACCGCTCCCTGTGATCTGAGCCAGGAGCCGCGAATTACAGGCGGCGCGCTAGGATCCGCGTAAACACACCAAGAACATCTAGCACAGACACCACCACCGCTCCCTGGGATATGATCCACCTTGCGCGAAACCTATCTGTAACAAAGACACCACCACCGCTCCCTGGATTTGAGCCAGCACCCGCGAATCATATCTACTAGCTGCCTTTATGTGGCCGGCGTTCTAAGAAAACTAATAACTTGCGAGAGTACCTGCGGTAAGTGTATATGTAGCTATTATACGTGTAGTGTAATTATTCGCTAATTAACTTCGCTAGTTAATTTGGGCAATACTCTCTTATAGGCGTAAGCGTGCCGGATTACCATATATGGCAAAAAACTTTTATAAAGGTCTAAAATATTTGAACATAGAATTTTTATATATTTTTATATACTGTATCTAGAATATTATATTTACTAACACCTACTTGCGTCACCCGATAAAAATTTGAATTTTTATATGAGGTGTGTTTTACCTGAAAGTATCGATCTCTGCTAAGTACGAACGAGACATTCGAGATTATTGATGCACAAAGAAAACGTTAAATGGATTTAAATAAGTATCTGAGTACGAATGCTTTCACGGCTAGAGTCATTTAAATTTAGATGATAAATAGTTACCGGTTTATGCCGTGAGTAAAAATTCATAATTACTGTCTTCTCGAACCATGCTGTTCGCTTCTTCGGAGCTAACTGATAATTAGTTACTAATTCTAATAATAAATGTAAAGCAATAAATGATTTATGTAAGAAAAGCTGTCTGTTTTACCAAAACTACAATTTTTTTCAACATACAAAAGGTAAAATGTTCAACCATAGTTAGTAGTAAAATAGGAATGTTATAATAAAGCAATTAATTAATTTGTATCACTGTATTGTTTTGTGGAATTGTATTTGTATTTAAAATACACAAGAAAGGCATTTCAGAACATGCGATAGTCACATACACAAAATTATTAGGAAACGGTTCGGCGCCAGTCGACACCGCACGGTCCCTTTGATCTTCGCCGCCAAAGAACGATACCGCTGTTCCCCTCATCTAATCAGTGCGTTGCTTGCATTTTCTGCGGAGTGTACAGTGGGCGCGGCTTGTTCCCTCCTCTCGCGCCTCAGTTTCGTCGAACTTTTGAGGCCGGTGACTAACATTTACTCTTAAGTGGAGAAATCATGCCAACAGAGACCGCGGATCTCCGCGTGGCGTCAGGGTTGAGGGGGTTTGCGGGCGTAGTTTTTCATAAAAATTATGATATTGCTTTTTGGTAAATACCCGAAATGTTGATAAATAGATGTACCATATTTGGAACCAACTGATTTCATAGTACCTATCGTCAATAAAAAATCCAAATAATGCGGTAATTTTAACGTAAAAAACAGAGTCCCGCCTTAATTTTATTCCTTTACATTGCACTGAAATTTTATTAAGCATTGGAACTGTAAATAAAATACGTCGCAGAATTTTGCTGTGTGGTGTTCACATTTATACCGAAGACTCTAACGGGTAATTGTACATTTTCCGACATACACGCTTGTTCAAATACATAAAATATTCATATAATCAAAGCTTTCTCGCCGTAGAATGGAACCTTTCCACCTGGGCTATCACACCGTGCGTCGCTGCCTCCGGTGGAAATTAAATCTTTTGTTGCGGCTTTAAAATCGAGACCGCGAGAAAAGGGCGACGTGAATGGGGAACATTCCTTTGAAACACTAAAAGCGTTCCCTGCAAAAAGGGCCTTCACCTAAGGAGAGAATTGAACGCGCAACGTGAATGGAAAATTTATGGTCGGAGGCAGGCAGTAGCAGGAAAAACTCCAGGGAAAGAAATACAGCGTTAAACAAACAGGGCATTATTTCCAAGTTGGCTGGCAGGTTTATAGATGGCGTTAGTATCCAATAAGAACAATCAATCTTCGGGCACACATGCAAGCGAACTAACGAAAAAGTTAACCGAAACCTGAGCATAAGCTAGGATTTAAAAAGTATCTACGTTTGTAGATGTGATTAGCAAGTTATTAAGTCAATTTCATGTATATTTTACATTTATAATAGAGAAATTAATAGCATTATTAGTGCTAGTTGCATAGTCTATTGCTTTGGTTTGCCACATAATTGTCTATTTTACCATTTAGTGCAGCGGTATTCAACCTTTTAGTACACTTTAATATCCACTGCTTACTTTTTTATCTATGTTGCTCTATAACTTTTGTAATCATTTATTAATTTTATTTATTATTTCAGCACGGTATAAGTAAAGTCATCAAAATTGTAACATGACTTGGAATTAGAAAAAAAATGCTTACAGCTCGTTATACCGGGGGAACCAACAAGAGGTTTTTGTGGTCCGTTTGAGACTCCACATCAATGATTTTAAAATGTGTATACATATGTCGTAGGCAAATAGTTATTTCTGGTAGCAGGCTTTTGCCTAGGCATAAGCTGTTTGCCTGGTCAAATAGATATGGAGTCTTCATTTATACTTTTAATGCTATTTGCCTAGGCAAATGTATTTGCCAAAACTGTTGTTAGGCAAATAGCATTTAGTTTTCACCCGCATTTTTAATACAATTATGTGAGCTTATGTGCATATTTGTTTTCAAACACATCTTAATTAAAATTTAGTCGTTGATTACTTTTGTGTGATATCATACTGTAATCATGGTTCTAATGAAGCTACGCCTGATTTGATGTGATAACTGTCAATTCCCACGAACGTAAAAATTCTATAATATATGGATTTAATGCCACTAAAAGAAGATTTTAATTAACATACCGATTTTTCTACGATATATACAATTTTTAATATTAATTTCACAATAGTTTTAGAATCACTGTTTAGTTTGTAACTTCAAGAATTGTATATAAACTTATATAAGTTAAGGTCTTTGGGGCCGAAACTAAGTTTTTAAAACAGTTGTTGGTGTAGAAACGACTTTATTGGTTTGGTAGTTACAGGTGAAGGTTTATACGTAAATGGCTAACTCTACTTAGACGCTAAGGCTATTTATTAACTTTCTTATCTAAATGCCGCGCTTGCATATCCTTTGTTCTTCTATTACGCGTCTTCATATGTGGTGGCACATAACTCCTCCCGCACTAGAAGGGACGTTCTCCTGGACGTCTTCTTTGCCCGTTGTAGTTCTTCTTCTCTTGATGATTATAATAACGCGCTTACAAACTACATACAATATCAGCAATACAACAAGTACAAATATTACATAAGTCAATGTTGACGTTCTAGTAGTTATCGTATTGAAATGTTCAAATTTAGAAGTATTATCATTCACAAATTCAGTTAAGTTATACAATACAATTTTAGGTTGTTTTTCAATTGTTATATTATTAACTTTTAATTGTAATGCAAAGTTTCTAGGTAAATTATTAATTTTAAAATAATTCTGTATAATTGAACCTTTGATGTCATATTTACAGTTATCTTTATTAATTATTTGGTACAATCCTTGAATTGTTCGAACACGTGTTAATTTTTCACAAATTTCTTTTATCTCTGTGGGTTCTTTAGCAATTACAATAGTTATATCGGGATATTCAATTATTTCACATGATTTGATAATTACTTCATAGAATTTACAATATTTTAAATCGCTGTGAGTTATAATATTTAATTCGCAACTTTCCTTGTTATAATGATTAATCTGATTAAAACAGAGATATTCATGTTGACGTATGATAATGCATTTTTCAGTCATCAATATGTATGTATCATCATTGGCTGCTATAAATCTTGAAGATGGTTCAACTTGTGCATACGTACTGTTGACTGGGGTTGGCAAAGGATATAACTCAAAGTATTGATATTCCTGATTATCGATCATTGGTATCTGAAGTATGAAGACATAGATATTTCTTTTCTGATAGGCTTTAATTGTGATTAGGGATTCAATTAAGTAATAGTTCTCTTTTAAAACTTTAAAGGGGAATTTATGGTCCTTAGCCAAATGAACTTGTTCAATCTCATTTATTAATTTCTCTGGGGATATTAACAAAGAATGTAAAATATTTCTCTTAGCTAAGTCAATGATACCGATAATGTCTTGTAATTTATTATTAAATTCTTCCAAACATCTTATTTGCATATTAATAATTTCGTGTTGTTCTATCTTGTTATATTCATCATTTATGTCATTAATTGCTTGACTTACAGATTGAAAATTATCATTAATTTTGTCATTAGTATCGTTCAAATATTTTATTGTTTTAAAATAAACCTCTGACATTTGGGATTGTGATTGTTGCAATTCATGTATTACTTGGTCATAATGTTCGGCATCAGTTTGATCTAGATTTCCGGTAACAAGTTTGATTATACTTCCCAATATATTTATTAACCCTCGTTTAGTTTTTAAATTTAAGTTTAATGCTTGCATTTTATATTCAATGTCCTCTTGTAATTGTTGTAATAAGTCAGTTCCTACAGTTTCTTGTAACGTATGATTATAATGATTATAATTATTTTTATGGTTATAATATAAGGTTAATACATCACCTAAATCTATTTGCGTAATCAGCTCAAAATATAGTCGGCTGTTATAAGCGATTCCCAATCGTACTGGTAAAACTCCAGCTGCGTTCTGTATTTCTTCTATGGCACTGTGGCATCTTGTAATGATGCACCTGCAAGATTTCGTAATTTCAATTCCTTTATATGCGAAATTCTTGTTCTTAATTTAGTACCGCGCCCTGGTGTTAATTCTACTTTATTGTTTTCTAGTAGTCTACTGACAGTATATGGGCCTTGATATAATACTTTCGATTTATTACCCTGTTGTTGGGTCTTCCAAAATACTTCCGTACCTACAGTAATTTTGGGTTCAATTGTTCCTTCATTCCTTTTTGCTATTACTCTTTCCTTATTATTTTGTTGTTGCTGTTTTACATTAGTGTATAGAATTTTTGTTAAATCTTTGTGTTTTTCTACATAATCTTCGTAATATTTTTGTTCATAGGCAATATTGATTGGGTCTGTACTTTTGGTTCTTCCGTACATTAATTCAAAAGGTGTAAACTTAGTGTGAGGATTAATAGTCGAATTGTACGCTAAAATTGCGCGTTTCATTGCAATTCCGTTTCTAATTTCTTTATCCATTAATTTCAGTAAACGAAAATGTTCAATAAGCGTAGAGTGTAATCGTTCTACAGGGGAATTGGACTCATGATGGCCAACAGTTGTAAAATGGGTTTCAACTTTATATAATTTCATTATTTCCTGTATTACTTTATTTTTAAATTCTGTTCCGTTATCGCATATTATTTTCTTTGGTGATCCGTATTTACTAAAATGGTCTGTTATATTTTCCGCAATGGTAATCGAATTTTTATCACTAACTTCGTAAGCTTGTGCAAATTTCGAAAATGTATCAATTACTGTTAAAAATATTGAATTATCAATTCTGAATAAATCAATGTGCAATAATTCCATTGGTCCTGATGACGTTTCTGTTATCTGTAAAGTTGCTTTAGGAGGGTTTCTATCGTATTTTGTACGTTGGCAATGTTCACATGTATTTATTGATTTAGCCACCATTTGTTGGAGATTTTTCCAAGAATAATTTCGTTTAATTCGTTCAATAGTTTCAGTAATACCTCTATGATTGCTTTTTCCTTCATGACATTGCGAAATAATTTCTAATTGTCTTTCTCTATCTTTAATGATTTCTACTCTTCGTAAACATCTAATTAATTTTATGCCATGGTTAACAAATTTTTCTAAGTAAATTTTACAAATCAATTGATAAAGTTCATCATTACAATAAATATAGAGTGTTTCATCATTACCATAATCTCGAAATATTCCAAAAATTTCATCGTACGCCTTGTCTTTATTTACATGACAGACATACATTTTTGTGTTACCTAACGTTATGTCTATTGAAGTTGGTAAATTATGAGAGTAGAAGAAAAATTGCCTTGGTTTTGTATCAATTGGATCGTTTGTGATTGGAATTGATTCCTGATGTTCTGAAATTTGGTTACTGTTTAAACTACCCTCGCTATTTTGATCTTCTTGTCTATCATCATCATCTATTACATCGATATCTGAACCAGTTGTTGCATTAATTGACATGTTATCTATCGCATTGATTTCTATTCTGCTCAAAGCATCAGCGTTTGTGTTACTTTTGCCCTTTTTATAAACTATTTGATAATCGTACTCTTGCAAGTAAAGTTTCCATCTCTGTAATTTCAAATTGTTATCTTTCAAATTGTGTATCCAAAGTAAGGGCTTGTGGTCAGTGACTAGGGTGAATTTGGATCCATAAACATAGGGCCTAAATTGTTTACATGCATAAATAATCGATAACATCTCTTTTTCTGTAGTTGAATATCGAATTTCCGATTTTGATAAAGTTCGGGATGCATAAGCAACAGGTTTATCGTTACCTATTTTTCCTTGACTCAAAATTGCGCCAATTGCAAAGTTACTGGCATCGGTTGTTATGACAAACGGTTCCTCAAAATTTTGATACTTTAGTATAGGATCATTGCATAATAAAGTTTTACATTTTTCGAAGCATGCCCTATATTCATCATTAATAATGACTTGCTGATCTTTGGCGAGACATTTTGTCATTGGCTTAAGAATTTTAGCGTAATCTTTAATAAACTTCCGATAATAACCTAACAATCCTGTAAATGATTTTATTTCTGTTTTGGTTTTAGGAATAGGATATTTTTTAATTGCCTCGATTTTTGATGGGTCTGGTTTTACTCCGTCACTAGTAATTAAATGACCTAAATATTTTAACTCTTTCTGCATAAACTCGCATTTATCCAGTGAGATCTTAACTCCATTTTCTCGTAAACGCTTAAAAACTCTCTCTAACCTATCTTTGTGTTCCTGCAAAGAGGTGGAGAAAATTATAATATCGTCGAGATATACATGACAAATTTCATCTGTGAGACCACGCAAAATATTATTCATAGCTCTTTGAAATGTTGAGGGTGCATTACATAATCCGAATGGCATTCTATTAAATTCGAATAAACCCTGATCTGTAATGAACGCTGTTTTTTCTCTATCCTGAGCTTTAAGCTCGACTTGATGATAGCCTGCGGCTAGATCAAGACTTGTAAAATAGTTTGCCCTGCCCAATTTATCAAGAATTTCAGTAATATTCGGCAAAGGATATTTGTCTTTGATTGTTTTTTCATTGAGACGCCTATAATCTATAACTAATCTCCATTTCTGTTCTCCTGATGCATCCATTTTCTTCGGAACTAAAGCTATAGGGGACGCCCATGGTGAAGCGCTTTCTCTGATAATACCATGATCTAACATTTTGTTTATTTGTTTTTTTATTTCTAATTTTTGATTATACGGCTTTCTGTATGGTTTTTGATATACAGGGATGTTATCATTCAAAGCGATTTCATGTTTAATTTTAGAATGGAAGGTAAGTGGTATTTTTTCACTGTGTATAATATCACTATACTGATGTATTAAATTTTTTATTATGCTTTGTTCTTCTTTATTTAGATGATCGGTACGTAATTTTTCCTTTATTGTTTGCAATTGAATTGTTTTTATTTCGTATTGACTCAATTTTTGATTTGTTAATTTTTCTTCAGTATGATATTGAATTGGTTCTAATTCTATTGGGTCACATGTAAATTTTACAGGATATTCATTAAAATTAGTAATTTCCACAAGTGTTTCATAATTGTTTACAGCTATAATTGCATTTGGTAGTTCTACTCCTTTTAGTAATTCTTTATGTGGTAAAATAAATTCTCCATTATAGTTTTGTACAGGTATTTTTATAATTTGCCTAGTTCTAGGTGATAAATTTATCACTGGGTTCTTAGTATGGAATGGTATATTCGCATATGGTGTTTCTAAAATTTTATTCTTATAATTTAAATTTGATTGGGTATTTTCCAAGTAATCATTTCCTAATAATCCGTCGAATTTATCAGAAAAATCAATTATGCTAAAATTATACAAATTATAGGGATCGTTAAAAGTTTCTAGGCTTGGAATTTCTATTTTATAATCATTTTGAGTTGTTCCATGCATTGTTTTCACCAAGTATGGTTCGTAGTAAATGTAATCTCGGAAATATTTTTCGACTAATTTAGAAGAAATTGAGGAGGCTGATGCTCCACTATCGATTAAAAATTTCGCATTGTTTAATTCGGGTAAAATAATGTAAGGTAATCTATTAAAATTTTGTGTGTGTAATTCTATTGTTTCAAGTTGTTCTCCGGGGCTGTTACTGGAAAATTTTCGCTTTCGTCAATTTCATATTCATTTTCGTCTTCTGGTATTTCAGTAATTTCTGGGCTTTCTTCATTTAATTCTGGATCAATACATTGATAATACATTCCTTGTTCTTCATCAAAGAATAAGTTTTCATTGTTAAACTCAAAATTATTAATATCTTGCCTTGGACGTTTTGGTGCTAATCTCATTTGACTCAAAGACGGGTCAATGTCCATAGGTTGGGGATAATTTTTGTTAATTGGTTTTTGAAATCTTTGCATTGAATATTGAGGTCTGGGAATATAAGTTGGATTTCTAACTGCTATTGGTCTGATAAAAGGTTTATTAGCTTGAGGTTGATTATAAAAATTTCTTGAAGAAGATTGAGTCGGATATCGATTATAATTTGGGGAATAATTGGGATTAAAATTTGTAGTTGTAGGTCTATTATGATATTGCATTGGTGTTGGTATAGTATTAGGGACAGGCAGATAAAGTGGTTTGTAAATTAATTTTTGATCCTTATGTTTGTTTTGATTAAAATTTTTTCCAGGTGGCATTGGTTTATACCTAGGTGAATTATTTGTATTAATCTGTGTGCTTTGCTTACACAGGTAAAGCCAGTTTTGTCTCTCTAACACTTGAGACATAGCAGTCTCTAAATTTGCTGGTGTTTTGTTATAAACAGATTCTCCATAGTCGGGATATTGCATTAAACATCTTAGGTATGTTTGTAAAGCTGTCTTTTTATACAAACTAGTTTTCATTATTCGTTCTGCTTGTTGGACCGTAAGTTTTACTTTGGTTAGAAGTAAATTTAGTGATTCCCTGATTCTATTGCCTAAAGAGTAGGGGTTTTCATTTAATTCGGGAGTTATTTGCATCAAATCAGTAAGGAGACAATCTTCAGACCTTTGGTCCGAATAATTAAGTTGCAAACATGCTTTGATGTCATGCCAAGTACACAATTCTCGTGAAGCGATCAAGTTTTGTGCTTCTCCAATAAATTTTCCTTTAATAATTTTTATTACAAACGGATTTATAGGGTCAAGTAAGTTATCCGTATTAAAATATGTTACAATAAGATCTTCGCACGCTTCCACAAATAGCGGTAAAACTACGGGGTTTCCGTCGAAATTTGGTATGGCATTCACCTCTGTAGGTGTAATTGAAGCTCTCGTATAAGGCATAATTATAATTTGATCAGAAATATCTATGTTGCGAAACAGTTCAGCTAGTGAATCAATTTTGTTGGATCGATAATCTCAGATTACAAATTTAAATGTACTTACAGAATAATTAAAATACTCTTCATTTGATGTGTTGTTTTCTTTGGTACGCCACTGGTCACTTTCACTCGAGAAACGCTAACAAAGCTTTTTACGGCTATTATTAGACGCGACGTTGTTATCACTCGGTGGCGACGCACAATGATTCCGCTTGGTGTTCCAGGAAATTTGTTGATGGTCGAATAGATACAGATGTTCGCAAAAATTGGGTTGTTTGTTAGTTTGGTTTGGCGTTTTTGCCTTTGCTTGCCTGCTGTGGTTCGGTTGGTTCGGCGTTGCTTGCCTGCTGTGGTTTGGTGACGCTGGGAAATGTGATCCACGGGTCGGGGTTCTTTTTCGGCACTTAGGAAACAGATCCTTTCGTCCGGTCGGGGTTTTTTGGCACTTAGGAAACAGATCCTTTCGTCCGGGCTTGATGCGCTGGTAAATTTGATACGCGGGCACCTTGAACCAGATACGCACTCCGTGCACTCGGTACTCCGCTCGCTGTAGTCTTTCTTGGGTTCTTTTGTTCGTTTTGGCAGTAAAGATTTGAAAATCACCACAATTTTTGGGTTGTGTCTACCAAATCCTACCGACTGCGCCAGTTAAGGTCTTTGGGGCCGAAACTAAGTTTTTAAAACAGTTGTTGGTGTAGAAACGACTTTATTGGTTTGGTAGTTACAGGTGAAGGTTTATACGTAAATGGCTAACTCTACTTAGACGCTAAGGCTATTTATTAACTTTCTTATCTAAATGCCGCGCTTGCATATCCTTTGTTCTTCTATTACGCGTCTTCATATGTGGTGGCACATAACTTATATAATATTTAAAAAAAAAGCAGTATTTTCATCAACTAGTAATGCTCGATTCTTTTATTTTATCCTACTTTCTTCGTTTGTATATATTGTCTTATTTGCAGCAGGTTTTTGTCTTAGGTTGTGAATTCATACTAGTCGCAGGATTAAATATATATGTATGTTTACCATGGTATTCACTGCAATAACAGCAAGCGGTGGGCACAGCATTTAATTCATAATGGTTTCTATTTGGTTCGTTTTGACAACTTTACATAAGTCTTTGCTACTGAAATACCATGTCGGCAGATCGATGATACTCCAAAATTACTTTCGAAAGAAACCAGAGTAAGTCATCTTCGATATTGATCTATAACGGTACTTTTTTTTTCTATTTTAAAAGTACGTGATAATGTATATTGACTGTATTTTTTACCAACATTCCAATAACGGAATAAATCAAAAACAAAATGGTTTTAAACATGAAAACCTGTCCAAGTACCGTATTACTCCACAAGGTGTCTCCAAATTAGACCACCAAAACATTATATTGGTTCACTTCGATTAATTAGTTTTAATAGTTTTGTTTTTCAAATTCTAAAATCGTGTGACAATTTTTATGAATTTCATTAAAAGTTGCTGAATTATCGTTATAATCGGTAAATTTAAAAAAGTTACACCATCAAAATTTAACAAAATTTTTAAGAGCCCGGGTTTTTTTGTCGTATATATTTTATCACTTTTATATGTATTTATATATTTTGTTTCCGGTGACAACTATTTTCTGTTTGTTTGACCACGAAATAAATAAAATTGATGAAACATGTTCCCAGGAAAAATGCAACATATTTTCCGTACAAAAATCGTAAAATAGTACCATTTTAAAGTCCCATGTTGGGTGGGGTGAAGACAGCGTATATTTTTTTGATATTTCAACACTAAAGCCTGTATCCACGAGATGTGAAGATTTTTCATATAACGTCGAAATGTTTTATTGTTTCATGATATTTTCATATCTTGAAATGTGCAGTTGAAGATTATTCTTATTTATATTCATATAATTATTTTTGCTCGCATATTTTTGAGAATTTGGGACATTTGCTTTAAAGAAAACACGTTGATATCTTATCATAATAAGGAGTGTTGATTGAATTAATTCTGATGGGCCTGCTTCTGATGGCTTTATTTTCAAACAAAACTTATGAAAATTGGAACGGTGGTAACCGAAGTTTAAGACGCAGAAAAATACACAATATTTAAATTGTTTTACTCTTGAATTGTAGAATTTATTTGGATTCAATTTAAATTTTCTTCGACGAAGATTAAAGTAATAGTTGCTTCCTTATTGAGTAACTTCTTATAGCAAATTACAATTCAATTTTCGTTCGCATTCTAATTGAAATAGCTATGCAACTCCATTAGTATTTTAACTAGGTAATTCCGTGGAAAAGAGGAACTGCTGAGTTTAAAGTTTAAGTGAGTTTGTGTCTAATGATGGATAACCTATTGAACATCAATATTATTGTTCTTACGTTTAAAAGGAATTCTAATATAAATATCTGTATTCATGAAACCAGCGTGACGGGTGTGACACATTACCGTGGAATGACCAAACTGTCGATTTGATTGAATATGGAAACTAATATGGAACGATTTCTTGCAATTAATTCGACGAATGCAGCAGTATTTTTCGTAGACTTTGGCCGGGTTTTTAATTACTTTCCAAGTAGACTGCAATAGGAAAGCTTCCATCCTCGTGAAAGAAAACACCGTAAAATAAACAGGGCATTATTTCCGAGTTGGCGGTCCGATTTATAGATGGCGTTACGATCCAATAAAAACAATCAATCTCCGGACACATGCTGGCGGTACGTTGTGTGTCCGCTGCACCGGATCTGCGCGACTGCGGCGCCGCACACGGAGTTATTGAAATTACGGCGGAGGAAATCCGCTTTACATTCAAAACTGTTGATCTAGAAGCGATCAATCGACGACGACCCGATTTCCGTCATTCGCATCGGTCCTTGGTGAGGATATTCTTCTCGGATATTACTTACAAGTTGGGCTTATGAAATCGTAAGATATATATGAAATTCAAGTGCAACTCTTTGCTCGCGAATATTGAAAACTTTGAAATCGTTTGTTGAATCCGTAAGAATAATGATGACGAGATGTGAAAAGATTGTTTTCTTGTAAATTGGCTATAGGGACCATGTGTGAAGTTCAAAATCGTCGAGTTAATCAAAACTCTGCTGTATATCATCATTTTATAACCAAAACCCAAAAAATTAAAAAATATTTATGTAGTAATTACAACTAAAGAAAAGTCAACAACTATTATTTAACATTTCTTATGAATTATGTTCATAAATTGGAGTAGATGAGAGTTTGGTGTTTTATGATTGTGGTGTACTCAATCCTATGAATAAACTTTTTGTGATCACTTCTTTCACTGTGTTTAGAAACAAGAAGAAAAGGCATGTAGTTTGGGGTCGACACCAAGGATGTTCATCGGTTCATAGAAGTATATTAAGGGAAAACCCACGATTAATTAAATTAATTTTGAAAAGAGGGTAAAAGAGAAGACAAGCTGTTCATGAATTAAACCAGGTTCGTCTCAGATATGTTGAATTTCATCACTTATTTTACGGACTACGACGCTGTAGGTATGCAAGGTTTGAATGGTGTACTAAACATTATTTGGTTTGACGATTTTATTACAGTCAATATAAAACATTGTGGGATTAACGTATGGGAAACCCCGATAAATGTCGATTATTGATACGTGGAAACAAAATATGTAATAAAAAGTATACGTTTCTATTTAAAATTTACAAAATAACATGATCTTCCGGACGCTTGGCAGTCATCTTTAGAGTATTTTAATTTGCAATTTTGGAACAGATATATCCTGCTTCCAAACTTTCAAATATATAGAAATAGTGGAACATCAATAACTCCTAATAGAACCGTTCCGTGTGAACCCTGAATTACCTAATAGTGTACGACAATCGGATGGTGATGCAGATCTGGATTATTGTCAAGTGATGGCAACCCAGAATTTGGACGACCCAAATGCTATTCCACAAAGGGTAGTAGATGCATATCACAAAGTGTCACAAATCAAGCAAAACAAGTCCATAAAGAATTTGCAAATTACTTTTTAAATTTCTAAACACAGGTCGCACTAGTACATTTAAATAGTTAGTAAACATAGCATAAGTATGAACGAACGTATTTGATCTTATTCTAGCCCGAAATCCCTAACAAATGCCATAGATAGGCAGTAACGTCCCTATTTTTATAATTTCCATCCCTATCATTCCAAAGGGAAAGGTATCGGTTGTACTTTGGAGCTTTGAAATTCCTTAATATAAGGTAACCAACCGTCCTCCTTTTGTCCGTCCTTTTTTTATTGTTGACGTCTTAACGCCATCTTTTCCCGCTGAATGACTTCCTTATCCTACTCCTGAATGATTTCTCTCTTTGTCATACAAAATACAATTCAAATTGTAAATAATTACAATAAGATCAAGCCTATCCATTCTCATCTCTTTAGACCGTTCAACCAGAACTCATCCTTATTCATTAGGCCAATGAAAGTTGATTTTCATGCAATAAATTTAATAAAAAGTTTACAATATGTCATGAACTTGCTGAGATTTGTAGAACTCAAGATTCTCTTTCGGATGGTGTTCAAGGTGCTCAAAGTGTTTGAAAAAGAGTGTAATGTAATATGTACTGTAGTTACAAAATTTTAACACTAGTGACTTTCGGTAGGCCAGGCGTCATTAAATTATATTATATTATCATATGATTGCTTATTTTAACTTGCCCCCCAGCCCCGCCAACGGATTTATTATGGCGGTCTTCTTAAATGCCCTCCTTTTCAACGAAATAATGTTGGTCACTTAATTATTCCGTACTTTTCGAACATATTTTCATATTTTACTGTGCTTTCCTTAAAACCAACCAATAGCAACTGAGCTGTGAGCGTTGCACTTCAAGCAAACCTAAAGCTTGAGCGGCACAGCTCTACGCCACCGCGCACCGCTCTGTTGATGTGCACACACTCACATTATCCGTATGACAAAAACATTTTTTTCACCGCGCATCGCTCACAGCTCACCGCTGACCGCTTAACGCTTGCTAGTGTGCACGAGCACTTACAGTGCAACGCTGACGGTCGGCGGCGCATACCGCCATATCAACAGCGATATATGAGGGCTAGCAGTGCAACACCGACCGTCAGCGCCCTCATATATCGCTGTTGCTATAGCGATCCGCGCCTACGGTTTGCGCCGACCGTCAGCGTTGCACTGTAACCGGCCTTAGGGTTGCCACCCGTTCTTGTTTCAAGAGGATTGTTCCCGTGTTCTCCACGAGACTAGAACGTTCCTCCATTCTTGCAAATGTTTGATGTCATTGTTACTACTTTTTTTACAAGTAATCTAATAGTATGTTTTAATTTAAAATTATCCGTAGTTTTTGCATGTCTTTGTTTTTATTGTTTGTAGCAAACGTATGCTAGCAAGGTTACAATTGTTTGATTCAGATCTTACTTTCTAGAAAGGCGAAAACCAAGGCAGATAATAGGGTATTTCTAATTTAATTTGAGGCACTTTTCAAATTTCAATAAAGTATAAACATAAATTTAAAATAATATTTAGTGGTTGCTTTTAACTGTAAAACTTATTAATGTCCTTAAACAAACAAATTTTTTTATGAAGGTATTGTTTTTATTTATTTAAAGCAAATTTTAAACAAATTATTTTTTGTGATATCTATTATGCGCTTTTCCGTCTCTGAATCAGTAGACTGAAATTCAATCAATAGAAAATTAAAACTTAAATTGTCAAATCGCGTTTAGCACATTTTTGGAGTTTCTCAAAACTAGGGACAATTCACAATTTCTACCTTCAGATCATTTATTTCAGTTATTTTGGCATATTCTCCTCTCTTAAGTTTAGTGTCTTTTTAAATATAATTTGCAAAATTATTATAATTAATAAACATAAAATATTCCTTATATTCGAGGTTTTCTGGTTAAAATCCAGGCGGAGGATTTTTCCAAAAATTATACTCATCTGGATTAATTATCATTCGCTCCTTTAGTTGATTCCACGTTACTGGCGAGATTACGTAATAACCATTTTCCCTTGAATTTATTCATCTGTATGAGCTGTTAGCAACAAATATTTAATAAATATTTAGCGATCCCTAGTTACCAAACTTCCATCTATCCCAGTAGGTGTCACGACGGGTTTGTTAATTCGAAACACGGATTGCAAATCTTGAAGTGGCAATAAAACCTATAAATTTCCACTGACTGTAGCTCAACAGGGAGAGCTTTCAACTGGCAATTGGAGGGCTCCTGGTTCAAATCCAGGCGGAGGTATTTTTTCAAAAATTATCCTCACCTGGATTAATTATATCATTCGCTTCTTTATTTGATTTGTTAAATACTTCATTGAGTTCCTTTTAATTAAGTTTGGCAGCCTAATATTATTTTAAAATTGTGAACAAACATTGCTTTCAGATCAATAACCTTTTCGAAAGATGTCTCGTTAAAAGTGTTTGTGCCAATTAAAGACCACCTTACTCTTCATGATTGATTGAATTCTTTATATACATTTATAAAAAAGACAAATAAACCTACAATCATGCTTGTCACTATGTTCTTAATTTGATAATGGAAATTTTACGTGGAACACTAACAGCCGAGGTCGTATTGTCAAACAATGTCAATTGGAAAACAAAACTACTTTCGGGAATAGCAATATTAAATATGGCGAGCTTATGACCATCGGGTTTTGAGTGAAAAGATAAAAAAACACCTATTCAAGGTACCTTTACAATTTTTGTAATAGAAAATATCTTCAAAATTTTAAGAGATTTTCAAGTGTCAACTAACGATAAATCATTGGAATCAGATTAAAAACTAATTATCTAATTATCATTCGCTTCTTTAGTTGATTAAAAACTACCTTCAAAGATGTCAAAATCCAATATGCCGCCCAACAAAAACAAAAGTTGGTCTGAATTAGCCATCTTTACAGTCCTCACAAATTCAAGCAATTATGCTATTGGACTCTTCGTTGAAAAATTTAGATTTAGATTTTTTTGTAACAAGCGTGAATTCTGGTACTTTCACATAGACACTGTGAAGCAATTTATATTCAATTAAAAGTATTTTAATTAGTAGATCTTTCAGCATACGCTTTTTTCCATTATATCCTGTTTTGAAAAATGTTTCCAGCGCCTCCACCAATTTGTAAATACAGTTCAAAATTATCTCTCTAAGCTGCAACAAACAAAAAAACAATTCCCACCCCAAATCAACATCGCTACAAAAACGAAACAGGAAAAATCCACGTTGAAAAAAGCGTGCCAATCGCATTTTCTAATTTTCTGGGTTTTTCCCCTCAACCTTAGAGTTCGGGTTTCGGGTGTAATCATCCGTCATACGGCACGGAACGGGCAATTAACCCAGTGACCTTGCGAAACGCACCAGAACACATCGACACAAGGGTAAAGTCTTTCGGGTGAACGTGAAGGTCGTAAATCAATCGGGAAGGCCGGGTGCCAGACCGACCCAAATAATAAATCCCGAATTCGTGCCTCGGATTCACCGAAGCCCGACGACGACGAGAAATTCAACCACGACAAAAATTGAAATGTACACGTATTTATCCGGCTCGTTCACTCGCGCTTTGTGCTCTGAATGTAAACAATGACGTTGAGGACAATGCGGAAAATGTTTAATTTGACGTGAATAATCTCTTGGGTTTTATGTGGAATATGGGTTTCGACTTTGCAGGTATGTTTGTGCATTCGGAGAATCATTTTTTATGTCTCGAGGTTAATTTTTTAAATGTGAATTTAAGGGCGAAATATGCACTTTCCCCTGAATAAAAATGGGCTGGGGGAAAGACAATATTTTTGCCGTAAATTCGCATTTACAAAATTCGCTTCCTGATGATTTTTGCACTTGGTGCATAAAAAGCTTTGGAAGCACTTCGAAATTTGAAATTAGGCTATTTTTTTGATTATGAACTCAATAGTTTAATCAAAGATATGAGAATAATAGTGCAATTATGTTATATTATGCATTAACACTATGGAACTTGTTACGCATTTTTATGTGATACTTTATTTTTGAATTGTGTTTTTAAGGAATCAATCAATGAAAAACAGGTGCGAATTGGCTACTTTTGGCGAAGTTGCGATCACTATTCATCAAATATTGATCACAAATTTGCTACAAATAGTGGCACTTGAATTGAAAACTAGTAAGAAAATTATCTTCAGCCGGGCTGAAATGAAAATACCCCCACCGCAAAATATTAAAAAAAAAAAAACGTTTTTTCTCGAGAAGAAGTTCTTTAGTCTTTATAAAGAATTTTCGTTGTAAAACGTCCGAAGTGAATTTATTTCCCACCTAAAATATAGAGCTATAGAAAACACGAATAGTAATTGGTGGGGAGAATGTGAAATGTTCGCCCGTGAATGCACAGTAACAAAATTCAACCGCTAGTATTAGACTAAAACTACTACAAGACTATGTCCTAAAAACTATTTTGATTTTCTTTTCGTAGTTCGTAAAAGATGACCCTAAAGTAGATTTTCTTGCATGAAAGTACCCACATTAGTCTTAAAAAAAAGTTAACTTTGTGAAGATTTTTGTAGGTATTAGTCACAGAATCAATACAATAAATTAAAGGTCAAGACGTACAATTTTACGTTTTGTAGGTTTTAGTTATTTTTATTTTCTTATATTTGTAAAATTTGTAAAGGATATTTGACAAAATAATTTTTTTAATAATTGGAGTTTGGCTTTTTTTTACTGAAAAGCAGTTATTATTATAATTGTCACTCAGTTAACACTAACAATAGTACATAATCAAAAGCAGTTGTCATAATTTCTTACCTTTTTTATTTGCAATGTCTTCGCAAGTACTTCCGCGAATGTATTCTTTTAAAATTTTTTCATTCTCTAAAACACGTGGTGTATAAAATACTATCAAGTAGTAAATTCTTAACCCACTCGACCTATTCCAGCGATTTATAACTTATGCACAAAATTGAAAACACGAATGAAACCAGAGGTATCTTATTAATGCAGAAACAAAGCCGTACTTCTGTTCAGAACTGTAATAAGAGTTGCATGAAGCAAATCGATTTGAATACCCACAAATGCATGTAAATCGACTTCGAAATATCACATTAAATCCCTTTCAGCTCTGCAATTAGAAGCTGCAATTTGAACTACTGATTTTCTTCTGTACTTATGCACCATTACGGAAATTGCATCTTCGTTTGCGTTATTCTTTGTCCACTTAGATAGTAACTAGTATATTATATTTCTATAATGCATTTTTACTTTATCAACGCAGTATGTAAAGTATTGTAATCATTCCAAAAAAATTTTTTTAGATTTTAGCGGAAATATGTCTTTTTGGGTCCCCTGAACATTTTTGACCCAGGTACAAAAAAATGTCTGTGTGTGTGTGTGTGTATGTGTGTGTGTGTATGTGTGTGTGTGTGTGTGTGTGTACCCGTTTTTGTGGCGACGATTCCGGAGAAACTACTAAAGGTATCCGGACAAAACTTCATATTTAGAAGTTTTATAACCAAACTTAGAGCTGAAAAGTTTTCTGTTGAAAAGGGTCCAAAGGAACTGGTGGTTTACTCTTAGCATTTTTCGAAGATTTTGTAAATGAGCCACTGTTTGTGTAATGCCGTCAAAATAGTTAAATAATAAATTAAAGGAGGGGAAATTTTCTATAATTTATGTATATGACATTTTTTGGTAGAATTTATAGTTTAGCTGCATGAGCAAATTCTATTTCATCGAGATCGGTCGTACTGCTTTAAAACTAGTAGCCAGGATATGTCAGATTTTTTGATTCTAATGACAGTAGCTAGTGTCAAACGCTAATGTTTTGAAAATACTACTGCCAATATAGGCTGCATTCGGATATTGAACACCGTTACACTTTTTACACCCACTAACACGTAAGTGTCATTTGGACGGTGTACCCGGTGTCAACGGAGTACGATATCCGAACGCAGCTTTAATCGAGATATCTGTCTAGTTCTACTAGTTTTATGTTAATGCAGACATAGCCGATCTCGATCAAATAGAATCTCATGCAGCTAAACTATTAATTTTATATATAGTATGATAAAGTCATGTGCCTGGCCACATCAGATTTTTTATTTCACATTCACATAACTCCAATACAATAGACCTATTTATATTTAAATCTCTCCTAAAACTTAAATTTTCAACATTGCTACCTCATCTCAAAATTTTCATACATCTTCTCGTGTCTATGGAGACGGGCTTCCGCATATAATACATCATAAAGTTTGACAATCGTATACTCCGACGACAGCAAATACGTGGAAAGTCACGGTTCTGTTTGTGCATATTTGCATTCGGGAACCTGAAGTCGTGATTATACGATTCATGTTCGTCACCGTGCGCCAGCAGAGCAATCAGAGCAGTATTACTACGTGCAGCGCTACTGCACCTTTATGCATTGGTTTGCAAACAGGTCTGGTGTAATCCTAGCAGCTCCAGGCGATAACGTTTATTGTACACCGTGTCATCCTATCCTAGAAGTGACAAATTTCAAGTGTACACATACCACTCAAGCATATACATCAATGTAGTCTTAAGGAAGGCTTACAATTTACCGTAATCAGAGCAAATGATGTATCTAAGCATTGGAGGAATGTTACAATCTTGAGAATGAAGAAGATATTATACCTTCTACATTAATTTTAATTAGTAATTTATACGAAAATGTAAATTGTAGTTTGTTTTTCTGAAGCCTAGGAGAAATATATTATTGTATATTACGTGTGAGATATATGTTTATATTTGCCATAAAAAGGAATTTAGCAGTCCTGGAGGTTTATGGCCCTGCTTCCAAAGAGCATTGAAGTCTTTATAGTATTTATAGGCCTGCCAGACTCCGGAAATCTTCGCATAAAATCGGCGAGGAATAACAGGATGAAGAAATAAAACTTGGTTTACCGATTTGTGGAAAATGTTATATAACATTTTGTTACCCTAGCTTGAGTTTCTCGTAGATCTCTAAATGTTTATACTTATGCTGTTTAGAGACTTTTGACTTGAGCCTCTTCGAAAACTTCGAAGTTATTGTTAATGTCACTGTAGAAAACTGAATAATGGATAATTGCAATAATTCAATAAAATTAAATGATCAAATATGCCATTGAAGCATAATGAAGCATTGAAGCATAATGCATTTAGGCATTATTATGTGTGCCACATAATTTTCAAATTAGAGATGGCTAATAAATGTGCGAATATTCTTTCATTTTGAGCTGTTGTCCAATATATCTCCTTTCTTTTGCGGAAAAACCTGAACACACCATACTTTCTGTACTTCGTTTTCTTGCAGTACCGTCAATATCTAATCAACTACAGTATGGTTGGTATTTGTGTGGAAATATTTGTGTATATGGCATACGGAAAGATTCTGACCGTATTTGAGACGGATGGCGGATTGTAACGGATGTATACCATTACTGCAATTTAAAACCGATAAAATGTTGTATAATACAAATACTAAGAATTTAAATACAATTCTTCTGCAATACCTGAGGGCACGGACACACATCGAGCGTATAGCGTAGCGGAAAGCGTTTTCTATATGTTCGAACATATAGAAAACGCTTTCCGCTACGCTGTACGCTCGATGTGTGTCCGTGCCCTTACTATACAGACATTTTAATGGTTTTATTATTCCTGACAAAAATTTTATAACTAGAAAACGGAAAGACGTAAGGATGCTGACCCTATTTGAGACGGATGACGGATTGTAAGGTCCCGGCTAGGATACGAGCGGCGAGCGGCGGGCGGCGAGCGGCGAGCGGCAGACCGGTGCCGCTAATGATATATGTTTACATTGTTTCAAAGCCTTAACTTGGCAAAGCGGCTACGATACAGTAAGCGGCAGAGCGGCATCGTGAACGGCACCACCTTGCCGCTTACTAGTGCCGCTCACCGCAGAATTATACAGGGTTAGCAAAAATTACCGGAACACCTAAATAATTCTCCAACCGTACAAAAATTCAAAAAATTGTTCAAACAAAAGTTTTTTTGCTTTAAACAGCTTTAAACAACCTCTCCTTTTTTTTAAATAGAACAGGCTATATATTATTACATTTTTTGATTCTAAGATTAATTCTAAGTATTTTTTATAGGAATCATATTTTTATTAAATGCATTATTTTTTAATTATAAGCTATTAACCTAAAATAGTCAAATTACCGGAACATCAAAAAAATTTACCAACTGCAAAAAATTCAAAAAATATTTCAAATAAAAGTTTTTTGGGTTTAAACAACAGCTGGTTTAAATATAGTTTTAATTTACAGTGTGGTCTTTTTATTATGGAAATCTGCAAACCTTTCCATCTTCTAATAGAAGATCCTGCATACCTATTTTATTTCTTTATTCTTAGGTTGATTCTAAGAACTTTTTGTAGAAATAAGTTTCTTTGAAAATGCATCATTTCTGAGTTATGAGTAATTAATCAAAACTCCTGAACTTCAAATTAAGAATATTTTGCCACATACATACATATATACATATATACATACATATATACATAGATACACATTTATTTTAATGTGGCAGGTTGAACATTGATTTAATTGTATTTAATTGAGTTATTTTTTCTTGGATTTTTTATTTTTAACCCGTTTGGTTCAAGTAAAAGTTTATTTTGGTTAATTGCTTATAACTAAAAAATAATGCATTTTATAAAAAAATAATTCCTACAAAAAATTTTTAGAATTAATCCTAGCATTAAAAAATATAAAAATATACAGGCTCTGTTAGAAAAAGAAAAGGTTTGCAAATTTCTATAATAACATAGACACCCTGTATATTAAGAAAATATTTGAACTAGAGGTTGTTTAACCCAAAGAACACAGAGCTTTTGACATTTTATGCAGTTTGAAATTTATTTAGATGTTCCGGTAATTTTGACTATTTTTTGTTAATAGCTTATAATTAAAAATTAATGCATTTTATAAAAAATGATGCATATAAAAAATTCTTAGAATTAATCTTAGAATCAAAAAATTTAATAATATATAGCCTGTTTTATTTAAAAAAATGAGAGGTTATCAAATATCTAGAATAAAATGAGCACCTTGTATATTGAAAATATATTTAGAATATATTAGAAGAGTAGTTTAAAGCCAAAAAACTTTTGGTTCAACCATTTTTTTAAATTTCTTACGGTTGGAGAATTATTTAGTATCTATGACTATATATCCCTACCATGATACTCATGAATGATTATGATGACAGTAGCTTTGTATAATAATGACAGTTCGTTCGAATAATTACTTTATTATTCAAACGAACAGTCATCATTATACGAACGTACTGTCAAAGTCTGTCTAAATCTATGTGGATGACTACGTCGTAAATATACTATTAATATTACAATAATACATATGTCGCAGTCCAGACCTCTATTTTTCTAAATATTTCCTGAGTTTGTCATGAATATAGTCAAACGTTGCAATTGACATTCTCATATAGTTAAAAACCCGTTTTCTATATTTTCTTAAGTAGTGAAATAAATGGTGATAATCGCCGTACCGCTGACGCACTGCATTAATAGGATGCACTTTGTAGTTACGTTTTAACCTACGGATCTTATTCAACCGAAGGTTATAATTTTCCGTGAGTAGCAGTTTGACAACATTACCGGACGACGACCTACGAACTACTAATAATTGCCACGACGAATTGTCGTGCCGCTCATGGTGCCGCTCATGGTGCCGCTTACATCGTAGCCAGGTCGCCGCTCTGCCGCTCGCCGCTCGCCGCCCGCCGCCCGCCGCTCGCCGCTCGTATCCTAGCCGGGACCTAACGGATGTACCATAACTGCAATTTAAACCGAATTAATAATATAGACCTCAGTAGCTCAGATGGGAGAGCATTGTGCTAGACACGCACAAGGTCATTGGTTGAAACCCAGGTTGTGGCTGTAATTTTTGATTTATTAAAACTTTGCATCCCGCCTGGATATCACCACTTCTATACATTGAAAATTTTATAATATGACGTTCATAAAAGAAAGCTCACGTTTCACCAAATAGTAATAAATCCATACACCCCCTCCCCTCTTTCAAAAATAAGAACCTTCAATGGTCTCAAATAAATACGAACGCATGCATGGCGAGAATCATTGAAAAAATAAATGGTTTCCTGGCTATGCCACTCAGTATTCAGTTAGCTGTGAAGAAGCGAACAGCATGGTTTGCAAAACGTCAGAAATTATGGTTTCGTACACACTGCATAACTGTCATCTCTCTTTCGCTAACAACAAAGCTGCTTGTCAGTGTTTGGCAATTTGACATGACATTGCACATAAATGTTTGTTTTTGGAATTGTTGATTTTACGTCGGTCTATTTGCACAATTTAGTTGTGATCGCCGACGTTAGGACAGGCTTCCCACGCCGAGCAGTTTTTTCAAAAATTCCAAAAAAATTTTCAAGAAGCTTTTTAATAATTCCAACCACTTGCTTTAATAAATTGTTCAATTTTTAATATTTGTTTTGTTGGTATTTGGATGAATGAGACAAATATGGGTTTATTAAGTTTTATATTATTGTCTATTTTGGCCACAATACGTTTTAGGTTACCCCCAACCTCAGGCCAAACTGCAAAGTTGCGAAATATAATTAGTTATAAATACAGTAAAATTGTCGAGATAAAATTAAGAGCACAACATCAGCAGCGTCAATAGATAACCAAATAATGTAAAATTACTTCCGACTAACACATTAAATACGTAAATAAATGTCAGGAAATAAGCAAATGTAGAAAGAATTGGATATTATAATAATACAAGTTTTATAAGACAAAAATTGGCGCACGAGTTGATTTGGGTACGACGAGCGTAGCGAGGAGTACCCAAATGGAACGAGTGGGTAAAACAAGTGTTATAGACTACTTTTTCTACTTTGCGACATTAATTTTACATAAATTTAGAAAATTGCGACCGTCATCTTACAATCTAACGTAATTTTATCTTCAACATTTGCTAGTTGTAGTAAAACTGCCAAATACGATTGAGGCGAGCCAATAGCGATTGAGATATCAGCATCATTTGACACTTGACATCAATCTCACCAATCTTGGAAAACAAAAAATTTCTAAAAATTAGGGATCTAGTCGTTTCATATTCATTTTGTACTACCTGGCTGCCTGGCTACTTTTATTACAATTATAATCCTGGTAACTAGAATGTCACCTAATGGTAAGACAAAATAGCAGAAATTGTCATTTTCTTAATAATTCCATATCACCGATGGTGTAAGTTGTGGCATATTTCTTCCCGCTTCTTTCTAGAGTTCACTCGTTGGTCTAGGTAAGCCCAGGGTAAGCCATACAACTTAAAGGAAACTCGCTGTGCAGACCTAAAACTACCATAAAATTGTATAGAAGCTTGTTTCCAAACAGCAGTCTTTACTTTTCTAGTAATATCCAATCATAACGATCAATACCTACCATAAATACGAACTCCAGTGCTTTCCGTTCTAGCGGAAACATATCATTCCGACTTCCACTCGATGAAATATCGGAAAATACCCTCAAGTTATGTAAAGTCTTCGTTGTCAAGTGGTTCGAGAAGTTTATTGTGCTCCTCGGGACCGCAAAATCAAATCCATGACCTATTTGAAGGGTGAACTCGACGAAAGGAAATTGAATTGTTTATCGGTACGGAGTTTACATCCACTCCAATAATTAGGAGAGATGCCAAAATGTTCCATCAGCTTAATGCACCTGCACTGTACCAAAAGCGGTGTTGTAATTTCCGGTTCATTTTTAATTTTACTTCGTCTGCCATCAACTATGCACGCGGAGAATGAATTGATTCGAGAGTCGCGATAATATTAGTTTATTACGTAGTTGTAGTGTCGTTGCCAACCTATGGCGTAGACTTGACACGCGATGTTAATATCCTGGATGGGAATTCAGCACTCAAGTGGAGCGATTTGTAATGCATTTTTCATGCTGTTTGCAAATGTCAATTTTCCGTGGTCACGAACATTACAGTGAATGTTTGTACATCGACCATTTTCTTCATACTCTGTTTTGATATCAAGACGTATAATCTAATACAGAGGTATAATCTAACGCAGAGGTATTCAACCCTAAATCCGCCACTGCCCGACCACAATTGTCCATGTTGTTTAATATTTTATTTTGATTTAGCACATTTTAAATAATTTAAACATGGCTACAACGATATACTCTGCAAAACTTTAAGAAAATAGTGGATAGGTAATAGTCAATTTAACTTCATTTGTCATCTATCGAGCTGCAAATGCTTCAAGAATAATTTGAACAGATATTTCAGCAGTTCGTTTAAATCAAGCCAATGGTTATACCTATTTTGTGACTCTAAATATGTCAAAAATAGCTACATACAGTGAGTAAAATATAGAAACATGTAAAAAGTATTGATAACTCTGGCGAACATGTATTATCTGAATGGAATATGAAAATGCGTTTTGGATAGAATTATATATAATTATTATTTAATTTGCCCTGAGTACAATTCCGACTCAAAAATGTCATAGTTTATAAGGGTTTCGCTAAAAGTGAGGTCACAATGTCAAAAAATGTCAAGTTTGTTTACCAACCAAATAAACTGTTTTAGGATACAATTTGTAAGATTCAATTTTTTGGAGTTGGGGTTTCAGGAGGATATTATAAGTATATTAAAATAGCACTTTTAGACTTAAAACTTTTATATTTGATGTGTAAGTATTATTATTTATAAATGTGTGCCGGGATATGAAAAGGGACCACTTGACCGAAATGGAGTTATGAGTGTTTTTAGATAGAATAAGTTATGGCAAAGGTACTCCAACATTTTAAGCCGATTACCATAAAGATAAATTGAAAAAAAAAATATTTAAGTTGCTGGTGCAAAAATTAAACTTTTGTGCTATGACGCTTCAAAGTTTTGCAAAGTTTAAAAGTTAATAACTTACCGCATTTTTGGAAGTTACGCTGACTCCAACATTTTTGGAACAATTTCGATATTAATTTCAAGATTTTTAGTAGAATTTATTATTTTATTATTCCGTTTGGGTTTTATAGGTTTTTTAATCTATAGTGTCATTGGCCTGGGTCTACAATATGTATAGTGTAAGCTAGGTATCTTCATCTCTTGAGTCTTAAGAAGACTTAAGCATTTTTGTAAGGGGTTTATGGGGTCCTCTGATTCCAAATCTTATTTATTTACAGATTTTTAGAAAAAATGGCGGATCTAATATGGCGACCAAACATGTAATTAAGTGTCGGATTTATACAAAAATTAAATTATGTTATATATGAAAGTTACGGATACCTAGTCTGTTGTCAGATGTATAAAATTCAAACTGGCGGATCCAATATGGCGACTAAACATGTAATTAACTGTCGGATTCAGAAGAAAACAAATATCTGATGTTAGATGTTTATAATTCAAAATGGCACCGAGTGTAATCTGGCAACCATAATAAATTAACGTGAATTTGCAATTTTTGTCATCCTATTTCCTGTTACATAATTATGCAGCTGTCTGATGTCAACACTTATGTCAGTTAAAAATCCAAATTGGGAGTTCAAATAAATCAGATTAGTATCAAGTTATTTGAAACGTTTAATGATAAGAAATAAACATAACTAGGGACACAAACATGGAAATACAATCATAATAAATTTATATAAAAAGTGCATTTTATAAAAACTACGCTTTATAAACAAAATTACAATTTTTTTAAAGTTTCTTCAAATTTTCCATTTGTTTAGTCATTTTATTTTTTTCGAGCATTGTCGCCGGCAATCTGTCCACATACAAAATTTTAACCCGATTGGACATATTTTCTAAATTCAAAATTTTTTTCAAAATTTTAGAAAATTTTCCAAATTTTTTTATTGCTTCATGTCATTGTCACCGGAAATCCGTCCACAGGCAAAATTTCAACTCAAATGGTTAAATTTTCCAAATTTTGAATTTTTTTTCAAATTTTGGAAAAGTTTCCATATTTTTTTTATTGCTTCTTGTATTGTCACCGGAAATCTATCCACATGCAAAATTTTAACTTGATTGGACACTGGGAAGTAGAAATAATATCGATTACAAGATTTGTACAAATTCAAAATTTTTTCAAAATTTTAGAAAATTTTCCAATTTTTTTTATTGCTTCATGTCATTGTCACCGGAAATCCGTCCACAGGCAAAATTTCAACTCATTTGGTCAATTTTTCCAAATTTTGAATTTTTTTTCCAATTTTGGAAAAGTTTCCATATTTTTTTTTGTTGCTTCTTGTATTGTCACCAGAAATCTGTACACATGCAAAATTTTAACTTGATTGGACACTGGGAAGTAGAAATAATATCGATTACAAGATTTGTACATAACAAACAGACAATCAAATAGACAAACAAACAAACAAAAAGTGCAGTTAATGTAAGCATAGTAATTGTCCAGGAATATTATATAACTATGTAATTATACTTTATACAAACAAGTTTATAAACTGCTATCATACGGATATTTGTTTCTGCCACTGTATGCGGCAACACCGCAATGCGCTAGACCGTAGCGTGATATAGACAACTGGTCCCTTTTTCGTTCGCAATAAAAACGCATTTTTTCATGGTTTTCCAACCGCAGACGGGTTTCAGACGAACACATCTGATAAAAAACACAATAATGAGAGTAATTAGCCAATAAAACAAAAATGTGTATTTTGCACCCATTTAACTTTATTTGCCATTATCTGCGTAACTAGAAACGGACAACTGGTCCCTTTTCATATCCACGCACACAAATGTCTAACTACCTAAATATCATTTTGCTATGAAAATAATGTTGGTACCCGCAACCCTACCATTATTCTAGAATTTCTCTAGTCTAGATAACAAAAAGGTTGGGGACTCCTGACTCCAAAGTATTCTTGAGAGAATTAATAAAGCAAGGCGAAGTCCTGCTGCCATATCCAAAGTTATACAAGAAATCACTAGCCAAATACAATAAATTATAAAACCTCTGTCTTCAGAACATCAATGATGATTAGTTAATCATTTGGCTGGCGCCATTTTTGATTGAAGGTTTTCAATTTTCTTAGGTTTGTGTATCAATTACAATGTTCCTGTGATCAATATCTGAGTTATATTAAGCTAAAACCTTAAGTAAAAGTTTTAAAATGCATCTAATCCTAATCTAGTGCTTTCCACCAGTTATCCTCTTTAAGCTTTCATTATTTGGTCGAATTTCATGAAACATAGTCATTAAAATGTTTATGAATTAATGATTGTTATGCTTTGTTAGAAAGAAGTTAATTATAGTAAAAATATGTCAAAACCCGTATGTATTTAATTTGTTTTTCCACATAAATTGTCACAGAGCGAAATAGTGGCTACTAACCTGAACTATTGATCCTAAACAATGTCAAACTCAATGTGTTTCACCTCTTGAGCCTATACCTTGCATACAACGTTAATATTCTCGATGTAAATTTCACACTTAAGTAGTAGAATTTGTAATACATTCTTTATGCCCAATTGCCGGTACTTTGAAAAGCACAAATACGTAAGTGATTATTTTTTGTCATTTTTGAGAGCTATACGTAAAACTTGCTTCAGACCATCGTTTTACCAGTGTGCCAGTTTGTGGGATTTATCCCAGTTAAAAATTTTATAGAAGTATGTTTTAAACAGTGTAATGATTGTTGTGGCATATTATACGACAAATTTAATATTTCTTTTTGTAATAGATTTTAATGATATACTTAAACGTTTTCCCGTGTTAGTTTGGCAACTAAATGCCAATCTTAGTAAACGGTTTTCTTTTGCATTCTTGAAGAAAGTTTTTTGGTTTATTGTCAAAATCGTATTTCTAACGTTTTTTACCCTTCAACCCTTGTTATATTTATATATAATACATCATATTTTCGACCGATGTATAAATATATATATATATATAGGAAAAACTCTTGCTCTCAACTGATAAATAACGATGTTACGAAACATAAATTTTCAAAATGTCTCTGTCACGGGGAAAGCCTAAAAATTGAGCTATTTTGGATGTTGTTTCTTGATGTTTATCTTTGTTTTCACCTTGGTTGTTTCTTGATGGTTTGCCTGATTATAATAACTTATTTTATTTATACATAATTGAACCTAGATAGAATATGCATCTTCAGAACAACACTGCAGCTTACGGAAATTTCTGAGAACAAGAACATAGAAAGAAAATATATATTTGTCTTAAAATTCATATGTAAATAATTAAATAAATTACGGTTAATAGATATTAAAAGATACCAATTTGTTTAAAGAAGAGACGAAGTATGGTCGACAGTCTCCACCAGAGCAAAACTTATAAAAACAAATCCTCAAATCTCCAAACAAATCTCTAAACAAGAACATTTTTTCTACGTCTACAAAATTCCAAAGGTTCCGTTCCGTTTGGACGCGAACATAAATAAAGCGTGACATATTCGAATTAAAGGCAGGCGAAACAATTTATTTCATCCTTGGGAATATCCTTTTGGAGTATCCTCAGGACGTCTCGGCATCCCGCCGCGCCTCTCGTACTACAATCTCATCTACATTCCACACTCTGTCTCTTGTTTCAGGTTGCAATAGGACCTACTATGGAGAAGTGGGTAAAACCTACGACCTGGAATTACACCGTCCCAAGGAAGATAAAATACCTTTTATCTGCCATCTTACGTTCAACGCGGGCGGCGGGGATTTCGGCGACTTAATTCAGGTAAGTTTCACAAAGTTAGTTAAATAGAAATTATAATAGGAAAGCTAAATTGAATCTAAATGAATTCTGTTGTTGCTATAACTGAAAAAATAAAATGATATACACAAGAATAGTAACCCCTTAAGTCGAACTTAGTTAACGCTGTATATAAATTAAATTTGAATTCAACCGACCGCGTAATAAACATGAAAACGGATTGAAATTAACAGCGGGCGTTCGTGCAGAATTTGACAAATTTAAGCGCAACTGCTGTGCCCTAGGAATATGTCAAGCAATTCGACCGACTTTTTAGCAACAGCTGTGCCGACAAGAGACCCCAACTTGTGTATTAAATTTCCCATTTAAATTGAATAAACCCGACAGCTTAAATCTGACAAACGAGTTGGCGGTTCCTCGCTGTGTTATTCAAATGTAGCTCTACTTTGTTACGTTTAACAAATTAATACTGAACAGTTAAATAGTAGACGAGTTTTTATATTTCAAAAAATTATGAGGCATATTTTATTTGTAATAAATGGAAATGTGTCATAACCTTCAGGAAAAAAATGTATGAAAGCAATTTGAATTGTTGTTGCCAAAAATTGTTATCGATAATAAAATACTCATAAGTATTTTATATATAGATTTTTCGAATGGAATGCAAATAAGATAATTCCAGTCTCAAGTTTCCCATTATGTAATGTTTTACAATTTTGGAAACGTACAAATTTATACCACCTGAACTCGTTGTACTAGAAACTTCAAACACGTCTGATAGTATACTTTGTACTTTTACCAGAAATTAAAAGAGAGAGGTTAATAATATGGTGACATACAGGCGGGATGTAAATTTAATTTATTAACCTATAAATATTAATTTGACAAATTAGGTCGTTAAACATTTTTATTTAAAAGAGTCTGTTCACAAGTGTTTTTGATCTATCGACAATAGTTCTGTAAGTTATATTATACTGTCGCTTACATCGAAAACGCTTCATTCGAGACAAAGAAATCTATCGAAAATGCTTAGACATATACATATTTGGTAATTCTCTATGTTTTTATAATAGTAATAAATACGTCAGTCATGAGTGTGTTTTTTGAACACTCCTCTTAGCGCTTATAATAGGGTGTTCCTTATTTTTAAAATACCGTTTCTTTTGTTCAGAACACTTTTTTCTTCTTTATCCCTATCCCTACTATATACTAAAAGTCTAACACAGTCCGCGCAAGAAGTTTACGAAAATCGGCGAATCGGGGGAAGGGTCTGCTCCTCGGAGAAGCGAAAATCGGCGCCGCAGGCGCCGATTTTCCGCCTAAAATTGAATTGTACAGCGCTTAGGCTTTCGATTTCGTCCAATTTCCGGCCAGTTCTCGTTATTTTTTAACTCGATTAGGCTAAATTTATGGATTATGCTTTAGGAGTGTACAGGTCAGCGCGTCGCCATGGCAACCGATTGTGGTTGCTAGGCAACGGCCGCGCGCTTCGCGACGCGGTCACCAGACGGCGGCACTTCATCATGTCGCGGTTGGCATTACGCTACGAAGCAATAGATGGCGCCCCGTAACCGCTTCGAACGTACGAGATAATCACGTCGCGCGTGTAGCAGCATCCGGGCTTTTTGTTTACCTCTTAACGCTTCGGCGATCTACCTAGGTCGACCAGCAGGCCTATTAGGCCTGCACATTCTCCTAGTACCTATACTTAATTCCTATGAAACCGGCAGAAAGTTGGACACGAAACATTTTTATTATTAATTTCGTAGAAAATTGTATTCTTCATAAAAGTTTCTGAATTTACTTAAACCTGAAATGCAAATATTGGAATGTAAGTATTTGCTTGCATGTACCGGGTGTTACCAAAAGTATGAAAACACTGAGGATTAAAGTAGGTACCTTTACGATCAACACTAAGCAAAAATTTTATTTGACAAATGTATTCGAAACTACTAGAGGTCTTTAACTACGAAATTATAATCACTTTCTCCATTGCATACGCGGTGTGTTGCCAAAGAAATTAAAATGATATAAGAGTAAAGAAAGTACTTTCATCTTCAAAGCTATGCCAAAATATTATTTGAGAAAGTATTTCAAACTATTAATAATAATAATAATAATAATAATGATAGCCCTTTATTAATTCTTTCAAAGCAACGTAATATTTCAAAAGATATCAAAAATATTCATAACAAATAAGATTAATAAATATAATCCCAATTTGGGCAAAGGCCTTCCCCATAGTATTCCAATGTGTTCTTTGCTGTGCCTCCCTACTATATTGTATGCCTGCATTTAATGTAATTTCGTCCCTCCATCTTTTTCTTTGTCGCCATCTTCTCCTTTTCAGTTTATTGGAGTCCATTCAGTAGTCTTGTATTAAGAAACTGACACCATACTGCCCTTTTACTGCTTCTGTGTGGCAGAAAATGATGCCTGATTTTCTTTCATTTATAGATTCGTAGTTGCTTCTTGTTTCTGCCATACCTAATATATCCTAGTTTATTTTGCTGAGGGCGACTTCTAGTTCTATTGCTCTTTCTTCTTCTCGGATAATTCTTACATTCAGGGAGCATGCGTAAAAGTTTTGTTGTAGTCTTTGTGTTGGGCTGTTTTTGTTTTGTGCCGGGTAAGTAGTGGGGGCGATTGGTCGTAATCTCTCACGGTGACCGGCCGGCTTGAGAGATGTGTTGAAGGAGTTATGTTTTTTGTTTTATTTCATTTGTTCATTGGTTTGTTGTGTTGGTTGTATATCTTCTATCATTATTCTGCCTTGTAGTGCGGTATTCAGTTTTTTGTTAATTTTGCTTTGTGTGATGATTGTCTCGGTTTCCAGTTGTTTGTCTATTTTCATTGCCAGGGTCTGCTTATTGGTTTCGACACTAATGTTCTGTAGTTGCTACGTGGTTGAAGTAGAGGCTTTATCATTTTTTGCTTCCGTACCGGTCGGTGCAGGTTGTTTCATTTTCGTATTTAGAAGGTAGTTTTTGATGAATTCTTCGGGTGCTGGTTTACGTTGCTGGGATTGCGAGTAAGATCTTGATCTTCCTTGTATTTCTTTCGACTTCTTTGTTGTTACATCAACAGCATGACAGAAATCAGTTTCTTTCTCTCTTCTATGATTTCTTTGGGTATGTCTTCCGTCAGATATGCTTTAGTGTCCTTCAGATTTTTTCTATTCCCCAGCACTTGCCATACTTTCCTGGTAGCTAGGAATTTCACTAGTATTGGTCTTATTTTGTTTTCCGTTTTTTACCTATTCTTGGTATTCTATCTATTTCTGTTATGTCCGTTTTGACTTTTACTTTGCTGTTTAGAAATTCCAAGCACACCTCTTCCAATTCGGACCAAGTGCCTCTTCTGTCTCCGTAACGCCCTGTATTAGAATATTTTTTGCCCGGTTGGATCGATCACGCTGCTCCCATTTTTTCTCGTGTTCTGCAATTTGGTTAGCATTTTTTTCGATTTTTGTATTTACTTGTTTGTTGTGATCGCTCATTTCTCTTTTTAAATTTTCGATTTTGGTTGTCATGTTCAGATCCAAGTTTTTTTATATATAAATATGCAATTTTATATCTACAATTTAGGAGAAACACAGGGACACAATTCTTCTGCACCCAACGGCCTTTCTGGGTGACTTATCACTTTATCAGCCAAATAAGAGGGCCACGGTTAAGGTAGTGGGTAAGGGGACAAAACATAGGTAAATACTTGTAGACAGCCCGTCTAGTCGGGCGGACGTTGACCGGTCTGAGTCCACGAGAAACCACTTCGACAAAAGCAAAAAACACTGAATCGCGCCTGACACGTTGGAGATTTTCGCGAATTGCCGGGAAACTGGCCAATATATTTTTTTTAAATACCTGGTTCACAACGCTCGTACTTAGTTCTCGCTGCTGTGCAAATTTCACATTTCTGCTTCCACAAAATCCCTCACAAAATATTAACATTCTATTATTTCAAACTCTTAGAAGGCATTACATATGAAATTATAGTCACCTTCGACATTCCATATACCTGGTGTTCATGCAACGGCGAAGTAGATTATAATTTCGTATTTAATACCTTCTAATATTTCAAATAACATTTTTTCATAGCTTTTAAAATAAGGGTACTTTACTCTTAAGAGTTTTTCATAGTTTTAGTTAACACCCTGTACATGTAAGCAGATGTTAGGTTTAAGATAATTCAGAACCTTTTATGAAGAATAAAATTTACTGAAATATTTATAATAAAACTGTTTAACATTTGTGCCAAAGTTATCGCCGGACACGGTATATAAGGCAAACAAAATTATGCATAGAAAATGGTTACGTTAAATACATTGTTAACTTGTGATAAAATAATTAAGTTCTATTTTTGTTATTTAATTTTTTTGTTCCTTCTCTAGTTGTTCTTTTAACTGGTAGATTGTGTATTAAATATTTAACAATAAATATTCATTTTTGTTTAAATAGTTATGTATTATTATTATTGCTTTACTATTAAAATATGTCTGTAATGGTTACTATTGATTTTATTACTTAGTGAAAAAAATTAAAAATAAAACAAATAAAGAAACTCTAAATATTTGAGAACATCTACCTAAGATAAACATATTGCTTATTTTTCAAAATAAAAGTAGGTGCATCGACAGATGTGAGCATAATTCTGTATTTAATACATTCTTAAATTTCTAAATACGTTTATCACTTGACAAAATATAGGAACTTTTATGTCATTTTCATATTTTGGTACATGCAACAACGAAGGTAATGACAATTTCATTTTTATATAAAAATTTTTAAAATATTGACAAATTTAGTAATAAGTAATAATTATTTGTTTTTATTTAGTTGATAATTGTGGCATGTGAAGTTTTTGTAGTAAAACAAAATATTGGTTTGTATTGACGATCTTTAATTTCATAGGAATTAATTATGGATATAAAGGAACAAGTTCAGAGGGTCCAACATTTTATAAATGCGAAAGACCCTAACCTAGGCGGTGTTTTTGTAAACCACTCCACATTTGTGTACATCCCCTGATCGTATAATATACCACCTTTAAAATTTTTCGTTTTGGTTTCAGCTAACGTTTGACAGTTTTACCCTGGGCCGTTTCGTTTCGTTCACAACGGACGGCTGCCCTGACGGTGCCTTACAAATATCGGAATCGAACAGGCCCCAGGTGGGCGGGTCCTGGTGCGGTACCTCCTGGGGGCCATCGATATACTACAGCGAGACGAACAGCGTCTCCATCTACGTCAGTCTCTTTCGCCTGTCGAAGGACCAGAGCGGATACAACTTCGACTTCCGAATGGAATACAAATTCATGAAGAAGAAAGCGGCTACGGTCCGATACGGAGCAGGTAACACGTCCCCCAGAAAAGAAAAACGTACTGAAAATCCTGAAAGCACTCGCTAGATTTATAGCGGCACACCACGCACATTCAAGAGACCCTCTCAGCATCCAGTATATGCTTCGACGTGTAATTTATCGGTAGAGTAACGTTACAAAAGGATTTCGTGGTGTACTCCTTGTAGGGGTTTGAAACAGTTGAAGTACTTAGAGTTTTGGTATCATCATACAAGTATTTAACTCCACTGCGTTTAAACTTAAGCGTCTGATAATTGCTAGAACGGTTGACAATCCAACGATACTCGTACATGGAAAACTTACCATGTATGAGTATTGTGAAGAATTATTCAAACGACAAATGCTTTTTAGTTCTATTGAAAAAATAAATAAAAAATCTTAAATTTGCTTGGCTGTGGAGATACGCTAGAATGTTACTAAGAAATCAACTGTAAGGTCAATTGAATTACATAAATTAAAAAATAAATGTTTTTACAAGCAACTGTTCACATTTCTAACTACGCCAACTGTCTCGGTCGTTTATTAGACTTCACGCGGCAATAGAACACCTAAAACGTGCCACGTGATTTTTTTGTTTTAATTTATAAAAACAAACTCTTTAATTTGATGAAACTTGGAAATTGCTTGAAATGTGCTTTTTCAGATTAGGAAACTCCTTATTTTCTAAAACAAACATTTTTCAAGCGGCACCCTTTCCAAATGTTATATGACCAGAGAGCCAGAATTCTTATTGACAGAATCATAAAGTCGCAAAACCTTTTGAGTGTTACTTTAAAAATACTACTACACTTCAATTGGTTTAAATGTTTCATGCCCTGTATTTAGTAACAATTCAAAAAATATATATTCTTGGAAACGAGGACTGGGTGCAGATTGAGACGTAGTAGAATCTTGATAACTTCTTTTATTAAAACTAAAAATGTTGGCACCACATACTGTGAGACGGTAATAATATAAGTGTAGAGTATGATCAGGCCTGATATTTTTCTTATGTGTGTGAAACAAAATCTGGCACCTTTCGGAAAAAATTCAGTTGCCAATCCACCGGTTTTGTGGCACGATTAAAATACTCACCTTGGTATCGATCGGCTGTAAAATATAATTGTAAATTTTATAATTTGCATGTAGAATTTAAATACTACAAGGCAATATCATAAAAGTAGATTTTCTTAATCAACATGAGATGTCACAAAATAACGTAAAACCCCCTTAAAAAATTCAGTAAATTTGTATGAGTTTTTATTCCATGGGGTAGTTTTAATTTCGGAGTTTTGCTGTTTACAAAAAGCAATATATAGGCGGCAATAGCTTAGTCGGGAGAGCATTGTGCTAACTACGCAAAGGTCCCTGGTTCAGATCCAGGGTGTGGCTATAATTTTTAATTTATTTAAATATACACCCCACCTGTTATTGTAACCATATTATATACTTATGTTCTTTTATTAAAGTTTAATTTATCGCTTCTTCAGGAACTAGAAAACCACAGTAACAAATTACATACAAATAATTCCTGGACAGATGTTATTACATATAACAATGGTTTAAATACATAAATATAACATCTATCTCCATATGGAGACAGGTTATGCAAAAATCCAGCGGCACCCTTACGGCCTTTTCACACCGGACACGGCGTCCGTGCGAACCGTACACGGACAAAATCGCACGGACGCCGTGTCCCGCGTGAAAAGGCCGTTATGAGTACATGTTCACAGAACAGCTAAAAAGCACGGCAGTGGGTTTTATTCACATTATCAGTTAATAAGGGAAACTTACAATAAACAGCAGCGTAGACCTTGACCTACAAAAATCAAAACAAACGGAGCCCCACTGTCAGACAGGACAAACTCGAGCGAAAGCAATCGCAGTTAGTACCAACCTGACAGGCAATAACCAAGAACGAAAGAACAAACCACGAGAAACAAAATTTCCAACCTTAACACTCACTCAAGGCCAAAGATTGATTGATTGATTGATTGTCTATCATGTTCATGCTTAATAAGTGGGCGTAAGGTGTGCTGAGGTCCTCATTGTCAGATCTTAAGTTAGTAATTTTTTTTGTACTTTGCATGCCAATAATTTAGAAAGAAATCTCTCCCCCAAATTTGTTGAGATATGTTGAGATATGAGTGCGTCAGAACCTTCACCCAGTCCTCGTTACCAAGAAGATATGCTTTCAATTGATAAAAAAGTTCGTATAATATTTCAGAAAGAAATAAAAATATATCATATCAAAAAATATAGTACGTTTATCGTATCGTCATCAGAAACAAGCAAATGAGCTATTAAGACAAGATTTGAAACACCCCAGAAAGAAGTTAATAAAAAGGGTAGATAAGAAGTTAACAAACGAATAAGTGACATGCCTTTTTTATAGAATCTGTCTCTTAAAACTGAAATTCTGAATTGACTTTAAGCATTTTTTAGAGTTCAACAAAATTTCATGTATTTAAGTAACTTCCAGTAGGTTTCCTGAAATCATTTTGAAAATGTGTGTAATAATGTCTAATAACAATACAATAATGCACTGTAATCAATGTGAACTGTTTTTTTTTTTAATTAATTACTGACAGGAATATATTTTTTTATGAAAATGCATACAAGAATACTAACAGGTAGACCAGACCATAAGCAAGGACTTTGACTTTGTCAAAGTGAAGAAAATTGTTCAACTTCAGTTGCTTTTCATTTTGACGTTTTAGATAACTGAGCGGTTTTGAAAGTTTTGAAATAAATTATATGTTAAATTAATTAAATCTGCAATCATAAGTTTATTTATTATTTTTTTATTGCGTTAAAATGAGTACATAGGTACATTTTTGGTAGCTAATAAAAGAAACAGTTTTTTTTTAATATTTTTGTTTATTGTAAAAGGTGAATATTTTCCTGATCATAAAATGTTGCGCCGCGAATTTATTGTTGTATAACATAATAACTTTATAACTGCACCCTGCACAACAAGTTGCACCCAATAACTGTAGTAGTAAATTGAACCTTCAGAATCACATTACGAGAGTTCCTAAGACAGTAACACTTGATACTATGTTCTCATTTGATAAGTTTTAACACACTACACATATTACCTTCCTTGCAACTAAACTTCATATCAAGCAATATACCGAATCACCCAATATATTTCGTGATTCGGTGATATATATCAATTCCACACTAAATCACGAAGACTGAACTATCCAATAAACTTCCATTCTCAGGCACTCCTTACGTTTACGTCAACACGACAGTAGCAACACCGCCGACGAACGCCATCGATGACAACGACGACAACGACGACGACGACGAGGAGGAGGAATTCTACCTAGGCGACTTAATAACCGGGACGTACTGCTCCCGCATATTCAGCGATTGTGATAGGAAACGCTGCCGCCTTCAGTCCCCAAACTTTCCGGGGGTCTACCCAAGAAACCTGACGTGTTATTACGCGATACGTCAGCACGAGCTGCTACCGGGCAAGCACGCCTTAATAACCGTCAAGCAGCCCAAGGGGCAGCTGATCTCCATACGGAGTCAGTCCGCGCTGTACGGTACGGCCAGCACGAGAGAATTGAAGGTGTGGAACGACTGCGACGACGTCCAAGACTACGTGACGGTCTATGACGGGTACACGACGCGCGATCCCGTCATATTAAAGTTCTGCGGGAGCGGCGAAGCCGTCCCCGAGGCTGTTTCCAGCGGGCACGAGCTTCTGGTGGAATTTTCCACGTCGCCCTATGGGACCTTCTTGCATCCGACGCCGTTGCAGTCGCTGCACGGATTTCAGCTGGAGGTTGAGGTGAGTTTGAACTAATGACGAAGCTGTGAGTTGGAAAAAATACCGAGGTTATAATTTGTGATCAAATAGGTACATGTAGCTCGTAATGAAGAAAGGTAAAAGATTTTAGATTTAATCTTGACCTACATAATAACATTTCTAAAAATAACTAATAACTAAATTGGAAATAGTAATATTTGAACTTTAAGTTTTTTATATCGATATCAACCCAATATACAGGCTGTCCGGAAAGTAATGGGACCCAGCTTAACCGTATATTCTTGATGCCAAATAGGATCGATTAAACCAAAAATCCCATAGTAAAAAGTGGGAAGTTATTAAGAAGTTATAAGGTGTTAAAAATAGAAAATATATTTCTTGTTTTGCGTATATTTCAGAAAAGAAACGGCCGATCAAGCTGAAAAGTGGTACCCTTAGGGTTTTGGAGACGCCAAACATGATACGGGACATTTGCATATTGTAGAGGGAGCTGTCGGCAGCTTTTCTGGGGTAGTATTATTATGATATTTTTATTATTATTATGACTTTAGGCGGTATGAATAAAAATTATGATACGGACGTTAATTTCACATAAAAAATGTTTACCTATTTTATGGCGATACAATCCACCGTTTTCAAGAAAAACGCAATTAAACATTGTGTGTATTTGCTAAAAGCTATGTCATTATAAAAAATCTGATGTGGCCAGGCACATGACTTTATCATACTATATATAAAATTAATAGTTTAGCTGCATGAGATTCTATTTGATCGAGATCGGCCATGTCTGCATTAAAATTAAAGTAGTAGAACTAGACAGTCACATAGGCAGATATGGCGATTAAAGCTGCTTTCGGATATTGTACTCCGTTGACACCGGGCAAGAATACTAGATAATTACAAAGATTGCTTAATCCCTATCTTCCAATGTTAACAGCGCTATGACGTCACATGCGTTCATTGTCAAACTGTCGGAACACACGAAACAATGATCGGACGATTTCGCCGAGTCGGCGTACCGGGTTGCCTACCCAAATTTGTTTAAACTGTCACACTTGACACGTAAAAACGCGGGGATTTCAAATAGACCAACAGTGGCGCAATAATCAGTGTTGTGGTTATGTTTGTTTGAAACGTCAAAAGCAGACACACTTGACACGTAAAAGTGCGAGAATTTCAAACAGACCAATCAAAGCGCGATAATTCACTTTCTGATTGTCATTATCAGAAACGTCAAAAGCAGACCTTGAAAAAACACATTTGGCATTTGAAGCTTAATCAAAAAATCTGACAAATCCTGGCTACTAGTTTTCATGCAGTACGACCGATATCGATGAAATAGAATTTGCTCATGCAGCTAAACTATTGATTGTACAAAAAAAAGTCACAGTCATAAATTATTCAGAATTTCCTCATCTTTAATTTATTATTTAACTATTTCGACGAAATTCCGGAAATGGCGGCTTATTTGCAAAATCTTTCAAAAATGCTAAGACTAAACCTCCAGTTCCTTTGGACCCTATTCAACAGAAAACTTTTCAGCTCTAAGTTTGGTTAAGAAACTTCTAAATATGAAGTTTCGTCCCGATACCTTTAGTAGTTTCTCCGGAATCATCGCCACAAAAAACGGGTACTCACACACACACACACACACACACACACACACACACACACACACACACACACACACAGACATTTTTTTGTACCTTGGTCAAAAATGTTCAGGGGACCCAAAAAGACATATTTCCGCTAAAATCTCAAAAAAATTTTTTGGCACGATTACAATACTTTACATACTGCGTATGATAAAGTAAAAATGAAACTTAATTATCACTTATTCTTAATTTATGATTTTATAAGGTTTTCAAAATGTCCACCGTTTTGTTCAACACATCTTTCACAACGTTTTCCTAAGTTTTGTCGTACCTTAAAAAATGACTCAAAGTTATTTCTAATTTCATTTCCTGCGTCAATAATCCTTCTTTGCAAATCTTGCCTAGTATTACTGACTTGCCGGTATACAATAGATTTCATATAGCCCCATATAAAAAAATCTAATGGGTTGAGGTCTGGACTTCTCGGTGGCCAAGGATAATCACTTTCACGTCCAATCCAGCGGTGCTGAAAGTGTTTGTCTAAATAGTTTTGCACAGATAGCGGGAAATAAGTGGGACCACCATCGTGCATAAACCTTACACTCCTACGCAGGTTTAAAGGGATGTCTTCTAATAAGGTAGGTAGAACGTTGTCCAAAAACAATTAAATACGATGCACCATTTAATCGAGGAGGAAGTACGTAAAGCCAGATCAAATGATCTCTAACAACCCCGCACCATACTGAAAATTCATGTTGGAAATATTTATTTCTCGATAAATGGGGGCTTTCTACATTCCAGGAGTGAGAATTGCGTATGTTTAGGATACCACGTCGTGTAAAAGGTGCCTCGTCGGTGAACAACACACGGCCGAAAAATTTTGGGTCGCTATTTTGTTTCTTTCGTAACGATCGACAAAATTTCAATCTTTGTGGCAAATTATTTGGTAGCAACGCCTGCACATTAGTCTGGTGATATGGATAAAGCAGTTCTTTACGAATAATGTTATGCACGCTTGTCCGGGGTACTACAGTAGCTGCACATAATTTCCGTACATTTACTTCAGGATTTTCTTCTATTCGGAACCAAATATTGTCTTCCTCCTCAATGGTTCACGAAGTTGGTCGTCCTGCATGGCGCTTTACCCGAAAACTTCCATGTTCTTTCAGCCGTTGAAATAAATTTTGGAAAAGCTTTCTATTAGATTGGCGACGATTTTGCTACAACTCCCTGTATCTTCTCGCTGCTACTGGTCCTTTAAATTGCCCTTGAGCATAAACAGCAACCATATCGGTCATGTCCGAGTTTGACAAAAATTGTGCCGAGGCATATTTTGTTGTGATAAAATACCACACATATGTAATAACCTGTGAAATAATCAATTAAATACGGTATCGTTAAGCAAACTGACACAAATGCATTTACGTTTGATATTGTAACATGATAGAATAACATTGCATAAACTTCTGTTATTAAATACACAGCACGTTTAATTGCGTTTTTCTTCAAAATGGTGGATTTTATCGCCATAAAAGAGGTAAACATGTTTTATGAATAATTAACGTCCGTATCATAATTTTTATTCATACCGCCTAAAGTCATAATAATAATAAAAATATGATAATAATACTACCCCAGAAAAGCTGCCGACAGCTCCCTCTACAATACGCAAATGTCCTAATACTCTTATCATGTTTGGCGCTTCCAAAAGCCTAAGGGTACCACTTTTCAGCTTGATCGGCCGTTTCTTTTCTGAAATATACGCAAAACAAGAAATATATTTCCTATCTTTAACACCTTATAACTTCTTAAGGAATCACTTTTTACTATGGAATTTTTGGTTTAATCGGTCCTATTTGACATCAAGAATATACGGTTAAGCTGGGTCCCATTACTTTCCGGACACCCAGAGAATGCATTAGCATTTGTGAAAACTGGCATAAAATTGCGACATGGTTTTATACCCTCCTGGAAATTAGTACTAGGATTACGAGGTTGGAATTCCCTAAGGCCCGTTCCAACCAACTATCTGTTATCTGCTGTTAAGTTGCTAAGGGAATTAAGCTTACTTAGCAAGTAATTCCTCTCGGCTAGCGTCGGAAAAATATGCACTCCTAGTGAGGCTCAGGTGATCCGTCTAGCCGAGAGAAATCGTTGCTTAGTTTCAACTTAATTCCCTTGGTAATTAATAGAAACTCCTTTTCAAAATCTTGTGATGACTTTATTTACAATGTGCTGAAATTATGATTGAGTTTGGTAGAGATGTTTTCAACTAAGAAGAGCACCCCTATGCGCGGCGGGAAAAAATCAGTTGACCTTGATAGCTCCATATATGGAAATGCATTGGCGTCTCGCACCAAGAGGAGTGTAAAATAAAAAAGAACAGAAATACAGTTTACGGTAGATAGTTTTTAAGTTTAAACAAAAGGAAATTGTTATATTTGATGTGCAAATGGATCTAGTAACAATAGAATTATAATTTAAGTTATTTTCCGGATTAAGTTTGTGGTTAGAATTTCTTGACCAACAGTACAAAAATTTTGGTTGTGGTAGTTATATATAATTTTTCTTACCTGTATTCACTAATAAGGCACCTTACAACAATCAAAGACAATACCGACTGCGTGGGTTGTCACGTGGTAAATATACAACATAACCTCACTCACGAGAGACGTTCATGAGTGCATAATTTTATTATCATTATTATCATTATTCATTCGGATCACCTAAAAACGTTCAGAATTTTTTAATAATTTACTTTTTCGCTATTAATCATTGTAGACTTGTGAATTCCTGTCATCTAAGAACACATTTTAAGAATGCGTCCCAATCTCCCAAACTATCTACGCCACGGACTGCATGTGTATCCATTGCGCACCCTAGTATTATTGTCAATCAATCACAAAATTGATGCTTCCAGCTTCCAGAGTTCATCATTACCTCGTTAAAGGTTCAATCAAAATTAATAAGAAAAATGGGGAGTTACCATTAAAAAGTACTTATTATAATCAATTACCTAGTAACTTCGTTACAAGAACCCAAATTTCAATAAAATCAACGTAAATACGAATGTTTTCGCCCTAATCTGCCAAAGCACATCCAGACCCCTCGAGAAAACTCTGCAATACAGACGCTATGGCCGCGTACTAATGCAAAATTATGCAAAAATTACAGTTAAAAATCACGTCAATTCGGCCAATCGTGCTCGGCGCTCTTGTTTAACAACACAAACACGCTCGAACGGAAGGGATCGATGAAAATTCGTGACCGACTCGCACCATAATGAACACTGTTCAACAGTACCAAAGCACGCTTGTATTTTTGTTTTTTGCGGACCGTGGAGTATAAAGGAGCGTACCTATATGTTTGTTGTTTTCAGTTTAGAATTTTGTTATAATTATTTCGATGATGTATTTTTGGCTACGATTCTTGAGTTAATTTCAACTTACATTGTCGGCTTTCAATTGCGTATTAGTTTTCAATTAAGATTTTTTATTGCGTGTTCAATGAACACAATTAATCGATATTGTCCTATTTTTTACGTGCAACGTCTTTCCCTAAAGTAGGAGAGGATATTTGTGTGGATATTGAACGGGAATAATCAATATCTTCAAAACTATTAAGCTTAGCAAAACAAATGTCAAATGATATGTCATCACTCATCACCAAACACTATATTTTTTAATTTTTAAGAACATTCCCATGAAATTTCTAAACCAGGAATCTGATCCGCAAGTTTTATCATGTATTTGGTGACGTGGTAGATATTTTCTAACATTACGGAATTAAACAATATTACATTTAGACACTTTTAGTTTCTTGGTTTATCTGTGTAGAACAAAGAAAGCCGAAGGTTGTTTAATTTTTCTAATAATTAACATTCGATGTGTCAGTACCCTCTGAATGATCTTTTTCTCAATTATAGAAGAAAATTATATACGTTTATGCCAACCCACTGTACCTACCTAACTTCATTGAATACACGGAAGATACACTGCTCAAAAAAATTAGGGGAAGACTTTTTTCGGAACCTGTAACTTTTTAAATAATAGTTGTAGGCAAATCCAATTTAGTATGTTTTAACGCCATATATGTAACTAAAGAAAATTACAAAAACAATGTTACAACTGTTAGTTACTTCTAAGTTACACTTAAAAATGTAAATTAATAACGCAAAACAAAATGGAAAATATGTCAAGTATGCTTTGAATTCACGAGTTCATGAAAGCTTACTAAATATGACAAATGAACTCAGTTGTCAATTTTCGTTGATTAGAAACGTTATTAGAAGTAAGATGAGGCATCTTGGTGAACTGCAAGTTGCTCGTGCTGTCGCCCTTATTCAGCATGGCCACTCTATTCGACATGTTAGCAGGGACCTTCGAGTTTCTCCTTCTATTATTTAGCATTTATGGAATCGGTTTCGGGAGACTGGCCAATATGTTAGAAGAGCTGGAAATAGAAAAGCTACTCAAAATCACGACCGTCTTCTTGTCCTGTCCTCTCTACGTCAGCGTACTGCCACAGCACGAGACCTCCTAAACGACCTAAGACGAGGACGTGGAATAGAAATTTCTGATCAATCTGTTAGAGACAGATTAAAACAAGCGAATTTCTAAGCAAGAAGACCTGTCCGCGCACCACGCCTTACGGAGCATCACAAAGCAGCGCCAATGAGCTTTTCTCTGGATCACTGGATCACTTCGTCACTGGACGCCTGTACTGTTTACAGACGAGTCCAGATTTCGTTTAACTCGTTGCGACGGTCGAGTACATGTATATAGACGTCCTGGTGAACGCTAGGCAGCCGCTACTATACAGGAAGTGGATAGATTTGGTCGTGGATGTGATGGTTTGGGCTGGAATCAGTATAGACAACAGAATTGATCTTGTTGTGGTTAGTGGTTAGACTAAATCCCTTAAATTATATATAAAACATCTTGGAGGACCAAGTGGTGCCTGCTGCATATGGCGTCAGTCAAATTTCATCCTAATGCAGGACAATGCAAAGCCACATACCGTCGGCATCACCAGAAACTTTTTTTGAAGACCGTGGAATTCAGGGCATGGAATGACAGGCGTTCAGTCCTGACGTGAATCCTATTGAAGACGTGTGGGGATCAGCTTGACCGACGTGTTCGCAAACGTCCTAATCCACCACTAACCATACAGGAACTGACACAACCCCTGATTGAGGAATGGGAAAGCATACCCCAAGAATCTCTTCGCAGACTAGTGCGAACCATGCCACGCAGGTGTGAGGAAGTTATTCGTGCTTGAGGAGGGCATACACTGTATTAAACCTCATCAATCCACAGAAAACGCGACTGCCATCGATACTATGAGTGTCATTTCCATTTTGTTTTGCTTTATTAATGTACATTTTTAAGGGTAACTTAGGTTTCTTAGGAGTAACTAAGACTTGTAACATTGTTTTTCTGATTTTCTTTAGTTAAGTATATGCCGTCGAAGTATACCAAATTTGATTTGCCTAGAACTATTATTTAAAAAGTTACTGGATTTGAAAAATGTGTTCCCCTAATTTTTTTGAGCAGTGGGAAACATTTACAGCTGTATAATATTTAGGTGTCAATCACACTTTCAAATATAACATTAGAATTAACGCTGTTTATGCAAGCTGCAATATTTTTATTTTTTAAAAGGTTTTCTTATGTTACTCTTAAGTTACAAGTTAAATAAAAAATGGTTCAGACAAAATTTATTTTAAAGCAACTATTTATCGGAATGGTCAATCAATACATAAACCATGGCAAGAAACACTTTCTAACCGATTTTGTTGATTATTGGTTTATTTTATGATTTATGATTGTTTAAATTTAATAGTAATGTAAGTGTGTACGAAAAAATCAACATATTTTTTCTAATCGTGCAACAAACCACATTTTGCATAAAGCAAAATTTAATCCAGCTTTATTTCTAACTCTGCGACCGCAAAATTCATTTACTACCACCACATCTCAAATTCATGAAACTCCGAACTACTTCCACACAAAACAATCCATTCCCAGCCAACTATAAACCCCGAGCAACCCTTATAACCTCCGACTCATCAACACGAATCCTTAATTCCAGGTGAAATTCGTCGATCAGCAGGCGCCCGTATTCGTGACATCGAAGCGTAACTGCGAATTTTGGATACGCGGTACGACTAGGGGCGTGCTGGAGACCCCTTTACACTCGCTGCCCGCGAACACCACATGCCTTTATCACATGCAGGGTATCGACACAGCGGTATCTCCCTCGCCGATACCCTTCCGCACCCTGCAGCCGAGATACCCGGATGGTTACTGGCGCCAATCGGCGATAGTATACCCGCCGCCCAGGTACCGCGTCTGGCTCTCCGTTATCAAATTCCACGTGAGCGCTCCGATAGACGCGCAAAAGCCCGACCAGGAGATCTGCCGGAGTTACCTGAACGTTTGGGACGGACAATTGTGGTCGCCGACCAACTGCAATGGACTCTTCTGGTAATAATGTTTTTTCGTTAGCCTCTTTGTTGGGATTATGGGGTTAAAGCAGCTTTGTGGAAGTTAATTTGAACTGTGTTTTATTTGCGGAGAATCGGGGTTTTCCAGTATTACAGGATGCTTTGTTCTATTTTCTTACTATTGGATACAGTTGAAGTTAGTAATAGGTTTTTTTCTGCCCTAGTTTTCCAACTTTTGGGTGGAAGCACTGAATAACAAAATCATACCGTGTTAGTTTTTATTGGAAACTCGGCGACTTTTCACTCGGATAGATTGTTTGTCATAGCTACGACAATCTTTGTAGGCTATCTTACATCGAGAGAGAACTTAGTGACTAAGCAAATTGCATGGAAGTTCAAAATAAAGATCTTATAAAATATATTCCGGCGCATCCGCTATTTTGTATAAAACTACTCATTTAGATATACAGGACGACTCACGGAACTGGAACAAGTTTCTCATATTCTAGTATTTCAGGAACTTGAAACTTTGGAACTAGAATTTACTTGATCTGTGCTCTTTCCCTATACCTAAATATCACCATTTTTGAATTTTTTTGATTTTACTTTTTTTTGGCGATTTTCGCGGTTACGTTTAAAATTTAATATCTTGGTTATTAATTATTGAAACTAGATGATTCATTATTGGTGGTCCATAACTAGAAACATAACCAAATAAGACGATGTTTAGCTCATCATGATTTCTAATACAGGGTGTTAAAAATTTACAACACAATAGTTGAATTTTCTTTTTTCTGTAACTTGCTGTTTTGATTTAAGTTGGAGATAAACTATTTACAGACTGAAAGAAGCGTTATTCTCGTATACTTAAGCGTTATATTTTTATACTTTTATGTCATTTTTGGCACATTAGCAGTGCTCGGGATTTATCGTGTACGCCCGATGGTGGTACAGCGAAGAGTTTTAAAATGTTTGGAGCAGAACGGGCAGCATTTCGAACAAAAAAGTTTTAATTTAAATTAGATATACCAAATATACTATTTTAATTTTAACGAACCTTTTCAATATTTTTCTGTTTTCCTGCTGTTCCAAATTTGCTACATTCTCTATAATATATCAAAAACGATTAAAGATAGATATAGGGAACCCGAATATTAATTGATAAGGAATAAGATTTCCTATCGAATGGCGTATCGGTATACATGGTGTTCCATTTGAAAAAAGTTCGTTTTATATGTTTGAAAATTCAATTATTGTGTGGTAAATTTTGAACAGCCTGTATAAGATATCATGATGAACAAAACATAGTCTTATTTGGTTATGTTTCTAGTTTTGGACCACCAATCATGAATCTTCTAGTTTGAATAATACCCGAGATATTCAATTTTAAGTGTAACCGCGAAAATCACCAAAAATTAGTAAAATCAAAAAAGAACTCCAAAATGGTGTTATTTAGTTAGGTATAGGGAAACCTTATCAAAAATGATGTAGTTTGATACCAACTTGCGGTTACCGGACGTGACAGTTAACTTGAGAACATTATAGTTGAACAGCTCAAGTATCGAGTAAATTCCAATTCCAGAACTTCAAGTTTCCAGAAATAGTAGAACATGAGAAACTTCTAATGCACCTGTTCCGTGAGACAACCTGTTGCTTAAGATATAAACAAGCTTCTCAATAATAAAAATTGTAAAATATTAAATTAATAAACATTAATATTTATATCTAGACTCAGGAGGAGGTGCGGATTACCTCCTCCCTTAGAAAAATCCAATAAACATATATCCGAATTCTTTTTAAATGGATAAACCCTATATTTCAGTAGATTTTTGAATTTCCTGCAAAATTTTAGTGCTCATGCCATTGGACTAATCAATAAAATAATTTCTGATCCCAGAAAATATCCTCATTGATTTTTTTATTGTACACATGTTTAATTCCAATTTTTCGTATTAAATAGAAAATACACATGTAGGATGTTATGCATACAACTGAGTTTATGCTCCAAGTATTTACTCATGAGCATGAGTATAAAGTGCGGGATTGTCCAGTTTGTACAAATAAAATCGAATTATTTAGATAAGTACATGCTCATAATACAACGTATTAGGAGACCAGGTGCTCCTAATACGTTGAGCAGATGCTCCCAATATACGTTACTGGTTTTTGGGCATGATTTTAAAACAGGTGTTTCTTTCAGAATTTATAAAATGTATAACGTATAAACGGGACTTGGAGTATTGAATCATTAAAAAAGTCTCACAGAAAAGCTTTAATTGTACGCGCTTTCAGAAACAAAATAAACAAAAACTTGGCAATTATTTAGACAGGATTCGCATTCAGCACAGTAAATCTATTGAAAACGCCTAGTTACTTTCAATTCCAAAAATATCATAATTTTCAAGTTTCAAAGCTAAATATTTGTTCACATCTTATACCACATATCTCTTCACAAAACAACTGATTTGCAAGCCACTTTATATCTCTACCAGACATGCCATATAAAACTTTATAGTATCTGGCACAGGTGGTCGTTCTTTGTTTATAATATTTTATTGAATGAAAATTAAACATAAACTCTGCCATGACAGCTACGTCAGATATATGGAATATAAATGCCGGTAATTGAGGCATGAATTTATTTTAGTTGTACAAAATATGACTATGTACTTACGAAGAATATTTTTAGAAGTATTTGATTTCAGTGCGCATCTTCTCCAGATTTTTATTCTTATGACTTGGCGGATTTACTTTATTTATTTATACTTTATTTAAAATATTGAACATAAAGTACGTATTCATGTTTATTCCTATGACCCATTGTTTTGGATCATAACATACTTCTTTAACATATATTTCTTTAACATCTTGAGGATTTATGTGTTTGGCTGACAATATTGTTCAAGTTTTAAGTTGGATATATGATTTTCAATCGTAGAGTAGTAAAAAAGCCTAACCTAAAAATAATTCTAGCGAAGGCAGTTGTCAAATCACCTGTTATACTAACTGCCATACTGTTGTTAAATCTTAAAATGAATGCACTCATTTTGGATACACCCTGTATATTGCTAGAGTGAAGACTCCAAGTCGCGTCTAGATGGCACTGAATCGATCTTATCACATGATGTCAGGCTTACTTGCAAATTGTCGGTAGTGAGGTACTTTTCTATATTTACGAATGGTTAATATTAACCGAATTGGTCAAACTAGAAGTGCGAAAACACTCCCTTTGAAAAGTCCTTGCCAACAAAAAGTCACATTCATTTCAAACACGTTAATTTATTTAATGAAAGGAACCTTGTACTTCCACCTTTAAAATACATTTCTCAGCCAAAAATATCTTTTAATATTTGATAATATTAATAACGTATTAACTTTTTAACTTCTTAACATACACTACTAATTATTTATTCACTATTTCTTGCAATCGATAAAGTAGCTGTCTGCTGTTCGCAGTTCTATGGTTTTATGTTGCCACGTTCATAAAAATTCCAAAATGATTTCAAATTAATGTTTTTCAAAATTTAATTCAAGTCATGTCAATTTTCATATCAGTCCGCACTGATATATGCAAAGGTCTAACAAAATTTATTTAATTTCATGTGTAATATTATATTCCACAGTAAACCGAATAGAATGAAAAATAACGAACAAAATTGCATTACCGTCCGTAGCTTTACGCCGCCACTGTATTCAATTATTTCCTTCTATATGTCAAGCTTGTTTCAGCAGCACGAAAGATAAGACGAAAAGTGCCTCTAAAACGAGCATATCTACGTCCATAGGGAATAGGAACGTGACATTGCTAGCGAGATACTGCAAGGAGCACATACCGAGGACGTGCGATCATTCAATGCTAGCGAACGAGACCAGATTTCCTAGGCCTTGCTCGCTATCGGAAAGTTTTCTTTCCTCTGGGGACAGCATCACGCTGGAACTCCGTATGGCAGACGCTACCGCCCTCAGGTAAGAGTAACGCAAACTAACTACGCCACCCATTATCTTCCTCTTTCGCGCTGTATCTTTCAATTTCCTCTTTCATTTAACTTTTGCAGAGCTCTGAAAGTAGAATCGAAAACATGAATACTTTATTACTATGTTATCGCTGTTCAGAGCTGACTCAGGGCTCGGTTCACAGACAACGGTCCGCACTTCTAAATTTCAAATAAATGACATTAGAATTGTTGATTTGTTGCCTTAAAAACAATTTTAGCGTAATCTATGACAACTAATTTGCATTTTTGCACAATCTTCTCTGCGCTATGGGTATTTACTAATTTGACGATAGTGTAAGCCAATTTTACAATACCAATCTTACAGTCTCACGAGAAACATAAATTTTCTGGCCAACTTTAACAACAATTAATAATTCAAATTCTTTAGAGTCTTTTTCTTTTAGAGTCTACGAACATATGTAGGATAAGTAAGTACGTAGGCTTTCACTGCCAGAATCATTTAAAAAATAAATTACGTCGTAAATGCTGACGTTTCGCGAACCATGTTGCTCGCTTCTTCAAAGCTAACTGAATACTGAGTATTCAGTATGCACTGAGTGTTCACTAAGTATTCAGTATTCAGTTAGTTCTGAAGAAGCGAGGAACATGGTTCGCAAAACGTCGGCATTTACGAATCTTTACTCACAGCATAACCCGGAAGCAATTTATTTTCTAAATATCTCGAATAGTTTGATTGCAAAAATCTTTATAATGTTGTACTTTGGCATATAGCCAACAAGGTTGTAAATACTCTAAACATAAAATCAACGTAATGTTATAGTGAGTTTGAGATTTAATAAATATTTTTTTACAATGGTTATGAGATTGGAAGTCATTATGTCGCTTTGTGGCATTATTACTTTTAGATGTTATTAGTGGGTACTCACTTAGTAATAGAGAGAGAATGTTTAAATCTAAAAATACGGTGAAAAGAGTAACAAATTCAGAAATTCGTCAATTGTTTTCATTAGTTGGGTGGAAATTATCGAGAAAGTTTTCCCTGGATGGAGGAAAAAATGACAAAATAATGATATTTTTTTAGAATGTTTCCTATTGACGCAGTTACTTTTACTTTTCGCGGATTCCGCTTTCTTGCGCTAAAATTAGCGCTTTTTTTTAGAATTTCTTTGGCGAGACTATGCAATAAATCGATTTCAAATTACAAGTACAAGTATTTATTAGCTTTTCAAGTATTTACAAAAAAAAATCAAAAAATATAATGAAACACGCACACTATCCATCAGCTACCATGACGCTGCGCGAAGATCAGCGGTCACTGGTTGGCATGCTTGGGCTAATAGGTGATCTGAAATAAAATTTTCGAATAGCGGCCTACTCTGGACATAAGAAGTTATCGTTTGATGAACTAGACAATAAAAATATTTATATTTGAGGAAACTGTTTGAAACTCAAAATATCGATTTTTTACAATAAATTGACAATTTTTTTTCTATGAAAAAAAAAGTACAAAAAAGTTATTGCATTTCTGGTTCACCAAACAATAAAGGGATGTTTGCTGAACACCCGTTATAATTTGAAGACAATCGGTGAATTAGTTTTTGAAATATCATGCCAACCGTTCGCTAAAAAACTGTTTTGAGAAAACCACGCTCAAAGTTTTAAGTACAGCTTATAACGTGACATCGAATACTTACGTAGTTTTCTGCTAATCTGCTATACCAGGGCCATACATTATTCATTCCTACACTTCGTAGAAGCCTAGAGCGCACCTCTCGACGACCTCACCAGGGGCTGTTTGGCGGGCACATTTGCAGATATCTTCGTGTCAGTGCCAATAACGATTCCTAATGTTGTAGTTTTAAAGACTTCAGAAAAGCCTTTATTATAAATGCCTACTGCTTCATAAGCCGCAGTTTTGATGGGTTTTGAACCACGGTGAAGATGTTTTGGTGCGACGCTCCAGACAGTAGAATTGATGCTCTAGTTGTTGTTTTGAGTATCGCAACCCAAACACCGTTCTAGCAACTCTCTCCAGTCGTTGTAAATCGGCTTGATGGCATTTTCGACATTTTTATCAAGTGATAATTTGTGATTGAATTCATCCAGAGTTGTCTCGGCTTCAGTTTTTCGCCATTTGCACCAACTCTGTGATCCCACAGGGCAGTACATATGCTGGGGATATTCAATCATCGAGATCTTACGATAGAACGTGGCCAACACAACAACCAACCAACATTTACATGTCAACAGTCTGGATGTCTTCTGATTGCTAAACCATGGAAAGTTGTCAAGTTCTTTTCAATGTACAAGCCGTATCGGACCCAGCCCTCCACGCCACAGCCCCCTATTCTATATGATTCCCTATCGTGTGGGAAGTCCTACCCCTATCGACCCAAACTTACCCTCCCGTGGAGTATAAATTCGCACACGATTGGAAGTCATACGGTATAGAATTCCTCACTTCATGCAATTCCTAAGATCGTCAGAAATGTGTATGGTAGAATTAACCATTTTCAAGATCATGAATGGCAGTACGGTTGTGTGTATGTTCATCGATCCAATTGACATATTCCACGGTGCCAGATTTCGATTTCCAAAACTGACAGACCTGACAATAGTTTCGATTACTCGACAAGGTCAACCATTGTATATTTCCCAATAAGTATTGTGATTCCATGCAATGATCCCATACAATTGTGACTTCTCTACTTCCTTGTCCCATGCCCATGTCCCACAGAAATATCTGGAATTGGATTTCCGTGCTAGCATTCTTTGCTCTCTTTTCGTTTACTTTTCGAGCACTGGGATTCACCAAACTGAACTAGTTTTTTGCACTGTTTATAAATGCCGAGTTGAGCGATAACAGTGAAAACCGACAGGAAAGCGAAAATGTCATAACCATGATCTGGATAAAATATAAATAATTTCTTCGTCTTCCGCTGGCGACAATTTATTGGGAGACGTACTGGCGAATGTTTCACGAAAAACAATGTTCCCAGAAAAATTTGGTGTCTGTCGGCACGTGTAGGAGTATTTCTTGAGTGTTTCTTATCCATGGCAATTTACTACAGAATTTTGGAGAATAGTAAACGACACATTGGAAGATTATTCGGCTTGAAAAAATTTTAACACAAGCGGAAATATCCATCAAATAACCCAAACGCCGTCCGGTCGGATCGCCCTTTCGACCAATCCGCGCGATCCCCATTTTTGCCACCTTCACGCCGTTGGCTAATAGCCTATAACTCGGCTAATTTTGCGAATTATGCCTTGACACTTCGTACACACATCCTTAAGACCTTAAATAATAAACGATATAAAAATATCCATTTTTTCCACCAGAAAACCGGAATCCCCCCTTAATACATTTCAGTTTTCAACTCACTAGTTGGCTGTGGGGTTCAGTTTGAGAATCTAATTTAAATTCAAACATTTTATTCTAAAGGTAGACTATAATATAGAAAACAAAAATGACCTTACTTGCTATCTGTTTGCTGATATAAATTTAAAGACATACATTCACAAATGACAACAACAATTTCATATTCTATGTTTACTTTTGTCTGTTATATAGCGAGGAATATGTACCATAAAATCTGGATTCTTCAGTTTATCAGAAAAAATCGTAATGCAGTGGCGACGCGGAAAGTGTTGGGTTTCAATATTCTATGGTGTCCGCAAATTGTATTAGAACCTGGCACCATAGAAGCCACCCCTAACGTGCACGTCCGTATTTTACCGCAAATCGGTCAAGATTTCGTTATTTTACCTCCAGTAAATAATAATGTTTAATAAAAATTGGCATAGAAAAGTATTTACTACTTTATCTTGTAATCAGTGGTTCTCAAACTACGACCGCTCTAAAATAGGGGCACTTCTCTTGCTAATATGTGCCCAGTATCGAGGAAATAAGTTTATGAGTTCTGAAAAACAGTTGGGCAGATAGTTTTGTTGAATATTTAATACAAAGCTATAATTGTTGACGGAGTTATTGTAAATATAGAATTATTAACAAAAGGAAGTGTTGATATGGGAATACTCCTGTATAATGGAGCCTGGAAATGGCGGCTGCTGGCATATATGAGTTTAATAATACTGAAATAATAAAACTATTATATATCAGAATATACCTGTATTTGGCCGCTTCCTGTTCGGGGACCACTGCATTTAAGAAAAACTGGAATCCCTTTTGTAGCACTTGTAGAAGACTAAATCTTGGGCAAGAGCTAAAATTGCGAAATAAAAAGAATATATTCCTTTAGAAAAAACTTTTCCATCTGGGTCATAATATATGTAGTTTCCGAGAAAAAACATTAAAGAACCAATTACGGCGTATTTATCTTTATGATAATAATTTTCTAATATTAAGTATTCGTTTACGTTTTTGAGTTTGACCCGTAATAAGATGTACTTGTTTTAACATGTAGTGTTGCTTTGACTCAACATTTTGAAGAATATTTTGACCGAGGCGCTCAAAGTTGGTTTTTTTTTCATATACCTGAATTGCATTGAAAACATTCCGTTGTATTTATATAATCTTGATAGTAATATAAAATATGGTTTCTATATACTTAGAATGAGCACAAAAATACAAAAACAAATCATATTTCATAAAATGGTAAAATAAGCTAAAGCAAATATGTTTGGTTTTGTGTATTGAAATAAATCCGAAATGTTAGTGTTGAACTAATGGATAAAAATTAATACTTTATAATCGCATTAAATAAATACATACCTGCAACCTACATATTATGACTTGATGAGCGTAATATTTAAACTTTTTTGTTTTGTAGATTAAAATATGTAACAGTTGAACTAATAAACGCAAATTAATACTCTATAATCGCATTAAATAAAGTATACATACCTACGCATTCATATTTAATTTTAATCCAAAAGCTCGGATGTCGTAACATCCAACTGAATCCAATCAATATTATTTATCAAAATAAATGTTTTTATACCAATTTCGACATTCCATTATTTTTTACTTAATGTTATTACATTAATCGTAATCCTCAGTTTCCTTACCGAATTTTATAGATTCAACACAACATTAAGCATAAGAATGAATATTTTGTATATGTCGAAAGATATGGTGAATTAATGATTATATTGGTTATGTTGTTGTTTACACTCTTTGTTGTACAGAAGCCATGTCAATTTATTATTTTTTAATTTGCAAGTTTGAGCTTGAAACCTTATTCTAAGGAGATCTTAAGTTAATGAATATTTTGTATATGTCGAAAGATATGGTGAATTAATGATTATATTGGTTATGTTGTTGTTTACACTCTTTGTTGTACAGAAGCCATGTCAATTTATTATTTTTTAATTTGCAAGTTTGAGCTTGAAACCTTATTCTAAGGAGATCTTAAGTTTATAACGACTATGTACAATTTACTTTTCCCTACATCCGTATAGTGAACAGATATCGACAACACTATCAGATATAGTTGAATCATTTCCAGATGTATGTAACCTAAAGCTTTCGTGATTCCTGATCCCACCTGTAACACAATCACTTTATAACACAATATGCCCGCATTAGGGGAAAATTGATACCAGCTTGATCCCGTATCATGCGCATCATTTACCACATGTGTAATATCATACGCTCGCCGTTACATATTTCAGTTTTCCGACTAAATTTATTACATACATGTACTGTTGTACTGTTCGATTGGTAACGTGATACTTGCGTCGTTGTATAGTTTTCGCCGGATATTAAACCGATCGGTTGTTTGAGTTTGGGATTAATCAACCATATAATTAACATCTCTATTGCAGTTACATTCAAATATAATTGTTTGTACATTGTAAATATTATGGTTGGATCGTTGTGAGCACCGGAAATTATAAATGCAAAGTGAACGAAGCGCCCATAAAGTGCTTCTACTGACATTAGACGTTGTCCCCTTGATGAGGTGTATTGAAGCGAAGGGAGATTAAACTATCCTCTTGACGACGTTAAATTTTTATTTAAGATTTTATGACGCTATTAAATTCAGGTCTTACAATGTTATGGTAGAGCACGTATTTTGCTCGTGTATGAATTATAATCTAGTTTTCCAGTACCTTTTAATCAATCAACGAAAATTGGAAAACAATTTCGGGTTGATAAAATAGCTCCATAAAAAAATCTAAAAAATAAGTTTTCTGACAAGCAACATTTAGCATCCGATTTTTTGCGATGGACCATAATATTATCGTCAGTGTTCTGTATTAACATTTAATAAAAAGCAGATCTTTATGCCAAACAAGCAGATATTTATAAATAATTTTCTCGGGCGGCATCTTCATCGCAATCTGACGGTCATATGAATTTTTTCTGGTTTTGTAATTTCATTGTTATTTAAACTCTAACTTAAACTATTTATGTAGTAAAATATAGTTGTGAAGCAGATCCCTACTTTTTAATTGTGTACATTTCCAGAACTGTACATTTTCAAACACTACAGTATAAGTAAAAAAGTAAGCATTTGTGTGCGTGGATGTGAAAAGGGACCAGTTGACCGTTTCTAGTTACGCAGATAATCGCAAATAAAGTTAAACTGGTTCAAAATACACATTTTTGTGTTATTAGCTAATTACTCTCCTTATTGTGTTTTTTATCGGATGTGTTCGTCTGAAATCCGTCTGCGGTTGGAAAAGCATGAAAAAATGCGTTTTTATTGCGAACGAAAAAGGGACCAGTTGTCGATATCACGCTACGCTCTAGCGCATTACGGTGTTGCCGCATACAGTGGCAGAAACAAATGTCCGTATGATAGCGTTTATAAACTTGTTTGTATAAAATATAATTAGAAAGTTACATAATATTCCGGGACAATTACTACGCTTATATTAACTTCCCTTTTTGTTTGTTTGTCTGTTTGTTATGTGCAAATCTTGTAATCGATATTATTTCTACTTCCCAGTGTCCAATCAAGTTAAAATTTTGCATGTGGACAGATTTCCGATGACAATACTAGAAGCAATAATTTTTTCAAAAATATGGAAACTTTTACAAAATTTGAAAAAAATTTCAAAATGTGGAAAATTTGACCAAATGAGTTGAAATTTTGCCTGTGGACGGATTTCCGGTGACAATGACATGAAGCAATAAAAGAATTTGGAAAATTTTCTAAAATTTTGAAAAAAATTTTGAATTTGTATAAGTCTTGTAATCGATATTATTTCTACTTCCCAGTGTCCAACCAAGTTAAAAATTTGCTTGTGGACAGATTTCCAGTGACAATACAAGAATCAATAAAAAAAATATGGAAACTTGTCCAAAATTTGAAAGGAAATTCAAAATTTGGAAAATTTAACCAATTGAGTTGAAATTTTGCCTGTGGTCGGATTTCCGGTGACAATGACATGAAGCAATAAAAAAAATTGGGAAATTTTCTTACATTTTGAAAAAAATTTTGAATTTGGAAAATATGTCCAATCGAGTTGAAATTTTGTATGTGGACAGATTTCCGGCGACAATGCTCGAAAAAAATAAAATGAGTAAAAAAATTTGTGAAAATTTGTGTAGTTTTTAGGAAATGCACTTTTTATATAAATTTATTATGATTGTATTTCCATGTTTTGTGTCCCTAGTTATGTTTATTTCTTATCATTAAACGTTTAAAATAATTTGATACTATCTGATTTATTTGAACTCGCAAATTTGGATTTTTAACTGACATAAGTGTTGAAATCAGACAGCTGCAAAATTATGTAACAGGAAATAGGATGAAAAATGTTGCAAATTCACGTTAATTTATTATGGTTACCAGATTGCACTCGGTGCCATTTTAAATTATAAACATCTAACATCAGATATTTGTTTTCTTCTGAATCCGACAGTTAATTGTTAATTGAATTTTATACATCTGACAACAGATTTGAAATCCGTAACCTTCATAATTTAATTTTTGTATAAATTCGACACTTACTTACATCTTTGGTATATTAGATCCGCCATTTTGAATTCTAAAAATCTAAAAATAAATAAGATTTGGAATCAGAGGACCCCATAAACCCCTTACGAGAATGCTTAAGTCTTCTTAAGACTCGAGAGATGAAGCTAGGTATCTTAACACTATACATATTGTAGGCCCAGGCCAATGGCGCTATAGATTAAAAAACCTATAAAACCCAAACGGAATAATGAAATAATAAATTCTACTAAAAATCTTGAAACTAATATCGAAATTGTTCCGAAAATGTTGGAGTCAGCGTAACTTCCAAATATGCGGGAAGTTATTAACATTTAAACTTTGCAAAAGTTTGAAGTGTCATAGCGCAAAAGGTTAATTTTTGCACCAGCAACTTAAATATTTTTTTTTCAATTTCTCTTTATGGCAATCGGCTTAAAATGTTGGAGTACCTTTGCCATAACTTATTCTATCTAAAAACACTCATAACTCAATTTCGGTCAACTGGTCCCTTTTCATATCCAGGCACACATTTGCCAACTATCAACCCCTAAAATAAGGTGACCAACCGCCCTCTTTTAGGGAGGACAGTCCTCCTTTTTGGGGGCCTGTCCTCCTTTTTATTATTACCCTCCTAATGTTCTCCTTTTTTGTAGAATGTCCTCCTTGTCCTCCTTTTGCCGGCTTATGTGTTCTGTCATACAATTCAAATTGTAAATATGTATTTACATCTTTACAAGTGCAGATACTGCCGTTGCCGATCCATTCTCATCTCTTTTGATCGTACACATAGAGCACACCTCTATTCACTATTCACCGTTTTTAAAAACTACTGTGAGGAAATATTAAAAAAGGATTTAGAAAAAGTGTCTGTTGTATCCATTCTGTCGGATGCATCTAATCACAAGGAAATTAAACTCTATCCAGTAATGTTAGATATTTTGACTGAAATACTAGAATTAAAGTAAACATATTAAATTTAGAAGCGATAGATGGTGAAACATCTGATATGCTAGCAAGTCGTGTCTTTAAAGTTGTATGCGAACATAATTTAAAAGAGAAAATTGTGGCTTTATCAGCAGACAGCACGAATACCAACTTTGGTGGTTGTAAGAGGCGAGGTAAAAATAATGTGCATACTAAATTGAAAACATTGACGAAGAAGAACATTTTAGGCATTGGCTGTAATGCCCATATTTTACCAAACGCCATCAATACAGCCTCTTCCTGTATGCTCATTGATGTAGAAGTTATCATAACTCAAATATATTTGTATTTCAGTCGGTTTACGGTTAGGGTTGGGTTTGGTTGGGTTGGGTGCCTTTAATTTGCACCCCTCTACTTCCGGTCGGTCACCATGCCGAAGTATCCTCCTTTTCAACAAAATAATAACGGTCACCTTACCTAGAAGAACAACATTTCCTCTCGCACGTAGGGGCAAAGTAGTTTAAAAGCTGGAAGAAAATCAAAATAATTATGTAATGTATGCGCAAAAACACCAAAAATTGTAGGAAAAACGTGTTTTTGGAATCTTAGATTCCAAATCTAGTGTCAATTTCTCAAAACTGACTGGCGGATCCAATATGGTGTGTACTGTGTCTATGGTAGCGGTTCGATAGCCGCGCAGCTCCTAGGCCACAATTGGCCCTTTGAGCTTTCCTCTCACTACTATACAGTAATATCGACAACTAGAGATGTTCAACTGATTGCCGGGCCCCACGGTTTTTCGCCTCTTCCGAAAGACGGTGGACGAATTTTCGGCTACACTAGAACCACTCGCCCCGCATCCAATATGATCACCAAAAAGGTAAAAATTGTCCGGAGTTGCATGCAAGTTATTTCCTACGACTTTATTCTTACACATGATTTGACACAGCTGTGGTGCTATTTAACAATATTTGGTTCACTTCGGCATTTGTTTGAGAAGCCCCAAGAAGCGAAATAAAGATTTGAAATCATAAGCGTTATTACAGCGGCGTGCTGTTTATAGCAAAAAGGTAATCATCAGAAAACAACAGAAGACAGCTTTAAGCGATTGTTAGTGTCCTATGACCTAGTTATTTCAAATTTTAACAGACCTCCGAACAGAAGATTAAAACCGATACCACCTGATGTCATGCATGACTTTTCTAGTTGCAGCTCCACAAAACTATGATGATAGGATTAACAACGGTGACTAGGATAACATTTTTGTTTAATATTTAGTTCATAAATTTATTTTTATATTTATATAGTTTTTGTTCCGTATTTAAATATTTATTTTACCAGATAAGAAATAATACATAAAACCTTTTTATTTACTTCGTTTTCAAAGAAAGTATGCAACAAATGGAATACTTTTCATGTGACTGTAAATTTGATATGATTTATGTGATTCATAATCATAAATACTAAATTAAGGCTGTAGTTAGTTATATAAATTTTTAGTAATTATAATAATACAGTACTTTACTGTTGATTCACATTTATATTTTTGTTTTGAGAGGAATCAACAACTTTTATGAAGAATACAATTTTCTGAGATATGAATAATACATAAGTTTTCATTTCTGCATACTTTCCGGGACACGTATGTTTATTTTTGATTTTTCGTGATAAAATGGATCTAAATTAGTTAAAACACGTATATAATATTAATTAAATGCTGAGTTTCGTCAAATTTACAAGGACTGAATTAATGCCACAATTCATGTGGGTAAATATTAAATAAAGTAAGTACATATTATTAGTAATAAAAACATTAACGTAAATCATTTGGGCAATCCTACCGATATCTATTCATCTTTTCTTGATGAAATTAGATCTTATTAAGCAATAAACGTCCTAATAAAGTAAGGTAAACGTCCCATATTCAGACACTGTCCTGAAATCCGACATATTTCTGCTTAGTTGGATAAAATAAGAAATCTACAACATTGAACTTTATTTTAGGACATCCGGTTTGTTGATTTGACATTACACTTATCAACCCACAATCGTTTCTTATTCTACCAATGTTCTAACGGTCAGAATATAACCTAGAAGTTTGACTGATCTTGATAATTGAGTGTTATGCTAAAAGTTGTTTTTTTTTTTCGTATAAGGTAACTGCAATTCGACTTCTTCTTAAATCGCTACATGATAACAGTAATTAAGAAAATTCTAATAATATCTATTGAGGCTGACTAAAAATTCTTTATATTTTCATAACAAAACGGTGTACTACTCTTTTAACCACTATTATTTACAAATTTGGGGGTGTCGGAAATAGGTACATGTAAATATAGCACGTCCGTAAATCAGACATGTGTGTCGGAATTGTGTACATGATTAGAAGTAATACATACGGCTATATTGCTGTCTTTACACAAGAAAATAACATATTTTACATCGTTTGCTATATTACAATTAATCGTTCGCATTTTGTTCAAATTCCGATACTAGTATCGAAATTATGGACATCAATAATCCCTCATTACTACAGGGTGTCGGAATTAAGGTGCGTTCTGATTGGTGGTAATGCCAGTGCTAGCAGACGAAATTACAGTATGTCTCACCAGCCGTGATAGTGACACATATTAGTTTGCACGTACTTAAACATCAGTCACTAGCAATTCACTATCGAAAATACTATAATGGCTTCTACTACCACTACCATTAGCACTAATGAAAACGCACCTTCACAGTCATCAATAGTCCCTAATTCCGTCATAAATATCGACAGGCATCATAGGAGATGATGAAATAAGATAGAATGATGCAACACTAGCAGTAGAGAGTAACGATTTTGAAATTGATACACCACCTTTAATGATAACCAGCGTTGAATAAACAAAACCTCTTTTCTATTTGCATTGATTTATTAAATATACTTAGAAGATATGTTTCGACATTTCTGTCATTTTCAATTCTAAATAGTCAGGAGAAAACAATTATATGTATCGCAACAACATTAAACATTTAATGTGGACGAAGTGAGGACAATAAGTCTGAAAGGCAAAACGTGTTGACAGCAGACAATAAATCAATGCAAATAGAAAAGAGGTTTTCTTTATTCAACGCTGATTCATTGTTATTTGCAAGCATGGCACAATCCCAATTTAATGATAACCGTTAAACTGATGCCATCTCCATTAAAGCATCATTATTCTGGACCGGGATTTTATAAAAATGGCGAGTTTGATGTGAGTGACGTCATTACGAGTGACATCACGATTCTCGTTTTCTCCATGTGGGAACACTGATGCATCTGCTTTGAAATTGTGGGGTTATGCGGAGTTAGGTTATGAACTTGTGTTCAGTTTATATCGTTAGCCACGCAAACATACGGTTCCGGTAATTATTAAACCATGTTCTCTCGTAAACAAACAATGAGTTGCCATTGTTTGTTTTAGACTATTTTATGTTTTTTTTAGGAAAAAGGGTTTCCGAACCATTTAACAAGCAAGCCTACGTACTGAAGAATATGGAGCTGAATTTGCTGTTAGCTCGTAACCAGTTGATCGGTTCAAATGGAGTTCACAAACGAAGTAAAAACCACCTTTTATGTGTTACGTTTCTTTTTGATTGCTTGAATTACTTTTAGTTATAGGCCCTGCGAAATAAGGCAACTGTTGAAGAAACGTCTCCTATGACAAAATTACCCATTCTGTTGCATTGACGGTTACAGCATGCTGAAATACTTTTACGTGTAGTTTGTCCGTTACTGATCGATAAAAATATAAGGAAGTTGGAGAACGTTCAATAAAATAATGGAACGACAGAACATAATCTGTAAGGTTGCAATCCTTCACGTCTAAGGTACAGATATTTTTACTATTTACTTGAAATACTGTCAGGACCGGATATAACAAACACTCAAGAGGACACGAAAATAGGTTATTATAATTGATCTTTCGTTCTTACCCAATAAACTAAGCGGTCGTGAATTCATCATGCTACAACATTCACATCACCGGAACGCTGGGTATAAACCAACAAAAATGTATCCGGTGTTTGTAATAAGCTGAGTTTGTTATACCGGTCTCGACTGTTGTGTTGATTATTTCACACTATGTTAATATTAACGTTTACAGTATGGTACACGTTACGTTTTTATAAAAGTTAATGTTAACTTACCTCATTTTAGAATTCACCATGCCAAAACATGGAAATGAAAAACAAAATTCAAGAAAAAGGAACTTTATTCATGTTACAAAGTTACAAAATTGATTAACTCAACTCAAGGGACCAATGAAATAACAGCAGTCTTGTTGACAGTGGATAAAACGTAGTGGAGGACCCACACCATTTTAGTAGACAGCTGTAGAAAATGGGCACGCAATCTACAAAACCATAGAAAACATCGTTCACATTATCACTTGTTATTATCACCTGTTATGTAATGATTTCTTTTGCACAATAAAATGTATTTTTAAAATGTAATCTTGGTTTTAGTTTTTCCTCACAAACGGAACTACAAAGTGCTCCTGTCAAAATCAATGCAACTGTTTCTGTTAGAAACCGATCGCTTGTTCAACTCCGGTTGCGGTGGTCAATAATAATAATTCCAATTGGATGTACTTTTACTTCATCAGCACCCCATACTCAGCCATTGTTTGCCAGCACTGCTAACTTATACGATACGGCAACGTAATTGCAAATGACGCTTAACCACCCTACCTTCGGGTTATTATTCAAAAGTAGGTAAAACAACATTGTGTTTGGGCGACGATAGCGGACGTATCACGTACGTTCGTATGGGTAGGGCGGTTAATAATGAAATGTCGTTGGTTAGTCGGTCGTTGGTAGGTTCCCGTTACAAAGTACGTAACAGAAGAACCAAATATTGGCACAGAATTCTTGCTTGTCTTTTACGTTCAGAGTGGCGCAAGTTTATCATCCCTTCAAGTGGAAATGGAAATAACTCCGTAAACCTATAAAATTATTGTATAATGTACTGTATCAATCATTTGTATAGACATAAGTACCAAACTTGTAGCAATTTGAATGGGAGTGATTACAAGGGTTCCGTTCGATATCGGTTGCAGCAACCGTGTCCTATAGCCTCTGCCAAACTTCAGTGACACATATTCACCAAATTTCTTAGTATAATAGCTTCCTAATGTTATTCACAGTGTAGTAGAAGTATAGATTCTAAACACGGAACTGCACGGAAGGTATAATTCGAAGTCTTAGTACGTTTAATAGGCGCATAACCTCAAATATTTAAAATTACAATCATCTGTCAGGAATGTAGTATTACAACATTGGCAATCCTGCTCGCCGTGGTCTCGTCAACATCTCGTCGACTGAGAGCTGCCGAGTTTGTTTGACGTTTCGATACGAGAAAGGCGGAGTTTAGGCCGGCTGTTTTGATACTCGAGAGCCTATCGACAAATCAAATCGCTTAGAACCCAATGACATCACTCGTATGTGTCGTCACTCACATCAAACTCGCCATTCTTATAAAATCCCGGTCCTGGCCTGAAACACCCAAATAAAGTAAAAAGAAACTGTTCTTCTGCAACACTTTCTCTAATGCTTGGAGAGTATATGTATTTGTTAATAAAAAAAAAGGAAGCACATAAGAAAATAATTCTAGAGAAATAAGAAAGGAAGCGAAAAAGGAACAGAATAAAAAGCTGCACCAAGAAAGAGAAGAACACTAAAAATTCCAGATGTAAGCAACATTAAAATACAGACAGGGGAAAGAAGGCAGACTGAAGAAGACTACGGACTTATTTTATACTGTGTTTCATTAAAAATGGTAAAACATAAATGTTTAACATTTCTTAATAATAAATTTATCTAACACTATTTAAAACACTTAATATTTACTTGAATGTTTATATTTGTCGGAATAATGTACCACAAGTGTCTGGTTTAGGATCACTGTCTGAATTAGGTTCACTAAAGTGTTGAATTTCGGATCAAAATATACGCTTAGTGTCGGAATTAGGGCAATTGTTGAACTTATAAAATATAATATAAATTACATAACTATTGTCAATTTTCTTTAAAAATAAATAGCCAAAGAAATAGTCTTTAGAAGCAAATATTTGTTTGAAAAAAATTTGATAAACACCCGATGTTGACTTAACTGGACTGAATACCGGCAGTATATGCAATATCAATATGGCTGCACGGCCATAAGAACAAAAAACAAATAATCTCGACACTTTTCGAAGTCTAAAACCGCGTGTATATTTGATGCATCTATCTCTGGTCTACCCCCATATGTCGATTTCAGAAATCTAATAATTACAGGCAAGTACAAACTAATAAATAGTGTGCGAACAAGCAACATAGTAGTATTGTATTACAAAAACAACCTGAAAAGTTTGTTTTTAATTACACATGGTACTAAAGAGCAAAAAGTTACATCATTAAAAGTTCTTAAATTTGGTATCGAAAACATTTGCAATAAATAAACTATTTCAGTACTTAATTGAAAACGGCATGCTCCTGTGTTTTACAATATTTCTTGCAGAGTAAATAAAGATATTAAAAAAATATCATTGCTTTAAATGTACTCCCAGCGATTTTCCACGCATACTTTTAATAAAATCACAATTTAGATACAAGTGTATTACAGATTTTCCCAATTTTCCCATAAGTATTCATAAGTATTCCACTGGTACACACGTTCGTTCAATTTAACGATATTTACGTTCCAATTACTTTTGCAGGCCTGTGAAGTTCCGCGCTCTCTACGAATTCGTCGATCTCCACTTGGATGGGGAGCCGTACGGAGAAGGTCCTTGCAGTCGTAAGTTTCCGAGCCAGCAGGACGGCCCGAAGAAATTCCAGGCGCCGAAGGATATATTCCTGTACGGTCGGGGCGGCGCGAAAAATATAAGGTGAGAGAAAACGTGAAATCGTTATTATGCAAATGCCGGGTGATTCGTTCAAACATTTTCCCGGATACTTTAAATAATTTGCATACCACTTCGAGCCGCTCGCGAATTTGCCGCCCCAGTTTTTACGTCGCCTGATATTCAGATATTTCGCATTACGAATTTTATATATCGTGCAGAAATATATAACTACAGCGTTCTAATCTTCAAAATATAAAGTAAAGTGATTCTTTGAAGAATTTTTTTACATAGTAATTTTTAAAAAGATGTAGACACGGTGCAGGTAAAATATTTTTCTGAAACTAGAATGGTTTGGCAATTATTTCAGTTGAAATGGAGTTTGCACAGTTTGATAACACTGACGAACTAGACCAGAGGAATCAATGACATTAATCTTCAGAGCTCGCCTAAAGAATGGAACAAAGCAATTATAATTTAAACCTTGTTAGTTTAAAATAACAATTAATAATTAATCAGATTTAATTGATTAAAGTACCCATTTTAGTAATAAAATGAATTTTCAACGTGAATTTGTACACAGAAAAGTGATCTCTCGAACGAAGAGAGAATTACTTGGCTGAAGTAGTTGGTAGGTTCGTATATACGCGAGAGATTATTGACTACAACCAAAAATTTTATTTCTTGGAATAATTACTAGATTTAAGAAAGTGGTTACTCTGGTGAAGTAAGTAAACAGTCTTCAATGAAGTGTATATTTTTATTCCCGGTAAATATTTTTAGCTACTTAATGTAAGAATTTTAAAGATTTGGCACAAATACGTTTTCTATTGCTAATTAACAAGATAGGTATGTTATATTTACTTACTCGTTCTAAACTGTTGCGTGCGTTACATCAAACTATTCCGTGTTGAAACGTTTATTGTACACTATAAATCACAATACACATCCGCAATAAATCACAAGGCACATCCCCTACGGGTATTTCGTTGTTGTTTTGCGTACTAGGTTAGGCTCCTTTGCCTCCTTTACGCGCCGTACTGGCGCCCAGTACCACGCGCGGGCGCGCGAGTCTTGACAAAGTCACGGTGCGCATATTTATTCCAGAGAAAGGGATTACTTGAAAGAAGTGAGAATCACTTCAGTTAAATAATTGGTGGGTTTTTATTCAGTAAACAATACTTACTTATATTAAATGTCTTATATTTTCTTGGATCAATTAACTACGCACTTGGATGGATTTACTATTACTTCGTTTGAGAAATGAACATTTTTGGGACGAAAAATTCAATTACTTCTTTCAATACAATATTGGTTCCTATAAAGAAAGAATTTATTTGTTGACAGCATTTATCTGAGAAATTATTTTACTGATATTGAGTATGTGGCATTTCTTGTATATACCTAACTTTCTACATCCAAGTAAATATGCATTTGAATCTAGTAAATAAATTCAAGAAATTATGTTTTCTCGTTCCAAATAATCACTTTTCTGTGTGTAATTACTTATTGGTATTGACAATGACACAACATTTTATCTCATTTTTTATTGGAATTCTGATGTGATCAACATCAATTTAACTGAGAAAATATTTAAAAATGTTTAGTTTGACAATTTATTAATAATAATTATCATTATTATTATACGCGGTTCAAATTTCATTAATCTACCCAGGAAGCACATGGACAATTATAAACCGTATTAAAAACGTGATAACAGTTTAATAAACGTTACTGGTTTATTGCTGAACGTTGGTTTTAGCAAAATCAGGAACGTTAAATAAAAGTTTATTTGTAAAACGTTAGTTCGACATATATATTAGGTTTATTAACCGTTCGTCGTTATATTTATAACGTTGTTAATACGTTTATTAAACATAAAATTCGATCGTTTTTAGAAGTTTAATTTAAATTAGAAATCTTTGGACCAACATTTTCGTTGTTTCTAAAGCATTTTCTGTACGTTAAATTTGAATGACTTTTAAAAGTCTTAATCGCGAGAATTAGACATTAGTCTGACGTTTTGTTCTGCTTATAAAATGTTTAAAATAAGTTAGGTTTGGTTGGAACAGATTTTTGTACTTTAATAGAAAAGGCTTGTATTCCATTTAATATTTACATTTAAAAAACGTTTTGATAACGAGAATTAAACATTTGACATTTTATATTTAACTTTTTTTTGCAGCTTAATATATACGGATCATGAAACGTTTTCTTCCAACCGGTTATAAAGTGTCCTTTCGTAATTTTATGGAAAACGTTTGTATTGAGTTTCATGTCCATGTTTTAAAAGCGTTTTGATTACACGAATTGAACGTTTGACCGATTCGTATTACCGATACCTCCTAACGCAGATGGCGCTTAACTCAAATCGAGCTTGCATCGACAACGTAGAGACGGCGCTTTTTCTTCTTGTCGAGACATTCTCTAAGTATAAAGGGGTCAGGTCACGGCGTATGGGCACAAAATCGCACTACAACGCATTGAGCGTGTAATTGTTGGTAGTCGGGACTGCGTATCTGTTATCCCGAATAATTCACGTTGTTCATCACAATGTTAATTACACAATGCAAACATTTAAATAAAGAAATAAAACGTTGACTACCGATTGGTAAGAACCATTTAAAACAACGTTTAAAATACACTATTTTTGGTTGTAAAAAACCCAAAGCCGGTTGAAAATCTGTTCATTACAACGTTTTCTTAATCGTTTTGTATGACGTTTACATCATCTTGGGAAATGTGGTTCGGAAAACGTTTAAACGAGCGACAGTTGTTACAACGTTTGGTTTCTTGTAATTTATCAACGTTTTTTAAACGTAGGTGTGCTACTACGTTAAACTTATTTCTTTACATATTCATCGATTTTCTTCTGTAAACAGCGACTGTATAAAACAATTTATCTGTATAAAGTTTAATTTGTTTTGAGTAATTTTTTGTTTCTATCCAGTTTGTGACTACAGGATGAGTCTGTGAATCAGCACCACCCACTTTTGTCAGGAAGGAAACATTATAGAGATCTAATATTTAATGAACTCGTAAAAATGTACCTATGTTGATGTTTTTAAGGTTTAGAAATTATTGGTTAACGACTGTGTGTGCTTCTATAAATAAAACTAACGATTTTCAGTCTTGGATAAGATTCTATTACTCTGTTACATGTGCATGTTACCAACATGTACATGTAACATAGTAATCTTATCCAAGACTGAAAAGTCTAAGTTTTATTTTTTAACGTTTGTTTTTAAGTAAGTTTAATTTCATAGCCTGCTTTAGATGTTAGAGACCTACAATAAAGTAACCTACATTAAAGTCAACTTAAGGAGATATACCAATTGTTTTTCTTTTTGCGTTTAATTCTAAACCATTAACTAAACAACTCCTACTCCGTGGGTTTAATCGTTACCCGAAAATTTTTATTACCATTTGAATTATTATTACTGATTTAATAATAATTAGGTAATTAATTCTCACAACATAATTAAATTTTAAACACAAAATATTGTTGGTTAAAATAATTATGCAATCAGTCTTTTTAAAGTAATTTTTGTATAGAATTTGGGATAAGAAGAACTACAAAAAGGTGCAATATAAGAAATGTTAGAATAAAATGTGTAACCTGGCGATCCCGTTTTTGCTGTGTGTTATATGTTTTAGATTATATCAGTTTAGAACCTTTCAGAAATCTGAGTGAATAAATCCGATCAAAAACGCAAAACGAGCTATATATTGACGGGCAATTTACCAGTAAATACTATATAATTGAAGTTTACTCTAGTTGGGCCAAATACTTGCACTGTATTTATATCTGAATGCATTGAGAAAATTAAAAACTCACCGAAAGATCGAACTTAAAAATACGCACTAAATAATCAAATCATATACGCATCTATTTTTATTTTTAATTGTGGGTGGTAATTTTTCCGAAAACGTATCAAATATTATTGTTATTCTTATCATCACTTATCATAAATTAACACAGTTCAATATTTCAGTTGCGTCTATAGATTCGAAGCCCAGAAAGGCGAAAAAGTGAAGATAACACTCACAAAATTAATTATCAAGAACAGAGAGTGCAGGACCAAGATAAGCCCGGATACCGACAGGTACCAATGTTACGGAAACACCACTGCCACGATCCGATTCTTCGATATTCCCTGGACGGACGTCCCAGGGGTTCCCAGAGACTGCCTCTGCTCGCATGATGCTCAAGTCAGTCAGCCATTCGAATACATTTCCACATCGAATATTGTCGAACTGAGATTCGACGTGATCAACATGAACGCATCGGATGACTACACCACTCTGTTCTTCGAGGGCTCTTGGAAGTTCGTCAGAATGCCAGCATGCAAACTGAACATGAGACGAGCCGGTCCGAGTGGTGAGATCGTGTTGCACCACCCGAAGGAGAGCGCTGAAGAGGTTAGTCAGTCGTGCATGAAATTGAATTGTCACAGCTTGAAGTTTTACCCAGAATATATAAGACAAATGTGTAGCTGAAAATTTTTCGCATATCATTAATGAACAATATGTTATCAATACTGGACTAACTTCTTGCTGTTTCAAATTCTGTTATTATTATGAAATATATTTGATTTTGTGTATTTTTGATTTACCCGTTGTTTATAAAAAGCAGGCAGATATTTAGTGCACATTTACCTACACACAAAGACGTACTGAAATATTTATTTATTTTAATTATCACATATGTTGTCTTTACTTTTACATGCTTTAAACATAATCAAGTTTAACAGATAATTCTAAAACAAGAGATATAAGTAAACCGTTTCTTTTTCAATAAAAAAAAATCTGCAGCTAGCCCAACTCCTCATTCATGTCAGAAGTAAAGTAACATTTACATCCATTTAACTTAACGTACGAAAAATTAGAAGTAATGTTTGACATTTATGGCGGTTCCATTTACATGCACTTGTTGTTGGGTGCTTGACATGCGCATTTGACAGTGACATAATAGGAAGTCTATCGCTTTTATCATACAAATATGTTTATGTACACACAAGTTGAATGAAGATTACATCAACAATAGTAATAATCCGTGAGTCCAGCTAAAAATATTGCAAAACAACACGATGACAACAAAGTTTAAGTCGGACGAATTAATTTTTTGGTTATGTTACTGTCGCCATCATCTGAACTGTCAAAATCGATAGCCTGTGATTGGTGCATTTAGAGCACGAATTCTGTTGAGTTGAAGTTGACGTTAAGTGAATGTAAATGAACACACACACATTAACTAATTTTTCATTTTTCGTACGTTTAGTGAATAAACGATACTACACTGAAATTGAAATTTAGGACAACAAATACCTCAATGATTCAGAAACGCGATTCGGAAGGGAAAGAAACTGGGTCTTAACTACTAGAGATATTTTTTGCGCTGAATGCAAACGCTCGCCTCGGTTTACCCTGTCAAGTTACAAATTAAAATTTTCAATTTTAGCAAATTTATATGCGGATGGTCCCAGTGTACTATCTTTGTACCTAGTACACCGAAAGAAAAGAAGATTTTAACATGCTTGCAGCTAGCGTACACCAAACGTAGGTCGGAGATTGTCGGTCGTCGTAAATCTACCTGGTAGTCATAAAACCGAAGGGTCACCTCTGTTTCATTTCATTTTAAGTTTTCTGTATATACATCGATCGATGGCTTGAATATGAGTTTCGTATTTATATAATATATTTTCGATATTCAGAACGAGCGAAACTGCCGCTCGTAGCTAAAGCTGGTTTCGTAAAGCTTGATTCGTTAATATTTTTGTTTCGATATGCAATTGCAATATTATTTCATATATACTAAAATACATAGTAACGTTAGTTATAATTGTAAAAATTTGAATGAAAATGAAAATATAAAAAAGTAAAAAATATAAAAACATGTAGGGTCGCTACAAGCTGCAAGTTAAAAAATATTAAATAAATGAATTTTTAATTATTTTGGCTACTAATTTGAATAAATAAAAATGTATCAATTTTCTTTCCTAAAAATTAGAGACAATTTATTATGTCTTTCTATGAAAAATTTAATGAAATCACACAGCAAGAATAAAAATATTTGCTTTTGGCGACTGAACAGTTTAGGTATGTAAATATGACAGAATCCCTATAAATGCATAACCAAAAATAGCACAATTTTGGATTTATATATTTTCCAACCGTTCGTTGTTGAGTTTGCTGAGTCAGAAAATATTCAAATCCAAGATTTCAATATTTTGGTCGAGTTGCTGTAGAGTTCCATATTGTCATATTTCCATACTTTATGTGCTGGTTGTAAAGTTATATTATTATTGAATATTGTTAATATCTACTATTATATTAAATTGTACCATTTACTATCAGTGAGCTTTAATTTGAAAATTATATCGTAAAAATGATCAAATATATTATGTATAATATACATATGTATTATGCAAAGACATCCATCAACCCACACCAACTGTTTCAGGTTGTCGAACGTATTGCATAAAATATTAGTTTTAGGTCGCACTACATTTTTATCATGTTTCATTTTAAATTACATATAATTTTTAAATTGCAATTTACTTAAACTAATGGACATATTTAACGACCTTTTAGCTGTTCATTATAATTTATAGAGGTTTAGACTGTATTCCACATATATTTACTTAAGTGTTTAAAATATATTATATACGGAATATTCACAATTAGTATGTCCCACATTTTTTCCCGCAAAAAATATTTTAAGAAACTAAATGTCATTCAGAGTAAAACTTTTCATATGGACCTAATGTTTTTTCAAATCCTTAAAAAGTTACAACAGACTTGAAATATTAGCAAAATAAATTTTTATCTAAAATATAATTTCCGGGGTAATGCTGATTTTGTAATATAACCGAGTTTGTATTACCAATTGTTATGCAGCAACGGATAACTTTGAATACAACCATTTTATGTTTTTTTAAGGTTTCTAAGGAACCCTTTTGAGGTTTCTAGAATATTGGAGCAGACGGTATAAATTCTTTTATCAATACAAAAATCAAATTTGCGATGAATTGACTGCACGTCTTTTCCACAAAAATCAAAGCTGAATACTTGGAAAATCAAATATAAATCATACAAACAATCCTTACGATATTCACAATCCACTCACAAAATATGTTATCAATTTCTTATAATTTTGAGTTAATGTTTTCTCGTAAATTTTATTACAGAAATTTATAAATGTATTATATCAAGACAATTAAGCGATACATATATCAAAATCAGTGAGAAAAGAGGGAATAGCCATTAAAAAGCTATCGATGACGTCATAAGTAAAAACAATTGAAGGTTGGACATTGAATTTAATATAGCTATGTATATTTTGATAATTACAAATTGACAAGTTGGAGGCTTTTTAAAATAGCAATCCGTTCCAGAGATTTTGTCGTTTCCATACCTTACATAATAAATAATATATTCAATTGATTAATTAATATTAAGGTAAATAACAATTTAATGATAATAAAATAATCAACAAAACCAATAGCACGCAAACATTTTAACAAAACAGTACACTGTGATATTTAAAATACACGTATTCATGCCCTATGCACTAGAATAATAATTTTAATCATAAAATACAATACAAAAGCAAACTTACCGATATATTTAAATCATTCGCGATTTCTCCTTTGCTTCTGCCAAGTTCCCAAAGCGTGACAATTTGTGAACGATCTTCAACAGACAGGTAGGGCATTGTAACTCTTCGAAATTGTGTGTCGATGGCACGAAGTCACAACGTTATGTGATACATATTTTCAATATTTGCCTAATTTGCCTATTCCAGCAAAAAAGTCAATTAAGGAAGAAAAGGCGACCCAAAGTGTAATAAAAATATCTACCTTTGTGGTTGATTGTGGTAGGTCGGCCGCAATACAAAATATTATACAAGGAACTTGTGGACTTGAAACTTTTGCAATACGGCGAAACGATTGAGTAACATAAATATAAGTAGATTGAAATTTAAATAATTTCAATTTTATAATTTTTTTCAGTTATCAACATATCGTTCTGATGTGATATCATTTATATTGGATTGTAAATCCTGCCCTTACATATCACACATACAAGAAAATTGCGTATGGATGCTATTATAGAACGTCAAAATATAATTTTAATAAAAACAAAAATAACAACATTTTTATAATTAAACTAAAATGCCGAACAACACTAGTATCAGTTCTAAAGGGCATATCTGCAGCAAAGTAGAAACCGGGACAAATAAGATTTTCAACTAAATGCAAAAATGTAGAAATTTTTTAAAAATTATTTACGCCGGCTATAATGATCGGTTTTGTGTTTTAGACATACGCCGGCTGGCGGCGCCCTGATGATCAAGGACTTCAAAATGTGCTTTACACAATATTCACCAAATTTGCAGATACGACCTTTAGAACTATAACGGCAGTATACCGACTGAAATTGTCGGTATACCTACTTACAATAAGAATTAATTTACTGTGTATTTTAAAATACATTAAATATTACAATGCACTTTTGTCAGGTTCGGATATCGGAAACATATATAAATAGACGAAATTCGATTTCATTCCATACATACAGAAAAATAAAAAGGAAACGAAAAAAAAGGGACCCTTTGGTTTTATGACTTTAACAGGTAGGTATCCGACGACCGACGACCGACAATATCCGACCTACGTTTGGTGTACGCTAGCTGCAAGCATGTTAAAATCTTATTTTCTTTCGGTGTACATACCCACCTAATGTTCCTAAAGCCTCATTTACATTGGTAAGTAAACAGGGTAAGTAGCACAGGCTACTACCCTGGGTAGTGATCACTAGCTGGGTTAGTAGCCTGTTCACACGGGATTATTTTGGGTTAGTTACCTGTCCTACCTCACTAGCAAGGCTAATACTAACCTTCCTACTTACCATGTAAATTAGGCTTTACGTACAGCCCGGCCACTCAGAAGTCGTTCGGAGAAAATGTAAACATTAGGATGCGCAGTGGACACAGGATAGTTTTGGTGGACGGGATCATTAGTGTATTGAATGTTGATGCCGAGCGTACAATGCCTCTCGCTTCCGCCGAATTTCGTCCTTGTTCTCGTTCTGCGCACACGTCGAGTCAACTTTAAGTTGGCGGAGCAGTACTGCTGCAATGTTTTCCACCACGAAGCACCAGCGTTCAGCGGTCCTTTGTCGCAGTTCTTTGTGGAGCTATTGTTGCAGAATTTCTATTTAGGGCTTCAAAAGTTAGGTTGGAGCCCAACCAAGGTTAGAACATAAAATAAATAAATCTAAACCCATTGATGCATACTGTACAGCCGAAGAAAAAAAGATCTTTACATGAGCGCGGCAAGCCTACACCAAGCGTAGTTCGGAGATTGTCGGTCGTCGTATATACCTGCTAAAGCCATAAAACCAAAGGGTCACTTCTGTTTCATTTCATTTTAAGTTTTCTGTATATAGATGGCATGAAATTGAGTTTCGTATTAATATAATATATTTTCGATATTTGGAACGAGCGAAACTGCCGCTCGTAAAAGATTGTGATTCGTTAATAGTTTTGTTTCGATTTGCAATTACAATATTATTTCATTTATACTAAAATACATAGTAACGTTAGTTATAATTATAAAAATTAGACTTAGGCACATATTAAAATACTTTATCAACATGGCTACGTCGCCTAAAGGCAAACCGATTACTACATCGGAGATCCGCTGTCAATAATTTTTAAAGGAAGGCAATCCCAGATAGGAATTTCTTGTAAGTGAAAAAAATCTAACTCTGTTTCTTCTTCGTCGCAGATTTAATTACACTAATGGACAATTTTTAACGACCTTTTAGACGCTCATTATAATTTATAGAGGTTTTGACTGTATTGTATTGCACATTTATTTACTTAAGTGTTTAAAATATATTATAAAAGGAACATTCACATTTATTATATGTCCCACATTTTTCCCGCATAAATTATTTTTAGAAACTAAATGTTTCAGTCAAACTTTTCATGTGGAACTAATTGTTTTTCCAAATCCTTAAAAAGTTACAGCAAACTTGAAATATTAGCAAAATAAATGTTAATATAAAATATAATTCCGGGCCTTTAATTTTGTAATTAACCGAGTTTGAATTACTAATTGTTATGCAGCAACGGATAACTTTGAATACAACCATTTTATGTTTTTTTATGTCAATTTTCTGATGTTCAGAGTAAAGGTTCAATGTTGCAAGATTTCTAAGGGACCCCTTTGAGGTGTCTAGAATATTGGAGTCAGCCAGTATAAATTTCATTACAAAAATCAAACTAGCGATGAATTATCTGCTCGTCTTTTCCACAAAAATCAAAATTGAATCCTTCGAAAATCAAATATAAAACATACAAATAATCCATAACCATATTCACGGGCCACTCACAAAATATGTTATCAATTTCTTATAATTTTGAGTACATTTTATTACACAAGATTATAGATGTATTATATCGAGACAATTAAGCGATACATATATCAAAATCAGTAAGAAAAAAAGGGAATGGCCATTAAAAAACTATCGATGACGTCATAAGTAAAAACAATTGAAGGTTGGATATTGAATTTAATATAGCTAGGTATATTTACATATATTTTGATAATTACAAATTGACAAGTTGGAAGATTTTAAAATAGCAATCCGTTCCAGAGATTTTGTCGTTTCCATACCTTACATAATAAATAATAAAATTCAATTGATTAATTAATATTAAGGTAAATAACAATTTAATGATAATAAATTGAGTAACATAATAGATTGAAGTTTAAATAAATTTTAATTTTACAATTTTTTTAAAGTTATCGACATATTATTCTGATGTGATATCATTCATATTGGATTGTAAATCCTAACCCTTACTTATCACACATCAGAAAATGCGTATGGATGCTATTATAGAACGTCAAAATATAATTTTAATAAACAAAAAATAACAACATTTTTATAATTAAACTAAAATGCTGAACAGCAGTTCTAAAGGTCATATCTGCAGCAAAGTAGAAACCGGGAGAAATAAGATTTTCAGTTACATGCAATATTTTAAAAATTATTTAGGCCGAATATAATGATCGGTTTTGTGTTTCAGACATACGCCGGCCGGCGGCGCCCTGATGATCAAGGACTTCGAAATGTGCTTTACACAATATTCAACAAATTTGCAGATACGACCTTTAGAACTATAACGGCAGTATACCGACTGAAATTGTCGGTATACCTACTTACAATAAGAATTAATTTACTGTGTATTTTAAAATACATTAAATATTACAATGCACTTTGGCAGGTTCGGATATCGGAATATCGGATATCGATTTCATTCCATACATACAGAAAAGTAAAACGAAAAGGAAAAAAAGTGACCCTTTGGTTTTATGACTTTAGCAGGTAGGTATCGGACGACCGACGACCGACAATCTCCGACCTACGTGTGGTGCACGCTAGCTGCGGGCATGTTAACATCTTATTTTCTTCGGCTGTACCTTTAAATTATGTACACCAGTAACAAGAATAATGTACCAACCAACTTTATTTAGATTTGTCAAAATAAAATTGTAGATATGAAACATAATAGTTTAATGCTATGTTTATTTTTGTTCTTATGGTGGTAAGTTGAATCCTACAAATTATACACGCTAAAATAGAAGATGGCTTTAACTCGAAAATGTGATGGTGTTACACATTTGTATTCAGCTTGAAAATTATAAATATCTAAGAAAAGAGTCCACATATGTCTTGCATAGCTCAAATAATCCTGCCGAGGAGTTATAATTATAGAGTTATAATTAAAAATTAAGCAGAAGTTGAATAAATGAGATAAACAAGCGGTTGACATGATGTAAAGTTATTTTCTTAAAGTTTCTGTGTGGAATTTTCACGAACCAGAGTTATTGAAAACTATTGGAAATTTGTGTTTTAAGAAAATAATGCGAAATTACTTATTGCAAATGACTGATTTATTTAAAGTTGGATAAAACATTTAATTTTTAGTAAATTTGGGTTATTCTGGTTTGCGCCATGGTGTGTCAATCTTCGTATAGTTAAAATATGGCCAAAAATTTCAGATCAATCGGCTAGTTTCCTGAAATCGTGTCAACCGCCCACCAAAACAACGTTCCGGGAAAAGCCCGTAAATGTTTGGCTCGTATTTTTTGATATCTTCAAAACTATTAAGCTTAGGACTAGAAATTAAGCATCAACTAGAAGCTTATTTTTAATTTTACACCAGAAATGTGAATATAACAATTTCTACTACCTGTCACGCTTCTAAAGGGGGAAAAAATGTGAAAATACGAATAAATCATTTCTTAATCATTTCTTTCTTTTTTTCAAATTTTTTGTCCTAGAAGCCGTCCCAAAATATAACTATGTTCATTTCATAATAAATTAACATAAAAGAGAATATTACTTTCAAAATGTATGCGTGTAATGCTTTCTTAAAAAAAGTTAAAAATTAAAACTAATGCTTTCATATTACAGTAGAGCGTCGATAATCCGAACTAATTGGGACCGAAGGTGATTCGGATTATCAAATTGTTTGGATTGTCAAATATTGCAGCTAAATGGTAGAAAACGTGTATTGGATAACAAAAGCAATATATTTCTGTAAACAGGAATCGACAAAAATCGCTTCTTACTCGGTTATTCAGTGATTTATTTTTTTATTATTGTTTTTTTGGGCGTTCGGATTACCGGGGTTTGGATTATGGACGCTTGCTTTACTGTACCTGTTAATTGCTACTTATATTACGTGGTATGAACTATTCTGTGTTTGTTTCGTAGATTCCAACTTCAGCAGCAACAACAACAACAACAACAAAACACCAAGAGTATAGATAACAATAAACAACAAAACATTTAAGGATTCTTAATCTATCAACCCTTACTAAAGAAAACACGGTTTTTATTCTTTACAGCTTTGTTTCATTTGCATAACTGCTCAGTTAGAACTGAAATGGTTAAGTTTATTTTCAAAAGTCGTAATAGTAAAAAGCAATCACTCTCATCCCATTAACTTTCACCTTCGTATAATTCAAACTCTAAAACACCACATTTAACACATACATTGCACATTATCCTGACGTTTGCCATCCACCTTAAACCTATTTTAAAAGTACACTCTTCTCTCTCCGGCAGATAAACTGCGAGAGTTTCCCTAGGGCGATGATCCCAACTGCCAACAAGTACCTCTACGTGAAAGTAAACGGGATAATTCTGAAGCAGCTGAACAAACAAGGCAACGAGACCACAGTCTCCCAGATTAAGTGCCAGACATCAAACAGAATCACCATCCACACGCCGATGTACTCAGCCATCGTCTGCCCTTACGAGTCTTCCTCGAGGCATCACAATTTAGTTGAGGTTTTCTCAGAGGGCTGGACGGCGAGTGAAGATAGGCCGCTGCCGGTCGATAAAGTAGGTATCGATCATTTGGGCCGAGAACTCTCAAGGACGATAATGGTGGAATTCTTGGGGAAGGAATCGGCGACTTACTCGGTGACGTGGCTGGAATTGAGCAGACGGTAAGTTCAAAGGTGTTAGCCGGCGAGTTATTGGGATACGGGGGCAACATTTTTTGCTGTTACGTGCACGGATTGATAAGCGGAGTTTTATTTCTGAGATCAGTCGGATACGATCAAGGATTTATAAAGTCTGTAATCCTTTCCGGTCGTTTTTTGTTGGAGTTTGCGGAGTATCCGAGACCAGCAATATTAAGTTCTTATTAAAGGTGTACTTTTACGTTTAAATGTTATACAGTCTATGAAGAGGCATTTCAAGTCTGAAAAGTTTTTCGGTGTATTTCAAACGGAAAATGGAGCGGGATTCGAGTCTTTAAACATTTTCACAAAAGTTCACAAAATAAAAACTTATTTTTAGTAAAATGTATTCTTTTATACATTTTTGGTACAGGGTTCAAGTGATCAAGATGTATTCTCATTAACAAATGGTCATCGTTTGTGAATTATATATAGTTTGCCATTTCTTGTACATTCTGTTCAAAACGCTTCAGAAAAGAACAACTTTTACTCAATTATCAATCCCAACGATTTCCAAAACTAGTGGTGGAGGTGCCACAAAGCTATCCTTTAAATCAGACTTTCTAAATCCTTACCCGCTAAACAAGCTAATATTGTAAGAAGGTAACTTGTGTAAATGTATTTATGTTATGTTATGTTACGATGTTTGTCTAACATTATCAATACAATATTTCAATGACAAAATTTTAGCTATATAAATGCAACATATTTCTACAAGCTTGAGGCAATATTTGATTGACAACATTTTATCTACATACATACATCATATGTTTTAAATATGGGGATAACATTACATTGAAACATTTTATCGACATAAATGCATCATAGTCATACAATATTGAGACAAGATCGTATTGACAATATTTTATCTACATAAGTGCATCATATTTTTACAAACTCGAGACAACATTTCATTGACAACATTTTACCTACATAAATGCATCACATGTTTACAATATGGAGATAATATTACATTGAAATACATAAATACATCATGTTTGTACAATCTCAAGACAACATTTTATTGACAATACTTTATCAACATAAGTGAATAATACCACATCAACTTTGGTTAAAAGTAAAATCTATTCATGATGTTGCTGTGCGTCAGTTAGGTAGTACGCCTAGCGTCCGTTAGATGGCGCTGGTAAGTGCTGATCTCAATTCACCTCATCTTCCAGTATAAATACTGTAGATGAAATTGTGGTGAAATCAGTGTTGTCTTACGGGAGGGAAAATCCCTCCGCTGTACGAGTACGACATTTACGTATTGCATACGACATTCGTCTTGATACCGCTGGCGGAAATAGTCTGCTGGGGTTTGTTGGTGGCTAAATGTCTGATACCGTCATATCTGCGTAATCGGGAAGTATGCTAAAATCTTCTTCAAATATTGGACAAAATGACACTACATTTAAATATAACGTGGTCAAAATATTACAAAGAAAAGTTATGGCGAGTACTTAAAATGTTGTTTAAATATTACAAAACATGTTACCGGCTTATCACTGTGATGTTGAAATAATGCTTTTTATAGTATTTTAACAACGCTATAAACACAAGTTCACAACATTATTTGCAACATTTAAACAACGTTATAACGTTATTTAAATATTACAAATAATGTATGTAATATGTAACTTTGATGTATCAGTAACATGTTATGTATCCGCGGTAGGACATAAGAGGTTGCCTAGATATAACAGTTATATTAAATAATAAATAAAACCAATATTACAAAATCACAGAAATATATTGTAGAAATGTTGCGGCTATATCTTTTTTGTTTAGTGGGTAGGTTTTATTTCTCTGTATTTTTACTTTTAAGCATTCTCTATCGATCATTAAGTGAGTTCCAAGTAATAACATTGTCGCCGTCCTATTGTTTAATATTACTTACTTTTTTCTATTCACAGGTACCTATATAAATTAAAAAAAGTACCTCTGTTTCAAAAGTTACTAGGCTATACTATCCAAACGTATTTTAGAACCTACACCTACATAGAAATTCTGGATTGAATCATCGTCAATTTAAAAGCTTTCTGGATTTATTATTCCGCACTGAAGGTGTGTGAAAGTCGCAATCAGTTTTTCGAACTTAGAAATTGATATTTCGCACTCTTTCTTCAAAAGTTTCTTAATTTAAAATACGTCAGAAAAGTGATAAAAACATATTCTTTTCGCGGTTTTGGGTGCTCAGACACCTGCAGAAGATAATTGCGAAAGAAATTTGCTTCATCCGGTAATTTAAGCCCAATCGGAAAAGTTGAAAATAAAGGTGTTGGTTTTTCCTTTTTATAGCATTTATTCAATTATCGAGCGCTTTCGCCTAATTTTACAGACATCTTCAGGACTAAAAGTAAGTAGTAAAAGACAAAGAGCGACGTTAGGTAAGGTTAGTCAAAAGTAACATCACAAAAATTAACCTACCCCTAACAAATTAGCTATTTGAAATAATTTTTGCGATGTTAATTTTGACTAACCTTACCTAACGTCGCTCTTTGTCTTTTTCTACTTACTTTTAGTCCTGAAGAGGCCTGTAAAATTAGGCGAAAGCGCTCGATAATTGAATAAATGCTATAAAAACGAAAAACCAACACCTTTATTTTCAACTTTTCCGATTGGGCTTAAATTACCGGATGACCCAAATTCCTATATTGAAGATACCCAGTTAATAACCTTTAATAATTGCTAAACACAAAATAATTGCACAATATAAAAGAAACATATTCCAGAAGTGAGCGAACTTGCTTCGTATGGAATCCTTGGATTTTATACAATGAACCTACACTACTTCACAAATGCAATAAAAATTACAAATTAGATTTATTAGAACAAGTTGAGATAGAAAAGGCGTAAAAGAAACCAAAATATAATTATTAAGCGATCAATTTGAATTCCAACAGAAACCTTTATTAATATTTACTTCACAATAATTTTAAAAAGTTTTGAATTTTAAGTTGCCTACCTTGGACCTATTTTCCGCTATCCCTCTTTGTAATTTCCAGCCGCATCTCAAGTGTCACCTCGTGATTCACACATACGACATGTTTTTCGCTGGTGTTTTCTTTCTGACTGTAAGTTGTAGATTGGCTGTTGACGTTTTAAATAACGAAACTGGTATCTAAGAAATTACAGAAAACTTAGCAAAAGATGTTTTTTTATTCATTAACTTTACTTAATAATATTATTGTACATTCGTACACAAAAACAATTGGCTTCCAAAAGTCCTGACTTCCCATTTCTGTTGCTCGTGCCGCATATAAGTTATTTTAGAGTCTGTTCTAAAATCTCGTCATATTGGAAAACATATTTAAGAACATGTACATCGATAATGGGAATTAAACAAGAGCACATAAGCATATAAGAACCGAAAGATATGGAAGAAAGTCAAATACACAATCAATATTCACGGGGTCTGTAAAAATATACAGTAAACTCACGGAACATAGTAAGAGCCTTTCCCCACAAATGTTTAAATCAAAGGTCAAACAACAACTTCTGGACGACAGGCTATAGCACAGATAAGAAACACAAAAAATCCTCCATACCATTAGCCCGAGGACGGACTACCCGACTCCGAGGTGAAGCCAGAGGGATATTTTTGTATAGTGTATTGTCATTGCAATATTCTAACATTTATTGTAATATGTGGCTTTACAAGAATAAAATTTATTATTATTAAATCAAGGATATGTGTCATCGATGAACATCGATATTTCAAACGTTTTGGGCTTCCCTAGTTCTAAATTATGACCATTATGAGTTCTATTAGGTATTTATTCCTGAATGGCCCTCTCCACTACTTCCCAAACGTCCTGCAAAGTATCATAGTTCCTTAGCTACAGGTTGGTTGCTATGAAAAAAAAAATCCTTGTTGGTTGATCTTTCATGAATCAGTTAGAAATAGTTGTAAAGAAAATTATATTCTTAGCAAAAGATGTTTTTTTATTCATTAACTTTACTTAATAATATTATTGTACATTCGTACACAAAAACAATTGGCTTCCAAAAGTCCTGACTTCCCATTTCTGTTGCTCGTGCCGCATATAAGTTATTTTAGAGTCTGTTCTAAAATCTCGTCATATTGGAAAACATATTTAAGAACATGTACATCGATAATGGGAATTAAACAAGAACACATAAGCATATAAGAACCGAAAGATATGGAAGAAAGTCAAATACACAATCAATATTCACGGGGTCTGTAAAAATATACAGTAAACTCACGGAACATAGTAAGAGCCTTTCCCCACAAATGTTTAAATCAAAGGTCAAACAACAACTTCTGGACGACAGGCTATAGCACAGATAAGAAACACAAAAAATCCTCCATACCATTAGCCCGAGGACGGACTACCCGACTCCGAGGTGAAGCCAGAGGGATATTTTTGTATAGTGTATTGTCATTGCAATATTCTAACATTTATTGTAATATGTGGCTTTACAAGAATAAAATTTATTATTATTAAGTCAAGGATATGTGTCATCGATGAACATCGATATTTCAAACGTTTTGGGCTTCCCTAGTTCTAAATTATGACCATTATGAGTTCTATTAGGTATTTATTCCTGAATGGCCCTCTCCACTACTTCCCAAACGTCCTGCACAGTATCATAGTTCCTTAGCTACAGGTTGGTTCCTATGAAAAAAAAATCCTTGTTGGTTGATCTTTCATGAATCAGTTAGAAATAGTTGTAAAGAAAATTATATTCTAATTAAATCTTAAAAAAATATATAGAAAATAAGAAATAAAAAAGTTGAATATCACCCACTTTGTTTACCAAAAATGTCTTCAGAGTATTTATCACATTATGGATGCTTTTTACAATAATAGAAATTAATAGTTTTTACTTTATCCGTTGAATCTAGTGATCTAGGCAAAAGTTTAAAACTCGGAAAACTGCTCTGAAAAGGGTCTATATTTACGCAATTTTGTTCTATTTGACCGACGGCATGTCTTATTAAGTTATTACAGTTACTGAAATCCCCATGTACATCTTGTTTCCGTTTCATTAGAGTAATTGTTAAGTTTCCTATTGTATACTTATTTTTTCCATTTGGAGTTTGACCTTTGACGTAACAAAGGTGATCAAAGAAATTAAATGCGCACCTGATTTGTCTTAATTAAGGGAAGTGAATGTGATATTTAGTATCCTGCATTATAACTAATTAAACTGAACTAGCATGTAAACTAACAATTTAATTGGACAAAACCAATTTATTCAACTCATCGGCATCGGTATAATTTGCAATGGATAGAAAATCCCAAAATTAATCAAAATAAATAAAAGAAAATTGTCAGAAAGTAATAAAAGTTCCTATTTAAATTTCTATTCGAAATCCGGTCGAATTGTTATTATAAAAGTTAGATTAAGCTGGGGAAGCCGATGACTTCCGCATTCAATTCGAAAAATTGCACCTGGCCCTGTCCGATACCATTATTATCTGTGATATACACTCGCATCAATGTCGACCAAGGCGGGCCTCTCGCATTTGCATTTAAATGGAAATATACTGAGATCTTTGCGAGTAGTTCAACCTTATAAGTAAATATATATTTCGATTTGGCGTGGCGCGGGCGACCCCCACCCCCTTCCATATTGGATGGCCGACTGCGTTCGCAAACTTTACATTTTTATAACTTCCCGTAAAAGTGGAACCGAGTATAACCAAAGCTTATTGCGGTTACTGATACTTTCTTTGCTTATGGCGGTACTGCGGCGTATTCAAATGTATTCGCATTTTTATGGACCCTTTTGACTTTTTTTATTTGGTACCAATATTAATTAAATGTGGTGAATTGTTTCATCACAAGACAAATGTCACAATAGCACAATCACTAATTGATTTGCCATGTATAATTGTATATAGAGATTAGGGACATAACATTGACGATCAGTTGCCGATCGTGAGTCGGGGCTGTGGATATTGGAAGGTGAAGAACCATGAACATGATATGTCCTGGATGACTAATATAGCTTTATACTATTCAAGAACAATAAATGCATTTATTCCATTTCAAAACAATTCGAGATAGCCTAGTAGAATTAGGAATTTACTTCGAAAAACTGCAACCCAGCTGGAATGGTTTTTACCGACAAGCCAGCTGAAACTAGATATTTTAATTCTTTACAAGCAATATATCTATAGATAGTTTAAGTACGAGATTAAGTACGACATTTTCAAGTTATACGTCCGGAAAAACGTCAAAAGCACGTAAGAGTAACATATCATCGTATCTGTGGGCTATGTAAACTCTTCCGCTACCCAAGTCTTTGAAAACATGATAAGCAGAGATAGGGACATGATCAAGGGCGCCGTTACATATCGGATAGGGGGGGGCGCTTGCCCCCCCCCCCCTGGATTTCTAACCCAACTACCGCCACGCGAAAAACGAAAAAAATAGGAGTGGGCGAGAAATTTGTGATCGATCTTTGATCACAATTGAAGGCCGAAATAGATCTGATCGATAAATCGGTTATTATCATATCAGATGAATCGTTTGATCATCGATCAGGTTGATCTTTTTGATCAGATCGATCTCGCAAATGTCAAACCTAATTGAAAGCTATGTATTTATTGGACAGACTGGTCGGTCGCCGTCCGGCCTGTGAGTAAAATATTTTCGCGGCTAGGCTTGAAAGGGGGGGGGGGGCTTGAAGTATCTGTCGTGTCCCCAAAAAAGATGCAAAAATGACATTTTCATATAGCGAAGGATGAAAAAAATTACTTGATAAATGATGACTATTCCGGTTATTATCGGCTATTGTCACGAATGTCAGATTTATTAGATATTGCGATATTTCCCTCTCGTAACAGTCGCGAAAGAGTCACAAGATGACAAAATACGGTATCTAAATTTTGCGCTGTAGTCCAAAATAAGTATTGTTGTATGCACTTTTATTTGATCGTACTTATTAGATTCCATTACTTCGCAATTTTTGGCACTGCTGAGCAGTTTATCGTAATTACACTGGGTATTAAACTAATAAGCGTAGAATATATAGATAAGGTATAATAGTCAACTTTTGGTAGTAGACCAACTTTTGATAACGAACTCATGTCCAGATAGACGCCGTTTAGGAACTGCAGAGAGCCGGAATATTGTACCAACTTTATAAATTGCTGTAGTAAAGTAGGTTGTATGAAGTATCATAGAATAACTATTTTAAAATCAAATAATTTAAAAAGATTTAAAGATAACCTATTATTGGCCAAAGTTGATACTAAAATTACAAAACTTTAGTTAATGAAAAGTGAGTTTCAAAAAGGTTAAATCATAAAAAATTTTAGACAAAAGTTACTTGGTATTAAAAGGGCCATCCTATGGTACATGACAATAGATTCTCTATGCTGTTTGTAATATTGGCACCATTTTATGACTCTCTCCAGCGTTGACACAATACATTTCCGTACATGAGTTCGTTTAAAAGTTAACTAGTACTTGATCTAACATTGTTGCCTTACAAGTGTTCAAGTATAACAGTAAAACAAAAAAAATATTATTTCGTCGTCGATTATCCTTAACACAGAATGTTCAAACTAATCCACTTTTCTCTACATTTAGTCTTTATTTCTCGTTAACGGAGTAAATTTGAAAATAATATTGTTGCCTTTTTATTGTTTATCAATTTGTTATTAAGATATTGTATCGGATGCTCGATGACCACGAGCTAGAAATTATTATAGGAATTTAACAACAATTTCTCCTAGCGTATTAAAAAGTAATAAAAAGGCTACAATATTTCTTGAAAATCATACAAAATCTTAAATTCACAAAAACAATATATATTTACAAACAATTATTAATTAAAAATATTAATCCCACATTAATAAATGATAGAAATTCAACGAATATTAATATATAATAAGTAAGCGTTGTCGAGCATACAGGGATCACGACCATGGATGGCTATTAACACACATAAATGTGAACAAAAACATTTCACTACCTACCTTAAAGCGAAAGAGATTTTTCAGAGTGTATGCAAAATAACAGACGAAAACGCTGCAAAACAGTTAATGGCATAGTCCTTAATATTACGTCACAATTTAACTCCAAAAAAAATGTTGCCCCCCCCCCTGGAACTTTTTCAAGCGGCGCCCATGGACATGATAGAGATATTTTATAATAACAAAAAAATAGTATGCAAATAAAACTTGACCATTTACGAGATAGGTCTATATTTGAGGAATGTATCGAAAACGGCGTAATGTGTTGACACACGTCTATTGGATTTTTTATCATAAAAAATGAAGATCCTTTAAATTTTCCTGGTAATTTTCAGTACTGGGAAAGTACTCTACTATGTGCCGTGCTACTCTTACTTTTTGGAAGATTGGTATGAAAAATGGCCTATCTTCAACTTCAACGCGTGCACAAAATCACAATCATTGCCTCTAAAATGTACAGGATCATTTCATTACAGGATCAAATCGAATCATATTGTATTGAACAAAATACAAAAGAAAACAATAAACATGTAGTCAAAAATTGGCGGCTTTTGATATAATATATGATATTTAGAAGAAAAATAGATTTTACATAAATGCCTGCCTTGTTTTGTATGGGATTTTTCCATGTAATGGAAATGGAAATGGTATTTTAAAAAACTATACCTCGCACTTACACGATGTACCTATAGCCATTTCTTGTCAAGAAATAAAAGATCATTGTTATCCGATCAAAAGAATGCAAGAAATTTGAATTTGGTCATCTTAAACCGTGAATAATTTCTGCACGTAATTTGTAATGCCCAACCATAGGTTGGGCGTTACAAATTACGTGCAAAAATAGCCAGCTGGGTTTGATTTTTTCCGAACTGAAAAGCTTTATTTGACTAGTTTCACTGGACTACAAACAGAATTATGTTGTTATATTCTTACATTCAGTATTTTGCCAAAACTACTAGTCCATGAGCCAGCAAAGGATCGTTACACCATTATGAATAGGGCTAGAACTTTCAGAATCTGTCCATTGTAGCGTAACTACAAGATAATCGCAAGTCTGGCAACCTTCCGGGTGTGGATTTTCCGCCCAAAGATTTTTAAAGCGTAAACTAACAATAAAAAAATACATTATTGTCTGTCGCCTTGGGATATTAAAGTTGAGAACGTTTTAAGTGAAGAAAAAAATTGCTAGACCGGTGGGTGGGTGGAAAGTGGCTCCAAGAGGGGGCCGAAGTGGCGCACAGAATTGCACTATTTACAGTAAAATAATCAGGTTAGGTTTGATTTATTATTCTTAATACATTCCCACAAAGTAATCTTCCTGATGCCAGACCAATATTGCGGAGGTCTCGCGCTCGCATGACACAGTCTCACCCGCACTCAGGGGAGAGGTTTTGTGGGTCTGGCCAACTTGATTATTTTACTGTAAATAGTGCAATTCTGTGCCCGACTTTGGCCTCCTCTTGCACCCACTTTCCACCGACCCACCGGTGCGGCGATTTTTTTCTTAACTTGAAACGTTGTCAACTTTGGTATCCCAAAGCGACAGACTGATTATAATAACGAAATTTTTATTTTTTTTACTCTTTACCTATAAATATATGGGCGCAAAAGCCACCCCCGGAAGGTTGCCAGACTTGTGATCATCTGATTATTATGCTACAAGGGAGAGATTCTGAAACTTCTAGCCTGCTTATAAATAACGTTACAAAACCGTTGCTAGCTTTTGGGCTATACAGCTAGTTGGCCAGATATGTCGTTATTTGAAGAAATTATAAAAAGGACTTTTCCGACCAATTAGCGCCAATGCTAAAATTTGAACCATTATATAAAATCTGAACAAAATAACTATTTGGCTATGCTTAATGCTATGAGTGAAATTCTGATAGTTCGGATCTTTTTTTTTCGGCCTTCGGCCTTTTAACGCGTTAGCGTTCTGACGTGGCGTTTCCGACACGAGTACTTGGACTAATTCAAGGCTGTGGGATGCACTAACTCTTAGGTGCACAGTCCCCTAAAACCACCGGGGGCTACTCTATACCATGGTTCCTAGCTGCGGGTCAATGGCCGCCCTTCTACGGTGTGTACAGATGTTGAGTAGAGGTTCGCACAAGCGGCCTCGCCGGCGACTCGTCCAACGGTGTCGGGGAAACCCGACTAACACGAGCACCGAGGACTCTCGAGGGCAGACACGTTTCCTGGGTGGTGTACCATGGATGCTGTATGGCGAAAGCTGGGTCAACGAGCCCACCCCTATGGGGCGGCAATCCGAATTCATGTTCGGATATTTTAGCTCAAGCATCGCGTGACAAAAGACTCCCATACTGAAACTAAATTTCGAACAGATCAAGCAATCTGAATACACTTCTCATTTTAAAACATCCATTCTTGCCTTTTTCTGTAAATATGTATAGCATCGTCTGATATATTAAAAAAGTACTTTGATCCCGTTATCTTAATCTTTTTATCGTATCTTTTCTTTCTGCCTTTATTTGTTAATTTCTTTGCGGAGGTAAGGAGTAAGTAACATGTTGACTCTATGGCTTTCTTGAATTCCTCATAGGCCGATCAAACAAGAGTCTGGAATTTATTAGACCAGTGATCTCTATAGGATAATAATGTAATTCCGCTTTCGTCCAAATGTAGAGACATTAATGCGGATGTGAGAAGAATGATTGTCCGTGTTTCCTTGTTTTTTCCGAGTTTCCGAGTTTTAATAATACGCTTACTGCGCTTACAGATAAATACAGGAAGAATATATCCTAATCATATCAAAAGCAATTTGAGTTTCCCGCTCCGTTGACTGAGGGTCTGATGTGGCCATCAAGCGTTTTGGCAATTGTTATCGCACCTGTCTCTTCGGCATTACTTTTCGAGGTACTATCAAAAACTACTATCAAAATGTCTAGTTTTTGTTGAAATCCAAAGAATATAACTTCATACCAAACAAACCTTTGGGTAACGCAAACAAACAAAGAGTTTTTCTCTTCAAATTCATATGGGATAAAAATTGTCATATTTTACGATGTGTAATGTACGGCTACCGTTTCCACTCCAATTCTGTATATCACCCTAATGGCCTATTTCCCGTCTCACCATTCCAATATTTATTCCAATCAAATAATATCGCCGTCTTCAAGAAAACGATTCACCCTACCATTCCATTCATCCCTTTCACGCAATTCACCAAATCCCACGTGGAATAAATCCCGGAAATTGCCCGGAAAATCCACCTTAACTCTTCTGCCCCGGACACGTGTCGCACAATTCCACCCGCTCAACAAATCACACTAAAACCCTTCTCCCATTTCTGTTACAGACGTAAGGAGATCCCACCGAATGGCATGGGCCTCATAATAATGATGCACGACGACTGTGAACATCGTTGCCCAGAATTGGACGCTTGCATCAACACCACCGTTTGGTGCGACGGCCGAGAAGATTGCCCATCAGGCATCGACGAAGCTTTAACACACTGTTCAATACTATTGCAACTGCCACCGATATACCTATTCATATTAGTTGTTGTCTTTCTCGCCTCTTGCTGTATAGCGTGTTTGCTGGTGTGGAGAATGTGTCGTAGGAGACCCAGATCGATCCTTCAGACGCGTCTGAAGAGCTTGTCTTCGGATACTGCCATTGTGGACGAGAAAGGGGTGATTTGCTGACACAGCGACAATTCTGTGCGCTACGTTGAAGTGGATCGCGTGACGACAGTGTGACGACGTCTTGTCGTGCACACGGTTTCGCGATTCTGACTTCAAGGGAACGCATAGAATTGGATGTAATGGGGCGAATTTAATGAATTATAAGATAGTACGGTTGGTTTTGAATAGCGCGCGCTGTTCGGTCCTGGTCTAGGTTTACTGTTCTTCCAGAAGGTTTAACTAATTTGGCGTGGCAAAGTTACATGAACGACGACTGCTGAATTTCGTTTGTCGGCGATATTGTTTCTGTTCAGTTATATAGTTATAGATTATTACCTGTCACTTAATGCTGATCTGTCTTTCATTTGTTTCCATCAATCTAGGTTTAGGATTCCTAAACCTAGCAATAATTATTTTATTTTAAACCCTAAGGTCAAATGCAAGGCTGTTGAAGAAGTTATTAAAAAATGGGAAAGTTGAGTTACACCCTTATTTTTATATATCGCCCAATAGCTACCTAATTCTCTAAACAGTTTATAAGAAAAATAATCAAATAAAATGTTTACGGAATCACTTAAGCTATACATTTGGAATAGTTTTGATTTTGCAATGATCAGACCAAACACATTTGTTAAGAAGAATACTCTGTATATTTTTATATGTATATTTTTGTATTTCCTGTTTTTGATACACTTTTAAATTATAAATTTAATTGTAAAAATCGCATGACCCTATCTATATTTGTTCGAAGGTTACAGGCCCCAAAAGAATAATAAATAATTTCAAACACACAATTATTATTTAAGGGGGTCTTCCGCTTTGTTGGCGGCTTTTCGAGCCTATTTTTAGGAATTGATAATGAAAGAAACACACAAGATTTATAGACAAAGTTTTTTTTATTCTTTTGTGTTAATATCATTGTATAAAATTAACAATTTCAAAATTATTTTGATGATCTCGGTGACCTTGCAGATTACTTTGTGCTCGCTTTTGTGCAAACATTAATGTTTAACGGTAACTACGAGTTCATGCGTGCAGGTCGTCTGATACAAAAAAGTGAAACCTTTTCTTAATTGTTATTTCGTTGGCTATCGTTCGATCGTTCAGTTTCTAAATATTTAGATTTTTAACAAAATGGCGGTCGTATGTCCAAAAAAGGTCTGTTTTCGCCGCTCTTTTCGTTATATAGAACGCTGTAAAAATGAAATAAAACAAAAATTTTAAAAAACGAACGATCGAACGAAAACTAGATGTGTGCTGAACATAAAAAACAAAGAATCATCTTGATATATGAAATACATTTTCCAGAAACGTGGTTACCAGTTGGAAAAACACGACTTTTGGGAACTCGCAAACGAAATTACAAGAACTTTGGTAAATGCCGCAGCGGCCGGGATGATCACGTCATGATCGGTTTAAAACTGAACGAATGGATGACAAAAGGTATGGATACCAGTGGTGGGAGATCTATAACTTGGCCGAGTCATATGCAATAAGTACGCATTTAGAACTGTTGGAGGGATTTCTTCCTCCCTTATCACAACACTGATCGACGCACACACAAATCACCGGCTACAACTCCAGAACTAGGGCGAATTTTGCAAAGCCCTCTTACAGGAACAATTCTGAGGCCTTCTAGATTAGAATAAACCAAAAAGGAAAAATTGATTTTTTAAAACCAACAAAGCGGGAGACCCCCTTACCACAAAAAATATTATTTTGATTATTAATAAAATATAAACTAGTTACAAAAAATAATAGTTGTATTATTTAACAAAAAAGAACTATATTGAATATTAAAAATAACAGTTTCATTATTTATCAACTTTTCAGCCATGTTTCTTTTTCAATAATATATAAAGTATACAATGACTTTGGTCATTATATAAAAATTTAGCACTTTTTACTACTTCAACTTACTTTTTCCCAGTTATAATTGAACACATAATTCATCAGTTTTCTTCATACATGTGTCGGGAAGCCTTCGCTTTTCTTTTAGCTGAGATTTCTTATTAAGAACAGCGGGGGAGAGTCAGCATAAACGCCCTTTGCTTTAATGAGTGTCAAACAATGAGTATTCGCTGAACGAATATGTGTGTAATGTGCGCAAACGTCACAAATTTGTACAACTTTTTTAGAATAAGCCACAGACAAATCGAAACTAATTTTCCGCTAATACCGTTTATTTTACGTCGGTCTATTTCCGCAACTTAGGCCAGTTACCAACGCTGAGGACAGGCTGTCGCTTCTTGGATGTTTTCAATTTTCAATGAGTATTCTGGCGATATTTTAATGTAAATAAAAGGTCTGTTCGAACACAAAGATTTCTTTGTGTTGGAACAAATCTCATATATAAAAACACATCAATTAAATAAATACATTAGTTTTTGTATTGCGATCACCGATCATAATTATTATGTTTCTTTACATAGAACATGGAAACCATAAACACCGAAAATATAAGTGCATTTTAAAGTTTCCTAGTCTGATGGAAACAAATGGCGAACAGTGACAATACAATTGAGACCACAAGTTTGGTGAATAATTTTCGAAATTATAAACTGAATCGTAAACCACAATGTACTCTAAAATGTCATTATTATCCATCTGAACTTTACCAAAAAACGCAATAAGTAAAACAAAAACTACTTCTCAATATCCTACCAAAGAACATAATCAATTTCTCGCAAATAATCATTTTTTCGGTGGCAACAGAACGAAACATCAACGTCAAATATTCTTAGGGAAAAAATACAAAATCTACATAAAAGGTTTCTAAATAAATGGAATATTTACCAGTTTCTGAACTACACCTCTATAGACAAAAAAATCACACATTTTAAAACTTCAAACATTTGACCGATTTTAATAAGTTTTTTCGGTACAACGGTGTAACGAAAGTAATCAAAATGTCAACACATTGTCGCTGACATTTCTTTACTCAATTACTCTGTCCAAAACTACGAAAAATGTTACAAAATTACCGTTAACTAAGTTAACCGTTAATCGTCAACTTTTTATTCAAAAATCGGTTATTTTGAGTGCCGATCTGCCGGTGGGTATGCAATCCAAATAACTGCGGACCTTTAGGTTGCATAAGTTAAAATTTGCGTATTAATTTTCCAAACTAGGTACTGTGGTAAAGGTCAACTAAGGTAGTTGGAGTTAGAAGAAAATCATTTTAGAAGGTTGCTTTTTATACCCCCCAAATTTAGTGTGGTTCACTTCGCCACAATACACCCTTAAGGTAGCGTGGCAGGTATAGACTTGTATATAATATGTCTTTGGTCATTATTGAAAACTGAATCGATTTAGCTATGTCGGTCTGTCTGTCCGTCTGTGTGTCTGTGTACACGATAACTTCCGTATTTTTAAAGTAATTCATCTAAAATTTGGTATACAAGCTTATCTCGTAAAAAGTAAGGACAAGTTCGTCACTAAACTCATTTTTTTTAATTCATACGATAACTGCCGTAATTTTAGAGCAGTTGATCTGTAGTTCGTGAAGTTCGTGAATGGGTAAAATCGGTTAACTCAATTTTTCTTTTTCAAATTGACGCTATAACTGCCGTAATTTGGAGCAATTGCTCTGAAATTTGGTATACAAGTTTATCTCTAATTAAGAAAGGACAAGTTCGTGAACGTGCAAAATCGGTTAGCTCCATTTTTTTTTTCAAGTTCCATACCAAAAATATTTTATGATGGGGAGCATTTTCGCTTTGACCCGGCGGAAGATAATTTTCTTACTAGTTTAAATTTAGAAAATAAGCTGGATACTCAGTATTCAGTTAGCTCTGAAGAAGCGAGCAACATGGTTCGCGAAACGTCAGCATTAACAAATCTTTATACACGGCGTAACCCGGAAGCAGTTTATTTTCTAAATGATTCTGGCCGTGAAAGCCTACGTACTTACTTAGTTTAAATTTAGTTTTATATTTTGAAACAATAGGTATTTAATATAAAGCAACAATATTAAAAAATTAAAAATATTTATTACATATTATATAATAAGTAGTATTATTCATTATTATCAATCAGACCAGGATCGATCTACTGGGTACTGGGAAGTAACTTAAAACAAAATAATTCGCGCCCATGTTTTATATACGGACGCCGCGTCGCACAAAGTAGTGCGTCACACCTGTAAACAAAACCAAGTCTGAACTTGCACAGAATACCAAATTAAATGGTTTAATTATGATATTTTCGATTTCATGGACTTGAATTAACGGATGACGAATGTAACGGAAGTTAATAAATGCGTTAATGGTTGTGAAAGTTAACTTAAAAGTTAATTCGTTAACAAAAAAGTTAACATCGTTAATTAACGATTAACGGAATAACGTGTTTGTGCCCAGCTTTGATTTTAGATATAATTTGATATATTCCGGAGTCCTGATTGCAAATAAAAAATAAAATTAACGTCCTCTAAGCACTTTCTGCGAATCTGATCTCACTTCTACGATATTTAATGTGTTCATCAAGAGTGTTCATACTTTCGTTTGTAGAGTATATAAATATCTCGCAATGGGAATCAAATCATTAATAACGACATCATATTACCGTCCTAATATGTCAAAAAAACTAAACTGCCATTAAAATTTACAAATACATCTACCCATCGATTATATAATTATTTCGTATATACACATAAATTACCAAAAGAGCAAGTTTAAACTGCCATTATATACATCTAATCTAATCAATGCATTCATTTGGGATCAACGCTGTTTATTGGGACATCCACTTTTTCGTAATACGTACTAATCCACGGCTCTTCTACCATTTCAATCTATGTTGGATCTGGCATGCCACTGGTATTATGAATTCTAAGAACTTCGTACTATCCGTGTCGTTCATGTAACTTTGTGCACAAACATTGAAATTACTATAATTAACACAAATGACAATAATTGTAGAATAAAATTTCCACTGTTATTACTTATTAGATACTCTATGCACTGTAGGCCAGGATTATTGGACTCCGTAATATTCTACTAACATACGTATATTTTAGGACCAATTTCGATGAATTTGTGTGAATTTGTGTAGTCACGCGATTGTGATAGGTACTACCTGTTTCGACGATTTCGTTTTAAAATAATACAGGTGAGGAAGTAAGCGAGAAAGAGTTTTAGTGCTTTAAAGAGTTACTTCTAATTATAACTGTAAATGATAAAACTAGAATCAAAGATTTTTTATAATAAAAAATTCAATACGAATTACACGAGGTTACTATATTAGTAATCGAGATGTAAATAAAATTAAAGCGACTTTAAAAAGTGATTTTTCGCAATTTGTACATCACCTGCATTGGTCGCTACTTCGTTACTGAATAAGGTGAATATTTTGAGAAAATCAAAAATACTATAGAATAAAGTTTGAGTTACCAGATTTGAATTAAAATTGATTCACCTTTTTTTGAGAAACGGAGCACCACTGCGTTTTGTACAATGACTGATTACTTATAAATACTGGTTTTCTGTGTACATTGTACTATTAATGTACATAATCAAATAGGTTAGCTATCATATAGTGATATATTATATTATATGCTGTAGGTTTCTTCCAGTAAAAAAATACTTAAATTAAAAATAGTACTAACTGTACCAATTGGCTTGTATCACAGAACTCGATCAGAAACCAACTTAAAACTATAAGAAAAAAATTCAGGGGGCGTTGTTTTATTATAAGAATACTTATTTTTCACGTGCATATCGCCCAAAAAATAGAAAAATGAATTTTTTTATAGGAATTAAACTTCCTACTTTGATAAAAAAAAATACACTTATCTATTCACATAATCTTACATCTGAAATAACTGCTAGGTTATTTTTTTGGAGAACATGAAAAATCTTAAAAATGGTAAGACCGGCACTTTTATATCTCTTTTTGCTTAAAAATCTATGGAATAGTCTATCAAAATGATGATCGTTCCTTTGACATATAAAAGTTATGAATAATATTGTATGGTGTTACAGAGAACAAACTCAATAAAAAAAATGCCGAAAACTATTTATTAAAATCAGTTTTTCATGTACTAGTCCGTTATGTACTATTAAAAGCAGTTTTCCATGTACTAGTCCGTTATAGTTGGGTCAAATTTGAGCGCGAAAATTTAAAATATACCTTAGTTTTAAAGATATGGTTGAACTAGTAAAACAACTTGAAGTTGCGTTTTTGACTGGTGCACAATTATCAACCAACAAACATTTTGAATTGTATATTTTATATGTCATGATTGTGACACATTTTTACGTAAAAACTAATTAATTGGATTTTTAGATTACCTTAATTTTCTGTAAAAGCAGGTAAAAGGTCTGAGTTTATATATCAGATTGGGAATAGTGATGTTAAATTACCGGGTAATATTACCGAGCACATGTTAATTCTTATGGGTAATATTACCGCGTTTTATGCGGCAATATGACCAACAAGAATTAACATGCGCTCGGTAATATTACCGGTAATTTAACATCAGTAGTTGGGAATACGGATTTTTCATTTATTCTACTTCGGAAAGCACGTTAAGTCCGTGACCCAGTAATCAATCTCGAGCTATGGTTTGGATAAAATTATATTTGATGATGTCACATAATATTGTACTTCACGTAAAGAGATAGGGCTAGGGCTTCTTTACTCAGCCCTCAAGCGTCCAGCCAGCCTGGTCTGGATGGATACTTATACAGTTATTTCTGTCATTTTGGTTATTTTAGGAAATTACATTTTATTTTTAAATACTGGTGTTAAATCCGATATGATTTCGAAAGCATGGCATTAGACATTAAATATTTGTAAATTTTATTTGTTGTTGACGCAGATTGTATGCAACCAATCAGGCACCATTCAACTTATACTCTCCGCGCGATCTGCAATACCGGCCGATAGTATCTATTTCAGCTATCACATATTTCAACCGCACTAGATAAAACATGGCAGTAGGCAATAGGTATCATCAAAATCAGAATTATGAAGACACACAAAAGACTTGGCAATATGCACTTGGAAAATTCTTATTGTATTTACAACATTGGGGCGCCATTTTAACTTTTCAAATTGTCTACTGGAACAGACTTACCTATACAGCAGTGTTGACGAAGCTTTTAATTCAATAGATTTTTGTCAGAAGACGCATATCAATTTTTGTCTTAACGAATGCAATATATAAAAAAAATAACACTGCCTCTACACTTCCAGTGTTATAAAGACGGTCATATTTACAACAACAAAAAAACAGAATGTTCTAAAACTAAAATAGTAAAATTGAAACCATTCAATTTTGTTTTGGAGGATCCTATTCGTCTTTAAAGGCGGTTACAAAATAATATGTTAAAACTAAAATAGTAAATATTTTTATTATAAATCATAGGACAATTATTAAAACTAAAAAATTATTGATAAATCAGCATTTGAGAAAGATGTAGTTTGTAGATGACATCTGTGATTTGGGTCTTCGTATTTTGATGTTTTCGTCGTACATAATATATCGCTTTATTGCGTTTTTATATAGATTTTTGTAGATGTAGTTTTAGAAGAACGCCATCTATAGTTCCACTGGACAATCCAAAGGCCAGAATCATATCACCAAAATCGGTCATGTCTTTGTCTGAATTGTGTATATAAAACTATAAGAAGTTTGCGATTGCTTTTAAGGGTTGATATTTTTAAAATAGATCTATTTGAAATAGTTAGGTAAGGACAAAATGACGTTGGGTGATATAGTTGTACAGAGATGACTTATTGCGCGGGATACTAGATTTTAATGACAGACTACATCCTGCTGCCGATACTAAAAAGTATCGCAAAACGTAAAACTCAAAATCTACTTTTAAGGAAATTATAACACAGTATAGCGTAAGAAGTCAGTATCTGACAATAAACTGTAGATGAAATTTAGAATAAATACGTAGGAGAATTTCAATTTTGTTACGGTAAGAGAAGTGTGACGAGTTTTATCCGGATTGTATTTGTGATTGTTGATTAGCAAATAAATTATTTTAAAAGTTTGGCTTTCGTTATTTACTTTACCTATCCTCCACTCCTATGCTACTTGCAAAACAGTTAAAACAACAGTGTTGCATACCTACTTCCATTTCTGTTTCTAATAAAACAGTCAGATGATTTTAAATAACCCTCAAGAGCTTTTTGTATATTGTTTTTATTGCTTTTCATTTTTATCAGAAGTTATTTGGTACTTTTACTACATTTAGATATTAACATTTTGTTTCAGCTCACCAAACTGTGATCATAAAAAATCTAAAACATATAAAGGTAAGTAGATTTATTCATTCTTGTATTTCTTAGAATGTGGGGTTTGAAAACATATGTTCCGAAATCTTCGTTCAATATTAGCGTAAAATTAGGATAGCCAGAAACCATAAGAACAAGACTTTGAATCGCTTTTTGACTTCTTCTTATTAATGCAGTGATACCTACTATCAGGATACTTTTATATCATAGTTGCTATTTCGGTTAACGTGAAAGTGAATTGTTAAATGTTTATTTATTTCGTTCACTTATAGCTTGATACTCTTTTTTTCCGAAGTTAAAAAAATTCTATAGTTACATCTGTTAGGAGATAGAACAAGTCCAGTAATAACCATCAAGCGCGGACGATTTTAAAGAAGATACACATATTTGAAGGAAAAATTGGCCGCGCAAATCCTGTGTCCGTATGTACGATGAACACTGACGGCGAAATTCCAGGGGTGGCCATAGAGTTGCCTGGTGTCCTGAATTTCGCAGGACATCCTCGATTCAGCCCTACATTTTTCGCGTCCTCCGTGAGACCTCCACAGGACGCTTAATGTCCTGGAATTTTAGGAATAGGTCATCAGCGCTTAAGAAGTTGTCGGCCTGGACGCGCCTTGAATGTTTCCAACTGTATGTACTGAATCGACCAACCACAACACTATATATTTGGCGAGCCGCGAACCAAGGTGAGCCCATGTAACGAAAATATTTATCCTCTGACTGGTCGGTTTGAATTTTTGCGGCTGATGTGATAGTCCGATCTCCTTCTAATGCTTGAGACACGCCCACTGTGCAGGTTATAATTCCGTCCCGCCGCGCAGGCTTGTTGGAAATCGAGGAGTTTTTTAAGGAAGAAGAAGCCACAACCTAAATAGATACGGGTTTTCAAAAGATACGATCGACTCACATTAGTAAAAATTGGGCGCACCGACCCTGCGTTCGTATGTACGATGAACACTGAGGGCCAAATTCCAGGGGTGGCCATAGTGCTGCCAGGTGTCCTGAATTTCGCAGGACATCCTCGATTCAGCCCTACATTTTTCGCGTCCTCCGTGAGACCTCAACAGGACGCTTAAAGTCCTGGAATTTTAGGAATAGGCCAACAGCGTTTAAGAAGTTGTCGGTCTGGACGCGCCTTGAATGTTTCCAACTGTATGTACTGAATCGACCAACCACTTTATACTCGGCGAGCCGCGAACCGATCTGACCCTATGTAACGAAAATATTTATCCTCTGACTGGTCGGTTTGAATTTTTGCGGCTGATGTGATCGTCCGATCTCCTTCTAATGCTTGAGACACGCCCACCGTGCAGGTTATAATTCGGTCCCGCCGCGCAGGCTTGTTAGGGTACGCCACTCCGTCTTTTGAATTTAATACATCTTTGTTAAAAAAACAAAATGCTCTCGCCCTGCGAAAAGTATGCAATGATAAATTCATTTTTGATGTAGAAACTCGAATTTTAAAATGTAGTCACTTATATATAGCCACTTTTCGTCGCAACCTAAACGAGTAAAGGAGTTGAAGCAGTTTTTTTTTCAATTTGTAGATTCAGTTTAGAGTTATTTTACGGCACGTGCCATCAAGGTGGCTGTCTTTATATCCCGCCGAAGATGCAGATAAAAATGAAGATACAACTGAAGATAAAACTTAGCAGAAACTTGAATTAAGGCAGTTCTTCTTGGATTTGAAGTATTCCAAATCTTAAAATCTCTAAGAGAGAAAATTAACCAAAGGATTAAAGAATTTTTTTTTGTTTTTACGGAAAACAATGGAACAATGTGTATATAATTAATTTTTCTGTGATTTGAAAAATAAGTAATTTTTATTTTAAAACATATAATAAGCAAAATTGTATCAGCAAAACACATTTCAAATTTCACTTTATCATTATTTATGTGTTGTTATAAATCGACATATTGAGGAAAGTAAAAGTTTTAGGTGGTTATAGGTAGGTACTATCTAAAATACTACAAACAGAATGGGCGTTTGCACAGGACCTCCAATAACAGAGGGGGGCCCAAAGTAGTATTTTGGAAACTTATTTCCGTATAGACTACCACACCATGCCAGTTCTGATTAACGTTGCAAGCAGATTGAGACCCCTCTCAGCGAGGCACTAACTAATCTTTAACTAATTTATTACCGTCTCAAGAATAGTGAATTTTATATTTGCGCTCCTGCCGCTTGGGAACCAAAATAAATCTTTTATAAACTATAAATTAATTAGGTATTTAATAAATTACCGTAGTAAGAATATGAAATTGAACTTTAGAGTAGTCTTGCCTATGGGGCCCCAAAGAGAGTGGAGGGACTTTTAGCAGTTAAACTCATATTTCTTTTTGCAATAAAAGTATTTATATCTAATACTGTACGAGACTAATGAGAAACCCTTGACTAAGTTAGAACAGAAAATTTGTATGAATTCTTCGAAGATTTTCAGTCAACACATTTCCTATTTTTGAATTCAATTCTGTAAAGATGAATGCTCTAAAAGTCTGTAAAATAAAAATTCCTATCTGCAAACTGCTGTAAATCTTTCAAAGTCCTTATTATTACAAAGTGTGTATAGAAAGAAACGTAACCACTCAATATATTTCTTTCTAGAAAGTTGACAAGAAAACGATTCCAATAAAAGTTTTAGGAAATTGCTTAAGCTACAAATTTGAAATGCTAAGAAATGAAACACACTTCATATTTAACAGTATTTCGTAATAATAATAACTTAAGTAATTTTCAAAAACGACAAGTTATTGACATGGTAGAAATCCATTTAACATTGTTTAATTGCTGTCTTTTAACATTTAATGGCCTTGTTACATTTACACTACTGACCTCAGGGACATACTGTTTTCACACTTCAATTTGTAATTCAAAAGTGTAAAAAAAACAAAAAAAATATACAGGATGCTATATTTAAAAAATTGAATTTGGTCTGCTTCTTACAAATACATAACCCTGTATATTCAAAAGTCATTTAAGTTTCTAGCTTTTCCTATACCTTTTATTTGGTTACTTTCTCCAAAACTTTGAGGACCAGATATTGACACATTACGTTTCTTCTTGTTAAAACTGATGTAGCAGAAGGCATTCGGAATCTAATTTCTTTTTTTAACATTACCTGTTAAAAAAAGAAATTGGAAATTACATTTTATTAAAAGTAACATCTCAAAAAATAAATCTCAAAAAAACTATGAAAACTGCACCACAAATTTAGGGCATATGTATATATTGATGATGGCGTATTTAAGAATGAACTATCGCAGTTTTGGAAATATTTAATAAAATCATATTTATTTGTTAAGAATACCCTTTATTTATTAAGATAATATACTTTACTTGCTACGAATTTTGATTTTTATTGTTAAGCTATTTGTTAGTTATTTTGTAATTCTTAAGAATAATCGTGTTATTTTAAATAATTATGTAGGTACTTATATTAAATGTTGTTGCAAAAGGGTCAATACCTTAGCTATTATTTATGATTTTTGTTAATTGTTCCGATATGTTCAGTATTAGTATCAGTATTATTAGTAATTATACAGTGTGTCCACGAAAGTCCGCACCATATGGAAAAATATTTTATTGTGTATTTCTCAGAAAATTTTATTCTTTATAAAAGTTGGCGGCTCATATGAAACCAAAACTGCAACCATCAAATATGTAAATTTCCGTGCCATATACCAAGCGATTCAGAATATATGAATTTGTGTAAAGTACCTTTATTTTCATTATTATCGATAAACTTTATTTAGAAATGTTGTTTAGTAGTAAAAATTATATTCAAATATGAAATCAGGGCCACCTACATTGAAAAAAAAATATTTTCAGTTTTTCCTTAATTATTACTCTTGTGACCAATATTAGCAAATGCCAATGGTATTAAAAGGTTCTTTTTAATCTGCTTTTTGGAAATTTGAATATATTTTTTATATTTTTTGTTATTTTGGTATGATAACTAATGTTTATTTAGAACTAGCACAAAATTACTCATTTTCTTGGTGCGAAGTTGATATTTCACCCTGTAGATATTAATATATCATACAATAACTAATTCAGCAGCGTGTCTTAGCTTTTATTCAGTTAATATTAATGACTGTGGATAGGTTTATAATAGTAGTTATCCATCTACAGCGAGCGATTCTCAAGTGGTGAGACGCGCGGTACTACCACTTACGAAATTTTATTTTCACTGATAATATTTTAATAAAAATAACTAAAGCATCAAACATCTATTGTTTCTAGAATTAATTATGACTGATTTACCCGTTATTAAGTTAATAACTATTATGAATATGTTAATAATGCTAATTTATTGTCTATGAACTTCTTTTATTTCTACTACTTAAAATGTTGGATAGATTCCTCTAAATGATTTATATCGCTAAATGGTCGGTGATTGTATACGTATACGTAAACCCACAAAAACAAATTTAACGGAGTAAAGTCGGGGGATCTAGGTGGCCAGGATCTTGATTCCGAATTTCTGCCTATCCAGCGATGGCCAAATTTATGATTTAAAAAGTTCTAGACAGAGTTTATATTGTGTATATGGGCACACCATCAAGCAGGAACCAAATTAGCTCCCGTTGAATTAACGGCAAAAAAGGTGACAACTCTCTGTTCAGGAACTGAAGATATAATTCCCCATTTAAATTTTGACGAAAAAAATGCCCCAAATATTTGATTATTCAAAATACCGCACAGCACATTAGTCTTAAAATGGTACTGATCTCGGCATTCTACTGTAAAGTTCGGGTTTTCATGTGCCCGCCACCGGCAATTTTCTGAAGAAACAGTCCCATTTGACGTAAATGTTGCCGCATCTGTACAAAAAATATTTTAAAAAAAACTATGTTCTCTTTCATTTCCAACTCAAACCAGATGGTATACCTGATGTCAAAGTCCCTTTCTTTTAGTGTACTTATAAATTTTGGTTTATAAGGGTGATACTTGTTTAATTTTATTATTTTATGTACTGTTGATTTACTGCATTGGCTGTGTGAAGCAATTTGTCGAACAGAAGTCGTTTTATGCTCGATTACTTCTTGCAACACTGGCAAACTTGTTTCCTCATTTTGTCAACATATTTTTGTGGGGTTTCTTGAAGCTATTCACATAAACTAACGTAAACTGCAGTGAGTACGATTAAATGGATAATGTCTGGATAATGCTTTTGTTTTTCATATCCACCTGAGATAACTGGCGTATGCCTATTTTAAAATTTAAACAATGTTGCATAAAGAAAATAAACTGTTTGTTTCATATTCTTTCTTTTTTGTATCATTGGGTTGCCTATACAAGAACCTATACTTAGGTGGTTATTGGTGCGTTTTGTGCTGCTGTACATAAGAAGATACAATCTTGCATAAAATAATTGATTTAAGACACAATTCATTGAGGTTTCAGTTATGTTTATTAAAATATTAGCAGTGAAAATAATATTTCATAAGTGGTAACACCACGTGTACCACCACTTGAGAATCGCTCGGTGTAGATGGATAACTACTATTATAAACCTATCCACAGTCAATAATATTAACTGAATAAAAGGTAAGTCACGTTCCTGAATTAGTTATTGTATGATATATTAATATCTACAGGGTGAAATATCAACTTCGCACCAAGAAAATAAGTAATTTTGCGTTAGTTCTAAATAAACATTAGTTATCATACCAAAATAACAAAAAATATAAAAAATGTATTCAAATTTCCAATAAATAGATTAAAAAGAACCTTGTAGTATCACTGGCATTTACTAATATTTGCCACAAAAGTAATAATTAAGAAAAAAGCTGAAAATATTTTTTTTCAAGGTGGGTGGCTCTGATTTCATATTTGAATATAATTTTTACTTCTAAACAACATTTCCAAATAAAGTTTATCGATAATAATGAAAATACAGGTACTTTACTCTTATCACAAATTCATATATTCTGAATCGCTTGGTATATGGCACCGAAATTAACATATTTGACGGTTGCAGTTTTGGTTTCATACGAGCCGCCAACTTTTATCAAGAATAAAATTTTCTGAGAAATACACAATACAAAATTTTTCCATATGGTGCGGACTTTCGTGGACACACTGTATATTATTTTTGTATAAAAAAAGTAATTCTCCTTAATTCAACATTGTATATGGGGGCCCCCATATTCAAAATCGCCCAGGGCCCCATAACGCGCCACTGACTACAAAAGCAGATTTATGTATTATACTTTTATCTTTTGGGAGGCATATTTCTATTCGAACACGGGCGGTCAATAACTACGGTGCGGCCCTGTATAAACGCATAATTTGGCGAAATATAAAACGCTAAATAAAAGGCAAAACTTTAAAGGTTTTGTGGAGCTATTTTCTCACTCACAAACTTTCATAATATCCCATTCATAAAACACCACATTCAAATATAAAACCGTACCAATACAAACAAAATAAAATCCCACGATGTAATCTCCAGCAGCAAACACCATATCATTATTTTTTACCGCCATCAACTATCATTGATATGAATTGAAACATACTATAGCATTACATCACCATTTTCAAGGATACCACCAATCCAGTATTGTTCACACAATCACGATTAAAATAACGACCATATCGCACGTGGCAAATCGCATCTACGCCTATCCCTCTCCAAACAAAACACCAAAAAAATACTAAACTCCAAACAACACACTCATCGAAATCGTGACCCATCCACATCTACCCAACAAAACGAGCGAGCCGTAAACTTTTAAATTCGAGTTGAGTAACCTCAAGCCGATGGAAACCGTAGCGTCAAATAAAAACCAGTCGTAGGCGCAGGCGTGCGAACGCCGAATTTAGAATGCCGCGCCGGAGTGCCGGTGAAACTGCTCGTCAGTACACATGTTATATTTTTCTGTTTAAAAATCATGGGTCGAGTGAGTACTACATACTAATCTAAAATTTACAGTGGTTTCTAGTGACGTTTTCGTTCGGTTTTAGCCTACAGTGACACCGGCGTCGTCTTTCGATCCCGTCGCAGACTCAAAAGCCCTTAAAGAAGCTTTCAAAGGCTTCGGATCCGATGAAGAAGCTATCATTGAAATCATTACCAAGAGAAGCAATGCCCAACGTATTCAAATATCCGGTGAATTTAAAACGATGTTCGGAAAAGACTTGATTAAAGAATTGAAGAGTGAACTAAGAGGGAATTTTGAGGATGTGATTATTGCTCTGATGACAAACCGTGTCGAATTTCAAGCGAAACAACTGCACAAAGCTATCAGTGGCTTGGGCACCGACGAGTCCGCGATTGTTGAGATTCTTGGAGTTCACACCAATGATGAGATCATCGCCATTAGGGAGGTGTACGAAGGGCGTAAGTAAAAATAGAATATGCTTGTCAATTTTGAAGTTAAATATCGAGTTTGAGTTCGGAGAAATGTTATTGCAACTTTTTCTGAGATTTATTATTTTGGGGTGTGCGTCAGATGTTTAGGTGTTTGTCTGGGAGAAGCTGGTATGTTTTGGACATTGGCCAGAATAATTGCACTATGGCCGATTCAGAAAATCCGTATCAGTACTAGACCTTTTCACTAAGCCCATACTTTCATCTGTTAAAACGTAGTTTAGAAATGTACTTTAAATATTAGTTTGTCTGATCTTTCTAAGGATAAAACGCCAAGCACTCATGCTAAAAAATAAACTTAAATTTAATGTTGAGAGAGAACGAATGTAATATTTTTTTTAGTAAATATTTAATTTTAAAAAAGGCAGCCCGGGCATAGATTTGAACAAAGATCTCCGCATTGCCGGTACGTAGTTATTCTGCCGCAAAATCTTGTTTAGTCAGTGTACTATAAATTCCACAATATACATACTCTGAAGTGAAGCAAAAATATGTTTTATAATAAGAATAATACTAAACTGCGTCGTTAAGAACATTCCGATATCATTAAAAACAATAACATATCTTACGTGGTAACTCTCGTTTTTTCTTATTGACTGTCTGTTAACTGTGTAACTAAGTCAAATTAAGATTAGTTCGTAATATAATATTATGTTTTTGAATGACAGTTCAACAACACCTATATCTCTGTGTTATCATGCAAATATTAAACGAATATTAAATTACATTTAGTATATCTAGTATCACAACCAAATATGAAACCTAGTAATAGTATCATGTTACTTCAGACCAGTGTCTAGCCATTACTGCTTGGACCTTGGACTGCTTAGTCATTAGGTACATAAATAAGACCTAAAGTCATTAATCCAGTTCTGCAAATATGATAAATTTGTTTATATTTTTAAATTTTGTTTTCAGTGTATCAAACTTCTCTCGAAGAAGACCTGAAAGGAGATACTTCAGGTACTGTGAAGCGTTTGTTCGTGTCTCTAGCCAATGTGAGTACTTGATGGTTTTTGTCTGCACATTACTGTGATCAATCTAATCTACCTCTGCCATGATACCATAAAAAAGCCATAACCCATGAAAATTGTCGTCAAGGTGAACCGGGGCATTATATAAGTGTATTGTTATCGGTAATTATGTTGCAACATTCTGTATATAGATTAAGCGAAAGAGCAACATGGTATTTGTTATCGACGCATTTTAAGCATATTTTTTGTGTTTCTTTGTTATCTAAAGCCAGGTTTAGATTGCGACTTATTTGGCATGAGATTTATCGTTGAATTTGTTTGGCAAATCACGTATACTTATGGACTTGAATCAGTTATAAATCATCATGTTTTTTCTGTCAGGCAAATACTATTTATCATTACAAAGTTTAAAATATTGTTTGTAAATATGATTTAGAAACTAACTAGGAGAAAGTCTGGGAATTTCTTTGGAATAATAGCGAGGAAGAATAGTAATCAGTGAAGTGAAAATCTTGCTGACGGCTGTACGCAATTAAGCAAAACGCATACATGCTAATACTTTAAAAAATACTTCTTCCTCATGAAAGGTAAGAATAGATCATATCTGGTATTTGCCCAAGGAAACAAAATAAAATTACTCCCTAATAAAATATGTAATTCTCTTTTAATCTTTGAATTGAAGACTCTGCAGTAGCAAGGGGGTATCTGAATATTGATATCATTTGTAGGTATCAATATCCAAATGATCTTGATCTTGAAACATCAAAATGTAATTTTCTGCGTGCGTATACTGACTTTGTTTTTAAAGATACCCAAAAATTGTATTTGAAAGTATTTTGAAATATAAAAATCTGATGTGGCCAGGCACATGACTTTATCATACCATATGTAAAATTAATAGTTTAGCTGCATGAGATTCTATTTGATCGAGATCGGCCATGTCTTCATTAAAATAAAACTACTAGAACTAGACAGATATTTTTTATTATATTAAATTATTATATTAAAACATCAGCGTTTGACACTACCTACTGTCATTAGTAATATCTGACAAATCCCAGTTAACTAGTTTTAGTGCAGTACGACCGATCTCGATGAAACAAAATTTCTTCCTGCAGCTAAACTATTGATTGTACCAAAAAATGTCATGGTGATAAATTATTCAGAATTTCCTCATCTTTAATTTATTATTTAACTATTTCGACGAAATTCCAGAAATGGCGGCTTATTTGCAAAATCTTTCAAAAATGCTAAGACTAAACCTCCAGTTCCTTTGGACCCTCTTCAACAGAAAGCTTTTCAGCTCTAAGTTTGGTTATGAAACTTCTAAATATGAAGTTTCGTCCCGATACCTTTGGTAGTTTCTCCGGAATCGTCGCCACAAAAAACGGGTACACACACACACACACACATACACACACACAGACATTTTTTTGAACCTTGGTCAAAAATGTTCAGGGGACCCAAAAAGACATATTTCCGCTAAAATCTGAAATTTTTTTTTTGGCTTGATTACAATACTTTACATACTGCGTATGATAAAGTAAAAAAGTGTCAAAATCCTAAATTAAAACCAACTTTGTCAATTGGGGAAAACGTAAAAACATTAAAATGTAATTATTTGCCTATATTACGGGATATTACCATAATTATGAAAATTACTAAACAGAATAGTGATTGTGTGGTTTTAAAAATTTCCAAAAATACTATTTGGAAAGCGTAATAAAAGTAGGTGTCAAACACGAAATTCGAGCTATCTACACGCGTTGTTTACTTTCTTTGATTTTTTTTATAATAACTAGTATAGATAAACAGATAGTTGCATTTTGATGTTTGCCTGTTAGGTTTCATAATCCCGATTATTGTTAGGAACAAAATTTTCTGAGAAACTGTTTCGTGTTTAATATATTTTAATATTTCTAAATACTTTAATATTTTTAATATATTCCAATAAAATGTTTACGTTTTTACTTTATCATACGTAGTATGTAAAGTATTGTAATCGTGCCAAAAAAAAATTTTGAGATTTTAGCGGAAATATGTCTTGTTGGGTCCCCTGAACATTTTTGACCAAGGTACAAAAAAATGTCTGTGTGGGTGTGTGGATGTGGGTGTGTGTGTGTGTGTGTGTGTGTGTGTGTGTGTGTGTGTGTGTGTGTGTGTGTGTGTGTGTGTGTGTGTGTGTGTGTGTGTGTACCCGTTTTTTTGTGGCGACGATTCCGGAGAAACTACTAAAGGTATCGGGACGAAACTTCATATTTAGAAGTTTCATGACCAAACTTAGAGCTGAAAAGCTTTCTGTTAAAAATGGTCCAAAGGAACTGGAGGTTTAGTCTTAGCATTTTTGGAAGATTTTGCAAATAAGCCGACATTTCTGGACTTTCGTCGAAATAGTTAAATAATAAATTAAAGAAGAGGAAATTCTGAATAATTTATGACTATGACATTTTTTGGTACAATCAATAGTTTAGCTGCATGAGCAAATTCTATTTCATCGAGATCGGTCGTACTGCATTAAAACTAGTAGCCTGGATATGTCAGATTATATGTCAGATATGATTCTAATGTCAGTAGGTAATGTCAAACGCTAATGTTTTGACAATACTACTGTCAATACAAGCTGCGTTCGGATATTGCACACCGTTAAGGTGCGTTTTCATTAGTGCTAATGGCAGTGGTAGTAGACGCCATTATAGCATTTCTAATAGGAATTGCTAGTGACTCAAGTTTATGTACATGCAAACTAATGTGTCACCATCACGACATGTGAGAAATACTATAATTTCGTCTGCTACCACCGCCATTACCTACCATTACCACTAATCGGAACGCACCTTTACACTTTTTACACCCAATAACACGTGTCATTTGGACGGTGTACCCGGTGTCAACGGAGTACAATATCCGAACGCAGCTTTAATCGACATATCTGTCTAGTTCTAATAGTTTTATTTTAATGCAGACATAGCCGATCTCGATCAAATAGAATCTCATGCAGATAAACTATTAATTTTATATATAGTATGATAAAGTCATGTGTCTGGCCACATCAGATTTTTTTTTTTAAATAAAGGCACTTTACTCTTAATTAGTCTTTATTGGTTTGGTAATAAAAAGAAAGTAATCCTGAAACTTTTTCCCGAAATAACATTTTCTGAGAGTAATAAAGAACTAATAAAGAAGAATAATAAAAACTAATAAATAATAGGGATGAGTCGTTCGCGAACGAGCCGTTCAAAATGAACGGGTCAAATGTGTGAACCGTCCGATCCGGTTCAACCCTGGCAAAACTGACCCGTTCCGGTTCAGTAGTTCGTTCGTTTACGGCGTTCACGCTCTCGGCTCATTTCTGCCCAAGGCATAGACGGCTCAAGGCAGACACAGTCCACAGTACACGTGTTCATTGGTTTCCAGTGCCGCGTAAAGTACATAATATATTATACATATATAAAATATTTTCGTTCGTTTATTTCTGGTTTGATGGATGCATAAAGATTCGTCAACATATTATGAATCTCCGAACATTTTCTTTGCGTTTTAAAATTGTTGAGATCCGTATATCTGCACTGTATTTGTTTTAAATATTTTTGGGATATTATATTGAATCGGGAGTTGATAATGAAGACCATTAATTTTAATAAATATATTTATTAAACAAAATGAAAGTTTGAGAATATATAGGGAAAAATATAAAAAGCATAAAAAACAGAATGAAAGATATGAGATTTTTGCGGTAAAATTGAACGATTTGTTTAGTTAACCATACAGAACTTATTGAAAAGTATTGTATAAATTCCGTAAAATCAGCTTTCGAAAATCGCTAAAAGATCAAAATTAGATTTAATTAATTTAAATTATATATATGCAAATGCCATTGACTTATTAGCCTTAGTAGCATTTTTATAGGATCTATTTTGTTTTTGTTACTGAATGGAGGTAATTTCTATCAGCATAAATTACAAGAAAAACTAAGTTCAATCAGAAAATTCCAGTTCTGACAAACAAAAACAATATTCGCAGGAGTTAGGCCGTCGCGCGTCGGTATATTCGTAAAAATGACCGCCCTGCCACATAGGGCCGCTGCGGTGGCTGAACGAAGATACCAGCAATGCGCGCGTCGTGTGTCTCGTTCTTTTTGAATGGTTCGTTCACTAGATCCGTCTATAACCTATATGAAATACGTTCATTTTGAACGGTTCGGTCGCTCGGTCGGTCCATATGAAGTCGTTCATTTTGAACGGGTCCGTTTGAACGGGTCATTTTAGTGAGCCGGTTCGACTGAACCGGCTCACTGAAATGACCGAGAATGCCCATCCCTAATAAAGAAGAAGTTTTATCGTATGTGTTCAACATTCTGCCGGACCCTGTAGAACAGGTTACCCTTGATTTGTTATTAAATGTCTTTCTCGAATAAAATGAAAATTATAATGATTAATAACCATTAATAACCATTCTGGAACAGTTCCGGTTTAGATAAACCTTTCTTTTATCTCAAGCTTTTCCGGTGTTAGACTGGCATTGTTTAAACCACTTGTTTTAATGATATTTATTCAAAATTGACTGCCTTTTTAAGATTTCAGTATAAAAAAATACAATATGAGTTAAGAAGCAAAAAATACTTATTAGTTTTTTTATTTTACAAGAAATTACTATAACGAAACAGCTGTAACAAATTAGGATTGAAATTTGGATGTACAAATATGATTAACAAATATTCATAAACATGAACATATTCAGTATACAAAGCGTGTAAAATGTACGTTCAAAAGTGACGTGTTTTCATAGATCGCTTTGGTCTTCAAGAACCAGCTTTACCTAACATAACTCCATCTTAACTTTTCTTCTTTTTTTGTAGGCGCACCGAGATGAATCTGAAAAAACTGATAAAGAAGCCGCTTACAAAGACGCCCAGACCTTGCTCCGAGCTGGAGAACTTTTCAACGGTACTGACGAGTCCACATTCAACTTAATTTTGTGTCAGCGGAACAGATCTCAGCTGCGTCTGATCTTCGACGAACACGAAAAGCTGACCGACCACTCGTTCGAAACCGCAATATCGAACGAATTTTCCGGTACCGCAAAAGACACCCTCATAGATCTAGTGAAATGCATCAGGGATAAAATTAGTTACATGGCTGATAGGCTCCAAAAGAGTATGGAAGGCATGGGCACTGATGACAGGACTTTGATCAGACTGGTCGTGTCGAGATCTGAGGTCGATTTGCAGGACATCAAGGAGGTTTTCGAAAAGAAATTTGGGAAGAGCCTTGCTGATTTTATTAGGGCAAGTTTTTTTATTATTATTTTGAGAATACAGGTTTGTTATATTGTATGTTTTTTGTTTGTTTTAGGATGACACTTCTGGGGACTACAAAAAGTGCTTGTTGTCCATCGTCGGTTAAGAGAAGATGATGATTTTGATTAATAATATTTTGATATACGTTTATTATATACTCAATAAAACTAAAATGTTACAAAATTTATATGATCTGTCGCTGTGTTTATACAGATGTACTTTGTAATTTGGTACCGTAATTATTTGTTGTTGTCACGTGAAATTGTCAGGAAAGTACAGGAAATTATGTTACAGTAATTTTTTCATGGCCGTTGATAATGACAATCATTTATGGTCAGTCCCACAATTAGATTTAAGTGCTCTAAAAACCAGATGTCCGTGAAAGTAAAATATGAATAGTATATAATGAATAAAATATGTTATAGCATTTTTACTAAATAAGATGATAATAGAAAATTATCACACAAATTTGGCCACTAAAACTAGTTGGAAAATTTGGACCAGAATCGTAAAAAGGTTAGTACGTGGGTGATTCTACGATATTTTCCTTTTAATGACGAGCAAACAGATACTTGGTCATACTTTGATTTCCTATTACTGTAAATATATTTCACGCTCGCATGCATACGAGTGGATGGAGTTTGATAACAACTAGTGATGTTAAATGGTAATATTACCGGTAATTTAGGTAATATTGTAAAGTTACCGGTAATATAGCCGGGGAAATAACTCGCTCAAATCGTTTAAACGTTTTTATCGGTCATTGAGAGTCACGGAACAACGTTGTAACTGTGGTTAGTACGGCGACTATCGTCTCTCCCCTGGCAAGTCGCATTTTGTTATAACTCACTTAATCATTGTATTTTTACTATATATTTCCTGTAAGAACAGAAAAATAAACCTGCTAATTGATTAGATCTATAAAAACATTATTTAATGTATAATGTCCTTTTTACTTTATCATACGCAGTATGTAAAGTATTGTAATCATGCCAAAAAAATTTTTTGAGATTTTAGCGGAAATATGTCTTTTTGGGTCCCCTGAACATTTTTGACCAAGGTACAAAAAAATGTCTGTGTGTGTGTGTGTGTATGTGTGTGTGTGTGTGTACCCGTTTTTGTGGAGACGATTCCGGAGAAACTGCTAATGGTATCGGGACGAAACTTCATATTTAGAAGTTTTATAACCAAACTTAGAGCTGAAAAGCTTTCTGTTGAAAAGGGTCCAAAGGAACTGGTGGTTTACTCATAGCATTTTTCGAAGATTTTGCAAATGAGCCGCTATTTGTGTAATGTCGTCAAAATAGTTGAATAATAAATTAAAGGAGAGGAAATTTTCCATAATTTATGTATATGACATTTTTTGGTAGAATTTATAGTTTAGCCGCATGAGCAAATTCTATTTCATCGAGATCGGGCGTACTGCTTTAAAACTAGTAGCCAGGATATGTCAGATTATTTTGATTCTAATGACAGTAGCTAGTATCAAACGCTAATGTCTTGAAAATGCTACTGTCAATGTAGGCTGCGTTCGGATATTGAACACCGTTACACTTTTTACACCCAATAACACGTAAATGTCATTTGGACGGTGTACCCGCTGTCAACGGAGTACAATATCCGAACGCAGCTTTAATCGAGATATTTGTCTAGTTCTACTAGTTTTATTTTAATGCAGACATAGCCGATCTCGATTAAATAGAATCTCATGCAGCTAAACTATTAATTTTATATATAGTATGATAAAGTCATGTGCCTGGCCACATCAGATTTTTTAGCATGTGTTCCTGTCTCGTACAAGGCAGGCAACACAGTCATGAATTTATTACATTACCTACTAAATAAAATATCAAATAAACAAAAAATAATTAAAAGCACTAAATAAATAAATCTGATCAACAATGAAGACTATATTCTAATCAATATTGATTTTTATGCCCCCCACATTTACTGTGGTAGGGTATATTCACTTTGTCATAACATTTGTAATACCCTTAAGGAAGTGTGACATCAGGTATAGACTTGTATATATATATATTTTTGATGAGCATTGAAAACTGAATCGATTTAGCTATGTCCGTCCGTCCATCTGTCTGTCTGTGTACACGATAACGAAATTGTTGCTCATTTGCAAAATCGTTGAACAGCTAAGAGTAAACTTCCAGTTCCTTTGGACCCTTCTTTACAAAACATCTTTCAGCACTAAGTTTAAGTTTGGTCATGAAACTTCAAAATATGATGTTTCGCCCGGATACCTTTAGTAGTTTCTCCGGAACCATTGCCACAAAAAATGGGTACATACACACATACATACTCATTTTTTTAACCCTGGGCAAAAATGTTCAGGTGACCGGAAAGGACATATTACCGCTAAAATCTCAAAACTTTTTTTTGACACGATTCCAATACATTGTCATACTACTCGTATGTATGACAAAGTAAAAATAAGCTGGATAAAAATAATAAAACGACTTGCATTCTTGCGGACGTACTCTGAAATATGCTAAATTCAACAATTTATTTGTTTTGCCAAAAATCATAACAAATTCGACCTCCTATCGTAGCAACACCTACATATATTCTAGGTTAACGTTAATCTATGTATATTGGGTGTACTGGATCAAGTAAAGGGATTGTAATGTGCAATAATATCCCAGTTTCGAATACTGCTGAGGCCAGATATATTTGTCAAACCCTTACAACCCCTGCTGCCCCTTAATATCACATGTTGGCATTTTGCCAGTGGCGTAAATAGCAGGGGGGGGGGGGGGCATTGGAGCCGACCGGGTGTTTGGGAGGTCTTGCGAAAAAAATAAGCTCGTCGGCTTAAAGGAAAAAGCCACTACCTAAAATCTAATAATTACGAAAACCTGACTTTAAGAACGAATAAATATGATGCTATTTTCTAGAGATTTTATGGATTTTAGACAACTTAGAACACTTCTTGCTCGCCTCCTCGTATAAGATTCACATTTATAAGCATTTGGCTGCGATTAATTCCTGTTTCAATAAAATGTAACAAAATATTAGTTAGTGACTTTTACCTTTAAGCCGACGATATGTTGGTATTTCTCATAATTGTTCTAACAAAATTTAACTAAGATCCCCTCTAACCGCGGGATACGGTTTTGGGCTTAAAAAAAAGAAATGTAAGCAGTTTCTGGGGCCATGAGCTACAATAAGATGCAAGCATAACGTCAATAAATGAAGTCGGGCATTTTAAAAAGTAGGTACTCACTCAGGCCTCCATGGATACCATTCTAAACTCAATACCATATATTTGTACATAAAGACACAGCTGTCCTTATTTCTGAAAACGTAGTACATAAGACAGAATATTAAATTAATAAAAATTAGGCTGTCATATACAGTATTTATGTTTTTTATTTCGTTTTCGAACGCATCCCTAAATGTGAATGGAAATTTGCAGATTAATCGTCTGCATACGACTCTATTAACTTCTGGCCTAAGTTTCCGGAAAAATTGATTTGAATAAGAATAACATTTTCTAAGCTGTTGAACCTATCTTTTAATTGTGTAATTATATCTATTGTTGAATTAAATATTATAGCAGCTTTCCATTTGAACATTTCTAAGTTGATCTTAACTGAGCTAATCTATCTTCCTCTGGCTTGGTCTGAGTTCATCTAAGCTAACTTATGTTGGCAAAAGGAACGCGTCCGGCGAAAATACAGTCAGATGGATTCAGGAACCTATGCGGGTGACTAAGCACGGGCAAGGGGTAGGTAGTTCTGCTGAGTTCATCTGACTTCACAAAACCAAAAGGAACGCTACATGTAATTTAGATTTGATTAGCTCAGCTTAGATCAACTCAGAAATTTGCAAATGGAAAGCAGCTATTAACTCGGAAGTTATCCTCACCATTATTTAACCCTTGGTCATCACTCAATTCATCAAACCAACGTTTTACTTTCCGTACCCTTTTATTTTCAAATTTAATCTCTATATTCCACAATTTTGCTAAATTTGCTACTGTCGTTAACGAAGATTGAAAATCGTTTCTCAACTTGACCACATTGTCATACGCTGTGTATAACAAATGAGCGGTCTTTTGTAAGTCGTAGTTTTTGGATTGTAATAATTTTGAAAGCGCGTTTAATAATGACAAAATGTCTGTTTGAATAACTATATGACATACCGTTTCAAAGCATTCCATTTTCATTTTAATACATATTGATTGCATCGTTTCGCTCAAACGTATATAGTTGAATCAATTTAACTTTGCGTGTTGTCAAAAATGATAGTCGTCTGGTGCGACTGTTGTCGACTGTTGTCATCCGGCCAGTGGCGTAGTCGAATAAATTTTGCCAAAGGAAAAGCATACAGAGTCATCAAATTCTAGCGTCTATGAAGAAATACTGTTTTCCGCGAAGCGCATACCAAAACTTACTTCCATTTGCAATTCGATTTAATTTCAATTGCATGGTATGGTGGCAATCTTAGAACTTCATGTCCATGTTCTTGTAGTAGTTGATCTATTTTATATGCTTTTGGTTTCCTATTTAGATTGGAAATTCGGCTTCAAACATTGATTTTTCATCCGCAATTTTATTTGGATCTAACCACTCACATATTTTGGCTTTATTCCACGATGAACTCGGATGTTTTTCTACTAGAACATTGTGGTATGATGCGTTGTCCATAACAATTAAACTAGGCTCTTCTAAATTTGAAATTAATTTGTGTTCCACCCACCTAGAAAACATTTCCGCATTCATATCACCATGATAGTCCAACAAATTCGATTTTGTAGTGTATATTAAACTTGTATTTTCTACAAACCCACCCTTGTGTCCAGCGTGTAAAATAATAAAACGTTTCCCGTCAGATCTCCCAAGTCTTGAACACTATTATCCTGCCACGACTTCCTTCGACCACCCTTTGAAAAAATCTATGTTTCATCCAGAAACACAAAAGTGCGGCTAAATGGAGATTTTTTATTTTTCATGTACATTCTAAGAAATTCCGCGCTCATAGATGGTATGGCGGGTGTCTCAATTAATGCCCTTCGGTTATCGTCATTCTTAAACTTAAATCTAAGGTGGAAAAGAAGTGTTCGTAGGGAGCCATAAGAAAATTCAAAAGCGACTTTTCACGCAGTTCTTCCTTTGAGAATGTAATGGTAACATGCTTTCCTAGAATAAATATTGCTAAATATTGCCTACAGGAAGAATATGATAATGCAATAGCGTACTGCAACGTAGAGGTTATACAATGTGTTGCGAACTTGCATTTTTGCACCCTCATCAACGTCTTCGGTTTTTAGTTTCCTCCGACTTCGAGATTTTCTTCTGGTACAAAATGACTCGTTTGCCTCCCTGGCACTTTTAATATTAGATACTGTCCTTAGACTTATTTTTAATGCATACGCAACGCTCTAAGAAATAATCTAACAATGTTCGCAATAGGACGAATGGACAATAATTAATACCTGCTGAATTGCATTAAGAGAAATTAGGGGACCCATATTTTCCTCTTCCCCTGTAAAATAGTCTATAACTCTATAAGATTGGCCACAAACTGTTTCGTTTGAGGATTTAAATATTTTCCCGGCATTTTAAAGTGTGATACCAGCACAACTTACAGTTACCCTGTATCTCCCGCCAGCGACGCCGCTGGAGATCCGAACTACCCAATGACCGACGTAATGTAGTTCTGTCTTTCTTCTTCGCACTAGTATACATATTAGCATCCGAGATCGTGTGTCTTAGCCAGCCGAGACATACGTCCAAGGTTAGTGTCTATAGTTTAGCATGCTGTAGAAAGAGTGGGAATGCATTTAATCATAATATATCGTAACTAACGCATGTCACTTTTGACAACACGCAAAGTTAAATTGATTCAACTATAGAAAGCATTAAAAGTCTTGTTAGTGCGCAGTCAAATCAGCGTTTAAGGGTTTCAAAGTATTTAATAAACAAAACGCAAAAAACAAAATTCAATTTAAGAAAAGATGCCTACCAGTGTATTTTAATTTCAGATTGTTTTTGACGGCTTTAAGGTCGCTAAATCAAAAAAAAAAATCTAAAAGACGGTTGTTGACCAAACTTAGCATAGGCTCCATGTGAGTGGGGGAGGGGGGGGGGGGCATTGTCTCTGTTCGCACACGGGCCCACTCACTCTTAGTTACGCCACTGCATTTTGCTAACCATGCTGTTAAGTTTTTCAGAGATGACTGAATACTAAAACCTTTGACTACTGATGTCAGAGTAGTTCATATTTTTGTTTCTTTTCTGGTAACTTCTGGCCTATATATATATATATATATATATATATATATATATATAACTATCATAGCGAAAATCTTCGTGTTCTCATGAAAGGCTACTTCATTGGTGACGATGTCTAGCGAATAGCAGATTATTTAATTTGACCTAATTAGGTGTCTCTCATGTGGCCTTTGTGTACTTGTTCGCCACTTTTCAAATAAATGTTTAAATCGTGAATACTGGGTAAAAGAATATGCTTGGACCCAAGGCCATATTTTTAATGTAAGAGGTCAAGAGCATTTTCTTTTTGTTTGCATTTTTATAGTTTCTTAATTACTGTCTGATATAATCTAACATTTAACATTTGTTGGCAGAATATAAATACTTGAAACAGATGCTATAATGTTAATGTAAGAGGTCAAAAGCATTCACTTTTTTTTGTATAAAGTATCGACACGTAAAATTGAACAACGTTACATAACGTCGATGTCAAACAGACCTAGAGAAATTGAATGCAACGGTGAAATTTGGAATTGCAATTTAATTGATTATGTATAATAAATAGCTCATTAAAATCGATGGAAAGCAATATTACTCTATCTCAGTATAATATTCTTCAGCTCTAAGAAAGCGTCTACGTCAACGAAGTTTTTTTCACACCTACTCTTGACAAATTTTCCATTCCTGTATTTCATCTGTAAATCAGATATGAGAATAATTTTAGTTTACTTAGAAACAACCGCGACCTCTGCGTCAGTCTGTATAATACAAATTAAGCAAATTACAATAACGTTTGCACCAATTCATTCTGATTTATGAAATGCGGTTAACAATTCCCAGAATAATCCCTTATATGTACCAACATTAATTAAACTCCAATTTATCAGTATTCATGATAAGTATACCACAGTATGGCAGTTCCCATGACTAGAAAATTTGTGTGTCTAATACTAATCGTCCAACCTTGACGTTGAGCGTCCGTTCTGTTTACCGACAAAAAAAAGAAAACATTGTTTTTAAGGTCAATGCAACTCCAAAAGGTACCAAAGCAAAACTCTCACTATAATGGTAATACTATCCACCAGGAAACTGCCGGCTTTCAATTGTCTGTCCCCTCACCACGAAATATAAGAAGCGTAACTACCAGTGATGATTACTCATTGCTCAAAAAGTACGAAATAACTATGTATATTCCAAAGCAAGTGGTAATTTCGTCATCGATACACATCGAGGCAATGATTCATATGTTTACGATAAACTTAATCATGATAAAAATCATTCTCATATGAAGTAAATTTACGAGGTCTGTATCATTTTGATAATATAAAACGATAGGCGTACGCAGAAACATTTTTGGGAATATCCTGACTATTGGTTTGAACCTGTGGCGCTGTAAGCACCGGAGAAACGCCCAACTAGGGTCACGTGTCCATTAACAAGTCAGCAGACAGCCGGCAGTTACTTATTTAGTTCAGCCAGTTTTCCTGTTGAGGTTGACAGTACTTTTATTGCGCGCGAAGACACGACACGTAAGTGATTTATTACCTACTATTTTATTGTTTTATCTCTATAATAACGTATTATATCTGCTATTTAATTTGTATTATTATGACATATGACGTAGCTGTAATGACTTAACTTCTAAACACATTTCGGTGTTCTATAAATAAATCCAAAGTTTGTAAATATTAAAATGTCAAGCACTAATTGAAAAACATCCATACGTTTGACAGATTTTTGTACGTTCAGGTTTTATCTAGGAACTATTATTACCAAAGAATTTTGATCGATTTTCATGGGAAATTGTTGTTGTAAATCTAGGTGTCAAGGTCAGGTTCGTGGAAACCTAACCTATATTTTACTGTTATTTTTCTCTATAACCGGCTCGTAACTTTGTAGTCAATAGTGCTGAATTAGATTAAATATTTGTTGCAGTGGATTAACGTGATAAATTTTAATCATAATCTAATGTCGACTTACTTCGATAAATCAAATAGGATTAAGTAATTTTATAACAAACATCAACGATAAATTTAAATTTTGTTTATAGCAACCGTTGCTAGCAACAGTTAAATGAAATTTTATTTATTAATTAAAATTTGTCATCGATATGGTATAAAATAATCAGCATCAGAAGCAAATTTCTGTACTTTCTTAAATTCGAATGATTTTTGTTTTTAGAAATGTGTGTAGTAGTTTCTATATTTGAAATAATCCCTAATAAATCTCAATACAATCCATCATTTCTACGTTTGACAGAAGCAGAGACGGAAGCTCCCCGAGCAAAATTAAAGGGAGATGAAGGAAGCCATGCAGAAAAAGAGCAAAAGAGCGCATGAAATCTTTCATCTCAGTTTATTTTGATGGGAGAGCTTCCGTCTCTGTTTCTGTCAAACGTGGAAATGATGGATATATACCGCTATAAATGTATTATTTGAATAGATACTTACGCTATATTTATTTATTTTTTGTTTTATTTCAGAAATCAACATGAGTTACCCAGGTTATCCTTACGTGAGTATTTAACTATAAAAAATTTACGTCATATTAATGACAATTTCAATAAATAATGTTTTGCTGGTTGTAGAAGCCATAGAAAGTATTAATCAATAATCCGCCACTATATTTATCTCTATCATCTCCCTCATGATTACAATGTTTGCATATCGATAAAAAAAACTGATACTAACAGCTCTTTAACTATAAAATAAATATACATTGCATGCTATTTATCATTTATCCGTTTCTATACTTAAATAATCAATAATAATATTATTCGCCATTTTTTAAACAAAAGAAAAATATATCTACATTTTACCTTTCTAATATCGCTTTACAAAAGAAATGTCTTTACATTGACCGTTATGTATGTATGTGTGCGTGGATATGATAAGGGATCAGTACCCGACATTAAGAAATAATCTTGGATTAAGTTACCAACGCTGTAAAAATGTTTTATTTGGTATTTTGACTCACCCCAGGGTTTGAAAACTATTTTATACATCTGAATGGATTTTCAAAACTTGACACTTTTTTTTGTTACTTTCTCATCATGGTAAAAGTTTTAAAAGTCTTGTCTTGAGCATGTTGGTCACCTTTCATATACAGATACACACACACACGACACACACATTCACCACAACAAATTAAAATTAGTATGGAATCCTATATTTAACTTTAAAAATAATGTTAGCTACTTTATAGTATGTACGTAATGTTATTCGATTACAAGAGGTACGCAGAGATATTACTCAAACTAACATAACAAACTAACATAATTCAATTAATTACCTTTCCACCATTAACAGAACCAAACCAGACCGCCAAAGAAAAACCTTAAAAGGGCGAAAAATCTGCAAAATAAAATTATAGATAATACAGAAAAAAACATAAAGTAACAAAGCTAGAGCTTGTAGCTAGTGAGCGCCTTGCAAAGAATGTTAATTAAAATGTTTATTCAGTATTAGATGATTATAATGCGGAATTACAAAGTAATTAATAGTTCATGGAATTAAAATCTGCATAGAAATAAACACTGAATCACTAAGTATGGCGGGAATCCTACCACAAATGCTAAAAGTTATCAGGATAAAACATTATATCGGACGGAAATGGAACTTTATCAATATTTACTGAACAAATATAATACATGCGACCATGTATTTCTTCATAATAAGTACTTGCATTCTGAGGCATTGTCACGCAGTCACTGTTATTTTGTTATATATATAAAAAATCTGATGTGGCCAGGCACATGACTTTATCATACTATATATAAAATTAATAGTTTAGCTGCATGAGACTATTTGATCGAGATCGGCCATGTCTGCATTAAAATAAAACTACTAGAACTAGACAGATATGTCGCTTAAAGCTGCGTTCGGATATTCTACTCCGTTGACACCGGGTACACCATCCAAATGACACTTACGTGTTATTGGGTGCAAAAAGTGTAATACAATATCCGAACGCAGCTTATATTGACACAAGTTATTGTCAAAACATTATCGTTTGACACAACTGTCATTAGAATCAAAAAAACTGACAAATCCTGGCTACTAGTTTCAATGCAGTACGACCGATCTCGATGAAATAGAATTTGCTCATGCAGCTAAACTATTGATTGTACCAAAAAATGTCATAGTCATAAATTATTCAGAATTTCCTCTTCTTTAATTTATTATTTATATATTTCGACGAAATTCCAGAAATGGCGGCTTATTTGCAAAATGTTTCAAAAATGCTAAGACTAAACCTCCAGTTCCTTTGGACCGTTTTCAACAGAAAGCTTTTCAGCTCTTAGTTTGGTTATGAAACTTCTAAATATGAAGTTTCGTCCCGATACCTTTAGTACTTTCTCCGGAATCGTCGCCACAAAAACGGGTACACACACACACACATACATACACACACACACACACACACACACACACAGACATTTTTTTGTACCTTGGTCAAAAATGTTCAGGGGACCCAAAAGGACATATTTCCGCAAAAATCTCAAAAAAATTTTTTGGCACGATTACAATACTTTACATACTGCGTATGATAAAGTAAAAATAATAATATAATAAATATGATAAACAAAAATTTTAAGACCGAAAACAAAAGATAAAAATAACTCAATATTCCGTATTGTTAAACAGGTTAGGCGACTGTCTGGCATTTGTTTAATTTCGTGTATCCTTCAAATGATTTAAAATACTAAACGTTACCAATGTATTACATCATGTAAGTATACATGCATCATTATCAGCATCATGTTACATATTAAATTATTTTATAACTGTACTTCAGATTTTTGACATTTAATTTTCTCCTCAATAGCCGAGTAAAATCAACCCTATCTGTTCATCAGGACCTTGTTTACGTTTTATCCCTATCTGCTTTAACCTCGTTCGTTATTGATTCTAGGGGCACGGCAACCAAGCGCCTCCATATCCCTCAGGAGGCGGCTATCCGCCTCCGAACACTGCACCCTATCCGCTCCATGGCAGCGGCGTCTTCCCCCCTAGTATGGGATATAGCGTAAATTCCCCGATGTATATGCCGCCGCTCCCAGGTTATCCACCGCAAGGTGGCGGTTATCCTCCGCCACCTGGCCCTGGTTTGGCAGGAGGGTATCCTGGTGGGCCATCCCCAGGTGGATATCCTGGGGGAGCTCCTCCAGGATCATATCCTGGGGGACCTCCTTCGGGAGCATATCCTGGTGGACCTTCTCCAGGAGGCTATCCTGGAGGACCTTCCCCGGGAGGTTATCCTGGAGGACCTCCTCCTGGTGGACCACCACAAAGTTCCTATCCACATCCCAGTCACGGCTCATCTTATCCTCATCATCCACCTGGAGATTCAGTTCAGCACCATGTTGGGCAAAACTACGCGCCATCAAGACCCCAACGGCCAAAGGTATAATTTGGGTTTGACAGTGTTTTCTTTTTCTGGGTTTATACTAACAATTTGTCTTGCATAATTTTTATCTTCCATGGGAGGTACATTTCTTTGTAAGGGCGTGGGGTGGTTATTGTTGGTATTTCTGAAATGCCTAACAGCTATTAGATTAATAATTGTGCTTCATATTGCTATATTCATACATAATTCTACGCACTCCTGACGTTTGATAGAACTTTTGATAGTTTGACTTACCTATAATGATGATTGATGTAAATACGCTGACTTTGGTAAAGAAAAAATAAGGATGGCCAGAACGTGACCTAACACGATGTTGGATATTGCTTGCTCGTAGTTTTGAATGTTTGTCACACTCATACTGTGTAAATCGTTACTTTTTGTCTTTCTTTTCGAAGTACCTACTTTACAATCCCTGAAATGGCTGAAAATAGAGTGCCGAACGTTTGACGTTGGAAAGCGTGCCTAATAAACTACTATATTATACTATCCAATCCTGTAGCATAATCCAACCAGCTCAAACTGGACATTAATGTCTAACCCAACATGAACATAGACCAATAAACCCAACATTCCCAACTTCCTTTCTCTTTTCCTCAAGTTTAAAGACAGATTGCCTAAAATGTATACTAACGGCGTTGAATGACACTAAAATAACAAAAAAAAAATGTTTTATTTAGAACATAGAAACAATAAGTTCCTCCATGTACCCTCCATGTAGTAACCCATAACTTCTCAATCGACGTCAACCTAGATGTGGCAAATGTCAATTTTGACAGACGTGAGAGAACATGAATGGAACATGGTAATAATGTTTGTGAAGTAATTCTTCACTAAATCTTCATTTTGCACGTTCAAAAATTGAGAGTGAAAGAAGTCGATAGGACAAAGTTCTGGCGTTTTAAAGTGGAGAAAATACGGGAATGGTAAAATCATAATTTGCTACTATATCAACAATGCTAAGATAGTCCAATCTAGTCCAGTCAAACTAACGGCATGATCTCACTAACGGTGAGACCTAGTCCTAAATCCTAGAAAGTCCAATTATATGTATATATTGTACTAACCGATCGTGTGTATCTTCCTCCATGTTTCTTCTTGCCCTGTGCTGGTTTGCTATGCTTTGCGTTTTCCTCTTCTTTCATGTTTTTAACACAAAATTGCTACTATGGAATTGATTTAGAATTAAAATGTTAATACGTTTAAATTTTAACATCTTTGCGTATTTTTATCTTATTTTGTTGTTTGTAAGACTCTGAACTTGACGTATATTCACAATTATTAAAAACAGGTAAGATGACGCCTTGAGCAGCCTTCAGTGAATAGTGAGTGAAAGAACCACTTCACACCATCATCAAATCGACACTAATTGTTCAGGCCTACTAATGCTAATTGCTAAAAATAAATATTCACCTAATACTGCTTAAATAGTAGCAATTTTATACCTGTCCAGAAATGTGTAATAGTCTTTAATGTATTTTTATTTGGCCCATGTTCTTTAGCATTTCCTCTCTTATAGGCAAACGCAACACTCGTCGCTGGTCCCTTCGATCCAACATCAGATGCTGAGGTCCTCAGGAAGGCCATGAAAGGCTTCGGCACCGATGAAAAGGCGATCATCGACATTTTGGCCAGAAGGACGAACTTTCAACGTTTGGAAATCGCCGTCCAATTCAAGACGATGTACGGAAAAGTAAGTTATCTCATCAAATTACTTACGTTCAGCACTACAACAAAGACCTTTATTATCATCAGGATCTAGTCAAGGATCTCAAGAGCGAAACCAGTGGGAACTTCGAGAATTTACTGGTGGCCATGCTGACCCCTCTCCCACAATTGTACGCCAAGCACATCCGCGATGCCATTAGCGGAATTGGAACTGATGAGGAAGTTCTGATCGAAGTTTTATGCACGAAATCTAACAGTGAAATTCAAACCATCAGAGCTGCTTATGAGTCACAGTATGGTAATTGTCTCGAAGATGATCTGAGATCAGATACATCAGGAACCTTTAAACGAGTGATGGTATCTTTATGTTCCGCCGGAAGAGATGAAAGCATGCATGTCGATATTGATTCTGCCCAACAAGACGCGCATAGGCTTATGGAAGCTGGTGAAAACCAATGGGGAACTGATGAGTCCATGTTCAACATGATTCTCTGCCAGAGGAACCACGCTCAGTTACGTGTCGTCTTTGAGGAATACGAGAAGCTTTCCGGAAAGAACATTGAGGATTCTATCAAGAGCGAGTTTTCAGGCAATTCTGAGGATGCGTTCTTGGCAATTGTCAGGTCTATCAGGGATACTCCTTATTTCTATGCGAAGTGCATCCATGACGCCATTTCTGGATTGGGGACCAAGGACAACAAGTTGCAAAGGATTGTGGTCACTAGATGCGAAATTGATATGGGGGATATAAAGAGCGCTTATGCTGGCAAGTATGGCGAGACTCTTGCCGATGCCATTTCTGTAAGTTTGATTGGTCTCCTTAGAAGAGATAGATTTTAACTTTGTTTATTTTGTTACAGGGTGATACTTCTGGAGACTACAAGAAGTGTCTCCTGGCCCTGATTGGAGAGTATTAATTTATTGTTAGTTTTTTCTTTGCCAGGTGGAAGCGATTTTTAACTTGTTACTGTGCACCGTTCATATTTTCTATTGTCTCTTTCAAATGTTACAGTCTGTAGGAGCTCTGCAACAATTATTATTATATATTATATACGTATATGTTCAGAATAAAATTATTTTATTTATTTGTTGTTTTATTTTTCTGTTTAACTTTCCAGACCAGAACTAGCCTTTCATTTTATAAAACAAAAATTAACAAATAAAATTTTAGTGGTGAAAATATAATTTATAAATTATTGCATATTGGCACTTTTAAAGATCCCATATTGTGGCCCTTCCGGTCCACTGATTTGCGGGCTGGCCTTCAAGTCATAATATTAATTATTAGTATTATTAATAGGGTATTCCGGTCATGTCAAAATTTAAGCAGATATTCGGTTTAACCTATTGTACAATTTATGAGGATTCATATAGTTAAGCTATGAGCTTTTTGATTTAGTTTTTCTATAAGATAATTGCAATTAAAAGTGCATTTCGTTTGAATACACCGACCGCCCTCGGAAATACACGATGATTACCGATCCCTAGTAGCGGTGGCAACAGCGGACAGCTCTCGAACAGCTGATCGGCCAAGTTGACGGTTGGCGACCCTGTTGTTTGACAACGAATAAAGGGAACTTTTTTGAGAGATGATTTGATCATTGAAACTTGAAGCCAAACATCTCGCTAGTCGGCAATGTAAAGAAAATCTTATCATGAGTTACTGTTCTACTGCTGTTACAGCCCGGCACAGAACAATGTCGGCGTTGGAGTTTATACATTTTGAACAAGTGTTTGATATAACCTCAATAACCAAAGCAGGTGTCAACAAACGAGCGATTCTAAACGTTGACACAACAGAAGACAAAAATTTACTACGTGCACCCTAGATATAGCAACGTTGTCAAGTCGCTCACTTTGAGCGGTCTTTGTGACGTCACAAAGACCAATCCTAATTCAAACTTCAAACAACGATTTCTTTTAATTTAAAACAATGTTTGATATTTTACTTGTGCAGTAGCAAACAGTAGCACCCATACTTTGTAAAAAATGACAATTTCAAAAACACCGGAATACCCCTTATTAATTATTGGTAGTTTTGTCATGACCGATTCTTGTACTTACCGATTTAGCACACCGCACGGGCGTAGCCAGGTTTTAGTTTCGGGGGGGTTCAAGAAAATAAAACGACTAAAAGTACATAAAATATCACTTATATTTATAAGAAAAGTATTAAAGATATAATATCTTAACTCTTCTGGGGGGGTTTGAACCCCAAAAACCGTCCCCCTGGCTACGCCCATGAGCACACGTAATATAATAGTTGATTGAAACATGGAGAAGATACAAGCAATCTACGCTGACGAATTTCCTTTAAAAATCATTGGCCCGGACCATAACGCTCATAATTTAGACAGATTAAAGAATTTGAATTAAATATTCAAGGTTTAAACTAGTAAATAGTATATATAATTGAAAAATCGTTTTTATTTGTTTAACAAAGTTGTATTGAACTAAGGTTTATGTTTATTTTTAAGGCCATGGTCTTTTATTTTGCTTATCTCGGTGATAGTTTATTTTTATAATACTGTATGTTCCATAACATAAGAACTGTTAAAAATATAGATTATTTTAATAGATATTAAGCAGATGACCCTGATAAATGAGCACCTGCTCTGCTACATGATAGCTTTAAAATGTTGTCCAGTATTTTCAAATAACATATGTAAGTGTTTGTTTTTCTTTTTTTATTTGAATAGGTACATAATTTTTAAGTTAAATGTATATATTATATAGTTTCACCATGTTCTAAGAATGCATCTAGTAGCATTAGTGAAATTAATATGTACTAAATTGTTTTGTTTATTTTTCATCTATTTCAGACAGCAAATTACTTTATCTCTTGTCTGTGTCAGAATGAAAACAGATGCGTCACATATTTCACAATATTTTCTATTGCCAGTATACTGCTATGGGACTTCATGACTCATTAAGTCATTCGCCTACAATAAGCACAGACAGCGGACGTCACACAATCCGTGTGACGTCTGCATCTCCTACGGAAGAAGTTGACCATTTACAACATACCGACGCGTAACAAATCCGCTACTCATGGTCTTCAATCTGGAATTACTCAAATCTATTTTAAGCACATTCTAATTCAGATAATTCCTCAGAAGATTTAATAAGTCTCGAGAATAAAGAGCAACTCCGTCCGATAACAAACAACGGATTAAAAGCGATTTCACTTATAATTTAGCTCGAATTTTACGTAAATTGTAATTTAATACAATCTAAGCAAGGTTATGGTTTTACTATGTATAGCGTTAGTATCAATTTAGAAAATAAGTCTTGGAGTATAATTTGAAAACTGTGTCATATTTAATTTTTATTGATATTTACCAACGTAAATATCAAATAAAACTTAAAACTTGTCAACACAAGCAAAAGATAACATAACATTTAAAAGAAAGTCAAACTGTAAACAAGCGAAAAAAAGCAGAGTAATTTCTAAAAGTAGCTGGAGTAACGTATCAGAAAACCCGAAGCTGCTCTGTGACGTCGTACAATAAAATGCGCACGTGTGAATCAGGCATTGGTACCACTACGACATTCTATAAAGCGGCGTTCCAACTTCCAGTAGTTAGTCCAGACGAGTGTAGTGAGTGCTGTAAAACTTGTAGCGCATAAACTTCTTATCTTATCTGTCACTTTTCACTCCTTTTGTTGATCAACAAATATCGAAACAGTTTCCAAATATGAGTTATCCACCGTACCAACATGTAAGTAAACCGGTAGATTAGTGCTAATTTTAGCTCTTCCTCTAACAAACATAAGAAATGTGTTCAATTAATCCGCTTCACTTAAGAGAATCTATTTGCAATCTGACCATTTACTAACACATCGTCACAATTAGAGCAGATACGTTCTAGAACTGAATTACGTGAGCAGAAATAAAAATATAACAATACGCCTTCTTTATTGGAGCGCTCGAAAATACCATCGTATTCACTGCTTGACATTGACATACATCTAGGTGACCATGGAAAGTTGGATATCCACAGGTGGAACGATTCTGTTTTGTTAGACGAATACGTTAACCGAGCATGCAAATACCGTTTAGCATGCGTTTGTATACTTTGATGTGCTGATAAGAATAATTAAATGACTTGTTGTTCTAACTGGTAAGGCTTTATATCCGTTTGTTCCATATAGTATTATCCACCAGTTTTAAATTGGGTTGATAGTCTGAACCTCTGCAATAAAGATAAGAGTGGCACAAAACTAATAGGTAGGTATACCTACAAGATTGGCCACAATGAAAGCAACTCTGCAATTACTTGTGTTACTCCTTTCTTCGAAACTAATAAATACATAAAGCAATTTGTCTTTCTCTCCAATAATCTCTCTAGTGATGTTTTGTCCTTGACACCAAATTGTATTTGGTATCATTAATCTAGGTCCTACAGCATTGCCACTTCCAAATATTCACTATGTTTTAAGAAACATAATAGTGCATGTTTTAACAATCCTCTTCTTTCTCCTTCTTTTCTATGACCATGCAGACATTCGTTATAAATTTATGGCACCATTCCCAAAGTCTTATCTGATGACAGAAAATGGGTGTCTTATTGATGTTATAATTTGCTACCCTATTTCATGATTGCTACCCTATTAGTTAACTATTATTAATAGTATTAGCAAGTCACTACCCTTTTTATTTGGTCAATACTAATCGTTCATAGTTTGCTTTCTAATTTTATAAATAAAGATTAACAATCATCTTCCTAACCCTTGACGTATCCTAATGTGATCTTCTTATTGCTTCCAGGGGTCTGGCCATCCCCCATATCCACCCTCTTACCACCATCCAGGGCCGTATCCACCTCCTCCGCATGCCAGACCTGTATTTCCTTCAAGTCTAGGCTTTAGGATGGACGCCCCTATTTACATGCCACCCTCAGGATACCCAACACCACCACCACCACCAAATGGTACAGCAGCTAGTGTGGGTGAAGGATCTTACCCTTCAACCAGACCATATCCTTCTCACCCTTCTTCACATTATCCACGTATGCCTCCACCATCACAATCGCCACATTATCCACCTGGACCACCATCAAGTGGTAGTCCTTATCCTCCACACCATAGTTCATCTCCTTATCCACCATCTGGTGGTGGATTTCCAACTCCTATTAGTACAAGTTATCCACATGCGCCTGGTTATCCAAGCACACCTTCTCATCCAAGTAGGCCTTCTTATCCAAGCACGCCTTCTTATCCAAGCGGAGGGCATGGTTCTTATCCGCATTCTCAACCATCTTATCAACGTCCTGGTCCTTTTCCTAATGCACCCAGTGGTTCGCACCCTACGGCACCACCCCATACATATCCTCAGCTGCCTGAGCATGGCCATTCGACTAACATTTGTCATCAGCCTAAGGTAATTAATTTTATGATTTTGCTGTGTTTGTTTGTGAATGTTGCATGCAATTTGACATAATATTATCTGGGGTGATGTTTTTGTATTAAAATGTTATCGCTTATCATGTAGTAATGCTGGTATCATACTAAAATATGTTCCAAAACTGAATACAAAGAACTACATTGCATTTTTATGCAAATCGTTATTGTTCGCGCAAGCAATATTATCAACATTGCTAAAGCAATAATATTATGGTATGTGAGGCATGTTGCATCATGGGAATACCGATCATGTGTTATGCGTTTGGTATACTGTCGATATACTCAATATTTCCTCCGACTTGTGTTAGTAACTTACAGTCGTATTGTTAAATAAGTACGTAGGCTTTCATAGCCACAATAAGCAAATTGTTCGATATAATTTTTGATGTTTACGTATTTGGGACAACCATTTAATTAGTCCAAAATGAGTATACCAAATGTGTTCCGACACATTTTAAACCAAACGTACTTTTATTTATTTCATTAGCGGTATTTACCAACTTTTTGTTGGTCGTTAGTTTACATTGTACTAAAGGCTAAGGGATCTTTAAAATCTTAATGTGTTTATAGATAATAAAATCCTCATTATCTACTGTTTATTTCCATGATAAAGAGATATTTGACTATAAATTAATAGTGATTACATACGTTGACGCACCCGATATAATTTTCGACGAATTAGTGCTTCCTGCAACTTCTATAGCCATATTACTGCAATAAAATTAAATTGCAACATTTAATTGTTAGCACTCAAACTATAAATCCATTTATCTACGACTATCATATAAAAAGTGCATTGTAGCTATGACTATTTAATCCCTATCATGATACACGCCGATGATTATGATGACAGTAGTTTTGAATTATAATGACAGTTATTTTGAATTATCACTTCTTTTTTTTAAGGAACTGTCAATATTATTCACAGCTACTGCCAACACCTATATAGTACATTTAAAATATTTGATGTAAAATGCAATTTAAGACTGAGAATTTAAGAGAATTACTTAAAAAGATATTAAATCGTTCGATAAAAGGCATATTGACAGTATATTTTTATAATTTTTAAAACAAAATTTTGGGACCTCTATCGTTTCGCAAAATTAGTGATCTTTTACAAATAAAAATTTGAATTTTGGGTATACTATGTACTTAACAACAAGACTTTCAGCTAAATGACTACAAAAGCAGTTTGTTCTGTTATTTGTACGTGGACATGAATTAAATTGAATTGGTTGAAAAGCCAGACATGGGAACTCAGACATGCTTTACAGTTTTTTCCCACCTTCTAAGCATAGTAAAAATGGTTAAAATTCACATCCCCACCGATTGGTTTTAATTTAAATGACATAAACCAAATTAATAAATTTAAGGTGCTTTAATTGGTACAAGGTCATATTAGAAACTGATCCAGAGTGTTCCAAGAAAATGTTTTCTTGTTAAAAGTTGTTTTAACTTATTAGGCTCTAATAACCTCACTATAAATAATCTGTGGTCCTACAAATATAACTACGAGCGCGTTTTTTTGCAATTTGTTCTTTTTTCCCACAATAAAATGTTACTGTCATTTTACTGCTCTGCTTTGACAGTAGCTATCCAATAGGCAGTGATCAACGATAAACAAATTTCTCATAGACTTCAAAACGTCATCAAAATAAAGCAGTGCTTATATTTGTTGTTCATTGTTCATCATTTATCTGCGAATCTTAATCTAATATTTTAAGGGAAAATACAAAGCCTATTTGTAGTTTTTTTTATTGTAATTATTCTATCATGTCTTATAACTAGTGATGGATATAAATTTGATATTTTGGTACGTTTTTGAAATATCTGTACTGTTATCTAGTATGATAACTTTTGGCATTTTTTTGCGAAAAACAGTATAAACTAGAATTGATCTAGAAAACATAGACATCGATAATATATTGATTTATGACATAGATATAATTGATGACATGGATGTATATTGATTTTGATATATTGATTTATATTGATCAAAGACAACAACGCGGTTACCACCCGGAAATTAATGTCATTGACTCAGACCGCGGAAGTCTAAAATCGACATACAGGCACAGACAAATAAAAATATACATCGTCTATACGTGTATACAATTTTACCAGAAAAAACAATATTTCATATATTTTATTCATAAAACCTTCCCGCTAAATTTGGCATATTTTGTTCTATTATTCAGGGCCTTTGAACTAGAATATATGGTTATTGTCTTCTTGGGCCTTAAGATTTGTCTTATTAACCAGAAGAATATAGTTAATCATCTTAATATATTTATTAGTTAATAAAACCTTGAATTGATGCTAATGGAAAGAGCTAATATTTCCAATTATAATTCCTATATGAAATGATGACAAAATAATTCTTGTACCAAACATTATTTATTTAACTTAACAATTAAGCAAAACAATTAATCACTAATCACGAAATAAATATATTCTGTTTAAACTAATATTTTTTTATCAGCATCATAAAAATTAGTTTTCTTAAGAGAAAAAAAAAATCTGTGCGCCAAATTACTTACAACTTGATAATACAATTAATGTTATCGATTTTTTTATGACGTTAATATTTGGTTTTAATCAAAGCTTGTTGTAGAATTATTTTCGTATTTTGTCAAATGTTTCAGCGAGCTTAGTAATCACAACCAGTGTAGTGCTTGTACATGTCCAAATTCAGCATAAAATAAATCGTATTTGAGCTACCTTGATAACCATTTACGATATATTTTAGGGCACACCAACCGTTGTACCAGTCCATCCGTTCGAACCAAAATCGGACGCGGAAATACTCCGCAAAGCCATGAAAGGTTTCGGTACAGACGAGAAGGCCATCATCAGCGTCTTAGCGCGAAGAAGCAATCCTCAGCGATTGCAAATCTCCCAAGAATTCAAAACCATGTATGGAAAGGTAACTTAGTAAAAAAAACCTTCATTACTAGAATTCATCAATTACCATTATTATAGGATTTAGTTAAAGACCTGAAGAGTGAAACCAGCGGCAAATTCGAAGATCTTCTGGTGGCGCTGATGACACCATTACCACAATTGTATGCAAAGGAACTCCACGATGCTATCAGTGGTTTAGGTACTGATGAGGACGTCCTTATCGAAGTGCTTTGCACGAAGACGAATAACGAGATACGGACTGTTCGTCATGCTTATTCTTCCAGTAAGATGGACTTCTTGTAGTTTATCGTGGGACTTATTTTTTGTATTTGTTTTCAGTTTATGGCAGGACTTTAGAGGAAGACTTGAAGGGAGATACATCTGGTACCTTTAAACGTTTGATGGTTTCCTTATGTAACGCTTGCCGAGATGAATCTATGGTCACCAACCAAGCGCTAGCAGCTCAAGATGCAAGAGATCTTTTGAAAGCAGGTATGTGTAAAAGTGGATGATCTGTTTTCTAGCATACCTCTTAAATAAAATGCTCGACTGAAAAAAATACGTTATAGGTACGTAGTACGACTTGGGGAAAGGTTATTCCAGATGTCTTATAGCCCTTTTACACCTATGCAATTTTTACCTGCAATCTCAACCATGCGATTTTTCAAAATCGCATGCAATTTTATCACCGTTTGTCGACCGTTTACACCTGTGCAACTTTAATAAATTGCATGGCTTCAGCATCAGTGATTTTGCTTTTTAACAACTGTAACTTCTTTGATTGGCACCAGTGCTACACACATCAACACGCATAACCTCGTTGTTTTGTTATTTATACATAAACATAACTTCTTAGCACCAAAGCTATCGTTTATATGTATAAGAAACCTTGCTAGTATCGATTGTTGATGCATGTGTTGATATACATGTGTTAAAATGCCTAACGTCGTCGATTTAGAGGAAATTGCTCTCCGTTGCATCATAATTGGAGCTGCGAGTTTGTTGTTAAGACAAAGAACGGAACGGCGTTGGTAGACTAAACCATGGCTTAGCGAAAAGATCGGGTAAATCTACATTTAGTAAATAATGAACTTTGAACAAAAACAATTGGCGGGATAGGTTATGTTTCGCTTGGGCCTACGCTACGCGTCTATCAGCAATGGTACCACTACTACATTTATGTTTTCTGGCTTAAGTTCCTAGAAAGTTACTAAAATCGCACGTAAAAATCGCATGGATTTAGAACTGATTCTAAACCCATGCGATTTTTTCATATAACCTATATATACAAAAATTGCATAGTGTAAAACGAAAAATCGCATGCGATTTGTCGCATGATTGAGATTGCAGGTTAAAATTGCACAGGTGTAAAAGGGCTATTTATGCTTTCAGCTTCCCCGTTCACTATCATTCAAGGTTACATTATTGATTTCGCTCCCTGACCAGCGGGTTCTTTGGCGCCAGATAACCTGCTGTCTTTTTCTATATGACAAACCTGTTTACTTACTTAATGGCTACCCTGGTGTCCTCGTATTCGTGTACACATAGCGCTTGTCCACTAATTTTAACCCGGACTGATTTTTTGTGATTTTATTTAAGAGACAGTTCACTCGCAAAAAAAATGATACTGCAATTCTTGCAGTTTTGCAACAAATGGCATCATTAGAAATACTGAAATCAATAAAAAAAATATAGTAAATATTAAAATGTTTAAATATTGTTTAAATGTTTAATTTTAAAACTATCAGTTTTTTCTAAGTGGAGTTTTGGAAAAAATAAGTCAAAAATAATAAAATAAGTAACTTTTTGCGCATCTTTTTCTAATTATGATTCCAATTGTTTTGTAACCAATATTTGTTCATATTATACAGGGTTTTAATAAATAAAGAAAACATATTTATAAGCAGAAGGGTCATACTATCAACATTGTGATAAGGAACTCATTTTAAACATCTTTTAAAACCAAGTGAGCTTTGCCTGATTTTTTTTTATTTAACCGTCTTTCTAGAGAAGTTTAGCCCTTTTATTTGTATATTTTCAGTATTGTAAGTTTAACTCTACCATCCCAGCCAGCACAAAAACATCTCAGCGATGTTCCTGAGATGTTGAAGTCACAAATTGAACATCCTGAAATAGATCCCAAAACAATCGCTAGGAAGTAACATAACATCCATGTAACATCACATGAATGTTCACACTGAAAAGTTACATTTATAACATTAATGGGACCAAAAAAGAACAATTTCTTCTACACTGAACATCTATGCGCCATTACATAAACATCAAAATGTAACGTTCATAATGTAACAAAACTCAACGTCCTTGCGATGTTAAATGTCCCATTGTGCTGACTGGGATTATTTTGGCACCCTGTATAATATCAGTGAAAACTCGTCTTATACAGAATTTGATTTTAATGACCTGTTATTCAGATATGCATATAGTTACAGAGGACTGTAATTAAGCCTGCGCACCACCCAGTGGCAGCCTATTTAATAAATATTCTTTTAATGTAAACAAAATCTTCAATGCCGGACCGGGGATTCGAACCCCGGGCTTCTCTGTGGAAGATAGTTTCCATATCTTCTCGGCCACTTTCACTCAAACATTTTACATGAAGATGCACATCATTTACTCGCAGACGCGTACTTAAAGGAACCTGATACCTATTTTGTTAAAATTTGATGTGCAGAACTTTTGATCACACAATATAACAAAATCTGCCACGGAGAACCACACACGACGCAAGCATGAGAGATTATGAACTATCGGATTTGACTTCACACAGCTCGGTCAGCTGATCGAGGAGTTAGTAGCCCAAAAACGTGAATGGTCAAATTCTGCATTTTCAATGATTATTTACTCAAAACTGGAGCTAGAGATATACATAGATTTTTACTCCAATTATCAAGATCTATAAACCGCTAGAAATTTTTGCACTTATTTGGTATACATGCTGTATCATCTGATCGAATCAAGAGTCTCGAAAGGAGAAAATGCGTAGTTTGAATCAAAATAGGTTTCTCATATGGCTTTTCAGATGACTCTGAAATACGGCCCTCGCTGGGTGAATATATCTGCCAATTGGAAAACCTATAAGTATATATTTTTAAAGTAGTTTCATGAATTTGATTGTAATGTGTTGCACATTATGCAGTATTACGGTTATGTGCGGTATTACGGTTACTTTGTATAACTGTTACTATCAGCCGTTAAAAAAATACATGTAACATTTTGTTTTGTTGAATAAACACTAATACACATATTAGTGTTTATTCAACCAAATGAAACCGAACTCTTCTTTTAATCTTTGATAAGATAACAGTACATCCGCAAGCGGAAGTTATCTAATGGAGCTAATGAAGACACATTCGATGTATGCTATTTTAAACAAAAATGATCGTTTTCGTATTTTGGCTTCATCATGATTCATGAATCTGAATTAATTACTTTCTACGTCTATCCGATTTCTGTTCAAAATATACAGGCGTAAAATTGTTCGTTCTGGGCGGATAATTAAAAATCAAAGCTTACCTCTAGGTTTCTTTTTACCTATCCCAAATTTTACATTGCTATGTATGTATTATACATAACCTCAATTTTATGATAATCCTTTTTGTTAATTTAGGCGAACTACGGTTAGGAACAGACGAATCCACATTCAACATGGTCCTGTGCCAGAGAAACTTTGCTCAGTTACGTCTAGTGTTCGAGGAATATTACAAAATCACCGGTCACGACTTCGAGCAAGCCATCAAGAACGAGTTCTCCGGATACTCGAGGGACGGTTTGTTGGCCATCGTCAGATCCATTAGGAATCAACCGGGATATTTCGCCAAATGCTTACGTAACTCCATCGCCGGTCTCGGCACCAACGACAGGAAATTAATCAGAATTGTGGTTACGCGCTGTGAAATCGATATGGGAGAAATCAAGCAGAACTATCTTGCACAATATGGAAAAACGTTAGCAGACGATATCAAGGTAAATTTAAATTTCCCGCCAAATTTTGAAAACTGTCAAATTTAGGAGGATTGTTTAAACTAACTTCAGGACGGTTTTGGCAACCTTCTTTCTATTGGTCCAATTCAATTCAATTCAATTAATATCTAAAGAACACAATACAATCCTTGCTAACACAGATATAATTTTACCAATAGTAACAATACTAACAATATTAATTTAATTTGTTTTATTTTAGGGTGACACATCGGGCGACTACAAAAGATTACTTCTGTCTTTGATTGGGGACTCATAACTTTTTACCATTTAAACCATAATTTTGTGATGTCAAAATTGAAGCTATGTTACGTTTAATGTCAACATAATAAGCTTTCTCTGCTTTTATCTATAATCGATATAATCATATGAAATCTCTATGATAAAACTCTTTTATATTTATGTATATGTAAGTCTTTATCTTTATGTATGAAATTTGATATGCCAAAAAGATGCTTAAATTTTATAGATTAGAGCATTTCTAGAAATTACATTATATAATAAAAAATGAGGATGTTAAATATAATAAATTATCATTAGTTCCATAATCCATCGACACAAACACTATAAAGTATAAAAATAAAGTACAAAATCGTGCATCACGTACAGCATTTTGCTTGAAATAGCTCTAGAGTTTTTGTCATTACTTATTACATATTTTAGTTATTAATGTTGAATGCATAAGTGATGATTAATTTATTTCAATATGTACACAATCGATTTAACTGCTTGTGGCTGGCCACAAACTTCTCTAGCCACAAACTTCCAAAATCAAGCAGAATAGTAGAACTGTTTATATATTTTTATACAGTTATTATTTCTTGTTATAATTAGTTATGCATTATATTATTTGCGTTTTGTAAATTTATTATAATATACAAACAAAACATGTTAACGATTTTACATCTATGATACTTCGATACTTGACATAGTTTTTTATTTTATAATTATTTTCTCCTCTCCTGTAACTTTGCACTCATAAATCAAACTTTTATAGTAAGCTTAGTATTTATGGTTAATATTTGGTAGGTTGTTCTTATACTGGGCCCTTGACATTCAAAAATACAACAACACAGGCATCATTCTAAGGTTTTGTTTTCACTGCAGAAATATTAAATTTTAATAACCTAACCAATACAATAACGGTAATTTCATAGAATACAGCTTTGGATAGGGAATGATAAGCCCTATCCGTCTACAAAAAAATACGTACGGTATCCAACAATTATTGGCAATAATATGAGTTTTTGAAAATTTATTTAGTACTTGCTTTGGAGTATGCTGAGAAACCTCATCTAAAAATCACTATGTCTTCCCATCTAAAGTTTTCCCAGCAGGAAAACAGTCTGTAGATAGTAAAGAAACCAAGACAGGTAAAACGTTTATGATGGATTAACATTATCTCATTTTCTGTCCATTATCTTGGAAACATCGACTATGTGAATATCATGAATACGAAACTCAACAATTTTGCTATTGTCAGGTTTCTAAAGTACAAAAGACGTTACATAAACAAGAATGCCTTTTTAATTTTTGCATATAGATTGTCTTTAGAAACTTCAGGGGGTCTGAAACAAAGCCATACAAGTTTTATGTGAACTGCTTTGAAATTTGTTTTCGTGAAACGCTGCAGCTGGATTACCCTGGATTTCAAAATGAGTAATTTAGATATATGTATTTGTTTTATTTTGTAACTAATAGGGGATCATATCACTCAGACTATCTACACAGAATGTCGTTAATGAAAGACATAAAAAACGTAAAAACTTGACGTGATAAAGCAATTCGGAGAAATGTTTGGAAAACCATATCCACCTTTAATAATAGTTTAGAAAATAAACTGCTTCCGGGTTATGCCGTGTGTCAAGATTTGTTAATGCATAATAATAATGAAAGTATTCAATTAGCTTTGAAGAAGCGAGCAACATGGTTCGCGAAACGTCAGCATTAACAAATCTTGAAACACGGCATAACCCGGAAGCAGTTTATTTTCTAAATGATTCTGGCCGTGAAAGCCTACGTACTTATTTAATGATAGTTATTTAACCAACAAGTATATTAAAAAGAGCGATTAATGATCGAGACTGTTTAACGCTCGAGCGTAGCGAGAGCGTTAATTGTCGAGATCATTAATCATTAATTGCCGTTTAATATTCGAGTTGGTTACAAAATGTTTTCGTCGATCTTATTCTTCTAGCGTCATCTGCATAGATTTTTCTTCGCCGATGTCTTTTTAGGTTATATGACAGTATATGTAATTTGACACTGACAGTTCTGGGGAGCGGTATGTTTTGATTGGAAGGTTGCATTTCACATATATTCGATTGGCCAATCAAACGACGTCATTACGTCGTGTGATTGGCTATAACAAATCATGCATTAATAGAAATTGTGCATTAATAGAGTTCTTTAATAAACGATTTCCTATTCACTAAACTAACTCATAAATAAACGATCGACGGAAAACAAATTAAACGCTCTAAAAATTTCAACGTGTTGTTCGTGAACGACGAAATAAATACACGTGATATATACTCCGCAAAATGAGATTCCAGTGCACAATTTAAAACGCCCACTCCCACTGCACATTTTGTGTCCAGGTGCAGGTTGCAATAATACCTGCGAAGAACAACTCGAGTATATGAAGACCTTTACAGGCCCTAACCACAATGATGGCGCCCCATAGTGCTATCTCAATATTAAAAAAACTGGATACAATCATATCAACATTTTTTGTCGTGTTTTTTATCGTACGTGCACTCCTTTTGACACTAGACTTCAGCTATAATTATCACAGAGTTACTATTAAGTAACAACTCAGCATTTGTACTAGTAAGAAGGGATTCTACAAATTATGCAGTATAACATTGTTAGACGTGAATTGAGAATAGAAAGTGGTCAGAAAGGATGTACTAAAAAAATCCTCATTCTCTGTAAAACTCCTAAACGGTACTCTTTATGCTGAAAACTGGAATTAAAATCAAAATGTCTACACCAATATTGCTGCTATGAAATCAACTGATAAATAAATCCAAAGCGCATATGTAGTACCTAAGTATGTAGTAATAAGTCAAACCGTTGAAATTTTGCCGTTGAAATTAGGTTCTTGTTAGTATACTGGCGACATCTAGTGTTAGTAATTCACTCTTCAAGCTTCGATAACGGCAGCGTAGATGGCGCCAATATCGGTTACGCAGATTCCAATCAGCTGATCGAGTTGACAGCTAACTGGTAGGGTGCGATATAAACAAAAAAGAGGCGTGACGTTTGATGTCATTATTTTGAATTTGTAGTTATGTTAGATCGCTTTTTTCCTAACTGAAGACCAAATATTGCGTTGAATTTTATGTAATTCGGGAAGAGCCGCAGGCGCAATGTCGAAAAAACCGATCCACATGGGTAAGGATGAAATTTAAAGCAAAAATCAACGTAATCGCAGCTGTTTCAGTTGAGAAGACTGCTGAAATCTTAACATTTTAGGCAATTTAGACATGCTACGTAGTATGTACGATTTTGAAGCACTATACCCAAAGACGTTGAGTTTCATAGCAAACGACTACTTTATTTTGCACCAGACGAACACCAAACACAAGAACTGGTGGGAAGTTATGACCCAAAGAGGGGAAGTTGGCTTTATTCCTTCGAACTACGTGGAACGTGTTTCCGTAAGTCCGGCTTTTTACCTGCAGTACCTGGACCACGCCATTGATTTTGCCCAAAGGCACGACTTGAAACCTGAATATTTAATAAGCGACAAAGCTGAACTGATTACGAGGTTGAGAGAAATGCGTAGACAAGTTGAACAAATGCCCGAGGTGGTGCATAATTCTGTGGGTAGTGACGACGGGCCCCCATTGCTGTTTAAAACTTCGTCGGGGCAACTGGAGAGTATCAAAGGAAGCCTTTCGAATTCTGATGCGAGGTCTATGCCTACGATTCCTTTGAAAAGTCGAACATCGTCTTTGAATGATGAACCTGTTAAGCAGATACCCACAGGTAATTGCGATTGTATTTGTTACTTGATAGATTCTACAAACAAATAATTTGTTCACTTCATAGATATTTTTGCTACAATTTTATTTCTGGAAGGTTCTAGGAATACATTTAATAATTAATAAACAAAAATGTCTACCTATTGATCTAAACAACTTTAAACAACTTAGTGGGTTGTTTTAGACTGTTGTTGTAGACTGTTGCTATATCGTTACTTGAGCACAATATGATGGTTGGATATAGAATTTGAGATAAAAATATGTATTTTGAGAAAATAAAAAAACTCCGAGGATTCAAACAGAGGCATAAAGAATTGTTATTTTTTTGGTTAATTGATGGCATACTTTGTCCTCTCCTTATTACACATGCAATGATTTTGCTGTAGAAACAAGCCACAGATTATTTTTTTAATCAATTGTTTATAAAAATATTTTATCTTTCTCAGTCTCCCAGAGATGAGAACACCAACAAGCTTAAAATATATGAGCATTTAAAATATTATCTACAATTTCTTTTGTTCATTATACTAATAATTATTAAAAATACTTTATATTGATAACAATTTATTAATTCTAGTAACACAGTTATATGCTCATGCCAAATTTAGGGTTTTGTTACACCAGTGATGATGCCCCATCTACATATCCTGTTTGCTTGGTATCCCTACTCAAACTGCTTCTTAACTTCACATAAATAGGAAGATTTTTCACGCTTCGTTTTTGTTTATAAATCTTGCAGGCTTGGTTTTGGGTGATTGGTGATTTTTTTAATGAGTCTCATGGGTACTGGGTAGGGGACTAGGTAATGACATCACAGGCCGCGTAGGAGGGTTGTAGGTTATAGATAATTAACAGGGTGACCAATGGACTTATCTGATAGATAGCTATCCAGGACTTAATGGGTTGGTGAAAATACTGCCCTATAATCATAAAAATATAGGGCCTGCAAAAAAGACAATGACACCAAAATGCACAATAACTATCCAAAGGGAACTCTTCGTTAGATGGGAATGCAAATTATTCCATTCAAAGAAGTTCGATTTATGTACAATTTATTGGGTACAATTTATGTACTAAAATGTCATGGACAAAAAACTTAGAAATGAAGTAGAAATGTAGACATTCCCATAATGTCAGTTGTTTTTTTTATTCTTATTTATTTTTTGTACATAAAGCTTTTAGAAATGAAGTTGAAATATTAATATTTTTCTACTGTCAGTTATTTTTATTATTAAAATTAGTTTAAAACCTACAAAATATAAGAAACACCTCAGACTATTAGAGCAAAGTCTCTGGTCTCTCAGAGGGCGCCACTTTTTATTTTTTTTAATTTTTATCATACATAGTACGAAGTATTGTGACTAGATATAAATATATGGACATACCGTACCTTTCCGGACTTACCGTAATGGTTAATGTATATATAGTAAATGGTGATATATAGGTGTCATGATAGGTTAGGTTTGGTAGCGTTGGCTACTTCTTTTCCTCGATATGACAATTTTCTCTAACAGATGTCATTGGCCTCAATAGCTCAGTTGGATAGAGCATTGTTCTAGCGACACAAAGCTCTCTGGTTCAAATCCAGGTTGTGGCTGTAATTTTTAATTTATTTTAAAATTTACATCCCACCTGTATATCGCCATTTACACCATTTTTTGAGTTGCATTGCATCTCCAATTTATTGCAGTCATTTCGTATACATGCTTGATATAGTTTATATATCAGATCAACAAGACACTAATATTTTTTTCCTGAGCCTTTGTTTACTTTCAGTCATTTCTAATGGAGAACACCCTTATAAACACCCTTAACACACCATTAGAATCAACCTAAAAGACAAGTTTTGACTATGTTATTCACTTCAAACGTTCAAAGAAATCCAACAAATATCTTCTCTTTTGGTTTGTTTTGTTATTTTTGTTTCGTAAGTCGCTCAAGGTTCAATTGGGTTAGGTTGTTAAGGAAGTCTAAATTGGGCATGTTAGAAATGTGTGGGACATTATCCACAAAGAGGTATATAGTAGAATAGAGTGATTACAAAGTAACAAATAATACATCTGTAACAACTGAAAATTAACTAAATTTCTGAATTCAATCAGGTAAATCTTCTTTAACTTCGAGTAAGGAATTCCTTCGGAAATCTTTCGATGACAACACCCAAGACATATACTTATCTGAAACTCAGAGACGCAAGTCCGACACGACCTGTTCCCAACCCCTAACTACAACTACAAATTCAAAAACATCACCCGTTATAACGCACCAGACCGTTTACGATTTAATCGAGAACGTTAGAATTAACACGGAACTATCGCACCAGATGTCAAAAGTAGCGCTGGTTACCGTCATTCAAGGCCTTCACGATATTCTTCCTGCATCGGCGTTTCCCTATCTTAGTACAATTGTCAGTTTGGCTGAGGAAACTTTCAAAGTTGACAATGTGCAGATCGAGCAGACTCGTGATGCCAGCCGACTTAAAGTTATCTTTAACGAACTGACCAATTGTAAGGAGGATTCTCAGCAGAGGAGCTGGATGCTGCATGAGGATGAGATTGTTATTAAGGAATATCTCAGGGAGCTGATTTCTATTCTGGTAAGCTTTGTTTTTTTTTGTTACTTAAGTTTGTGATATTTTGTTTTTTTTTGCACCCTTGCATCTTCCATCCTTTAAGTGTTGATTGGGCATGTTAAAAATGTTTTGATGAAAATTAATAAAAAAAAGGAATTCAATTATATTTTCTAAAATCTGTTCTTATCGAGCATGCAATAAATTAAATTGATAAATATGATTATAATGTGTTTGATAGTGAACACTATGTATAATTCAATATAGTATGCACATTTTTGATGATGATTTATTGATTGATAATAAACTTGCACTGGACATTTATTACACTGTTTATATGAATTAAAAGTCACATTATTGGCATTAGCTTGATTATTTTTACCACACACAATAGAAACCCAGTCTAAAAAAATTATTTTTTCTGTTCCAAATCAGATAATTATACCCCCACATTTACTGTGGTGAGGGGTATATTGAGTTTGCCATATTATAATTTTGAAGTTATTGATCTGAAATTTGGTATACAAGCTTATCTATGAAAAAGAAAGGAATGGGCAAAATTTGTTCAACGACAGTTTAATTGACTACCACGACAGATTATGTAATTTAACTTTTTTAGCTGTTTGCGAAAAGTATTGGTTATATTGATTTGATTTTTGGGTTTTAATGATTTAATTTTGGTTTTATAAAACTTAATTAACAGCTGTAGTGTGGGGTATGCAAAAATTTAATAAAAACAAATGAAATTTAATATTGTAATATTAATATTACATTAATATTGTATTTAAATAAACAAACAAATAAACAATAATTCAAGTATAATAAATATATATCCGTAAATTCTATAAAAAAATAAACAAACATTTGAATTATTGTCTTGAACTATTGCGTATTTGAATATTTTTATCTTTTGATTTAGTAGAGAACATGTGCAATATTTAGTACCCACTTCAAGAACTTTTTTGTTTAATTGTAGCCCTTGATGTGCTTTGGTCCAGTCCTTTAATGAAGTTGTTTGTTGTGAGTAAAATTGTTCATAGTTAGGTGACAATGCATCTCGATATCAAAGCATTTCACATATTTACAAGTAATTAATTTGTTAAAGATACAATGTTCGAAGCTACGTGACTATACTGGCCAACAATGAACAAAATCGAGCAAGCAAAAACTATTTTTGGTAGAATTTTCTCCATAGACTGTTCGATTGTATTTATTAGTTGCACTTAGCTTAGAATTTAGATTATTGTATTTTTGACAAATTAAGTATCTACTTGGAAATATGTGAAGTGCTCTGACTCAATAGTGCATTGATTATTTTTCTTATGTAAGTTAATAACTGGTATGTAAATTTATTGTAGTAAACAAACCAAAAATAGGTATTTTTTACCAAAAACGTATACTCGATTTTGTGCGCATTGGGGTATGGGTTAATGTACTGTATCGATCGATCTTAAATTTCACTGCAATTAAGTATTGATATAAATGAACAAACTGGGAGAGTCATGCATAAAAAAATAGCAGTATAAAAAATAAGCACCACCCTAATTGACATAATAAGAAATGTTACAGGGTAAAGACCTTTGTGAATGATATTGGAAACAATTTGAACTTGGAATTTTTGCTGTTTGCTGACGACCTGAAACTTTACAGGAAAATAAATTCCATAGAGGATATCCATGCCCTTCAGGGGGATATATCTGTCCACTCCGACTGGTGCAATAAGAATGCCCTCTCTGTAAATATGATTTATGTATTTGAAGCTATATTGTATACTGTTGTAAACCTGTTGTAACTGCTACCATGCGTTGAATAAAGTTATTATTATTATTATAATACGGTCGAACTTGAACTGTAAAAAGTACTAAAATTTTAAATTTTGCAACTGACATGATCTTTTTAACTAAAATATTTATCAATCAAACAAGCAATTGCCTACAACCCTCTACAACTGTTCGATTTCTAGCTGTATTTTGTTGTCCATATTAGGTATCCCCTCAAATCATATATGTATAATTTATAATTATAACTTACCTGAAGACTGACTGAACAACAATTATACACAGAATAATTCAATTATTCTATTATTCAACTTCAATTATTCAATTATTCCCAACGTCCTTTTGCGAACTTAAAAATAAATTACACATAACCGCACTTTTAACGGTAACACACTGTATGACCATTGACATATTAGTAGTGTTCGATTGCTGGCCGCGATCTTTTTCAACTGAGCGCGTTCTGTTCTTTTTGATCGCAAATTTGAAATACTTGCTTCCTATTGGTAACATGAAGTTTAAACACGATTGCTTAGTGACGTTGCACGATTGCTGAGTCTTGACGCCGCTAGCGCTAGCAGTTTCTGCTAGATCTGGTTGTACACAGCCAATGGGTGCGTTCTGCCAGTTTAAGCCGCTTAAGCGCTTGAACTCAGCAACCAATGGTCTTCGCGTTCATGTTGTTGCTGCCCAATTGCTGCCGTCCGCTGTGTTCAAGCGGTTAGCGGCTAAAGTGGCAGAACGCACGCAATGACACTGTATGAGTATGGAAGAAGTTTTGTACGGCCGGTTTAACGGCGCTGCTTGACATACTGCTGTCTTTGAGGTTAAGTCACATAGTTTGCTGATTTTATCGTTTAAGGAGCAAGTATACCCCACTAATGAAAATTTTTGTTAGTGTTTTGAGAAAAACTATTTGCAATGGAAACTAACCACAGGTGATATAGGACGTAGAAAAACGCATGAAACAAACGCTAACGTCAAAGGTGTCTTAGAAAAACCCATTTTTTTCTAAATCGCAGGTTCGAAATCACGTAAAAACGATAAATAATTCAAACTAAGTTCATAGGTAAAACCTTTCTATTTTTTTTGCAATTGCGGGCTCCTAATTTGTCGGGCCGAAAAATGCCACCCTTAAAGAAATCATCGAATGCCTGTCCTGGTGAATATCCAATCGCGCATGACCGAAAAAAGGTTGTTAACTTACTTTAAACATTCATCAATTGGAAAATTATTAAGACCTACTTCAGAAATGGGATGCAGATTTACAAAAGTTGTGATTGCAAAGGGATTCTCGTCGGATAAAACCAAGCGACTTAACACCGCAACTGCGCGCCTTGGTCGATCAAAGTTATTTCGCATACGAGTCATCCTTCACATACAGTTACCGTACAATGTCTAGTTACCGTACATTATGATTCCACAATCCCAAAGATGCTTAGTGTAGGTAAACCCAGGGAACAGCTGACTATGCTGATGTGAACCTACTTATGTAAATCAATGTTACTATTAAGCGAGACGCGCCACTGTCGGCGGCGTTGTTTAGTCACCAGTCGCAGAACAACTGCAGTGGGGTTTTGACAATTTTCATGTGCTGAACTGCTCCGGACTCCGTTTTTCTTTATTAATTTTCTTAAGAATGCGTCAAGTTAGACCATGCGTTTGACAAAACATGTTTAGTACCACCTTTTTTATTAGCAGTAAAAATATATATAAGTTTGTAAACTTAAATATGAGTATCACTAAAAATGTTTTATGTTTCAGTCAAATGCCGACATGAACATAACGAGGCACGTCATATCTTCAAATTATCATGTTATAAATAACTTGATACTGTACTACCAAATGGAAATTCGTTGGCCCATTAGACAACTCTTACTGCAATCGTTTGGTATTTTATGCAATTTAGATAAGACTGTTGTCAGTATTATGCTCAATTCTGTGCTTCCATGTGAAATTGCTAGGTAAGCTAGTAACTATATTGTTGGTGATCTTTAAAAACGCGTATACCAAATGATTCTTTTTTGACAATAAAAATTATTTGTATTGCAGAGATATCGAAGAAAACCCTACAAATATTTCAAAAATAAATTTCTCCACGACTTTGCTCACGATGGTGTTCTCGATGGGTGAACGAATGCCCATCACACATTTTGGTATGTAACGTGTTGTATTTTATAATGAATAGGTCTTTACTATTTTTGTTTGTTTTTTAGAATTTCTGGGGCATAGGTTTATTAAATTTATCCTGAACCACATAGAGTATCCTCCTGCAGAAGATATAGATGAGGAGATACCTGACCTGTTCCTTAATTTTATCTTGGCCTACAATTTGCAGTTCCAGTCACCTCCGGAGAACGTAGTAGTGGCCTGTTTAAGTGAAAGATCGTTGGCCAAATGTTTTACAGAGAAGATTTTACTGTTAATTAATAGAGAAGGTAGGAAGTTAAAAAACACATTTTTTATTTAATTTTTCAATAGTTTTCGAGAGCTTTCAATGATTCCATAACACAGAAACCTACTCCAAATTTGCAAACAATTTACTCTTATCTTATGTTGTTGCCTTATATTTCAGAGGATCCAGTTAACATATTCGACCATGAGCCTCAACCTCCACATTCTGTTCTAAAACTGCTCAGCGATCTTTTTGAGAACAAACGAACAGGCAGTTTGTTCTACACCAACGACGTTCGAGTGTTAATTGATATTCTGGTGCGAAATATTCTCGATTTGTCATCAGGTGATAAGGTATGTTTTCCAAAAAAAAAATATATTTTCTGTAATAAATACCTATATTTTTATAGAGACGACTGCAATATTTGGAATTATGTCGACGAGTGATGAGAAATACAAATTACGGCGAACATCTGCACAGGCGAGACGACATTCTTAAGTGTTTTACGAGGATCTTCTGCGAGGAATCGGAACATAGTAAAGCTGATCAAAAATTAGTCAGGGAAATCATGAATGAGTTCCCGCTATATTTCAAGTAATAAACTGATTTAGCGACCATGGTTGTCGCTCTCTTGGATTTGTATCAGTTGGTAGCTGCGTTAGTTAAATTTAGCAACGATTGTGATTTTTTTTTTATATACGTATATACTCTATAGACCACTTGCCTCCTTACTACGTTTGTTGCATTTCGGAGTTGATTTTATAAATTTTTATACTTGCGGTGCGTATTTATTATTTTCAGCGAGTGGATGTTTGGTGTTTGTAGTTGTAGATGACACGTGTATACACTATTCTTGAGAAATATTTACAGGATGGAGTGAGTATTTACGATTAATAATAATAATAACGATAGGCCGCTTTGACTGGTCTACAAAGTATAGATTTATCTATTGGGGTGTTTTTGGAAAATGTTCCGTGTATGCAGTAAACTTGTAAGTGATATGTCTAAATATTAAACTATATTGTATTCTTTTATACGTCGCTAAACTAAAAATTTAAGACAATTTAAACTATCTTGTTTAACCCTGCAGTAGGAATGGAAGACCAATCCAGATAAATTTCCTTCTTGAATTGGTCCCTGAGACTTTTCCAGGGTCAATCTATCATTTGCGTCTCCGTTTCTTCAGGATTTATTGCGTTCTTTCATTGTAAATGGTATCTTACTACCTCCTAACATGGTTGCTTTTTGGTATTGTGCAAGTTTCTTGATTGATTGTGGTCAATTCATACGAGAATTTTTATTTATCCTTGAAAAGCGATATTCAAAACCTCTGGTCAAGAGAAATCAGGTACTATGCGTGCCAAAAAAAAGTCGTACACCTTGTAGCTTTGTAAATGATTCTTTTATAACCTATTCGCTGTCATTCTGACATTAATCATAGGTATGAAACATGCACTAACTGTCAAGTTGACAAGCCAGAATTACATGATGACAAACTTAGCTGTACGACTTTTTTTTGGCGCGGATAGTACACAGGTTCGTGCATAATAAAATAAATGTTCATAACAAAATTCACAAAATTCAAAATTCAAAATTCATTGACAATGCGTCAAAACTCACAAAAATCACCAAATTCCTTGTGTTCAAAGAAAAAGAAATGTAAACATAACCTAACATGTTTTTGGGCCGATTTTACAAATGTACGTATAAATCAGTAGACTAGTTATTCCCGGAATAAATAATTCTTTGCCGCCTCCCATTGGCTAAAGTATTTGTGTTGCCATAGTAATAACAACTTATTCTGGTATTTATACCAACATTTACACCAAAGAATAACATGTTTTATAAGATTGGCCTTTACTAATATTTAAAAACATGTAACAGGTTATAAAAAAAAAACAAAAACAAAAAACATTTAATTCATTATTGTAACAGTTTATGTTTACGTTTCTACTTCCTTAAAAATTGAGAATAGGGTATTTGACTATTATTGGAAAACCATCTTAGTGTGTCTATTCCTTCACTCTACATTGTAAATGCATTATTTTTCGTAATTATTTCCTCAATATTTCATAAAAGTCAGCGTTAAAAATTGAATCAGAAAAAGTCCCGCCAAAACGATACTTTCCGTTGTGTGACGTCACCGGTTAGTAGATGTCAAATCGGCCATATAGTCTGTCAGCATCGGCATCGTCGCCGTTTGGTAATTGTGTTGTATGATGTGTTGTTTTCACAATTTCTACATAAAAATGGGTTATAAATGGTGTATAAATCCACAATGCAGAGATACGTCAAGAAACACTCCGGATAAACTATTTGTAGCTGTTCCGCAAGATTTGAAACTGCGAAGAAAGTGGTTGACTCGTAGAAATCCAAATGAAATAAATAGCCGCCAATACAAGTGTTTTTTGTTGTGAAGATTACTTCAACATAAGTAAAACTGACTAGAAGAAGTTATCTATCGTATTTTCGAACCAGGTATTATCTGATTTGACTGCTTAAGGTTAGGGCTATTCTAACCTACAAAGTTATGCTTACATGGCGCTTTCGTGCTATTAAATTCAAACGGGAGAAGCATAAGAGCGCGTTCGGATAACCCGGTATTGTACGGTGAGAGTGACGCGCTGCATAATAGGCGGACTAACGTCATACGGCGTTTATCTGCATTTAAGAGAGAGACAGCCGACCCAAGTTCTCTGAGCATTGCTCTCTCCATACCCTACCCTGACAAACCGAACGCGCTCTAAGCGTACTAACGAATGACATGACTGGAGACTGAGCCAATTACAGAGCGTTTTCAATCACGTGATAGGACGTGAATAAAATTCAATTTTAATTTTGGTTTTTCATAGAAATAAAGCATATTTTTTTTGAAAAGTAATAACAAATAGTTTTCTTAAACTGTAATCTATTAGGATGACTATAATACATGCCATATTTTTAATACAGTCAAATACCCTATTTGGTGTGGGTTTTGTTGTATTAACAGTTTTGTTACGAACATTTATTTTGTTATGCACCAACCTGTGTAGCGAGCTTTAGTTTGAACGTTGTTATGTTCCCTTATTGCGTTAGCAGCTCAGGCTGACAGCCGCATTGTGATTGAGGTTAGACTACGTGAGATCGGTGCAATGTATAAACAAATTTCTAGAACTTGTTGTTTGCCGGAGTGGTAGCAAATCGGTAGAAACTCCGGATAGATATTTTTGCTAAGAAACGACATGAGATTTGTTTGTTTGACAGCGACATGATGTTTAAATGACTTCTAAACAAGTGAACAATGGTGACGGCAACTTTATCTAAATAATAATTTATTGTAGATTGTCAACTTTTGCAGGGTTAACAAGATATTATTCTAGCTAGGTATATAGGTACAGGTGACCCAAACATTATTTTTAAATAATAAAAATAAATAATTAAAGAGAGAGAGAGAGAGAAACAAAATTGTCGATATATTTTTTATTAATAAAATATTTGTTGAATTAATCAATGAGAATTTTTCTGCCAGTTAGTGAACAAAAAGTTATTGTATTGTGGCTTCAGTTAATTCTAAATAGTACTGATAAAAGTTTTTTGTTCGAACGAAAATTTGTTTTTGTTTGGGTCACACCATATATACAAAAATTTAATATTCTGATAAACATTTTGTGATTCACTTATCATCGTTATGATATCTGACATGTTATGTGTGCATGACACAATTTGCGAATAATTGTTATGTGACTTACCAAAGACATATTTTGCTGTGAAGATATTAAATTTGTATAACTCTAATTCTAGTTGCCATATTGTATTCTTGCGCAAGAGGTGCAAGGGGGAGGTGAAGCGAATAAACTGAACACTTAAAACTACTTAAAACGTAAATTTTATTATGTATACAATTGTGCCAACATGATCCCACGAATGTTACATTCAGATTTCATATTCGCGTTTTACAAAAACAAAACAAAATAATATGAAGAGATTATCATTAATGGTACAAATTAATGCAGGAATTAAATTTATTAATTGTATTGTAATACGACGAGTACCAGCGTAGTGATATAGGATATTTACCCCATTTATGAAGTACGTGTTTTTATGTTTGGTTGGATCTCGGTGTGCAAAAATATATTAAATATATATATACATACATATATATATATATTATATTGTTCTCGAATTTGATTAATAAAATGCACCTTTTGAAGTTTCATGCTGGTGTTTCATTCTCCAGTCATCATCTCCATGAATTCTAAAACAAAGAAATACAAATGATTAGCTAGCAAGAGCGTAGGTATTATTCAACGGTAAGTATTCCTTTATGAAGTTAATGTGATAGTGGTCTTTGTGTGGTTACATCGCTGGTGACGCTTGTAGACAAGAAATGATATTTTATGACTACCTGTAATTTTTCCAGGCAAAGGTGCTTGGAGTGTTGAAATATTGGACAAGAGCATTACAACAGAAATTAAGGTATTTTGTGAAAGTAAGTGTGAAAAGAGAGATAGAAATGTGTGTATTGCCGTGATAAGAACGGAAACGGGTAGTTATAGGCTATGATAAAGTAAAAGGAAGCATTTAGACCATATTTAGACACAATACTTTGACAAGGAAGTTAATTACAATTGTCGAGCCAGAAATTCCCGTATGACTTGCGTTTGCTGAAATCTAAGCCGTCGTCATTATAATTACCAATTGCAAAACTTAAAAGATCGAATAAAGGTTGCAAAGAAACCAATAAAGGAAGCAGCAGGAGGTGAATATAACCAGGGAAAACTAGCTCGAGGTAGATCAGTGCAAACATGGATATACCAAAATGAAAATTGACAGAAGATATATAGCAGAGGGCACGGAGTGGACGGCTAGTAAAGGAGTTAAGCGGCCTCACTAAAGTGGTGTTTTAACTTATAATCATAAGCTGTTTTCCAATTATTCTCTGACGAACCCTGGCGCACTCTAGGGTCAACGGGAGAGCGTTCTTATTCCAATTTGCAGTTAGAGCAATTCGCCGAAAGCCTCCCTTCCCCTCACCCCTATAGCACCTAGTTTTCGAGTTGTGCTTGTAACACCGATCAACTGACATCAGTGACATTTGTCGGTTTGTAATAGGTTAGGTGCTTGCTGCTTGTTAACAACGTAAAATTCATTGTAAAAATGGATTTACCCGGTCAATCTTGCACATTATTGTTAAAAGACCTTTAACGACTGAAATATATTCGATATATTGGAATAAACAGGGCTATGGCGAATCTTTGAAGGTATGTATTAATTTCTAAGGTTATGTCACTTATCACTTGACGTTGCCGCGTTACCATACGATGCCAAACGGCCCAGCGCTATTTGCCCCAGCGTACGCTAGAGTTAAACGTAGTGAGTGCGTAATACATGTAATTGGAAAACAGCTAATATGTGGACACCGTCATCATAATAAACTTAAGACGGCAATAAAAGACCTTAAACACAAAAGACCACATGCCTAATATAACGGGAGTTCTGCACACAAAACGGACGGCGGCGATAGAAATGATCTGCTGATCCAGGAAGTGGTCCTTTTTCTAAGAGAGGCAAGGGGAACATCCGCCACCGTTTTACCCGATTGTCTGATGGGCATCCTCAGTCTGGAGACTTCTTCCCTACATTAATAAGTAACAGTCAGGACCGGTGGCGAGGCGTGTGCGAATTGTGCGGGGCACACAGGCGCCGTAATAAAAGGGCGCTAAAGGCTATATTTTTCAATGCCAATTTAAACCATAAACTGACTTCAAATATACAAAATCGGCATCAAAAAACCCAGTCCAAGAGATCTTAAAAATAAGTGAGAAATGTACTTATATTAAAAATCTATGATGATTAAACAATAATGATGTTCCCAAATTCAAAAGTTGTACTGATTTTGCCTGTTAGTTGCTAAGCCTAGGCGCCCAGTAAAGATTTTTTTATCGCCGCGGATAAAGATTTGCACCACGTATATAGGCGCAGTTCTTGACAAACCGTGTGTTTCATAACGGCGGATAAAAATTCGTTGTAATGAAAAGGACCAATGGCGCCTGGGCTAAGAGCAATACAAACTTTTCCAAATTTAAAAATGACGTAAATGGACCAGGAAAAATAAAATAGGGCAATTATTTCAGTTTAAAAGGCGATTGCACAGTCAAATAAAAATGACAAACGAGAAATTTTAAAACTTAAAGCTTCCTTACAAATGAATATACAGTATATCTCCACGGATTGAGGTACACAGAGGAAACAAATTTGTGTTGTGATTTTTTAAAAATGCCAAAGTCCTTGTGGGTTATTCCGCAGTAACGTGTCACACCCGTCACGCCCGTTTAACGACTATACATAAGCAATGGGGGCTTTTACTATTATTTTAATGCAACATTATAACAAAAAGACAACCCATCCTTTAGAATTGTTGTAGATAGATGTTCACTGATAAGTATTATGAAAAACATTTTTAAACAGCCGTGACGGTCGTTACCAGCACAGCGATCTCTTGGGTTTGGAAACCTAAAATTAAAAATTCGCGGAATGACCCTAGCGTAAAGTTTCTATTCTAATAAAGTTAATAAATAATTCTAGTTTTTATGTGAAATTTAGGCTAGCTACAATATTAATATAGTATATTGATTGCATCATGTGTAGTAGCTAGAATAAGCATATAAATAAGCCACTAACCTTGCCAGAGACATTAATAACAATAATGCGAGTTAAAAATCAAAGTACTACCTGACAATGGCACACAAACATGTTCCTAATAATATGTAGATATTGTGACATCACAAGATGCCAACTTGGTATTTTTAATTTTAGAAAAATATGAAAATCTATGAAAAGGATGTCCTTTTTTGCCAAAATTGTGATGGTAGGTTTTCTAGCACAACCTTGCTTTTGAAACACAAAAACTCCGGTTAAAACTATGCCATGAAATTTATTTCTTACTTTATCACTCACCACAACTCATAAAAATTTACTGAAGCTTTTAAGGGGGTTTTACGTTATTTTGTGACATCTCATGTTCATTTAAATATGATAAAGTAAAAAAAACTATTTTGACGATATTGTCTTGTAGTATTTCAATTCTACGTGCAAATTATAAAATTTCAGATTATATTTTAGTGCCGATTGATACCAAGGTAAGTATTTTAATCGTGCCACAAAACCGGTGGATTGGAAACTGATTTTTTTCCCGAAAGGCGCCAGAAGTTTTTTCGCACACTAGAAAAATATCACGCGCCGGGCCTGGTAACAGTATACAGGCTGTTTCTGAGATAACGGCTAAACTTGAAGGAGCATAACCGCCAAGAACAGAAGCAATTTTGTCCAAATACCGTATGGTCTATTTCAAAGTTTTAGGTACATATTACCAAACTTGTTATATCTACAAAAATTTGATGCGGATTTACAATAATAGTGATTGCAAAGTTATTTCAAAGGGTCTAAGGGTCTATTTCCAAAAGATTTTTATTGTCGACAAACCAACGAACAGCTGGCTACGATGACATGAACAGCCTAATGTATGTACATAGGTCAATGACACTATTAGGGAGGAACGCCCGAGTGGAGGTGGATATGTTTTGTCAACAGTTGCCGCACAACACTACCACTGTCGACGATTTTCTTATGCTGAACAGGGGCAAACTTTTTCAAGAATGCGTTTACCGTATATTATTTGACCTTACAGGCCGTTAATAGCTCTAGAACAACTTAATTTTTCGGACACCCCTCGGCTCTGGTTAACCACGTTCCTCCTTGATATAGTTTCAAAACGACCTTTAACCACTTCGTATGTGCCACCAAGTGTAAAGGTAAACCAGGATCCTTCCAGATCTTTGGGTAACTACAGACGGATCTAAATTCCTACGCTACGCAGGGGCAGGCGTTTTCTACCAGTCGCCGCTCATCAATGTCGGACTATTCAAAGAATGATACCTGACTACAGCGCCGGATTTAGGACTGTAGGGGCCCCTGGGCAGTAAAGCTGTGGCGGCCCCTTAGCAGAAAAGCGCTGCAGTAGCTCTTAAAGACATAAGGCGTAAGCACATTACTTGATAACATGATTTTGCATTGTAAATACGTAAGTTTCAGTACAGTTTGTTCATTATTGTGGGCCAAAAAAAGTGGTACACATTTTTAATCACTCGTTTTTCTAATAACATTTAGTCAATTCAAATATCTCTTTTAAAACGGATTGCTTGTATTGTGAAGATAAAAACCATAACAAATTCGCAACAACAGAACGTCGCAATCCAATGTTATATTACTTTATGTTCGGCTAGGCAGCATTTCTGACAGGGTTGTTATAAAAACGTTTTTTTTTATTTTAAGCAAAGCAAACATGTTTTTTTTTATAAGTAATGTTTTTCATGAATATTGTTTTTTTACGAAACAATGTTATTAGACACTTCACAAAAAAAAACATGTTTTAAATCACACGCAAAAAAAACATGTTTTAAACAAAAAATAAAATTTGTTTTAAATATGTTTAAATCGTGCAATTATTTTATTTGAAAGTATTTTGATCGACGTCTTTTCATTCCTTACTTTACTTGCCAGCACTGTTCTTGTATTACTATATTTTATGAAAAAAACTATTTTACTAATAAATATAAAATTTAAATTATTTTTGATTTTTTAATTGATTTATGCATACAAATCTGAAAGACTAGCATACAGCTCTCATTAAATAATTAAATATGCTGTTAAAATTTCGGTATTTTAAAACACGTTTTAAAGCACAACATTTAAAACAAACTGTTTAAAACATGTTTAACACAAAATAATTTAAAACAAAATATTTGTTTTAAAACATGTTTAAAACACTGTTTTAAAACAAAATGTTTTAAACATAACTACCCTGATTTCTGATAATATCGGGTCAATCTATTGAGAAATTACAGGTGTATTAAAATCAACAGGGAATTACATTTGTCTTGTTTTGATAAAAATGGACAGTAGAGTTTTTATAGCATTGTATACAGGCTGATCTTTTATCGTCTACAGGGTAAAATTTTTTATGTTTTTTATAGTTTTTACTAAAAAATAGCTAATATAAAAATAAAATAACTTGGACGTTTGCAACCGGCACGAGAAATCTAATTGTGTCAGTACTTGAGTTATCTTTAAAGATTATAGAGAAACAATTACCAACTTTCGGTTTTGTTATGGGTTATGGGCAGCATGTTTGATTGTAACATTTTATATGGTCTTTTCGTCAGATTAAATTATGATGTATCACACTTGTTGTTACGTTGGTACGAATGTTACTTACATCTTTTGTTTGTTATTGCAAAGATTGAATCGGAGCTGAAATCAACGTTTTTTGAGTATAACACATAATTTCAAACCAAATTTTCCTTTCTATTTTTTATGGAATTTTTAAATGCAGAGCATTTCTAACATCAGCCTGAACCCTGAATGGCTGAATACATAGTGTTGCTCCCGCTTTTTTCGACCTGACCGTCAGACAAGTGAAACCAAACTGTCATAATTTCAATTCAATAAAAAAGGATGTTCTAGTTCTAAAACACTGCAAAAGCAATAACATAAAAGTTTGCAATAAATCTACAGCCCAACAAGTGTGGTATAAACTATAATATTTAAAAGGGAAGCAAGAAAAATGTCAAAATCAAACATGGCGCCCATAAGAAAACTAAAAGTTGATCATGGTTTCTCCACCATCTTTAAAGATAACGATTCCACTGTTTTTTGAGTAAAAACAGTAAAAATTAATGTTTCAAAATTGCACCTGTATAGTGTACACGATGCTTTTTTTTTTTTAATAAAAAGAGCAAGGGGAGGGGAAGACCCTCCGCCACCCCTCCAGACCGGCCTTGCCTGATGGGCATCCTCAGTCTGGAGACTTCTTCCTTACATGAATTAATCAACAAACAAAAATAGTTAGTAAACTCCCTTCGCTCTTTTCGGTTTGGGTCGTAAACCTTTATTGATTAATTTAACATGATCTTTCTACCTATAATCCTGCTCTTAAAATCGCTACCTTATACTAATACATACTTAAAGTTATTTCTATAGACATGCATTATTCCCTTCATCCTAATGTCACAGCACTTTGACAGAACTACCCACACTACTCTTGGGGACACATTCTTTTCTGTTCTTCCGTGAGCACCGGTTATCTGTTCCGGTGGTCACTCCCTTTTACTGCTGGCGTTGCTCAGGCAGCTTTGGTCCGGATCGTCCGGGACCTTTCTGTTCAACTCGCTCCCGGTCTACCGTGAGCTTTCCTGTACCGGTCTCCGGTTACATCTCTCCTGTACTTCCAGGTTCTGCAGTCCCCAGACCATCAGGTCTCCTTACGTAATAAGGATCCAGAGGTCCCTGCACGCTCCTTTGCCTGTTCGTGCTGTGTTCCTATCTTGGATGCCTGGATATGGTGCAAACCTGGCGTTCTGGTTGCCTCGTTATCCAGGGCTGAAGGGGTCTGCCATCCGGGCTGTCCTCAGCAGCTGCGTCTGAGGGGCCGGAGGCTATCTACCCCCTCTTGTCCTCCTCGTCCTTTGTTTTGAGGATACCGGAGATTGTGCGGGATATCTCCTCCCACTGCCGAGGTCCTTCTAGCATACGGGTGACCATCCTTTGTTCGTCAAGGTCCTCCACGTACTGGCACGCCCTTCTGGCCACAGCCCACCTCTCGCATCTGAAGAGGGTGTGGCCGGGGGTGTCTATCTCCCCGCAGTATCTGCAGTTGGGGCTGTCCCTCCTCTTGTACTTGTAGAGGTAGGCCCCGAAACACCCGTGCCCAGTCAGCGCCTGGGTTAGTTCGTACGACAACTCCCCGTGTCTTCTCTCCGTCCATGTGGCGACGTCTGGGATGAGCTGACGTGTCCATTCCCCCTGCGTCGCTTCATTCCACTCGATCTGCCAGGCCTCCAGCGTCTGCCTTCTGGTCTCTCGCCCTGTTGCCCGACCTTCCGACCTTCTTAGGTCGTATTTCTTCTGGCGCTCTCTGGCCTTCAGGTGAATGGGCACCATAGAAGCCACCACAAGCGCTACCGCGGTTGATACAGTCCGGAATGCAGCTGAGACTCCTATCGCCGCTCTTCTCTGCACCCGGAGGAGTCGGCCCCTTCTGTTGGCAAACTCCATGTCATCTACCCAGACCGGCGCGGCGTACAACATCACTGACTCTGCGACAGACGCCAGAACCCGGCGCTTTGCCGTTCGTGCCCCAGATGTTCTGGGCATTAGCCTTATCAGGGCTCCTACTGTTCGCTGCGCCCGTCCTGCAACCTCATCTATGTGTTTATTGTACCTAAGGTTCTTTTGAATCCTGACCCCAAGGTACTTTATGCTGTCGCTAGGTTTTATTTGGGTCCCTGCCACGGTCAGCACTACGGGTTCCACCCTTCTCCTACCAGTCAGGAACACTGCCTCAGTCTTCTCCGGGGCAATCTCTAGTTTCTTTTCGGCCATCCACTCCGCAATCCTTCCGATGGCCGAGTTTGTCCGTTTCTGAAGCTCCCAGCATGTGGCGGCGGTGACAACCATTGCCAGGTCGTCAGCATAAGCAACCAGCTCGACTCCCGGTATCCTCAGTCGGAGTACCCCGTCATACAGGACGTTCCAGAGAGTCGGCCCAAGGATCGACCCCTGGGGCACCCCGCTGTTAATGGGCACTCTTTCCTGCGCCCCCTTTCCGTCGACCAGTAATAGGCTTCTGTTCTCGAGGTAGCTCCTGATCATTCTCATGAGGTAGGGACTCACACTCCTCTTCTTGAGTTCCGAGATGAGGGGCGCCCACGCCACGGTGTTAAAGGCGTTCTTCACATCTAGGGTGACCAGCATGCAGAATTTTCGCGTCCTCCGCGTTCCCAGGTTTGCCCTTTGAGCAATCTGTACCACGCGCCTCACTGCGTCTACCGTGGATTTTCCTTCTCGGAATCCGAACTGGTTCTCTGCTAGTGGGGCCTTGGCTTCAAGCTCTTCCTTCAGCCTTTTCACTAGCAGTTGCTCCAAGACTTTGCTGACACCGTTCAGGAGACATATAGGCCGGTATTTTGGCGGTGCCGCCTCTGTCGCTGCCCGCTTAGTCAGCAGGACGAGGCTAGCTGTTTTCCATTGTCTTGGGAATGTCCCCTCCTCCAGGATGTCATTCATAACCTCGGTCACATAGCCTCCTGCTACTTGTACCATTTCCTTAATAGCCTCCGGGGGCACGCCGTCAGGTCCAGCAGCTTTTTTTATTTTCAGCCTTTCCGCGGCCGCCCTTACCTCCTCCTCCGTGAAAGTCGGTACGTCCTCGATAGGCTCTCCTTCTTCCTCCTCGGGAAGGTCTTCATGCTGCGGGAAAAGTTCTCTGGCAGCCTCTTTCATTTCGGGTAGCGTCAGGTTGGGAGGCGGCTGTCTGGCTTTGAGCCTTTTGGTGACTATTTTGTAACCTTCCCCCCAGACGTTTCCCTCTACTTCCTCCATCAAGCTTTTCCAGTGCTCCTCTTTGGACTTCGAGATTGCGGCCTTCAGGGTTTTCCTGCACTCTTTGTAGCGGTCAAAAAGTTGCTCTCGCCTCTCCTCGTTTCGCTTCTCCCTCTGTGCCGCTCTTCTGGTTTCCATGCACTTTTTTCGTAGGTCAGCAATGTCATTCGTCCACCAGTAGGTCGATTTGGTGCCTCTTCCTCTTGGTTTCGGCATTGAGGCTTCGCAGGCTTCTATGAGGGCCGCTTCGCATGCTGTCACGTTTGCGGTCCCCCGTGCCGATGCCTCTTGGAAGACTTCCCGGAACACCTCCCGGTTTAACTTTCGGGCATTATATCTCACACGCTGATGCCGTTCGTCTCTATGGGCTGGTTGTGCAACCTCTTGGAGTTGGTAGGAGATGTATGCGTGATCACTGAGGGTCTCCTGGTCTTCCACTCCCCATCCGTCCACTCTCCTGGCCACGTTTTCGGTTGCGAAGGTGACGTCGATCACTGACCCGCCGCCCCCCCTTCTAAAGGTATTGGTGTTCCCTTCGTTGAGAGGCACCAGTCCGTTTCTCGACGCCCACTCGCTGAGTGCCTCACCTCTAGCGTCCGTAATGGCCGATCCCCATTCGTGTGACTTTGCGTTGAAGTCGCCAGCCACCAGGCATCTGCCTTTGCCGCTTCGTTGTAGGCTGCCTTCAAGCTCTCCAAGTAAGTCTACGAACTGCTCCAGGCTCATCGCTGGAGAGGCATAACAGCTATACACTGTGACAGTTCCCAGGTCAGCCCACACGAATCCGTCTCCAGAACCTTGTCGTACGGCGTGCGCCCGTCGGCCTGTCAGTCCGATCGCTGCTTTCCTGCTCCGGTCCACTCCCCATCCCAGTCTCTCTGCCCCAGACTTGTTTGGTTCTGACACGAGAAGAATGTCCAGATCTCTTCGGGCGGCGGTCGTGATCAGCAGATCCTGGGCCTCCCTACCTCTTCCAAGGTTAGCTTGCAGGATTTTTAGGGCCATGGTGTCCTGTATTTCCTGTCGCTCTCTCGGATGGCCTGTAGCCTCATTATCCTGGTGGTTCTGAGGTATGAACCGACTCGGTCTAGGTCTTTCAGTATATCAGCCTCGGTGGCGCCCATGTTCAGTAGGAATCCGAAGTATATATTCCACGATGCTATAAAATCTCTGCTGTTCTTTTTGGCCAAAAGCAAAAAAAAATCATTACATACCTTATTTAATACCACTCACATTTCACATGTAATAGACCCGACATTATCAGAAATATAGCATAGCCATACGTAAAGTTACATAACATTGAATTTAAAGTTCATTTATTGCGAATATGGTATGATTTCAAACTTCACAATATAATACCCTGTTCTTTTAAAGAAATGCTTAAATTAACTGAATATCATTGAAATATGAGTAATTGAAAATTACAGTACATTCAATTAGCTATTTTACTTATTTTATGGTCTTTTTTGTAGCCACCTGAAAAGTATTATTTTAAATATAATTTTTTATTTATTTTATTTTGGTAGGGCCCCTTTTTGGTGGGGGCCCCTGGGCTGCAGCCCAGTCAGCCCTCCCTTAATCCGGGGCTACCTGACTTAACAAATATAACTTATTGACGTTAGGGATTAGAGGCAAAGACGTTCTGATCCGTCAGCAGGGGATCACACTCTATCTCTCTACATCGCACTCTAGCGCACAAACGTCTTAAAATCTCTTCAAGAAAAGACGAGACAAAACCATTACCTGATGTGTCGGGATTTGTAGGGATAACAATCCGCCAGCGGCAACCTCAAACCGCTTTCCGAAATCTATACTATGGGCAAGTGGATTAACAAGTAAGTAAGTGGATTAACAAACCATCTATCGGGCATTGTTCTTCATGAACACTTACAGGCACAGTTGACGCAAACACAATGAAGAGACTTGGAACACTTTATGTGCTAATGTTCAGCCCATTCGACAACTGCAGAACAAATCCTGGGCGATTTAGCCGGATTTAGCCACAATCAGAGGTCGATATCCTCGCGACATGATCTGTTTCGTTAAGGCGGCTGGGGCCAACGAGCCTCCGGAGGTTAAGAAAAGGGACTAATGAGGCCTAGGTGCTGTGAGAGTCTATCCCATACTCCAAGAATTCCATATTCCACGACGACAGGGAATACACAAAAAGAAGAGGGACAGATGAAGGAAGATCTGATTGGAAGTCGAGATAGAGGAACTTTTTCTCGAACGAAAAAAGTTAGGGAAAACAGAAAACAAGCAAATATTCCAAAATACTTTGGCAAAATAGTCTAGATTTCTTTTGCGAAAAACGAAAAACTGAAGGAACAATTTAATGACTGTTAAATGGTATGATGACATAAAGTTAAATAAACTGTGGTGCCATATAGTATGGGGTATATGTTGAGAGGACTGTTGGCAAGACAAACCGTTGGATAACTAGATTTCAAGAAAGTAATTGTTGAACCTTTACATTGGACAACCGCCAAGCAGTAATAACGTTTAACGAGCATGAAATTACTCGTTAAAATGTATTTTTTAAAGTTTACACACGGACCACAAAGAAACAAAGTGAACTCGCGGCAAACATGGGGATGTTTACTGTATACACAAGAATCGTAAATCTAAACATAGCTCGGTTATTTTTAGCAGAAAAAGAAGACCAATATATACATTACCATCAAAGTCAACAGTTCCAGAGCCGTCGGTATCAATTTCGGCGATCAGCATGTCGAGCTCTTTATCATTGAGTTGGTCATCGAGTTCCCTTAAGATCTCCTTTAGGGCTGACGTTTTAATGTATCCATTGCCTGAAACAAAATCGACACCAAAATTATTTACCCCGTATTTACTTAACGAGAATGTCTCAACCAATTCAAACATCCTCAATCTGATTAATAGATATGCGGACAAATGCGATTGAGGTACAAGCGCTTAACACTTCGCTTTCAAAGGCTCATTAATGGCCCGTTCTATTTCCATAAATATAAAGCATCTGCTGACAAATTGATGCCCCTATTAATTTCGTTGATAGTATCGTTTTTTTTTTGTGTTCGGGCAAAAGAATAAATTGTAGGTGGATAGAGTACGTACAAACTTATTATTTAAAATTGGACAAGGCGCCTCTTGCAAAATAGTTTTACGCTATTTGAGTGACTACATTATTGCGTGCAGTTGGTTTTGGTCTGATTCCAAGTACGAGTGGCAACATATAAATCTCGAGCGTAGCACACTCTAGTTCATGTTTCATGTAAATTCGAGTTAATTTTAGTTAGATTTGGTTACTTTAAATATTGAAGGTAATTTATAATGGAACGTCTAGCAATGAGTTAGATTTTTAGTTTGGCGTTCCTAACTAGCTATGTTTTATATAATGGACAATTTTGCAATTGAATATGAATTTACTCGTGGGTGGTCCTTTGGTATGTGAACGTTTACGTTTTATGAGTTCGTCTATTCTTGTCATCTTGCATAAATTACATGAATTTGATTTGGCTGAGTTTTGGTTTAGTAGATATAGCATAGATGATGCTATAAACCACAGTTCTGCTGAAAATATCATTTTATTCAGACCGGAGTTGAGTAATAACTGTATACGAAGATCTTCATCGTGCCTCTTGATGCCATTTTAGTCTTTTTTCTTTTGGACCAAATTAAGGCTCATGGGTTGTAAGATAGAAAAAAAACAATTCGTATAATTGATGATATACTGCCCTATGTTGACAATGTATGTCGTCTTCACTACGCCAAACGCTCTTGGGTAGGAGTTTTATTGTTGGAAAAAACTGTAAGGGCGGTCGCCCATATAGCTGGTGTGGCGGAAGTGTGATAGTGACGTGGCAGTGATATGGTTCATTGGCCAATGTAAACAAATGCATGAACGCCCACCAAGGTGATGCGACAGTGCTATGTAACTGTCGTGGTACTGGATCGGATTCCACTCGTCTCTCAATGCTTAATCTCGAGTGGCAAGCGCGCCAAGCGCCTCTCGCCCGTCGCCGCTCCTGTCAATAACTGCAGGCTCAGCTTCGTGTGCTCTTTCGGATTGTTTACTATTTTTGTTTTTTTTATGTTTATTGTGTTATGTAACAATCGTTTTGTAATGAGCAACATATAAATGCAAGAAATAATGTATGTGATAAACGACAGAAATATTTTCATAGGTGAGTAAATATTAAAATCATAAGCTATACCTATCTGATGACCTGTATTTTTTAGATTCCATTCAAGCCACCCGAATATATTAAATATATAGAATAATAAGAAGCAAACATTGGAACTCTCTAAATATAGCAAATTGTGAGGTGCGTTCTCATGCTAGACAACGACTATGACAATTATACTACGCTCAATAGGTTGGCTATTGAACATAGCTGCACCTGCATCCAGTGTTTTTTTAATGTCTACCACATATACAACAAAAACGCAAAAGACATCCCAAGACTCATTTTGGTCTCTAAATCTTGATCTCAGGCTCTTGCGTTGATATGTCCAAGCCTGCCGTAAGTAATTATTTTCTTAACCTATATTATTTCAAGGTTAGATTTCACGAAGCAATGACAACATTGTTTTATTTTCAGATAATTCAATCCTACAAACCTCATCAATAAAATTTGAAACGGACTCTGTAGAGACAGAGACTGTCCGAACTAAAGGGAAAAATATAACGCTCCAATAAAAAGTTTGCCGCAGAAGATATCAACGTTAAAGTGATTAATCGTTAAGTTGAAGAAGCAATTGTGTGCCACATATTAGAATATTTTTTACTGTTTCTTCTAAAATGCACAATTAACAAGATTAAGTTAAATGGGTTGTAGCAGAAACCACTACAGTAATTTATTAAAAACTCCTAGAAAAGTGTATATAAAAGTTTAAACATTTTTCTCAAAGGAAAACCTACTGTTACAATAGTCTTCCACAGGTGGGAGGTGTTCAGTCAAATAAGAATTTACATACTTATTTTTCATTAAAGAAAGTATATTTTTGTTAAAATTAATAATGTTTGTAATTATTTATATGTGTACCGGTAAATTTACCAATATCAGTTTATACTAAAAAAACAATAATTGAATATATGTATTACATTAGTAATTGTTTTTTTTTATAACGATCCTATCACCATACATTTTCAACAATTAAGTATTGACTACTACAATAACTGTCAAACAAATATTTTCTTTCTATACCTAACTAGCAAATTAACTAAAAAACCTAAACTTAAAAGGCATAAAATATTATTTATGTACATTTCGAACGACATAATATCTAATGAATGTTTGTTCATATTTAGGAAATTGGTGATAATTCATACCAGTATCAGAATTTGCGCCATCTAGCGGACGTACCGCGCACTCTTATAATATTACAGTTTACATACATATCTGACTAACCGATTAGTAAGTATTTCGAACTGTACGATTTTTTTATTTCGCAGTGTGATATAGGAATAATGTGGGAACGTAATGCAAGATTTAATTTTATGTTTGTTCTTCATATGTGTGAAATTAGTATGAGCTGCATGCGAAACAATTCCATCTAGCGGACTATCATGATATTACAGAATGAGACACTGACGCAGTGAACGAACAAGCGCTGCCTGCCGGCGCGCCACCTAAGTGGGCGTTGAACCACGCACTCGTCATTTCACACTCTAGCCACACTTATACCTCCCCAATATCACTTGCCACTGCCACAACCACGCTTCCGCCATACCACCTATATGGGCGACCTGCCTCAGAAAGTTACTGCAATTCATGGAGAAGCAGGGAAGATCGAAATGCAAATAGGGCTAGACATAAATGATCCAAAGACGAATAGTTACAGAATAAAGAAAAAAGATCAAAATGGTGGCGCACCATTTTCATCTCAGGTGTAGTTTTAACATCAACAAAAACGTTGAATCTGACATCTCACACCTAATTCGATTGATTTGAATTTTTTAGACAATCTTAATATAAGCCGGTCCTGTACGAAGGATTTTTTCGACACTCTTATAACACGAAGAAGTTTTATAAGACACAAATTGGCGCACGAGTTGTTTATATAATGGAACGAGTGCGCCAATACGTCTTATAAAACGAGTGATATATACTACTTTTTCTACTTTGCGACATTAATTTGACATAAATTTCGAAAATTGCAGTTGTCATCTTACAATCTAGAGTAGTTCAACAGTTGGTAGTTGTGGTAAAATTCGCAAATACGATTAACGCGAACCAATAGCGATTGAGATGCCAGCCTTATTTGACACTTGACGTCAATATCATCAATCTTGGAAAACTAAAAGTTACTGAAAGTTTCTGATCTAGTGTTTTTATAACAACACCGAAAGCGGTTTCATTATGAGTTTATAAGGGGGTGTCCATTAATTACTTGAGGCGTTTAAGGGGGGAGGGGGTCAAGCCGAATCTCATCTACTCATACTTTGGGGATGGGGATGTCTCGGCGAATATCACGTAATTTGTATCCTTCAAGAAATAGTAAAATGGCGAGAAAGTTGGGTTAAATTAAGTAAAACATGTTCCTTCAGTATTTTATTGTTCAATTCTCACTGTGATTATAGCCTGCTTTCTAAGAAATCTCAAATACTAGTCTCAACTAGTCAAATAAAAATATTACCTATTAAAATAAAATATAAATCCAACGCATTTACACTAAAAACACATATTTTGAAAAATCTCACGTGAAATTGGGGGATGAGCTAAATCTCACATCTCACCAGAGGGGGGGGGGGTCGGAAAAACGCCAAAAACGCCTTACGTATCTAATGGACGCCCCCTAACGAACGCAAAGTAGAAAAAAAAACTGTTTTTTTGTACTTGTAATACAAGATCCAATGAACTATTTTTCGACTTCAAGGGTGGAGTTAGTCCTTAACTAAATAAGCAAATTTTAAACTGTTGACAAAAAGAAGCAGCAAAAAATACTAGAATTATTAATATTCAATATTGAATTCCGCCTAATTGAATTGCCTTAAAGCATTGTCTATTGCAGTGTTCCGTGCAATGAGTGGAATACCAGAGTATGTCCTGACCCACAGCAATACTGGTAATAGATAGAATTATAATTTTAATATTTTCGAAAAGATCGATAAATTTTATACACTATCTTAGTTTGAAATATCCAATTTCTGACATTTTTTGTGACGTCCGACATACCGTTATTAACTTTTCAGAAAATTTGGTTCTGCACTAAAGATTCTGAATGTTCTTAAACCTAAAATGCAAATATTATAATGTAATTATCTGCTTGCATGTGCCGGGTGTTACCAAAACTATGAAAAACTCTTAAGAGTAAAAGCTATGGAAAAATTTGATTTAAAAAGGTGTTTAGACATATTAGAGGACATTGAAATACAAAATAATAATCTCCTTCGTCGTTGCATAAACACTCGGTATATGGCACATCCAGGGTCACTATAATTTCAAATTTAATGCTTTCTAGTATTTTAAAATACTTTTTTAAAAATACATATTATCTTTGCAAAGGTTTTAAGATGAAGGTATGTACGTCAGTCTTATGTCATTTTCATCTTTCTGGCAACACGCGGTGTATTCAACGAATAAGATGATAATAATTTAGTATTTAAAGACCTCTAATAATTCCAAATATTTTTTCGAAAAAAAATTTTGCGTTGCTTTGACCATAAAGGTACTTGTTTTGTACAGTGTATTTCGTAGTTTTGGTGACACCCGGTGAAAATGTACATTCAAATCTTTGCATTTGAGGTTCAAGATAATTCAGACACTTTGATAAAGAACGAATATTTCTCAGAAATAGATAATAAAATAGTTATATGTTTTTAAAAATACCCGGTATATGCCATGGCGACGACAGTATTTTTATTATCTTTTTGGGTATATGCCCGGTATATGCAACGACAAAGGAAATTACAATTTCCTTTTTAATGCCATCTAATATTTCTAAATACTGTTGACATAATATTGTCGCATAGCATTCAAATTAAATGTACTTTACTATTATGAGTTTTTCATAGCTTTGGTAACAGCCGGCACATGGAAGAAGATAATTACAGTCCAATATTTGCATTTTAGGTTTACTACAATCCAGAAGCTTTTATGAAGAACACAATGTTCTGTAATGTTTTTAATAAATGATGATCCCTTTTAGTGTCCAACTTTCTGCCGGCACGGTATAAGGCAAGATTCAACTTTTATTTAAACTTTTGAAGGTTTATTTTAAAGAAGGTGATTACTCTCGATCAATCTTGGAGTAAAACTAGATTATTAAAGTTTCTGTCGACTAGTGCTGTAAAAACGCTATCATTTTAACCAACACTTTATAGCTAATTTGTTTGTAGGCCTTAGTACACACAGAAAAGTGATTATTTGGAACGAGAAAACACAATTTCTTGAATTTATTTACTAGATTCAAATGCATATTTATTTGGATGTAGAAATGTACAAGAAATGCCACATACTCAATATAAGTAAAATAATTTCTCAGATAAATGCTGTCAACAAATAAATTCTTTCTTTATAAGAACCAATATTGTATTTAAAGAAGAAATTGAATTTTTCGTCCCAAAAATGTTAATTTCTCCAACGAAGTAATGGTAAATCCATCCATGTGCGTAGTTACTTGATCCAAGAAAATATAAGACATTTAATATAAGTAACTATTGTTTACTGAATAGAAACCCACCAATTATTTAACTGAAGTGATTCTCACTTCTTTCAAGTAATCCCTTGCTCTCGAATAAATATGCGCACCGTGATTTTGTCAAGGCTCGCGCGCACGCGCGTTGTGCTGGCGCCGTATAGGAGCCTCTAGTACGAAAACAACAACGACGTACCCGCAGGGGATGTGCCTTGTGATTTATTAGGGATGTGTATTGTGATTTATAGTGTACAATAAACGTTTCAACACGGAATAGTTTGATGTAACGCACGCAACAGTTTAGAACGAGTAAGTAAATATAACATACCTATCAAGATAGGTATGTTATATTTACTTACTCGTTCTTAACAAGTTAATTAGCAATAGAAAACGTATTTGTGCCAAATCTTTAAAATTCTTACATTAAGTAGCTAAAAATATTTACCGGGAATAAAAATGTACACTTCATTCAAGACTTCAACCAAGAAATAAAATTTCTTGGTAGAAGTCAATAATCTCTCGCGTATATACGAACCTACCAACTACTTCAGCCAAGTAATTCTCTCTTCGTTCGAGAGAACTTTTCTGTGTGTAGTCTGCAGTACTACAGTACTGCTACGTCTACTACCAACAGACTTTCTTTACATTTTGTTGACATACAATTCACTGTAATTTTGTATCATCTACAACTGTAACTCAGTTCAAACATAGCTCCGACGTTCTCCCAAAATATTAGGACTGTAAAGATCGTTAAATATAATCAATGACATTCATAAAATGTTGGACCAATAATGGTCGCATAATGGTCCCATATTCCATTCCAGTCTATTGAACTGGCTAACTTGTAAACACACAAAAGTTATTATGTGTAATTAATTAAACGCGACGTCCACCGAAGCATATATTAAATGCAATTTGCACTTGCTCAGGATATCAGACAAGCGCGAAATGATGGAAACGCGTAAATTTAAGTTTTGGCGTGTGGCGCTGGGTTTGGTGTTTTTTGTTCTCTTGATGTCGCGCCAAAAGCAACGCGGCTCAATAAATGAGCGAAAATGTTATAAATATTCGGTGAACGCCAACCAACTTTAAAATACATTATTTACTCACGGTAGAGTACTTTTGGTACTAAACAGTTCATTAACCACACATTTGATTCAGATTGTGTGCTTACCTTCTTTATCGTATAGACGAAAGGCTTCTTTCAGTTCCTTTGCCATCGTTTCCTCATCTTCTTCTACGATGAATTTCGCTGCCAGCGTTACGAATTCTTCAAACTCTAACCTTCCAGATTCTATAAGAATAAGTTTGATTAATAACTATTCCGAAGCCAAGGAAATATTTGTCAAATATGATTAAATTAGACGCCTCTGTCGAAACCACATACAATGTAAACATGTTATTTTGTTTGGTACATTTGATATTACCTCATTTTATATTATCATAACTCAAAAAACAATTTCATCTTCAAAAGTATAGACATAATATTGATACTTACTGTCTGCGTCTACTTCTTCAATAAGTTCTTCTAGGATTTTCTTGTCGAAGGGCTGTCCCATAAGACGAAGGATATCGGAGACCATGTCGCAAGGTATGCTTCCTGATTTTTGGCTGTCAAAAGCCTCAAACGCCTTCTTCAAAACTGTTAAAAATATGAACAATTATATATATATTTTCATAGACAAAAGGCCCATTTCTTCTTCTATTGAAACGACGTACAGCTGACACATTTTGTCCTTGACTGATGGACGGTGTAGTGCGCTAACACTGTTTTGCTCTTATCGAACTTTAATAGTATTCCATAGTGTAGCTTTAATATGATACCTATATAATTTATGAATATACGCTATCAACGTATAAATTTAACGGAGTAATACCTATTTACACATGGTAGCCAGAGGTTGCGGCTAATGTGACTAAAGGCAACCCAAACTTTTCAAGTTCTTTACGTATCTCTCTTTGCAATAAATTATAATTTATCTTTAAATCAAGTAAAGAAATTATTTGGAAAATAGTATATTATTCTATGAGCAAGTGATGTAAGCAATTTCTCACGAGAACGAAGTTGCACTACAATAAATACTATTTTAAGCAGCAATTTAGAACAAAACAGCCGTACAGTCACACAGCATAATTAATGTATAAAATTCATTACATAATTTATGACCAACTCACAAAACAACAAAGTTAGTTCTTTCTATATGAAAGAATAAAGTGATTTTGAAAAAATCAGTAATTTTTATTTAAAAATATATAATAACTAAAACTGTGTGAACAAAACACATTTAAAATTTTCCTTTATCATTTACTATCAAATGATGTGTGCTATGCTATACGGTGTCCCACGGGACGTTGGATTGTATGGGTACTTTTGTTTATATTAGAGATAGATAGTCGGTTAAATGGACAAAGTAGTGCATATTTATGTGCTTTCATAATCGGTTCAGAAAACAGTTGAATTCCAAACGGTTCCCAAGCTATTTTAAAAAAACCAAAAAATGACATTTTTAATTATGGTCATAACTTCTTTAGTTGTAATAATAATAATAATCAAATCAAAAAAGTGTTTTGACATTATAAAGGCACTTTTTTGTCTACAATTTGATTGTCAGTTTAAATTTTTTTTCGGCAATAAATTCGACAGAAACAAACGAAACTTTTGTTTTTCTTATGGACGCCATATTGGTTTTATACATGTTTGGATTCATCATTTCCTTCTGAGTAATTTGGTATGCGACATGCCATGTTTTTAATACAGTAAGATAATAGAATTGACTGAACATTGTACACTTCGAGAATTGCTGAAAATCGTATGGTGCCATGGAAGACATTTTGTGAAACAATGTGATATCTACCCATCTGTACCCATCTGTTGAACAAAATTTGCGAAAACCCAGAATTTTATAAAAAAGAATATGGTCCGATGAAACATATTTTCTAACTGCGGTATTTTTAACTGAAAGAAGACAAAGAAGACACGCTGGGTACTGGGCCCGCGAAAATCAGCACCTTTTTGGTCGCGCGCTATAATCAGGTGCGGTTTAGTTTTAATGTATGGTGCGGTATAGTGGCCAACCGATTAATCGGACCAATTTTTTATAACAAAAATTTAACTTAGGACAGGTATCGGCAATATTGCTGTCTGAGGACGTGGAAGAAAGAATGGACGACATACGGTTGGCCTTACGCTAAGGTATGTGGTTCCAACAAGACGGAGCACCTGCACATAATGCCCGAATTGTGAGGAACTATTTAGATATAAGACATAAACGGAGAGTAATTGCTACCTATTCAGAAATATTGTGACCACCAAGATTGCCAGATCTTACCCCTCGTGATTTTTATCTAAGGTGTATGTTGTTTATAATTTTGGAAACGTTGGGGGAGTTACGTGACACCGTCATCGCCGCTTTCAATTCGATTGACAGAAGAACCCTCGGTAAAGTCACCGTATTACGGAATGCTGTGAAAAATGCCTCCACGAAAACGGCGAGATTTTTGAAAACATTATTTAGTTTGTTAAAATCTTGTTACTTTTTGATGTTGTGTAGCTAGTACAAATAAATACATTCCAAAATTTTACTGTAACTTGACTATGGGCACATAAATACTGTATCACTCAAATGTGCTTTTCATGGCACCATGCCATTTTCAGATATTAAAAAAGAACTTCAATTTTGTTGGCTTATTGTGTACTAAATGTGGCATGTGGCATACCAAATTACTCAGAAAAAAATTCTGAATTCAAACATGTATAAAACCAATAAGAAAAACAAAAGTTTCGTTTGCTTGACGAATTCATTTTTCGAAAAAAATTTTAAATTGATCCAATTGTAGACAAAAAACTGCCTATATAATGTCAAAACGCATTTTTGATGGGATCACAAATAAAGAAGTTATCACCAAATTATAAAATACATTTTTGGATTTTTTTCAAAATAGCTTGGAAACCATTTGGAATTCAACTGTTTGCTGAACGGATTATGAAAGAGCACATAAATATGCACTACTTTGGCCATTTAACCGATCTATCTTTAATAATAACCCATACAAGTACCCATACAATCCAACGTCCCGTGAGACACACTGTATATTAATCGACATATTGAGGTAAGTAAAAGTTTTAGGTAGTTATAGGTAGGATTCATAACCAATGATCGTGTTTGCAACTGCATCACAGAAACACATATTTAAATTGTAAATTCCATAGTAGGTACCTCCATGGCTTCAGGTTTAAAATTTGCATTGTTCGCTCTGCTAAATCGATCTCTATGGCCTAACCGCCTGTCCACTCTCTATACAAAATGATTAGATATATCTTATCAAAAAAAAATCAATTGGCAGGTTAATTGAGGAGTGGAAAGGGGATTTGATGAATAAAGGAAATGCAAAAATGTCCCGGAGTTAAAAAACTATCCAGATCAAAAATGATCATTGTTTGTGAAACCAGGCACAAAAGTAATAAAATACACTTGAATAATACGGTAACAAAAATAGAGTATTTTTTAATGGGTAATCATTTTTCAAGCCATTGAAATTATTATTAATATCGTAAAATTACCAAAAGGTATTATATGCTGACGGTAATTTACCATTGGTAGTTTAAGCTGTAAATTAGAGTCAATAAAAATTCGTAAATTACCATTACTTACGGAAATTTATTTAGTAATTTACCCGGTAAATTACGCTTTGAGATTCCTGTTTATTATCTATCAATAACACCATATTTCAGATGGAAGCGCATAACACTTTTTCGGAAGAATTTATAAACTATTACAGATGATCTAAAGTGGTGCTCTTATTTATGGGATACTAAATCTGCCTTGGTATTACCAAAGCAACTACAACACCAATTGCAACAATTTGTTGATTGTAGAGTTGCAAACAAGCCATGATGAACATTCACAGTACACTGAAGTCGAGTCAGGTCTCACCGTCTATAGCCCGTTTTAGAGACGTTGTCAATGCCTTGACAATGTCGCTAAGCAGTGTTTCAAAACACAATGTAAATGAAAAATCCAGAGCTGTGATGGGTTCTGATGCCGTGAGAAATGAAATATCTCCCACGACTCGCGGGGTATGAGGAGCCAGGAGTGAAATATTTGCCATGTATGTGAGGAATGGTTAGTATTACTTATCATAAATTGCCATGATAATGAATGCATTCATCAATGGGAGTAGAAGAAATTAATTATCTTAATTTTAATTAAAAATACTACTTTTTGATTGGCAACCCGGCAGAAACATGTTCTTTTATTCATAATTACTTATCTATAACAGATGTATTTAGATGGACGTAGTAATCTCGCAGTCGGATCTTAGACTACCATCTTTTGTGAATACATCTGCGACCTATATGAAAGGGTTACGGCCAATTGTCGAAGTACTCTATGAAAATGCCAATTTGACAATGTTGTGTTGTAAATACAGCTCACTTGGTCGTCAGTATTCGCATTTTAGTAGGTTGTAGCTGTATACCCAAAATCTGGCTTCCTTCCCTCAACAAGATACACTCTCACTCCTGAGGATTCCCACAGCCCTCGACTGGTATGTTTTCCATCACGTACACGTCTTGTTATTACTGTTCTTCTTGTATCTCTGTCAGCGGCGCGTTATGCCATCATGGGGCCCTGGGCAATTTTGAATTTGGGGGCCCCCATATACCGTGTTGAATTAAGAATGACTCTTCATTAAAAAATAATATGAACTAATATTAAATAAAATCATAAATAATAAGTAAGGTATTTGACTTTTTTGCACACAACATTTAATATAAGTACCTACTTAGTACTTAGTTATTTAAAGCAACAAATGAATATTCTTAAGAAATACAAAATAAATAAATAGCTTAAAAATTTAAAAATAATTTTTCACATTAATATTTAGCATATTGCAAACATTGCTATAGTTCATCCTTAAATACGCCAACGTCACTATCTATGTCCTCTGGATAAGTACTTTTTAAATTTGTAATGTAGTTTTCATAGTCTTTTGGAGATGTTGCTTTTAATAAACTGTAATTTCCTCTTTCTTTTGCTAACATTGTCGGTTTCATAATCTTTCCTCTTAGTTAACGCATAAGATTCCGATTCCATATCATCAAAAAGTTAACAAGAAGAAACGTAACGTGTCAATACCTGGCCCTCAAAGTTGAGAAGAAACCCGTTTTTTGTGGCGACGATTCCGGAGAAACTACTAAAGGTATCAGGACGAAAATTCATATTTAGAAGTTTCATAACCAAACTTAGAGCTGAAAAGCTTTCTGTTGAAGAGGGTCCAAAGGAACTGGAGGTTTAGTCTTAGCATTTTTGAAAGATTTTGCAAATAAGCCGCCATTTCTGGAATTTCGTCGAAATAGTTCAATAATAAATTAAAGATGAGGAAATTCTGAATAATTTATCACTATGACATTTTTTGGTACAATCAATAGTTTAGCTGCATGAGCAAATTCTATTTCTACGAGATCGGTCGTACTGTATGAAAACTAGTAGCCAGGATTTGTCAGATTTTTTGATTCTAATGACAGTAGGTAGTCTTGGTGTCAAACGCTAATGTTTTGACAATAACTTGTGTCAATATAAGCTGCGTTCGCATATTGCATTACACTTTTTACACCCAATAACACGTAAGTGTCATTTGGACGGTGTACCCGGTGTCAACGGAGTACAATATCCGAACGCAGCTTTAATCGACATATCTGTCTAGTTCTAGTAGTTTTATTTTAATGCACACATGGCCGATCTCGATCAAATAGAGTCTCATGCAGCTAAACTTTTAATTTTATATATAGTATGATAAAGTCATGTGCCTGGCCACATCAGATTTTTTTTAAATATAGCACCCTGTATATTTTTCCTGTCCAAAAGTCCCTGAGGTCAGTCGTTTAAGTTTAAATGATACAAAATGATTAAATGTTTAGAGGAAGCAATTACAAAATGTTAAAACGATTTCTACCATGTCAATACCTCGACCTCTGAGAAGTTTACAAGAAAAAAAAATAAATGTTTTTTTAAAATGATTTTATAAACACAAAATAGTTTTGAATATAATAGTGATTCATTTCTAAGCATTTCTAGCTTAAGCAATTTCCTAAAACTTTTATTGGAATGTTTTCCTTGTCAACTTTTCAGAAAGCAAAATATTGACATTACTTTTTATACACATAGTGTAATGATAAAGGTTTTCGAAGGTAAGCATCTTGAAGATCGAGTATTTATGTTACAGCCTTTTTTGGAGAATTCATTTTTGTAGAATAGATTTCCATAACAAAAGAAAAAGTATCGACTGAAAATCATCAATGTATTCATACCGTTTTTCTCTTTGTCTTTGTCAAGGGTTTCTCAAAATTAGGCATATGGCAAAAAATGAGTTTAAGTGCTAAAACTGCCTCTAGGACTATGCTAAAGTTCAAATTCGATATTCTTACTACGTTAATTTATTAATTAATTAATTTATAGTTTACAAGAGATTTGCTTTGGTCCCCAACTGGCATGGCAGGAGCGCAAAAATAAAATTCAAAACTCTTGTCACGGTAGCGAATTTGTTAAAAATTAGTTGGGGCCTCGCTGAGATGTGGTTTTTCTCTGGGCAAATGCCGATTTTGCCCATAGGATAACGCGCCATATTTAGAGAAGAATGAACTACTGCTTGGCTCCACTTTATTCATGTGGTCGTAGCTGGTACAAAGCAAAGAATGTTCGACAAATTTCGACCAAGAAACTTATCCTTATTTTCGCACCCCGTAAATGGTCATAACTGATTTTTGAATACAAATATCAATACTGAAGAATCAACCTATAACTGAACAAAAGAATAATCTACAGTGCGACAAAAGTACATCTATGACAAACAGCCAGGGCTTCCTCTTGGATGGTGAATCTATCCAGCAAGCTCATGGTTGGACTTTTTTATACTAAAACATCAGAACGATATTGACGACAAACGTAATCACCCAGCTGCAGGTCCTTATTAACCAATGCCTCAGCAAGATCTTTGGGATATTCTGATCGGAACACATGCAGCTGCAGTTGGCATACCTAAGTAAAGGTTTCATCGAGGAGTAATTGTTCGCTGTTTCTGTTCCCTAGATTTTATTTTGCGTCTGTCTTTATTTATCTTATATCGTAAGGAATCTCTTTTCAGAAAGACGCGTCCTTAGTACACATCTAGAAAAGTTGATTTAGTATATACTTAAACCATACTGCATACATTTCCGACACCACAAAATGCTATAAATTTCCTCAGTTTACGCTGTTTTATTTCGGTCTGCAGCAATTTACCAATCTATTTCACCCACACCTACGTAACCATCAATATCGCTGCCAGATCATAAAATCGAAATAACTGTTGTTTTCCGATGACAATAGGCTCCTGGCGCGAAAATCAGCTACATCGATACCACGACCTCGAAATTGAGACGTAAATAAATATAAGCGTGTCCGATTAAGCACAGAGTAGCAAATTGGGGATCGTGGATATAAACATTATCCGGCTGAAAACTGGTGAATCGGGTCGAGATATTCCGACCAATATTTTCTACTCTTGCATGGTGGGAGTAGATTTGTAGTGGTCGAAATGTTTTGATGGTTGATGCAGCTGTTCCATTAGCAAGAATCGCGTACAAGTTATTCTGGTACCGGGGTATCCTGGTTTCAGGACCTACTGCAAACGGACCCAGGATCCGTACGCAGAACCATGCGTCCCATTATGCGCGCGGGTTATTTTTAGGTGATCAGGAAAGGCCCTCTTATTATTCAAGTCTGATTTATAAAAGTTTTATCGCTTCCGACAGTATACATGTGTATATACGTATTGTACGGAAATAGAACGGGTACGTGTAGTCGTTTTACGACGTGGATATTTCTGTGGAACTTCCATCAAGATTTATTGCGATCGTAAATATATGTATTTACCTACTCATAAATTAAGCAAATTACTGGCGTGAATTGTTATTGATCGGATTGGTGAAATAATCTGTAGCTTTCATGGTAGCTGTGGTTAATAGATGTTATAAGCATAAATTACCGTACAAAATATATTGGATGTATGCTGAATTTTGTGAATAAACAAAAATACTACCTACTGAAACACCCAACCAATAAACTTAAATCGTAGACAATTTTGAACTAAAATCTAAGAATTTTGCAAACTAATGTGCTTCTATGAGATTTACAGCAGAACATTGTTGACCATTAATCTGTTAAAAAAGTAAATTAATAAAGGAAACTGGGCTTTTCGACTTTCCCAGTGCTTAAACAAGCCACAGAGATCAATTACCTTGAAGTAACCATACAGGAAAACCCAAAACGGAATGGACACATCAACAAATTAACAAATACTCAGCTATAATACCAGAGACATTTGAAAAAGAAACATAAGTATGTACTTACATACGTTCCCATAATACCAAAAGGCCATCACATTATTGAGACAAAAAATCTGACGTGGCCAGGCACAGGACTTTATCATACAATATATAAAATTAATAGTTTAGCTGAGATTCTAGTTGATCGAGATTGGTCGTGTCTGCATTAAAATAAAACTAGTTAGCCAATATTTGACAGATAATTTGATACTATTGACAGTTGGTAATGTCAAAACATCAGCGTTTGACACTACCTATTGTCATTAGAATGAAAATATCTGTCAAATCCTGACTAACTAGTTTTATATTAATGCAGGCACGATCGATCGCGATCAAATAGAATTTGCTGTTGCCGCTATCCTATTAATTTTACCAAAAGATGTCATAGACATAAATTTTTCAGAATTTCCTGTACTTTAATTTATTATTTCACTATTTTGACGAAATTACAGAAATCATTTGCAAAATCCTTGAAAAATGATTAGAGCAAACATCTAGTTCCTTTGGACCTTTTTGAACAAAAACCTTTTCAGCTCTAAGTTTAGTCATGAAACTTCTAAATATGAAGTTTCGTCCCGATACCTTTCGTAGTTTCTCCGGAATCGTCGCCACAAAAAAACGGGTTTACACATACACACACACACATACACACACACACACACACACACACACACACACACACACACACACACAGAAATTTTGTTGTACCTTGGTCAAAAATGTTCCGGGGTCCCAAAAAGGCATATTTCCGCTAAAATCTCAATTTTTTTTTGGCACGATACAATACTTTATCATACTATGTATGATAAGTAAAAAAACAATTGTGTGCCCAATGCAATCAACATAATGAGGAGCTAATAAAAAGTAAAACATCATTTAGGTATGCCACCAGCTGATAAAAATCAACCTACCACTCTCACCATTAGCCTCAGAACGTTTCTGGTACCAAAACATTGGTAATATTTAAATCGTTTATTATTATTCACGTGATTTGCATTTTGACTTTTTTTCACTCCACCCTACTGTACAGGGTGAGCAATTTGAATTATCATTATTGCGGTGGGTAAACGATGGTGCGCAATTCTGTATTTGTATACACAAGTAGCTATTTCGGTTGCTAGGAACGTGAATTGTTGAAGCTCAAGTTTTAACAACTTTCTTAGCAATTGAATCGGTAATTCCCTTATATTTGAAATAAAAGTATTTAGTGGTTGTGACCTGCAGTTTGTATTGTAATTTCAATTAAGGACTAATTTAATTAACGAAAAATATAATAATCGAAGCTAAATGACTACCTGGCCAGCAACAACTTAAAGAGTAAATAATAATATAATATGCACGACACTACATTACAAGGCATCGTCTCTTGAAGCTCTGAGTCACTACCTGGACATGTATCACAGGGGCGTAAGAACAACAGCCTTGTTCACAAGCGAAACAAAATCAGACAGCAAAACAATATAATTCTAGTCCAATCTAAACTTCCGTTTAAATGTTTATTATTATTGCACTATTGCACTAATTTGAAAACAATATTTTCAACTTTTCCCAAATCTGCATTTGTATATTTGATCGTTCAATCAAAGCATGCAATACTTTCAACACCCATGCTTGTTATTTCTATAAAGTCGGCGTCAGTAAATCGCTTAGGTTGCACGTCAAATTTCCAGAATTTAGTTGCTTTGGTAATTAACCAAAATCAATACATCGGTTGTATATTATTTTTTGACCATTTAACCAAAAATCAAAACCCAAACGATAATTTGTTTCGCAGCCTAATTGTAAATTATTCTCGTGTAGGTAGAAATTGGCATTCCTTCTGGTTAAAACTGGAATTGTCACGCTTCCACAATTTTAGAAGAAGAAATGGTACACGATTCTTAACTTACCGGCCAGTTGTTCTGGTGGTAGGTCATCCTGGAAAAACAAAATGAAACATTAATTTTCCGTTGAGCCCTACATAACCGCAGTGGCGTTTATTTACAGATGCAAAGCCAAGAAACTCCCGCTCCTTTGGCCAACAGGTGTTAGTTGTTCATTTTGGCAACACAGAAAGCTAAAATAACAAGCGCATTATGATGTATTGGCGATTCAGTTCTCGTTTATCCAATTTGATTGCCCAATTTTCCAGCTGCTGCGGCCTGGAACGTTAGATTTACAACGCTGGAAACATTCGATTTCGAAAATACACGGCTATCTAAATAAAGTTAGGGAAATTAAACGTCTATTTGGCGATATTTTATATCTAATGTTTGTGTTGATGAAGTTTATAAACGAGCTTTTATGTGTCTATAAAACGTCTCGATTTCGATAAAAACGTAAACTTCAGTCATCGCACCAACATAAGATTCTGTTAGGGATAAGGATATAAGTTCTTATTCTTTTAATGTTTGGTTTAATTAACTTTCGGGTCTGTTAATTTCGGGAACTACATACCAAGCTTAATAAGAGAATCATAAAACATTATGGCCAGTCGTTACCGATTTCATGTTTACTTAACGTATTACAGTAATTAGCGGATTGGGGAACAGCCAAGCTATTGGAAATTTGTATAATCATTGCTGTCTTGTAGAGATCAATGACCGATGATCCTGAATTAATATTTTTAACTACGCCCACGCATTAGTGAAGGCCTACACAAGTAGCCAAAAAAAAGATGAGCTGGCAACTGATTAATTAAGTTATCGTGTTATTAATAGTGACTTGTACATGGATGATTGAACCCAGATTTGGTTATTGCAACAACTCTTGATGATGGAGAGAGACCATTTAAAGTGAAGACGCTTAGAAAAAAATTTTAAGCAATAATTTCATCCAGAAAGTTGATAATTGTAACTACAATATGGGGTTTGCGATTTACTTAGAGGGGATGTTAAAGAAATAAATTTTAGGTTCATCTTGGGGATTTCGAATTAAACTCTATTATTTGGTCACTTCTTACTCCCGAAAGCATTTTTATGAACAATTCGTTGCTCTCTGGACAGCACCAATCTTCTCCTTACTTATGGAGGTCAAATTGGATTTTGACTGGACTGATATTTTGTCAATTTGTTTTTAAAAGGAAAATTACAGGTATATTAGGTACTAAATATAAATCGATACTGTAATCTACTCAATAGCGTGTTTGACTGTATTAAAAATATGGCTTATATTATAGTCATCCTAATAGATTACAGCTTAAGAAGACTATTTGCTATTACTTAAAAAAAAAATATGTTTTATTTCTATTAAAAACCATAATTAAAATTGAATTTTATTCACGTCCTATCACGTGATTGAAAACGCTCTGTAATTGGCTCAGTCTCCAGTGACGTCATTCGTTAGTACGCTTAGAGCGCGTTCGGTTTGTCAGGGTAGGGTATGGGGAGAGCAATGCTCAGATAACCTGGGTCGGCTGTCTCTCTCTTATATGCAGATAAACGCCGTATGACGTTAGTCCGCCTATTATGCAGCGCGTCACTCTCACCGTACAATACCGGGTTATCCGAACGCACTCTTATGCTTCTCCCGTTTGAATTTAATAGCACTGAAGTGCCATGTAAGCATAACTTTGTAGGTTAGGATAGCCCTAACCTTAAGCTGTCAGATCAGATAATACCTGGTTCGAAAATACGATAGATAACTTATTCTAGTCAGTTTTACTTATGTCGAAGTAATCTTCACAACAAAAAACACTTGTATTGGCCGCTATTTATTTCATTTGGATTTCTACGAGCCAACCACTTTCTTCGTACTTCTGCATTGTGGTTTTATACACCATTTATAACCCATTTTTATGTAGAAATGGTGAAAACAACACATCATACAACACAATTACCAAGCGGCGACGATGCCGATGCTGACAGACCATATGGGCCGATTTGACATCTACTATCGGGTGACGTCACACAACACAAAGTATCGTTTTGGCGGGACTTTTTGTGATTCAATTTTTAACGCTGATTTTTATGAAATATTGAGGAAATAATTACGAAAAATAATGCATTTACAACGTAGAGTGAAGGAATAAACACACTAAGATGGTTTTCCAATAATAGTCAAATACCCTATTCTAAATCAGATTTTAAAGAATAAAATTAACCTACACCTTTCAATATTTTTAAGTTTAAATAGTTTTTCATGTACCCACATCCTTCGTCTTTAATATGGTGTATAATATGTTCTACTGAGCCTAATGCCGTCGCAGATATTGATGCAAACATAGGTGGACACCATTTTATAACGAATTTTTTTCGAAAAATGGCTGTGAACAAAATTCCGAAAAGACTTTACCTAATGATTTTGCATGGTCGAGTCATGCTTAGTAGAGCGCTGAAAACATCGTCTATCTCTCTCACATAAATAGAAATAGTGATTCTACTAACTACTCTACTAATAGTGATTCGTTTCAAATATGTTTCGCATGAGCAGGTTAACTTTTGGCAGAAAGGGAATGGACAATGAGCTTACTGTTAAAAATGCTATATATACCAACTAGTACCTAATATATACCAAATAACATTACTGATCACCACAATAAAATAAACAACTTTTATTTCAACTATTTTTTTCTTAAATTAAGTAATAAATTTGCACATTACGCCATGGTGATTTTAATTTGAAATTATGGCACGTTAATTTCAAATTCTTCGGAAAATGTTACGGTTATATTACAAATTTGTTTTAGACCTACAATAAATGCGGTAGCTCCTGTGGTGACCACAGAAGTTCAATTATTTTTTGCCATGGAACTCATTTAGCCACGATTATTATATTTTTGATAGACTAGGCAATTCGAAGTCTGAAAAATATTCTAATATATGAACTAAACAATTTATTTCTTTTTACATTTGATTTTTAATAAATTATAAATCCTCTTAACTTTGACAGCTGGTAGCAATTCCTATTTGTTTATCTAATCATACAATGCTTCGAAAAGGTGCCAGTGGCAAATTTAGTGATAAGGATTTAGTTACTAAGAATTCTCGAATTTATGTCCGTTCGGTTATAGTAATCAAAATTACCTAGTCCCGATGTAGCCACATTAATTAATCGTTAACTATACTATACTGTAGACTTAAAATTTGTACAAACACTACAAACACAGGTCAAAAACCAATATGATACAATGGGATCTGTGTTGAACAATTCAAATAAACCTCGGTGGTGAAAATCAAAATATGATAACTCACAATAAAATAACAATGTAAAAAAGAAGCTGCTTCAGTTCAACTTCAAGTTATTTTTGATTTTGCTTGGAATCGGTAATAATTTATAATTGAAAAAAAATCAAAACAATTTTAATTTAGATTATAAAAAAGTGTTTTGCGACAAATAATCGTAATATAATATATTTGCATGATATCAAATTGTTCCAAACTTACCCACTCAACAAGCCATTGTAATTTAGATAAGGGTTACGATAGGCAAGCCTGATCAGCACTGATTAGTTAGATAAAGCACACAATTCACACGAAAACAAGAAAAAATCGATGTAAATTGGACGCATTGCACTCCAAATTAGCGAAGACCAGCAAGATAAGAAGAGATAAGAGTAATATGTATGTACCATGTCTGTTCTGGTAAAGTATTTGTTGACTGAAGTACTGGAGTGACTGGAGCACACCTCTGGGCAAGCTGCGGCTGTGTCGACTGCAATACTGGCAGTGGATAAAATTGAGGGCGTGTTATTATTTCACTGTTATAGTGGATTTCTATAAGCGTGTATTCCCGGTGTGTACAATGGGCACCCGGGAGAAAATTTATATTTCTTGGTGTGCAATTGGCTAGACGGGGCCTCAAACCAGGAGAAGTGCGGTTTTGGAAAGCGGTAGCAATTGCGAGCTTATATGCACTTATTTTTAGGCAGTGAAGAGACTGTAAAATAATGGGGGAGGAGAGCAAACGACCCACGATTCATAAACTTTTAGGAGCCCCGTAAAAAGTTCTGAAAAAAGTTTTTGTTTTTGTAAAACCGGTAGCTGGCAATTTTTTTAATTGTTTTGGTTCCTGTGCCAAATGCGTACGCCCACGCCAGCGAAAAAATGCCTCCGATAATGTTTACATGTGTAAATCATTCTTCATGGGCAATTTGATTTTGTGTGTTTGGGAGTATTGCTGGGATTGCGATGGAAATGATTTAATTGACAGCTGAATCTGGATTAGACATGCCAAAAGTTAATTGTTAGAAAATATTATTAAAAATACGGTATTGCTAATGTTAGTTAGTTGACAGGTTTAATAATAATTTATGTTTACATGTCGTAATGCCTATAATATCTACTTACAATAATGTAGCACGAGATCGAATAGATATTAAGAATAACCATGAAAAGTTGTAAACCTTTTCCCATTTTTGACAACTCTGTTGAAGTTTGTTGTTAGACAAATTCCGTGTATTCAAATGTGACCAAAAGTATGGTCGTAATAAATCTAAGGCAAAATATATTATTCCTAATAGAAAGTATTAATTTCAATTTTAATAAACAAGAATCAGATGTGAGAAATATATGCTAGCCTAGACCAAACTTTGGCAGATTAATGGTGTTGCGATGCAAAGGCCAACTTCACCGCTGATACTTAATGTGACACTTATGACTTAACTAAGCTTGGCTTAGGCTAAGGGCAACATAAGAACCGTTAGTAATTTTACACATTGGGAGTTTTAGGTTGGTAGTTTTTAAAATAGCCGCGCATAAAGGCGTTGATTGCTAATCACTCTGTGCAAAGCGAAACCTAATAAAATCTGCGACCAAACATCAAATATGCTATCAGAAGTAGACTGAAAGTAGAAGCAATGACTACCTAGATTTGAGCATCAAAAAATCAAAAATTTTCTTACGGCGCATAGGAAAAAAATAACACCAGCCCTGGGTTTTGCCACCATCTTTAAAGTTCTCTTAAATGACCGTTTTCGTTGAAAAGTACACTCTTGGAATTAAGTAAGTTCTAGAAATATTTTAGCAGTGTGTCGATGATACATCCAAGTTTTTTGTTATTCTGGTCGACCGCTCGGCCGCTAAATGCAAAAAATTGTCCGTTTACGCTTCAACTCGTATATCGGAAATTTATTATTTGCGAAATCTTGTTCGAATGCTTTGAATTGGTTTATAATGATTTATATGTTTCTATTTATTAGCTTAATGTGTAATTAATTAATGTAATTCCTACATTGCAATGTAATTGTGTTTTTATTAAATATGACGTTAATTTTAAATTAATAAACATAAAAGTTTTCGATTACATGAAATGAAAATCTCATTTCAAGATATTGCATACAACACAACAAATTATACTTACAACCTTATTGCATCTAATAGCTTTTTTGTGCTAATAAATACAAAAATCAATTTGTTGTTGTCAATATTTTTACTTTTCAGGTTATTTCAGAACTGACATATGTATTTACATTTATTCACAAAATAGAAATAAATTATAATTAAATTGCTTTAAATTTGTCTTTATGGTAATTTGTTAATTGTGATTTACTGGTGTTTTCGAGATATTTAGCTTCAACGATATTTTGCACTGTTTAACTTAATAAACAGAAAGGAGTATGTATTTTGTATAGCATGAATGTATCATTACGATTTTTTTATATTATTATTTTGTATTTACTTTGCAGCAATATGTTTCAAATATCTGACAACTGAAAATAATGACAATTATGTATATCACTAATTTACAAAAATTTTTGGAAGCAAGCTCTAAATTTTCGACGAATTTTGATGGAATGTAAATATGTTATAATTATTATTTAAAAAAAATAAACCAAAATATACGACCATCTAAAAGAACATTTATACAACATAAAAATTATTTCATCAAATTTGACCTGGGATGAGTATAAATTGTGTTGGTAACAGGTATATAATTTCCCAAAACGAGACGCTTAAGAAAGAAAAGTTGTTGGTTTCCCTTACGTATAGCTTTTATTGCATATTACTTTCTCACAATCATATGCAATAAAAGCTATACGTAAGAGAAACCAACAACTTGACGATTTGAACCAGGGACCATTGCGTCGCTAGCACAATGCTCTCCCATCTGAGCTATTGACATTGTGCTAGCGACGCAAAGGGCCTTGGTTCAAATCCAGGTTGTGGCTGTAATTTTTGATATATTTAAAATTTACATCCTGCCTGTATGTTACCATATTATTAACTTATAATATTACTTTGACAAAGTATGTCGTTAAACATTTTCAGTTATAGTTTATATTGTTTGGAAATTAAAAAGACCTTCATTTTTAATGTATATGCATTTTAGCTAACCTTACAGTACACAATTCATAAGTCAAAATGTTATTTTTAACTTATTATCGTTGTTAATGCACGCCTCTTAATTTATTTAGAAAACAAATTTAGAAATAAAATTTCCAATAATGTTCCAGCTAATATATAGTAAATGAAAAATGTGTGCTTATTGAACTGGAACTATATTACAATGAAACTTCTGTAGAGCTCTTTGATATATAAACAAAAAAAGAAAAATAAAAAATTAATTAGTTATCAAACAATGCAAAACCAAAAATGAAACACAATAGATACATATTACAACAATAAAAAATTATTAATTATAAGTAAAATTTTAATAATTTGTCTTAACAAATGAACAAAAGAAAATACCAATATGTTTTGTTTTTTTTTTCTAGAAAGTAAAAAGTAGACTATATGTTTCATATGGTCTTATTGGTTTTCTCTGTTCCTTCTGAAGTTGGAGCCGTTTAAAATAAGATATTGTTAATAATTCAAACGGCTGTAACTTTTTAATGAATTGAAAAAGTAATTTACTTTCTGAAAAAAATTGTTTTGCGGAAGAAACGTGGGACAGCCTGTATATATTGCTATAATTTAAATTATTTTGGTTGTCAAGCATGTATTAGATGTCATGAAAGATAATTGAACATTAACTGCTGTAAAGTAAATACAGATATAAAATTTCCATTGTCCTTCATACAAAATACATGCTCGTCCTAAATGTAAATTTAAATTAAATTTAGAGATTTTATTTACATTTAGTGAATATATTTTAATATTACAATTCTGAAATAGTCTATATTTAGTGATAATCCTTGGCATCAAGTTGATTTGCGCATTTACTTACTTACTTACTTAAGCCCATCATCCTACTGCTGGGCAACGGCATTTACTTGCGTAATTAATATGTGTATTAGTTAACATAAATTTATATAATGTGTCATGATATTACGCAATATCTTAAAATGAGCTTTTCGTATCATATTATCAAATTTCATGTTTATTAATATTATTATAGAAGTAATTCTATATTTAATTAAATGCATTTACCTACTCGTAAACTTAACTGTAGTGATCATATTTCCTTTATTACATTGCAATGAAGATATCACATTAAGGAAAAGGTCGGACACGCTAAAAATAAACTAAATCCCGTTACATTACATCCATCGAAAAACCACCTCGTGACGGTTTTTGCTAAACGGCCGGGTCGAGGTAGAACAGTACACGAATATATAACCGACATACTATTTTCAAATCCTGCGATAGCGATACGAACTTACTTATTTCCATGACTGTACATTGGTTTGATTACAAATGTTTAACACGTCAGTTTCTTATAGCATGTAGCACGTCACTGCACGTCTCAATTAATGCACCACTAAACATTTTTCACAATTTCAATTTTTTGTCGAGCGGCTCATCCGAGTTTTGTGATTCTTTTGTTCACAGTATCGTTACTGTAAACGATACTGTGGTAGACATTTTTAATAAAATTTCAATTTTTAATAAATACAAAAAAATAATAATGTCATGTTTTTTTTTAAATTTATTTATTTTACTGATTTGAACGCACTATGGCTACATTTCTTTTTAAATTTTATTATTGATAATTCAATTTCACAAAAATGAATATAACAGTGGATATGGAAGTTTTTCTATAACTTTTAAATGTTATATTCAATTTTTATTCATTATAGTCGTGTTAAAGCTTCAAATGCCTTTTTAATTATAAATACAGGTATACCTATATTAATTTCGTTCGGATTTTGTTTGTGTAGTTTCAAAGTTTTGTGACATGCACACAACGAGACGTTGTCTCAATTCAATGCAACCTTTGTTAAACCTGTAAACAATTGTTGTTTTATATACGCAAGAATGTATATCGTTCATTGAAGAAAACCGTTTTTGACCAGTTGTCTTAATTTAAGATTGTACAATTTTAAATGGATACTATACTTATTTGACTTAAGAATTTGTTCATTTAAATCAAAAGGTTGGATAGCTAGATTAATCAACGCACAATTTTGGATTAAACATTCGCCTACGTCTTTTAAATTTGAACATGTTATTATGAAAGCAATAATATTTTACATTTAATGCAATTAACGCATCCACAGAATTCCAACTAGAGAAGACACCCGGTGTCCCTTCGTAGTCTCTTTCCATCAATATTAGAGCTGTTGGACGTGTCTACGTCAGGTACATTGACGGTATCATAGTACTATCACTGATGCTGCATAGACATGTATGCGGTTATATACCCTCAAGGACACCTCTCTCACGACGAGAACCTAAAGCGCCATCTATCGGCATCGTTCACATTATTTTCAAAACAACGACTTACTTAAATAAAACAATCGTTTTCTTAAAGCAAGTATTTACGTTGTTTTATATTAAAGAAATATTCTTATTATAACTATGTGTTGTCTTAAAACAAACATATTAGGTTAAGAATGTTATTTTCTTAACATTAGACAACCATTTCTCTGTGTGTGTGTACCATTAAATTATTAAATAAAAAGAAATATAGACCATCAAATTTTTCATTAACAATACTTATTTTATTAAAATTTTACATTACAGTAAATGGTCGATATCTTTCTCTAGTTTTATTACAAGGTTAGCAACGCAAAATAATTAAATTAATAATTAGACATTATTTTATAATTGCAATTGCAAATACTAATTGAATTCTTCTAATAAGATGGCTCTTTAATGCCTAGCAGATGTTGTGACTGAAGCTGTGTTGTTGGAGCAAATAAAACCTGAGACAAGTGATCAACTGTAACTACAAATAGTTGATTTGTAACTACAAGTTGAAATTCGTGGTCGATGATGGAAGGAAACATATGTTTCATTGAATAGCTCACAGTAAGTCTTACCCTCGAAAAACTGCCAAAACCAAAGAAAAAACCCACATTTGATCAAACGTTCTACTTAAATCTACCTGTATCTACAATTACTATGCATTAGGCATACTCAGAATAATAGGTTTCCACTCCATTCGAAATGATGTTATTATTTAAGTTCATCATTATCTAAATATTTGTAATTTTATTTGATTACGTAATATAATATAATATCAATAATAAAGTATAGTTAAACTGTAAACTGTTATTGTAATATCAATGATTGGTTTTAACAAATTACATCAAAGGTTACGTAAGCCATGTGAAAATATTTATTGAGCCAGTGTAACAATGTGAACGTGTCGATAAATTTCGGTGAGCTTGGATGTGCTATGCTTATTTGAAATCGGCGGGATAAACGTGATATGTTTACATGTAGTATGGTTACACCTTTTGGATTTGTTTGGACTGATGTATTTATGTATAGGTAGTAGGATGTGAACCTATTTGTGTGCTTACACTAGATATATTTAGATAGACATATTCTGGATTGGAAGCAAACCAGAGCCTGGCAAGGTTATACTTTTTGACGGGAGATCTAATGTTGACGTTTACGTATTGGGTTTCACGAAGATGTACCCGATGTTTTTAATTGTAAACGATTTTAATAAAATCTTAACTATAAGGTTACTATAAGGATACCTCTGGTGCTAGTATTTTATTTTTAAGCTCATTCAATGATAGTATACATAAAATGACCACTACGATAACGATTGACGGATGAAAGATGACAAATCCAATTTTACTCACAATGGTTGGTTTTGTCAATCCTTTCAACATTTCTTCTTTTAGCTTTTCTTGTGCGTCGAGGACATTAATATCCTTTGTCTGCATTGTGACTGCATCCAGATGCCAGGCTGCAACACTTAAGACTCCTTAAACTATCGCTTTATTAAGATCAAATTTCAATGATAATAACATGAAGACTTTTCTTATGAGCCATGTCGTATCTCAATCTTAAAGTCGAGAGAAGCATCAACAAAACCACCAGAATCTGGTGGTTATTGGAGCTAGTACAGAGGTTAGATTGAAATCAAACGCCTGCTACGTCAGTGATATGAGGATTTCTGTAGAGCTAGAGCTAACCCACGCACAGGTGATTCTTGGCTGGGATGACCAGACGTGTCGTTCGACAGGCCATTTGTTTTCTAACATTTTGTCTATTTTTTGTCCAATAAGGGTCGTTGGGACGCTTATAGGTGATGTATTTAATTATTTTTATATTCTTAGAATACTTAAATAGCGAATATCAAATATTTTTTACATATGGTACAATGATAAATAGAATATTTTTTTCTAGTTTTTAGCGACCGAAGACAGTTGGCAGATGAACGTAAAAGACTTTACCTATTCCCTATCTATACCTATGTTTAGTTGTAGTTGTATTTCTAATAATCAATGTGTTTAGTTCAGCTATACTTGTTCTGATTTGTTTCCAATAAAACAATTTTCACACAAAAAATATTATACCACGAATATAATAATAATATTCTCCACGAAACCCTTTTAAGATAATAAATGACATATTGAGTAAAAAGTTGCATTCAAATTTATTCTTTTCCTAGTTCCTTAAAAAGATACAACCATTTGAAATATTAACAGACCCGTATTATAAACGGCTCTAATCAAATTGAATAATCCATTAACTCCACTTCTATTCAAAGATTTTACTCGGAATGACACAAAAAGTTGTAAAAAGTTGTATGGATTTATTTGTTTCTTCACTTGTTTAGTAAATTTAATTAATCTAACTTTTTTCTAATTTAAATTTATTTACTTGTTGCAATGGGTATTAATTGTATTCTTTTTTTGCAATTATTATTTGCATTTTCATTTATTAATAATTTTAAGTATTTGGTAAAACAATTAGTTTCATATACAAATATTTTACAGCATTCAATAAATATTTTATTTGAACAGTTTCATTAAATACAATTTTTTCTAAGTTTGAGTTGTTTTTTCAGGTTTTCAAAATAAAAGTACCTGCATAAATGAACATATGTACATACATTAATAAGTTAAACAAATACAAATAAATTGAGTAAAAAATAATAAACAAATAAATCAAACTATACTGATTTTTTTTTATAAAGAAATTGCTATTCCGAATTTCAAGTTTCAAGTCCATCTGAAAGTTTTTTCTTAGAATCCTCCTTATACCTCCTTAAAAAAGATATGGTGAAAAAATATAGGACATTATTATATTAATACAATCATTTCACCACAGGCACCAATATTTTACAATTTGGAATTGTTTTTTTTTTCAAAAATTATCTTTTGCTTTTTAATATGTTGATTCAGATCAGTCGGAGGAATAACAACCATGTTATGGCTTGTTCCTAGGTAGTGACTTTTGCAAATCCAAAATGTGGTTGACTCCCTTTCAACCACACTCCCTATGTGGGACAGTTGAAGGAGTGATACGTCAAATTCAAGCAGATATTCTTCTCAACATCGTGTCTTTACAGCAGTTTAAATATTTGTGTAGTTGTAGAATTACACGATGTAGTTCAGATCATTCTCTGAATAGATTACATAATGTACGTTTGCCCACATCTGTGTCGTTCACCTTTTATAAAATAACTACGGCATCTGGCCATCAGTCGAGCTTTTAGCTTGCGCGTGTTTGAAATCTTTTAATCGACATGTGTCTTCTCCAATTTCACACCGATTTTCAGCACTTATAAATAATTCGTTCGAGGCGCTGCTGAAAATGGTATAAATCATTGACAAGACGTACGAGCGTACTTGTCGTGAATTAATTTTATCAGTGCATCTTGGCACCGTCCTCTGGCATATAAATTATTTTCGAAATGCAACCGGACGAAATCTAACTGGTTCTTGACAAACGTAACAGCTATGACGTCCGCGCTTACCCTTGAGTAGGCAAACCGATAAAGTGGCAAGGCGAGGCGCATCGGATTTGCTGTGCTCGAAAAACAGTTTTATTACAGTTCTAGCGGGCGATATTTTTGTGTCGAAATGAATTCAAGTGCACATTTTATGTGAGAAATGAGTCGTCATTGGCCAATTTTCAAAATAAAGTTACTGTCGTAATTTAGTCAATGTTGGTTCAACAGACACAAAACGCATGAATCAAGTTGGAATTCTGTTATATGCCGCCAATGTAATGTCATAACAAATTTAACCTATAGATTCTTTTAGCTGTATTTGATGTAGTTTTGGAACAAAATGGACAATTCAAGATAGACTTGACCAATAAATCCAATTGATTCAGACTATGGTCTGTTCGCATCCATACTTTTTCTTAGTAAACCAGTAAACCTTTCTCAGATTATCTGTGTTTTTGTATCAGTGATGATTGAGATATTTATTCCTTCTAGCTCTTTCACTTTCTCCTCCGTTGTCTTCTTTTTGAAAAGTTTGAACATATTCTTATTCCGTGAGGAGAAAAGTATGTAATAATTATCAAAATCCACAATTTGACTATAAAATAAATTTACCACCATCAATTGCTTTTTATTTGCAACCCCCTATTTTGCTTACTGATCTTTTAATCTTCTTAATGGTATGTATTACCCATGTTTAATGCGGTTACATAAGACAATTTTGGAGAAAAATAACTAGAATCGAAATGAAAACATTTGGAATATGCTTTTGGAATATATTTTTGTGTACTGAATACGTTTTCAGAATCAAAAATTTCGGTGGTGTATATAATAGCGTGGCTGCTATCTTCGCTGGAGGTCCTGAGTTCGATCTCCGGTCCGGGTAAAAATCGGCTGTGCTGGTATTTTAGGCAGGGAACAAATACCATTGTCATTTGCATGCCGTCTTCCATCGGGTGAGGAAGCAGTGGCGGCTCGTGATCTAGAAAAATGCGGGTTGCAACTTTCAGGTACCTTATAGAAAAATAACTTTAGTTGTGCACTAAAAAATGAGTCATTCTTATTCTTAAATATTCTAATTTTAATTATCTTTGGCTGCTACGTCCCATGGATCTTAAATCCCTGTTATTGTTTAGTACTATACACGGTGTACCATTTTTGTTTCCGCAGAACTTTTTTTTTCAGGTAGTACATTTACTACCTGAAAAAAAAAGTTCATACTGGGAAAAAAGTTTGGTATGGAGATGGAAGTTTTTCAATTCATTAAAAAGTTACAGCCGTTTAAAAAATTTACAAAGGATATTTTAAACGGCTCTAACTTCCTAATTCGATCGGTTAAATGATTTAAATCTGCAATACCAGTTTTTGTCCACCGACCATCGGCTCCAAACAATAGACAAGGAAAACAAAAAAAAGCATTTTTGACGTCACACCCACAAATCCACTCATTTTTGCAGTAAACATCAACATTAAATGTCCTTGTAAATGATTGGTCGACACGCATTGTTTTATCAACAAATTAGGGGTAGGCCTCCCAAGCCTTTTTATTTCGCTCTTATCGATGCAATTCAGACTGCTAAATGGTTGACCGAATAAACTCTGCACTGAATTCATTGTTTGTTTTTAATTTCGTGTAATAAGCGCTTCACGGGCAACCAAACTCCACAGCGTACGAGTCTCAAGTGTCAACTGTCTACAACCGGCAATGCAGTAATGCACGTCGCCAGTCGCGTAAGCATGACGCCGCTTCGTTTCTAGACACCACTGGGGGCGTGGTCCAGTAGTTCTGGTGTACTGGATACTTGCAACAGGTTCAGAGTAAACGAACCAATCGACGCGGCGAAATCCGCTCGCTCGCGGGCTAGAATTCAGGCGTCGATACGCAGTGTATCGGTAGCAGACGGTTGCGGCCTTGCTGTGGCCCAAGGCCGTAATTTTATTATATTATATGTTATAGATAGTTTCATATTGACTATTATTTACATACAATTAAACTTTTTTTGTTTCCTTATTATTTTTGGGGGTTGCGCAAACCTGCAAACCAATGCAGCCGCTCCTGTGAGGAAGTAAGGCCGGTGGTCCTGTGTACTGTCACGATGTTTCGTAAATAGATCGACGTAAAATAAAACAAGTTAAAAATTACTGCATATTTTATTTTGCAATAATATGACATAGGTAGCTTAACAAAGTTATACTTAAATTATGCCAGTGCAAGAGATTATTTCAAGTTGTATATGAGAATATTTGGTATATTATTCTAATATTTTAGCAATGGAAACATCTGAGTTGAGGAATTACACCAATATTTTGTTTAAATGGTTTAAACGCACAAGCAAAGTAAGCCATGCCCATGTTAATACATTTTTGCCGCTATACACTAACAACTGTCAAACTTGAAATAGGTTATGCAACCAATTTAACTTATTCGTGTAGAACAGTGGTATCCTCAGTCCCTGCGTCTTACCCTATTCGACCAATGCTAAATTATTCCGCGTATGAAAGGAGATGGGTAGAATGTTTTTGTACGCTATGCGCAGACGCACTGACTCTATTTGACCGCGAATTTTAAACAACACTGTTGCGGCCTAATTTGCGCATGCGCGTAGAGCTCACGCATATACGAGTATTTTCCATCTCGCTTTGAATGCTGAACAACCTCTCTGTCTAGCCGCAATATAAGTATGTATTACATATATTGGTAGCCTACTCAAATAGAGCGGCAACCAGGGGGGCGTTCAGAATCAACGTCGGGCGTACGCCGGGTGATTAAAAGGCGTTCAGATTGGTTGGGCATTTTACCGGACGAAATGTCCCGATCGTTCAGAAACAACATCGGGCGTTTACCGGACGTTTGCCAATTTAACCAAGTCGAGAGCTGGATAAAATTTGCGAGCATGCGCAGAGGCAATGGGATTTAAAAATTGAACGTGTTCTGCGAGATTACAGATAGTTTTCCTAGTGATTTAAATTATTCAGCCATTAATTCACTAATGTTTTTAATATAAAAACTTTTTTGTTTAATTTTTTTGGGGTATTTGTCAAAAATCCAAGTATATTAAGACATATAGGTACAGTATATTTTTTAAAATGGTATTTATTTAAAGTTAAATAAATGAGTAATAAATAAACTATGTTGAATTATAAGTAATAGAACAAATTCATTCTAAATGTGACAAAGTAATAATACTTTTACAATATATGTATGTATTTTTGTATGGTATCAGCTAAATTATTTCTATGGTTATCACCATCCTCTACTACTCCACCCTCTTGCCTTCGGATATTTTCCTGATCATTGTTTATTGCAAGTATACCTTCGTTAACATGCCCATTTGTCAGCTCATCTGAGTGAATTACACAAATGTTATGTACGGTGTTTGCTGTAATAATTGTAACTGGGATCAAATCGGTACCTACTGTTCATATCGAGGTATCGTAGTCTTTGAGTCGGCTAAATAACAGACAAAAATTGAGGTTAGTTTCACCAATAACTGCATATACTTGTCGCTTAATTCAGAAATGGTGTTGAAATTCTTGGTCGGAAAAAAATTCTCAATTTGAGAATGATTTCTTCTAATTATTTGATTTGTCTGTAGATTCATTTCGGTTTCTTCATCACTTGAACTAGACGAATCGTCAAAAGGATTCATGTACTTTTAAAATAGCTAAGGCAATTCTTATAAAATAGACTGCAAATTTATAACCTGTTACAAGCACACGATTATTTGTAAATTTGATTTTAATTGTTCAAGTCTACACCAACAATGTAATAGATAGCTAATACTTTTATCGTGTTGAGGTTATGAAGCTGAAATCAACACGCTGGTTGTGCCAATACCGTTCAGATTGACAGGGCAATGGACAAACGCTCGACGTTTAGCCAGCCGGCGTTTACCCGACAAACGCCCAATCAATCTGAACGCACCCCAGTAGTCTTTACATTTGATATCATGGGCTGCTTCGACTACAATAATTCATAATGACTCTTTATAAACTGCGAAGTATAACCAATAATAGTTGCTAAGTAACGCCAATAACGAAACAAATATTTTGCTAACCATAACTGCCAAACAGAAGTGAAAATAAAAAAAAGAATGCCGGTGACATGGAAACAAAAAGAAACCTCTTAGAAAATAGTTTCAGGAGAATTTAACTCAGAAGGAACAAATTAATTGGATGTCAAAATAAAACAATTAATTTTTGCACCTAATTATTTTCGTCTTGCTTCATGTCGTTTTTCAGAATTCTATTTAGATGTTGAATGATTTATTTCTTGTCATGCGACGTGTATCGGTTGATTCGCGGCCACACAACTATCCCACGTGAAATTATTGACACGTGGTTTCGTATAGTTGTGTGCGTAGTACAACGACAGTACTATATTGGGTGTTTTCCAATATACAGAAAAAAATCTGTAAATATACAGTTTCTGTATATGATAAACTACAACAACAATACAGTAAAAGGAAATGCAATTTTGTAAAATTTAAGTATGTGTAATAAATTTCTGCAATATGGCGGCAAAAGTAATTTTACGGTGCAACGTTGCTGGTTATTTTATACCAGCCACATAGCTGTAATGTAATACTGTACAAAAGGCAAACTAGGCAATAAAAACAGTATATTTTTGATGGGTGAATATGTCCAGTCTAAGCGATGTTATTAGTTAGTACAGTTGTCTGTATGTATATGACACAACAGCAAAAGTTACGACATAATAATATATGTAAATATGTCGTGTCAAAAACTAATTTATTATTATTTAAAAATATTTTACAATTTGTTTGTATTCAGAAGCCATAGCACATTTCAAGCCGTCCAATTTTACAGTATGTCAGCAGTCGAATTTTGTTACTGTGAATTCACGGCAAACTATGTAACTGTTTCCCACCCATTTCTAGTCTACGATATACACATACGAATAGTAATGGGTGGGGAGAAAGTGAAATATTCGGGCGTGAATTCAGAGTAACAAAATTCGACCGCAATTTATCACAATGCATTGCGTCTTTTTTTCAACGCAATGGTGTTGGTATCAAATAACCAGAAATATACCTAGTTGCAAACATTTGTCTCTGTGTACGTTCTGTGTACTATTTTAATAACAAATGTAGCGATGAACAATGTGGACGCTAATGCTGATGCATTTAATAATGACCAACAACAAACAAACGGAAAGGAGATTGTGTTGTCGAACAAGGTAAATGTGCCAAAAAGACGTAACTTTGGAGGACAATCTTTAGACTTGGCTAGGTTGACTATAAAGCAATAAATTATTATGTCACTAGCACAATCACCATTTACCCGACAACTTTTGTCCGTTCTAGTCGCCAAGTCGCTATTCATTTCACATAATATTTCTTGTCCTTCCCATTTACAATTTTAAATAATCAATTCATTCCCCTATTAATATTAAACGCGATTGCGTTGTAAATTTTAACAGAAATTTGCTCGACGGTTCTTGTTTTATGACTGGCCACATCAAACGTCGCGCTTGTTTGTTATAAATAGTTTCCAACTATTTTCTCAACAGTAAGTGCGCGAACTGCGAATTAAATAAATCTTGTCGTAATGATCGTAATTTAGGCTGAACGGACCATAAAAATCCTCTATAAATAACCAAGGAAGCGATCTTTTAGAAAGAAAACTTTACAATCTTGTGCGCAAAAAAAATTAACGAGTTCGTTACCACATCAACGCTTTTATTATTCGCTCCTATTAACTTATCACTCATCTGCAAGAATAGTTTGTTTTAAAGTAGATGGTCTGATTTAAAATATAGAATTTATAGGAGATATGTTGGGTGGAATAACTGTTCAATAAGTTCAATAGATTACTTACTAGGAACTGTCTACCCTTACAATTATGAGGGAATATTATATTATCGCTGTTTTTGAGATTTTAAGTTTTGTGTGATCATTGATTAGTTTGTTTCGCTGAACAGTTAGACGTGTAGGCAAGCATCTTAGTAAATTTTATGTTTTACCACCATATCTTTTGTAGTTTTTACTAATGTCCTATAACTTTTGTGAACTTTAACCGATTTTAAACACTCAAACAAATTTATCAAGAGTATCACACGTCTTTCCAATATTGAAAAACAAAAACATTAACCTTATTATACCAGGAGAACCAAAATCATGGTCTGGTGCACCAAATTTGTGACCGGGGTGGAGAAATGTAGTTGCTTAGTCTCTGTTGCAAAGCCATATCAATTCCCAACATTCTGAATGATGCACAGTTAAATTAAAAAATGCTAAATTTCATCTTTAATTTTATAAGACATTGCACAGAATTCCTGAGAACCTCACCAAAATATCTCTACAGGGTGTCTCAAAGTTAGACCACAAGGACCTTATTTTGTATTTAAAAAAAATGTTTTCAGAAGTTTTATTTGTATTCCGCATCTTTTACAAACATTCAGACTTTGGGATGAAGCAAAAGCAACTGATACGGCTTTGGAACACACTACTTGAGCACCTGACCTGATCTGAAGTTACTCATTTTCTCCATAGGGCGTCTCAAAGTAAGACCACCAAAACATCATTTTGATTCTCGCGATATACAGACTGTCCCACTTTTTCTCCTCAAAATGATTTTTTAGTAATTTTGTGTTATTTTGAGTAAAATGTTTTATATGAACTTATTTGTTTTTCCAATTCGTTATATATAAAGATAAAGATAAAATTCATTTCAAACAATGCGAAACTGAAAAAATAACACAAAAATAAAAAGTAAATAAATTTAAGTAAAAATATTAATAATTAATTGAATAAATAAATGGACTAAATAAAATTCCTATGAAACTCTTTACCGTTTTTTTTGTCTATAAGGTATATGTTCATTTTACAGTTTTATATAGACTTAGATTTCTCAATTCCTTTAGAAGTTGGCGCCGTTTAAAATACGGAAGTGGGACACGCTGTATAAGTTCTATAAAATTATGTTTGCAAAAGCTTCTGATAATGTTAATAAAGTTGTAATATTTTGAACAAATAATCGAAACCGATCATTTTACTAAAATTATTAAACATCGAAGTTTGGCAAACCTCCTCCGCGTTTGTGGTTAAACTCAGTGTTTTTATATTTAAATGGATATAAATGGGAGATGACACGCCCAAAAAAATACCATTACATTTTGATATTTTGCCTTATGATGTCCTACTTAAATTTTTATAATGAAACCTTAAAAATTTTTCCAGTTGCCAGATTGTTCAGCTTTTCACCGCCAGTAGCTAAACTCTACAAATTCCATCGACATATTTTTAAACAAGTATTTAAAATAAGGCAATGTTTTAAATACACAAGTTGTGCACTTTGTGAAAAAATAATGCATCCATCCTAGTTTTTTTGCGATATGCAAACTCCTATTTTAATGAGTATTCAGAAAAAGTTTAATATTTATTTAAATTTTTGTTTATTTTTATTTTTCTCACCACACAGAAATCTTACAAGTTAAAAATGCATAAATTTGGCAAGGCAATTGTAATATTAATTGACATCTCACTGTATTTATCTTATTAAGTAAAGATTTTTAGGCATCAAGTTACCGCATAAAGTAGATAAAGCTGTGATAATAACATTCATGCTCTTCGAAACCGAATGATATATACCTATGATATATAACTACATAAAAATAAATTGTAATTAAACACTTAAATAATGTCGTGTAATCCGCTTATGGACGTGTATTGGCATCTTGTAGTGCAAATTTATCTATGAATTTATTATTCTTTTTACTACTAGTAACACAATGCAAAAATATTTAAAAATATCCGAGCATATTCCCCGGTTCCTACGTATAAGCTTATTGATACACTACACTATTCATCAAATTCTTCTATGTTTCCTTGAATTGCAGATTTTAAAGATAATTATGATTGACAGTATGACCGTTTCCATGGTACTTCCTTTGTCAAATAATTTACTTTTCTGTTCAAATCTTCAAATTCATGATGTATGCGTCATTAATTGTGCGAAGCAAAACTATCAATCGAAATTTTAAATCAATTAATCCTATATTTACGAGAGGATTAGTGAACCTAGCTCCAAATTTCGACAATGAAGTCAACATAGATTCGAAGAAATCGAATAAACCACGACGATTTGCTCCATGTGCTTCTAGTGAACCAATACAAACCAAGGACATGTGGATGGACAAACTAAGGTTACCTTATTACAACGCCTTTAAAAAGATTAGACCAAAGTCCACCACGCCTGAAGATCAGAAGGTAGACGCCAGATTGAAGATTGCCCCAAATCCGTATCCTGTAGGCATAGGATTAACCAGGCAGGACATAATGGATAATAAAACAAAACAGTTGATAAAGGAATATGCTGCACAAAAAGATGCAAACCTCAAATTAATGAAAACTCAGTTCCTCAGTGGCAGAGAACCAGATTACAACCATACTGAAACTGTGTTGGAGAAAAATGAACCAAGATTAGCTCCAGAAGAAGATACTAATTCTAGAAATAACAAGGCCCCGAAATATACTAGAATTGTTCGAGCTGTATAAAACGCAAAATTACTAATAATTATGTGTAGTACGCACAATCAAGCATCAGATTCCAAACACGTAGAAAATACCCTTTGCGAACAGTTTGGGATATACCAGATAATATGTCAATCGTATTTTATATATTTTCTTAATTATGCAATGGTAATACATCTGGTCTATTTCAAACAAGTGTTCGTGAACGGTATTTTCTGCCAGTTGGAACAGCGTTTAGTTTTTCTTTGACGTCTATAAGCATGAGTTTCTGACATAAGCTGACATCATTTTTGTAAGTGCATAATGTTTATTAATGAATTTTGTGCCGACGGCGACGTCTAATTTGTGGTATCAGAAGTCATGCCACATCGGGTAGGTTCCTATACATATTTTATCGTTGCGAGAAATTGTTCAATTTGTCGGTAGATAAATCACCAGAAAAATCAAACCGTGTAATCGTGGTCGATATGCTAACGCAAAATGTAATTGGAGCAATTTATCTATCAAATTGTCAAATCAATGCATTTTATTGGTTCATGTGTGATGTATTACAGTTTATTTCTGACAATATTCGTTTCAGATAAGTTATGTTTGTGCAAAATGACCTATTATATATAGAACTTAATTTTTTTTATTAGAAAATCATATAACAATAACTGAGAGCCAAACTAACAGCATCGAAAATCTGAAATTTGTAATAAAAGTTAATTGCAAAACAATAAGCAATAGAAAGGCGATATTATTAATTGAAATTTAGTGAATCATAATGAGATAATGTTTAAAACCGACAATACAAAGGAACAAATTGCAACAAATAATAATAGCTAATTAACAAACAATACAAATGCTACAGTATTAATTGAAATTAGCTCAATTATCAAGAGAAAATGTTTATGAATTCGAAAAGAATTACAATTTTGGAATCATGTTTTTCGAGCCTACAATAAAACGAAAATGCAAAGTATTACTTTGCATAATAATAACCGATGTTATTAATTTGAATTTACTCAAGAAAGGAAGACAAAGTGACAAATGCATGACACAAAAATTGTAAACATAGTCTCATTGAGAGCCAATCATTTTCGAATACGTTTTCAATACTTTTAAACAGTTTCTGGCGACAAAAGCGACAACAAAACTGGGCCTCTAACATACAAGTTAGCAAGTGGAGAAACAACAATAAACTGGTCACCAAAACTTAAAAAAATGCTTTATCCTGTATTCAAATTTGTATGCAGTAGACCCAGAGAGTGCCGTTTTGTCTCGCTTGAAATCACCCGACAATAAAAATATATTTTGGACGACAGGACACAACAATTCTCAATTGTGACGTCACATCGCCACAGCTGGTGGCATTTCCATCACGATGGGATGCTATATAAAAAAGTCTACAATGATGTCGCCTGTGAGAGTAACCCAGCGACAAATACAAATATCGGTGGAGGTGAATGCTCAAAATCGGCGTCCGAAAGACAGTAGAAAGTGTGTGTCGGCGTTGATAACTTTTGCCAGCTAAGTTTTCCGTAATTTATTCTCAACTGCCAGCGCCAATGCTGCCAAGTTTTACATCGGCGTTATTTGTATAGTTTTTCGATTGTTCTCAATTTTATTGTTGGACACTAGCCACACTACTATGCTGTTGCATTATTGTTAGATAAATTAAACTGCCACGAATAGTAGGACATGAGTAGCATTTCTTCATTTTGAATAATTGAAGTAATTTATAGTATCTATAACTGCTCAGTATTCATCATATATACAGTCTGCTCATGAACACAGTCGACAAGGTCCCTAGGATCTTGAAATTTGTGCCAGAAAAAGTCCAGTCACTGCGGATGATTAGATTATATTCCAGTGAGACATAAAACTAGTAAGAAAATTATCTTCAGCCATGCTGAAGTTTAAATACTCCCACCGTGAAACATTTAAAAAAAAGGAAAAAAGAGCAAGTGAACCCATATTGCCCATTCACGAACTTGTCCTTACTTTTTAAGAGATAAGCTTGTATACTAAATTTCAGATCAATTACTTTAAAATTACGGCAGTTATCGTGTACACAGACGGACAGACGGACAAACAGACGGACATAGCTAAATCGATTCAGTTTTCAATTCTGATCAAATCCATATATGTATATATAAGTCTATATCTGCCACGCCTCCTTAAGGGTGTTACAAATGTTGTGTTAAACTCAAATATACCCTCACCACATTAAATGTGGGGGGTATAAAAATGAGAAAATAGTATTTGCCAATTAAACTGCACCAAAAAAACTGATCTGGCCAGGCACATGACGTTATCATACTATATATAAAATTAATAGTTTACCTGCATGAGATTCAATTTGGTCGATATCGGTCGTGTCTGCATTAAAATAAAACTAGTTAGCCAGGATTTGACAGGTACTTTCATTCTAATGACAGTAGGTATTGTCAAGACGTCAGCGTTTGACACTCCATACCAATTTTTTTTGACAATCCATACCACACGCTTGTGACCAAACACGAAGTTTGTCACACACGAAAATTGTAAAGGTGCCCCTGTACTGTGAAACCACCTCTCGTGATGTTAACTTTATTCATGTTTTCCAATTAGTTTAATTGACGTGAGCACTGAAGACGGGGTGAAATCCGAAATCATGATATTCTAGAATCCAATAGGTATTATTAATCATCTGCAAAGAAGTTTCATTTAAACAATTGCACCGGTGAAAAATGGAGTCATTCCTCGCCGAATACTGTGTAAAATGTATAGTAGTAGTAAAAATCATCTTTAATAAAACCTTGTGGTAGGGCAGTTTTAATTACATCCACCCTGGCCTGGACCATCCCAATAAAGAGCTACGTAACAATACCTCCAAAATTAATATTTATTTAGTTTGAGTATTTTGTGATTTGTATTGTGTTTGTTTTTATATTATATGCGGGCCTTACAGAAGAAATGGCGACAGATTTAAGGACTTTGCTATGACGACAACCTTCACTAATACATACACATTTCATAACAGTTTCCGGTTGGGTGCTCTCCCAGTTGAGCTACCGAGGTAGTGGAATTGTATAGCAACTTTGTCACTTGACAACTATTTAGGATAGTTTGGTGAATAGGAATTTTTTCAAAGGAAATTTTTCGTGAAAACTTGTCACTATTAGTCTAGTGATTTTAGTCGCAAAATCATTGAAGGTCGTAAATAGTTCGTCTGCCTATGAAAATAATACCAATAGATTCAGAAAAGATACCCTGAACATCATATAAAATGTATACTGAATGTTTGATGATATTATTATTGAAATTAATAAAAAAACTATCAGTGATTAAAAAATTCGTCATGAAATGTTTACATTAATATGTCCGAAAGTATTAAGCTTAGCAGAACAAATTGGTTGCCATATTAAAGAAGAAAGGTGTGGTTACAAAATTACTTTAAAATATTGAAAGATGTTGGTTTGGGTTTTCAGATCCGATATTGACATAATATCTCGGTTCTGATACATTGTTCAATATTTTTAAGTAATTGTTTGTTTATCATGTACCCACATCCTTCGTCTTGAATACACCTTCGGATATATTGATGCCAACATAGGTGAACAACATTTCATGACAAAATTTTTAATTGCTCATAGTTTTTAATTAATCGAGGCTGTGGAAGTTTATAAGTCACTTCAAGGAAAAAATGATCCTCATCTTTTTGGTACCTGCGTTTTATTTGTGCTTCGACCTGCAATAAAGAAGAGCCTTTACGAGAACTATTACCATGTTTTAGTTGTTCTTTTTACTTTATCATACGCAGTATGTAAAGTATTGTAATCGTGCCAAAAAAAAATTTTGAGATTTTAGCGGAAATATGTCTTTTTGGGTCCCCTGAACATTTTTAACCAAGGTACAAAAAAATGTCTGTGTGTGTGTGTGTGTCCGTGTGTGTGTGTGTGTACCCGTTTTTTGTGACGACCATTCCGGAGAAAGTACTAAAGGTATCGGGACGAAACTTCGTATTTAGAAGTTTCATAACCAAACTTAGAGCTGACTGAACTTTTCTGTTGAAAAGGGTCCAAAGGAAGTGGAGGTTTAGTCTTAGCATTTTTGAAATATTTTGCAAATAAGCCGCCATTTCTGGAATTTCGTCGAAATATTTAAATAATAAATTAAAGATGAGGAAATTCTGAATAATTTATGACTATGACATTTTTTGGTACAATCAATAGTATAGTCGCATGAGCAAATTCTATTTCATCGAGATCGGTCGTACTGCATTTAAACTAGTAGCCAGGATATATCAGATAGATAGATAGATAGATAGATAGATAGATCTTTATTTATGTAACCACCAGTAAAAATTACAGTGAACATAAATCGTCACAAGAAAAATATACAAACACTTATTTCATATAATGGTAAAAATCATTTAAAGAATAACACGAAACATCGAACAAAACATCCCGTACAGCATTCCTAAATACTCTTGTACTACCAATTAATTTAAAGTGAGCCGGGAGTGAGTTATATAATTTACACCCCATGAAGCACAAGCTCCTCTGATACGCAGAGTGGCGATACATGGGCGGCAACAAGTGACCGGCATTTCTGGTCTGATAATCGTGATCTCTGGCATCATTAAAATTTTTTACTTGTGTATGAACAAAAGAAACCGTTTCAAGAATATAAACGTCGAATGCGGTAAGTAACTTTCTGCTCTTGAAAACCTCTCTACACGATTCCCTTGCGCCCAAGCCATACATACTCCTGACTGCCCTCTTTTGAAGCACAAGTACATCCGCCAAGCCCGGATTGCCCCCCCAAAGAACAATTCCGTACTTCATGATGGAATAGAAGTTTCCAAAGTAAAACGTTTTCACCACCTCCAAACTGCATGTCTTTTTCAACTGATACAGCGCGTAACACATACTCCGCAGCCGCTTAGTAAGTGCATTTATATGGTCACACCACCGTAAACCAGAATCCAACACTATACCCAGCAGTTGGCATGAATTTTCAACTGCAACCGTCGTATGTCCAAGCTTTACGGTATTGACACTACTCTGGAAGAAGAGCAAACACTTCGTCTTTCCTTCATTGACAACTAATCGATTTGTATTCATCCATTGAATGACGCTCAAATAAGCAGAGGATGTCCTCACCTGCAGTTCATCGAGAGACTCGGCGGTAAGAAAAATACTGACATCATCAGCGTACAAGGTGACACTAACCCCACTCAAACAACTGGGAAGATCGTTGATGTATAGAAGAAACAGTGTTGGCCCCAGTATAGACCCCTGTGGTACGCCCAAATTGATGTCAAACAACGACGAAACAGCACCACCCATAGAGACCCTATGACGTCGATCGGAAAGGTAAGAAGTAAACCACTGTGCTGCCACACCATTTATGCCATAGCTCTTCATTTTATGAAGGAGGATTTCGTGATTCACACAGTCAAATGCTTTTGACAGATCTATGAATAAGCCCAGACTGTGTGCCCTCCCATCCAAACATGTGTATATATTTTTTGTGAAATGAAATAATGCCGTATCAGTTGATTTTCCATTACAAAACCCGTGTTGATTTCCGCAAATTATATCAAACTTTTTTAAATATGACTTTAGCTTATTGTTTACAACACGTTCATAAATTTTTGAAAAGAAATTTAGAATACTGATCGGTCGATAGTTATTTACATCATTTTTGTCGCCTTTCTTAAACAAAGGCTTGACGACTGCAATTTTTAAACGATTGGGGAAAACACCTGATGAAAACGATAAATTTATTAGGTAAACTAATGGCTCAAGAATGTGCTCTATAGACAGCTTTACGATGACACTAGGAATGGTGTCCTCGCCGGTCGCTGCAGTCGACCTCAAGGAATATATAGCATCCATAATATCGACATCACACACCGGAGTAAGAAAGAAAGAGCTGGAGCTTCGCTGCATGTTCCTGGTTATTTCATCCAGATTTATTTGGGCATGAAAGCTTCCCGTGATTGTACTTTGGGCCACACTGGCAAAGTGATTACCAAAGCGATTTGCAGCATCTGACGAAATATCATCAGGCAGAGTTTCGCTGCGCGAATAATTCGACCGCTTATCACTTATCAAAGACCAGACTGCCTTCATTTTATTTGGAGCCTGCAGTATAAACGAGTCGCTAGTCTCTAACTGCTTTACTTTTAACATTTCGTCGTAAAATTTTGAATACTCAACAGAACGTTCTTTAAAAACTGGAAATCAGAAATTATGATTCTAATGACAGTAGGTAGTTTTGACTACCTACTGCTAATGTTTTGACATGATTTTGACAACACCTACTGTCAATATAAGCTGCGTTCGGATATTGTACACCGTCACTTTTTACACCCAATAACACGTAAGTGTCATTTGAACGGTGTACCCGGTTACAACGGTGTACAATATCCGAACGCAGCTTAATCGACATAATATCTGTCTAGTTCTACTAGTTTTATTTTATTTATTTTATTTATTTTTCGATCAAATAGAATCTCATGCAGCTAAATTATTAATTTTATATATAGTATGATAAAGTCATGTGCCTGGCCACATCAGATTTTTTATTATATCATGCAAACATAGGCAACAATTTCAATTCTTTCGAAGAACGGACAGCAACCAGATTTAATGGTTCTTAAGTTGTGACGTTCCCTCGACATGCACGTGGCTTTCTGGGTCCCTTGCACTGATCAATAGGGCACAAATTGATCGTGCCAAGTTTACATACATTCCTTAGGTAGTCGTTGATGCGATTCTTGATATCTTCCCCTACGTAGATATTCCTAACGAATACGGATAGCGTTTCCCTATGGATAGGTCTGACTTGTGTAACATAATCAACGCAGAAATCGCTATCCATGTAGACGACATTGCATTTTCCATCACCTAATATAACAAATTGACGATTGATAACACATTTACATTTTTATATCAATTATATCACTATAATTTACTCACTGCAATTGGCAAAAGAATTATAAAATCAAGGCTAAAACTTACGACGTGTGTATCTTGACGTGTCTCCAATTTGCTTGAATGAGGCTCTTTTGACAACCAGAGGATCCCTAAATATTGAAATGGGTTAATAGTTTATTGCTGGTTGGTGCTTCAAAACAAATAAACGTATAACTTATATAAGGCAACGCTTAAAACAGTCTAAATATGTTGATATAAACAACCCTCTTTTTTTGTGTACGTGCCAGAGTCGGCTAAAAATAACGACAAAGAAAATCCAAAATGGGACAAATAATCCATTAAAAGTTTTTTTAGAGCTATTGTTTTGTTTCACAGTGACTGTTGGCTTTTTTCAAGTGATTGTTGGCTCATCACAATTATAGTAAACTTATCTAACAATTTTCACTGTGTCTTGTGAAGCCTTTTTTTACCTAGATACTTTTTGATTAGATGTTTATTCTTTTGCGAACTTAATGGATTATGTGAAAGTGATGCTTCAGCCATCTTTTTAGCTTACCAGTAAACGACATCTATATGCAAAGTGTTATTTTCGTTGAAAGAATTATATTGGACGCATGTCTTGCATTTGTCAGTGGAAGCGTACATATACCATTGTTGTTTACGGTACTAAAACGATAAAAAGTAATTTCGAGAATGCATATAATTTAAAGTAATAGTTCTTACCTCTACCTCGCGGTAGATCTCGTTGTTTCTTGTACATTTTATGTTCGAGTTGTGGTGAAATCTTCCAAAGCCGATTCCAAGGAAGGCTAAGAGGACTACTGCTATTTTAAACATTCTTTATACGATATTGTTATAACGACTTTGAAATCTTTCTTTTATGCTACATTTTAACCAATTATACACATTATCGTTATCAACTGCCCTGAAATAATCAGACATGATTATTTATTTATTTATTTAAATTTGGTGATAAATTTTCATAAACAGCCTTTTTCAGGTATGATGTGGAAAAAAATCATTAACAAATCCATAAAATTATTTATATCATGTTCGTACCATGTACAAAGAGACACCATTATGTTGTTAGAATTGAATTTATTTTTTGTACCTACTTCATGGAAGAGTTGTTAAGACATATTATTTTTTTTTATGTTGCTGATTTTTTACTAATTTTGACCAACCAGAAATTTTGCTTATTTATTGAACCAGAAAAAAGTGTACCCATAATATAGAAAGATTCATGCAGAGTACTTAAGTGTAATATTTGAAAGTATGTATATTTTTTTATGTCCTAAAGGATCATAAAGTGACATTTTACATCTTAGATACTGGGACGAAAACAGCTTTTTATTGCGCCCTAGGGCAATAATACTATATAAATCGCGAGCATGAAGTTTATACGCGAGCCGTAGGCGAGCGTGTAATCATGTGAGCGATTTATATCCGTTATGTGTGAGTCAAATACGACGTTTTATCTACGACTCATAAATTCCATTTTATGTAAACTACTTTAAATGTATTTGTCAATGGTGACGAGGCGAACTCTCAAATAACTGTCATCCACGTAGGTTTTGACAGACTTTGACACTAGCGTTGTATAATGATGACAGTTCGTACAAATAATGAAGTCATTATTTGAACGATCTGTCATTATTATACATCGTTAGTGTCATTATAATCATTGGCGTATATAATGATGGGAATTATATAGTCATAGATACGCATGCAATGAATGTATTATATGTGAGCCGTAGATAATAGTATATTATTTGACGAGCACATAACTAAGGATATAAATCGCGAGCATGAATATTATATGCGAGCCGCAGGCGAGCGTGTAAACGTGCGAGCGATTTATATCAGTTGCGTGCTAGTCGAATACGACGTTTTATCTACGACTCATAAATTTCATTTTATATCAAATCTTTTAAAAAAAAATGTCAATGGTGGCGAGGCAAAATGTCAAATAACTATGTGTATAATGATGACAGTTCGTACAAATAATGAAGTCATTATTTGAACGAACTGTCATTATTATACAACGCTAGTGTCATTATAAGCATTGGCGTGTAAAAATTATGGGGATTATATAGTCATAGACTCGTATGCAATGAACTTATTATATGTGAGTCGTAGTTAAAGATTCTTATTGAGCCCTAGGGCAATAAGGATTGCCATGGTTATATGTCAAATATATCAAATATTTGTCATTTAAATTGTAAATCGTTTGTCATTTAAATCGTCAATGTCAATTATTGGCGATGAAGGTTATAAGTTTGACAATTAATTGTCTGTATTGTATTGTTATTCATCTCCGTAGATTCGCATGTCACTTGATCGCGTCAAAATATTTAATATTTTTCGTGGGAACAAAACCATTGTAGGACATAAAAATTTGTATGTACCTCGGGCATTACTTGATTTTTATACCGCCGGGCGACTTAAAAAGCGCGAGGGCCTGTACGCCCGAGAGGTTTTTAAAGCTCTGACCCTGTGTCACCCTCGGGGCATAAATATCCGTCTAGTGCCCTTGGTACATAAATAACTATTAGCGACCGCAATACATGACAAATGTGTTTCATTTAGTGAGTAAAGAAATGAAAACTAAAATTCAGGAAGTTTTGATTTTTTATTGATATCTCAGATGACATCTACTTTATATTACAATAGACAAAATCAGAAGATTTTAATTTTCAACTAGATGTATTTTATTGTATTATCCAATTAAAGGTACATTTTCAATCTTTACTTCAGAAAGGTTTAGTGGTGACGCATAAACTTAAGTTGGTTGTGTTTCCTCCCTGCTACGCCTGTGTTCCTAGGCCCTTTGCACTGCTCAATAGGGCACAGTTTGAACTGATTCGTTGCTGGGTCAACTCCACAAGCGTTCTTCAAGTAGTTGTTGATTCTTTGCTTGATATTTTCGCATACGAAGATACTTCTAACGAATACGTCCAGTCTTGTCTTTGGAGCAGGTGTGACGTATGTAGTATAATCAATGGCAAAATCACTGTCCATGTAGACGACATTGCATTTTCCATCGGCTGAAATTAAGGCAGTGATTATAAAAATAAATGTTAATTGTTAACACAATCGAACAATTGAAAAAAATGAGAGATGATGCTCTGAGAGGATAGCGAAAGTATTCAAAATTCAATAAAAATGCATAAAAAGGAAGAAATCAACACTTTTTTTAACTTTCCGATTGGGTTAACAATTGCCCGATAACTTCAGCTTATAAATGTTAACATATTGCTACTAGTATTACGGGTAATATGTTTTTTCCGCAGGTAGTTTAGGAATTTTATGAAATTAAGTTTTGAACTTACCGTGTGTGTATTCTGATGTCTGTCCAATTTGCTGGAATGGGACTTTTTGGGTCTCCATAGGATTCCTGAAAAATGAAAACAGTTTAGTGTAGGTCGGTAATTATGCAAAAATATGACTATAATAATATTAATACGATAATCGATATCGAAGAATCCTTCACAAAATGTTTTGCATCTAACCTTATACGGTAAATATATTGTACCACACATATCAGTCACTATGAGTCATTATTAAATAGTGCTAATGCGACATATACCTACTTATACCTTAAAATTGGGTGTGACAAAATAATGATGAGTGAAAGAGAATATTCAATGTTAATGCATATGTATAACTCCTGGAGAAAAACTATTTTAGTGGATAAAATTATCGTTTTAGTGGCTGACAATTGTGTACATCTTTTACGCAAGACAATTAATTCAGTTCGTTTTTTTTTATTTTATATCTTAACTTAGCTTGTTTGTATTCTCCGCGTTATTAATAATCTTTACGGTAGATTTTGTTTTGTCCAACCACAACGAATCTTTTTTAACAATTTCTCAAAAATCTTCAACTTTACTGGGTAGGTACTGTATAGTTGAATAAAAATGTCATTATGAAAGTGATTATGAAGACGACGATTTGTATAACTTACCAGTAAGTGATATCCACATACAAAGTGTTGTTTGCGTTGTAGGGACTATATTCGATGCATGTCGTGCATTCATCAGTGGTACCGTACATGTACCAACGTTGCTTACGATACTGAAACGATGAGTTGTTTTAATATAGTTACCGAATAAAAATTAAAGTAGAATTATTACCTCGACCTCGCTGTAGTATTTGTTGTTGGTGGTGCATTGTTGGTTCAGAACCTGGCCAAAACCACTTCCGAAGATAGCTAGCAGAAATACTGTGATAAACATGTTGCTTTATGCGATATCATACAGATTCTGAAATCTTCCTTTTATAGTACATTTGAGTCAATTAGGGCATATTTTCGTTATCAAACAGGGCATATTTTCGCTTTCAACAATGTATTGATCGTTAAGAAGCTATTTGGAATGTTAGGAAATGTTGGGAAATATTTTGGAATGCAAGCTCATTTTGCAGTATGTATTTCCTTAAGGTATATGGAATATTCTGTGACATGAATTTGAACGAAATACGCCAAAATCTTCTCTAATGTTAAAGTTGGTTGAGATGGCGATTTAAATAAGACACAGATACAATAGGGTTTCGATTTCGACAGTTCCGAATTTCGACTACTTGTCCCGCCTGGTGAATCATCCCAAATTTTACCAACTCTTCTTGAAAATGATATTGTAATGTCCAAGAAGACACACCCATCAAACTAATAATCTCGTTGGTATAGAAAATTGTAGAAATAAAATTAAATATTTTAAAAACATATTTAACTTTTTCTGCAATTTGTTCATAGGATAAATTGAGAAAACGTGGAATTAGAAAAATTTTAACGATTGTTTTTTAATCATAAATAATGAGATTCCTTATTCCTTTGAGGGTAGAACTTAGGGTTGAATGAAGGGTAGAGCTATTCGATATTTTTTTGTAATTAAAAAATCTACTGAAAACGACCCCACAATAATTATTCATTGTTCTTGAAATCCGTTATTAAACATTAAATAAAATCCGTAACTATCATTAATTTTGGGGGTAAACACTGGATCCCGGGTTTGATCCCGGGCCAAAATCGACTGTCCTGGTATTCTCCATCAGATAAGGAAGTAATGCCGGTGGTCCCGTGTCCTGATTTTGCGACGTGCATACGTTAAAGAATTCTTACTGAGGGTTGGAATTGATTCAGTTAGACAGCGATGGTTAAAACCCGCGAGGGTATTTCCGCTCGATCTGAAATGATCATATGGAGGGATTTTTAGTGCGGTCAAATCCCACATACCCGGCATGTGACACCGATGCCGGGACCTTTTGAAGATTTTCCCCTGACAAAAGAAAAATTTCTGGGTGTGTCGGAAATGGAACGACGTAAAATAAACGTAAAATATAAGTTAAAGAAATATCATTTTTCTTAAGGGATTTTCTTAATGTAGATATATAATATAATGTAATAGAAATAGTAAGGAAACGAAAATACACATTCAGCGAAAATTCAAAAACAGAAATTCCATTATAGAATTGGCAGTTCAAAATTTCGAATTGGATAGAACATAGAACATTTGTTTTGTGACAGTTTTCTATCGGCCAAGGCAGTGAAATGAGATAAACATAATACATTAGAAACAATGTTTTTAAATCTTTAAAGCAGTGCAGTGCGGTCTTAAAAACAGGTTTGTATGAGTGTTTTTTTAAAGAAGACATATGTTCGGTCATTATAATAATAATCTTCGCACTTTGCACAACACTTTTCCATCAAACACTAACACATTTCCCACACCTAATTTTGCTTTAGCTACTCGGAACAATCTGTATCGTGCCACCATTAAATCCTCATCAATGCAGATGTTGGTTTCTTTGAGTTTGGAACGACTCTCAAACACTTTTTGGCGATGCTTATACAACACAAATTTGACGATAACATACTGAGTGTTGTTCCACTCCGGCCCACAGGATGACATATAGAAACAAGAATATGATACAGCGGATCCCCAGTCATAGTTTGCTACGTTGACAAAAACGAGAATTAACTACTTAGGATAAAAATCCGTTTCAATTAATGTAAATATTTTATTTATGCCCGGTTCAGATCATTTCAAGCCACACCTCAAGAAAAAGACATTAACACATTCATAAAATTATTTATTTTATATTCGTACTTACACCAACAACACAACATCAATACATATTATCTTGTAATATTGCATTAATACTGATTAATATGTTCGTCAGTATTCGAATTTGAAGTAACGGATGAGCTATTTACACATAATCCATTATTCTCTGACGTTTTCGAAATGTATAATCTGGGCAAGTGGAAATCTTTTCCGATACTACTGATAGTGCTGACTAATTTTGACCTCATCAAAAGTTTCTTGACTTCCTTATTCAACAGAACAAAGTATACCCATAACACTACACCTTGACCAGTGGAGAAAAGGCAAAATATATAAGACATGGCGGTAGATGCTAACATTTTCGCCAAAAATCCGAAGGTCCACGCAAAGCCTGACAAGAAGAATAAGATGATGCAAACTGATATCTTCTGCTTCACCAGATTATCCCCACTGACTTTACAAGCAACATTTGAAAATATAGAGACTACGATCTTAAAGAAGATAATCATATTTATTATGACCACTATAATGATCGGTAGAAACAAGCTTAAATATAATGTCCATTTAGTAATAAAACAATAATTTCCTTGAATGTATATAGTGATATCAACACATAAGTTGACGGCAATTGGAAATAACGGTACTGTCCAACCAAATATGACAAGCTTCCTGAAGGTTAAAGTTCTTGTTTTGAACACCGTTACCAATCTTTCATATTGAATGTAGCTGATTATCAACATCCAAGTGAATTGAGCCAAGATGCTGTACTGCAAGAATATGGCGTAGAATGTGCATAAAACATGATAGTCTGTATCCGTCAAATCAAAGATCAGAAGCAAAACATCTTGAAGCAAAATGGCTGCGCTGTAATTCAATAATACCTTAATACCTTCTCCTTTTCTCCAGTTAGTCAAAGCACTCGCCGTGAAGAATATAGATAGTATCCCAAGAATTGACAACCCACACATGATTGCAGTCACTATATTCAACGCTTTACTCTCAGGCGCCTCGAAAATTAAAGCAAAGTGAGTCATATGGTCAAAATAACAAACTTTGTACTTTGAATTTACCATTAGGTCCCCATGGGGTTCCCATTCACCATACAAACTCACTAACTGATTATTGATCCCGTAGTTCCAATATGCGCAAGAAATATTATTTACCTTTACAATAGATTCACCGAAAATAACCGTTAATGGCTTTTCTAAATAAACATAATTTTGATTTGGAATAAGAATGCTCAAAACAACATTTGATGAGGTAAGTGGTTCAAAAGAATTAAAAAGGACGTTATCAAGATAAACTGTGGTTATTAAGTATGGATGGTTAAGATCATTTATGTCAAGTATCGTTGATGGCAGAAATGTAGCCATAATCAAGTCAGTTACGTCTATTTGTTCAACTTCATTGACACTAATTAAAGTTTGTACTTGTATTGTGGACTTCCTTTTGTAAATTGCCATCCCAGTTATGTTCGTATCTTCAAGACTGGCGATCTGCGAGAAAATTTGTTCTCCTTCCACAATTATTAACTTATCTTCTTCTTTTATCAAATTTTGCATCATCACATCGATTGAGTATATAATAGAATCAGTAGCGTTTAGATGGAATTGAGATAAAAACATTTGCTCTGAATCAAAATTCATGATGGCATCAACAATATCTACTGTCGTCTTAACATCGTACGGTTCATCGGAGAATATAATTCTTTGCAAACATTTGGCGACGAGGTACACGTCGTAAGGAATGATGTCTTCGACTCCTTGAATTAAGCTCAACAGTTTTCCGTTTATTTCTGAAGCGCTATCGTTTGATTTTGATAATTCAAGCAAAAGTTTTGTCAATGGTGGGATATCCTCGTTTACGTCTTGGCTTGTAAAATCGGACCAATAAGCTCCTTGCTTGAAGCTTCCGTCGCATGTTCTGGTTATAGGTAAGCCGTTACTATCAACCAGCAATTCTTGGGTTGGCGCCACTGCACCCAGTCGAGTCTTATTCCAACTCAACTCGCCGTCAGTTACACTTAAACAGTATTCGTTAGTTGCGACCGAATAGTTCTTGAAGGTGGAATTGTGGAGAATATCTTGCATATCCTGCAGCGCATCTTCTTCTTTGGTATATGTCAAAATATGGAAACCTAAGGTAATCATCGTGCCATTGTTAAAAGGAGGATATAACTCCAATAAGCTGCACTTAGCTATAAAACTGCTGAATAATGATGTTAGTACAACAGATACAACAGCGTGTTCTTCAAAAGGTATAAAATATTCTGGCCAATAATTCATAGTTATATTCACAACAAAACTGGAGAGCCCACTTGATATGATAACTTCTTCGCTCTTTATAGATGTGAGATTAGGATATGTGAACATCTCGAACCAGAATACGCTGGCCTTTGTTCTAAAAGCTATTGAAGAGATTGCGATATTTTCGCTAACTTTTTTGAATGGTTTACTGATATCTATGCGGGCATATACCGAGTCGTCTGTTGGGTAAAGATTGTCTGTAAAGCTATACATTGTCAAATTGGTTTCTGCACTAGGTAGACGATTTGAAACAGTCTTCTTGTAGTTTTCCACCACGATAAGTACTTCCTTATCGTTTAATAGCTTTAGAGTTATCACTGGTTCTGGGTACTCTTCAAATTTCTTATCACACTCTTCACAACTGTTGTCCTCTATATAATTCGCACCGCATAAAAAGTCCTTTTTAAATCTCGACTTCCCCTCGCATGTCTTATTGCATATAGAATGGTATACCACGCAAAAATCAACGTCATCAAATTTATATAAGCACATCCCAGCAATATGTGTCAAGTTACAACTAACCAATTGCTTATAGGATTCTAAATATTCAATTAAGCAAGAATTGTCTACAGAGGAACTGTCTACTTCGTTGTTGAATAACAGTTTGTAATATGGGCCGAAGGTATCTTGTTCGACATATCTGAAGGAGCTATGTTTGCCCAACAACCACACCTGTTCCACTTTGGCAGCCGCGGCTATGGCCATAAACGGAGGCTCCAATATTTGCAGAGTTTTCTTGTATGGACATTGATATGGATATCTGCTCTTCAGAAATGTATAGCAGTATTTTCCAAATTCTGGTGTCAAATCAGAAGGACATATGGGTTCATTCTAAAAAAAAATTATTGTTAGTGGAAAGTCTACGGTAACATTTAGAAGGCGTTCTATTAATCTCAATTTCAAAAAATGTCTGCCAGAGCCTCAGAACCAGCACGATTATGCTAAATTTTTTTCTACACGTATTTGACTCTTTAAAATATAAAGATTTTACTAAAGATTATGGCACAAAATCACAGAATGGTTGTGATTTACGTTCTCGCGGCAATCTCAGAGTGTCCATCTCATGTGGCTATAAACAAGAATCTCATAGATAGAAACTTCATATCTTACAACATACCATACAGGCATTATACTTGATTAACAATAATTGGGAAGTACTGAACACAAAATAAGGTTTTTAAATGGCGTAACTAGCAGGGGTGCCAGTGCAATTAGTCAAATAAAGCTATTCGAGTTATTTATGGTGAAATATGGCCGCCTTTGGTTATTTAAAAATATCTCACTTTCTGTTGATCGGACGAAAATAAGCGATATTACGAAAGTTTTAGATCTTTTAATTCGCTACAAAAATGTCTATGCAGGGTTAGCCAAAATTACCGGAACACCCAAATAATTCTACAACGGTAAAAAATTTAAAAAAAAAATTCAAACTTTTAGACTTTAAACAATCCATCGTTAAAATATATTTTTAATATACAGGCTGTTCATTTTAGTATAGAAATCGCGTAAATTTTGTTTTCAAATGGAACACCCTGTTTTTTTTTACATTTTATAATTTTAGGACTAATTCTGGACATTGTTTATTAAAATAATTATTTTATAAAATGCATCATTTTTGAGTTTTAAGCGATTAATTAAAATTAGTCAAAATTACCCAAATAATTCTTCATCGGTAAAAGAATTTCAAAAAACATTCAAACAAAAGTTTTTTACTTTAAACAAGCTATCGTTCAAATATATTTTTAATATACAGGCTGTTTATTTTATTATGGAAGTATGGAAAACTTTTCCTTTTTCTCATTAAACGTCCTGTACATTTTTATTTTTTAATTCTAAGAATTTTTTTCAAGTAGGTTTTTATAAATTGATTCATTTTTTAATTATCAGCAATTAATCAAAACTCCAAAACATTTATTTTAGCCGAACGGATAAATAATAACAATGTGAAGAAAAAATAACAAAACAGTTAAATTTAATTTTCAAACTGCCATCCCTGAGCGGCTTGACAATGCCCCAACCTATCAACAAATTCCCGTAAACAGTTGTCTAAAGGATCGACAGTAATACTCTGAACTTCGTCCACTATCCTCTGCTTCAACGCATCAATATTTTGCGGCCTATTGGTGTAAACCTTGGACTTTAGGTGGCCCCAAATAGAAAAATCCAGTATTTGTAAATCCGGCGACCTAGGTGGCCATTCAATGGATCCTCTCCTTCCAATCCACCTCTGCGGGAAAATTGAATTTAAATAATTCCGAACTTGACACCGTAATGCGGCGGTGCACCATCTTGTTGAAACCAAATATTATTCAGATCTTCGTTGAAAATAACTAGGAGATGAGGTATTACTTCATCTAATTGCTTATAACTAAAAAAATATGAAATTTATAAACAAATTATTCCAATAAAAAATTATTAGAATTAGTCTTAAGAATTATAAAATGTAAAAATATACAGGGTATTCCATTTGAAACAAAAAGTTAACCAATTATTTGGGTGTTCCGGTAATTTGGACTAATTTTAATTAATTGATTAAAACTCAAGAATGATGCATTTTATAAAGAAATTATTTTTATAAACAATGTCCAGAATTAGTCCTAAAATTATAAAATGTAAAAAGATACAGGGTGTTCCATTTGAAAAGAAAAAATTTACGCGATTTCTATAATAAAATGAACACCCTGTATATTACAAATATATTTGAACGATGGATTGTTTAAAATCTAAAAACTTTGGTTTGATTTTTTTTTTGAAATTTTTTATCGTTGTAGAATTATTTGGGTGTTCCGGTAATTTTGGCTAACCCTGTATATCGTATTTATAAGTGTTTAAAAACATGATTGAGGATCTTATTTTATTTCAAGAAATCAACAGCATGCAGTAAAAACTTAACCACATCCGAACTATGTCCGTCAGAATGTTAAGAGGTTTTCACCTCGCCTTTTTTTCGGAAATGCAAAAACACTTCGGTGGTATGTATTCAAATGCACGGTAGTAGATAAAGGATACTAGTTTTGGAAAAAATACGATAAAAACAAGATAGCTATTTATATAAAACACATTTTTCTTCTGAAGAACGCATTTCGAAACACCGCCACCCTTTGACTACATGTTTATTGGTTATTTTATCATTAAATAGGTTGCCACTTGAAATAACCCTGTACATTTGTTGTTGAGTTTTCTCAGCCGTATACCGTAAAAACGGTAAAAGACCAAGTATAGTGACGTGACCGCACTAATTTCCACTCCGCGATTATAGTGACGCTCCGTAAACCGTAAAGTTCGTTCTCGACCGCAACGAATTTCATCTCCTGCGTGTTATGACTTACGTTTTCCGGCGTATGCGCGCGTATGGCGCCATCTGTACGTGTACCGGCGAGTGAATAGCAGTTTCCAGTAAGTTGTAGGTTAACTGAGCATTTTGATAGTTTGTGGCAACGAGGACAGAACGAGAACGAGTTCAGAATGAATTGTTGCTGCAACAAGCCCTTCGTCCATAATTAATTATATCGACCACGATCTACCACTCCTTAATACAATCAACAATAACACTGACATGTATATATATACTTCTCCGCTAGATGGTGCTCAATTTGTTTGAGATCATTGCGGTACTATAAATACTAATTTCGTCGTCCGGAACGTCATGCGGCACGGCACGTAACGGATTGCGTTTTTGCGGGTCTATACTGTTCGTGTCAGATAAGTTGAGCGGTCTAAGGAATGTAACATTGTCCACCTATGCTATGAAGCGGCATTTTTTTCTATACATCTTAGAACAATGATAGAAAGAGTACAAACGATTCCGCTCACTCCTGCTAGTGAACGTCCAATTATTCATACAAGTTCGAATGTATGACTATGCCGAGATGCTATATGCTTAGCTGTATTGGGCAATTGTGATTTATTTTGGCATACGTCATCGAGAACTGTCAGTCACCACAGCAGCGGCACGGCGGTAATAATGCCAAGAAAACGGGGTCAAATTCTCCGTAGCTGTGCCCGTGAAATTATATCAAATGTGGCAACTTTGGGTTCATGAGTTCATGGTTGCAAAAGATGCATGTTCCTCACGATCTATCCTTAAGGAAGACTGAATTGATGGCTAAAATAAATTCGCATGCGACCAGTCAGGGTAGAGACAAACACTATAAATTTGATGAGATTATAAGAAATGAAGGGCACGTTCCTCTACGATTACCGCCATGTGTGAATTAAATCCGATTGAACTTTCCTGGGCGGTCGTAAAGCGTTATATTCGGGACCATAACACGACTGGCGAGTTATCCATAACAGCCTTAAAAGATCTAACTCAGCATGCCACTGCCACAATTACGCCCGAAATGTGGAAGGGGTACGTGAAACATGTGATTGGTATTGAAAATTTATACTGGGAAAAAGATAATGTTGTCGTATTGTAAGTATTGAGATGAACCGTTTTGGACATCCTCTTCCGACCAAGATTCTTTGCAGGACTCCGACCGTGAAGTCCCGTGAAGAGTTATATTAAAAATAAGTTTTATTAATCATTTAAGAGTTTGTATTGTCACTGTTATAATATGTGAGCTGAATCGGAGAAACCACCCTAGTGGTAACCTGATTCCGTCAAAATAGCTTTTTTTATTACTACGGCGGTTTGTAAGTTACTGGTCAGATATGTATTCGTTTTTACTAACAAATGTTGTGTTGAGTATGTATTTTTATTTATTTAACGTCAAACTGTCATTTTGACTTTGACATTTAAATATTTTTTTATGTACTATAAATCTGCAAATACTGTTTTTAAATGTTTTAGATTTCTATTTAACTATAGAGTATTGACATAATTCGAGAACCATAGATTTTGTCTGTTTATAATTGACTTAAATTTTACCGGTACCCATCACAAAATTATACGGCGCGCCTATGGATTTGACGCCACCACGAATTTATGCCCCACCCCAGACCGCTCAACTTTACTGAAACGAATAGTACTTGGTCCCTTCACGTACGCTGAAGACGAATAGATAATTTATTATACAAAATTCAAAGATCTATCAATTTCAATCTAACCTTATTATCGTCAGACCATAGCAACCAAGATACCACCCGTTTTTCGAAATCGGTTCTTGTCAATGTCTTCCTTCATATGGTTTGACGAGAGTGACTGCATTGTGAAACGATGTAAGAAAATTTTTTGAATTAAAACGATGTTTTAAAACACTTAAAAATATAATAAATAATGTTAATATTTTATTTACAAGTATTTTATATATTTCTGAAAAAAACTGTCATTGCTTAAACGAACCTGACACGTTTTAACAATTCAAAACGCAACACTTGTTTCTAACCATGTTTAAACATTGCTTTAAAATACATTGTTTGAACTTTGGAGCATAACAACCCAGCGAGAATGAACAAATGCGCCAAAATGTCATAACACTGGTGTAATACGGTATTTTTCCATTTTGATAAATTAAATTTTATAGAAATTTGGAAATAGCGGAATTTATGGTTAGGATATCGTCAGTCCAACAGCAAAAGCATAAAGAACTCAAAAAGTATTTTAAATTACATTTTTTAAAACTATTTATTAACGATAGAAATTTTAGAAAAGGCACAAAATACATTTTTTTGCTTATTTATAAAAAAATCTCGCTAAAGTAAAGATTCAGATCAGAGGTTTTGCAGTTTGGGCAACGATATGTCACCGTAACCATGGTTTCCGATGGTTTTATTGTCATTATGAAACTGAAAGCAGTGTCACGATTATTGATTATGAAACCAAATTACAAAATAATTATTGTCTCTCAGATTTCCAAAAGTATTCGTTACTGGCGATACTGTATCTGTTTCTGTGTCGATTTTGTTTTTATAAATTACACTGTTTTGCTAGAAAAGTCAAAAGACCAGTTGTTGTGAAATCGGGCAAACCCTGACAATCTGTCATGATAACTGATATGAGTGATTAGTGATAAGCTTTTACATGCCCTTTAAAACGTTACATCTGATTTCTTGTGTTTAGTTAATTTTGTAATTTTTGCCAATTCAATTCTACTTTCTTGCCATAATAAATTAAATTAATAAAAATTCAAATAGAATAAATATAAAACTGTGCATTTTACATCACTTAAACTGAAACTTATTATATAGATTTGTCCAGTCTTATGCGTCCACTAAAATATAAAGAGTTGAATTCATTATTTCTTAGCTTATTTACAGCCTGTATAAGAGAGTAAGAGTAAAATCACTTTCAAAGATCTTTTCATCCACACTCTAACTCATGGAAATAAGCATAAAACACAAACAAATGCAAAAACTATCGGTTAAATAAACCATACTGGCATACTATATAATATATACAAAAAACACGTATCTACATTAAATAAGGGGAAATACTACCTACCAAATGAGAAGAATCGCCAGGAGGAACAAAAATCAATGTAATTATCAAAACAAAACATTCAAGTAACAATAAAGCAGCTGTACAACAATATGACGTACAGATTATAATATTCTTTGTTTTGGAAAATATTGTTATATTCGCGAATAATAAAAGGTTTGAGAAAGGGTGGCAATAAATGAAATTAATTTTGAATAGAACGCAAACTAATTTGCTCATTATCGTTATAGATGTTTTTCGTTTAAGATCATTTAAAACTTACTTGAGTTGGAAGTATTTCTGTTGGTCCGGTTATCGTACTAGTTAAATCTCTCCTAGGTGCTTGGACTCGTCCAACAGAAAGAACGTATAAACAAATGCAAATAAATCCAAGGAAAACCATGTCTGATGGAGATCAATCACTGCTGCTAAACGAGTGCTTGCAAATTTATGAAAATATCATTGCGCGTCAAGATAAACGCGAATAGCCCTTATTTACCTTGTTGTCTAATTATATCGGCCAAATGACAGTGATATGTTATCAGAAGAATACCCGCTTTATTTTATGTTATTGCATGTATGTACATTGTACACAGATAGTATAAATTGCATCGCAATATTAATAATGGGAATCCAGAATTAATGAGGGAAAAATAGAGGTAATTGTACATTAATAGTACAATAAAGTCTAGACAGAATTGCTGTAGCAGATACAAAAAGTTGTTAAAAATTGCATTTTTGTAATCCTGTAGTGTTATTAATTATAAAACCGTGATAGCTAAGGTATAATAAAAAAGTGTCGTAAAGCGAATCGGTATTCTCATACCATTGATAATTCTGCATTTGTTACCAAATCTATATGACGTTTCTTCCAACATGGCAAATTAGCAAATACTGATATTTGATATTGGGGGTTTTGGACTGAATAAATTACTAGAATTCAATTAAATGAATTATTTTTATGACATCGATATACGGCTGTCATGAAATAAAACATAATTCATGTTTAGATAGCAAGAATAACTTTTTTGCACGTCTGTTCATCGTATCAACCGAATGGCTAATCACATATATGTACTTATCGTGAATAGGTAGATGATTATGTCATTGGAAATTGTATCATTATGTTTGATTAACAATGGCTAGACGACCAGTGGAAGCGTCTGGGTTTAGACAACAAGAATCATTTACTGTATTTTGAATACCTAGGTACCTACTGTACGTTTAGCTATCTAGTACATATGCTAATATTCACGACAAATATGCATATATTATAGCAGTAGGTATGCATGAGTTTTTTGCTAACTTTCCAATGCTAACAAAATTATTTATTATTCTTTTGTTATGATGGTTGCGTCTTACCTTATTCTACCTATTGGAATTCGTATCATACTAAACAAATACTCGACAAATATTTGGATATTTGGCAAATATTTGATATTAACCAAATGTGCGAATATCTAACACAGTGGTTCTTAACCGGTGCTCCGCGAGCTTGTTGCAAGTGCTCCACAAAATTATGAAAGCCGAAACTGTTGACTCATTTACCGTATGTGATTGAAATAATAATATTTGTATATTATTACCGTACAAAACATTCCAACTTCAACAAAACTAACAATTAAAATATTTACACTTTTCGAATAGTAATAATAATAATAATAAAATAATAATAATAAATATGAATAAAATAAATAATGAATTCTGAACATAATACAATTAAAATAATAATGGGTATAGCTCTGCAACACATGCCACATTATAGCCATACTTTCCAAAAGTTCGGAAAGTATGCAAACATTTTGAAATATATTTCCTAAAATAGAGATAATAAATATGATGTTTTGATAATATCTACATATCATACATATGTTATGTGCGGATTTATTAAGCCTTAGATTAGTATAAAGTTGTATCAAAAATGAGCTTATCGAAACTACTTGAGTAGGTACGTAACTGCTAATATAAAGAATCCAGCCAAATTACCTAAATATTTGACAATTTAGGAAGGTTTTGTAAGTTTTATTATATTTAGATTTATATTACTGCGAACAACTATTGTCATATGCTTGGAGGAACTATCACAATATACCAAATAGGTGGTGGCATTTATAACCACCAGCTAATAGTTTACGAACAAAATTTTGTGGGCCCAGAAAATCAAAACATACACTCACATAAAATGTGGAAAATATGTGAATACGGGCAAAAATAAAACTTCGGAAGCAATTCGATAGGTACATCGAGAGTATTTTTCCCTCAAATATTTAAGAGTTCGTTTGTAGAAATAAATTCCAAAATTCCCGTATATTTTCTGAATTTATACACAAATAATACTAATAATAGTAATAATAATAACTTTATTCAACGCATGGTAATATAGGTATCAGATTAATGATTTTCGCCTCAAATAAACTTCATTCGAGTATTCATTTTTTCAATTCGGTAAAAAGTTAGAGCTGATGAAAATATCAATAAAAACGTATTTTAAACGGCTACAACTTCTTAAGGAATTGAGAAAACCAATAAGTCAATATGAACCTTTTTACTCGGAATGACATTCTAGAAACTAAATGTCAAGAAAATCGATAAAAAGTTTTATATGGATTTTATTTTGTTATTTTTAATATTATTACTTAAATTAATTTACCTTTTATTGTTGAAATGGGTATTGATTGTGTTATTTTTTCATTTTCGCAATGTTTGATATGTATTTTATCTTTTATTTATCTTTGTTTGTTAACATTTCAAATGGCTGTCACTTCTTAAGGAATAGAAAAACATATAAGACCATATCATACATTATACTCAGAATGACATTTGATTTCTAAAAATTAATTTTGCCGAAAAACTATTAGGACTATTAGTATATTTATATTTTTTCAAATTAATGTTATTTTTTAACTATTATGTAATAATCTTTTTAATTTTTAATAAAAGTTATGTCTGTTTTTGGTGCTCCGCGCATTTTTAAGAACCACAGATCTAACATTATTGTCGGTCGAAAGTCAAAATGCTAAAAATTAAGATGTAAAAAATAGTTGCACATTCTTTTCTTTAACAGTGGCTACCCCAATAATTTATTAACACTGAACAGTATAGAGCTGTTAAATTTCTATACTAGGTACCAGGGCTGTGGAGTCGGAGTCATGGAGTCGGAGTCGGAGTTTAGACAAATTTCAGAGGAGTCGGAGTCGGAGTCGGAAAAAATGTACCGACTCCGACTCCGAGTCCAGGTTTAATTACTGTAGAAAAAGAACATGCGAGATGGACATTGGACGTTGCCTCAGTAGATAGTAAACAAATAAAACCAAATATTCTATTAGGTCTTTCACAAAACACCTACCGACATACACATATGTAAATAATCAAATTACAAAACACACTTTCCATACGAAAGTGAAAACGATTAACAAAAGAAATCTGTCAGAAATTTGAAAAAAGGAATTTGAACAAGAGTATTAAAATGAGATTGAGAAGTAGACCCGTAGTTCAATGTAGTATCATTTATTCAGAAGTTATACCTGTAGCCATAATTATGATTATTTTCAGCTTTCAAAATAATTAAAAACGATTTAAGGGCATCTTTGCAGGAGAATTACTTGGAGCTATTCTGTTCCTCACAACAATTTTATAAACGTATTTTGCACTTAATTTTGTTTTTATTGGAATGAATTTTATTTCATATTACACACTGTGTCTTGTTTTAGTTATTATTAGAGATAGAAAGTCGGTTAAATGCACAAAGTCGTGCCGATTTGTCGTGTTGATTCTCTAATGAGAAAACAGTTTAATACAGATATTTTGAATAAACAAAGAAATTACATTTTATAAATAACTATTTTATTTGTGGTCTGTTTATTTGTCTTTTTACATAACTTTTCTATTTGTGGTCCGATCAATACGTCTTTTTGATATCTTATAGGTCGTTTTTATTTACTTTTAAATTGTCAGTTTAAATATTTTGCCAACAAATCCGCTGGACACAAATAAAACATGTATTTTTCCTATGTGTGCAGCATTTGTTTGTGAGGAATTTGATATGCACAAGCCATATGTTTCATACAATCACAATACTCGGATAGAAATTTAATTTATTAAATTTGTTTCTTTTTTTTTTCCTGGTAGTATTTTTGTTTTCATAGCAAATTTAATATTGCTCGGTTATATTATTCTGTGTCAAATTTGTGATTATTTACACGTAAGATTCTTATTACACAGAATTATTTGAAAATATTTTTGTATGCAATTTTTCTGGAGTCGGAGTCGGAGTCGGAACACGAAAAATATCTGGAGTCGGAGTCGAGAATTTTTTTACCGACTCCGCAGCCCTGCCAGGTACCTATAAAGTAACATAATGTAGGTGTACGGCTGTATATTTAAAATTGATATGTATAATGTGGCGGCATCTAGACGCAGCGTACGCATACAACGTCATCGATAACAGTAGATTTGAGCAGATTCCTTTCTTCGGCAGGACAAAATGTCAAGCGCGTGCGCGGTCAATTTGATCTATATGATGGAGTAGCATAACATATTTTCCTAATATCGAATATATTGTGTGTAAATACAACAGCAAATACAACAATGACCGATTTTGAGAGGGAAGAGGCATTGAACTTGGTAACGTAACTTTCTATATTTCGACGTCCTAATTTCAATATGTCAAAGTTGATCGCAAAGAGGTTAGTTAACTGTCAAATTGTTTATTACAGCAAAAAGAATTTGAATGGGTATTGCACAAAGAAGTCCACGCGGCGTTGGAGCAAATCCACCAGGTTCTAGTGGAATGTGCTCATCGCTTCCCAGTTCTACTTTACGGAAAGGATAACTCGAATAAACAGGACAGGTTCACATTCAACGTAGCTCCCGATATCATGAAATGCACAGCCGTTCTAACTGGTGACAGCATTACACATGCTGTAAGTAAACTATTTAGTGATTTACTAGAAGACAATAAATGTAGATTTAATTTAACAGGAAATTCATATTAAAACGTTGAGATTAGGCACAATTGTCAAAACTACAATCCAAGGTGAACATCCCTGGAAGCTACAACAGGTGCAGGACGCTGCCAACCACTTGCAACAGGCAATTTATCACATAGACGACGTCGGAAAGAACTATAAATTTAAATCATCTGATGAGGTTTTGCACATATTAGGGAATATTTTGGGAAGTTTGCAAAGGGGGCGGACCAGTTTAATTGTGCCGAGGAAGAAGACCATAGACGATCTAATCAAGAGTCGAAACATGGTAATATTTTATTTCTGGATGTAAAGATTTTTGTTAACTGTTTCGACGTTTTAGAAAGCACTGGCTCCAAATTTACCCGAGGATCTTGCAATTAGCTTTTACATCCAAAGTCATAAGCTAATACTAGCCGCGTATCAGATAAATTGTAGCCAGGGTGTTATGAAGTATGATTCTTGCCACGGAGAATGTACAGTATCGTGGTTAAATGAAGTATTGGTGCTCCTTACGGTTGGCTTGCAACTGTGTCAACAATTGAAGGATAAGGTATGTAATATGTTATATAATTGAAACAATCGATTGCTACTGCCCGTGTTAATTCCGTAGGAAATGTTAGATAATTGTTATCAGGCATAGTAAACTGGATTGATATCTTTATAATCTGCTCTAAATCTGGCTTTGTGTATAGAGAATAGTGCATTGCTCTCTTGATTTCTAGTAGAGTTGTTTTTTTGACTGTTTTATATGAAATTTACCTTGAAATAATTAGCGTTAATTATTGATACCAAATGAATTAAATGGCTGCTATCATCATGCTAACAAATATTAATGTTTTTTTACTATGCTGTGAAATACAAAAAACTGGACACCTAGATAATATTTTGATTTTCAATAACTTTTGTAACCTTTTACTTCTTTTATTATTTTCAACACTTGTCAGGTTCTCAAGTATTCTGACATAAAGCCACTCCCTCAACATTTTGTTTTTGATTAATCCCATTATCTAAAGGTATGAAATATAAGGCAAAAATTGCAAATTTTACGTGAGAGGAATCAACAAATAAAATGTTGGGAATTAATATGGATAACCAAGTACTTGAGAACCTGACCAAGCTGGTTTATTCTTCTACTTAAACTTATACCTGTAATAACTGCAGTATAGTGTTGCAAAAAGATTTTGTTTATATTTAAGGATTTGTAGGAGGAAAATTGGACATTTGGTTACTTACTACTTTACTTTGTACTTTTATGTATAAATTAAAACGACTATTGAATAGCAGGTAGCAATCACATTAAATCACATTATTTGGCAATTTGCAAGTCTTTCGGTTTAAGATAAAAATATTTTTAATGTCTGCTTTGTCACAGCACTTTAGTTTCTCGAGATTAGTTTCTATAGATGTCTATTAACAATATAGAATGGGCAGAAAAAAATAATCTACTACTTTACAAATTGCAGTGCAAAATTTGTATAGATATTCAAAATATCAACTTGTTATTCACAATAAAATTACCTAATTACCAAAGTTGATGTAAACAATATTTGTAAAATAGTAAGTTACGTAGTAAGAGTTACGTAGTAGATTAAGTTAAAGTTTATTTTAAATTCCATACACTGTCTAGTTTCTTAGTTTATCCTATCTACATCAGTCAATATTTGAATTGGCTACTACAAGGCTGTGTTTAGTTTCAGATAACTTTGTACATTTACAACCATGTTTTTATTGCATTTCTCATTTTTTTAATTAATGTAACAAATTAAAGCAACAAAAAAAAATTTGTTTTGAAAGTTTTTTTTGATTTTGCAGGTAGAGCAAAAAACTTACAAAAAATTTACTACCACATCATTTTTAAAGTGTTTTCTGGATTTTTCTTCGAATAAAAGGATATGGTTAACATTTTATTATGCACATATTTGCTGCATATTTTTGTAGTTCAACTTATTTTGATAGTAGTATAATGAATTTCTTCAAATGGCCTACTAAGACAGCTTTTAATTTAAGAACCACTACCAGGAAATTAAATCATATTTAAAACGCTTTTGATCTAGTACAGTATTTTCAAGGTCGTTTGTGTTATTGAACGTTATACGTCCTTGACAAATTGAGAAAAATGAGTCTTAGAATCAAAGAAAAACGGTAGTTTTCAGATTTTTTTTGTAATTCTGACAAGGATACAAGGATCCGACGGTCCTAGGTCACGTGGAACAGTCCGTAGATGTTTTGGGATGTGTTTCCTACTCGCAAATATCATTTCTTAATTTGTTGTAAACAAAAAACCTAAAAAAATCGTGTTTTTTCGTTTTTCGCTTGTAAAAACTGAACCGATGGAGCAATCTTAATGCTTTCAACAGAATTGTAGAGAATGAAAAGACGAAAAAAATAAACCTTGCACGGACTCGATTAAATTAATATTGACGGAGGAAATTCGTAAAAACCGAAACAATCTGCGTTTTTTCAAAAATTCAAAAAATTTTCAAAGTTGTAGCAAAGACTAGACATATAAGACTGGCCACTCCGCGCAAATCCTTTGATCTTTATGACCTGCCGCTCAGATACCTTGAACCGTTGTCCCTTTAATTTGGTTTAGCTTTCGGGCGGGAAGTTTGAATGAGTTATTTTCAGTTTATTGTTTTGATATTGAAATGTCTATTATAATCATTGAAATAAGTGACGTACTCACTGGTCTAATGCTGTTCAAGTTCCAGACCGACTAACTACTTGAAAACACGAAGTGAAACATCGCAATAACTACCGATCAGATAACCAAGAAATGTTAACGTCAAAACAAGTGTTGTTTGAGGTTAGAGTTGTCGGTTGAGACAACAGCTGATTTTAAAATTCACGCGCTATTTTGTCGATTTCTACCGAGTACTCAGGAATGGGCTTTAATCTGGTTTAGCCCTCTATCTCTCTCTTGAAACGTAGTTTCTTTTTCGAGTGGCCAGTCTTATATGTCTAGTCGTTGGTTGTAGCGGAGGCTTTTCGCGTGAAAATAGCTTTGAATTGTGGACAACCTAGGCGTTGTCCATGATTAGTTTTTGCACAGTGCGATTTGAATATTTATATGCAATATGTTTCGGCGAGCCTGGATGCGTCGGAGGTGGTCCGTTTTTAATTTTTTTTACGTATTTCGGAAGTAGAAAAATTATGCTACAAAACGTCTATTTTGATTTTGCGTTAAAATGTTGCGAAATAGCAGAAAAATGCTTGCAAACATGACCGAAAACTGCCGCGCGCTCTAACGCGGTCGAGTAGTGAGGGTAGGCGGCCGTCGCGTCGCGTCGCGGGGAAGCTCGCAGCGCGCTTGTATTACTATAGATACACGCTTCCCCGCGTCGACCGCCTACCCCCAGTACTCGACAGGTTTGGATCGCGCGGCAGTTTTCGGTCATGTTTGCAAGCATTTTTCGCCTATTTCGCAACATTTTAACGCAAAATCAGAATAGACGTTTTGTAGCACAATACTTCTACTTTCGAAGTGCGTAAAAAAAATTAAAATCGGACCACCTCCGACGCATCCAGGCTCGCCGAAACACATTGAATAAAAATATTCAAATCGCAATTGTGCAAAAACTAATCATCGGACAACGCCTGGGTTAACCATACACAAAGTACCCATTAATCGCTACTTTCACGCGAAAAAGCCTCCGCTACAACATTGAAAATGGCTGAGTAATGAATTTTTGAAAAAAACGCACGTTTTTCCGGTTTTTCCGAATTTCCTCCGTTAATATTAATTCAATATTGTCCGTGCAGGGTTAATTTTTTTCGTCTTTTCATTCTCTATAATGGGGTATTCCGGTGTTTTTGAAATTGTCATTTTTTACAAAGTATGGGTGCTACTGTTTGCTACTTCACAAGTAAAATATCAAACATTGTTTTAAATTAAGAGAAATCGTTGTTTGAAGTTTGAATTAGGATTGGTCTTTGTGACGTCACAAAGACCGCTCAAAGTGAGCGACTTGACAACGTTGCTATATCTAGGGTGCACGTAGTAAATGTTTGTCTTCTGTTGTGTCAACGTTTAGAATCGCTCGTTTGATGACACCTGCCTTGGTTATTGAGGTTATATCAAACACTTGTTCAAAATGTATAAACTCCAACGCCGACATTGTTCTGTGCCGGGCTATAACAGCAGTAGAATAGTAACTTCTGATAAGATTTTCTTTACATTGCCGACTAGCGAGATGAGAGATGTTTGGCTTCAAGTTTCAATGATCAAATCATCTCTCAAAAAAGTTACCTTTATTCGTTGTCAAACACACGTCAAACAACAGGGTCGCCAACCGTCAACTTGGCCGATCAGCTGTTCGAGAGCTGTCCGCTGTTGCCACCGCTACTAGGGATCGGTAATCATCGTGTATTTCCGAGGGTGGTCGGTGAATTCAAACGAAATGCACTTTTAATTGCAATTATCTCATAGAAAAACTAAATCAAAAAGCTCATAGCTTAACTTTACGAATCCTCATAAATTGTACAATAGGTTAAACCGAATATCTGCTTAAATTTTGACATGACCGGAATACCCTATTCGTCTGTTGAAAGCATCAAGATTGCTCCATCGGTTCAGCTTTTACAAGCGAAAACAAAAAAAAAACTATTTTGAGGTTTTTGGTTTATAACAAATTAAGAAATGATATTTGCGAGTAGGAAACACATCACAATACATCTACGGACTGTTCCACGTGACGTGGGACCGTCGGCTTACTACTTACGAGAGCTGTCCGCTGTTGCCACCGCTACTAGGGATCGGTAATCATCGTGTATTTCCGAGGGTGGTCGGTGAATTCAAACGAAATGCACTTTTAATTGCAATTATCTCATAGAAAAACTAAATCAAAAAGCTCATAGCTTAACTTTACGAATCCTCATAAATTGTACAATAGGTTAAACCGAATATCTGCTTAAATTTTGACATGACCGGAATACCCTATTCGTCTGTTGAAAGCATCAAGATTGCTCCATCGGTTCAGCTTTTACAAGCGAAAACAAAAAAAAAACTATTTTGAGGTTTTTGGTTTATAACAAATTAAGAAATGATATTTGCGAGTAGGAAACACATCACAATACATCTACGGACTGTTCCACGTGACGTGGGACCGTCGGCTTACTGCTAGTATTTTTGTCACGAACAGTCATCTTCTGCTCTATTGCCTGGTCTAATATGGCAAGCTGGCGTGACTATTTGGTTCGTTCGAATGTTCGTTAGAAACTGAGTTTTTTGCCTTTATTGACTGGCCAATGCATTTCCCCGAAAAAACGGACATATCGCATGAAACAAAGAACCGGACACCTAATATTTTGCTAAATTTTGATGTTTAGTAAATTTTGCAATAAATGATGTACCTATTTAGATAATTTCTTCAACTTAATTGCAAACAAATTCGCCCCCTATGGTGTAATTAGGCAACTGGATCACCTAACCTCACCTGACCTCAATTACTCGTGCAAAAAATCGGCCTACGTAAAATTTATGTCAACTTTAAAGTTAAGTTATCTTTTGAACCAATTGTTTAATTTTTATTGTTTTGATTGTTCGTTTAATTAAAGGCTTTTGCGTCAACAACAGCGCTGGGTATTAGTAGTTTTTTTTTTTAATTTAAGTTTTGGTCATTGTAATAGAGTTCGTAAGAATTAAGTTAAGTATGGGTGTATCACACAGCACTGGAATCAATTTGAAATTAAAGCAAAAATTGCAAAGTTTTACTTGTAGCTGTATCTTTTACAAACATTCAGATATTTGGATTAATTAAAAGTGAAAATATTGGGAATTGATCTGGTTTTGAAACAGAACATTTGAGAACCTGACGACGTTCTCTAAGATCACACGGTAGCCCAAACTTAGACCACCCAGGAATTTCTTTCTAAAAATTACATATTCTTGATAAATTCGTTTACATTATGGTGAAAAAATCATCTAAATCGATCATTACTTAGAAAAGTTATTAAATGTCAAACTTGAGCAAACTATTAGAAATCCGTGGTTTTGTGTCCCGGGGTCTATATGATGAATTTTGCTTTTCTTGGTTTTCTCTGCTAGATTGCATAGTCATTCATGTCATGAAGGAATTAAATAGATTACATATTAAAAAGCGATTGATTAGTCACTTGATTGTGGTCTACCTATATTAGTCATCAATATTTCTTTTCGAACTAGTCATCTATTATCAATACATTTATCTACAATATTCATTTGTGATGTTAATTATTTATAGCGCAGATATATGGTTATGTTAGCAAATTAGCCGAGACACTTTTTGCTGCTTTTTGTAACGTGATCATCTATTAAACACCTGATAGAACAACAAAAAATGAACAAGTCTTTTTTGTTGTATATTATAATATAAGTTAAGGTCTTTGGGGCCGAAACTAAGTTTTTAAAACAGTTGTTGGTGTAGAAACGACTTTATTGGTTTGGTAGTTACAGGTGAAGGTTTATACGTAAATGGCTAACTCTACTTAGACGCTAAGGCTATTTATTAACTTTCTTATCTAAATGCCGCGCTTGCATATTCTTTGTTCTTCTATTACGCGTCTTCATATGTGGTGGCACATAACTCCTCCCGCACTAGAAGGGACGTTCTCCTGGACGTCTTCTTTGCCCTTTGTAGTTCTTCTTCTCTTGATGATTATAATAACGCGCTTACAAACTACATACAATATCAGCAATACAACAAGTACAAATATTACATAAGTCAATGTTGACGTTCTAGTAGTTATCGTATTGAAATGTTCAAATTTAGAAGTATTATCATTCACAAATTCAGTTAAGTTATACAATACAATTTTAGGTTGTTTTTCAATTGTTATATTATTAACTTTTAATTGTAATGCAAAGTTTCTAGGTAAATTATTAATTTTAAAATAATTCTGTATAATTGAACCTGATGTCATATTTACAGTTATCTTTATTAATTATTTGGTACAATCCTTGAATTGTTCGAACACGTGTTAATTTTTCACAAATTTCTTTTATCTCTGTGGGTTCTTTAGCAATTACAATAGTTATATCGGGATATTCAATTATTTCACATGATTTGATAATTACTTCATAGAATTTACAATATTTTAAATCGCTGTGAGTTATAATATTTAATTCGCAACTTTCCCTGTTATAATGATTAATCTGATTAAAACAGAGATATTCATGTTGACGTATGATAATGCATTTTTCAGTCATCAATATGTATGTATCATCATTGGCTGCTATAAATCTTGAAGATGGTTCAACTTGTGCATACGTATTGTTGACTGGGGTTGGCAAAGGATATAACTCAAAGTATTGATATTCCTGATTATCGATCATTGGTATCTGAAGTATGAAGACATAGATATTTCTTTTCTGATAGGCTTTAATTGTGATTAGGGATTCAATTAAGTAATAGTTCTCTTTTAAAACTTTAAAGGGGAATTTATGGTCCTTAGCCAAATGAACTTGTTCAATCTCATTTATTAATTTCTCTGGGGATATTAACAAAGAATGTAAAATATTTCTCTTAGCTAAGTCAATGATACCGATAATGTCTTGTAATTTATTATTAAATTCTTCCAAACATCTTATTTGCATATTAATAATTTCGTGTTGTTCTATCTTGTTATATTCATCATTTATGTCATTAATTGCTTGACTTACAGATTGAAAATTATCATTAATTTTGTCATTAGTATCGTTGAAATATTTTATTGTTTTAAAATAAACCTCTGACATTTGGGATTGTGATTGTTGCAATTCATGTATTACTTGGTCATAATGTTCGGCATCAGTTTGATCTAGATTTCCGGTAACAAGTTTGATTATACTTCCCAATATGTTTATTAACCCTCGTTTAGTTTTTAAATTTAAGTTTAATGCTTGCATTTTATATTCAATGTCCTCTTGTAATTGTTGTATCAGTCAGTTCCTACAGTTTCTTGTAACGTATGATTATAATGATTATAATTATTTTTATGGTTATAATATAAGGTTAATACATCACCTAAATCTATTTGCGTAATCAGCTCAAAATATAGTCGGCTGTTATAAGCGATTCCCAATCGTACTGGTAAAACTCCAGCTGCGTTCTGTATTTCTTCTATGGCACTGTGGCATCTTGTAATGATGCACCTGCAAGATTTCGTAATTTCAATTCCTTTATATGCGAAATTCTTGTTCTTAATTTAGTACCGCGCCCTGGTGTTAATTCTACTTTATTGTTTTCTAGTAGTCTACTGACAGTATATGGGCCTTGATACAATACTTTCGATTTATTACCCTGTTGTTGGGTCTTCCAAAATACTTCCGTACCTACAGTAATTTTGGGTTCAATTGTTCCTTCATTCCTTTTTGCTATTACTCTTTCCTTATTATTTTGTTGTTGCTGTTTTACATTAGTGTATAGAATTTTTGTTAAATCTTTGTGTTTTTCTACATAATCTTCGTAATATTTTTGTTCATAGGCAATATTGATTGGGTCTGTACTTTTGGTTCTTCCGTACATTAATTCAAAAGGTGTAAACTTAGTGTGAGGATTAATAGTCGAATTGTACGCTAAAATTGCGCGTTTCATTGCAATTCCGTTTCTAATTTCTTTATCCATTAATTTCAGTAAACGAAAATGTTCAATAAGCGTAGAGTGTAATCGTTCTACAGGGGAATTGGACTCATGATGGCCAACAGTTGTAAAATGGGTTTCAACTTTATATAATTTCATTATTTCCTGTATTACTTTATTTTTAAATTCTGTTCCGTTATCGCATATTATTTTCTTTGGTGATCCGTATTTACTAAAATGGTCTATTATATTTTCCGCAATGGTAATCGAATTTTTATCACTAACTTCGTAAGCTTGTGCAAATTTCGAAAATGTATCAATTACTGTTAAAAATATTGAATTATCAATTCTGAATAAATCAATGTGCAATAATTCCATTGGTCCTGATGACGTTTCTGTTATCTGTAAAGTTGCTTTAGGAGGGTTTCTATCGTATTTTGTACGTTGGCAATGTTCACATGTATTTATTGATTTAGCCACCATTTGTTGGAGATTTTTCCAAGAATAATTTCGTTTAATTCGTTCAATAGTTTCAGTAATACCTCTATGATTGCTTTTTCCTTCATGACATTGCGAAATAATTTCTAATTGTCTTTCTCTATCTTTAATGATTTCTACTCTTCGTAAACATCTAATTAATTTTATGCCATGGTTAACAAATTTTTCTAAGTAAATTTTACAAATCAATTGATAAAGTTCATCATTACAATAAATATAGAGTGTTTCATCATTACCATAATCTCGAAATATTCCAAAAATTTCATCGTACGCCTTGTCTTTATTTACATGACAGACATACATTTTTGTGTTACCTAACGTTATGTCTATTGAAGTTGGTAAATTATGAGAGTAGAAGAAAAATTGCCTTGGTTTTGTATCAATTGGATCGTTTGTGATTGGAATTGATTCCTGATGTTCTGAAATTTGGTTACTGTTTAAACTACCCTCGCTATTTTGATCTTCTTGTCTATCATCATCATCTATTACATCGATATCTGAACCAGTTGTTGCATTAATTGACATGTTATCTATCGCATTGATTTCTATTCTGCTCAAAGCATCAGCGTTTGTGTTACTTTTGCCCTTTTTATAAACTATTTGATAATCGTACTCTTGCAAGTAAAGTTTCCATCTCTGTAATTTCAAATTGTTATCTTTCAAATTGTGTATCCAAAGTAAGGGTTTGTGGTCAGTGACTAGGGTGAATTTGGATCCATAAACATAGGGCCTAAATTGTTTACATGCATAAATAATCGATAACATCTCTTTTTCTGTAGTTGAATATCGAATTTCCGATTTTGATAAAGTTCGGGATGCATAAGCAACAGGTTTATCGTTACCTATTTTTCCTTGACTCAAAATTGCGCCAATTGCAAAGTTACTGGCATCGGTTGTTATGACAAACGGTTCCTCAAAATTTGGATACTTTAGTATAGGATCATTGCATAATAAAGTTTTACATTTTTCGAAGCATGCCCTATATTCATCATTAATAATGACTTGCTGATCTTTGGCGAGACATTTTGTCATTGGCTTAAGAATTTTAGCGTAATCTTTAATAAACTTCCGATAATAACCTAACAATCCTGTAAATGATTTTATTTCTGTTTTGGTTTTAGGAATAGGATATTTTTTAATTGCCTCGATTTTTGATGGGTCTGGTTTTACTCCGTCACTAGTAATTAAATGACCTAAATATTTTAACTCTTTCTGCATAAACTCGCATTTATCCAGTGAGATCTTAACTCCATTTTCTCGTAAACGCTTAAAAACTCTCTCCAACCTATCTTTGTGTTCCTGCAAAGAGGTGGAGAAAATTATAATATCGTCGAGATATACATGACAAATTTCATCTGTGAGACCACGCAAAATATTATTCATAGCTCTTTGAAATGTTGAGGGTGCATTACATAATCCGAATGGCATTCTATTAAATTCGAATAAACCCTGATCTGTAATGAACGCTGTTTTTTCTCTATCCTGAGCTTTAAGCTCGACTTGATGATAGCCTGCGGCTAGATCAAGACTTGTAAAATAGTTTGCCCTGCCCAATTTATCAAGAATTTCAGTAATATTCGGCAAAGGATATTTGTCTTTGATTGTTTTTTCATTGAGACGCCTATAATCTATAACTAATCTCCATTTCTGTTCTCCTGATGCATCCATTTTCTTCGGAACTAAAGCTATAGGGGACGCCCATGGTGAAGCGCTTTCTCTGATAATACCATGATCTAACATTTTGTTTATTTGTTTTTTTATTTCTAATTTTTGATTATACGGCTTTCTGTATGGTTTTTGATATACAGGGATGTTATCATTCAAAGGGATTTCATGTTTAATTTTAGAATGGAAGGTAAGTGGTATTTTTTCACTGTGTATAATATCACTATACTGATGTATTAAATTTTTTATTATGCTTTGTTCTTCTTTATTTAGATGATCGGTACGTAATTTTTCCTTTATTGTTTGCAATTGAATTGTTTTTATTTCGTATTGACTCAATTTTTGATTTGTTAATTTTTCTTCAGTATGATATTGAATTGGTTCTAATTCTATTGGGTCACATGTAAATTTTACAGGATATTCATTAAAATTAGTAATTTCCACAAGTGTTTCGTAATTGTTTACAGCTATAATTGCATTTGGTAGTTCTACTCCTTTTAGTAATTCTTTATGTGGTAAAATAAATTCTCCATTATAGTTTTGTACAGGTATTTTTATAATTTGCCTAGTTCTAGGTGATAAATTTATCACTGGGTTCTTAGTATGGAATGGTATATTCGCATATGGTGTTTCTAAAATTTTATTCTTATAATTTAAATTTGATTGGGTATTTTCCAAGTAATCATTTCCTAATAATCCGTCGAATTTATCAGAAAAATCAATTATGCTAAAATTATACAAATTATAGGGATCGTTAAAAGTTTCTAGGCTTGGAATTTCTATTTTATAATCATTTTGAGTTGTTCCATGCATTGTTTTCACCAAGTATGGTTCGTAGTAAATGTAATCTCGGAAATATTTTTCGACTAATTTAGAAGAAATTGAGGAGGCTGATGCTCCACTATCGATTAAAAATTTCGCATTGTTTAATTCGGGTAAAATAATGTAAGGTAATCTATTAAAATTTTGTGTGTGTATTTCTATTGTTTCAAGTTGTCCTCCGGGGCTGTTACTGGAAAATTTTCGCTTTCGTCAATTTCATGTTCATTTTCGTCTTCTGGTATTTCAGTAATTTCTGGGCTTTCTTCATTTAATTCTGGATCAATACATTGATAATACATTCCTTGTTCTTCATCAAAGAATAAGTTTTCATTGTTAAACTCAAAATTATTAATATCTTGCCTTGGACGTTTTGGTGCTAATCTCATTTGACTCAAAGACGGGTCAATGTCCATAGGTTGGGGATAATTTTTGTTAATTGGTTTTTGAAATCTTTGCATTGAATATTGAGGTCTGGGAATATAAGTTGGATTTCTAACTGCTATTGGTCTGATAAAAGGTTTATTAGCTTGAGGTTGATTATAAAAATTTCTTGAAGAAGATTGAGTCGGATATCGATTATAATTTGGGGAATAATTGGGATTAAAATTTGTAGTTGTAGGTCTATTATGATATTGCATTGGTGTTGGTATAGTATTAGGGACAGGCAGATAAAGTGGTTTGTAAATTAATTTTTGATCCTTATGTTTGTTTTGATTAAAATTTTTTCCAGGTGGCATTGGTTTATACCTAGGTGAATTATTTGTATTAATCTGTGTGCTTTGCTTACACAGGTAAAGCCAGTTTTGTCTCTCTAACACTTGAGACATAGCAGTCTCTAAATTTGCTGGTGTTTTGTTATAAACAGATTCTCCATAGTCGGGATATTGCATTAAACATCTTAGGTATGTTTGTAAAGCTGTCTTTTTATACAAACTAGTTTTCATTATTCGTTCTGCTTGTTGGACCGTAAGTTTTACTTTGGTTAGAAGTAAATTTAGTGATTCCCTGATTCTATTGCCTAAAGAGTAGGGGTTTTCATTTAATTCGGGGGTTATTTGCATCAAATCAGTAAGGAGACAATCTTCAGACCTTTGGTCCGAATAATTAAGTTGCAAACATGCTTTGATGTCATGCCAAGTACACAATTCTCGTGAAGCGATCAAGTTTTGTGCTTCTCCAATAAATTTTCCTTTAATAATTTTTATTATAAACGGATTTATAGGGTCAAGTAAGTTTTCCGTATTAAAATATGTTACAATAAGATCTTCGCACGCTTCCACAAATAGCGGTAAAACTACGGGGTTTCCGTCGAAATTTGGTATGGCATTCACCTCTGTAGGTGTAATTGAAGCTCTCGTATAAGGCATAATTATAATTTGATCAGAAATATCTATGTTGCGAAACAGTTCAGCTAGTGAATCAATTTTGTTGGATCGATAATCTCAGATTACAAATTTAAATGTACTTACAGAATAATTAAAATACTCTTCATTTGATGTGTTGTTTTCTTCGGTACGCCACTGGTCACTTTCACTCGAGAAACGCTAACGAAGCTTTTTACGGCTATTATTAGACGCGACGTTGTTATCACTCGGTGGCGACGCACAATGATTCCGCTTGGTGTTCCAGGAAATTTGTTGATGGTCGAATAGATACAGATGTTCGCAAAAATTGGGTTGTTTGTTAGTTTGGTTTGGCGTTTTTGCCTTTGCTTGCCTGCTGTGGTTCGGTTGGTTCGGCGTTGCTTGCCTGCTGTGGTTTGGTGACGCTGGGAAATGTGATCCACGGGTCGGGGTTCTTTTTCGGCACTTAGGAAACAGATCCTTTCGTCCGGTCGGGGTTTTTTGGCACTTAGGAAACAGATCCTTTCGTCCGGGCTTGATGCGCTGGTAAATTTGATACGCGGGCACCTTGAACCAGATACGCACTCCGTGCACTCGGTACTCCGCTCGCTGTAGTCTTTCTTGGGTTCTTTTGTTCGTTTTGGCAGCAAAGATTTGAAAATCACCACAATTTTTGGGTTGTGTCTACCAAATCCTACCGACTGCGCCAGTTAAGGTCTTTGGGGCCGAAACTAAGTTTTTAAAACAGTTGTTGGTGTAGAAACGACTTTATTGGTTTGGTAGTTACAGGTGAAGGTTTATACGTAAATGGCTAACTCTACTTAGACGCTAAGGCTATTTATTAACTTTCTTATCTAAATGCCGCGCTTGCATATTCTTTGTTCTTCTATTACGCGTCTTCATATGTGGTGGCACATAACTTATATAATAAATAAAAAAATAAATAATGGGGGCTACATTGGTGACTACCTGAAGTTTTAGTATAGCAGGAAGTTTGCCTGTAGTTTTATTACTACTATCGGTTGCAAAAGTATTGAGCCCTGTGTTTGAAGGCTAGTAACTCTGAAACGTTTGAACAAAAAAAATGAAATAAAGTGCGTTACACTCCTGAGTCATTTCTACATAACAGGAGTGACTATCAAAATTTATTGCCGGTCGGTTTAGGCACGAGCGCGAGAGAAGTAAAAAAAGGTACCCGATTTTTGCGGTTTTAAGATAATTCTCGACTTCCCGATTTTTTTCTGCTAAACCACTTACCAAAAAAATTTAATTTTTTGTTCAGGTTACTGTTGGAATCTCTTCTATAGATTGGTGTTTTTATTTTCTTGATTTCTTATGTAATAAGAATTACAATAAGAATTATTGTGATACTCATCCATTGATGTATAATAACATAAAAGTTATTTGGGAATTTTAAATAGGGAAAATAATGTGATCGATCCGGTGCGCAGGATGGTTCCCCTCGGGGAAAGGGGATAAAGCGCGCGAAACGATGCGACGCTTCGCGCGACGATTTCATACGATCAACTCTCAGGACCGTATCCAATATTTTTGACATTCTCTCGTTCGGTTTTCGTTTTGAAAATAGCATAAGAGATTTTTTTTTTTTCTGGAATTGTATACATATTCTGTTTTGTGATTTATTATTTTTACAACATTGTTTCTGCCAAAAACCAGTGGTTGATGTTTCAATTGCGACAATTATTTGTCATAAACTTTGAACGAATTGTGAAGTTTCAGAAGAACCACCAACATTGGAACAATATTGCGGCAACTTGTTTATGGTTATCTGTACTGTTGTCGTTGTAGTCTAATAAGTCGTCATCATCATCATTTTCATGCAAGTTGATTATAATTGTTTCTACAATTGATCAATATCAATGTATTGGTTTTGATTTTCAAAACAAAAAATTGTGTTTCAAAATTGTGCCTGTGATACATACTGTAGTCGACCTCAAATCCCGAGCCGCTGACGACTGCGTTGAACGACGTGACGTACTTGCGCGCTGTACCAAAATTATAACGAATATTTATGTCGCTTTATAAAATTAATGAACATCTGAAATGTGTTTCTGTTTCAATAGTCTCATTAAACTAAATTTTGCGATTGTTTTCGTACCTGTCTCGTTATCGTGCTAATACTCGTTGCGGAGATATCCGCTTCCATGAAAATCTTGTTTATAGCCTTTATTGCAAAGAAAATTAGTAAAATACAAAAGCCAATCTGTAGAGAAGATCTTGATTATACTCTGTGTAAATTTGATTTTTTTTGGGCAAGCGCTTTAGCAGAAAAAAATTTGGAACGACGAGCGTTTATTAAAAAGTGCTAAAATCGGGTACATTTTTACACTTCTCTCGCGCTTCTGTCCAAACCTAGGGGCAGAAAACTTTGAAAGTCAATCATGTTATGTAGAAATGATTCGGGAGTATAACGCACTTTATTTATTTTTTTTTGTTCAGTCGTTGCAGAGTTACGAACCTCCAAACACAGGGCTCAATACTTTTGCAACCGACAGTAGTGCCTGAATTGTATTTAATATATTAAAAATTTATAAATAGAACGTCTACTAACACTGTTGACTGTGTATAAATTATACAATGTATGCTTATACAATATGTGCTTATTCTATTATAAGCTTCTGACGATTTTCTTTTATTTCCAGATCTGCGTGTTCTCACAATATAAAGATTTTACTGTTGGGTCGCGACCATCATCCCCATTGCCCGTATGAGAAGATATTATTAGTTTAAATAGTATTGGTGTTACAAAGTATTTCCTGTTATTTTATTCGTGCATGTAATCTAGACGTTTTAGCGTTAGCCTAGGATAAATATTTAGACTTGTGATAAGGTTGAAGTGTGCTGCTGCCTGTTGGCATTTATATTAATTTTGTTATTTATTCCATGTATGACAGATACATGCAAGGTACCGTAGCCGTTGCATCTCACCGAAACTGTTGTACTCCTATAAGTTATAATTATTATGGGATCGCAAAAATTGTATATTTGCTCCAAATTGTTTGTTTGGACTTTGAACTATCAAAGTGTAAATACATAAGCTGTTTTCATAAATCTGTGTTTTTTTAATACTAAAATTATAATCCTAAGGATTTGAACTTATTTTGAGTATACCGCTATCTATGAGTGATAGGTAATCAAATTATTATAATATTGATCCCAACTGTCACAAAATGATAGATTTGTGAAGTATCTTCTATTTTTTTTTATAGAAAATGAATTCTATTGTATAATTTGTAAACATTTTACACATTGTTATGTCCCATTGGTTAAAAACCAAACGGAGTGATAAAGTAGGTAAAACTATGACAGACCAGCATACTTAGTGCATATGTTACTGTAAAAGCCGGAAATACTGTCAAACCTAGGATTAACGCGTTAGTCCTAGTTTGACCAATTTGATTTGGTAAATGTACGAAAAATTCTATTATGCGTTTAATTTTGGCCTTTTACCAACGTTGGCCAAACCTAGGATTTACCTCATGGTATTGGTATAAGCTAGTTTCAATAATTCACCAAACCAAAAGTTACCGCAAATGTTTTATTAGCTCTGTTCGCGGAAATAGTTTTGTTATGAGTTTGTGTACTATAAGAGTAGGTAAATTACATTATCACTGTGAAGGGGGTATGAGTGGGTACCGCAAGAAAATATAAGTACTTTTATTTTATTAACTACCACACAACAAACGCACGTTAATTATTAATATAAAGATTGCGTAACATTAACCAAACATAACTCTTTTTTATTTGGCAGTCGATAATATTTTAAATATATAAGTATGTTTTAAGGAATTTCTTTGGCATGGCTCACACAACTGCAGATATAGCTCTATTGATTCAATAGATTTTTTTTTATTTACGGTTAGCTTCCTTAAAAGTTCTTGTTCTACATCTGTGGCCCGTAGCTAGATGTGTGTCATGTGGGGATATACTGATTTTTTTATTACAGTAATTTACAGCTTAAATTACCAAAGGCGATTTACCGTTAATATGTATTACCGTTGGTAATTTACTGCTATTTATAATAATAGAAAAAGCCAGAACAATAATTAACCATTAAACAATGTCCTTTATTTTTGTTTCTTTTTATTTATTTGTATTTTGTGTCTGGTTTGACAAACAACAATCATTTTGTATCCGGATATTATTTTAACACCGGGATATTTGTTTATTGTTTTTTTTTTTGTTATCAAAGCGTCTTCCACTCCTCAATTCACCTGTCAAATGATATTATTTGAGAAAGCATAGCTAATATTTTTATATTGAATGCGTAGGAGATGGAAAGGGGATTTGGCCATGGAGAACGATTCAGCGAAGCCAATAACACAAATTGTAAATCAGAACCCATTTACCGACAGTTGAATTTACGAGTTAAGGAGTTATTCATTGTTTGTAAAACCAAGCGATGTTGTTTTGAGAATCTGTAAAGAATTCAAGTATTTTATACTATAATTAAAGTGTTTGACTGTCCCCTTTTTAGTACTTATAGTACTTTTAGGTAGTATCTACAAAATACGTGGTTAATTACGTGGTAAATTAAAATTTGAAATTAAAAATTTTACGTTCTCCGGAGATATACTGAAAAATATAATTACCTACCGAAATTTAGCATCCTTGGTTTACTGCACCTATTGTCTTTAAAAAATCTTCATAGCTCACAAAATAACGTTCGTTTTCACATTCTGGTAAAAGCGGTGCGATAAGTTTTCCTCACCACCAATACTCAAAACATCAAATCGAGAGACTCCTCTAATGTACAGATTTTTTGCACTTAGGGCTGATATATTTACATACCTATCAGATCTGTCAGATTTTTTTGCGCTATTTTAGCTTGTTAAATGAGAAGATGTACAGGCGGTGACACTGTGAACACAAGGAGCACGATACGCGACCCATCCACCGCCTCCGACATATCTTCTCATTTAACAGGCTGAAATGACGCAACAAATTTGACAGATCTGTCACATACTCACATAACGATTGATGACTTTGCAGGTAGGTGAAAATACCAGCCCTTAGAATCTTGAATCAGCTGTTGATAGCGTTTCCAAAGTCCCATTTACTCCTGGGCTACAGTGGCAACATGTAGCGTGCGACATGTTATTTTTTTTACACGAACCAGTAAATACTAGGTTTCACCATTATGTATTGGTCAATTCTAGGATTAACCGCTGGCTTGGTAAAAGCCCGAAAATATATTGATAAATACCATTTCTCGGACATTTACCAATTCATATATTGGTCAAACCTAGGATTAACGCGTTAATCCTAGGTTTGACCTATTTCCGGCTTTTACAGTAACACATACAAGAAAGAGCATTAGGTAGCTTTAAATTTTAATTTACTGTAGTTGTGCATTTCAGTCATATATTATTTATTTATGTATTTGACCCCTCAAACAAAGAAATATAATATTTTTTAACATATAACACGGCAATTAGGTATGTAGTGACTACCACATTTCACTGCGCTAACATCTTAGCAAAATAATGCGGGGGGGGGGCTACAAAGGTCAAATTATATTTTGTTTAGGGCATAGTCCAGGCATAGTCTTGTAGAATGCAGGCAGGCAGGAGTGATTCTAAATAAAAAAATCTGATGTGGACAGGCACATGACTTTATCATACTATATATAAAATTAATAGTTTAGCTGCATGAGATTCTATTTGATCGAGATCGGCTATGTCTGCATTAAAATAAAACTAGTAGAACTAGACAGATATCTCGATTAAAGCTGCGTTCGGATATTGTACTCCGTTGACACCGGGTACACCGTCCAAATCGTGGTATTATTATTAGAGGTATGCTCATACTCATTTGGAGTGGGGATGAGAATCTGCGAAAATCTTCGTTACGTTAATATCCGCTGGGCGGCGCTGCATGGTTGACGAATAATAACGTAAACATAACTAGTACCAATCCATTTCTTGTTTATTTATGCTTATTTCTACGTACATAATGCAAATGCTTGAAAGTTTTCTTTTTATACAAGTACATTTGTCTGTTATATTTTATAAATTGTTAGTGGCATAACCCCTAATAACGTAAACATAACTAGTACCAAACCAATTTTTGTTTATTTATGCTTATTTCTGCACACATAATGCAAATGCTTGAAAGTTTTCTTTTTATACAAGTACATTTGTCTGTTATATTCTATAAATTGTTAGTGGCATAACCCCTAAGTTTGACATATGCAATGTTGGTTGTCTATATATCACCTGCGCAGTAGCGGTCGTAAATTCGTCCAAAGATTGATCATACCTTTAATCTTAATACCACGGTCCAAATGACACCTACGTGTTATTGGGTGTAAAAAGTGTAACGGTGTTCAATATCCGAACGCAGCCTATATTGACAGTAGTATTTTCAAAACATTAGCGTTTGACACTAGCTACTGTCATTAGAATCAAAAAATCTGACATATCCTGGCTACTAGTTTTAAAGCAGTACGACCGATCTCGATAAAATAGAATTTGCTCATGCAGCTAAACTACAAATTCTACCAAAAAATGTCATATACATAAATTATAGAAAATTTTCTCTCCTTTAATTTATTATTTAACTATTTTGACGACATTACACAAATAGCGGCTCATTTGCAAAATCTTCGAAATATGCTATGAGTAAACCACCAGTTCCTTTGGACGCTTTTCAACAGAAAGCTTTTCAGCTCTAAGTTTGGTTATGAAACTTCTATATATGAAGTTTCGTCCCGACACCTTTAGTAGTTTCTCCGGAATCGTCGCCACAAAAGCGGGTACACACACACACACACACACATACACACACACATACACACACACACACACACACACACACACACAGACATTTTTTGTACCGTGGTCAAAAATGTTCTGGGGACTCAAAAAGACATATTTCCGCTAAAATCTCAAAAATTTTTTTTGGCATGATTACAATACTTTACATACTGCGTATGATAAAGTAAAAAGGATTTGTTATCTCAAGCTGCACTTTTTAATAATGTTATGATCCAGAAACAGAAATACGTATTGTTTATAATTTAAAAAAAATGTTTTGGGGTTGTTATGGAGTGTCAAATTTTCTGATATCTAAACTCAAAACTTTTTTTATTATTTTTATTAAATTAATAATTTTGATATAATATTTATATCTTTTAATACATTTAATGCATTTTTCTTCAACTTCTTCTTCAACTTAATGAGAAACCCCTAAGAAAAGAAAAATTAAATTAAAATAAAAGAAAATTAAAATTACAAAAAATTCAACAATTATTTTTGGACGAAAAAATAAAATTTGTCTAAATAAATAAGTGAAAAAAAACCGTATTGATTCTTCAAAGATTGTCAGCCACTTTTTATGGACTTCTATTCTACAAAGATTAAATGCAACAAACCAATATCAGCAAAATACTGTACATGTTTAAAAATATTAATTGTTTTTAATTATCCATACGATTACTGAATCGTCCCATTCCCCTTACTCTCCATTAAAGGTACATTAAATAAAATACTTGAAAAACTTATGACCGTTAACAAAGTTAGTCACTAAATGAAAAAGTGGAAAAACTGTATTGATCTTCGAAAAGATTTTTAGTCGACACCTTTTGGAATCCAATTCTGCAAAGATTAAATGCAACAAACCAAAATCAGCTAAATAAAAATGCTTATCTGCAAAACGATGTACATTTTTACAAATATTAATTGTTATTAATTAACCATACGATTACTAAAGCGTCCCTTTGTTTTTGCCCTTGTATTCGTAACAAATCACGAGTTATTCGCAAAAAATCTATTTATTTGATACTGTTTGAATTGACAATGTCGACAGTAAAGCAGTAAAGTATGTGTGAAAATCGTACGTTTGCCACATTTTCCAAAATCCAATACTGTTTCATTTCAAATATACCTGCGAACCGCACAAAAAACAGGCCGGCCGACCGGCCTGCGTGTGTTTACGCGATAGATTTTACATCTGCGTATGTTTTTCCTACTCAGTGGTAGGTAACTATTGCAATTCCTGTACGTTGGTTGTCATAAGCGTTGGTGTTCGCGTGTTTAAATAATTGTGACGTGAAACGGTTCAAACTTTTCGGGTTATATAGACATTGTGGCCGACTGTTTATTGTTAACAAGCTAAGTCATGGTATTCTTGCCGTTTGCCTGTCAAAATATTGCATTTGCAATCCAACAAGAATCGGTTACGTTGGTGATGGTGCTGTCCTTACGGTATAAAAAGGATAGTCGACTTTTTCAGCATGGATGTGCGGTAAATATCCATCTCAAGCTAGGTTACGAAGGGATGATCAAGTATTATCCGTCATGCTGTCGTTAGGGGTCAGAACAGGGATAATTGTCATCTAATATGGTTATCGAAGAACCGCCGATTACCCCGCGATTCCTCAAAGTGAATATATTCTTATTTAACAATACTGCCAATAATACGTTTTGACACCCTGATCTGCGAAACTGCTGGAAGAAGCAGAAGACTTTCATAGGACTGCTGGTTGAATGTTAAGGTAGGTAATTCATTATTTTATATGTGTATGTCGGTTTCGATATCTAGTTGAGTCCATTTGCAGTGAAATTCTTACTAATCTTATGTAGGTAAAGCATACAATTTTCATATTTGCCATTAATATAACTAAATCTACCATGCAAATGATGAGTATTTGATTAGAAATTGATTGAAAATTAAAAATAAACGTTTTATTTTTAATGAAATTATTTCAAAATTTTTTTCCCGACGAAAAATGTGTAAATTAAACATTCTACGTGGGCCCCCCAAATTCAAATTGCGGAGGGCTCTTGAAAGATATATCGCGGCGGTGACTTGAAGGAATTATTTCTGCCATTTGTGCTGGAAGTGTTCTGATTAGTTGTAATGATAGTGGTAGCAGACACCATTATAGTATTTCTGATACAAAATTGCTAGTAACTCATGATTATGTACAAACAAACTATCACGTTCGATAAGAAATATGTACTATAATTTTTTCTGCTACCACTAACATTACCACCAATCCAGACGCACTTTAGATGGACCTACTGTATTTATTAAGTATTTTCAATTTGGACATAAATTGCGAATATGTTTTAAATACATTTTTTTTAAGATGTCCGTCGTACCTACACACGCGTGTGATACGTAATTTGATTTTTAATATATATTTTAATTGTCATACTTTTGCGCTATGAATAAGGTTTGAAGAATAAACCGAAACGTCAGCAAAAAAGTAAAGTTGTTTTATTGAGGCAGCTCCCTATAGCCATTGAAACACTCGAAATTCACTGCTTGGAGCAATGGAGGAAGGAAATAAGTTTTAAATACATTTGGTCTACGTATCGTAATTTGTTGTCGGTAAGTTTAACGAAAATATTTTTTTTTGTGAATTTGGACATGCTGCTTTTGAATATAGACAAAACAAATGTTGGTGTTGGTAATAAATAAACCAAACCAACTTTCTTAAAATAATACATTTTATTTATTAACTAATGTTTATCTAACAAAAAACAAAATAAAAACAGAAAACAAATATTTTGACTCCAGTTTATAATAACATTTTTAATAAGTGTACTCATGAACAAACAATTCCGTGCACCTACTAGGTAATTAATATTTTGATATATGAGGCGTTTAGTATCAAAACCAGCTCAATCCTTTTTTATAAATTTGACAGGAGAGAGAAAAAGCGTTTCATGCTCTGCTCATTTAATTTTTCCAAAATATTTTTTTTCGTTTGCACAACGTATGGTTTGTGATTCAAAATATTCGTTCAGTTTTAAGTTAGCAGTTCTGTATAATTTCTTATAATTAAAAATTGTTTGGATTAAGCTGGTTTTGAAAAAATCCCAGGGAAAATCTCTAAAAAAATCATTAGTCCACTACTGGGAGGTATTAACACACTTCTTTAAATTATAATTATAAACATTTTTTTTATTATAAACATATTTATGATATAATTATAAATATATTTATGATATAACTATAAATATAATTATAATTATTATTGTCATTAGATCAAAACAATTTCATGGGTGTTTACGTTGGCAACACACTCGCCTTCTTCGAAGACATTGTCTTGTTGAATGTAGGTCCTCGCTATGTATAATATTTGAGGAATTCGATGGCCATCCACTGATCCCCAAAATGTTTGGTGAGCAAATTGTTCACATTATTTATCTTTGCTTGAGCATCAGGAATGCCAGTAGCCACAGAGGAAGGTTCCTCTGTGGAATTTTTGAATTGTTTTCTGTTTCTTTGACATGCTCTTGAAAGTGCCAAGGTCCGAATTATAACAAAAAATTGAGCTGGTTTTGATACTAAACGCCTCATATAACTGTCAGAACTTTTGAATTACTTCACCGATTTTTGTGATTTGTTCGGCACATTGTATAATAGAACATAATGAGAATTGTGGAATCCTAGTAGGAAAAATTATGAAAAAAAGACATTTAGGTATTATACGGGGAGAACCAAAATGGTGTTTTGTTGCGTAAGTTTGAGACATCCTAACCGGTATATAAGGACCTTATTATGAGTCTCTAGTATTCTTTTACAAGAAGTCATCTATTCTCATTATTTTATTGTTGATTCATCCCAATACCTAAATTTTTGTAGAAGAAACACAGTTGCAAGTCAACCTTTAAAGTAAACCCAGTGGCGTAGCTAGAGGGGAGCGTTTTGGGGTGACACCCGAACGTAAAAAACCGCAAACCATTACAATGTTTTTCAACTACAAATACTTAACTTAGGCTTGAAGCCATTTAACCCAGTTATCCATAGTAGAAGATTTAATTTATCAATTGTGATATTTATAAATGCTTGTAAGTTATGAAATATATAATTGCTGCAGATTAAAATGATTACAAGTGGCAGTTATACTACACTACAGTTTTGCGAATTTTTATATGCGTCAGTACTGATGTGTATACATATGGTTATGATTTAATGTATTTTTTTTTACCACAATGCCATTTTTTTTTTGATGTATAGATCATTCAATTAATTTATGTGGCTAACACTCATTTGCACAAAATGTATCTTGTGTAACATTTTTCGGAAATATAGAGACAATATTTACATTTTTTTCTGCTTCTACTACCCGCTGGGAAGTGTTTCTTAAACACAGCAAAGCATCTGTTTAAAAAGACTCTCAACAACGCGTTGGAATGCTCATTATGCTGTAGTAAAAGTATTGGCTGAAAATTTTGATGGGATTGTGGCTGCAATTGAAAAATTGTGTGATCAACAAGAAAATTTAGGCACCTGAGGTGCTGTACTGCACAGAACCTTATACCCGGCCGTGTGTGATTTCACATTTTTATCCTATCTTTTCTTTTGGAATGATGTACTAAGAGAAATAAATTATGCTCAGATTGCATTGCAAAGTAAAGGTTTGATGTTGATCTATATATTAAAGAAAAACGGAGTCATATTGTAGAAGAGGCAATAGATTCCAATAGAAAGATAAATTCATCGTAAAAAACGAATATCCGGTGAGTTAGCCACCGATGCAGGACTTACACTGAGAGCTGAACTTGAAAAGAATATGTTGGAATGTCTTGACCGATTCAGTATTGAACTCCGAACTAGATCGAAGTCAATTCAAGATGTAGCTTCATTGTTCGAGGTTATGCAGCCGAACACTTTGCTTTTGGCAAACTCTGAAGAGTTGAAATTAGCTGTATCCAAATTCACTGGTTTTTATGATGAGGTATCAGAAACAGAACTCCTCTTAGTGATACCAAGGTTTAGAAGACATTTAAAAGCGGCCAATGTTGCAGTTTCTAATTGGGCGTCTCTAGACTTTTTGAAATTCATCGTGGAATGGGCTTTTACAGAATCGGTTCCGAATCTAATGATCGCACTAACGTCATTTATGATAATTTGCGTATCAGTTGTTTCGTGTGAAAGGTTAGGTTTTCTATGCTATACCAGAAAATAGATGAAACTGTGGTTTGCCCTGAAGTCCAAATATTATACCACATCCTCCAGGGTCGAATTTAAATCTTTCATGCGTTCATGGTGTTCAACAATTCTGTTTGTTCGTTAGTATAAAGAACAAGTAAAGTAGAAGACTTGTTTCCGTATTTCTTAGGTGCTTTTTGTTTCTTGCCTTTCATGGTGAAGTGTGTATGTAATAATAATAATAATAATAATAATAAATCACTTTATTGCCCATATAAAAAAAATAATCATTGTATTGTATAGTCAAAGTAAAAATTGAAATGGCAAAGGCGAAGTTCAGTTTGCTCTGCACAGCGGAGCAACTGCTCTACTTAACCTTGATGGATGAACAATGAAACAATAACAAAATAAAAGAATAACAAACAAAATAAATCGTAGAATAGTAAACGCAATCAACATCAAATTAAATTATTTATTATTATTAAATTACGCAACAAATGTTGGTTGGCGAATATATCCACTGATTTTCATTCATGTTTGCCATTTGAAACAAATAAACTGTTCAAAATACATCCTGAATGATACGCTGGTGTGAATTTTGCCACTGGTACTGTACGTTACCATCAAATGATTAAGATTTGTTTACAATTTTATATAAATATCCAGTAATATCCATTAAAATGTTTAGTGCTAATACACTAGTAATTAATTATTTACCGAACATAATAGAAAAACAAGAGGATGACGTTAAATTATTTAGTTGAAACGGCGTTAATAATAGGATCCACTGGAAAACATTTTGTTTTAATGCCTACCTATATCCGGTGTTCCGGTGAGTGGATATGAATAGCTAGGTACACACACAACGTAAAATCAATATAAATTTCCACGGACCGAAATCAATGCACAGTGTCACATAATAAATTATTTTGTCAATTTAAATTCCGAACACGAATTAGCACTTAAAAAGTTTACAGGCGTAACGTTGTGCTTTTGTTAACAATTAAACCGAACCGGCAATAGATGGCGGCACGGTGCTTGATGTAGAAAGCTCTACTGCTAACGGACTTGAACAGCTGCACGGCCCGCTTTTGAACAATACGCGGACAATAATGCGATTTGGATCGAGTTAAAATGGCGCATTTTTAAAAAGGAGGCTTTTAATTGAAAATTGAAACGGATTATCGGTGGAAATAAACTGGGCCGAAATCCGCGCGCGCGGTCCATTTCCAAATTGTATTTTATTGATGCCGCTTCACGAATAAATACATATCAGTTTGGTGCTATGTTATTATGTGTAACTGACCATAATTCTACGGTGTGGCCGATTTAAACCAAGCTGCGGACTATATGGGCCGATTTAAAACTACTGCGTAACAATATTGGCCAATTATATCATATCCATCATCAAAATATTGTAACATATGTCTACATAAGGTTTTGAAAACCAGAGTGGCCTTTTAGTCTTGTCAAATTAGACTTTGCCTTCGAAAAAAACAGGAACAATCTGGATTCCCTGTGTAGCTTTATTTGGACATCCGAAACAATCTATCAAATGTCCCGATATCACTGCAAATATTTCTATAGGAGTGAAATGGGAAAATATAAAAATTAATCTCTTCCGCAAGATTTCGAATTTCCTCAACTTACTGTTTTTTCTGTTTTACCGTTTACTTTAAGTTAGTTTGTCAGCTATTGTGCAAAAGCGGTTAGCTATACGGAAAGTTGGAAACATTTTATAAATTAAATATTAGCAATAATTTTTTTGATATTTTTATTGTGAAACTGATAGTTTATCTATTATTTCCAAACACTGCATTTCACACCCTTTCATTTTATATATTAAATAAAACGTCTAAATAAAGCTACACAGAAACGTACAGCTTTTTAATAATTATAATCTTTTCTATATGAATTTTTAAACGCTATAACCTTCACGATTTAAACCAGTTATTTTATTTTTGGAGATAGTCATTGATAGTGAAGCCGCTTTAAATTCAGGCCAATATGTTTGAAAAATATTGGCAAATTTTACCTACAATTCTTAGAAGTTTCCCAGATAATCAATCACAAAAGAACACAAGTTCCCCCGTCTACCACATGTTTGTTTTTGCAGCGGTTGTATTGTTTAAATCGTACCAATTCACCTAAAATCGTCTATTTTAAAATAGCGTACCTAAACCACCAATAATGATAAATTAAAATCCAGTGGAATATCGGTGAAAATATTTATTTAATAGCTATCTTGCGAGATATCATCGCAAGATAGCTATTAAATAAATATTTTCACCGAGATTCCACTGGATTTTAATTTATTTATATACCACCCGGTGAACATGGAGTTATACCTAGCTAACACCAATAATGATACAATTTTTTTAAAGAGAAGTCATTTTTGGCCCTAATTTCACCAGACTATATCCACAAACTGAGGAATTTTTAATTCAATTAATCTTATTTTTGAAACTTGCACTGGTAATTATAAAATTTGTTAATAAAGTTTTCTCACCTGATATTTTAAGTAATCTTTATTATTTTAGCAAAAACGGAATACTAACATTCCTATAGATTTGTTTACATCAACATTGTTTTTGAGAAGCATGTTCCATTTTATTTGAAGTGAATAAAAATCAGTACAAAGTAACTGTGTTAAGTAAATTATAAAACAGCGACGAACCTTAAATGTCTCTGAGTTCATCTAATGAATAATGATACATCTGTCAAACGGATAAAAATATTATTATTGGTTTATGCAAACCCTTTTGATTTAACATAGGTCTATTAGACTTGCTTCCCTTTGTTGGCGTCAGAGACGTACTATAGGGACATTCTAAATAATTTACCAAGGAGCCAGCAGTTTATCTCCATTGCCAGTTGTGGAATAGCTCTCATGATTGCAGTGCTTCTGCAATTTCAACTGCAATTTGTATTGAACGTATGCGCATTAGCAAGGGGTTTGCTATGGATTTAGTAGTAAGACTAGGAGAATGTGCAGGCCTAATAGGCCTGCTGGTCGACCTAGGTAGATCGCCGAAGCGTTAATGCTCGTACGTTCGAAGCGGTTACGGGCGCGCCATCTATTGCTTCGTAGCGTAACCTCAATAGCGACATGATGTGTCGCCGTCTGGTGACCGCGTCGCGAAGCGCGCGGCCGTTGCCTAGCAACCGCGATCGATTGGCATGACGACACGCTGGCGAGGACAGTCCCAAACGATACTCCATAAATTTAGCCTAATCGAGTTAAAAAATAACGAGAACTGGCCGGAAATTGGACGAAATCGAAAGCCTAAGCGCTGTACAATCCAATTTTAGGCGGAAAATCGGCGCCTGCGGCGCCGATTTTCGCTTCTCCGAGGAGCAGACCCTTCCCCCGATTCGCCGATTTTCGTAAACTTCTTGCGCGGACTGTGTTAGACTTTTAGTATATAGTAGGGACTAGGAGAATGTGCAGGCCTAATAGGCCTGCTGGTTGACCTAGGTAGATCGCCGAAGCGTTAAGAGGGAAACAAAAAGCCCGGATGCTGCTACACACGCGACGTGATTATCTCGTACGTTCGAAGCGGTTACGGGGCGCCATCTATTGCTTCGTAGCGTAATACCAACAGCGACATGATGATGTGCCGCCGTCTGGTGACCGCGTCGCGAAGCGCGCGGCCGTTGCCTAGCAACCACGATCGGTTGCCATGGCGACGCGCTGACCTGTACACTCCTAAAGCATAATCCATAAATTTACCCGAATCGAGGTAAAAAATAACGAAAACTGGGCCGAAAATGGACGAAATCGAAGGCCTAAGCGCTGTAGAATCAAATTTTAGGCCGAAAATCGGCGCCTGCGGTGCCGATTTTCGCTTCTCCGAGGAGCAGACCCTTCCCCCGTTGCGCCGATTTTCGTAAACTTCTTGCGCGGACTGTGTTAGACTTTTAGTATATAGTAGGGATAGGGATAGGGATTGTGAGTTTTGACAGTTCAGTGTTTGTGTTGTTTATTATTGAGTTCTCTGAACTCAATAATATACCCGCAAATTTACCCGAATATGTGTCAATTACCTATTCAAAATGTATATGATCAGATACGGTATTTCCAACAGGTTTCTTATGAATGTTAGATTCTAGGGAAGAACGCGGAATCAACATTTTTTTGCTATAAGTTTTCTATATAAAATCTGACCTACCGTTATAAAAAAGTATTTGTAAGTAATTGATGCTAATATGTATCTAATATGTATATACAGTGTGTCTCACGGGACGTTGGATTGTATGGGTACTTTTGTTATTCTTAAAGATAGAAAGTCGGTTAAATGGGCAAAGTAGTGCATATTTATGTGCTCTTTCATAATCCGTTCAGAAAACAGTTGAATTTCAAATGGTTTCCAAACTATTTAAAAAAAAACCCAAACATGTATTTTTTTAGTTATGGTCATAACTTCTTTATTTGTGATCCTATCAAAAAAGCGTGTTGACATTATAAAGGGAATTTTTTGTCTACAACTTGATTATGTCAGTTGAAAATTCTTTTCGCCAATAAATTCGTCAGAAACAAACGAAACTTTTGATTTTATTATGGACGCCATATTGGTTTTATACATGTTTGGATTCAGAATTTTTTTCGGAGTAATTTGGTATGCCACATGCCATATGTAGAACACAATAAGCCGAAAAAATTGAAGTTTTTTTTTAATATCTGAAAATCGCATGAAAAGCACATTTGAGTGATGCAGTATTTATGTGCCCATAGTCAAGTTACAGTACAATTTTGGAATGTATTTATTTGTGCTAACTACACAACATAAAATGTAACAACATTTTAACAAACTAAATAATGTTTTCAAAAATCTCGCCATTTTCGTGGAGGCATTTTTCACATCATTCCGTAATACGGTGACCTTATCGAGGGTTTTTCTGTCAATCGAATTGAAAGCGTCGAGGACCATAACATTTTAATTTTATAAAATTCTAGGTTTTCACCAATTTTGTTCAACAGATGGGTACAGATAGGTAGATATCACATTGTTTCTCAAAATGTCTTCCATGGCACCATGCGATTTTCAGCAATTCTCGAAGTGTACAATGTTCAGTCAATTCTTTTATCTTATTGTATTAAAAACATGGCATGCGGCATACCAAATCACTCAGAACGAAATGATGAATCCAAACATGTATAAAACCAATATGGCGCCCATAAGAAAAATAAAAGTTTCGTTTGTTTCCGTGAATTCATTAACGAAAAAAATTATAAACTGAGATAATCAAATTGTAGACAAAAAAGTGCCTTTATAATGATAAAACGCTGTTTTGATTGAATCACACATAAAGAAGTTATGACCATAATTAAAAAATGACTTTTTTTGGTTTTTTCAAAATAGCTTTGGAGCCGTTTGGAATGCAACTGTTTTCTGAACCGATTATGAAAGAGCACATAAATTTGCACTACTTTGTCCATTTAACCAACTTTCTATCTCTAATAATAACAAAAGTACCCATATAATCGAACGTCCCGTGAGACATACTGTATAATAGAAAACTGCTAATATCCCATAACACACTGTAGAGTCAGATACGGCAATTTACCATTAGAGGGCAGTACTGTTGTCAAAACTCCACCGACAAGACTGCAGAAAAGGGAAAATTTTAATAATATAACGAACTCTGACTTTCTTGCTAAATGTATTTACATTATCGATTGCAGTTATTATTATTATTCCATTCTAGTTCATGATGTGTGTTGTTAACTAATTTGTTGCCATATCAGGTTCTTCCCATCCGGGTACATTCGTCATATTTCATACTTTCTTAGCAACATTTACAGTTGATTTCTATTCTTACTGTAGCAGATTTACTGATTTTCCGTACGGTCGTACTCGTAACTTTATCTGGTGCGAATATTGTCTTAATGAAAATTCATGTTTTATCTTGTCTGTGAAGGGTTATATCGTGCAGAGAAAACGACTTGGAAATCCTGAATAACTTTGAACGTAAAATACCGTGATGATATTAACAGAAATAGTGGCACTAACCACCTCAATCTTAAAACTACATTTACAGCTCTGATAGTGTGCAACAACTTTAGATTAGTCCTTACAATCGGCATTTTCAGAACGTACTTAAAACCTTAAACATTGTGTTATCGTGTTTATACTGTTAGTAATAGTAAAGTTTTGATGTTTGACGTTTAATGAAAACATTGTTAAACAAACGTAACAAGTAAGTCAATTGGGTTATTAGTTTGAGATAAATAAGACGAAACCCTTTTTGAATGAACGGAGAGAAATTCAAAATCTATCAGTCCTATATTTCCGATTACATAATCGATCATTTCTTCCAACAATTGAAAGGCAACGAATGAATGAGACGGAATTATCGAGAAAAGCTGACAAATAGAAACCTAAATAGAAAAAGCTTAGTTTTAATACTATAGTAACCAACAATTGATAGGTGACCATATTAATTAAATAATATAAGTTACTCAACATCTGAAGGAGAGGATGAGGACACCATTTTTTATATCCTTCACTTTTAGACATTATCAACAGAAAGTTTCAAATAGCAAACATACAGGAATGTGTGTTATTCTAGGGTAAAAACGACATATTTCAAAGAAGAAAAAGATTGATCATATGCTCAAATAGGAACCACCCTATCAGTCGTTAGCATCACCATACTCATGACTCATCCCCTTTCATTAATATTACCCCAGAAATAACCAAATCACGTCAATTTTAATTTTATGTATAGTGTCCTTCTCCATTTGATTGACTCCACCAGAAGCCTTTAAATCCAATTAACAGACAAATTTACACAATATCCAGTATCCTCATATTAGTAACTAGCCTACTGGTCATTCATTCTCCATGCTCTCCTGAGTCCTGGCATCCCTTCGATCCCGCGAAGAAGATGAAACAATATCCATGCAAATTTCAATTAGCAAAAGATCCCGTTGTGCATTGGAGTGTCCTTAATTATGACAATATTGCGGAATACGAATTGGCTAATCCAATCAACGGACCGGCCGTCCTAACGACCTAAATTGAATGTATCACCGGTGGTAGGTTACCGTTTTTCTACCGTCGCGGCCGCCAGATGAGGAAACAGAGCAATATTCAAGGTAATCTGTGGCCATAGAAGCAAGATATGTTATACAGATGCAAATGTAGATTTACCTGGTTGAAATACGGATGGATGAGGATAATGGAGGATGATGGCCACAAAGAAGATGATGTACACAGAATATATGTACGTTGATATGATAAGATGTAGGCACCAACTTAAGTGATGACTTATATGAAAAAGCTTTCTTCCAGTTTGACTACAAAGAGAAAAGCTACGTTTTCATTACATTTGTTACCTTTTTTTTGCATTAATTGAGCATATTTTAAGGTCTTAACTGCAAAGTATTACATTTGTCTCGGCCATCCTTGTTACAAACTGGGATATTTGACTGGAACTTGATTTGGTTGTTATTATGGAGGGATTATTTTATGGTAAAAAATTTTATCAATTATCAATTGAAAACTTACGAAATACAAAAGAAAATTTTTGAAGTTTTGTAGTTAAACATAGAGTGTGTCCTCCTAACTATACGTTGACCTAAGTTGACCTAACTATACGTATAGTAGACCTAATTTTAATTTTTCCAGAAAAAATTATTCTTTATAAAGGGCTTGGCTGCTACTATGCTGCTCGGAAAAGTCAACAGACAAAGTCAGAATTTTGAATCAACTTAGAGGGTGATTGAACATCAAGAAATTCTTAAATTTGGTCAAGTAACCTATCATCTTCCACATAAAAAAAGTCTAGAGAATTTTCAACTAGCATGTATACTAAACAATATTTTGACCAGGGTTATGCCGTTTCTACAACATCTAAAATTCTTTATTGAAAATGACCTTTTCTCGAGAAATGAAAATTTTGGTCGGTTATAGGCAGTGATGTTTTAAAGAGTATACTGCCGGAAATCCATTATGTGCCCGGTATTTCTTATTGGAGGGGGATGGAGTTAAGTAGTAACAGGAAAGTGTCTGATTTTTTGTTATTAATTAATTATTAATCATCAGTGGCGTAGCTAGGCCTGAGTGGGCCCTGTATCAAAATTTTTTGGGGGCCCTTTATCGCAAAATAAACAAAAACACATAAACAACATATATTTGAAAATAACAAAAACAACAATACATATTAAAATACATCTAAAGAATATTCTACTTAGAGGTTAAATATGTACTTTTTTTGCCTTTTTCTGCAAATGTATTAATTAGCTAATCCATAGCTGAAGAACACTTTAGTTTTTCGAGTTCTTCTTTTTCTATGGACAGTAGTGATAAATTCGATAGCCGTTCTTGACCCATAGAAGTTGTGAGATAATTTTTAATAATTTCTAATTTAGAAAAGCTTCTTTCAGCTGTTGCTGTTGGAACCGGAAGGGTCAAAAATAATAAGGATACTGTTATAAGCACTGGAAAACTGGGGGCAAGGCTATTGAAATGTATTAATAATAACTCAAGTTCCTTAATGGTGTGAATTTCCAGAATTTCTCATTTCAAACAAGTTTTTAAAGCAATTAATTGGTCATAAAGATCAACTGTCAAGTCCTTACTGTATTTACTAGCCAGTTTTGCTGCTTCCTTTTTTATTACTTGGTCTGAAAAGGAAAGCAGTTTATCCGGTTGTAAAATTTCGAATATACTACTCAGATCACAAAAACTCTGCAATCTTCTTTTAGCTTGTGAAATCAATATATCTAGACAGCGATATTACACATTGACTCTGAAGTAAGATTTCGGATCAGAAATTCTCTCATCTTCTGATAACTCATCAAAAAAGCGCCTTGTTATCTATTGTCTCTTATTTTTGAAAATAGGTGTTATATCCCACTCTCTTGCTAGCTGTGTGGAATCACTAAGCAACTCGTTGAATGAATTTTGATTTCGTATTTCTACCAGCTTGTTCAGAAGATTATTTAACAAAATGCAAGCATTTTGTAAGTCATTATTTTGATGCTGTAGTGCTTTAGAAACAGGGTTGATGATTTCAAATAGCTGTGAAAAAAAAGTGACAAAAACTATAAAATCGTAACTCTCTGACATATTTATTATATTATTAATTGAAATTAAATTTAGTTGTATAAAGCTTTTGTTACTATTGGATAATTTTTTCTTATAGCTAATAAACCGTCATTTTTTGAGGACCATCTAGTAGGGCATCCTTTTTTAAGAGTAATATAACATTTTTCAAATGAATCGTTCGTCAACATTGCCCAGCGTTTTATGATATTGCCAAAAAAAGTATATATTATTTATAAATTGTCAAAAAATTGTGACACTTCGGAAAGATAGCTTCTAGAACGCAGCATCATTTAAAATTAAATTTAATGAGTGTGCTGCACAATGAACATAATCAGCATTTGGTGCAAGCTCTTTCATAAAGGTTTGTACCCCTCCATATACACCCGACATTATATTTGCACCATCGTAACCCTGTCCCCTACATTTGGACAAATCAATGCCATAGTTTTCGATTGTATTTAAAATTTCAGTTTCAAGTCCTACTGCAGTACAATCCGCTACAGATCTAAACCCCAAAAATGTCTCGCAAATTTTGATTTGTTTAGATACATGATTGTTTTCTATTATCGAGATATATCTGAAAACTACAGAAAGATTGTCAGTTTTTGACAGAGCCAAAATAATCGAAAAATGAGCTTTATTAATTTCCAAAACAATATTTTTTGTTCCAAGCAAATCAATAATTTCATTCTGGAATCGTGGGTAAATAATTTATGTGACCCTTTGGCTTTAAAAGAAGTTCTTTTACAACATGATCATAATCAGATAATAAGTGTAAAATTGACAAAAAAAATCCAGATTTAGCATCATGGCATCGTAAACATCCAACAAAAATGTAGTTTCACGTTAATGGGAACGGGAATACCCCGTCTCACATTTAACCATACTGGTACCTTCTCCGAGGTGGGATAATATAGAGCTATGGCGGCGTGTTTTAATATTCATTCATAAGGGCTGGGCTACGATTTTTTGTTTTACGTATGTTTAGGGCGTTGGGGGCCCCTCTAGCTCGGGGGCCCTGTATCATTGATACGCCCCTGTTAATCATAGCTACGCTCCTGTTAATCATAGAAAAGCCAAAGTTTTTGTAGGAAAAATTCAGATAACCATTTTCGTTTTAGTCCAGCTGCTGCGGCGCCATCTTCACTACTGTATGCATGTAGAGCCGGAAAATTGTTCTAAACATCTTTTACAGTTCGGAAACTGCTTGCAGACCAACGTACATTCAAGACACGACCTATTTTCTTCATGTCAATGCCTACCTCCGTGCTAGTTATTGTCAAACCCCTCGAATCTGTGGATTTTGATAATAGTAAGCGTAGAGGTCGATGAAACCTTAGAAACGGGATCCACCGGTATAATCTTTTAAGACATCGTTTACTGAAAATTCGACGGGATGACATAAATAATGCCAGAGAAAAAGGATCTCGCATAGATTTTAGTTTTCAATGAAGCCGTTGGTGTTGTCTATTACTTCCAGCAGCCACTATTTGAACATCCACCCACTTGTGGGATTTGAAGTTCAACATCGAAAATAGATTTTTCAAATTAGGTGATGTAGTTTTCCATCTTTGCAAGCCAACCACGAGTGTTTAGTCAGAAACCCGCGTACTCACTAGTCTAAGGCAGGGCGATCTTGGAAATTTGTGGTCGATCTTCGATTACAATTTGAGATCGATCTTTTCGATCGATCGATCAGATTGATCTGATCGGTGATGGACATAATTGTATTATTGCAAATTCATAATTGTTGATGTAAGTTGATGACGAATCGATTATTAAAAATAATAATCGAGTTATCTTGATTATTTCAAGAATCGATTATAATCGATTAGATAAGATAAGATATAAGATAAGATAGATAAGATATTTATTAAACCCATCCTTGGACAGTACATTCTAGTATTTGACATTACACATTCAAAAGACAAAAATAGTCAGAAACAATAGTCACGCTAATCACAGTAGAACTACCAAAATCGTTCGAACACAACAAATCACATGCATATACACATGAAGCACGGGCGTGCAGAATACATATATGAATAATTACATTTCACAACATTAAAATTAGTGCCAATCATATACAAGGAACTCGTCCAGTGAATAAAATGCCTCAGCCCGAAATACACTCTTTAGTTGACATCGAAATGTGCCTATTAACATTATATTGCGTATGCGCATGGGAAGCAGGTTGTAATAGAACTTGGCCATGTAGAACAATGAGTTCCTGCAGAGGGCCGATGTTGGCCTAGGCAAGTTAAGGTCTCCGCGCCGTCTGGTATTATGAGAATGGCAAGTGCCTCTCACATTCATGCCATGCCGACCTCTGTGGGTGTCTGTGAGAACCTCCAGCAAGAATAAGGAGTGCACCGTTAGTATTCCAGTGTCCCTGAAGAGCTCACGGCAATGGGATCTCTGAGGTCGTCTACATAACAAACGAAGAGCCCGCTTTTGAACCTTGAATAGGTCCCCGAACAAATTCAAACCGGCGAACCCCCAAACCCCAATGCAGTACCGCAGCCTAGCCTCAAACAGGGAATGGTACACCACCTTTGCCGCGTCAAACCCCACATCCCCCCTGACAACTCGCACCGCAAAGCACACGGAGGCCAGCTTCCTGGATAAAGCAGCTATGTGGTCACTCCATCCCAGTTCTGAATCCAAAACGACACCCAGAAACTTAGCCGTGTCAACTCCGTCGATACGATTGTCTCCAATCTGAACACTCAAATTCTGGGAATGATTTCTGAATAGCATATATTTAGTTTTTGCTAGATTTAGGGTAAGCTTGTTGGCGTCGAACCATGACTTTATTTCCTCCAGGTCATTTCCCACATGTTGTTCGAGGCTCTCTACTTCATCCTCACTCCACGTGAATGTGGTGTCGTCGGCAAATAATGTGACGGTGGTCCTCAAACTCATCTGCGCCAAGTCGTTTATATACAATAAGAAAAGCAGCGGGCCCATGATTGATCCCTGTGGCACACCACACTGAACTCGACCAATACTAGATCTCACAGCCACACCATGATCCCTCAAACTCACCAGCTGAGTACGCCCAGTCAGATAAGAACGCATCCATTTCTCAACCAAACCCCGAAACCCATACCTATTCAATTTATCTAGGAGTATATCGTGAGAGACGCAATCAAATGCCTTTGCTAAGTCGCAAAAAATGGTGACCACTAAACGACCCCTATTTATGTTGTCAAATATATTATGCATTGTTCTATTTATCGCGTCAGAAGTGCCCCTGCCCGACCTAAACCCAAACTGTGAATCAGACAACAACTGATGGGTCTCAAGGAAATCACACACCCTGCTGTGCACAATATGCTCTATAACCTTTGAGAGGGTTGGCAACAGAGAGATCGGCCGGTAATCGCCCAGAGTGAAAGATCGACCACCCTTATGAATTGGGATAACACACGCCGTCTTGAAGCAGTCCGGAAAAGTTCCCTCCAAAAAAGATAGATTAACTAGTTCGGTAAAGACTTCCAAAATGCTGTGTGGCAGGGCTCGTATGACTCTAAGCGGAACACCGTCAATTCCCGAGGAACTTTTATTTTTCATCTGCCCCAGAGTGGACACAACTTCATTCAAATCGGTGGGGGATATAAAGAATGATACGGGGTTGCGATAATCCATAAAATCAAGTGGTGAATGTCGAGAAACCACAGTCCCCGTCAAGCCCTCAGCCACTGTACAGAAGTGACTATTAAGCCTATCTGAAATCAACTCCGGGTCATCAATCGTATGATCATCCATAATTAGATGCACAACATTGTCCGAGTTTATTGAGGACCTCCCGGTTATACTATTGACTATGCTCCACAATTCCTTTGGTGAATTTTTTGAGTCCATGATTCGGCTGGATGTGGACCAACGCTTTGCCATTTTGATAGTTTGTTTTAGTACCCTTTTATATTGCTTACAATAGTTTTGGAACCAATCATCAGAAATAAACTTTTTCAAATAAAACAGGGAACGCTTATTTAGAATAGATGTCTTTAAGCCCTCAGTAAGCCATGTTTTCTTGTTCTTTTTTTTCATCTGTAACAGGGGAAATGACGCGTCAAACACGGAGGTCAATGTGTCGGAAAAGTGCTCAAACTTCGCATTGATGTCCAATGAGGCACAAACCCACTCAACACCATGGCAACTCTCAATAAAACGCGAGAAATTTCGACGACTATAAACCCTGCACGGTTTTAATAATGATGCTATGGGCTCTTTGTTGCACGTTATTGTTGACACAATTGCTTCATGGTCAGAGAAACCTGCATGCGTAGGTGTAGCTGAAATAAACCCAGATGCCAAATTTGAACATACATAGTCAATTATAGTTCTCGAAGATCTGCCAATTCTCGTAGGTTCATTAACATGCATTTGCAACCCATGGCAAAGCAACACTCTGTTTAATTCTCGCAACACACCAGACGAGTTCCCTGAGTAATCAACATTAAAATCTCCAATCAATATTATATTACTACCGGCGTCAAACTTCGATAAAAGTTCGTCAAGTTTAGTTAAAAATACATAGGGACAACCCCTCTGCGATCGGTACAAGCATAGAACATGATAATCAAAGTCATTAAAATATGCGCATGCTAGCTCAAAGTTGTATTCATCAATAAGATAATCGTATGAGTCAACGTTAGTACAATTCAAATGAGTTAGGGACAAAATAGCTGTTCCACCACGACGATTTACGGTCCGACCAAATTGGGAAACCAGCTTATAATTTTCCAACACACAGGGATCTGGACATTGCAACCAATGCTCTGTCAGGCAAACAAAAATTGGAAATCCCTGGTCCTCCAAAAATACATAAAGTTCGTCGGGTTTATATCCCTGTATATTGAGTAACATGAAAGACGCTAGTTTCCCCGAAAATCCACACCAGATTGAGCATTATCTCTCCCATCGCTAACCCGGCGAGTCTCACCAGCCGCACCGCTTACACCATCACACTCACGATCAAAAACAATTTGCGGCCGGCACTCGATCGCTGGAAGACTGTCGTTGCAATTCAGTGAGTCATCAGCTGGAGACCTGCGAAGGGCCTCTGAGAGAAAATTGGCAATACAGGATACCAGTTTACTCTTGCCCCTCCTCGTCATATGTAGTCCATGACGAGTAAACATTCTATGATCGATGACATCATTAATGGCGAAGATAGAAATTCTGTCTAGACCAGAAAATTTTCTGTAAAGGTTGTTGTTGAATTCATAGATAAGGTTATTCAACACATGACGACCACGCCAATAGGGAACAGTTGCAACCACCACATTTGTGTGGGTAGATATTTTTTGAAGCTCTAACATTGCAGAGTCGGAGGCTTTTCCGCCACGCAAGCAGTCATTGGCACCAGCACACACAATCAAGCAGTCGTCCACCGTCAAATCTGCGTAGCTTCTGCTATTCATTATTACATCGTCGAACGTCGCATTTGGCATACAGATTCCGGTGACTTTCCACTTTTCTGCCCGCCTGCATTCACTCAACATACCGGAGAGGCCGCGTACATGGCTGTCTCCCAGCAATAACACCTTTGACCATGACCTTTCATACACTTTGGAGCACTTAGGCTCAATATCTGGGTGCACTCGCCCCGGAAGATGCTCATGCCCACGACGCTCACTCATTCTGCCTGTATTGGTATTGGCCAGTCCGTCCACGCTCGCGCTAGCCGACTCCAGATCACAGGATTCCACCTGAGCACAAGCGTCGACCAGCCCGACGAAGTCAGTCTGGGCCGCACAGTCCTTGACAATTTTTACATCCCCAGCCGTGAGCCCAGCAATGATCTCACGCAAATCCTCAATTATGGCCTGTTTGCCCCCCAACAATATTCCAGTCTCTCTGAGTTTAGACTTTAGAGCTTCATTTTCCTCTGACAGCTCCATCACACGATATTCACTCGTCGCCAATTTATCCCGCGTTACCAATAAGGCATCCCGCTCGCAAGCATCGCCAGAACCGACATCATCACTAACTATTGTGATGTAGCTGTTGTTTAGCAGCTGCTCAGAGTTTACCACACACTCACCACGCAATCGCTGCGAACGGGTCACTCTACCAGGTGCCATTTTAAAAAGTCTAAATCCTATTTATATAATATATTACGCCAAACGACAGGTCAGAAATATAGAGTACGGATCTGTAGCGAGTGACCTCACGCACTTGAAAGAAGTTGTTAGTGCAAAAAAGCGACAATGTCTCACCCGGTCCTAGACAACTCGGCTCACCACACTAAAGAGGCAATTTACGTATTTATGTAATGTGAATGCGCAAATGCATCACTAGATCGATCAAATCGAAAAGACCGACCAAATCGAAAAGATCGATCAAATCGACAAGATCGATCAGTTCATTGGATCGATCGGATCGATCAAATCGACCTTTCGATCTTTCAAATAAGAAGATCGATTGATCTGATCGATCGATCGATTTGTTTGCCCAGCCTTAGTCCATAATGACGGCCAAACTTCTGATAAAAATGATAAAAATCGTGGTCGCTACGAGCATCATGAATGCGATCCCTCTGTGAGGATACGGATGGACCTGCAGTAACAGCATCGACATTACTAGCTCCACATTTACTTTTCTTAGCTGACTCGTTACACATATAGACATTTTTGTTTAACACAAATAAATATTTGTTTGACCAGCGGCAAAGATATATTTATTTGCTACAAAGAAGGTTTATTTGAGTCAAAACTTCTTTGAAAAAAATAAATATATTTTTGCCTCTCGTCAAACAAATATTTATTTGGGTTAAACAAAAACTTCTATCTGCGTAAGAAGAAACAGAGGAGTGTGCCCCATTTATTAAAAGTCAAACTCATTTTAGTAAACATAAAGCAACTAAAGTAACGTTGTAAACCGCATAATGTACTAGTTGATTCCAAACAACTGTCTGAACGTCGCGGCGACTTTGCGCGGATAAAAAGTTCAACTTTGCTTAGGCGTATCAGTCCACTCGCGGCCGGTGTACGTTTTAATTGAGAGTATACGCAGTATGTCTAAAAAATGCTTTGGAGTATACGGCGTATATGTAGTATACCCTATGGGAACACCACTGGTTATAGGTATAGTTAGGTCCATCTGGGGCCACATTGGCAATGATAAACAGTGACTAAAATATTTTTTTTCATTTATAATTTATTTTTAATTTGAAGATTTTTATCATAAATTAGTCGTGGGTACATTTTTGCATACAAATATCACAAGTTAATATTGTTGATAATAACAATAACTAACCTATTTGTCAGAATTGCGTTGTCGTTGTGGGTTTCCCAGATCATTAAGCACAAAGTGCACAAACTGTTTAGTTGCTGCAATTAAGATTTATTAATTTGTTTTTCACTGCTTATACCAAATATAATTTTGAAAAAACTATCAAATTGTTTCATTCATACGCGTTCAGGATCTATGAAGTCTGATAAATATATACAGCGGACAAGTTCAGAACTCTCAAATGACGGGAGATACAAGTCGGATATGTGTTATTTATGTGTTTAATTATAAGTATTTATGGGTTTCTTAATCAAATCAAAGTATTAAAGTATTTAAAATTTTTACATTGTGGCTAATCCACCTTATTACTAGATATATTTATTATTTCAAATTACAGTTGACTTTGTTTGCCCTTTTACAAGGTTACATTCAACTTATTTTCACATTTTTTTTGTGTGAAATAAGGATCGTAAGTATAAGTTATAATTATTATTACTTGTAAGCCACTTTCTGAAACGAATTGCATATGTTAAGATAACATATAAATGACGTATAATTTCTGACCTCGTACGTTTCAGGGCATGGTTAAAGGATTAGAGTGATTGTAGAAGGTTTATATGTCGGAGGAAAAGCTCATTATCATGCTATCTAGCAAGAAATTCGATCCTTTGTCAACAGGAGAATGGAAGCTTGTTAAGCTTACCTAACTACACAAAATACGGGCATTAATGTAACAATATTTGTTTACGCTACAGTGGGACTTGGTCGTTGTCGCCCCGAATTTGCAACCGTAAAACAACGACGACGCGGACCGCGTCGGAATAGGAGACCGGTTATGTGTAGATGTGTGGGTGTTATTTATGCAAGCAGCGAATTTCACATACAGAAAAGGCCACCACCATATTACAACCACATTGTGTTATGTATACTACACGTTAATGTGAGTTTGAAATGTTATGAGGACTAAATTTATATTTACGCAATGTAGTTAGCTTTTAATAGGGGTTTCTAGTGACAAATTTAAAGAAAGGAGTGCCTTGTTACGCGTTTTCATTTCTATGGGACACAACTAGAAAGGACTTAAAAAAATGGAATTTACCTACATAAAAAACTATCTATGCGCATTCGCCATTTGGAAATAATTTGGAAATACCTCGGATATACATTGCTGTATGTCGACAAATAGTCGTGAAAACTTATGAGAGATGAGCATGACATCGCCGTCGTAACCATGCAGCATCTTAAGTAGGGATGTTCCGATACACCTTGCTGTACCGGTATCGCGTATCGTATTGTATCGTATCAAATGTACCGGTTCTGTACCATACCGGAGCACAAAGTACCGGTACATCGGTACCGGTACATTTTTAAGTCGTAATTCCGAATAAAAAAAAAATATTTTGCGTAGCGGCAGATACCTACACACATTGAAATAAAATAATGTACTTAAGGTAGTCCATATTCAAAGGTGTAGTTTCATATAATTACAATAAAAAACCTATTTGGCCTTTGCAGATTGTTTATTTCGATACCGGTTTCGATCAAAGATCATCATCAGCTTAAATTCTACAATTATAATTACATCACTCAAGGTGATAAATTAAAAAATTTAAAAACATTACATACACAATAGAAAAACTATAACTTACGTCAAGTAATCCAAAGCCGCATAAGTTACTTAGAGAAATAAACAATCTGCAAAGGCCAAAGAGTTTTTTTATTGTAATTATATGAAAAAAATAATGTACAGTAGAATAAATATGATGCGGTTTTTATTAAATATTTGAAACTTTTCATTCTCTGTAGTGCTTAAGGTAGATTATCTTTTGCTATCATATTATGTATTATATACTATTGCATTGGTCCTATTGGCTGCTTTTTTTGCCTCATACATAAAACGTAACAAAATAGTTTATATCAGCGTTCTTCAACCTGTTTACGCCTGCGGACCGGCAAAAGTAGGGGAAATATTTCGCGGATCGGCTGACGATTAAGGGGTACCTTCAGGGGTGGCCCTGAAGGTAGAAAAATGATACGTAAGTTGTACCTGGTAGTAGTGTAAAAATCAATTTTATTCAAAAAATCAAATATTCTGCTATACTATTCTGTTTGACATAAGTCTTTTGGTTTTGCTTAATCATTTGCATTTCAAAAACGGTCGAATATCTCAACCTATTCACACCTGATTGATTTAAAATTACTACATAGACAAATTTTATGTATTCTCTGATACAAAACCCAGTCCAGTACGTAGGATTTTAGAAAATAGTATTCTTTTGCAGTTCGGCATGTTATTGAACACTCTTTATTCGACAATTTTATAACCAAATAGCTGTAACCAAAAAGAAGTTTTGAAAATTTCACAAAAAAAATTGCTGGACTTGTATATGTATCGGAGAAGACTGTCTCATCTTCAAGTCAATCGGTTATGAATTAAAGTACGTGATTTTAAAGACTTGTGTAAATTATGTAACTTCTGAATAAAATTGGTTTTTACATCGTACATGCTTAAACTTTTTTCGACCTACAAAAGTGGACACTTATACACACACTATAACTTGTATTTCAATGTCGGTGGTCATGTCAATAATTCTTCTCTGAGTTGTGGTATCCGATAGTGGTAGAGCCTCTAATTTTTTAGCAGCTTGGGCCCCAAAATTTCTTGAACGACATCTAAGACCCAAAGCTTTACTAACTCCTCACTAATAGTGAATGGATTTTTGTTTTAGCTATACGAAGAGCTACGAACTAAGACTCTTGAAGCAGTGACTTGTTACTATAGTAGTCATCATAATTTTCATTTGACTTCTCTGAATTTTCACTGATTGTGTAATCTTTCAAAAAAGTCCAGTGGCTTATCAGTAAAATGTTTATGCTTTGAATGCAAATGACTAGCTAGTTTTGAAGGCTTCATAGCTTCATTTGAAAGAATTTCTGAATATACTACACACAAAGGCAGTAGGCGATAGTTCGCCAGGGGTACACTAAACCGAACTTTAGATACTCCTTATCATATTGCCTTATAAAATTACCTTTTCTCTTTTTTGTTTGTATTGTATATTCAGAAGTATCGACATATTTCTTTTTCTGTGGTCTTTCTACACTTGAAGCACTGATACTTGGCATAATTTCGATACCATCAGTACTTCTACCAAAGAAAGTTAGAAGGTTTAGCTGTTTGACTTTTTTAGGTACCATTTTGGACGGCTTCAAGTTTTACGAAAGAAAATTTATTTTCCAAAATACCACACAACGCACAATATTAAAAAGCAACACGCTCAAGCGCGATAAAATAAAAGACAAACGATCTGACACAATACTGGGGTGGAGCATACACGAGTCGTTGTAAATTATGTTGTATGTATAGGTGAGCAATGTTGCCACCACCAAACTAATGATCGTACAATATGTAGTTCAGAATAATAGAAGATGATATGTATACTTTTTGTGCATGTTTTACACGCATTTCTATTGACTGGTATTAGTGCCATCTAGTGAAAGCTATAGCAAGTGCTATAAAGTATAGCAAAATAGTTGAGCCGCGTTGATAAGGGCGAAATTTTTCGCGGACCGGTAAAATATTTCTGCGGACCGGCGCGCGGTTGGGAAACGCTAGTTTATATGGTCGCAATGCAAGTGCAGCACCGATTATCCGATATCTATCATCTAATTCTATTATTTTTTGTTATTGTAGAAAAGGATTACAAATGTTTCACAATGCTGAAAAATGAGATCATTCATTATACTGTATTTTCAGCCAGAGTTGGCATGTGCATTTATTATCAATAGAATGTTCATAATACATGCCAAATGATAGATGTCAAGTACGTCAAAAAGCCGCAAAAATTTAACAATTGTCAAAATAACACTGGACAACTCTCGCCTTAAAAGTATAGGAATAGGTAAAGTATCGTACCACCCATGATATAGGAACTACTTGATTCACCATGGCACCACCAGTGTTTTCCAGAAATTAATGGGCATTTTAATTATGATTTTGTACAAAATATATAAATGCATTATGAATGTATTTTTCCGAAGAAAATATTAAACGCTGCTATATTATCACATACGGAACTATTTGTTTCACCATGGTACCACCCACAGAACCATCAGTGTTTTCTTTGTTTCTAATCTGTATGTTGGATGCCCCCGCTGAATGTGTCGTAAATTCCGCAATTTTAACGTCAGTGTTACAAAGTTCGCATTTTCCACCCAACTTGTTTTAATAAACACTTTCCATATCCTACTCGACGAACGTGGCATGTTTGTATGTATTTCGCTTGTAAAAAGCACTATGGCTAACGGATTTAATGACTTTCGCACTCAAAGATTTGCACACCAAAGTTAGGTTAAATTTTAGTCGGAATTTCCCTGATCGTTTACTGACACTGTAAAAGAACACAAATACAAATTCCTTCGTTGTAATCAGTGTCACTTGTAAAATAAACTTATATTGGTTTGCCGCTAGAGTACGCTAGTTGTTGGCAACAACAAATATCGCGATACAATATCGTCCAAAAACGTATCGTATCGTACCGTATTGGATGCCATAGTACCGGTACAAAATATCGGGTATCGGAATGTAAAGTACCGGTACTTAGAAATATCGTATCGTATCGAACATCCCTAATCTTAAGGCAAGCGTTCTGCATCCTCTGTATTTTTTCTCTAGATATATTTCCGGAACGGCGATACAGTAGTTACACTGGAATAATTAAAACATGAAGAACCAACAAATCAAGAGAAATCCTTAAGTTACAAAGACGGTCTCGGGAAAAGTAGTTCAAGTGATTCAACTGATTTTGATTTAAATGATATTAAAGTTATCAGAAAATCATTCGTTCTGTAATAACATCAAATTATTGTCATCTGTCTTACCCCAGTAAAATTAGACAAGTAAAGCTATTCACTTCGAAAAACTTTCACCTCATTTTAATTTGACATTTTAAACTAAGATAGCCATTTTGTATAAAATTTCACGATCTTTTCGAAAAAATTAAAAAAATAATCATATATATTACCAGTGCTGCTGTAGAAGCACCGTACTTCACGCAATGACTGGAAGAACAGAATAAGTCCCGGACATACTCTGTTTTTCCACTCATTGCATGGCGCGCTGTTGTTTTTGACAGTTGACGTCATAGACATTTTTTTAAAATGATAACCACATATTTTCTTAATGAATTTGACAGATCTTTTAATTGTCTTAATGGTAGCATAATATTTTTATGGCATTACGTAAGAAAATTTTCGTGAAAAAGACAATTGAAGGTTATGAAATAAAAGTGACAAAATCTCCGGAACGGCTCGACCGAATTTAACGAAATTTTGGAACTAAATATTTTGCAACCATGTGAAGTCACTGGCGTGACATACAGCCGTCTCTATATGCAATAGATTAATTTATAAAATTTCAGTGCATGGCTGTAGAAAAAAACATAGCATTCCATTCAAAAGTAATGGTTATTGTATTGAATAGAACCTATACTATAGAAAATTGAAAGATTAATCAATTTTAATCTAACCTTCATTGTCATCAGACCAGTAGGAAGCACGTAAATGTAACATATACAATGTTGACCATCTCTCGAAATGGCTTCTGTCAATATCTTCCTTCCTATGGTTTGGCGAAAGTGAGGCCATAGGAAGCACGATTTTTTGCCATTCCAGTTGGGCTTACTTCTATAATATGTAAAACCTGGGTTCCTCCCTGCAAAAGATACGGTCCCAGTCTTGATGATTCCCATTGCCCTCTACTGGTATGTTTTCAATCACGTACTGTCAATACTGTTCTTTTTGTAACTAGGTTATAAAGAAGGTTTTTAATTTATTGTTTAATAAATCCGGTGGAATGGAACCTTTTATCTCTTTATAGAGAAGGTGATGAAATGAATAAAAGGACAAAATGTTTAGAAAAGGCTTCTGGTACAAACCACAGAATGCTACAAATTTTTACAAAAAATAAACTTATTCTCATTCCTGCGACCTGTCTATGCTCATAACTGAAATGTGTATACAAATTTCTATTATCAGATCATTACTGAAGAATCAACCCGGTAAACAAAATCATAAAAATTGGATGAGCGGCTCGAGATAACATCAACTTTGAATTTGTGACGAATTTTTAGTAGCGCGCTAATTTTCTAGCGCAGTGTAGTTTCAATTATAGTTTTCAAGAAATTTATAATACTATTAAATATAGGTAATTAGAAATATTAAAATAATACAATATATATATACCTAGTACCTTTTTGGCGGACTAAATGTTTGTTTGCAAACAAAATGTAAAATATTGCATTAAATTGTGTGCAAAAAATAAACCTTAAACAAACACTGAATTATAATAAATTACTTCGCAACACTCACCCGTACTGATTGCCGATTATTGTTCTGATGTTATTATCTTCTTAATTATCTCTCTTCTTCCTGTAACTAATCTACGCTATTAAACTATTATATGAATCTAAGCGAGCCATATCGCATAGCTCATCCAAAATCACAACGATACGATAAGTACAAATTTTTTAAGAGATTTCAAAAGCATTTCTTTGTCAACAACTTGCTTGCTATTCTGCTTTTAGATGTGCGATTTTCGGATTATGGTATTCTTATCTTTATTCTGGAGAAAACACGAGACTCTCATTTCTGAAGAACCTTTATTTTAGCCATTGATCTCTTCTGCTACAATTTCATCATCTTTTGCCAACACCTCAAATCGTCTGTCAACCTCTTATTGTTCAAAACTATGCAAAATAAAATTCGCAGACTTAAGAAAAGGATAGTGAGACAATTCTTCTAGACAGCTTTCACAACATTCTTGTCCATTTTATTTCTTAGAGCTCGTCAATAAATGTTTAAATACTCTCAAATCTCAACTCTAAATCAGTCATCAATATGCTCCGCGAAACGAAGGTTCTCATCAATAATTCCAGGGTCTTGACTGTGCTCGATTTCATTTATTTCTGTACATCAATATAAAGTGCTAATCCTGACCTATTTGGTCTTTACACAATGGGGCCGGGACTAGAGAAAGCCGACACAATTTCATGGGTCTAAATTCATTAGTCCGTTTGGCCAAATTCCGCACCTTCTTTGATTGGTTAACCTTCTTTATTGCCAATATACATAAACTCCGCCCAACCATTTTTGACTTTACCCGTTTAAAAACCAAAGCAGAGAACTATTTGCTACCTATTTGCTAATAATATGGTGACATACAGGATAGATGTAAATTTTAAATAAATCAAAAATTACAGTCACAACCTGGATTCCCCTGTATGTCACCATATTATTAACCTATAATATTACTTTGACAAAGTATGTCGTTAAACATTTTCATTTTTAACCTATTTGCTATCATCACCGACGCAGCTCGGCATTATAACAATTTAGCAAATTTACCACCACTCAGCAAACTATACAATGTCGTTTATCATCTGCTTAACGCTCATTTCCTGGTTGGAAATCTGATGCCCCTGGGGGGAAACGTCGACGTAAGGCGTGTGTTGGGTGGCAGGGCTCGGTCCATCAACGGTTAAAAGAGGTGGCGGTCGTGATTAGGCCAGCTATCGAGGGAAAGAGGCGTCTGCGGCGACGGCGACTGGGATCGGCCGTTACCCGACCTCTAGGTCTTAATTAAATCTTCCGAAGGAAGGAAAGTGGCGGCCGCCGTTGCTGCTGATGTTACCGCTTTTGGCCGTCCACGACAGAGTCGGTGAAGACGTCCGAGGGTCTCACTAATTGATTGGCTAGAGGGCGCGCGACCTGCCCGATTGCTTCGAGGGGGGACAGGTTAGTAGGGAGGGTGGCGGCGGCGGCGGATGCTGTGGTGGCGGTCCGGACTCGCCGCAATCGAATGTGACAGCCGTAAAATTAAAATCCTCCGCCTTATATCTTCCTCTGGGCGACCGCGGACGACGCGTCCGATATTTTATAGACGTTTATTTGCGGTGGCGGCGCCGGCCGGGAAAATAAAACGGAGAGATAGGTGGACCGTCGATGCCGCGACAGCTCTTTGTTTCGATGCGGGGACAAATTGGCGTAAAAGAGAGAATCGCGAGATAAGAATTATGGGATGGGATATAAAAGCATGAAAGCTGTATGGTTTTGCGATTTTTTTAGAGGAATTGTGAATAGAGTATATCTACAATCTTCTCTTTATTTTTGTCTCTGTATCTATTATTTTTTACTGGTGAGCTTCTTTGCATATAGGCTTAACAATAGGTAGCTCAAATTGTACAATTTTTTGCATTTGAAGAATTGAAGTAAGTAACGAGCTTACTGCCAAAAACATTGTTCCGAGATAATAGAGAAAGAAAATATTTAATAATTAATCATATTAATAATTTTAATAGAAAAAAGCTGTTTTATACATTTTTTTTCAGGTGTTCAACTAAAATTTTCAAATTTAGCTTTCTTATTTTATGACAATTTTTTATTATTTTTATCATGATATTTCTTATTATTACATTCCGTAGATAATACATATAAAGGATGTCTCAATAAGAGCATAATATTTAATTTTTAAATTATACATGACGTTTTCTTGAGCAAAGTACTGAATTATTCATTGATTTATAATGTAGACATTCGGGAATTATGTATGGAACTCAATAGTCAAACTAGTAAACTCTCTTCGTTTCATTGTATTTTAAATAAAAATTAAAAACAAAATTTTTAGTTCCTTATCTTCAAAACTAAAAAGTTTTTTCATATTATGTGACTCTTTACTACTTCAAATATGCAAATCACAAATAAGGACAGATAAGTAATGGGTGAAGAATTTGTTGTTTCGTATTTTGCTCATCCAGAATGTTGTGCTGATAATTGATTTCTTCAGGAAATTAAGGCTAAAAATTAGCTAGGAAAGATATGTAATGTTCACATTATGTATCAGTGGCGGATTAAGGATAGTCGGGGCCCCTAGGCAAATAATATTTGGGGGCCCCATTCATAAAGTACAATAAAAGAATCCAAAAGAACATGTTTTATATAACATCATGAACAGTTTTATAATAATTTGAATTCTTTGATATAATAACAGTACATAACAACTTAGAAATAATAAAAAAATACTCATGGATTCATTTCGCATCGTCTTTACAAATTTATTTTGCTAATTTTAGAATTTGCAAACTAATTTAACCGATCTTTTGCCGAAATATATCTTGGTATGTTGAACAAGATTCATCTGGGAAAACCTTCAATTTTATTTTTCGACTCTTCTTAATAAATTAAAAATTACAGCTACAACCTGGATTTGAACCAGGGACCTTTGTGTCGCTAGACAATGCTCTCACCATCTGGGCTATTGAGGCCTATGACATATGTTAGGGAAAATCGTCATATCAAGGAAACGAAGTACCAAACACTTCCTAACCTATCATGACACCTATCAAATGTCATCTACACTACATGACGTGGACGTGACACACCAGAAATGTAATTTAAAGTCAATTACTGAACTGAAATATAACTAGATATGAATATACGGATGTACCGTATTAACATATGTCATAGGCCTCAATAGCTCAGTTGGTGAGAGCATTGCGCTAGCGACACAAAGGTCCCTTGTTCAAATCCAGGTTGTGGTTGTAACTTTTAATTTATTTAAAAATTTACATCCCGCCTGTATATCACCATTCACACTAGACATTGATTATGTCATCATTATGTTAAGTTCGTATGATACGGTATATCCGTATTATATTCATATCTAGTTAAACTCCAAATGTGTTTTCCTTCTGATTTTTCATCAAAATTTATAGGTGATAATCTTGAATAAATTTTAAAATCTTTTGGGATAATGTACTGTGGCACTGCCTGTGTGACTTAAATAACAATTTCAGTAACCCCTCGGGTACTTGGATCGGATCTGCTTATTATAAAAGCCGACTGATCGATATGTTGCAAATCCGGAGTGGAATCTACTATAATACCTTAATACTATAATACCGTTATTTAGTACGTACTTTCCTAACTATTAAATAAATTGACGAATTGAAAAACATAGCGTTGGGGACAAGTACGACACATTTGAGGAATCAGTACTGCTGGTACGTCCTATAAAATAAGCATCCATAGTCAGCTTAATGTTGTATCAATTCTCTCATGTTATACATCAAATTATAGATAAAGGTGTATTACTTGCTGTGGTAATGTATATGTATTGCTTGTTGTTGTTGTATCCACGCTACGTGATAAAATATAACTTATTCATGTACTCGAAGAAGTAAAGTTTTGAGTGAAAAAAAGCATGTAAGATATTAATATTTTTACGTGAAATTTTGTACACTTATAGAGGAAGGTGTAACATAGACCTATTATGTGGTACTTTTTTCAATTTTAACCTGAGTGCTTCGTAAAAAAACTGCATAATCAGCCAATTTTATATCATATTCAGAAATAGATTTGTCAAAAACGAACAGAACAATCAAAAATCTACCACTAGACGCAAAATTATATATATTTTATCTTTAATTTGGTGTATTTCTTTTACAATTATGTGAACTAATTGCTGAGAAAAAGCCTCAGAACTTTTGCGTATTTTGCAAGCAAAACGTAGGGGGTAGGGATTCCCCTTAACGTTTTGAAAAACTTTTTTCTTAAAATAATCAAGATTGTATGATACTTATTAAAATTAAATCTTTAAAACATGATGGGAAAATGTCTTGGCCGGGGCCCCCAAAGCCCGGGGCCCCATAGGCACGTGCCTCATTGCCTTATGGGTAATCCACCACTGATTGATATGTTGTGCACTAGAATTAACTGTTGTTAGTGTTTTCACATCAAATAATTATTTTACGCAATAGCAATGCATCACATTATACATACAAAGTTCTATGAAATTTAGAAGCCCAGTTCTAAAGTCAGATGCCTCAGGTCTCCTCGGTGAATTTTCAGCAATTTATGATGTGTATGCACCTGTATTCATTATGATTCCCTTATTTTTCTTACCCATTCCCATTGAATTTAGACAACATGTTTTACACAAAGAAATAAGAAGCAGGGATTCTAACACGTCATATATTCTTTGGTTTGGCTTTTTAGTTGGTCATGATTTATAAATTCTAGACATCAGGAAAAATACTATGATTATTTTGGCATTTCGATGAGTCTTGATTCATTTAAAGCCATTGTGACCTAAAGCTTGTTATAAGCTACTGGAAAGAAGAAATAATGTACATCTAAGAGGTATGACGTGTTAATTTTAAGAATTTCTCAGGTTTCTGGAGTTAGAGGCTGTTAGATTCCCCATGTCTCCAACTGAAAGCAAGCAACGCACAATCTTCCGACATAAAAATACACTTTCGGCAAAACAAATGCGAGGACTGACAAACGGAACATCCTTTGCAACAAAATTGCAAGTAAAAATGTTACGTTATTAATATTTCAGGCGATCAAATAATCCGAGGACGGTTGGCAGCAACAGCCAAACAGGAGAGGGAAAGCGCGCGCGACGGCAATCTTGTTCGGAGAGTGTTGCGGAAAAATGCTCCCGGGCTCCCTTGTACCTCCTAAAAGGGTATAAATATATAAAAGGGGACGAATTGTTCACTTGTGATACGGCTACGTGAATAAAATATTTATCTGTAACATTTCCGGCCCGTTTTGATTTAGTGCTTCGACCCGGTTTAGCACTCCTCGTGCCTGTATTAGTGGCGGCCACGCGCGCAACTTTGCGCTCGCCGGTCGACTCTGAGCCCCGCCGAGATAGTTTTGTAATGTACGCGCGACAAATAGAAATAGAGGTTTTATCGCGGCCCGGAAGCCCTCGGCATTAAAAGGCTGCCATATTTTAAGCTCAGCGACGATTTATACGTGCAACGGTTCGCACGCTCGCCCATTCCTGATGAACTCGCCGTTTTCGGTTTTTCTGCAAACTCGTGTGATCCAATACAAAGGTTTCGCGACCGCTGATTTACGAGGTGCAGTTATGGTTTCTAAAGTATATCGCAAAATAAGTGGACTATTGTCGATATGGGGATTGTCTCTTTATGTTTATTTATCTTCCTGTATATTCTGATTGAATTCTTCTACTGCTGCTATCCTTGAACTCCATTATGAGCATGTAATAAGTTTAACTGCCTCATGCACTTTATGTTTATTTATCTTCCTGTATATTCTGATTGAATTATTCTACTGCTGCTATCCTTGGACTCCATTATGAGCATGTAATAAGTTTAACTGCCTCTTGCACTTTATGTTTATTTAGCTTCCTGTATATTCTGATTGAATTATTCTACTGCTGCTATCCTTGGACTCCATTATGAGCATGTAATAAGTTTAACTGCCTCATGCACTTTATGTTTATTTATCTTCATGTATATTCTGATTGAATTATTCTACTGCTGCTATCCTTGGACTCCATTATGAGCATGTAATAAGTTTAACTGCCTCATGCACTTTATGTTTATTTATCTTCCTGTATATTCTGATTGAATTATTCTACTGCTGCTATCCTTGGACTCCATTATGAGCATGTAATAAGTTTAACTGCCTCATGCACTTTATGTTTATTTATCTTCCTGTATATTCTGATTGAATTATTCTACTGCTGCTATCCTTGGACTCCATGATGAGCATGTAATAAGTTTAACTGCCTCATGCACTTTATGTTTATTTATCTTCATGTATATTCTGATTGAATTATTCTACTGCTGCTATCCTTGGACTCCATTATGAGCATGTAATAAGTTTAACTGCCTCATGCACTTTATGTTTATTTATCTTCCTGTATATTCTGATTGAATTATTCTACTGCTGCTATCCTTGGACTCCATTATGAGCATGTAATAAGTTTAACTGCCTCATGCACTTTATGTTTATTTATCTTCCTGTATATTCTGATTGAATTATTCTACTGCTGCTATCCTTGGACTCCATAATGAGCATGTAATAAGTTTAACTGCCTCATGCACTTTATGTTTATTTATCTTCCTGTATATTCTGATTGAATTATTCTACTGCTGCTATCCTTGGACTCCATTATGAGCATGTAATAAGTTTAACTGCCTCATGCACTTTATGTTTATTTATCTTCCTGTATATTCTGATTGAATTATTCTACTGCTGCTATCCTTGGACTCCTTTATGAGCATGTAATAAGTTTAACTGCCTCATGCACTTTATGTTTATTTATATTCCTGTATATTCTGATTGAATTATTCTACTGCTGCTATCCTTGGACTCCATTATGAGCATGTAATAAGTTTAACTGCCTCATGCACTTTATGTTTATTTATCTTCCTGTATATTCTGATTGAATTATTCTACTGCTGCTATCCTTGGACTCCATTATGAGCATGTAATAAGTTTAACTGCCTCATGCACTTTATGTTTATTTATCTTCCTGTATATTCTGATTGAATTATTCTACTGCTGCTATCCTTGGACTCCATTATGAGCATGTAATAAGTTTAACTGCCTCATGCACTTTATGTTTATTTATCTTCCTGTATATTCTGATTGAATTATTCTACTGCTGCTATCCTTGGACTCCATTATGAGCATGTAATAAGTTTAACTGCCTCATGCACTTTATGTTTATTTATCTTTCTGTATATTCTGATTGAATTATTCTACTGCTGCTATCCTTGGACTCCATTATGAGCATGTAATAAGTTTAACTGCCTCATGCACTTTATGTTTATTTATCTTCCTGTATATTCTGATTGAATTATTCTACTGCTGCTATCCTTGGACTCCATTATGAGCATGTAATAAGTTTAACTGCCTCATGCACTTTATGTTTATTTATCTTCCTGTATATTCTGATTGAATTATTCTACTGCTGCTATCCTTGGACTCCATTATGAGCATGTAATAAGTTTAACTGCCTCATGCACTTTATGTTTATTTATCTTCCTGTATATTCTGATTGAATTATTCTACTGCTTATGTCCTTGGACTCCATTATGAGCATGTAATAAGTTTAACTGCCTCATGCACTTTATGTTTATTTATCTTCCTGTATATTCTGATTGAATTATTCTACTGCTGCTATCCTTGGACTCCATTATGAGCATGTAATAAGTTTAACTGCCTCATGCACTTTATGTTTATTTATCTTCCTGTATATTCTGATTGAATTATTCTACTGCTGCTATCCTTGGACTCCATTATGAGCATGTAATAAGTTTAACTGCCTCATGCACTTTATGTTTATTTATCTTCCTGTATATTCTGATTGAATTATTCTACTGCTTATGTCCTTGGACTCCATTATGAGCATGTAATAAGTTTAACTGCCTCATGCACTTTAATATAGTATTTGAAATAAATCAGAATAAATATAACCCCCCTGTTAATATTTTCATAATAGACTCATACATAGGATTACCATATGTCCCGGTTTGACCGGGACAGTCCCGATTTGAGACATCGGTCCCGACGTCCAAGCTGGTTTGATATTATGTCTCTGTTAAAATTTAATAAAAGTTTTTATAACATTAACAGATCACGTAGATCAAAAGATCGATAAGGACCTCTCGACATCAAGGAACAATTAGGGTGGGCGCACACATATCAGTCATGTCGGAACAAAACACGTTTTTGTCTAAACGTGTTTTTGCTTTCTAGAGAAAACACGACGCCGCGCCGCACACGTACGGAACGAAAGAGTGATAGTCAAAACGTTTGACATAATTGCCAATATCAATCGTAGTCATACTAAAATATGTCGATCGACAAAGTTACCGAGATAGCTTTAGTGTTTTGGCAATGGTTTAAACGTATTAATTAATAGGGCGCACCCCTATTAATCAAAAAAGAAGCGATAAAAAGCTTACAGTGCTTTTTGTATGATAAAAGTATAGAAGATAGTGATATACAGGCGGGATGTAAATTTTAATAAATTAAAAATTACAGCCATAACCTGGATTTGAACCAGGGACCTTTGTGTCGCTAGCATAATGCTCTATCTAACTGAGCTATTGAGGCCTATGTCTTTTTGTATGAGTTAAGGAAAGATGAAGCAAAATTTATAAACTTTACTCGGATGAGCCCAAATTTATTTATTGAGATTAATATCTGAAAAAATTATAAAGAAATATACAAAATGGAGACTAAGCATATCTTCACCTAATAAGGTAATAAAGTTTATTAAATACTATAATTAATAAAGAACAAATCAACACGTTTAACATTATTTGTGTTGTTTTCGTGAACACACACAACCATTCCATCAAAACTCTTTCACTCTGCATGACGGACTAGGCTTCGGCTTCCATCTTCTTCCTCTTCAGACCAACAATTCATTTAAAAGCGGCAGTACATAAGTCTTAAATTTTCTTTGCCTTTTACAAGACAATTGGTTTACATCGTTTAATAAACTTTTCAGAAAAAGTAAGTGGCTATCGTCGGTAACATATTCTGCAGTTTTTGATTTTATAAATTCAACCATAGGGCCAGCGATCAAATGCTGGACTTATAGTATTTACCGACTTACTTTTTCCTGAATTTTTATGTCTTTGTTTGTTGCATATACATGTTTTGAAATAAAATTTTGAGCAGGACTCGAGGACGTACAGGGTATAGCAGGCGTTTCTTTGATGAGATCTAAGTCCTCTTGCTCATGGATATTGACTTTTAATGACGTTTCCTCAAAATTTCCCCTCTTACCTGTATGTTGGCCCATAAATTGGTGTATAAAATTTATTGCATCAAACAGATACCACGAAACACGCCAAAACACCTTATTGCGACTATCCGTGTCTGACTAAACGTACACAAAAAAAATTATATGTACATAAAACACGTTTAGACGAAAGCGTTTTCGTCTAAACATGTTTTGTTCCAACATGTTCCAACTGATATGTGTGCTGGGCCCCTTATTGTCAAACTTGTAGACGATTCGTGAATCAGTGAATATTATAGAAATTAGTTTTAAAAACATGCAACCACCTGGTCGGTAAAACAGACTTTTATCTTTGATGACAGCAATTGGAAGAATTTTAGAAATGTACAAGGACCTCAAGCATATTGTTTCCGTCAAAAAAACTACTCTCATTCTATATGACCTTTTTGATAATGATAGAAATTATCATGGTTCTGTATAGACCGGCAAAGGTACACATTATTATGAGTTGCTACTGAAAATTGTTTATCAGTTGCTGTATGACTGCATTCCACGGAATGTGAAAGGGTGACTAATTAATCAGATTAGTCCCCCTTTTACATTCCGTATCCACTAAATCACAGTAATTTTAATCGACTATCTATGTTCGCTAAGGAAAAATTATTATAATTTTTACAAAAATGTTTCAATATCTTTCTTTCATATGTGGAATTGTAGGAAATTAATTATTTTATTTACTCATAAACGCTTAGTAGACAATAAATGTCTAACTACAAATTGCTTATCATTGTTACACTAAAATGTTTATAAGTTTTGTAAACGTTGTTGATAGCTTTCTCCCATATACCAAATTGTAGGTAATTAATTAGAAATGTTATTCCTAAATGCTGATTGGTGGTGAAAAGCTCTTAAATGACAATATAATGTAGACTATCTCAAATTATTGCATAATTTTCCATAATTTTTGCATACACCAACTTGTAGATAATTAGTGTAGTTGTACATTAATGCAAACATTTTTGATCCGAGGCAAACTACCCCTAAATAACAATATTGTACTTATATTGTGTGCTTTCAACTGAATAGGTACTATACTAAACATTTCGGTGTTCTGCTTTATCAAAATGTTTATATCTTTTCCAATAATGACTAAGTACATAGTTTTCTCATAATTCATAAGAATCATACATAAATTGTAAGTGCATACTGGTTAATACCTTGGTACTGATTTCGGAACATTATGTACTTAAATTACATATTATGATTGGTTATCTACACAATTTAATAATAAATAGATAGCGTCAATTATTGAGTTATAAAGATTTTAGTGCTTTAAATTTGCAAAGTTTCAAAAAAATAGTCATTAATATGAATAGTCAATAAAGCGATGAATTGTCTACAGAAAACTTAAATTAAAAATGATTATTTTTATGTCTGATGTATCGTAGTAGCATTATAGTCGAATTGTAGTAAGAGAATGGACGCATACTAAAACACATCATTTTGTTCATCAATTTTTAATTTAATGGCACTCTAAAACTAGTTTAAATACCTAAAAACTATGTCTGGCTGTATCAGACGTTGTTGGACAAAACATATATACGGCGGTTCCGTATATTGGCTTATTCAATTCGAGTTCTGTATGGGAGTCTAGCTTATTAGTGGAGATAGATGGTATGTTGAAATATTTTTCTAACAAATCAGAGATTTCTATCAGAAAAAAATAGGACTATCAGAATGAGTCACTCCATCTCAATCCTTAATCCAAGTGTTTTACTTTTCACGGATGATGCAGGCTTGTCTTACATATTATGCATTGTAGATATTGTAAAATTAAATTTATTGTTAACTTTTATATAAAAACATAAAAAAAGTTTGAGAGCCTCTGTAGATTATAAGAATGGAACGATACATGTATTTTGCCTATAAAAGGGTAGCGAGCTATCATTATGATGATCATTATGGTAGTGTTTATCTAGTTGTAAACTCTGATTTAGACAGTGCCAGCTAACCACACAGTGGGTAGCAAATACAATGTTATATATGTTATGGATCAAGTGATTAATCCGGGCAATATTCATAATGTAATGCATTATGAATATTGCCTTGAAAGATTGGGCAATTTAATACATTTGTAGTGATGCATGATATATGTATAATCACATTGCCCGGGCACTACGAATAGTGCTAAATTGTATTGGGCACCTTGATAAACACCACAAGCAGTGTTCTGGTGAGTAAGTAGTAGACGGCCTACCCATGTCATCGACGACCCATGCGACAACGAATTCAAACCGACCACGATCGCTTGAAAGGCGGCCACAAACAATTTGTGTTCCGAATTTGGTTTCTAAATTCGTTATCCAAAGTGGGTATTGCTATTCTGTTCGGAAATGAAACAAACTTGTCTGTCATCTATAACATTAGTATAGGTTTTGTGCATCCGCTTCCAAAAACAAATTCTGAAACATAAAACTTAGAAAAACGTTTACGTCCAGCTTAAACGTGCATTCTGATTAGTGGTAATGGCAGTGGTGGTAGACGCCATTAGAGTCCGATTTTGGAAAAGAGGCAAACATATGTAAAAAAATACTAGAGCAATGGCTTTATATAATCTGAAAAACAAGCCGAGAAAATGCTTAGTACTTCAAGTACCAAATTTCCCGCTGCTAGTAGGTGTACAGTAAGAGTTGGGGTGCCGGATGTTGATCGAGCTCGTAGTGGTGGAAGGAATGTTATATAAATTAGGCACGAAACAAGGCATATTAAACCAATTGTATTCAAGAAACCAATTTACGATGCAAAGAAAAGTTCATTTCTGCCGGACAAGTTCCGGAGTCAGAGGTTTCATTGAGAGAATGCGCAAGAATGTCATCTAACTGTGGAGGCCAAGGCTACAATCTATGTGCGTGTAAAGGTGGTTGCAAATCGGACAGGTGTAAATGTCGTAAATAAAAAAAAAACCGCTGTAATTCGAAGTGCCACCAAAGTCTAAACTCCTCCAATAAATAGAAGATATTATTTTAATATATTTTTGATTGCTTATTTAGTTTTTGTATGAGTTTTGTTAATTTTCAATGTTTTATTGCGTTAGTAGAGAGTATAAAGTTGACTTATTATTTTATTTCTGAATATTTATTTATTTAGGATGTCAGTTTTGCTTTATTTTGACTTATTCGCATATTGCTTGAGTATAGAGTTTGCTTTTTGTATATTTCTGAAGGTTTATTCAGACAAAATATGAGTTTTGGTAATTTGTAACATATGTTGAATATTTATTTTCTTCCTTTAACGCTCCAATCAATCAACGAATTGTAGAGTTTTAAATGGCTATTGGGTGCTGCGTAAATGAAACGGCTCTACTTTTTTGATGCTGACGTTTCGGTTTATTTTTAATGCTTTTGAGCTATGAGTAAAGTTTAAAGAATAAACCGAAACGTCAGCATAAAAAAGTAAAGCCGTTTTATATACGCAGCCCCCAATAGCCATTTAAAACACTCAAATATGTTGAATATATGGAGCATACTGGAGTACAACTTGATTTTATTATTGTAAAAATACTGAAATAAAAAAATTAATAAAGAGAAACATGTTTTAATCATCCTGCCCAATAGATACAGGGCATTATGAATAATGCCCGGGCAATGTAATAATTTCAATTATTTTAATCATCTTGCCCGATTGTTTTGGGCATTTCTCATATTGGCCGGGAATTTTTCCTATTGCCCTATTAATCCCTTGGTCCATAACATATACGTACAACAAGGAAATGAATTTACAACGGAAGCCACACAGAACAGAGACATTGGTTTACAGAAAAGAGAAATTGAAGACATCCGGTTCGTCATCGGTTCATCATCGAAACAACCTTTTTAATCGGCAAAATTCCACCACGGCAGTAAAACCGCACCGCTATTTTCCCGCAGTTTTTCACCACAGTACCTAAAGCGGCCGAACAACTTCAATTCCGGCACAGTTACTCACCCGACCGCGAACGAGTTTCATATTTGTTTCACATGCCAGATTCCCGGCACACTTTCGTTATCTATCGCATTCTTCGGTGGGCGGGAGGCCGCGTCTTCCGGGCCTCCGCGGCCTTTCCTTTCCCCCAACAGAGCCCGGCATTAATACGGGACCGTGGAAGATGAACGGGCGACAGGCGATTCTAAATTCAGGAGAGCGAGGTGAATTATTTCCCGTCTAGCACCTGCACGCCGGCTGCCGTAGGTGTGCGCCGCGCCGAGCCGAGTCGAGCTGCCCGATTGTGTTTGCCAGCAGCGCCCTCGTCGCCGTCGGTCCGTCCTGTGTAAATATGACGCGTATCAAGGGGTAATGCGAATTTGTGATTGCGTCGGTCGCTCCGAATGTACACGTACACGTACACGTTTATGTTTGACAGTTTGCCGATGGCTACTGGATCCACCGGAACATCTGTGGTTTGAGTGGGTTAACTGATTATTACGTAATTGGTCACATGTTAACTAAATAGTGCAAATTAATCTAAGGCTTACTCTTAAATACTTTTGCGTAACAAAAAAAATCATGAAATTCATATAAATTAATTTAAAGTGATTAGGCATTATCATTCTTTCTGCAAATTACACTTCAGCTATAGGTATTTGGATATAATTTAGAGAAATATATGTATTTCGGATATGTATTTCGGATGATCCAGCAAGAGACGCGAATGATAGATAGTCCAGGAAAGGATGATCAATATAATTGAAAATCAACGACTGCAGCTGTAGCCACCGAGCCATAGAAAACAAGCTTAATGGAAAGCCAAAAATAGAAATCCACCGAGCCATAGAAAACAAGTTTAATGGAAAGCCAAAAATACATAAAATAACTGGTACCCATAACCAGGGCCGGCCTAAGCTTTTGCGGGCCGGGTTCAAACAAATGCGGGGGGCAAAAAAGAACATTTTTTGTGCATTTAATGTTAAAACATGCATTGTTCAAAAAATCATTCTGACGTAAGGATAAAGAAAGAAACAAATTCATTTTGGATAGTAAACACTTTTCGACAGTTATTATTGGTTTCCGATTCTAATATGACTTATCCCGAATAACTGCAGATTTGCTAAATGTCAATTCATTTTAAATTGAACACCCTGTAGATCTTAACTCGATAGGTCTATCGTCAACAGCTTAAAGGTATTAAGCATCTAATTTGACATTATTTCTAACTTATGCGCAATAATTCATAAATTAATATTACATATCCAGACGTAATTTTGAATTACACAAACGGATAATTTGTGATATTGATTTTCTTAAAAGTCAAGAGAATTAGTAATTTATGTACCACTATAAAATAGTTTAAATAATATTTATCAAACACATTAACTTCTTCGTTATGGGCCAACGCTTTGGAAAATTAGATCGCCTCTTTTAAGCCTGTTTGCATTTTTACTCTGGAGGAAGACATTTAAGGGGATTTTACAACTACGATAGCGAACAAGAAGAATACAAAAAGGTGGCGTTTTCAAAATATTTTTATGGAAAATGGACAATGTAATATTTCCACCGAAAATTCGAAGTTAGGCTTAAACGCATTAACCTATCCACTCTTGACTATCATACCGAAATAATTATTGTTTATTCAGTTTACAATAATCCATTTATTTAATTATTTATTATTATGAAAGTATTACTGACATTGTATTAGGGTTACAGAATTGTTTGGATTTCTACAGAACAACATATTTCTACCAAAGTACTCCGTATATGTTACAAACGTTGGTATATATAAATAGCACCTATCAGCAATAAATTCTCACAACTACGTCATGTATTTTGTTCGTTTGGTAATGCAACGGTACTGTAGCGATTTTAGCGAAGTAATTTTCTGAGCATGGTTCGGGGATGCCCACTCCATACGTTGTAATGTCCCTACTCATGCACAGATGGCGCCAACGGAACATTGTTGCCGCGGTAAGATTGTAAAGCCTCCCCCAGACTGAGTCGAATCATTTTTGTCGCAAATCGGTGTATTCCTTTTGTGGTATCATAACCACCTTTTTGAACTACATAGCAAAATTATCTCGTTGTTATCGCGGCGACAAATCGCCTGAGTCTGAGGGAGGGTTAACTTGTAACCTTCCGAGGCAGTTAGCGGCACTGTATAAAGCGCGGGGCCGGGGTCCAGGGAACGTGCTGAACTCGCCTCGGGCCGGCCCTGCCCATAACAGGCTTTAGTGTTGTAATATAGGCAAAACCAAGTAATTTCAAGAAAGGAGGAGTGAGTATATCACACCCGCTTGTTGTTTTTCTAAAAATCCGAGGCGCCTCCACCATTTTTGCCAAACAAAGCGCAATTAAATAATTGTGGATGCTGGTTGCTAAATTAGCAAAATTGGGTTTAAAGATTGGAATTGATATAATAAAAGATTAATAAAAATAAAGATTTGAGCATATATGTAACGCGCAGGACATACCTGCTGAATAGAACAGCTAAAGCTCACATAGTTCGATTTATACATGTATAGTCGTTTTTTTGCGTAATAGAGTCAAGTTTTATTTGTACGGTTTTAATTATATACTATATGTCATGGGGGTGCTCTTTTAAACCAGTGATAAAGCCAGTGATGGACATAATCCAGATATTTTAATAATCGGTTATTATTAATCAAAATATTTACCAAATTAATTATTAAACTTTTTTTGTGGGCCCATGCTGGTCGCTTATTGTCAGAATCGGAAGCCTCTTATCGACTTCGGACGTTGACGTTCTTATGATAATATTACAGGATTCATTTAGAAACTAAACTGCTTCCGGGTTATGCCGTGTGTCACGATTTGTTAATGCTGATGTTTCGCGAACCATGTTGCTCGCTTCTTCTATTACATGATTCGTCTAAAGCTGTGTCTGGTTTCAACACTATGGAGGGTCCATACTATCAAAACTTCTTGTATTTTGTATTATGTGTATTGTGAAAGCAACAAATTTAAAAGAACACCAGAAAAGCAAGTAGAAAAGTAGTTCTATCATCACATATCTGACTTCGCCGAATTAGTATTCGGCGAATTCGTATTCACAGAATTAGTAGTACTAATGAAATTGGTAGTAATAGGTAATTGAATTAGTAATAATAATATACATAATCGATTACCTCGAGATATTTCAATAATCGACTAATTTGATTATTGTATCTCGATTTATCCCATCACTATTTTAAACCCAAATAATTTTTGCTTGGAATCTTATTGATTTAACCCTTCTGAAGAGAGTTAAAGTGAACCGAAAGATAGTAATACTTGTACCAAGCTTAGAAATAGCCTAGAGAAAATCTGTCCTCGAGATATCGTTAGATCTTAAATAAAACTAATTTTGTCTGGAACTTTTTTATTTAACGTTATTCAAGTTTGAGTTAATAATGATAATATCATCATTAAGAATTCTATCATGCCACGATAAAAAGATAACATAAAACAAATGCAAACCACACACAAAACATTTAAAAAAATAAATTTCGCGATAAAAAGGAACAATGTAAACTGACAGGTTTATCTAGTTGTTGCTGCGTTCTGAACTGGTATTTTATTACAGTCAAACGTGGGACCAAAGCTGCATCATTTTTTTTAACATTTGTGGTTCAAGAATTAGCACCAGACTACTTAGGGAATTCTATCACGAAGCATTATTTTTTAACACTCTGAAGAGATTTTGGGCTCAATAAAAAAATTATGCCGTCTCCTACCATTTGTTAACAGGTTTTTCCAATCTACAAAGAAAGTCCAATTGTAATGCCTGGTATGCACCTGATTATAAGGCTAGCACAGGAATAAAACCGCCCTCTTTGTATGCTTAACTTTTGTGCTTGCAGCCATAGTTTTTTAGATTTTACTTTGTGCTAAAACTGTGGGCAAAAAATGTCGGTAAAAGCCTATCTGTAAATGATCTTGACCAACTACACTTTTTAAGTGTAAAGCTGAATGTTGACCAGTATCAAACAATAACCTATCAAATTGAATATTAACACGATTTTCTGTAAAACCTCGTCCACAACCTTGATTGAAAATGACGTTCTTAAGCATTTTGTACTTAACAAACAAAGAAAAGCACCCCACCTGTACATCCTCACATTTCCAATGTTCTCGGACATTCATCACGTCATCGCAGTACTGATGACGATTCAAATTTAGGTAATTTAGCTCTCAAGGGACGAACGTTCATTCGTGACATATACTGCGGAGCGGCCTTTGTCGCGTGTTTTTCTGCTGACAAGCAGTAGTACTGTTCCTCAACATCCTCCCATTTCAATCCCGAACGCCCGCCCGCCAATTTATCTTCCCCTCGGGTCCCCGCCGCCTCCCCGCTGTCATTGTAATGGATATGCGAATGATAATGCATAGAATTTTGCCGCTGCCGAGCTGCCTGCCTCGTCGTGACAATCCTTCTCGACGATGAAATCGAGGTGGACTGAAGACGTGTCACCCCAATCAATTGGCCGACGATCAAGTGTGGAGACGTAAGGATCTTATGTGGGGTGAGCGAGGGTCCTCGAACAGATCCGTACTTGCCTAAAGGGTGAAATCCAGTGGCGTCTCTTGCATTGGATTGCAGGTTTGCGCAACCCCCAAAAATAACAAGGAAACAAAAAGAGTTTAATTGTATGTAAATAATAGTGAAATGGTCAATACGCAACGATCTATAACATGTAAATTAATAAAATATCGAGCATTTTCTCGAGAATTCCAAGCGCAAGTCGGCTATACGGCCTAGGGCCGCAAGGCAAGGCCGCAACCGTCTGCTACCGCTACACTGCGTATCGACGCCTGAATTAGAGCCCGCGAGCGAGCGAACTAAGCCGCGTCGAATGGTTCGTTTACTCTGAAATGGTTGCAAGTATCCAGTACACCAGAACTACTGGACCACGCCCCCAGTGGTGTTGAGAACCGAAGCGACATCATGCTTACGCGATTAGCGACGTGCATTATTGCATTCTGGTTGTAGACAGTTGACTCCTGACACTCGTACGCTGTGTAGTTTGGTTGCCCGTGAAGCGCTTATAACACGAAATTAAAAACAAATAATGAATTCTGTGCAGAGTTTATTAGCTCAACCCATTTAGCAGTCTAAATTGCATCGATAAGAGCGAAATAAAAAAGCTTGGGAGGCCTACCCCTAATTCAGTGATAAAACAATGCGTGTCGACCAAATCTCGGTAATTTAAGGACATTCAAGGTAATTCAAGGACATTTAATGCAGATGTTTACAGCAAAAATGAGTGGATTTGTGGGTGTGACGTCAAAAATGTTTTTTTTTGTTTTCCTTGGCTATTGTTTGGAGCCGATGACCGGTGGACAAAAACAGGTATTACAGATTTAAATCATTTAACCGACCGAATTAAGAAGTTAGAGCCATTTAAAATATCGATTTGTTAATATTTCAAACGGCTGTAACTTTTTAATGAATTGAAAAAATTGAAAGAACTTATAAGTCCATATGAAACCTTTTACTCAGTATGAACATTTACTATCTGAAAAAGAGTTCTGCGGGAAAAAAGTGGGACACCGTAGATAGTACTAAACAATAACAGGGATTTAAGACCCATGGGACGTAGCAGCCAAAGATAATTAAAATTAGAGTATTTAAGAATAAGAATGAGTCATTTTTTAGTGCACAAATAAAAATATTTTTCTATAAAACATATGACATATAAAACTGGTAGGTACCTGAAAGTTGCAACCCCCATTTTTCTAGATCACGAGCCGCCACTGGTGAAATCTCGTTTTTAATGCTTTAATTTCCTATTTGTTGAACGTGTTTATCTCATATTTCGCACATTTTTATCAATAAGCGGAGATACATCAAGTATGTTTTGAAAGATGTATACATTTGTAAAACTGCCTCTAAAAGCATGCATACTGTGTAACATTAACCAAATTTCTAGACATTTTTTATCTATAAGCGGACATACATCAAGTATGTTTTGAAAGATGTGTAAATTTGTAAAACCGCCTCTAAAAGCATCTTGTAACACTACTCTGTAATATTAACCACATTTCTAGGGATTGCAGACATTTATTTGCATTTGATGTATGGCTAATAGAGCTGTAAGCATATGTATAAACTATTAATATTATTATTAATATTCCATAGGTTTTCGAGCTAGAACAACATAAGAATTGAAGTCACTACTTTCACTACTGTCAATTCGCAAAAAGTTAAGAATACTTTCGCCTAAAACAAATAATTGGTTGCCATAGCAACAACAGTCAATCATTTTCCATCAAGGGCATGAGAAGAACACAATACTAAAAAGAACTATTAAAAATACGATTAAGAGTTAAGGTCAAACTTCTTTGATACACCAAATGTGATGTGCTATAAATCAGGTATTTATTTTATCTCATCGCAATAAATGAAAACAAATTTTAAAATAACAGTAAGAAAACAGAATAATGCGTAATGAAAGACGGTGAAAAGCAGTACAATAAAACTAGCGTAAGACGTCACTAAAGAGAATCAGTCTCAGTCTCATAGAAATAAATGTCAAGGAACACAACAAAATTAAAAGCCTTCTGCAATCTTCAGAAAGTGTAGAACATGATTGTTAGGGTGCCATTATCTCAGACTGCGATATCGATTTTGACTCATTAACTGAACATTCCAATATAGGAAGTGGTTATGATTTAATTCTAAGGAAAGAGCAATAAGATCAACTAGGTACATCGGTAAAGTAATTAACAGTAAAGGGAACATCATAGTGAGCTACTTAAGAAATATTTGTGTAAAAAATACGCTTTATAAAAATAGTCATTTTCAAGAATTTCCAATACTTATATTGATTCATGCATTGACATCGGAAATCTGTACACACTGCAAAATTTCAACTCGATTGGTCATTAGGAAGTAGGTAAAATATCGATTACAAGATTGGAATGTAAGAAACAAACAAACGAACAACGAGTGAAGTTAAAATATTCGTAGTAATAAAAAGCAGAACATATCTATAATCTTTTGATTTTCAGGCGTTGTTCTATCAGATGAAAATTAAACACAAATGTTTGTCTCTTTGTTACTTGTTCTTGTTGTCTCATGATAAATCATAGATAATACTAAAATAAGAACTATTTTCGTCATATCTAGAGCTATTTCATTAATGTAAAGTATTGATGATTAATATTTTGATCAATAGTTGGATTTGTAGGTTTTAAAATCCGGTTTCAAAACCGATTTTTGTGATATACGAAAACCAGTTTTATGTTTAAAAAACCTCGATTGTTACAGGTACTGTCAATACGTAAAAATGAAGTATTTGATTAAGAATTGCTATTTTGTCTTTGAATAAGTAGAATGAATATAGTATTACTTATCCATGTCTTGTCTTTCTGTCTTTTCTTCATGTCAACTTAATGTTTATGTTTTTAATTCCAGTTAGTAAAATTTAACTACGATTTTATTAATATTTCAAACAGGTCTAATTTTCTAAGGAATTGAAACATTTACTATCTGAAAAAAAATGACACAACCTATATAAATAATATGTCATAATCTCGTGCTAGAGTACTCTCTGTTCAATGGGTAATGCCCCATGTCATTTTGATACCTTTTGCCGTTTTTTCGACGTATTTTATAATACCTATTCTATCTGTTGTCATGCAGGTATATAAAATTGCACAATATTTATACTTCCATTAGATTAATAACAGAAAGCTGATATTTTTTAGAATATGATAGATGCAAACCTATAATTATCGGAGAAATGCTTATGGAAAATCAAAAATACCTAATAGATAAATTTACTCATAGGGTATTTCAAGGACCTTGGGAAAAAGTATTTCGAAGACACTGAATGCCAAAATATCAGTATTTGAGACCACAAATAATGATAGAAATGGTTTGAGAACAATAAAACCAAATTGAGTAGCCAGTTGGATTTTTTTTCTGTTTATTGTATGATATATTTATTTTGTATCTAGAATATGAAAAATAATAATTTCCGAATTTTTGTTTTCTTAAGTTAGAATTTTTTTATGACACGTCTTAAGTAGTTTTGCTTCCAGCATTTTACCGTGTAGTGAGAAATCCCACAAAAAACCTTCACTCTGGAAGCTGGCCGTCAGATTAGAATTGACCCTTCAGACTGATAGCTGCGCGCTCTACCATTGAGACACAGTTTAACAATTTATCATCGCATGATCATTATTTGGAAGTGGTTCACGACCAAAAATGAGTATTGAATTCTTACCCTGGCCATCAAATACTGACTTGCATCATGTTGCAAAACTATTGAGGATTGCTGGTAAAGATAGTTTGTCAGACGCATTTCAAGCTAACAATGCAATGATTAGAGACCTACTAAAGATTTTAAAGGTTGATGTAGTCGCAAAGAATCCTTTGGTTAGTAGCTATTGTGCTGTAAGTATTTACCCTAAAAAAGCTAGTAACTTGACAGTTCACTCTTGTTAGATTAACTGTTGGAACTCCGCCAAACTCTTCTTATAACGACGTCCATTGCACAGCACTATCTGAATGCCTCCAAACTATATTAAATTAAAATCGCGTACGTCCGTCGACGTTTTCTTCCAGTAGTAGGTCATTTGAATCACACACGAACGTACATTTCGTACGTTAGTTCGGATGAGTAATGTGGCACGAGTCGAAGCGTGGAGACACGGAGGCAACTTCCGTAGACATTCGGGCTGGATGCATTATTCGTATTAGTCCGGCAGCGTTGGGGGACCGGTAAACGGAAACTCCGCCAACTTTAGAACTCCTTAAAATATTAAATTCACGGCCGTTACTTTACATAATAGCGCTCGGGCGGTATTTCATTTACATGTAAATAAGCCGTCGTGGGCGATCGCAGCGGAGCCCGCCGCCCCACATGTACCGGCGACGAGTTACAGTCGCACCGGTTTAACTAAATTCGAACACAAAGGTATGTAATTGTTACTAGCTCTTTAATTAATGCGCCAGGACGACTGGGGCGGCCAACTCATTAACCGGTTTACGCGTCTGTTTGATGAGATTTTAGTTGATTCTCTCAGGGGGACACACCTTCTATTATTATGGAATTGAGGTACTACAAAAGCATCCTTCAGTCTGTCCTAAACAAATGTTTATCATACCGTTACTTAACCATTATACGAAAGAATTGCCATAGAACGTGCTGCACAGTAACATTTCTTAAATTTTGTTATATTTGATTGTTGTGGCCATTCCATTGTTTTCAATACCAATCTTGTGTAAAACAATTTTTCCACTACAAATTACCTGGTCATAACACTATTAGCCAGTGGGTAGGTTCTGCTGCCATGTTTGGGAATTCCTAAGCTCCCAGCCTATCCCTTTGAAATGTTGATGATGCTTCTCGCTGGTGTTGCCTTATGTTGGGCAATGCTTCCCGAATATGACCTCTCTTGTTGATGAAATAGCATTGCATTCGCAAAGAGCACTTTAAGTGTTCTAACTATTTCACGCTCGTAGCTACTGTTAAAGGGACTAACCCCTATTCTCATATTATTCATGAGTTTCAGTAGGTGGCAGTTACCAATGTAGGCCTTCTCAGGTTTTAGTATAAATTATTTAACAAGCTGACAGACGTTTGGTTTCTCCCACTGTTGTGTGGAATTTTCGTTGGTTTGCTGTTGGATTAAGAGGTTTTCTGTTGCTGCCGATAGGCTGGATGGGACTGATGGAAAAGTTTTTGTCCAGGCTGCCCTTTTCATCAGCTTGTATGCTTCTCGTTTGCAAACGAATCCAGTGCTTCTCGTCACTCAGCATAGGTGTATGTAGTTTTCTTGGGTAATGCTATTGAGTGCTTAGTGCCATTCTTTAAGAGGATCACTAGAGGCTAGTAGGGTTTTGTTTTGTAGGCGTTCTGCAAAACAACACTACATTGAAGCATCTATACTGTGCTTAATATTGTATTAATTCTCACATGTCATATACCAGTTTATAGATAAAGATTTACTATATGATGTAGTAATCCCAGATTTATTATTTGTTGTTGTTATATCCTTTTTGACTGTCTGCAAAGATATAAATAATTACTTATTATTATTTTTTATCGGATATCACTGCAGAAAAACAAAAACAAATGATATTATTACAAGACATCTTCTAGCATCTACTAGAAAAATCACGATAAAATTTGTATAGTAGTGAATTACCAAGGCTATTTTGAGTACATGAATCTGAGATATTTTATCACGTAGCGTTGATACAACAACGAGAACATAGATATGACCACATCACGAACCTTTATCATGTGAAAATTGATAGAAAATTAAGCTTGCTGGAGCTACTAGCTACAATGTAACGTCCTAGCTCAAAGATTTCTCCCTGTTCTTTTCGGAGCCGTCCGTAATCCGGTTGTACTCAGACAAGTGAGTCTGGTTTGAGTTTTGATGTTAGCTGTAGGGTATTTGGCCACCGAATCACTGGTCCGCAGGCCATCATTGGTCTTATGATGGCGATGTAAATCCCCATGGTCATCCAGGGTTTAGATTTTTGGCAGCGCTCAAAACGAATATGAACCAAATTTTCTCCATTCTAGGAGGAGATTACGGCTTAATCCTGGAAGTCCAGTAAGGACTGGTGTAGCCAGATATATCAGGATATATGGTCTGAATATAGCCCTGTCCAGAACATATTGGATCCACACCGATATATGTCGTTTGTCAACTGCTTTGGAGTAATGATATCCACAACGAGCAAACATTCTACCTCGATCATCACAACGAATTCTAATTCTATGAAAAATTCAACGGAAATGATTCTTAAAAACTTCTAACTGTCGATAGATCCAACGACTATTTCCTTTATGTTCAAATTCTGGAATTGATTCCTTTATACTGTCTCTTTACGTTAACAGGGAGAGCTCCCGACCGGAAATTGGGAGGTTTGTGTTTCAAATCCAGACCGAGGTATTTTTACATAAATTATCCTCACCTGGCTTAATTATTATCATTCGCTTCGCAAGTCATTCTACCGACGAGTTTTCACGTAAGAACCATATTCTTTAAATTTATTTAACCTAGTGCTGGTAAGGGCAACAAGCGAGAAGTATCCCCAATAAGTGTCACGACGTGTTTGTTTATGTTCGAATTCTGGAATTCTCTCCTTGAAGTGACATATTCGCCTATAAATTAACATTGCCTCGGTAGCTCCACTGGGAGAAGTCCCAACAGGAAATTGGGTGGTTTCTGGTTCAAATCCAGGTCAAGGTAATTTTTTCTAAAATTATCCCCACCTGGATAAATGCTTCTGATTTAAACGAGGCTTGAGAATTAGCCTCCTGCGTATTACGCAATATTCCCGCAGTCTATTTCTTGTGTTGTATTGGAAATTTGGATCCCAATAGCTCTTCAGAGGTTGTTTTCATAGTTATTTTCCCTTGTCTGTCCTAGCCAGCTTCTTTACATATAATTCCAGTTACCTGGAAATAACATGGCCTAAAACTAGAACATGACTTATATTGGACCAGTGTTTGAGCGTAGAGTAAATTTCTACGACTTGTTTTCAACGTCTAATATTGCATTATCTTCAATTAGCTGTGTTACCATATTGAAAATGAACTAAATGTCTCATCCTAGCTAACATAGGATAACAAATAACATAAAATCCAAGAGACACGGCGTTTTATTTGTTTTAACTTCTTAAGATTAAAACCAAATTCATTTTAATGAAAGGTTTTTAAATCCTTTTAATCATGTATTTTAAGAATAAGTTAACTAACTTTTGGTCGTAGGTATATCCACAGACGTAATATCGTGTTCTGTAATTTTCCCCGTAAAAGGAAACAGCGTTGTCGTGGTGGCGTATTCCCGCTTCCCGAAGGACGCACGGGAATGCAGCGGACCCAATATAGATATTACTGAATTATCGCTAGCTAAGCTATAGCTATAACAGGCTGCTTCGGCGTAATTGAATGTTAGATGCATTTACTAAGCGCCACTTTAATTCCATTTCAGAAAAGTGCAACACTCTCCGCCCTGGCTCGATACCGCTTATCTATTCAATTATCTATTCAATTTTGCAGGCAACTGTTTGCGGACTCCACACTTTTCGCCACTTCTAAAAGACGCCACCGACGCTTTTAAATAGGTTGTGCAATCGAGGCGGTGGCGTCGGTGCGCCAGCCAGCACCGCTACACACAACACGGCGATGCTACTTTTCAAGTGCCAGTTTTCGTACAAAAAGTTGTATTTATTGGTATACTCCAGCAGCGGATGGTTGGATCTGTTACTTCATCGACCGGTTAATATCAAACTTTAGAAGTTAGGTATTGGCAGTGGGGATGGAAATACGATAACGTGTGTCGGTTATTGAATTATGCCAATCTGTCATTAGAAATTTGATATGCATGATGATCATGAAAGTAATTACAAGTCACATATTTGTTTATGGTTTGTCAAATTTTATGTAATGAAATAAAAGTTAAAATACTAGAAAAAAACAAGGGAAACACTCATGGTATAAATATCGTATATAAAGTAAGTAAGAATTGAGAGAAAAAGTGAACAGTCACAATGGTTTTAAAAATATATCTGCAACTAATTACTGATATCTGAAAGAACAGATTTCAGCAGTAGATACTCCAGTGATTGTCACTTTAACGTAAGCATCTGACATCTTTTTTTAACTCTTCCATTTGTAACAGTCATTATGAAAACACGTTTAGAGCACCATTTGGTGTAGTCTACACCGATAAGGGTATTTAAATATAGAGAGATAGATATGTTCACAAACTCACAGTTCTGAGAACAACGGCTTTAAAGGTTCCTCCAAAATTGTGTACATCACAACAATCATAGTAATTATTTATATTATTATATGTACTTTATAAGCATAATTGCGCTCCTACCTATACAATAAATGCACCCAGAAAAAATAGCTATAATGAGTTGATTTAAAAATACAGGCTTGTAAAAAGTAAATGTAAGATATTTGACTAACATCAAATAAAATGATTTTCACCTTTATTTGGCAGTCACATAATAAACACAAATTGTTTCTGAAAAACTAAAACTGTTTGTTATTTGAAAAGAAAATCTAGGATACGTCGAGGCGTCCGCACAACACTTAAATAATCGCTGTAAATGATTCAAAAATATTTGTGAACACACTTTCATGATTTTAGGTTAATGTGCATAGATTGCTCTGTGACCATTTCGAGGTTTCTAGAACAATTCAGCTGACATAAATTTAAAAAAATTTCTATTTTGATATTTTTTAAGACGCAATTTCATATTGAATTAACAACATCGATTTCACTAAAGATATCAATATTTTGCAATTTTCAATTATCATTGCTCGAAAATTTGCTTATAAAGGGTCATTATGATTGTAGTCGGAGTAGGCGATGATATCAAATGTAAAGATTTCTAGTTGCCGCTCAATTTGAATGGAATACCACCGTTCTACACGCAAAAGTTAAATTGGTTGCATAGCCTATTTCAACTTTGACAGTTGTTTGTGGATAGCAGCAAAGATTTTCTAACATGGGCATGACCTACTTCGACTACAATCATTTATAATAACCCTGTATATAACCATAAAAGTTTACTGCCTCCATTTAAATAATTAAAAGATCTATCAAAACTAGCAAGAAAAGATACGGTTACTTTACATTTAAAAAAATAGCTGTCGATGACGCCATAACTCACTGACAATTGACGGTAGTTGTTGGAAATTGAATGTATAATTTAATGTTAAAAATCAATGATTTTGAAAAATTACACACCATCCCACAGATTTTTCTAGTTTTGAAGATGTCAACAAATTTGATTTTTTAAATGTTTTGTCAGTTCAAGAGATATTTTAATCTAATTGCGCAATCGAATATCTTGTGGAACATTTAAATTCTTCAGGAATGTTGGCTTACAAATGCCTAATTTATTACATTGTGTATTGAGTGCTAGAGAAACACAAATTATAAAAATTTATCACAATTTTAAAGATTTTTTTCTCTAAAGTCGCTTCGATTTGTATGACACTTTTGTTCATTTGTAGGTTGATTCTTCAGTAACGATAATGAGGTAGTCATTTGTATTGAAATTTATACATATAAGATTTTTGGTCGAAATTTTGAGCCCAGTCTGTGGTGTGTAGCAGCTATAACCACACGTACCAAGTTGAACCAAATATTAGTCCAATCTTTTCTATATATTTTGTTCTTTGATTCAGTTCATTATCTCAGTTAATGACCAAGATACAAGCTGAAAAGTAATGACAACACGTGTATGTCATAGATCAGAACGGTCATAGAACAGTAAAATGCTCTGGGAATCTCAGGGTATTGCGTACACAGCTACGACCGACTAGAACGGGTTTTCTGCCGATCAAATTAGATTTATTCACAATGCAACATTTGTCAAATGGCCTATTTCATGTTATACTGCGAATAAAGCTCATTTGGACTTCATAACAGTCGTAGATATTTCACAAAACATGGGTTCCGTCCGTGAAAAATACACATCCTCACCCTTTCACCTGTTGCCGTGTGTTCAGTTTTGTCTTACTGCTCTTCTTGTATCTCCATTACTATTAGGTACTAAAAGATGTAATGAAATGAATAAAAAAACCAAATGTTTACAAGAGATTGGTCTACTGTTTAACTACACAAAAATGAGCAATTTCCGAAAAAGAAACAGGGGCAAAGGTAAAAATTATCTAAAACCACAATTCATTGGAACATAAAAGGTTCATTTGGGATGGGATGTACCCCTCACATTATGTTGCTATTCCTGTAATTCCTATCTAGGGAGAATGTTAATACAATTTTCTTGTTTTGTGATGGTTTAAACACTAAGGTATATCCTTTGCAACTATTTGATCAAAGCTTCATGAAAGCTGATATTTATTCACTAGATCTGCCCTGGTTTTTGCTTACTTCCTCGTATGCGTGCTACGAGCGAAAACTCAGCTCCTGGAAGCGGTCTCCCCCGTTCGTCATCACCGAATTATATCGGCGATGGTTATCATTCGCGCGGGGTCCTGTCCTTTTTATTCGGCCGTAAAAACGATGGCAGAGTGGTGCGTGTGTGCTGCGGCGTTCGCCGGGCGCGGTTTTTACGGTGTAGGAAGAGTCGGCCGTCCCGCGTTCCCGCACCGCTTATCTGAGCCCGACGAGGCACATTTCATTTATCTTCATCACGCTTGACTGGTGCCACTCCGTGTCGGTAATATCTGCGCTATCGTCGCGCCCCCCGGCGAACGCCTCCGCACCATCAGCTCCCTCGCCACCCCGACCGCACACATGCACACTTCTCATCAGGATCTAAGACCGTCTTAAACCCTTCGCATATTCAGCCCATCCGGCCCACTCACTCTCCTTTGACTTATTTCCATATGCATGCTACCCGGTCGGGATCCCCGTCTCATGCTGACGGTCATTGACAGCGAACGACCACCAGCCAGCGGTCTTAAAAAGTTTACATTATGTTTAAATTTTTTTTAGTGCAAACTAGAGCGGACATCCAAAATGGTTTAGCGCTGGAGCCGTAACACAAACACTACAAGTCCTATAATTGCAGGAAAAAATTCTACACTTGTAATACTTCCGTAATACAAACTAATAATTACTACAAGGTCCCAGCTCTTATTACACAGGGATTTTTATACATATATACGTGTTCTGTAACATTTACATGGCTATGATATATTGCTACAGTGTTAAAATAAAATGCTTTTTACATAGTTAATGTAGAATTCCAGAATACTTGTGACATTTCCACCAAATGACATGGAATTTGCCTATAGTTATTATGTCCGTCAAAGTGCTCCCACATGCAGTGCGAACGGGGACCAACATTGGCCATCGCAGTGCTTCGCGTAGCGAGACCTAACTGTGTCAAATCACATCGCCAATATGTCGACCTTGAACGGTTTATTTTATTCTGTTTTAGCATTGTACAGTCATGGAAATAAGTAAGTTCGTATCGCTATCGCAGGATTTGAAAATAGTATGTCGGTTATATATTCGTGTACTGTTCTACCTCGACCCGGCCGCGTCGTAACAATTTGTCCGACACGAGGTGGTTTTTCGATGGATGTAATGTAACGGGATTTAGTTTATTTTTAGCGTGTCCGACCTTTTCCTTAATGTGATATCTTCATTGCAATGTAATAAATGAAATATGATCACTACAGTTAAGTTTACGAGTAGGTAATGCATTTAATTAAATATAGAATTACTTTTCTAATAATATTAATAAGCATGAAATTTGATAATATGATACGAAAAGCTCATTTTAAGATATTGCGTAATATCATGACACATTATATAAATTTATGTTAACTAATACACATATTAATTACGCAAGTAAATGCCTTTGCCCAGCAGTAGGATGGCGGGCTTAAGTACGTAAGTAAGTAAATGCGCAAATCAACTTGATGCGAAGGATTATCACTAAATATAGACTATTTCAGAATTGTAATATTAAAATATATTCACTAAATGTAAATAAATTCTCTAAATTTAATTTAAATTTACATTTAGGACGAGCATGTATTTTGTATGAAGGACAATGGAAATTTTATATGTGTATTTACTTTACAGCAGTTAATGTTCAATTATCTTTCATGACATCTAATACATGCTTGACAACCAAAATAATTTAAATTATAGCAATATATACAGGCTGTCCCACAGGTGTCCCACGAACAGAGAAAACCAATAAGACCATATGAAACATATTACTTTCTTCTTTCTAGAATAAAAAACAAAACATTTTGGTATTTTCTTTTGTTCATTTGTTAAGACAAATTATTAAAATTTTACTTATAATTAATAATTTTTTATTGTTGTAATATGTATTTATTGTTTCATTTTTGGTTTTGCATAGTTTGATAACTAATTAATTTTTTATTTTTCTTTTTTTGTTAATATTTCAAAGAGCTCTACAGAAGCTTTATTGTAATATAGTTCCAGTTCAATAAGCACACATTTTTCATTTACTATATATTAGCTGGAACATTATTGGAAATTTTATTTCCAATAATAAGTTAAAAATAACATTTTGACTTATGAATTGAGTACTGTAAGGTTAGCTAAAATGCATATACATTAAAATGAAGGTCTTTTTAATTTCCAAACAATATAAACTATAACTGAAAATGTTTAACGACATACCTTGTCAAAGTAATATTATAAGTTAATAATATGGTAACATACGGGCGGGATGTAAATTTTAAATATATCAAAAATTACAGCCACAACCTGAATTTGAACCAAGGCCCTTTGCGTCGCTAGCACAATGTCAGTAGCTCAGATGGGAGAGCATTGTGCTAGCGACGCAAAGGTCCCTGGTTCATATCGTCAAGTTGTTGGTTTCTCTTATGTATAGCTTTTATTGCATATGATTGTGAGTAATTAATATGTAATAAAAGCTATAGGTAAGAGACACTTTTCTTTTTCTTTCTTTTCTTTCAACACAATTTATACTCATCCCAGGTCGAAGTTGATGAAATAATTTTTATGTTGTATAAATGTTCTTTTAGATGGTCGTATATTTTGGTTTATTTTTTTTTAATAATAATTATAACATATTTACATTCCATCAAAATTCGTCGAAAATTTAGAGCTTGCTTCCAAAATTTTTTGTAAATTAGTGATATACATAATTGCCATTATTTTCAGTTGTCAGATATTTGAAACATATTGCTGTAAAGTAAATACAAAATAATAATAAAAAAATAGCAATGATACATTCATGCTATACAAAGTACATACTCCTTTCTGTTTATTAAGTTAAACACTGCATAAAGACAAATTTAAAGCAATTTAATTTTAATTTATTTCTATTTTGTGAATAAATGTTAATACATATGTCAGTTCTGAAATAACCTGAAAAGTAAAAATATTGACAACAACAAATTGGTTTTTGTATTTATTAACACAAAAAAAGCTATTAGATGCAATAAGGTTGTAAGTATAATTTGTTGTGTTGTATGCAATATCTTGAAATGAGGTTTTCATTTCATGTAATCGAAAAGTTTTATGTTTATTAATATAAAATTAACGTCATATTTAATAAAAACACAACTACATTGCAATGTAGGAATTACATTAATTAATTACACATTAAGCTAATAAATAGAAACATATAATAATAATAATAATAATCCACGCCTTAACATCCCCCAACAGGTTTCGCCACTACGGGGGCATCGGCAGGCCCGAATTATTATTATTATGGCCCGCGTCTGTGGCACGTCTTAAGTTGTTTGGCTTTCAGCATTCGCCAAGGAGTAAAGGAAAACCACAGAAAAACCTTTACTCTGAAAGCAGGTCGTGAGGCTCGAACTCACGACCCACGACTCACGACTGATAGCCAAGCGCTTTACCACTGGGCCACAGTCTGGCTAAAAATCATTATAAACCAATTCAAAGCATTCGAACAAGGTTTCGCAAATAATAAATTTCCGATATACGAGTTGAAGCGATAACGTACAATTTTTTGCCGAGCGGTCGACCAGAATAACAAAAAACTTGTACTTGGATGTATCATCGACACACTGCTAAAATATTTATAGAACTTACTTAATTCCAGTGTACTACCGATGAAAATTTTAGTTATCTATCTATATTTTATCATATATACAGCATTATGCATGTTTCTACGTACCTACTTTAACGACAATGATGATTTATTATTTGCCCAAATGCCTGATTGTCCAAACGTAAAAACATAACTTTTTTTAATATTTTGTAAATTTATTCACAACAATTATGGTTCTTATAAGCATTATCAACCTTACAATTACAATCAATTAACCAGCAATAAAATAATATTCTGAAGACCATATTGAAGTCGTTATACCGGGTGACCCACGGCGTAGGTACGTTCGTTTATTTTTTTTTGTGTTTATGGCGCTGAAGGAATGAACGTTGTGCTGATAGACAGAAAATGCCAATTTATGGGATGGTCGTGAGGTTAGTACGACTTCCGGGTTTTCCGGAAATGATGTATTCATTAAAATTTTAAAAATGAATTTGCACACAATGGGGAGTCATACGGTATTTAGGTTCCAGGATTGCGGTCATTTTTATTCGCTAGGGTGGGGTGGGAAAGGTGAGGGAGGGGGTTGGAGGGAAGCGGGATATGAATCTATACACGATGGAGAGTCATACGGTATAGGGGTCCAAGGACTGCGGTCTACCCTCTTCCCTAGGGAACCTGAACAGATAGACAGACCACGTTATTCTTTATTATAGAGTATGATAAAAAGTATAATTAACTTATAACAATTTATAGAATAGTTTTAAGCAGCAAATTTAAATAATCTGTTGTATTTAATGTACTCAACAAAGTTTAAAAACAATACTGGAAGCTTTTCTTTATTTTGCTTATCAGAAAAATAACAAAAAGTATATCTGTTACTAAAAATATTGGGTTGATAATAAATATACCTACATATATATTAAAACTCCTTGTAGGTAACTGGTCTTAATTGTTCGTTGTATCTTATTATAAATAATTTCAATTTTATTATATAAATCATTTTATTTTAAATCAAAATTATGAATTCCTCGATTTGACTAAATGAAATATTTATATAAAGAAACAACACAAATTAACAGGGTCCTGCATAAAAATATAGACCACTCAGTGTTCAGATCTTATCCCATCTTATTTCGCATTTGTTGCTGGAAACATAAAGAAAATAAAAAATGGATATTTTTTTTAATGTCACGTGGCAAATATAAAAAACTAAATAGTTTTGTTTCCTGTATTGCTGTATATTTGTATTTCTTAATGTATTTAATATTCTCGAACGAACTGTATAAATAATGACTGAAAAAGAAATACCATGCGCCAAATGCCAACATGTTGGCGAAGTGAATGCGCGCACTACGCGCAGCGTGTCATATCACCAATCGTTGTTGCAAATTTCGTCGTTGTGTATAGTAAATTAAAAATAAAAATCAGTACAAGAAAGATTACATCTGAAACAATCAGAATTTTACATCAATAGTCTAATCAAAATGCAATTTCAGATTGGCCCGAGTAGTAAGATGGCGTCTCAATTCAGTTTTAATAAATAAATAAATAAACAAATAACAGATTTGAGAGAAGCGGAATAATATGGTTCAAAATTATTATGTTTATTATCATACAGTTGTCAATAAAAGTTTTTAGTTCGAAATTCAGAATAGCAGAATCGTTTTTATGATTTTGTTGTTTAATACATTATTTCAAAATCCTAAATATTCCTGCTAAAGGATTCGAATTTTTTTAATTATAACTGAAATTTCTTTTATAATTTAATACAAGTTATATAATTTGAGCAAATACTTGACAAAAAATATCATCAAAAATTTTCATATAATTACTTATATGCCAAAAAAATCTTTCATGTAGGTATATTGGCCATGTGTAATACATATGAGAGGGGCATTTCAAACGATCTCCGCGCCCGTAGCGGAGAAATAGAGAATAACCGGCCAACCAACTGCAACAATAATTTGACAATATGTAGCAATTTTACAATCTTCATAAACACACAACATAAATCGACCTTGTTATGCGGGTTTAGTAATTCAACAGTGGAGGAAATATCAAGACTAGCAAGAACAAGACGATAGGTGATTTCAGGAATACCTACAACGGTTGGAAGGGAGGGGACCGCGGGAGTCTTACGGTATACGATCATACTGGGAGTCCCAGGGCTGTGGTCAACCCTCTTCGGTAGGGAAACTGAACAAACAGACCGCGTTAGCGCTTTATATATGATTATGATTATGATAACAATACATTACAACATTCTGTCATTCTGTAAACATATTATTTAGACAACATACATATAAAATAAATAAAATGAAAAAGAAATGTAATAAATGTTTTATATCCATGATGTAAATGAATAACCATTACAAACTTCTACAGAAACAAAATTTCCAAAACGCACCGTTGGTTGGGCTGCTGTGCGTCACCAAAGAGAGTTGAAGACACTCTGCCTTTCTTTTCAAACATTTTTAACTCCTAAGTGATTAACAAACAGCACACGTACTTTAAGCGTGCTAAAAAGAGTAGTTTTGCAGCAGCTTCTTAAACCTTTATCATTCAATGGTATCAAATATGATACATTATAAATATAAAATGATTAATATATAAAACCAGTTATTATCAAATCAACCATAGAGGTATATAAAAAAAAATTTAAGCTGCTTAGCGACATTTTGCTGATCTCAACTAAGTATTGTCACTACGCAGAAGAGTTTTGGGAGCACTGTACTAAAGTGTTGCTCAAATCTCCAATGGAAATCTCGAGGAGTGGGTATTTTCCGTACTCACGTCAGACCTCTGGGGCTCTCTTTCACGGACGCGCCCGATGAAAAGATGCAAACGTCGCCTGATTTCAATGGAGACGACCGAGGATGTGGTCATCGATGTCCTGTCAATCGTGTCTGCGATGGATATGGAATTCCTTCGTGATGTGCAATTCATCTGCATGTCAACGGTGCATTTTTGTGCTGACCTTTTTCTCCTGTCCGTCCAAGAATACGAATATATTACAGGGACAAGTTTTATCCTTGTCGTTCTTGCAAGGCATATATCGTAAATGATTCGTACATGTGTAGTATTTCCTTCAATACATTAAAAACTCATGTGCAAATGAGATCACTTATTTTAAGCGAAACGATAATTAAAAAAGAAAGGAATCCAACACTTACAAGTAAATATACGTGCTGGGATACGTTCAAACTCAGTCTAGAGAATAGAATACATCTACAAGTACCACTCAAGAATATCTCACAAATAGAAAATGAAACCCTTGGATTAATGACAGATATACAGAAATCCGCTTGGGAAGCCACGCCTGTAATTCCAAGAAAAGTGAAAGGTAATAATTACCCGAAGGAAGTAAGAGAGGTAGTTATGGAAAAAAGAAAAACGAGAAAACGTTGGTAGGTAACCAGGGACCCAGCAATCAAAACTAAATTAAATTGGTTAACTCAGGAATTACGTAGAACGATTCAAGAGATTAAGCAACAGTCAATAAACAAAAGCCTCGAAGAAATGACAAGTGACGCAAGCACAGATTATTCTCTATGGAAGGCGACTAAAGGACTTAAAAAGCCAATTACACAAATTCCGCCTATAAAAAAACCGGATGGAACCTGGGCTAGAAATGACAAAGACAAAGCCATAGTCTTTGCCGACTACTTGGAACAACCCTTCACTCCAAATGAAGACAGAAGTATGGAAGAAACGACTAATTCTGCAATAATCCAAGGAAATCGAATACCTCCCGTTACTCCTAAAGAGGTAATAAATGAAATTAAAAAAATGAAAACCAAAAAGTCACCTGGGTTTGATCTAATAACAGGTGAGATTTAAAATAAATTACCTAAAAAAGCCATAGTTAAGATAACAAACCTCTGCAACGCAGCATTTCGGCTTAAATATGTGCCAACTGTTTGGAAAACTGCGGAGGTAGTGATGACCAAACCAGGAAAACCACCAAATGAAGCATCCTCCTACAGGCCATTTTCTTTACTGCCCACATTGACAAAACTGTTTGAAAAGCTACTTGCAAAACGACTGACGCCAATCTTAGATGAAAGAAACATTATACCCGCCCATCAGTTTGGATTCAGAAGCAAACATTCGACAAATTGATGAGGTACACAGAATAACAATGATAATAGAACGAACTTTAGAAGAAAAAAAGGTGTGCTCCTCTATATTCCTGGATGTGGCAAAAGCCTTCGACAAAGTTTGGCACGAAGGCCTACTCTATAAGCTGGAGCGGATACTACCCTTCGAGTATAGCCAACTATTAAAATCATACCTTTCTAACAGATACTTCCGTATAAAGCAAGATAATGGTTACTCAACTCTCAAAAGTATTGAAGCTGGAGTACCACAAGGTAGTGTACTTGGCCCAATTCTTTACCTTCTTTACACACATGATCTCCCGCAACCAGATGGTGTTACCGTTGCCACCTTTGCTGATGACACTGCTATCATGGCAGTAGATACAAAAGTTGAAGGAGCAACGCTAAAACTGCAGAATGCCGTCAACAATATTAGTGATTGGATGCAACGATGGCTAATTGCATTGAACGAAACCAAATCCGTTAACATAAATTTTACTAATAAGCGAATACAACACGTTCCAGTGAAAATAAATAACACTACCGTACCCTACTCGAACACCGCAAAATACCTCGGTATGACGCTGGACACCAAGCTTCGCTGGAAAGCACACGTTAAAAAGAAACGAGAAGAACTGGGCATAAGATACAAAAAAATCTACTGGCTTATTGGTAGGAGGTCGGCTTTGTCGACATATAATAAACTCCTACTTTACAAGCAGATACTTAAACCTGTATGGACCTATGGTATCCAACTGTGGGGCTCCACTAAGCCAAGCAATATCGCCATCATTCAACGCTTCCAAAATAAAGTGCTAAGAAACATCGTGGGTGCACCTTGGTATATAAGAAACAGAAATCTCCACAGGGATCTTGAGATGGAATTAGTAACCAACGAAATTGGAAAGTTTGCAGACAATCATCAGACCAGACTTCTCCAGCACACGAATGTTGAGGCAATCCAGCTTCTTGACAATTGTGACAGTGTGCGAAGACTCAAAAGAATTAAACCTTTTGAGTTGGTGAAGTGACGTTAAAAAAGCAGAGCACAGTGTTATGTGAGTGATAGGTGAACAAAGCAGAGCAACGTGCAGTGTGTGAAGTTTAAAGCGTCAGCATCCAAACTAAATTTAAGTTACACCAATGGGGAACACTTAATATCGAACACTTTTTATACGTAGCAATTTAGGTTAGATTAATATAGCTAGTCATACAACTACGACTAGGTGTTATACACAATTACCTATGAGGTGACGTTAATTAATAAAAAAAAACTTATTATTAACAGGGAATAATTCACGTTTTGGTCACCTTGAGACAATTCACATACACTGTTCAATTTTCTAATTCAGAATTTTGAACTGGGAAAACTCGTATCAGTGTGATAATAATTGCCAATTACGGGTTGAGTAACGTATATAACCTAGGAGCATAAAAGAACAACTATCCCTACTAATTACCTACAATTTGACGTTTTTGTAAAACTTATCAACAGTATTTACCATGCTATCCACCCATCAATTATTTTAGCGTAAGCACCTAGTTACTATTAATCAATGCTATAAATAAGACGTTGTTATAAGGAGTTACTTGCACATAATGACGCTCAATTATTATTTATGGTATGAGAAAACCGTTGATTTTTCGAGGTAAAGTTCATCATTTTAGCTTTGAAATTATGAATGAGGAATGTAAATGTTGAATTCTGATTCAGCATCCTACGAAACCCAGAAATTGCATGTTTTAACGAGTTATGAGGACAACTAGTGCTTTGCCCCACTTGATCTGTTTATGACAGAGGAGGTACGCGTTTATGACTAGACTTTAGCACTGTATTCAGGACAATAAATTAGTTCAGTAAAATCGTTCCCGAGGGTGCCTGTTCCAGGAAAAATATATAGAAGTTTCTTTTTCTCTCATTCTATATGTTTCTTGATGTGTTGAATCCGAATTTCAACTTTGCTACTTCCCACGGATGTGGGAAGTCACAACAAAAATCGCAAAAAAATTAAAAATTTTCGAACTTTTTTCAATTTTTTGCGAAAAAGTGATGAAACTATTCACTTTTCGAGGTAGACTATCCTATACAAAAATAATGTACATTAAATTTCTTATAAGAGTACCACTGAAATGCATCTTTGGTTGAACTGTTTGGCCGCTAGAGTGTGCTGAATAAAGCCCAAACTTTCCTACTTTGTGTAAAACCCAGTTTTCGAGCTAGTTAAAAAGGCTGGGATTGTGCTAAAACACCATTAATTTCCCTACAAATTGCACATTTTAATTTACAAAAAAATACATAGTCATAGTCATATTCATTAATTAGTGTTAATTATACAGAGATATGTTACACACGTCAACGTGAAAAAAAAATACATAGTATATATTCCAGTTAATTACAAGATTTGTACAGGGATATGTCGTCACACACATTCAGGAACTCATCCACACCGTAAAAGGCTTCAACAAGAAACCGCTTAATAGTTATTTTAAATAATTTTAGTAGCAAACTTCTTATGCTGGATGGAAGGGCATTAAAAAACTTAATAGAGTAGTATGATGTTCTGGTTCTAGACCTTTGCAGGCGATGGAACCCATGGCGTAATCTGTCACCAAAACACGTGCAATAGTTATGGGTACTATTACTTCTTGGGTGGTCTGTACTGTTTACGTGCGCATGCATTAAACATTCCAGAATAAAAACACACGGCACCGTGAGTATACCCAATTTACCAAAACACCACCGGCATCGAATGAAAGAGTCCATAGTATGCATGCAAGAAAGATGATGTTGTTAAATTGTTTTTTTATAGTTCTTATAAAATAAATTGACTTAGCTAACTTTGAGGCAACATAGATGTGTGCTTCCCATGTCATTTTATGATCAAGCACAACGCCTACAAATTTTACGTTACCTCCAAGCAGAGGTTCGTTCCTCAACGCGAAAACCAGTGACTTTGTTTTTGAAGTGTTCACGTTGAGTCTATTGAAAATAAACCACTCTCTGATGTTATCATCAGCTCTTTCGGTTTTAGAATTCAGTACACTTAGACTGTTGTCGGTAACGACACTCGTGGTGACATCTGCAAACAATACAATATGGTCAAGTGGAGCAGCCGCTGGGAGATCATTAATGTAAATTAAAAAGAGTATAGCACCCAGCACGGAACCCTGAGGTACTCCACATCCGACAGGAAGGGCATTAGATGTTTGATTATTAGCACGCACGCCTTGTAGCCTATTTTGAAGAAATGATGATAGTAAATGCAACGAATGGCTCGAAAAGCGGTAGTGCTTTAGCTTCTGTAGCAATAGCACATGGTCGACACAATTGAATGCTTTAGTTAGATCGTAGAATGTACCCATAGTGATCTGTTTCTGTTCAAAATTGTGCAATATTAACTCGCTTAATGAGTTTATAGCCAAAGATGTAGATTTTTTGTTTCTAAACCCTAATTGCGAGTCGCTAAACAGCCCGTTTGATTCGAAATGATCACTTATTTGATTCTTCAGTACCGACTGAAATATCTTGGAAAATATAGGCGTCAGGGAGATAGGTCTAAAATTACTGCAATCGCTTTGGGGTCCCTTTTTATGGATGGGAATAACTGTAGTTGTTCTCAAACAGGTGGCAAAATAACATAATACATTAAGTATCAATTAAAAAGAGCTAACATATAGTTTTTAAGAATAAAATAGTAATAATCTACTGAATTTTTGGTGAAGAGCTCTTGACTTAGCGGTTCCGCGTAATGTGACAAAATTTCAACGCGCTCTAACGGCTACACAGTTTGGCCAAAATAACTGATTAAGTTATCCAATTTGTAGGGAATTTAATGTAGTTTTATCAGAATCTAAGCTGTATTGTAATTACACGTACATTACATAAAGTAGGAAAATTTGGCCTTCTTTCAGCGCGCTCTAGCGACCAAATCATTCAACCAAAAAATACACTTTACGTAGAAAAGTGCCTAGTTTTATGACTTTTTCACAAAAACCTGAAGAAAAGTCGACAATTTTTAGCTTTTTATGCGATTTTGGTTGTGAAGCCATATCCATGGGTAGTAGCAAAGTGGAAATACGGATTCAGCATCCCAAAAAACATATACAATGAAAGAAAAAAAACTTCTATATTTTTTTCCTGGCCAAAACACCATTTGACTGGACTAAAATTGAGACCAAATATAAATATAAAAAATTACTGTACAAAATATTTGGCATGTTGCCACGTGTGGAATTATCAAAAGCTTTGTTACACCTCGTTAGGCACACTGAATGAGCAGGCAGTAAGCAACAAGCAAGCAGGAAGCATGGTGCAAAAAACGGTATATGTAGACCCGCACACTGAAGGAGTATTTGCTCCTAAGTGCAAAATGCACGCTGCTTGCTGTATGCATGTTTTCTGTCAACCGGTTTTTTGCTGCGTCGCGCACAAGCAGCATGCAAGCAATCTTGATTTCTGTGATTTTTCTGGCTATTGTACTGATTTTTTAAATTAGCCCATTATCATAAATATGAATTGGGCGCAAAATAGGATTGTTTTAATAAAAGAACTACACCCTCGCCAGTGAAAAATTAGTAAAATTAAAATATTATTTGATGCGTATTTGTGCATTAAACTTTTGATCTAAAATTTTCAATAATTTATTTGCAGATGATAAGCTATATAATATACAGTGCTTCCCAAAAGTAACGGCTAAATTCTATAAAACCTTAAATAAAAATATTTGAGAAAAATGCTCTGACACGTCGATTTTTATTTTGAAATAGCAAAGTACCCCTTGCGATACCTCAATCAATAGATTTTTTTATTCTGAATACAACGAAAAAAAAATATCAAAATCGGTTGATAAATAACGGCGATATTTACCAAAATTTATTTATACACGAAATTGACGGAATAGCAAAATTTAATTGGTTAGTCTTAATAAATTGTTCAAAGTGCTGCCCGTTAACGATGAGACAATGCCCTAATCTATCCCCAAAAGCTTGTTGGATATTGTCTAACATTTCTGAAGTGATTAAGTGAATTTCTGCACGAATTCTTTCCGTTAACGCCTCAATATTTGCAGGTCTATTAAAATAAACTCTACTTTTTAAATAGCCCCAAAGAAAATAATCTAGTGGGGTTAAATCTGGCGATCTTGCTGGCCATTCCATATGTCCTCGTCTACCAATCCACCGATTAGGAAATACTTGATCCAGGTATTCTCGAACTGGACGCGCATAATGTGGAAGCGCACCGTCTTGCTGTAACCAAATTCTGTCTATCAGGATGTTCTGCGTTGGGAAACAATACCGCTAAAGTAGGTAGTAGTTCATTTCGGAGAAAGTTCAGGTAGCGTTCATCATTCAGTGTTCCGTCGAAAAAATATGGTCCAATAATTCTAGAACCCACCACACCAACCCACACATTAATGTTTTGAGGATATTGTGTGTTCGCTTCCATCATCCAATGCGGATTTTGACGGGCCCAGTAACGGCAATTTTGTTTATTGACTGTGCCATTCAGACAAAATGTTGCCTCATCAGAAAAGACGATGTTTCTAATTAAACAAAGATTTGCATTAGAGAGTTCCATCATTGTCTCACAAAACTGCGCTCGTCGATCAAAGTCTTCATCGGACAATTCTTGTACCAAGTGCACTTTATACGGGTGAAATTTGTGTTTTCGAAATAATCTAGACACAGTACTTTTCGACGCACTAACTTGTGCAGCGACCTCCGCAAGGGTTGAACGTGGATTTTCTTGCACCATTAAAAGAGCATCCAATTGTCGGTTTTCATTTAAGGCGAATGGACGTCCTGCCTTAGGCTTATCCCTAACATGACCGAGATCACGAAATTTGTTTTCGATTCGACTTACTGTAGATTGCGATATTGGCGGACGGTCCGGGTGCATTTCATTGAACAAAACACGAACTTCTTCATGCGTCCGGCTTCTATCTCCAAACCCAATCATCATTAAAACTTCGATTCTTTCGGCTTCAGTAAGTCTCATTTTGCTACTATTTCTTCAATCACGAAAAACTCTGAATTGTGTTTCACATAAGTAAAAACAAGCTGCAATTGTTTGAACGATATTGCTTTGCCTGCTTCAACAGGGTTTACTCGAATATTGACGCTCTTCTTTGAATACATTTTGGTAAATACCGCCGATGTTTATCAACTGATTTTGATAATTTTTTTTTGTTGTATTTAGAGTAAAAAAATCTATCAATTGAGGTATCGCAAGGGGTACTTTGCTATTTGAATTTTCAAAGTTGGGGTTACCACCCCTTAGGGGTGAAGGGGTGGGGGACTGAAAAGTGTATGTCAGGATAGTAATTTAAAAATAAAAATCGACGTATCAGAGCATTTTTCTGAAATATTTTTATTTAAGATTTTATAGAATTTATCTGTTACTTTTGGGAAGCACTGTATATGAATCTATATAGCAACAGATAATGTCAGGATGATGTAACCGTCAATCAATCAAAAGGAAAGAATTATTTTAGTGTAATTAATTGCTGAAGTTGAGAACAATCCCGTTCTATACAATCCAAATTTGTATGATTTATAGCAATAAACGAATTAAAATTACCATGATACAGATGAACCCAGTACCTTCTCTTACGTTTTCTAATTAAACGCCACATAAGAAAATAGTCATCCTACGACTACATGGCTACTAATTTTTGCATGACATTGTGAATAAGCCACCTATTCTTAAAATTATAAATTAGTATAAAATGCAGAACATTAAAAATAGATAATATATATGTCAATTTTGATTGAGTAATTATTTTTTAATAAATTTTCTTGCTTACCACAATTTTATTTATAAGTTACAGGCCCATTATCATCTTTTAATGCATATTTTTTTAGAAATTAAATGTGACTTTAAACAAACGTCATGTTTGAGTGTTGTGCTCTTGCTGTGCTCTCTCAGTGTGCGGTATGCGTCGTGCAAAATGTTTCTAGGAAGCAAAATGCACGCTGCTTCCCGCCTGTATGCTGCTTGCTGCCTGATTGCTGCTTGCTCGTTCAGTGTACGGCCTACCTTAGCAAGCATCAATTAATTGTTTATTTGTGAGATCAGGAATTTAAAAGAGGTTGATATTTCGTAACTGTGTAGTGTCTTTTGTCACACTTCTTAAACAACGCCCACCCAAAAAGTTTTCGGACTCAAAAATGTTTCAAACACAGCGAGGCATCATCATAAATCGAGTTTCCCGATCCGCAATATCTGGCGGAGTCGGTCGGACGAGAATTCCACCCACCAGATCCGTGACAGGAGATTGAATTATATCCAGGAATACCGTTTGGCATCAGAGGGCATACGGCGCGCCAGGAGCACCTAGTCTACGAAGACTATGGAGAGATCGCGGTGAGGTTGTCCGGAAGCGAGCCAGTTTTAATTAGGACCTTGTTGTGACGGACGTCATCCGGCCCCGTCGGGGCAATCAATCAAAACTGATTGCAAAAATGGGCAGTAACTCAATATGGACCAGTGGAGCGAGGGGTGAGGGGTAAACTCGCGCGAGAGAGAGAGGAGGCCGTAAGGGGGGTGGAGGAGAGCGATCCCGGGGACCGAATTCGTTAGCGTTTCGCCGATGCAGCCAATTAATTCTTTGTTCCACTCCGGCAGAGTGTGACGGCGTGTTTGCGCTCCGTCCGTCCGCTCTTTCGAATTTTCATCTACTGTTATTCCATCTAATTTGCATACGGTCGACTGAATAACTGCCGTTTCGCCGGCTATCGACACCAACCCCACTGGTGCCGGTGCTGGCGCTGCTGCCCGGGTTTCGCGAGCCCGACCTGAACCAATCACTAACGGCTCATTTCCAATCGGGAAAAAGAAACGTGAGAGTTGGCGACGCTTAATAGAGTTTCGACAACCGGGATGCAACTCCCGATACGATTGATACGATGCCGGACGATAAACGGCACACGCCGATTGATTATGTTCCGAATAAGGTGTTTTTTGGATTATTCAATACCAATTTAAACCATAAACTGAGTTCAAATATACAAAATCCGGCATTAAAAACCCCGGTCCAAGAGATCTTAAAAATAAGTGAGAAATGTATTTATATTAAAAATCAATGATGATGATTAAACAATAATGATTTTCCCAAATTCAGACTTTTACTGACTTTGCCTGTTTTAGTTGCTAAGCCTAGGCGCCCAGTAAGGATTTTTCTACGCCGAGGATAAAAGTTTGCACCACGTATGTGGACGCAGTTCTTGCCAAACAGTGCGTTTCAAAACGGCGAATAGAAATTTGCTTTAGGGAAAAAGACAAGTGTCGCCTTGGCTAAGAGCAATAGAAACTTTTCCAAATTTAAAGCATAAAACATAAATGGACCAGGAAAAATAGAATAGTTATTATTATTATTAAATTATTTCAGTTGAAAAGGCGATTGCATAGTGAAATAAAAATGACAAACTACCAAAGAAATTTTAAAAATTAAAGCTGGGTGTGTTCCTTACAAATAAATATACAGTATATCTCCACGGATTGAGCTACACAGAGGAAACAAATTTTTATTGTGATTTTTCAAAGAAGCCAAACTCCTAGTTGTGGGTTATTCCGCAGTACGGTGTCACACCAGTCACGCTCATTTAAAGACTATACATAAGCAATGGGGGCTTTTGTTATTATTTTGATGCAACATTATAACAAAAAGACAACTCATCTTTTAGAATTGTTGTAGATAGATGTTCACTGATAAGCTTTATGAAAAACCTTTTTAAATAGCCGTGCCGGTCGTAACCAGCACAGCGATCTCTTGGTTTTGGTAACCTAAAAATAAAAGTTCGGGGAATGACCCTAGTGTAAAGTTTCTATTCTAATAAAGTTAATAAATAATTTTAGTTTTTATATGAAATTTAGGCTACTTATTATTATATTGATTGCATCATGTGTGGTAGCTAGATAAAGCTCACTTTATCACTCACAACTCATAACTCATAAAAATTTACTGAAGTTTTTAAGGGAGTTTCACGTTACATATCATGTTGATTTTAAAAAATCTGATGTGGCCAGGCACATGTTTTTATCATACTATATATGAAATTAATAGTTTAGCTGCATGATATTCTATTTGACCGAGATCGGCTATGTCTGCATTAAAATAAAACTAGTAGAACTAGACAGATATGTCGATTAAAGCTGCGTTCGGATATTGTACTCTGTTGACACCGGGTACACCGTCCAAATAGCACTTACTTGTTATTGGCAGTAAAAAGTGTAACGGTGTGCAATATCCGAACGCAGCTTATATTGACAGTAGGTATTGTCAAAACATTAGTGTTTGACACTACCCACCGATCTCAATGAAATAGAATTTGCTCATGCAGCTAAACTATTGATTGTGCCAAAAAATTTCATAGTCATAAATTATTCAGAATTTCCTCTACTTTAATTTATTATTTAACTATTTCGACGTAATTCTGGAAATGGCGGCTTATTTGCAAAATCTTTCAAAAATGCAAAAATGCCCTTTTTAACAGAAAGCTTTTCAGCTCTAAGTTTGGCCATGAAACTTCTAAATATGAAGTTTCGTCCCGATACCTTTAGTACTTTCTCCGGAATAGTCGCCTCAAAAAAGCGGGTACACACACACACATCCATCGACACACACACACACAGACATTTTTTGTACCTTAGTCAAAAATGTTCAGGGGACCCAAAAAGACATATTTCCGCTAAAATCTCAAAACAATTTTTTGGCAGGACTACAATACTTTACATACTACGTATGATAAAGTAAAAAACTGTTTTTATGATATTTCCTTGTAGTATTCCAATTCTGCAATTTATAAAATATCAGATTATATTTTAGAGCCGATTGATACCAAAGTAAGTATTTTAATCGTGCCACAAAACCGGTGGATTGGCAACTGATTTTGTTTCGAAAGGCGCCAGAATTTGTTTCGCACACACAAGAAAAATGTCACGCGCCGGACCTGTGTACAGATATTCCACTTTATATGGCATTGCTAGCAAAATTACGATAATTATTTTGGCTTTTCATTGCCACAGTATAACAACGGAAATTTGGCATAATTATTGTTATTTAACAATAAACATAGCAAAAAATATGCGGTTGCCAAATTACCTTTGCAATGTTCATGTGGCCGGCCCTTTCTCTGCTTATATCAGAAAAAGCTTTGGACCTAGAATGTTGGCGTAGAGTTTATTTGATTGGTAATATCTCAGCTTTTCTAAAAATGTGGCGGTTTTGAAAAACATAATAAAATAATTGGAATAAAACCTTAAATGAAAGAAAGTAGACATACTCTTGATGAAACTAACTGTTGTTTTTTTCGTGGTAATGCTCAATCAAACCTCCGTTCCTAGGAAATCAGAGGCCTGTATAATCTCTATTCTTATGAGTTTCATTTGTAATAGTTTGAGATTATTTCAGTTTCTGCTGAAAGTTTGCCAATATACATGGCGTCTCACGCTAGAAGAAGTGTTCATTAAGGGCCTTGGGCAATCGACATACACGCTTCTGTATAGAAAGATGCAGAGATTGCTATTCCCTATACAACTAGACAATATGTTGGTATACAGAGTGTTCCAGAATGACGTGCCAATAACAATTTACGTTTTTTTAATTAGATGACTAAGGTTATTATTCAGTTTTTGATGCTAGATATTTTGAGAACAATGTGCATATAAGGCAATGTTCAACTATTTCTGAGGTAATTGTGAAAGTAACGTCGAAACGTACATTTTTCAAAAACAAATTATATTACTAACAAGGATTAATAAATAAGGGAACTCATTCTCTACACTTAATCACAGTTATGCTAGATTTGCGATTATAATTTGTTTTATCCGGGATAAATGTTTCGGTTTGCTAAACGAGATCGTTACCAGATTTCCGAAAATTCCCGACTCGGTAGGTCTAGCGCGAACAGATACAAATTACGTTTAATAAATAAATAAAATATTTATTAAATGTGATTCTACGATAAGAGGTCTTAATGGTGACAAGCAAAAAAGGCAACATTTTCTTAACAAAACAGTTTATAATGCCATATGATATGATGAAGAAGAACCTTGTTTACTTTATTAAAATTTTAGCGTAAATTCGATTAAAAAGCGGTTTTAATACAACGAAAGATAACCGCTATAATATTTAAGCTAATTTACAATACGAATTGACGAAATTCGTTACAGGTTTCCTATATCATTCTCCTATATCTACCCATATCATTTCCTATATTATTTCTGGAACTACTGAACATTAGTATTTTCAAGTTAAAATTTGTCACACAAAATCCCACTCCATTCCCGTGGCTTACTTTTATCCACTATTACTGTAAATATATTTCATGGTCACGTACATAAAACTAGTTGGGACTCCTGTTTGGCGTGAAGTTAGTGACGTTCTCATTGATCAGTGAAAGTCACGGAACATCGTGGCATCCGTGTTTAGTACGATGACCGTCGTCTCTCCCCTGGCAAGTCGCAGTTTGTATGTCACATAATCATTGTGTTTTTCCTATATATTTCCTATAACAAGTGAAATAATGGATCTGAATTATATTGGGTTTCTTAAAACTTATACTCTTATTATTAATTTTTTGTTATTTCTAAATTTTCTTGAGCATGTCCTTCCCTTGGCATATGTTTCCTGTTTCGTATATTATACCCAGGGGACATACAAAGTGACCGCATCTATTACATATACTAAATAAAAATTAATAAACGAAACAAAAACAAAATAAATAAAAATGATGACTAAATAAATCTGATTAATAATACGGCCAATATTCTAGTCAATATTAATTTTTAACAACGAATTTATTGGTTTATTTGATCAATTCCTTCCTACCAAGTAAAGCTTGTCTATAATATTAAACATCTAGGTTGATATTTATGGCCTGTGCACAAGAAATATTAAATTAAGAAAAATATCCAGTTGCCACGACGAAATTCACCAAACCCACACGTATAATGATTCTTCTCTTCATATAGCAGATTTTGGTAATTTTACGTACATTTAGATATTGAAATGAATAATTTACCCAAGGTCCTAAATTACTCTCGACCACCAATAATTTTTTTTTAAATGAAAAGGCATGTTCTCTTCTGATAAATCTGTTTGGTACAATAGATCGTTTTCATTGTCAGCTGTTTGTTATTCAAACGACAAAATGTTTTCCGAAATTCAGTCATAATAACCTTTATCAACATTATGTAAGTATGTGTGTGTGTGTGTGTGTGTAAGAAGTAAATGCAGCGTATTAAATCTGCCCAATACTAGATTTTTCCGGCCATTTTTGAGTATATATGTAAAATTATTTATAATTATCATTAGAAACACGGCTTCCAAGAAACTATAAATTAGTTATTACATGCCTAATACATTTGCTGTGCACAAGTACTGAATATGATTAATCAATTCGCCCCATATCTATCTATTCAATATCACAAGGCAAACCGCATTTTTCTTTTAGTACCTAAATAAGATTTACGTACTATCTGCAATTTTAAACCACCTTCCTTCTGTAAATACAAATTTTACTTCTTAATCTCGCGTAATTCGCATATCCGGCGACCGGCGTAAAAACCGCAACAACAAACTCCGAGAAGCAATCTAAGTTAGAATAACAATTAGGAGTAATTAAAAAGATAATCAAGTTAAGGGCGCGAGTTCGCGATGAAATTATGTTCCGGTGGTGCGCGTGTCCACCGCTCCGCGTCACCACCGTAGCAGCAGCTAGCCTCGCCACCATGATGAATCCGTAAGGTCACGGACGACGCGTTAATAAAGATGAAGGATCGCAGGGCGGTCATGCCCGTGCATCGGGCATTGACTAATCTGTTTGGGCCGAATTAGTGACCTCTGGTGAAGGCGCTGTCACTTGCAACGCCTAATGCTGCGGGAGTCGGATGGGGACTCGCCCACTAAGCCAAAACGACCGGCCGTCTTATTTTTCCCTTTCGTTTACATTAATACCCCATTTGTCATCGTTTGTTTGGATAATTTTTCACATTTATTTGGTCGCGCCGGCGTCGGCGGACGCCGCTGCATGTTGTCACTGTTTCGGGGGTCATTTATCACGAGGCTGTGGTGTGGAGGCGAGTGTGTTGTATTCTTTGCAAGAAATATACATTTTTTGCATGGATAGGTATGGGAAAATTATTTATATTTGGTTATTCAAAACTGGGGTTTTTGTATAAACTCAAATAGAAAAAAAATAGTATGTGTAATTTTATTTTAGTTACCAATGTTACCCATTATAAGGATAAGGCAACAGTCAAACTCGGATGCGAATTGAATGGTTTCACTGAGAAATTAATTTGCTCCTTTACCAATGTTATGCAATTTCATTGTTCTACTAGCCGAGTCTGTAACCTATTCTCATCCTTGCACCGCATTCAGTGTTTGCTTTTAACAATAACGCGGCAAGTCTTTAACATCAATAATACACACTTCGAAATTCGAACATATTTGATATTGAGTTAACAATATGACCACAATAAATAAAAGCAAATAGAAATAGTTTAGTTAATTAAAATGTTTTAAAATCAAACTGAGTGAAATATAGCAAAAAGCAAACGAAATGAAACTATACCGGTTGAAATACGCAAAAATGAGGCCAACGGTTTTCGTTGTATTGCGTCATGGACCATTTCTTCAGTTCGTCACTATTTTGTGTATTCAAGTTAGTTTTAGATTATTATAACCGCCTACTGGCATCACGTAAATATGCAAAGTTTTGATAATTTGGTTTGGAATGGAGATACGCTAAAAAGTTGTTTAAAATTAAATAGTAACTCGGAGAAATATAAAAATTTTAGCAATATCATATAAAATTTGGAATTGTCGGTAAAAATATGCATATGTACTAAATATGGTTGAAATATTAACAATCTTTAGTCTTTATTTTATCAACATTTAAAATTCTTGAAAATAAACATCAAATAATTTTATGAAACTTGGTGCGCATGGGATTGTTTTTATTGTGACCATATTTTAGTAGTATTTTTTACTTTATCTCCATAACAAAGCAAATTAGCGAAACTCTCAAATTGTTTATGATATTTTAATGAAATTCGGTATGATTGGATATTTTTATAATTCTGTTCAACTTTTTACAGTATATTCATTCCGCAGCAAATTGCTGAAAATAGGATATGCCTTTATTTGAAACACTAATTGTTATTTTGATCATAGTTTGCTAGACGGCGTATATAACTGGTAAAAATTCAGTTATATAAATTCAGATTGATTGTTATTTAGTTGAATTTAGTGTTAAAGTTATTTTACACTATACTACTTTCGACTTTTTCTAAACTTCTCTTTATTCACTAGAAAAAAGTTCTATATAATAGTGTAGTTGGAAATGCCGTGCTTATTATAATTCTAAACTTTTTCTTAGCATAGACGCATGCGCAGTGTAGGCGTTTGTAAGGTCTGCCAACAGTGCGAATGTGAATCATTTTCCTTCAAGTTTACTTCTATTGACTGAAGTTTTGTTGGGAGTATTTAAACGCTATTTTCAGTCCTAATCTCACAGTGACGCTCTCCGCTTTGTACAGTTGGTTTAATTTATGTAATTTAAATTGCACTAACATGTAAGATTCAGACGTAAGGCCAGGACATTTAAATCTCCCGTCTTCCAAACGGCCCACAATAAAATAAAATTACAGTCTGAATGAATAATTCATTTTTATCAATCAATTAAGGAATGTTTGCAAACATTTTTACATTAATAATGCAGTGATAGTTATTTCATCTAACTAAATAATGAAACGTAGGTTCATCCATATGCTATAACTGTATAAATGGCTAAGTCGATTGGATATGTTTTTAGCTATTACTGATTTGGAGAAGGTCGTTTAAAAAAACTAGCTTAAACTTTTCTAATACTTACAAGTGTACTCTGCTAGTCATCAATTCCAGGTCCATACTACTCAAACTTCTATTGTTTTTGAGTTGCTCATGCTGCAGCGCACAGTGTACAATTTTTTTAGATAGACAAAAATACAGTCTGTTGTTGTAAATGCACATAAAATCGTCATAGATAATCGAAAAAAAAAATAGTGAAAAAAACTAAGATATGATATTTTTGAGGGGTGAAAAATAAGTATGAGTATGATAATAGTCTAAATGCCACTACACGAAACAAAATATATAAGACTGTAAAAGTTATTGAAGGGGTTGGAAAATACGTTTGGTATCTAAATTCTAAAAATATTCTCAGACCCAGACTACGAGGTCCAGATTTTGCAAAAGACAGGACCTTTACTCGTCCAGCTCGGCGTATTCCGGTATGCGTTTATGAAGAATTTAAGAACTTATTTTTTTTTAAATAAAATCATTAATTTTGGGAAAATTTGCTTTTACTGGAGGTTGGAGTAGATTGTGAACTTAATTCCGATAGAATGGTCCCATATTATGATCGCAAATAATGATAAATGCTAAATTGTATTATTTGACGTAGTTTCTTTTCTATTATTGGGAAACAGTTTCTAGAGTCAAAAGTAAGCACCTGGTGCCCCAATCGAAGATAGTTGCGTTAATAAATACCACACAATGTCGAACGTACGTATGTACATAGCAGAACGGTGAATTCTCGTATTCGCAGAGATTGCTTTTTACTTATACATGCATTCCTCGACTGTACTCATACCCATCCCTGCAATTCCACTGTTTATGTTACGGTGCCATATAATTTTTAAAACAAGCTCTCCGCGTTCGAGTTTTCCGTTTTGCGGAAATATCTGGCGGTCCAACTGCAGGGGGATGGGGGTGCTTCATTGTTTTTCGGCGACGGGCTAGAGACGCGAAGAGGGATGGCTAGACGCGCTTCCCTCGTTTTCCATAAATCCTGCCGAGCTTACGGAGGGGGTTGGCTGAGGCCGAAGAAAATTCCATGCCCGTAAACTTAACTTCGGGAATAGTTTTGTAATCATTTCCCTTTGTTCGTACCGGGCCGCCATAACAATGCAATGTGCACGCTTCTATATTCATGTTAATATAGGAAACTTCGCGTACAATACTAATCGTAAATCAGCAGCGGCCGACCGTCCTCGTCGGGCCGAATGCGGCCGAAAGTTAGGCGAAAGTAGGCGACGCCCCAAAATAAATTACTTTCTTATCGAACAATCGCGAGGTGAAGCGTCCGCAACCCGACGCCGCCCGCCGTCGTAATAATTATGTTAATAATTGAGAATGCCGCGGGCGCCCTCTAACGGCGACGTCGGCAGTCAATTTATGTCACTTCGACGCCGGCAGATGGCTCCACCAACACCGACGTACTACCGGAGTATCGGCGAAATTATTATCGCCGTGTTCGCTTTTTTGGGTGTGTTGCTCTATCTTTTTAAGTACCTATTATATAAATAAGTTTCTTAATACAAATAATCTAGGATTATTGGTTTATGTTTATGGTTGATGTAGGTATACATAAATATCTCCTATTTTTGTGGAATACAATTTTAAAACTTTAATATCATATTGATCATGATCGAATTTGCTACGCTTCCTATTGTGCTTCTTCTTATCGATTTAGTATTGTTAAAATAAGTTTTGTTCAGCTTGATGACATGTAGTTCTCATGCTAAATAAAATAAAATGTATTGGACTCATCGTGCTGGCTTCGTTTTATCTAGAAAGAACTACTCCCGCAAATAATTTTAAACATATTAACTTGAATAATTTTAGTCGTAGTGGCAAAAGATAACTGGGAATTTGCATATTTGAGCTGCTCATTATAGTCTAATTATACACTGCTAAAAAATAGGGGAAAGCTCGTAACCTGTAACTTTTTAAATAATAGTTCTAGGCAAATCAAATTTGGTATACTTCAACGGCATATATTTAACTAAAGAAAATTATAATAACAATGTTACAAATCTTAGTTACTTCTAAGTTATGGAAATGACTGTAGTAGCATCGATGATACAGACGGGGTTTCTGTAGATTGGTGAGGTTTATGCCCGTGGAGTCTATGCCCTGCACGAGCACGAAACGTCCGCACACCTGCGTGGCATGATTCGCACTAGTCTGCGAAGAGATTCGTGGGGTATGCTTTCCCATTCTTCAATCAGGGCTTGTGTCAGTTCCTGTATGGTTAATGGTGGATTAGGGCACTTGCGAACACGTCGGTCAAGCTGATCCCACACGTGTTCAATAGGATTCAGGTCAGGACCTAACGCTGGCCAATCCATGACCTGACTTCCACGTTCTTGTAAAAAGTTTCTGGTGGTATGTGGCTTCGCATTGTCCTGCATTCGGATGAAATTTTGACCGACGCCCTATGCAGCAGGCACCACATGGTCCTCCAAGATGTCTTTGATGTAATTCATGGCATTTAGTCTACCAGGAACAGTTCTGCAGTCTCTACTGATTCCCGTCCAAACCATCACAGATCCACGACCAAATCTATCAACTTCCTGTATAGTAGCGGCTTCGTAGCGTTCACCAGGATTATATACACGTACTCGACCGTCGCAACGAGTTAAACGAAATCTGGACTCGTCTGTAAACAGTACAGGCGTCCAGTGACGAAATTGCCACTCTCTGTCCTGCAGAGCAAACCTCATTCGCGCTGCTTTGTGATGCTCCGTAAGGCGTCGTGCGCGGACAGGTCTTCTTGGTTTCAAATTCGCTTCTTTTAATCTGTTTTATCAGAAATTTCTATTCCATGTGGTCGTCTTGGGTCGTTTAGGAGGTCTTGTGCTGTGGCAGTACGCTGACGTAGAGAGGAAACGACGAGAAATCGGTCTTGATTTTGAGTTATTTTTGGATTTCGATCTTGTCCAGGTCTTCTAACATATTGGCCAGTCTCCCGTAACCGTTTCCATAAACGCTGAATAACAGAAGGGGAAATTCGAAGGTCCCTGCTAACATGTCGAATAGAGTGGCCATGCTGAATAAGGGCGACAGCACGAGCAACTTGCGCTTTACTAAGATGCCTCATTTTGCTTTTGATGACGTTTCTAATCAACGAAAATTGATAACTGAATTCATTTGTCATCTTTGGTATGCTTTCATACGTGAATTCAAAGCATACTTGACATTTTTTCCATTTTGCTTTGCGTTATTAGTTTATATTTTTTATTGTGACTTAGCAGTAAGTAAGAGTTGTAATTTTTTGTAATTTTCTTTAGTTAAATATATGCCCTTAAAGCAGACCAAATTTGATTAGCCTAGAACTATTATTTAAAAAGTTACAGGTTTCGAAAGAAGTGTTTCCCTAATTATTTGAGCAGTGTAAGTTTAAGTAACATTTTTCAAATGCGCATATGCAGGGTGTTTGGTTCTATGAAGTAAACTTTTTCAAGTGGTGAGGATACCATTATACAAAGATTATAATTATAATTTAGACGTCTTGCAACTGTCTAGCGAACGAACCTGATAACATTGAACATACGAAATGGAGTCAAGTTAACCTTTGAATGTTCATGTTCAACACTTGTTCAGAGGGAATGTGCATAGGCTGTTTTCTATCAAGTTTCTGTATGTTCTTTCCTATGGAGATGAGGAAAACTATTTCTGACAAATCTTATTTGATTTTAAAAGAGCTATCCCATAATAGCTCACATCGCCTACTTTTCCTTCCGGTTGATACCATCTTCCGGTTCTCCTTTACTCTCCGTTGCGACCAAATGGTGAGCCAAAATTTTGACCGTCAGTTGTTACTGAGTTATGAGTTATGACGTCATCGAGACTTGTTTAAAATGGCAACCCCATTCCTATTTATTGATTTTGGTAGATCACTAAATTGTCTAAATGGTATCCAAATGTTTTATGGCCTTCCTCAAGGAAATGTTTGAGAAAAATTGTATAATATTGGTAACTTTAGGGAAAATAGATTTTGTGTTAGATATGAAATTACGTTTTGGGTAGAATTAAAACGAATCTGGGCTTCAAAATTTTCTATCTTGCAATGTTTTCGAAAAAAGTGGGGTGAAAGCATACGCGATACTCGCTTTTTGTAATTTTTACAGATTTATACCACCCGAATTCATTGACCAATAATATGACGTGATATGCAACTTTCAAGATACATATTGAGCGCAAATCAATCAATCAATCGAAAACGTCTATTCGCTTTCCATAAACAAACAATACGTATGAATATTGCCCTAATTTCCAACCTATCTCTTTCTCAAACAATTCACAAATCTAACAATGTCAATAAAGAAAAATATGGGGTTGCCATTTGTCGATGACGTCATAAGTCGTAAACAATTGAGGCTCGGAAATTAAATTTGATGTACAGAAACCGTTTCGGAGATTTTGTCAGGTTTTCATACTTTGCGCGGTCACTGTATACTTTGTAAAAAATAATAATTGAATAGCACAATCATGCACTATTAGTTTGGTCAGCTATCGAATATTACTATTAACATTACGAAGTATAAACAATTTGAAGGGATTTTTATCACTTTTGGTCGATTTCTTAATGGTCAGATTTGTAATCTCAACAGAAATACAATTATGAATGTGACGTATTCCTTTTCACTATTAACAATTACAACAATCGTTACTTGTTAGTGTAATCGTTGACAATTATGCATTTTTAAATTATATTCGCTACATCTACGTTACTTCTTACGTATCCTACGTTGCGAAGTGAACTATAAACCGACCTTTGCCAACTATAATTCTCCACCGGAACCAACATAATGTCCGACAAAGACGCCAATTTCGCGGTTTGCCGACATCCATCGACTCTTGTTCAGCTGACGGAGAATCTATAGTTCTATAGCGGCTGCACGCTTGGTGTGTCAAAGGGGCGGCGGCGTTTCGTCCAATTTTTTTTCCTGCTTGGCCCCCGTGAAAACTACATAGTCGTCCGGGGATCGGCGGCGGCGGCCTCTACCGCCCCACGTTGTTCTATCCGGCTCGTTTGCATGCTAGAACCGCCCGCCGGATTCACGTACAGTTGAGCGAACGCCGCCGCCGCCGCCCGCCTCCCGTTGCACATTCGGCCGCATTGCACCCGGTTTTGCCTGATTGTTCATTGCGATGCACTTCGCGCCATTGACAGGACCTGCGGGAATTGCACGCGACTGGAAAATAACTTGATTACTCCTGCTCTGATTTCATCCACACCTAAACCGGTGGCGGGTGCAACACCGTGCGCCGCCTTTGCAGACACTTCGTTAGGTGCATCGCGTACGCTACCTCTGTCCCACCGTACAGTAGATAGCTGCAATGTCGAAGTAAAGTTTGTCGCATACCGATCCGAAACGAAGCGAATCGAACCGTACAAGAAGCATAGGTGGCATTTTTCGGCCCGACAAATTAGGGCTTAGCACGGCAAATTTCGGTACCTTAACGACAAAATATGCATTTGAACGACAAAATATGTGTTTTAACGACAGAAAATGTAAACAAACGACTAATATATTTATTAACGACAAAAAATGTAAATGAACGATAAAGTCAGCAAACTATGTGACATACTGGGTTAAACATTTTCATATGTGATTTAACCTCAAATACTGACAACAGTATGACAAGCAGCGCCGCTAAGCCAGCAGTACAAAATTTTTTCGATACTCATACAGTGTGCTACCATTAAAAGTGTGGATATGTGTAGTTTGTTTTAAAGTTCGCAACAGGTCGGGGATAATTGAAAATTATTCTGTATGTTGTTGTTCAGTCAGTGTTCAGGTAAGTTATAATTATAAATTATATATGATTTGAGCTAGAGATAATAGGGACATCAAAATACAACTAGTTATCGAACAGTTGTAGGCAATTGCTTGTTTGATTGATATGATCTTTTTAACTAAAATGTTTGTCAGTTGCAAAATATCAACGTTTAGTACTTTTTACATTTCAAGTTTGACGTAGAATTAAAACACCCTGTAACATGTCTTATTATGTCAATTAGGGTGGTTCTTATTTCTTGTACTATTATTTTTTTTATGCAGGACCCTTTCAATTTGTTTATTTATATCAGTATGTACTTAATTGCTGTGAAATTTGAGATCGATCAACCCAGTACATTAACCCATACCCCCAGGGGCTCAAAATCGAGTATACGTTTAATTTAGTCTTATTAAAAAGGAAACATATTTGTTTTGTTTACTACAATAAATTTATATACCACAGTTATTAACTTACACAAGAAAAATAACCAATTAACTTTGAGTCAGAGCACTTCACATATTTCTGTGTAGATACTTAATTTGTCAAAAAATACAATAATCTAAGCTAATTGCCATCAATAAACACAATCGAACAGTCTATGGAGAAACCCCTAGCAAAAATAGTTTTTACTTTCTTGATTTTGTTCATTGTTGACCAGGATAATCACTTAGCTTCGACTATTCCATTTTTGACAAATTAAAACTTGCAAAAATGTGAAATACGTTGATTTCGAGATGCATTGGCCCCTAAATATAAACAATTTTACTCACAACAAAACAACTTCATTAAAGGACTGGACCGAAGCATATCAATGGTTACAATTAAACAAAAACAAATTTGAAGTGGGTACTAAATATTACAGATGTTCTACTAAATCAAAAGATAAAAATATTCAAATACACAATAATTCAAGACAATATTCAAATATTTGTTTATTTTTTATAGAATGTACGGATAATTGTACTTGATTTATTGTTTATGTGTTTCTTTATTTAAATACAATATTTTATATTTAATTTAAGTGTTTTTATTAAATTTTTGCATACCCCACACTACAGCTGTTGATTAAGTTTTATAAAAGCAATATTTTATTATTAAAACTCAAAAATAAAATCAAAACAACATAATCTGTCGTGCTAGTCAATTAAACTGTCGTTAAGAATCCCTAAATTGTCGTGCTGAATACATATTCTGTCGTGTTAACCATTGTCGTGGGGAATACCGAATTTGTTGTGCTGACTACATATTTTGTCGTGCATAATTTGCTGTTGAGAATACCTTATTTGTCGGGCCGATATACAGGGTGAGTCACTAGAGTCGCGGTGGTAGATATAGCAATTATCTTTAGAGATGGAAAAAAATATTTAATACAAAAGTTGTTTGGCATATCATTTTTTACAACGTAAAATTATTTTCATTTATACTGGGTGTTGCATTTAGGCGTAGCAGAAAATAAATTAACTTTTTTAAATGGAATGCCCTGTATATTATAACATATTATGATTGCGAAGAAAATTGTCTTACTAATTGTATCAGGTGATATTGACGTAAAGCTAATAGTTTCTGCAATATCCAATTTTTTATTAAAAAAATGGCCGTTGCAGGCCTTTTCCGAAAACTACGTAATAGCGTCATTTTTGCAGATATTTTCTTACAACTTTGTCAGAAAATAACCAATACTAATAGGGAGGTGATAGTGCCCAAAGAAATTTGATGCGCTATACAGGGTGTTCCTAGCACCTAATCAATTTTGATATTTTTCAAATGGCTTTTTCTTGAGTTTTTTAAATGGAACGCCCTGTATATTATTTGCTGGTTGCATTTCCCATTAAGTTGCCTTTAATTTATATTAAGTGTGGCATATACATATTTGTACCCGTTTTCGTGATATTTGGAATTTAAAGAAAATGTGTAATAAAGTATACCAATACAGTGCTTTAATATTACACCCTGCATAACATGGTTCTTTTTTAATGATTTTTTTTTGTAAAGAGAACATAGAAAGGAAAAAAATACTTTTGTTGAATTAAAAAACTGACAGAATTGCTCAAAATAAATTGAAAAGTACATGGAATTACCATTTAGTTACTCAATATGAAAAATTAATATAATTTGAGACAACTAAAAATTAAATAAAAACAAATAATTAAGAGAAACCACAACTAATAACATTTATTAAACTATTTTTTAAACTTGATAAGCATTAACATAAAACTAGTAAAAAACTATAACAATTAAAGATAAAACAACAAGTAGTTATTGATTTGGTAGGTGTTCAAAATGCCCTCCATTTTGTCTTCTACAAGCATTAATCCGATGGGTAAAAGATCTCGAAGTATTTCTTAACATCTTTCTCTTATTTTCTCTGATGTCAGCCAAAACATTTCTTATTCTAATCTTCATATCGTCTTGTGTGGTAGGTGGTGTCTGGTATACTAATTCCTTAACATGACCCCACAAAAAAAAATCCAACTTATTTAGATCAGGAGATCTTGGCGGCTATAACGTAGGGCCTCCTCTTCCAATCCATTTGTTGGGGTATTGGTTGTTCAAAAATTGTCTTACGTTCAGACTAAAGTGGGGTGGGGCTCCGTCGTGATGGAAAATTAAGTTTTGGCGAATATTAAGCGGCAAATCATCTAAATATTCATGTAGATGGTTGTTAAGAAAATGTAAGTACCTTTGACCATTTGCGGAACCCTCAAAAAAGTAAGGCCCTTGCAAATTGGTACCTACTATTCCACCCCATACATTGAGTGACCATCTATGTTGATGGTCCAAAGGCCTGATAACGCGAGGATTTTCTGTTGCATAAAAATGGAAGTTATGTTGGTTAACATACGCATTTTTATGAAACGTAGCTTCATCAGTAAAAAGAACAAAGTCAAAAAAATTTGCTTGTTGTTGAATTTTAGCAGCTGCCCAATTACAAAAATTTAATCTCTTTTCTAAATCGTTTTCGCTCAATTCCTGTACATGTTGCACATGATATGGATGATACTTGTGTCGCCGTATTATTCTGGACACAGATGATTGGGTTATTCCTTGATTTCTTATTTGTCTAGTGCTTGACTATGGATTTTCTACCACACTAGCAACTACCAGAAATTCATTCTCTTCATGTGTCGCCGCTTTTGTTCTTTTTCTTTTTTTGTAAGTAATAGTACCTGTTGATTCAAAACGTTCCCGAACTCTATTAATTGTTCTTGCATCGGGATATCGCTGAGCGTAAATTCTTGAGGCCAGTAGAGCGTTTTTGCCGGCTTCTCCATAGATGTAAATAATATTTATCAGTTCCTCTTTAGTATAATTAAAATTCATCGTTAACAGAGATTACAAATGTTCGTTAGCTATATTAAGTCTGTTGACAGCAATAACTACACGTCTGTTATTTGTTTTTGTTTCCATGACAACGAGGTTAAGTAAATCTAAGCTAACTTAAAATATTAGCGTAACTCTGCTATTTAAATGTATCTTTATAAAAAATAGCATTTTTAACTTTACCAACATTTATAATTTATTTATATTATAACAAAATACATGAAAAGAACTAACTCAATTATACAGGGTGTAATATTAAAGCACTTTATTGGTATACTTTATTACACATTTTCTTTAAATTCCCAATATCACGAAAACGGGTACAAATATGTATATGCCACACTTAATATAAATTAAAGGCAACTTAATGGGAAATGCAACCAGCAAATAATATACAGGGCGTTCCATTTAAAAAACTCATGAAAAAGCCATTTGAAAAATATCAAAATTGATTAGGTGCTAGGAACACCTGTATGGCGCATCAAATTTCTTTGGGCACTATCACCTCCCTATTAGTATTGGTTATTTTCTGACAAAATTGTAAGAAAATATCTGCAAAAATGACGCTATTACGTAGTTTTCGGAAAAGGCCTGCAACGGCCATTTTCTTAATAAAAAATTGAATATTGCAGAAACTATTAGCTTTACGTCAATATCACCTGATACAATTAGTAAGACACTTTTCTTCGCAATCATAATATGTTATAATATACAGGGCATTCTATTTAAAAAAGTTAATTTATTTTCTGCTACGCCTAAATGCAACACCCAGTATAAATGAAAATAATTTTACGTTGTAGAAAATGATATGCCAAACAACTTTTGTATTAAATATTTTTTTCCATCTCTAAAGATAATTGCTATATCTACCACCGCGACTCTAGTGACTCACCCTGTATATCCCCAAGAAATATTAGTGTGCGGTAACAAATATGACCGTTTGAAAACAGTTGGTTACCATGCAGCAGATATCGATTCATATGCTCCATGGTAAACAACATTTTCCTACCCTTCTCACACAACCCTTCTCACACGGAAATCATAACGAGAGGTTGTATTTGTCCAACATAACCAACGGTTTCCAAACGGGCCTAATATGATAAAAACTCAACTACGATTTTAAATCAAGGTACGTTTTCAATGCATCTACTGCTGCAAACTATACAAAATATTCCCGAAGTAACATATAGTAAAAACATGTAGTTTTAAACTAATCTAACCAAACTAGGTATCTATTTGAAACTGAAATCTTAAAAATAGTACCTATCAGTGGATAGCCTAATAATAGGCTTTCCACTGATATACAATACATTACCCTATACAATACCTTATCCTAAACTACATATAATCACTCACTATGCTCACTGGTTTAGTTCTTTTTAATATTCTCCCTAGATTCTGGTTGTCCAGTACCTGAAGGCCTCTACATTGACATGCTGGCTTAGGCGTGATTCATGCTTGGCGATGAATCTTGTTATCTCTTTGTTGATTTGTGGGACACCAGGTCACGGTACAGGTTACTGCTTCATATATAGCAAGGAGGGTTTACCATGTTTCTAGGTACCTTGCTTTGCAGAGTCTGGATTCTTTGGATATTTGTTTTTTTAGCATTACTTCAAAGTTGAATTCCGTATAACCAAATCGGTTTTAGTTGTAAACTTGTAATTTGTTCTGTACTGGCAATTGAAAGTTTGTTCCCAAAAGCCACTATTTTCTACTAGCGTGTTGTGTCCGTATTAGCTTTGAACACAGCGTCTTTTGTAAATACTTTCCAGCGCTCGCATGTAGAACTATGGCTTCATCTATCATTGACATGAGGTATGTCCTCAATTCTTTTCTATGTAAAATTAATACGGAGAGATTTTAGTTCATTGAGCTTGATCTTCCATCTTGGCACATTGGTGTATTTGACTACTAGCATATTGAAGCTTCCTAGTAGTCTTCAATTGCGAAAGGGTAAAATTTCACATTTTTTAGCAGTGGTAATTCACTTCTATATAGCAGATAGAGCATTGGTCCCAATACAATGCTCTGGAGCACTCCTGCGCTTACTTATTTTAAAAAGTAAAAAAATATCAAACAAAGGTTGTGTTGCTACACCATACACAGCCCGCAATCTCAACACCACTAACAGTACCCAGTAGAATAACAACTCTTATCCAATTAAATGACAGCCCATGTGTTGCCCACTTGCGTTTATGAAATATATGGCTTGTTATAAAACTGCACTGATGTGCAAGGGTGATAAAAATCGCTAGTGGGTACCTAGGCTAAGTAGTAGGTACTACCTAATCAAGAAATGTGCTGTAAATTTAAACAAAAATTAATGTTGGCGACACAAATTAGCAGTCGAATAACCGGAGACGAATCTGTCTTCTTCTTGACGCATGTGTTCCTGCAAAGTTGTTTCGGAAACATCCTCTATATAGGGTTCCATACTGTAGGGATGCAATAAAGGTCAAGATAGTTTTCATATTTAATGACAATTCGACTATTTTAACGGATTAATAACGATGTTGATACTCATTTATTTTATGTTGGCCAATTTTCCTTACACCGATTCAAGGCAAATTTCACTCAACCCGAAATTTTGTCGAATTGAGGGAATTCTGCGTCAGCAGCATTTTTATGTGCGCGTTTCGTTATAAGTAACTTATACCCTTTAATTATTTTCGTTCTTTCTCATTACATGCATTAAGTATTTTTTAAAATTTGATTTAAATCTCATCATTTTAATTTCATTGCATACTCTAAAGTGACAAATACATATTTAGTGTTTCCATACTAATTCCAATGTTATAATGTTTAAATCATTTATATCTATTCTACTATCTAGAAAATATTTAAGGAGTACGACAGTCGACAATGCGAAGTTCGCTACGGTGAAGAACACAAGGCAGTGTAAAGTCGAAGGGCTCATTATGACCATAATTCATGACCAGTCAAGACTCCGATGATATGGGCAGCATTGGGGAATGGAGTACCCAGTAGAATTTTATTATGAGATTTCAGCAGATCAAATCAAAAAGTTTGCTATCCCATCCATTCTTGCAGAAGAGTATGGAATAGATGGCAATTTGTAGGTTAGCTGTGGCACAGTTGTTGGTGATTTTTGAACAAGAAGTATTTTGTTTTGTATGTAAAATTAGCATTAATAGCTAACGTTGAACTGCTACAAGAAATTTTGACGGAAAGGGTGTTTAATTACGCTATTATCTGCTGCAATTCGATGTCGTAGTACCCTCATAAAACATCTCTCTCATTCTTTTATCACATAGATAAATACATATTCTCTCATAATAACTTGGTGTGGCTAACTCCATTTGGCCGGAAGTACTTGGCACACCTCCCTGTAGAGGAGGACAGTCAGTGTATCGATACCCTCATCGAACATCACGCCCATTTTTTATAACAAGAAACTTTGTGCCTTCTTATTAACAGAAACCTTGGTGTGCCTAGCCTGAAATGGCCGGAAGTGGGTTGCAGACGAATTATTTAAAAGACGATGGTATCTGCGTTACCTTACAAAACACATGTTTCAAATTTGCCACAGTTATAGAAGAACACATGTACTTTCATAGTAGTTTTGTCTAACCAACCCCGATTGGCCGGAACGGTCTAGCATACCGACTTGAACAGTTAACATCGTCCGTATATCATCACCAGTGGCCGGACAAAAATGTATATTTTCCAGTGTCGTGAATGGGACACGTGCTGGTGGGTACGCGAGCGGCTAGTCGGTCTGGCTTCGGCTCATGTGGTGTACATACCAGTACACCTGCTTTGGCGTTGATCGAGTACAGTCGCTTGCCTTGTTTAAATTTCCGCTTCGTCGGTAGATAATTTGAGCAGTGTCTTTCAATTGTGTTGTTTCTTGAAATTTTGTGTGAATATCTGCTTTTATTTTCCATTTCGAATTTGTTCTTCTGTTTTATACTTAGAGTTGAATTATTTTTTTTATTTTATAGTTGTACTTAGTTTGAAAATCCTGCAATGAATCGTTTTCTAGCTGAGTTTGGCAATACTTTCACGTTCGTTAAGAAAGGGGAAGTGGTTTGCAATTTCTGCTCACGAAATTTAATTATTCGTAATAAGCAATGTCTTCGGGCTTATGTAAAAACAAAAAAACACATGGAAACTGTATCAGGAACGTCAACTAAAAGCTTTTTTGATGATTTATGTGAAACATTTATTTCTGCTAATATACCTTTCACAAAAATTAATAATCCCGTTTTTAAAAAATTTATCAAGAAGTATACTGGACGAGACCCGATGAATACACAATTAGAAAATATTACGTACAAGGGAAATATGACAAAACAATTTCTACAATAAAGTCAAAACTATCCGATAAATATATTTGGGTTTCTGAAGATGAAACTACCGATATGAAGGGTAGATGTGTAGTCAACGTCGTTGTCGGATTGTTGGACCCGCAAGACTTATATAAACCCTATTTAATAGCTACTCAGTTTCGCTGTACCGTCAAAGCTGAAGAGATATGTACAATAGTAAATGACGCCATAAAAAGGTAGGAATCACAGACGCTACCAAAGTATTACTGTTTGTTTCTGACGCTGCTGCGATTATGTTAAAAGTTGGAAAATTACTTAAACAACATTTTTCAAATATTCTTCATTTGACATGTTTTGCACACGCTATTTATAGAATTTGTGAATTTATTCGCGAAGAATTTCCAGACGTGAATACGCTAATAAGCACATGCAAAAAATTTTATTGAAACCTCCTTCCAGATTGTCTGTTTACAAGGAAAAGTGCCTTAATCTACCTTTGCCACCACAACCGGTTATTACGAGATGGGGTACATGCTTAGAAGCGGCAATTTTTTATGCAAGAAACTTTGATATCATCAAACCCTTCGTCTTAAATTTGCCCGATGAAGCAGTTAGTATTAAAAACTGCAAAAAAGTACTATCATTACAAGACTTGCATGAACAATTAAAATTAATTGATACAAATTTTGCGCAAGTATTGCCAACCATAAGTTTCTAGAACAACAAAATGTTGAACTTGCAAGCAGTTTTCAAAGGATTGAATCCCTGTACGAAAGGTTACGAAGCATTGAAGCACCAATCAGTAAAAAATTACAAAAAAATTGATGCCGTAGTACATCCGGATTTTAATATTTTAAAACAAATCGATACGAATTCATTTACGGATGAAGGAATTTCTCAAAAATATTCCAATTTGGTGTTGCTTTATTCTTTTGCGCCTGTGACTAGCTGCGATGTAGAAAGATCATTTTCAAGGTTTAAAGACATTTTAACATCTAAGCGAAATAATTTTACTGAAGATAATTTAAAAAAATATGCAGTAATACAATCGTTCAATGCATATCCAAGAAATGAGTAAAATATTTCAGTGGGCACGTGTTGCATATAGTTACGACAAACATTTAATATTAAATTCACTCGGTTTGCGAGCGACCGCCAGCCGCTTCGCGCCTATGGATATCAATCCAATCGACCGCATAAGTCGTCATTGACTAATGCGTGCCCGCTACGCACACTCATAGCTGGGCGACTTCTAGCACTGCGAGGCATACATTTTTGTCCGGCCACTGATCATCACAGTCATCGAACATCACGCCCATTTTTTATAACGAGAAACTTTGAGCCTTCTTATTAACAGAAACCTTGGTGTGCCTAGCCGGAAATGGCCGGAAGTGGGTTGCAGACGAATTATTTAAAAGACGGTGGTAACTGCGTTACCTTACAAAACACAAATTTGCCACAATTATAGAAGAACATAGGTACACCAAGGTTTCTGTTAATAAGAAGGCTCAAAGTGTCTTGTAATAAAAAAATCTACGTGATGTTCGATGAGGGTATCGACTATCGATACACTGACTGTCCTCCCCTACAGGGAGGTGTGCCAAGTATTTCCGGCCAAATGGGGTTAGGCACACCACGTTATTATGCGAGAATATGTATTTATCTATAAGTGACAAAGGAATGAGAGAGATCTTTTATGAGGGTACTACGACATCGAACTGCAGCAGATAATTAGCGTAATTAAACACCCTTTCGGCCAAAATTTCTTAGGCACAGCAGCATTTTCCTTTTATTCAAATCATTTTACATTACATATAAATTATTCGTAGTGATGTTTTATGACGGTATGATTTTGTCGCGGCCTCTCGGACTATTATAATGAAGTCATCTTCGTTTTAGGTATAAATAATCAAATTGAAGGTATTAAGAAAGAAAACATTAATTCGGTGCGGATAAGTGCGCTACAAGCTTAAATGATAGGACGAATATTGGTGTGTGTGTGTGTGTGTATGTGTGGGTGTGTGTATGTGCGGTTAGCGCGTGTGTATATGTGGGTTCGGTAGGATTCACAGTACAAACCAATCGCATGCATGCGATCAAGACACCGCGGTGGATAATTGAACAATAGGGCAAATACGGCGTGAAGATTCGATACAATGGAATTTAGTTAGATTGAGTGTCAGGGGGCTTTTGCCGATTCTATGCCAAATTCAGCGACTTACTGAATTACTTGTTTATTCATGTTACTCATTTCCGATTATCCAATCAAATTTTATTTTTTGAAAGCCAGTTTTTGCACTGTCCCATATAACAAACAAGTGTGTTTTAGACTACAGAAACTAATGTTGATATGAAGGTCTCTATTCCATCAGATGTCATTAAGGATATAATAAAACTCGAGGAGTTGCTTCCAACATCCACACGTTGACTTCTTTGACATAGCTAATTTGATAGACTTAATACGAATTATTGCTGAACAGAACTTTATGTTTTTTTGATGGCAAATTTTATTCAATGGCTGACGGCTTGCCCATGGGTTCATCAATATCAGGCCTCATGGCTGACTTTTCTGTTGACCAACTAGATAAAGAATTATTTTCTGACAGATACACTTTCATAACACAAAAATATTCTTTATTACGCTACGTGGACGTCATACTTATTGTTTACAATGGTAATTATGCACACGTGTCCGCACTATATAACATATTTAATAACATCGGACCTCTGCAGTTTACACTGGAGAAATAGAAAGATAATAAGTTGCACTTTTTAGATGTCACCATTGTTAAAAAGTTAATATCGGGATTACTGGAATTTGATACTTATAGAAAGCCGACTGCCACCGACACTATAATACCTAAGAACTCTTTTAACTCCACTGCTAACAAGCAGGCAGTTTTTCGTTTCCTATTCAATAGAGTCTCTAACATACCCCTAAGTACAGCTAACTACAACAGATAAATCAATAACATCTTGCACATAGCAAAGAACAATGGTTACACCTATGATTATATACAAAAGATTTACGATAACATTCACGAAAAAAATACATAATAAATAACATTTACCCCCACTATAGCACTAAAAGCAAGTATATCTCATTAGACTTTAACGGACATTCGTCATATCAGATTCAGAGTATACTTAGAAAATATAACATCAATGTTTCTTTTAAATGCACAGGCAAGATGGGTAACTGTATTACCAACCAAATATAACGTCACGCAGCGGCATTTATGAAATCACCTGCCCTGTCTGTGATAAACAATACATAGGACAGACTGGTCGTGCAGTTGGCGTTAGATTCCGTGAACACACGCAAAATCAAAATTCATATGTATATAAACATATACAAGACACTAAACATGACATTACTATCGACAACCTCAAACTACAGCGCGAAATGATGAAATCAAAGCAAATGAACTTATATGAGGAATTGGAGATTTTTAAACGTCAAATAAGAGTACCGGACCTGCTCCTTAACCAGGCTACTGATGTGAATCCGAATCGGCTTTTCATAAAGCTTTTCAAAACTCCCGCTAGCGACACAACATCACGTGACAACGGCTAAAACACCGGTCGGTATCAACGACTCACATATTTGACAGACTTAATTGTGGTCTAGCGTTTCTCCAGAGCCTCCCATTCGTTATCGTTCAGGTAATTGAGTGTTTGTTCGTATTGTGTAAGTTATTAATCGATGTAAGTCGCTGGAATTGATATCCATATACTTATTTTAGTGCTCTTGACCAATATAGGACGATATTTGTTTGCATGACCTTGACCGCCTCACGTGCTGTACAGCTATTGATGGTAAAGATTTTTCTAGATTTATAATACTTGAATGCTTTGTCGTTTTGTCTTGTGTTAATTGTAAGGTGTTGTTTTATATCATTTGTAGCAAGGCCTGAAGACGGTACAGACGTGTACCGAAACATGTAGCCAGTAGTACGATTAAATTATCTTACACCATTGGAAGCAACTCCTCGAGTTTTATTATATCCTTACAAAAACTAAAACTGAAACTAGTTCTCGCGATATCTACATATCCTATTTTGTCTAACTTTTGGACTGCAGTACAAACTACTTAAACACAACACTAGAGTGGACCTGGAGAGTCGTCAACCACGTGCTTGTTAACTTGACCACATGTTAACTAAGAGTATTAGCGAAACTTGTTGATTGCAAAATTTGTCGAGTTGTGCATCCCGTCAGGAGTAGGGAACATGCATCGCTTTGGTCTCGTCGGGGTCAATATCGAATTATGTTGTCAAAGTGTGGCGGCGGACGGTATAATATACGGGTGACATTATGATGTTGTCTGGCGGTAGTTTGGAAAAGACAAGCCGCATTGTCCGCTGACATGACGGAACTGGCCGACCGCAGAACTGTTTCCCATTACTGGTGCATTCAATGGAACAATGTTCGTATTTGCGACTCGGACAGTGGAGGTGGGACTTGTGCAGTAGCGTAGACGAGAATTTTATAAAGGGGGTTGTTCTATTTGTTAAGCGCAAAAATAAACTTTAGTCTGTATTTTGTAATACCTAAAAAATATTCTTCTTTCACATACAACTTGTAAGGAATATTAGTAAATAGAGATAAAATGTAGAAAATTACTCTGACATTACTGTATTACATATTAAAATTCATGGAATTATAATTTAATGTTTCAGAATACATGCACAGTCATATTATGTAAAGATAATTTCATTTCATATATTTTAATAAAATATTCATAATCAGATTGTTAATGCAGACTCTATAACTACTATGATTCTTTTTGAGTAAATACCATCTAATATTGCCGCATTTCTATTGATAATTAATTAACTTTTAAACATTCCACTTGAATTTATGACAAACCAAGAATCACTCAAAGAAATTATTACATTAAATCCATTTTTACCGGCGCAACCACCATTTCTAAATATTCCAGTTTCAAATTATTTTGGGTAGATTTGAAGACAATAATTATATCGTACGAGTAGTCCAACGTGGTTCCAAACTGATCTTTAGTGTTTTTCATTTTAATTAATTAAATCTTTTTTATTTCTATTGTTCGTTCAACATGTGACGTAAAATTACCACATAATTGTACTTTTTAGGAACAAACGTTAAAAACTGTGTTAAAGTGTTTTACTACATTTCTGAACTACACAACGCATCACTAAAATTTACGGGTAATAAATGTCAAGGAGTAGCCCAATCTTTTCCGAATATTTTATCTTCAGTACTAATGTGAGCAACAACAACAGTAATAACAAGTCACAAAACCGGTTAACAGAGATTTCCAGTTTTTAAGAACAATGCAGCTCATATCCATAGGAAACGGTTCTCAGGTTGCCCAATGAGCGTTTTCATAGTGTAATATTGTAATATCTCTTTCATAAATAGTTAATGTTTTGTAGTGGCATAGGGACAGATTTCCTTCTACAAAGCGACATATCCCGTGTATTCTCACCCATACTTTGTGGCATTGGGTCGTTATATCAGTAATTCCCGAGATTTCCTAAAAACTATTAAATAAGCCGACTTTACTGTGAAAAACATATATGTATGTGGCTACCGGCGAACCTTTTTGAGTCGGTTGGAGCTGTAGAAGTAATACCTATGTTTTAAAACTTGGGAATCTGGATTTTGTGACTTGCTGTAGCTGTTCTTGTTGTATCGCCTTTAATAATAGTGATAATGATGTTCAGGCATAATTAGTCTTCTGCTTGATGCCAGCTAATACCAGTGAATGTCGCTGATGCCCTCCGTAGAGCTTTCACAAGCTCTGATAAATCAAGCTACAACTGAATAAAAAAGTTTTCTAAATAGGACTATCGGTCAGAGAGAAAATCAACCTTGAAACTGTGACTTAATATTAATGATCCGTCAATTTCTTTCGTATGTAGAAAGAATTTCCGATAAAAAATCCCTGGGTTTGTTTTTTTTCATTTCCTTTTTATATCACCTAGTATTGTGTTTAAACAGGGCGAATGTTTTTTTTAATAACTTGTTAATAACTTGTTCATGGTTGTTTGAAAAGAAGAACAAAATTACATGGAACTCCATTGTTTCTTTTTTATAAATTTTCCTGCAGATAACAGTGTTTAACAAGCTAAAAAATCATATTATTATTATAACCTTTATTAACCCAAAGAATATATGTATCGTATTTAGCAATATATGGATATATAATTTTTCTTTAATTAATGTAAATAAACATTTTCCATAAATTAATCAATAAACAAAATAAATAAAAGTTTTCAGGTTGCACTATGTAGTTCCCAGGCCTCCCCAATTTTTGCCAGGTTTCTCTATCTTGTGCAAGTCTGGTATAGGAATGTTATTCCTCCCATTTTTTTTAAATTCATGTGTCCATCGTTCTCTTTGTCTTCCTCTGCTTCGTAGTCGATCCAATGGTGTCCATTCCATAATTTACTTCACCCATCCTCTCGTCTTTCTTAGTGTGTGTCTAGCCTAACTCCATTTAAGTTGTTTATTTATTATTTATTTATTTATTTTGCCCAGGTGTTTTTCTGTCAATGTCCAAGTTTGACATCCGTATATAAGTGTCGGACACTCGCACGTATCAAAAATTCTGCGTTTTCTGTTTGTGCTGGTTTTTGTTTTAAAGATATTTGCTAGTGACCAATATTTCTGCCATGCCTTCGAAATTCTTGTGCTAATTTCTTTGTCCATTTTGTTTTGTATTGTTATTATTTGCCTCAGGTATGTATATTGCGAGACGTATTCCAACCCTGTATTGTTAGTTGTGATTTCTTGATGGTTCTCATTGTTCGTCATAACTTTAGTTTTATCGATGTTAATTTGTAGGCCCACTTTTGCTCCATGTCGAGAAAGATCCGTCATTTGTTGTTGCAATCGTTCCGCTGATTTGGCTATTACTACGATGTCGTCTGCAAATCGTAGATTGTTTAAGTATTTGCCATTGCTCTTCATGCCAATTTCATTTTCACTCCATCCCAGCTCTCTAATGACTTTTTCCAATACACAGGTGAAAATATCGGGAGATAGGGGGTCCCCCTGTTTAACCCCTTGGGACATTTTAAACGGGTTTCCTAGCTCTTCTAATTTTATTACTGCGGTGTTGTTGGTATATAAATTTTTAATTATTTTTATATACTTTATATTTATGCCCGCCGTCTGTAGAGCCTTCCAGATTGCCTTGTGTTCAATCGAGTCAAAAGCCTTACGAAAATCCACAAATCCCAGGTACACATGAAATTATATTCTGTGGATTTCTCGATCAGTTGGTTTAAAATATGTAAGTTATCCAATGTGGACCTTCCTCTTCGAAATCCCGCCTGTTCATCCGATTGAAAATCTCCTATTTTATTTTTAATTCGAAGTTGGATTAGTTTTGAGAAGATTTTTGCGATAGTTGGACTTAGGCTTATGGGTCGGTAGTTATTAATATTGTTTGTATCACCTTTTTTTATATAGCAGTATTATTTGCGAAGTTTTCTACTGTTCAGGGATTGTCTCTTGTGTTAGTATTTTATTAAAAAGAGTTTGTAGCGGTTTGGCTATATCTTCGGAGATTATCTTTATTAGTTCGTTCTTTATATTATCTTCTCCTGGACATTTATTTAGTTTTAAGCCTTTAGTAGTTTTTGTTATTTCTTCTATTAAAAACAGAGGGGGTATTTCATCTTCACTTCGTTGTTCATCAAAGTTTATGTTATTTTCATTTGAGCTGTATAATTTTGTAAAATATGTGGTTGCTTTTACTAGTATGGTACTTCTTTGGTAACATTTCTCAAAAATAATATAATTTGAATATAATATACGTATGTACAGTACATTCTATCACCAATATTGAAAGGTTCAGCTCTTTTACCACAATTTTCTCAATTTCATGTAACATTTTTGGAGATATCGCATTAATATTTAATGACAAATTCTGTCCTTTAGGTGTTTGTTTAGCTTATTCTATTAGGTAAACATTTTTCTTTTGATATTTCAATAAAAAAATGTACTGTTGTCGAATGAGTAGATACTGATGACCAGTTAAAATCACCGACCAAGAAGTACATAGTTGTGTTAACTCTCGCACCTTGCATGTATTTTGTTGTTCGTCAGTCTTTGTTTCCATTTATTTTATATATTGAATTAAATTTTCGTTTGATAGTTCCCACCGTTGCCAACAATTGTCCAACGACAAACTGCTATTTTGTTTGTAATAAACACTAAGTTGAAAAGCATTATTATATTTCTTTTTTTGTTTTTTAGAAATAATAAAAAAACTTTATTCATTTCTTATTGAAGTAGGTGCCTACCTTTATAAAATTAATTCAAATAACAGATTTAGCTTGTTAGCAATTAACTTATTAGCCCTGCAGGACCTTTCGTTTTGCTACGCCACTGGTCTGTTGGGGGGTAACCGCGACAGGCAGATGTATAAAGTGGACGCCAGCAGGTTACTACCCTGATGCTGGTTGCTAGATCGTCCGGCACACGAGTACTCGTGTGCCGGACGATCTAGGCACATACGCGAGCATACAACTGCCCACGCTGATAAACCTGTTATTTATTATGGCCGGGCGCCTAGTTCTTGTACATTGTTAAAGATAATATTGCCATCGTGATTTGCCGACATGATATAGTGACGTTGTATCTGCGCCTTCATACGTGTACATATATGTAAGCTTATGGCCGTTTTCAAGACCGTAAATAATGCACCGTTATTTATTATTTCGCTGCTCGAGTAGAGAACGACTTAGGTAAAGTCCCTTGTGGTGCTCCGCCAAAGTACACAATCTCTCATGTGGAGCTCTACTATACGTACTTGTAGACGAGGCAAGCGCCAGAGAATGAACTGGAGAGGTAAATAGAGGTATATTTAGAGCCAGGACAAAGTATTCTATATCGGTGTTTTATTAACGTATGTATTTTGCGGTATCGTCAATATTTTTAGAAAAATAAATCCTCTCTTCTATGCTTGCAAATGACGTTGCAAAAAAATAAAGAGTTCAGTCTGTCACAACTGTCACTGGTATACTTGCACTGTGTGGTATTGAGACTATTGTGATATTTAACAATGGTAAAAAATCTGATGTGGCCAGGCACATGACTTTATCATACTACATATAAAATTAATAGTTTAGCTGCATGAGATTCTATTTGATCGAGATCGGCTATGTCTGCATTAAAATAAAAATAGTAGAACTAGACAGATATCTCAATTAAAGCTGCGTTCGGATATTGTACTCCGTTGACACCGGGTACACCGTCCAAATGACACCTACGTGTTATTGGGTGTAAAAAGTGTAACGGGGTTCAATATCCGAACGCAGCCTATATTGACAGTAATATTTTCAAAACATTAGCGTTTGACACTAGCTACTGTCATTACAATCAAAAAATCTGACATATCCTGGCTACTAGTTTTAAAGCAGTACGACCGATCTCGATGAAATAGAATTTGCTCATGCAGTTAAACTATAAATTCTACCAAAAAATGTCATATACAAAAATTATATATATATATAATATATATCATTTGCAAAATCTTCGAAAAATGCTGTGAGTAAACCACCAGTTCCTTTGGACCGTTTTCAACAGAAAGCTTTTCAGCTCTAAGTTTGGTTATGAAACTTCTAAATATGAAGTTTCGTCCCGACACCTTTAGTAGTTTCTCCGGAATCGTCGCCACAAAAACGGGTACACACACACACACACACACACACACACACACACACACACACACACACACACATACACACACACATACACACACACACACACAGACATTTTTTGTACCTTGGTCAAAAATGTTCAGGGGACCCAAAAAGACATATTTCCGCTAAAATCTCAAAAATTTTTTTGGCATGATTACAATACTTTACATACTGCGTATGATAAAGTAAAAAAGAGAAATCATTGTGTTATAAGTTAGTTGAGAAATAGGTAATATTGTTCCTGTTCTGTCTTTATTTATTTGACTTTATGTAATGAAAAAGTACGCATATTTCACTGATACCTAATAGATAGATAGTACGAAAATTTCATTCGACTTCACCCGATTGCATATGAAATGCAATATACTCGTGTTGAATGGCAACATAAAATATATCGTTTTAACATGGAAAACAATTGTAAAATATTTTGAAAACATAATAAACGCCATAATAATTTGAAAATTTAAATAAACACGAGTCCAAAAAGTAACCGTTTGTACAGGCTGTACACTAGGGCGTGCCCGCTCAATATGTGCCTTTATATCCATACTTATTTCTTGTACAATTTCAGATCGATGGGGGATCAAAATACTATAATATTACTAATAATATTAATTGAAATTTAATAATATCAAAAATAATATTTTCACATTTTAAACATTTTTATTTGGTTTTACTGCAATAAATTTACTTACCACAGTTATTAACTTATCAGAAAAGATCTTGAATTGACATCACAGCATTTCACTTATTTTCAAGTACTCAATTTGTGAAAAACACAAAAACTATGTGACTATAGTTACCTGGGCAACAATGAACAGTCTCTAATAATTCTTTTTAGAGAATTCATTTAAGGTAGTAATTTTGTCTTGAACTAGTTTTTGAGAATAGCAGTGCTAAAAACCTGAAACAACCCCTTCTTTTTCTCAAAAACTTTATTTTGGATTTTCCACTTTCAGATTTTCAGGAAAAAAGGCATACTAGAAACAGTTCTCACTTGTCCGATTTTGTTCATTGTTGGTCAGGATAGTCACTTAGCTTAGATTATCGTGTTTTTAACAAATTACGTACTTGAAAATTTGTGAAATGTTCTAGTAACTAGACAAACAAAATTGATTGATTTTATTTTTTAGATTAAGCTAATAGCTGTGGTATGTATATTTATTGTGGTAAAAGAAAACAAATGCTGTTTGTTACATATATTTTTTTAAATTTTATTATACTGAACTTATTCTCGCACGGGTAGATATATTTGATCGATCTTAAATTGGACAGGAATTAAGGATGGATATAAAAGAACAAATTGTAAAAAGTAATATTTTCCTATTAAACACTGACCACGCTACTGTCCATTGTTTTTCGCGCAATTCACACAGATCTTATTTATTAGAAAATTTGTTTATACGTAAAGGGCTATATCAACACAAAGTTACTTTGTGTGCTGACCACTTATCTATAAAGAAATTTACCCTTACTTTTCGTTTTTAGGAATTTTAAGAAAATGAAAGTTTCGCCTTTTAATGCTTAACTCAAAGCCCTAATGACCATTAGACATTAATCATATAAGCTTTTACAAGACGCAATTCGATTTAAGATAACTTTCAAATTAAAAAAGTATGCAGCCTACCCAACCAAGCTAATTATAATATAGTTTGGATAAGCTCATTATATATTTCTTATGATTATTTGGTTGATTTACTTATATCTCTCGTCCTCTTGGTTAGGAACTCGGTCTTTCATTTTGAACTTTCGAACTATCGCATTTACTTAGAATTCCAAAATAAATAAAGTTTTTTACAAAACAATAAAAAAATATCGTGTTTGTACTAGGGAGCCTAGGGAACAATAACTAATGCGAATGCAGTGGTTTACGTTTTTAGTGCCATATTAGATCTACAATTTTGAAAATCTTGTATCAGATATCATAAATGTACATATTATATTACAGGAAAAGTTTAAAGCTCAAAGTTTACTATGAATTCGATTTTTCGACCAAAACCGCCATATTGTTCTGTGATTTTAAATTTTGAATATCTGATACCAGAATTGCCATCAGAAATCATCATGTTACAGAAAATCAGTTTCATATGAATCGAATTTTTTTCTACAGTTTTGGTCATCATATCGGTTCCGCCATTTTGATTATATAATCGTTTCAGGTTTGCCGAGGTTGACTTAATTCCATCGTCTTAAAGAATTGGTGTTAATTTCATAGTTCTGTAATACACTTCATTTTTATTAATTTAATTTTTCAAATGACAGGTAATATAATGACGACATCACGTTTCAAGAAGAAACTCACAACGAAACTTCTCGATGTCTTAAGGTTAGTACTCTTGATGATGATAAGTTGGTGTGGTCGCGCTGCAGCGGCTGCCCACGAAACTAAGCTCGTGAAGTAGTAAGTTTTATTGTCGACGTAGTGGCACAAATTCAGAAATACTCGTCCACGCGCCACAGCAAGCAACACTTTATATCAAAGCTTGGACTCGACGCTGGCTCGCGTCGCTTCGTCGTCGGTACACGGCTTAATGTACGGCCGACAAGAAGTTCTTAATAACTGTGAGTTACACCCCCATTGTACGCCACTGTATGCGCTAATTCATTGCCCCGTTCGACCGCGTACATGAACGGCTTAATTCCCCGGTTAACATTCTGATGTTGCCGTTGAATAAAAGCCTCGAAACTCTAAAGGGTGTAGAAGGATTCAAAGCTGATTCTTTCATGTTATTTAGATGAATCTAAATAACTAAAAGATCTAAAAGTTGAGGAACATTGACAATACGCAAAGTATGTGTAGACAGGACGACCAAAGTGTGTTAATGTAAGGCACCATTGAAAAGTCTTGTTGTTCGTACATGCAAGGTAAAGAAGCAGAAGTTGTAAAGTTGTAGAACGAAAGGTGTTCAGAATCAACAAACATGGTAATGATGAATAGTTTGTCGGAGAGCAGAATCTAGAAAGTAAGAAAGAAAAATAATAGAGAGGAAAGGATTAAAGTGAGGTTGCGTAATCTTCAAGCAATGAAAAAATTTGTTTACTTAGTAATGATTTTACTGTAGCAGGTGAGAAATACGAAGCAGACAAAAGTGACGATTACGAAGAAGCCGATGAAAGCCACGTTGAAGAAGAAGACAGAAGCGATAGTGTAGAATAAGATCAAAATAACGATGCTAAAGAAACGATGAAGATATGACTGACAAACAAACAAGATGAAGAAGATAAAATTGAAAAGATGAAGACATAAAATCGCAATACGAAGAAGAAACGGAGATGATAGTATAAGACTATTATAGTGAAACGAGGGCAACAAAGAAAGGACAGTGAAGAAATGAAGGTGCTAAAATAAGATGAAGATTTGATTAATGCTTAGGAGAGAGTGACAACGTTGAGATAACACAAAACTGAAAGAATATAGGGAACAGGGGAAAACCTCTGATCCTAGATCCTGATGGGATCTGGTTCAGGATTGCCGAATTATGGGATTAAAACTGATCTATACAGTTTGTTGCTAAGTAATGTTGAAAGTTGGTCCTTATATAAAACTTTTCTTGCATGAATCGAACCACAAAGACGTGTCAGTAGTTTTGTCTATTGACGCCAGTGTTAAGAAAATACGGTATACATAGTTTGTTTACATGAATTGGCCTATAACGGGTGATCTAAAATGACTGAGGACAGGTTGAATTTCCCGCCACAGTTCTGAACTTATTTAGTATTACTAAGATGGTATGCGTGCATGATACAGCTTATGATTGCTGTCAGATACCATAGTGAACTCGTCAGTACGAGTTACGTTCCTCTGCAACGATATATCATCTTTTTTCTCAGTTAATTTGTTATTGGGTTCTTGAAGAGTCTTTCTAAAAATACATAATATTAAGCATTTTTCATTATTCTGGTAAGTTCATCCTGTTTTCTTAAATTAAATTAAGGTTTCTTAAGTTTCATTGCAGTGCTTTAAATTAACAAACAAACCCATGCCATTCACAGACGAACAGAATGCATTTATCATTATGGCTTATTAACGTTCTCCGGACTTAACTCCTCTCGATTTTTACCTATTTGGCCACCTCAAAAACAGATTTTTTTCCAATAGGGTCCATACTATAGAAGAATTGCAAGCAGCCATCGTTCAAGAAATAAACAATGTAGGAGAACAGCAACTAGAACATATTTAATAATATGAAACGAAGAATTAACTTATGTATAAATGCTGATGGTGGTCATATTGAACATCTTTTATAATGAATTAAATTATAAAAAAATAAGGGATGTCATTTTATTATTTATTTCACCCTCACGGGAATTAATTTGAATTGAAACTATTTATGTTACAATTAATTCAATTAATAGCTTCAATTTAATATACCTAATTATAATCCGAGAATGAATACCTTTACAAGTAGGAATACCTACGCCACTGGACCAAAATAACAGCTGTCATTTGCAACCATTGCCAACATCACAATTATTCAAATTGGCGGGAAATTCAACCTGTCCTCAGTCATTTTAGATCACTGTGTATTTCTGTATACAGTAGACGGTCGATAATCCGAACCTCGGTAATCCAAACGTTCACTAATCCGAATGTTAAAAAAATAGTAATAAAATAAATCACTGAGTAACCTAGGGAAAAGCTATATTTGTCGGTTCCTGTTTACAGCAAAATGTTGCTTTTGTGTTATATCTTATATCCAATACTCGTATTTTCCACTACTTAGCTGCAATATTTAATAATCCGAATTACTTTCGGTCCCAATCAGTTAAATAAATAATAAATGAATAATAAATCATAAATAAGTCATACATAAATAATAAATAAATCCTTTAGATATCCCATTGATATCCCTTCGATATCTCTTCGATATCCCGTCGATATCTCTTCGATATCTCTTCGATATTCCTTCGGTACCTCTTTGATATTTCTTCGATATCCCTTCCATATCTCTTCGATATACTCTTACTCTAATACTTACAGTTTTTGGGTTATTACCATATTTGTCTAAACAACATCATTTTAAGAAACAAATTTTGTCTTAACTACCTACTCGAAATTTGGTCGAAGTGGTTTATGACCAAATTCTAATAATAATAATAATCTTTATTTGTCATTGATCCATGCAGATATAGACAATTGTCAGCATACAAAAATAAGCATAAGATTAGCATAAAGCAAGTATAAATCGGTACAAATTAGCGGAGAAGACCAATACGACAAATTAAATTCACGGAGTTTAAAATTAGTTGGAGCAAGTGATAGTAGCAAGTGTAGTCGTCAATAACTCCCCTTCCAACAGATACGCGCGCAGCGCCCTCTTGAATTGTTTTTCACTCTCAATACGCATTAAATACGAATGCAATGCGTTGTAAACCTTGATCATCATATACAAGGGCCCGGCTTCAAAAGCAGATGTGGTGTGTTGAGGTATTAGATCCGAAGAATTACGGGTCTGAAATGAGCCGGATATGTCACCGTTTGTTACAAACTTATTGAAATTTCCTCTACAAAATAATAAGAGGCTGTAAATGTACAAGCACGGCAATGTTAAGAAATTCAATGCTTTAAAATGTCCCCTACAAGATTCACGATGGTCCAGGCGTTGCACACATCTAATGAATCGTTTCTGCAACCTAAAGAGTCTCACTGAATGTGTCGGCGCACCCCAAAGAATTATTCCATACCTCAGCACAGACTCGACAGTGGCAAAGTAATCAGTGTGCCTATGCTGACATTATCCCGGAGTTTGTAGATAAAAAAAATACAGCTTATTTAATTTTTTGCTGGTGTAGTCAATGTGCGTCTCCCACTTCAGGGACTCCTGCAGGTATACTCCCAGAAACTTCACGTCCGTACTACGCGGGATAGACCTCCCCTCGGACCTAACCAGCAGCGAAACCCCGGGCGAACCCAAAGAAAAATGCAACACTGCTGTTTTGTTGCCATTCAAAATTAAATTATTAGCCCTGGACCAGTCCCCCATACAAGCCACCGCATGTGTTGTCATAGCTGACAGCTGGGACACATTGTTGGCTTTGATAATCAGTGTCGTATCATCTGCAAACTGAAACAACTCGCCCATCTGTAGATAAGCTGACAGATCGTTGACGTACATCAGAAAGAGTAGTGGGCCAAGAATCGACCCCTGGGGAACACCCACTCTCATCAAAGACGACCGATCGGAAAACGCACCGGGCACCCGAACCCTCTGACGTCTGCGCTGCAGACACGATTCAATCAATCGTCCTGAAACTCCCCTGACTCCATACGAAGAGAGCTTGTTCAGGAGGATGCCGTGGTCCACCGTATCGAAAGCCCTGGATAAATCAAAGAAGATTGCTGCTATATGACGTGTCGCATCAACGTGTCCAAGAATCTCAGTGATGGAACCAAAGAGAGCACTTTCACAGGACGAACCCGGCAGAAAACCAAACTGAGTTGGGGAAATAAGGTTATGGTGTATCACGGAAGAATACATACAATCTCCTATATATGAGTCTCTCAAAAACCTTGGACAAAGTCGGCAGAAGGGAAATTCTATTTAGAACGGAAGGTTTTATCAAGTTCAAGATACAGGACAGATTGTATACAGCGTGTCCATGAATCAGAATGCAGCTATTATGCAAAAATCTACTGTTTTGTCTAAAATAAGTATTACGTCGATTATGTACAAACGCGGGTTAGGTACCTACCCACGTTTGTACGTAATCGTACAAATAATAACTGTACAATTGCCTGAAGAAGCCACATATAACAACACCTCTGGATCATTACATGGAAGCATGATTCTTATTTGAAATCGATTTTGATGATATGGCATAACATGCCTGTTACTGTGATTCGTTTCGGACATTTTGTTTTGAATCTACCATGAATTAATGAATGGTAATCAAATGACAAGAACTGACAGTGGGTATATAGATTGCTGTAAACATTAATTTTCAAATTAATATACTGTGGCTGTTCAACGGGACGTCTTTGATCAAGCTTAATAAGTTAATATTAATTATTGCAAGGTAGGTACAAACTCACAACACCATATTTTGCATGAGCTTTGGAGCTAATACCCTTTAGTAAAAAAGCAGTTATCTCGTATTTTTCAAAACGTAAAATGCACCATGTCACCAGTTCATATGCATTTTATAAGCGATTAAAATTAACCCGTTTTCAGTTGCCACGAGCGTTTGTCACTAAAATACCGTCAGCGATTGTCACCAGCAATGCACGCATTCAATTCCATCGCTCAGCAATACACCAAAATTCGATGAAATGCAGCAGTTCACAAAAAATTACTACCCGCTACTCGATATGTAAAAATAATTTCGACACGTTTCCTTTCAAATTTTTCCAATTGCCATTCGCATCGAACGGTTCGCTTGTTTTAAATTAAAACGTGAATTAGTAATAAGGGCAATTCGGCGGGATTATTTAAACATGCGAGGGCGGTGGTGGCAACCCCTCTCTGAGTGCCGCCAAACTGACAATTGTCGATCTAATCGATCGCAAATTTCCATCCACCGTGATATGAAAGCGTAATGCACACGGTCGCTGCCGGCCGACTATTGTGTTCGTACGTAATTTATCGTCCGTTTAAAAACGCACGTGTCACTCAACGCGGGAAGATACGGAATATAATCTAGCCTGCCACCCGCGACAAAATCAATTCAATTCCGGTCGTACTCTGTGATTTGAACAGGACCGAACTAGACTTACCTATATAAATTACTGATTAACTCTTGAGTAGGTACTAGGTAAGATCTATACAGAATCATGCAAAATAATAAAGTTGAAATACTTACAGACGTTCACATATTTAAAGTTTTCCTTAGAAGATGACTTTGAAGTCCGAAATTTTAAATTGCGTCCTATTTTTGAAAAAAATTGCGGATTTTGCCATTTTTGCGATTTTTGGGCACTGATTTTCACAGAAACTAGACTCAATTCACAGTTTCTATTTTCTCAATCAGTTGTCTCAAGTTCTTAGGTTATATAACTTTGAAAAAAGTTATTTTTTGTTAAAATAAGAAGCATATTATCTACTGTATATGGTAATAATTTTTTAAATATACGTATTTTCTCCACACAATATTGTATGACAGTATATCGTTTTGATTATTACTTGTCGACATTAATTTAGCCACAAAATTAATTAGTTTTCTATTAGTACAGTAATTATAGGTTTCAACAGCAAAATTTTCGAAATTAGCTGAATTTTTTAATGCAACTTCTTTATGGTGGTTAAGAATTTTCTGTGTTTATCGTACAAAAATACAACAATGCGCCAATTTTTTGTCCAATCTGCTACATGGCAGAAACTTATACGTTCATTGTCTTTAATTTGTTGTAATACTCGAAGATATAGACTGATGATGGTATAAATGGAGCCTCTATTTACACCTCGATCAATCATGGATAAAATTGGATAAAATGGGTAAAAACATACAGAAATTAAGTAAGTTGGTTCTACTATAATCGTTTCACAGTTTCCACTCACCGAAGTTCATTCAAAAGCTAAGGAATGAAATCAATGGACGCTGGTCTCTTTAAGGTGGCGTTTAAATCGGAAATGCAGTTATAATTTTTAATCGGCTACTACATATGCATGTTTACATTAGAGTGAACTATACATTAGAGTGAACTTTGTACCTTTGCTAATACTACAAAAAAAATCTGGCTCAATTCTGTCAACTGTTGATAACGAATTCTGCGAATATTGGTGTTTATTAGTTGATCGCAAGAAGACCACGACATAGCCACCAATAGTCTTAAAATCCGTCCCCTAGACTCAACAGAATTGAGCCGGATATTTTTTGTTTTATCGGCAAATGTTCCAAGTTCACTTTAACTTATAATTTACATGGAAGTACCTAATCATTTTGGTGTAAATCTGATTAAAAAATAACAAAGTATATTTGGTTGCCTACTCAATCCGAAGCCAACCTAAAGTCATCTTTTACTGCTGAAACAGTATGCAACTTTAGCTTTACTAAATAAACTGATAACAGATTTGTCTGTAACTACTTATAATAAGCTACCCGAATTTAGATTTTCGTTAATTATCTCATTTATTGTTGTCTGACAAAGCCCTTTCCATGAGCTTTTACTGCAAGCATGTTTTGTTAAAAGAAACGATATCAAATTCAAAATTTCCAGATTTTATTTTTTCTTTTATGTAGAACGCTGGACGAATGAAATTTTGGGAAGTGTTAATAGACAGAAATGCATTTTTTGGGAAAATTTTGAGATTAGAATGACTCCCGGTTTATCCGGAAATAACGTCATCAATGAAATTTCAAATGCCCTTCTATATTATTTATTTCTGTGATATTATGAATCAGGATGACAATCTGAACACAGTCACCAAGGATACAAAAAATAACTTTATTATATAATAATCTAGGTGGTTATGAATTGGTGAAAATGGTCGAAAATTATCAAATAAACACTAACTAAACAGATATGAATGGCGATCGCTATGTTTTGTGTTTAGAATGACATTCTGATGTAAAATATCACACCAATAATATAAGATGACATTTAAAATTTAATTGATGACGTCATTTCCGGAAAATCCCAAAAGTACCCCAAAAAAATGTCCTTTTTTCCGACGTCTTAAACTAAAAAAATAAACAAATAAATACACGTACCGTTTTTAACGAGATTTAATATAATAAGGTATAATGTCCCAAAGTACCAAAATTTGTAATAATTTCCATTTTAGTATAACAACGCTCAGAGCAATCTACTTCCAATATAATCCGATGTCCGATGTTTACGATGTTCTCACTTTTTGATGCCTTCCTAAGTATCCATCATTTCCACGTTTGACCAAAAGAGAGACGGAAGGTTTCCCAGCAATAATAAAGAAAGATGAAAAATGTCATGCCAAAAAATAGCGAGCAAGACCTCTTTCATCTCTCTATACTTTTGCTTGGGAAATTGGGTTATCAGGTACATAATGTACGAGAACAACTAGTGTTGGTTTTGCACATTTCGGTTTTTTCCATATTTCTTTTGTTACCAAACTATTTTTTCCATCCAAATCAATTGTCCTTTTCTGGAGTACTCATTAGAGATACACAATAGCAAATATGTACATAATATTAATACCACTTTTAAGTTAGACAGTGTGTTCATTTCAAAAGTATCCAGCCTTTATAACTCTTGACCATGCGATTATTGCTTTGAGTGGAAACACGTCGATTTAGACATCGAGGGGAAGTTCAAAAATGGTACCTAGAGAATTTTAGGTTTCATCCCTTCACCCCCCAGCCACCCCACTTCGAAATTTCAAATGGCACCCCTACCTTGTGATACATTATTTGAAAGGGCATAACATGCTCTACTCAACCATGATAAAAATAAATAAATCAATCTATTGGTTCTTAAGATAGACTACACAGAAGATGGAAGGTATGAAATCAACTATTATTAGCGAAATATTGCGGATTGTATACACTGTTAAATTAAATTAGTCATAAGAAATAAAAAATTAAAATAAATCGTAAAAGAAAAGATAAATAAATAAGAATAAGAAATTATTTGATGACATGTAATAAATAAAATATCCTTTTTGTTGCAAACCGAACCAGATTCTTTAAATTTTCGGACAAGTTTCATCTCATAGCAATGCGTCACATTATTGTCTGGATGACTTGGGTTGAAAACTCGATTAGTTCCTCGAGCACAACCGTTTTGAGCTCCGTAAGCGAAAATTATTTCGATTCTTTCTTCTAACTAAAGAGTACGGAATTTTCAGAAACGTTCTTCTTCTTCATTCAAACGTCTTTTCCGCAACAAATACTAATACAACAAACTGCGTACTGATTTACAGAACTTGTTGCATTTGTTGTTTCATGGCTGTCTTGGAAAACTACAAAACCGGATCCAATGGCTAGAGACTGTGTTTTTTTCCATGATGCGACGTATGCAACATCGTCAAAGTTCGTGAATAGTTCGAAAACAGAATGTATTTTTGTCTAGCAAATAATGGTGGCCATTTCGAATGTCAAAATAATTTCTCATTTCTTATTTTGTTATTTATTATCTTATTTATTATCTTTTTATTTCTTATGACTGTAATTTAATTCAACAGTGCATCCAGTCCGCAATGTTTTGCTAATAATAATTTATTTCATACCTTCCATCTTCTGTGTAGTCTATAGTACCATTTTTGAACTTCCCTCTCGATATCTAAATCGACGTGTTTCCACTCAAAGCAATAATCGCACCAAGTCGAGAGTTATTAAGAGTGGATACTTTTGAAATGAACACACTGTATAGGTGGTTCTAACGTCTTTAATTATTGTTAGTGTGTAGTTACTGTCCCTCGTAGTTATAGATTGGTGTGATATAGCAGTTTATTTGGCAAGTTCCTACAAAAGAAAAACGTACAGCCAAAGCTGATTGATTCAGTAGTAAGTGGAATATTTATAAAATAGTTTCCCTAATATTCTTCTCAAACTACATTCAGCTCCCATACTCTGCAATAATCAAAATTACCGTAACATCTCAACATATAATAATTAGACGGGCCCGTATGCCATCCAGTCCAACGCTGTCACGGCCTACTCCATCCCCATCTCTATCTACTCCATAATCTCTCTCCCTCTGTTCGTCATGTAAAATTTCATTTCGGGTGAAACTGTGTTTGTGACAAAGTTAAGCCCGCCGAGTCGGTCGGAGCGCAGGGTAGGGGGAGAAAGTTCATATCAAATTCAGGATATCGGCATGTGTGTATGACGTCCTGTAGATGTCCGAACCGTGGCCCAGCTGTTTGCGCTATAATATTATATTATCCTGCCTCTGACATATATGCGAGAGAGTCCCCCGGCCCGGGTTCGTTCAGCAGCACGCTCCGAATTTATAAAATCCGGAATCTGTGTTTGTTTTTCACGGCGCCGCCGACCGGCCGATCCGATTCTTTCGTCGTTTTTATGTAACGACGTTCCCGCCCGCCCACTGCAACTGACGCGCTTTACATAATATCGCCGAGCGTTTGTGGAACTGTCGATTGTGTGCTGGCGGAATGGACGTACAAATTGGCGGATGCGCCGGACACCAGCTAGTTTATTCACGACGATGGGCGTTTCTTTCTGGTTAACGTGACGTATATTGTATGAGAATTACATACCTACCTCTGGGAGTGCACTGGAACGAATCGATAATCCCTGGAAATGGTCAATTTACTGCTAAGTGGATGATTGATTTTATTTGACGAAAAGTTGTTTGGATTCCGTGTTCCCTTTCTTGATGTCGAACATTAGCATGATGCACGTCGTTCCGTAGAATATTAGTTAAATTAGTTAAAAATTAATTGACTGCTCTGCTTATTAATTCTTATTTTGATATTCATTAGTTTCAATATATTCAGGTAATAGCAGAATTTATATTTGTTTAAAACATAATTTGCCCTTTTATATTACGATTTTTTTTTATTTTAAGGTGAACAAAATTAGGAGATATAATATTATGCAGTAATTACATGAAAATAGATATAGAAACGTCTTCTGCTCATTACGTCATAGAGAACAGTAAATGCCGGCCTAGAAGTTGCATGTAATGCCACACACAGCGTTTATAGGGAAATGGCGCCGACACATTACAAGTCGCGGATAAATACTGGATTCACATTAGCTAACTTTTCCAGTGACTTTGCAACTTTCCAAATAACAACGGAAGTACTGCGTGCGTGGTATTGAATGCAACAGCGCTGTCAAAATTTTGATATGTTCTCTATCCGATGTGCAGAATGTTGCGATCGAATGTACTACAACTACATTAATTAACTACTACAATTAATTGTAGTAGTCAATACCAATTTGAAAGCATTTCTTTTATATTGAATGACCCAATGCATGAATTATACTAACAGTGTTGACAATTTTTGTTGGCAAGCCCTTGTCGTATGTTTCATACAAATGTCATAAAGTTTCCATTCAATTAGATTACAGATTTGCTAATAACGTGGATAAAGATAATGAATAATTAATTTTTAAGCAAAATGACATTTCTGATATTTGTGTATTGCTATTGGCACTATTCCGTCACATTTCTCTTATTGGATGAAATATGTATGAATACTTCATGAAAGATTTGTCAAATGTACTTGACAAAGAAACTTATCAAAAATTTCAGTAAGTGTAATAAGGCATTACATCATATGATTGGGAATTATAGTAAGATATTTGCAACGATTTGTTATGCTTTCTCTATTTGGATAATTATTCCAGTCCGTGACTCACATAATCTACTTAGGAGGAATATTAGCACTATAGTTTTCCCCCTATTTCTTATTATTGATTTATTTAATTCGTAGGAGAGGCAATATTTTAGCTAGAGATTCACCAAAACATTACTGGCTTTCATGAAAGGACCATCGGCAAGGACAAGTGTAGCTTTAAGAGCCAGCTAGGAATTCAGGAACCCCATTTGTGCGGTTTTGTTTTTATTTTATAGTTTGTTTGTTTAGCTGGATTTAGTGAGTATTAGCTACCGAGGCCCTCTTTTCTATCGGTATTATGAATCCCAGTCTCTGTTATAGATTTTTAGTTGCGGACTCTCATACCCCCTTGTTACTCCAATGAGGAGCACAAACCATTTCCATTTCATATTCCCTAGCTATGATGGATAGTTTCCCCAGCTTTTTCTACCCTCTCTTAGTTGTTATGAAAAGACCATCGACAAGCAGAAGTGTAACTGTGAGAGACAGCTAGGAATTCAGGAACATCATTTGTGCGGTTTTGTTTTTATTTTATTGTTTGTTTGTTTATCTGGATTTAGTGAGAATTGCCTACCGAGGCCCTCTTCTCTATCGGTATTATGAATCCCAGTCTCTCTTCTAGATTTCTAGTTGCGGACTGTCATATCCCCATGTTACTCCAATGAGGAGCACAAACAATTTCCATTTCATATTCCGTAACTATGATGGATAGTTTCCCCAGCTTTTTCTACCCTCTCTTAGTTGTTATGAAAGGACCATCAGCAAGCAGAAGTAAGTGCAACTGTGAGAGCCAGCTAGGAATTCAGGAACCGCATTTGTGAGGTTTAGTTTTTATTTTATTGTTTGTTTGTTTATCTGGATTTTGGGAGAATTACCTATCGAGGACCTCTTCTCTATCGGTATTATGAATCCCAGTCTCTCTTGTAGATTTTTTAGTTGCGGACTGTCATATCCCCTTGCTACTCCAATGAGGAGCACAAAGCATTTCCATTGCATTCTCCCTGGCTATGATGGATAGTTTCCCCAGCTTTTTCTACCCTCTCTTAGTTGTTATGGCGCCTCATGCAGTTTTCGGTTTGTACAGTTTGGAGAGTCAGAAAAAATAAATGATGTATGACTCACGATGCGGTGGACGGATTATATCACAAATACTGGAAACTAATTCTTTTCTAAAATAAAAATATTTCAATCATAAAGCACAGGCTGTTCATATATATTCCGTTACCATATAAAACATTACCCTTTAGATGAAAAGCTGAACACTGCACTGCATTGGTACATGGGGGATGGATTGTTTAAATGGGGAGCGGGGTGGCCCAGGTGGGACCTTTTTAATCATTGTTGACGCTAACGAACTGCGCTCGAGATAAAACAAATGTATTAACTCGTTTATTCCGCGTCTGTAATGTGCTCTATTGGACGTATGACCGGAGCGCATGGCCAACTAGACCTTTTTAATTAATATGCTCCTAGATAGTCGGCGTTAGCTCACGCGGAAAAATTTATTTCGCGCTGCTGCGACATTTTATCCGTAACGGACGCCTTACCGCCAGCCATCCTCGCAAAAATTGCTAAAAATATACAAAGCGAACCATGGAAACGTATTTCTTTGTTCTCGATGTAGTCTCAATTGTTTTGGATTAGAACTCTGTGTCATCATTTGTTATACTGTCCACAGCCTTCTACTTAAAATAATAATAAATGGCTTTATTGGTGCATGAAATGCAATTAAAAAATTGTAATACAAAAACAATAATACAAAATAAACAAAACATGATACAAAATAATTATAATTAAATTAGAGTGTAAGCACCAAAACGTGCAGTATCAGGCGCAGTGCCTGGTTTTCATATCGAACGTTAGGACTTCTACTTCTACTTCTACTTCTACTTCTACTTCTACTTCTACTTCTACTTGTACTTCTACTTCTACTTCTACTTCTACTTCTACTTCTACTTCTACTTCTACTTCTACTTCTACTTCTACTTCTACTTCTACTACTTCTACTTCTACTTCTACTTCTACTTCTACTTCTACTTCTACTTCTACTTCTGCTTCTACTTCTACTTCTACTTCTACTTCTACTTCTACTTCTACTTCTACTTCTACTTCTACTTTTACTTTTACTTTTACTTTTACTTTTACTTTTACTTTTACTTCTACTTCTACTACTATGTATCTTCATAATTTAGAATAAGATGTAAAACAGTTTAAACATGGTAATTTTAACAAAGAAAAACTGAAGTGGTGTAATGAAGTAAAACTTACCTTAATCTGAAGGCTACCTAGTTACCTAGTATTTTATAACGTGGGTTCGTTGCTACTGAGGTTGTTCTTGGTTATTCTCTTGATGTAGTTATGATGACAATTGAATTATTTTCATGCTATTATTACCCAAAAGATACCCAGTTTAAATATTGGTAGATGTGAAAAAACAAAATTGAAAATTTGCTGTAAACATCGATCGGAACGGGTACATTACGTATGTATTTAAAATCTGTTTTTCGATCTGCGTAAGGACTAACAGGATTCGGGTCGGAACACAATCGGCGAAACAATTGCCGGGCTGCATTGATTTACCTCATTTGGCGCAGTCGATTATTATTTTCGAAATTGAAAACCGCAACAGTGCGAAAAAATTGAATGTTTAATATGACAGCTGGCGCATCGGCGGCGCGTAAAATTGTTTCCAGACGAGCGGCAAAAAAACTGTGCGGAACACGTAACTGCTGTGTAATGGAATGGAATCGTATAAATCGTGACAATCGAACGGCATACTAAAAAATAACAGATTTTCAGTAAAGAGAGCGTTTATCCCTATTTGTCAGTACATAACGTTGATAGAAATGTTTGCCTATATTGAAGATATTTAAAGCATTTATTGAACCGTTGGATATGGTTTTCTTGATGCTATTATATTGATTCAGTTGGATCTAGCTATTACTGTTGGTATTATAATATCTTCGCAAATGCTGAGCCAACAGACCATGTGCCAGACAATGCATTTCGTTTTTAAACGCCATCATAATGCTCTGTCAGCCGCAGAGGCTAAGGGTGGATCTATCAATGCAAGGGTAAATCTTGTAGTTAACAAACTGGTAGTTTACGTTAACTCCTAGTTACGAAAATGACGGGTCTTTCAATGCAATCTAAACTTCGTTAGAGGTTGGCAATGAAAAAGCAATGTCGCCAACCATAGATAAATAAGATCTTAATAATTTTCTGGTGATATATAGTGCTTCGCTGTCACCTGTGCATAGGTTACCGCATTTGTTTGAATTTCAAACTTTCAACATTTTCTTTGTTTACGAATTGACGTATTATATAGTTTTCTGTATGTTTTATTTTCTATAGACTATTACGCACATGTGATTGTATTATATCTTATTTGATAAGTTATATATTTATAATTATATTTTGTTTACTATATCAATATACCTAACATTGTGTTTATTTTGATCTAACCTTACGTGGCAAAGCGCAATAAGAATTGGTAAAATATCTTAGAAGAATAATATTTAACAAAATCGATCATTTATGTTTTCACATTATTTGATTAGTTAGACTACATGGTAGTCCGGATTATCAAGTCTTCTGTATTTGCAATTAATACTCACCGTTACTCATCCGTGTTCAGTACTGTTGGATATCAATAAGTGGCAGAGCACATTGTGTACCAAATACTTACCGACTAAGGTTACTTTATAAAAAAATAAAACACCTTATTTATAACAGAAAATTTGTTTATGATAGTGTGGGAAAATACTTGACCAATATCTGTGCCCTAGTATTACAATAATTATTTCGTATAGGTACTATGCCAGTGTTTGGATTTAGGTTAGACGAAGGCACAGTCGGGACGTTTATCGAGATGACGCTACCATTTCTAAAAATCTCAGCTTTGTCAGTTCCAGTTATTTGTATTGAGAAGTTTTTAATAGGGGAATCAGCATGATATCTAAAAAACATACACGAAAACACGAAAACATACAAATAAGAACTGAACTTACATATATGATGGACATTGTATACTCCCATCAATCGAGATAAAACCAAGCAAAGTTTCTTTTGATAGTCGAAATCGCTGATTTCTTCACCATCATCGAATCGACAAGGATCATCCAAAAGATTTATATCTGTAGTAAATAAATAAAATCACAAAACATATGTAACGTTTTACGTTAGATAAGAAAATCCACAGCGCCATTCTACGCGCATCACTGTATGCGGGCGCCACCATAAACTAGGAGTTTAAACTATCAAAAATACTGCCGGGTAAAATTAACCACGGTTTAATTGATAGTTAGGGGTAACCCGACCATTGATGAACCCGTAAACTCAAAGTTAAGAGTTAACCTAATTTAAACCCGTAGTTACTGTTATAACCTTGCGTTGAAAGATCCACCCTAAAAGGCATATGACTGGTTTAAGAAGTCGCCGACAGAGTACAAGTGTGAAGTACATATAAGTATATAAATATATAAGTATCTATTTCAGGACTCCTGCTTTAATATATTTGTGTATGATCTAGTTCTCTTAAATCAGCAGTAAGCCAACATGCAGTATGGCAGCTAGGGTTTATGCCGGTTTTTGGAAAACCCTACTTTTCAAATGTTCAAATGTTTAAATTCCATTTCCTGGGTAAATATACATCGTTGGGTTAAAGGTAAAATTCTCTAATATTTTGTGACATTTTATTGTAAAAACGAGTTTATTGTAGCCAAATGCATATAAATGCGTATCCTATAAGTGGATGATATCAGTATTGCCTTGAAGTCTTTTAGAATTAATTAATTCTCAGGAAAATGCCGTTAAGTTTACTTCTCTAACAATGTCCTGTTCTAATTACCTCTTATGGTTTTTTTATTGTAGATACAAAATTATTGGTTGTCTTTAATACAAAGATTTTGGCATTTATTGTCTATGAACTATCATTTTTTTCAGGTTGTTCAAATTTCATAAGAATGTTTGTTATTTTTTCGATGAGCATTATAATTATTTTAGTTTTATAATTAAATTGCTGGTTTGCTATCAAGTATCACAACTAAAAAAGTAGAAAAACTCTACAAGAGAAACATTTGATTGTGACAAATGATATTTCTGACACTAATCTAATGGAAGTATGGCATATTTAACAATATCAATTTCAAGCCAAATAATATAATTAATGTTTTTAAAGATGCGGCAAATGAAACAAAAAATAGCTAATCTCATAAAAAATAGCTTAATGGTATAATTAGTTTTCTAAGTCGGTGTCAAAATGTATTTTTCTGTTGTGTTATCTTTTCTCGCTCAAAGAGGTTGGATATCATTATTTTTGATGGCATTGAATAAACACTGGTCTTAATGGAATAAAACTGGAAGAGAACTAGCTTTTTCAGCCTTCCAATTTTTGGAAGGTTGAGTTGAAGAACAGCCACTAAAATGGGTAGATCCCGCCCTCTTAATTGTAAATATTCAACTTCCACATAAAAGTAGTATAGCTGACGGCCAATATGAAAGGAACGTGGCACAAATATGAGAGTTTCGCCGCTTAAGAGACGTTCCGGAATGGCTTATGCAAATCGTTGACCGTCAGTTTCATATGCGATGGGCTGGGGGGTCCGGCCTGACCGTACTAACATAAAACTATGCGAATGGTGGCTGGGCCAATTCCACCCTAAATAAACTAAGGAAACCAATTACCGGACGTAAAACCTACGCTAATAACCGAGGGATTTTACGGCCGCGCCGGATGTCGTCGCGTAAATTGCGAGGTCCGGCCGTCCGTGGCGCTGTCGGCGCGCATAATAATAAGGCGCAAAACGTAACGATCTTCCGGAATCCGGAGTCACTAGTGATGGCCAGAATCGAATACGGTGAACTCTTTCTTAACGGACAGCCTAGTAGTTAACAGTCCATGAGTTTGTCAATAAGGACGATCTATTGCAGACATGAGTAGAATGGTGCATGAGATAATATGAATCAATAATTCAACTTTATTGGAAAGAATATAGGTAATAGGCGCTCTCGGTCTTGTAATTGTCAACAAAAAAGGAGATTTTTGGGGCGAAAGACCAGCCAAATGAAACAACCTTTGCTTGTTTGTTTCGACGGCTTTAATTTACCTCTTCATCAGGCAATCACCACAATGAACATTAAAAGATGTTATTAAGTCCACGGCTAATGACTAAGATCTTCCGAAACAGCTTAAAAAAGAACAAAAACACTTACAGAGTGGTTGTAATAATAGACAGCTCCCGCCAACAACACAGGGATCAACCGCAATTAACCTCCAAGATAATCGTATGGAGCACAGAGCCAGAAGGCTCTCGCATTACGGTAATTGTTAAAACGCCGGTGAAAAGTTCATTGATGGAATGAACCAGTCTGCCCAGATCATATAAACAACGGCAAGGATAGAGGATAGACCTGCTTTGCCGACACGACAGCGTAACACATGTGCGACGGTACCAACAAAACACCAACAGATGGCGCTGGCAGGAAAAAAAACAAACGAATAAAAATTTGTCCGGAAAATTTAAAATTTAAACAAACAAAAAAATACCAAGGTAATAATGAACCTGTGTCATGGTACCACAGAGAGATTTAATTTTGATGACGCCAGGGTGGTTGCCACTGAGAAAGGGTACTATGGGCAGTTATTCCTAGAAATGTTTTTTATCAACATCATCAGCAATACTGTGAATCATAAGGCTGATACTGCTAATATTAGTAACATATATACTTACCTGTTTGATATGCATAAACAGCGAGATTCGGGGAATGATCGTCCTGACCGTGTTGGTGATGGCTCTGTGGTACCATGAGACAGGTTCATTACCTTGGTTTTTTTTGTTGGCTTAATTTTAAAATTTTTCGGAAATTTTTTTATGTTTGTCCTTTTTGCCAGCGCCATCTGTTGGTTTTTTGTTGATACCGTCGCACATGTGTTACGCTGTCGTGTCGGCAAAGCAGGTCTATCCTTGCCGTTGTTTATATTATCTTGGCAGACTGGTTCATTCCATCAATGAACTTTTCACCGGCGTTTTAACAATTGCCGTAATGCGAGAGCCTTCTGGCTGTGTGCTCCATACGATTATCTCGGAGGTTAATACCGATTGATCCCTGTGTTGTTGGCGGGAGCTGTCTATTATTACAACCACTCCGTAAGTGTTTTTGTTTTTTTAAGCTGTTTCGGATGTTCTTAGTCATTAGCCGTGGACTTAATAACATCTTTTATTGTTCATTGTAGTGATTGCCTGATGAAGACGGAAATTAAAGCCGTCGAAACGTAGCAAACAAGCAAAGGTTGTTTCATTTGGCTGGACTGTCCCCACAAAAACCTCCTTTTTTGTTGGAAAGAATATAAAGTAATAGTAAATTAATAATAACTAGTAAATAAATGTTGATGAATATCCAGGTTATGTCGGCCCGCAGTCTTATCGACTGGGAGATTTGACGTATCGATGCCTAACACGATTTGCATAGGCGCATGTATTTCTAATGGTTTACCGAAACTAAATGAATTATTTGCAAGATAACGTAAAAATTATTGTTATTCTACCAATAAAGAAAAGAATTAATATTTCATTTTGGAGATGGTAATTCACGCGGCATTACAGCTACATGGCTCCGGAACGGGAGATGACGGCTGGAAAATGATTCCTTGCAATGAGTTTTACATTGTTAAAATTTGATATATTTTATACAAAATCTATAAAAAATACAAATATCGAAAGATACGCTTATTCCCTTTTTATTTTTCTTAAACATTAGCCAAACTCATATATTTGGCTCATACATCATTATCTTCAATTTTCTTTTTGTACCGACTTCAACCGATTGTCGATTTACCGCAGGTAGTGCAAATATTCACATACTATATACATACAATTTTGTCAGCAAAATTCGTCTTTATTCTATTATAGTTGTCGGTCCCAAAGATGTATTATTGATATCAAAGAAAAGTTTATTTAGACTTCTTATATATTTCTGTAAATTCACAATTTTTTCTTTTCCTTTTGTTATTATTATTAAATAGCAATTAATAGCACTCATAATTTGGCTGGCGAAGAAAGTCTAGATGATGGCTTGACATAAAAACTTCGGATTTTATTTTATTTTTACCATATTTTCACCGGTAATACTCATATTTTTTAATTTTGTAAAATTTAACGGACTAGATGGACAAACAAACGCCTTGTCTAAATTTTGTAAATATTTTAATAGGCATTTGGAGATTAAGTCGCCCTTTTTGTTAAGGGCTGACCTAAGCGATATAAATTATCAGTCTCTAACTGTAAATTTTCTGGAAACATTTATGTATATAAGTTTCTCTTTATTGTCTTGGAGCTTAAGACAAAAAAATGGATTAAAAAATTGAAACTAATTAACGTAAGATGATGAAAAATGTGGTAAAAAGCAATCCACTTGAATTCGACCTAACAATATTGTTTTGGGGGTTTGGATAACCAACGTTCTTACTATAGTTGTATCTTCCTGTGGAACTGAAGCAGAGATGGTAGTTTTCCTCAAAAGATTAAGACGCTTAGAACGTGTTATATACTTTACTTGGAGTATTCCTTACCATGTTATCGTAGAAGTAATTTCAGTATAAACTTGTTCCATCTTTGCTTGTGAGTTCCTAATGAGTTGAAGATGAGATATTCCGAATATCATCCTGTGGTGGAGTGTTATTTTGTTTTAGTTCATCGTGACATTCTTCTTTAGTACCTACAAGGGTTCCAAAACACAAACTTACCATACGCATGTTTTTTGTATATTTTACTTGACTTCTTGTGGGTGTATCTTCTCTCTCAGAATCTAAAAAAGTATGTAAGGTTATCTTTCAATAAATACGTACATTGATCAATACAAATACAACACAAATATATCATATTAAATCTCAGATTTTTATTAGTTTGTTTTATTGTCTTTGCATTTTGTCCAATGCACTCAGTTTGTCATTTTTGTGTATTATTTTGTTCACCTGCTCATCCCAGTTCATGTTGTTTTGCAATTGCAACCCTAAGTATGATATGCACTTTATTTCTGTGATCTCTGCACCGTTTCCACATATTTTATATAATATGTAATAATGTGTAGTACAGAAAATATGCTGTCCGATTGAGTTTAAATTATAAGCATTTATTATTGATGTTACATTTTTCCACGAGTACTTATACTTCTCTACATAAAAAATTACTCGAGTATTGTGAGAATTTATGAAATTCCACAATTTTCATCCGAAAATATCCATCTCTAGTTCTCAGTCCCAGCCCCAGAAATGACACACAGTGGCGCGGCTAGTCCGCGCTCTCTCTCTGATGAGCTTTGCAAAACAGCTTATCAATATTCGCAAAGCGGCCGAAGGGCGTTCGACGCCATTGTTCGACCCCTCAATGGGAACACTTGACTGGGAACTGCCATCCGCCAGGTTTCAATCTGAAGAGGTGATCCGTTCGACAAACACGCCTCGCATTGTACGCCGATGAAAGGAACTAATTTTGCGCCGCGCCACCAGATCAACTCGGCTCGCACCTTCTCGCGGGATTCGGTCGAACCCACTACAAAGTCCGGACGTATTCCTGCAGGCGCTCTTGTCGCCTTCGCCGCTGCCCGATGTTTATGTTTGCCGACGGATGTTTTACACCGTCGCGGAGACGCAATAACTTTCTAGTTTGAAAGGCTTCGCACGAATCGAACGCTCTCTGTTGACTTTCGACCGATATTACGTAAAAATAAGGTACGATATTTGGAGTTTTCTTCGCAAGGTAGAATCGAGGAAATTAAAAGTCGCGTGTCAAATGTAGCAGGGACTAAGAAACAACTTTATGCGAGGATGTTGCTAACGATGGGCAAATGAAATTTGGATGTTAATTGAAAAACATATTTTACCGGTTTTCCGGTAGGTTGCTTGTTAACCTTTTGTGTAAAATAGTTAGCCTGCAAAACATTATTATGAGATAGGTTATAAAATAAGATGACGTAAAGTCCACTTAATGTTCATTATATTATATTTTCTATATACCTACATATTTCTAGAATTGTACGGTTTTATTTACTTAAAGTAAATTAAGGCATCGAAAATCTTTTACACTTTTATGGTAAGTTTAGATTTACTATTGGTTTAAATATCTTTATTTATTATTAATTAGCTTTTCTCCTCGTCGGCGTATGTCATTCAGAGTAGTGTAAGGCCCCCTGAAATTATAGTATATTCAATACATTTATAACAATACAGTGTTATTACAGAAAGTCAAAAACCAAAAACACACAAGAAAACGCAATATAATTAAACAAAAGAACAACTAAATTAATTCACATAGGCTAAAAATTCAGCAATGGAGTAAAACGCTTCAGTTAACAACACATTCTTTATGTACTTTTTTAACCGACACAACGGCAACGATCGCACTCCGACGTGCAGTGCGTTAAAGAGCTTCACACCCTGATACATAACATGGCGCTGTGAAATGTCCAGCCTATGAAGAGGAATATCCAAGTTTTGGCCGGTTCTTGTGTCATGCTTGTGGATATCTTTCCTACGCTGAATGTTACTTGTATTTATTTTTATGAAAACCAGAGCATTGTAAATAAACTGTGACGGTATAGTTAATATCTTTAAATTTTTAAAAAGTGGTTTACAATGTTCTCCATAGTCTGCTCCTGCCAAAATGCGGATAGCTTTCTTCTGTAAAATAAAGATACGATGCCAATAAGTGGAACGTCCCCACAAAATGATGGAATAGTTAATAGTGCTATGGAAACTTGCAAAATATAATGTTTTTGCTGTATCCCTGTCTGCAAGTTTTACAATTTTTCTTATTTGGTATATCTAGCTATTTAACTTGTTGGCCAATGAAACAATGTGATCTTTCCATTTTAGTGCAAAATCAATGTAAACACCCAGCAATTTAACTGTCTGGGGTGTTTCAGGCCTTGGTTTAAAATATATATTCTGTGTTTTGTTTTTATTTAGCTTGAGGCTATTACAATTAAACCAATTCTGAGCTTCCTCCAGACTACTGCGTTCCTTGACAAGTAACCCACACAAGTCCCCTGCTGTGTTGATGACAGTGGTGTCATCTGCAAAAAGAACTGTGTGGCACTCTGCTAAACTTACAGGCAGGTCATTCAAATAAATTACGAACAACATGGGTCCTAAAATTGATCCTTGCGGAACACCCCAATCCAAAGACATGATATTTGATTTGGAGTCATTGCTAACCACGATTTGCTTTCTACAATGTAAGTAAGATATGAACATGTCCAACGAATTACGTCTGATGCCGTAGTATTCCAACTTCGCCAAAAGCGTTGTGTGAGTTACACAGTCAAACGCTTTGCTCAAATCCATGAGCAAAGCTGATGATTTCTCTGCATTTTCAAAAGAATGAATAATTTGTTGTACAATACTTATTAGTGCTTTTATTGTTGAGCAATTTTTTCGGTACCCAAACTGCTCGCTTCTAAACAGAAAATTTGTCTCGAAGAAGGAAGTTAATCTATCTTTTAATATTTTCTCTAATATTTTTGAAAATATTGGCAATATAGCAATTGGCCGGAAATTGCCTGCATCTTCTGTGGAACCTTTTTTATGCAATGGAAACACTTTTGCCATCTTCAGTTGTTCAGGGAAATAACCATCTTGGAGACATCTATTGAGAATGAGCGCAAGTGGCTCAACTATGACAGGAGAAACATGTTTTAAAACCTTAGCCGTTAAGCAGTAAACATCGCCTGGTGTGCTGTCCTTTAACGTTCTGATGATATTAAGTATCTCCATCTCATTAGTTGGGACCATGAAGAAAGATGAGCTACTTGAAATTTTCAACTTTCTAATATAATCTTCGAAAGAAGAAGATTTAGTAGAAGAAGAGTCTACTGTAGGGATAGAGTCTATCAATAGCTTTGCTGAGTTTACAAAATATTTATTAAACTCTTCAGCAGAAATGTTTGCATGTGTTTGACTTTTTTGTTTTAGATTGATATTGGAATTTATCAGTCTCCAAGCAGCCTTGGACTTGTTCGATGCCGTATTTAGGAAATTTATACCACTTTGTTTCTTAGCCATTTTAATATTATTTGCATGTTCTTTTTTATATTTCTTGTAAATTTTTTCGGAAGTCTCTGTTTTTGTCGCCATAAATATAGTATATAGAATTGAAAGTCTATCCTTCATACCTTGTAAGGTTTCATCAAACCATCTGGGTTTAGAGCACGCCTTATGTACAATGTATGATTATAACATTTCCGTTATTGAATTATTATTTATCTCACATTATTCTCAATAATGAAAGCGCTGCTTTGATTTAGAAGGTGCCAGCTGCTGATCAAACAGCTACTGTTCTTACCAGGGTTGTGAAGTCGGAGTCGTAGTCGGAGTTCAGACAAATTTCACAGGAGTCGGAGGCGGAGATGGAAAAAATGTACCGACTCCGACTCCGGGTCCATGTTTAAATAATGTTGAAAAATACATGCGAGGTGGCCGTTGCCTCAATAGATAGTAAACGATTAACTAATCATATTATTAGCTTGTTTACACAGTACCTACGTACATATGTAAATATAATTTAACTACAAAACACGGTGGTGAGTGATGATTAGCAAAATGATTATTGTGAGTCGCTTGCCGCGTCGCATATATAGTTTATTTCCAATTTCCAACAACCAACTTTAATGTGCTAATTATGATAGCTCGATCATGTACAAATAAAAATAATCGGACTTCGATGTACGAATTAGACGTGAAGCGACAACGTGTGGTTTTCCTTATTCATCAAATTTAAAAGAATTTGCTCCTATTCGTTCGGCCAAAAAAGAGCAGGTGAACAATTCATTAAATATTGCAAAAAGTATTTTAATGATATTCCCTCGCAATTTTAAAAAGAAAAATAGTTTCCTACAGTTTTTGTACCAGAAGAAACAACATGATGGTATCACGTCGTATTATTAACTCGCAACTTTTTACTTTATCATACGCAGTATGTAAAGTATTGTAATCATGCCAAAAAAATTTTTTGAGATTTTAGTGGAAATATAGAAAAAAATGTAGGTAGAAAAAAATGTCTGTGTGTGTGTGTGTGTGTGTGTGCGTGTGTGTGTGTGTGTGTGTGTGTGTGTGTGTGTGTGTGTGTGTGTGTGTGTGTGTGTGTGTGTGTGTGTGTGTGTGTGTACCCGTTTTTTGTGGCGACGATTCCGGAGAAACTACTAAAGGTATCGGGACGAAACTTCATATTTAGAAGTTTCATGGCCAAACTTAGAGCTGAAAAGCTTTCTGTTAAAAAGGGTCCAAAGGAACTGGAGGTTTAGTGTTAGCATTTTTGAAAGATTTTGTAAATTAGCCGGCATTTCTGGAATTTCGTCGAAATAGTTAAATAATAAATTAAACTTCCTCTAGTTCAGAATAATTTATGACTATGACATTTTTTGGTACAATCAATAGTTTAGCTGCATGAGCAAATTCTATTTCATCGAGATCGGTCGTACTGCATTAAAACTAGTAGCCAGGATATGTCAGATTAAATGTCAGATGTGATTTTAATGACGGTGTAGATAGTGTCAAACGCTAATGCTTTGACAATACTACTGTCAATACAAGCTACGTTCAGATATTGTACACCGTTAAGGTGCGTTTTCATTAGTGCTAATGGCAGTGGTAGTAGACGCCATTATAGTATTTCTAATAGAATTTGCTAGTGACTCAGTTTATGTACATGCAAACTAATATGTGTCACCATCACGACATGTGAGAAACACTATAATTTCGTCTGCTACCACCGCCATTACCAACCATTGCCACCAATCGGAACGCATCTTCACACTTTCTACACACAATAACACGTGTCATTTGGACGGTGTACCCGGTATCAACGGAGTACAATATCCGAACGCAGCTTTAATGGACATATCTGTCTAGGTCTACAAGTATTATTTTAATGCAAACATAGCCGATCTTGATCAAATAATATCTCATGCAGCTAAACTATTAATTTTATATATAGTATGATAAAGTCATGTGCCTGGCCACATCAGATTTTTTTTATTTGTATTCGCCCCAATATCTGAATGTTTGTACAAGATAATGCTTTACTAGTAAAACTTTGCAATTTTAGCTATAATGTTTGCTAACTTTCAACCTTTAACCGAAATTGATTCTTCATTTTCGGCATATGAACAAATTTATCAAAAGTATCACATCCGTTTGTATTGAACAAAATGTGTTGAGATTTTAAATTGTTACTGAGATTGTGAAATAGGAGCCTTTATTCAAGGTTGGCTTCGGATTGAGTAGGCAACCAAATTAAGATCATAATATTGTAATCAGATTTACACCGAAATGATTAGGTGTTTCCATTCAAATTATATGTTAACGTGAACTTGGAACATTTGCCGATAATATAAAAAATATCCAGCTCAATTCTGTTGAGTGTAGGTGACGGATTTTAAGATTATTGGTGGCTATGTCGTAGTCTTCTGGCGATTAACTAAAAAACATCGATATTCGCAGAATTCGTCACAAACTAGTTCAGAATTATGTGCTCTCTAATGAGAAACCAGTTGAATTTCTAATGATTTCAGAGATATATTTTAAAAACGTAAAAAAGCGTCTTGTTTAAATATGGTCATAATATTGTTGTCCGATCAACAAGCCTTTTTGATTTTATTTACAATTAGATTGTCAGTTTAATAAACATTTCGCCAACAAATTCGTTGGAAACAAATAAAATTTTGTCGGAGTCGGAGTTGGAGTCGGAGTCGGACTACGAAAATTATCTGGAGTCGGAGTCGAAAGTTTTTTACCGACTCCACAGCCCTGGTTATTACAATGCTTAAATTGCGAATAGCTTATGCATTCCAGTACACACAGATCTCTCGAACGAAGAGAGAATTACTTGGCTGAAGTAGTTGGTAGGTTCGTATATACGCGAGAGATTGTTGACTTCAACCAAGAAATTTTATTTCTTGGAATAATTACTAGATTTAAGAAAGTGGTTACTCTGGTGAAGTAAGTAAACAGTCTTGAATGAAGTGTATATTTTTATTCCCGGTAAATATTTTTTGCTACTTAATGTAAGATTTGGCACAAATACGTTTTCTATTGCTAATTAACAAGATAGGTATGTTATATTTACTTACTCGTTCTAAACTGTTGCGTGCGTTACATCAAACTATTCCGTGTTGAAACGTTTATTGTACACTATAAATCACAATACACATGCCCAATAAATCACAAGGCACATCCCCTACGGGTACGTCGGTGTTGTTTACGTACTAGAGGCTCCTATACGGCGCCATCACCACGCGCGGGCGCGCGAGCCTTGACAAAACACGGTGCGCATATTTATTCCAGAGAAAGGGATTACTTGAAAGAAGTGAGAATCACTTCACTTAAATAATTGGTGGGTAGACAATACTTATAACTTACTTATATTAAATGTCTTATATTTTCTTGGATCAAGTAACTACGCACTTGGATGGATTTACTATTACTTCGTTGGAGAAATTAACATTCTTTGGACGAAAAATTCAATTACTTCTTTCAATGCAATATTGGTTCTTATAAAGAAAGAATTTATTTGTTGACAGCATTTATCTGAGAAATTATTTTACTTATATTGAGTATGTGGCATTTCTTGTATATACCTAACTTTCTACATCCAAGTAAATATGCATTTGAATCTAGCAAATAAATTCAAGAAATTATGTTTCCTCGTTCCAAATAATCACTTTTCTGTATGTAGCAGCTTGTGCCCACTGTCCGGTCATTTTAAATCAGTGTTAAATAAAAATGCCTAGCATAACAACAACAAAGATCATATTGTATTTATGATCTTACGCTATTACGATTACCAAAGGTAATCTCATTCTTGCAATGCTTGAAACAAAAATTTTTGTAAACTGAAAAGATTACACAGGAATTAAATAGAGCCAACAGTCCATGTTTTTTAAAACATCTTGTTTTTTGATTTACTTCACTACCTCCTTTATTAACCGAGATATATGAAGAACAGCAATATGAAGACGTGCTAGTGAAAACGTACTAGAAGGGGGCTGTGGGAGTCTTGAGGACTAAAAGCGTATCTTGTTCAGGGAAGGATTCCCGGTTTTACATAAACAGCTACGATCGACTAGCACGGGTTTTCGAGCAACAAAATAAGCTAAATATTTACAAATCAACCCTGAATAAGACAAACACTCAGACTTTTAATTTTTGTTTGTTAGCGTGTGTTTATTCTTGTCATTGCTGTTCTTGCTTTATCTCGGTTATTAAAAGCGTATTAAATCTTAGGAAAATGAAAACTTATCTTTATTCTTGTGCCATCTATATGCTCAAAGCTAGAATTTGAATAAATATGTCTGGCACAGTATAGCTATTGAGGAATCAACTTACAACTGAGGAAGAGATTCATAAAAATCCAATGACAGTTGGAGAGAAAATAAACAGGAATTGAGTTAAATTTTTAGTGGTGGGGTTATTTTCACTCGCAGTCTATTTGCAAAACCTGCGAAAACAATTCAAGTTGAAAAAATCTGTAAAAAAAGCATATGTCAGAACTTTGTCTATTATGGTTTCATAATGAACATATTGACACTATTTTTGGTGTCATAATGAAAACCATTGGTAATCATGTTTACGGTAAACATATCATCACAGCAATTTCTAAATTCAACGACATATTTTATTATGCTTTTGTAAGTTACATTTGATAGTAGTAAGTGTATATCTTTTAGATATTTATAATACCCCGATTGTTGCGATACTACGGATAAGTAAATAATCTTCGGAATTATCTTCAACAACATTTTGTACTCAATCGCAATTTTAAATCAGTGCCTCTGTAATTTCCTGGTGTACATGCAAATATTGCAAATACTCGTAGAACTTGATGCAGCGTAACTACTGATCCTTGTAAACCAGCTGATTGGTCGCGGAGAATAATTCCGAGAGTTTCAATTTTCCTTCAAGTGTCAATGCGCCCGGAGACATCTTCTATTACTGTGGCACAATAGCTTTCGTACCCGGAGCGGAGGAACTAATACCGCTTTAGAAATATATATATCTATATATATCTATATGCTACGGTAGCAGGGAAGAGCTGGCGAAACGAAAGGACTATTTCAGCGGGATTTTCCTGCGAGGAATTGATACAGCAAGTCAACTCGCAAGGTACTTTTGTTCCGAATCTCTGTGCCAGCCCGATAAGTCCTCACTATAGGTAGATTTAGATAGATTAAGATTGAGTGTACCTACCTAGGCTAGGCTACCCTCCCCCTCCGCCAGAAGTATACGAGGGTGGCCGGCCAGCCCGCCGACGGCTCCGAACTCCATTATCGGATCTTTAATTTTAAAACCTTAATTGATTGATTAACTCCGGAAAATTCGCTTATCCCGCCACGTTCTCGGCTACCTGCGCGAGCGCCTATAATCCTTTTAAATTTAAGTACTCCAACCTCAACAATATAGCGGTTAACCCGCTTTTCCTAATAGAAATATAGTAACTGCTTATCCAGCCGTGTTGAGACTTATTCTGAAAGTATTGTTGCGGTTTCCATTGCCACTGTCTTCTCTTGAGTTTTCTCATGCCATCATTTATTAAATATAGATTAACAACCAATAAAAGTGGTGTGAATTATTGCGTTAAGAAAATAACAAGACTCATTGTCCTTTTCTAATCACGTCATAAATACCCCCACGCCTTAATATTGTAATTTTACCCATTGATGCATCTTGTTTTAGTCTGACACTTTCTACCACCTTTGTTGACTCAAGTCTTTTCACTTTTCCTTTGTTTTACATACTTGGTGCTCTGCTTTTGAGCAGAGTTTAGTTAGAAAATAAACTGCTTCCGGGTTATGCCGTGTGTCAAGATTTGTTAATGCTAACGTTTCGCGAGCCATGTTGCTCGCTTCTTCAAAGCTAATTGAATACTGAAAACCTACCAAGAAAGTCTCCCTTATATACCTGAATTTACACCTCACTGCGCACATCTGGCGCTACCGCTCCATGTGGTTTTCCACCTGACCGCGTTAGGATCGATTTCCAGACCCTACTAATGTCAGTACCGTCCTCGCGATTAATGTTGTCAGGATGTTTGTAAATTTCGATGGCTTCTCTAATAAGCCTTCGATGATAATTATCCACCCTTGCCAACATCTTCGCGTCATCGAAATCCATTGTGTGTCCCGACTCGTGGCAGTGTTGAGCAACAGCGGACTGTTGGATCTTGCCTAGCCGGGTGTCCCTACTGTGCTCCTTGATTCGACATTCGATGCTTCGTCCTGTCTGTCCTACATAGCATGTTCCGCACTCACATGTTATCTTGTATACCCCTTCGTTCTTCAGGAGTGGTGTGATATCCTTTGGGTTAGGCAAAAGATCCTTTACCTTAGCTGGTGCTCTGTACCTTACCGTGATACCCGATTTCTTCAGTACTCTACCGATTCTCTCTGATACCCCACTTACGTATGGTAAGCAAGCGAACCCCTTTGACTCTTGCGGTTCCTCTGAGACTTGCGATTTTCTTTGTGTGACACCCCGTATGTCAGACTTGGTGTATCCATTCTGGCGTAGGGCCCACTCCAAGTGTTTCCGTTCGTCGTGCAAGGTGCTAGAGTCGCATACCTTCTCGGCTCTGTTGAACAGTGTTAATAACACTTCTCTTCTGTTGGGGGTGGTGGTGTGATTTGGCGTTCAAGTACCGATCGGTATGTGTCTTCTTACGGTAGACTGTATGTCCAAGTCTACCCGTTGACGTTCTGTATACCAGCACATCCAAGAAAGGCAGCTGATTGTCCTCTTCTATTTCCATCGTGAATTTGATGGAAGGACTAACATTGTTCAGGTGGTTAAGGAACTCAGTAAGTCTATCTCTACCGTGTGGCCAAACCACAAATGTATCGTCGACATATCTGACCCAGTGCTTGGGTTTGAAGGGACTTGATGTAACGGCTATTTCTTCAAACAATTCCATGAAGAAATTGGCGATTACCGGTGACAAAGGTGATCCCATGGCTGCACCCTCCACCTGCTCATACATCCCTCCCGCCCACTTGAAGTATGTGGTGGAGAGACAATACTCTACAAGATCCGGAACATCGGTTGGTAGACCTAGGGGGACAAGTGTTGTCCGGAGGCCTTCGACTGCCTCCTTAACCGGAACACACGTAAATAGTGATGTTACGTCGAAACTTACGAGTATATCCTGAGGGTCAATGACAACTTCCTTCAAAATCTGAATAAAATGTTCAGAGTTCTTGACAAAAGATGTAGTTTGTCCTATAAATGGTTGGATGGTTTTCGCCAAGTATTTTGCCAACAAATAGGTTGGGGAGCCTATTGCGCTAACGATTGGTCTTAAAGGTACGTTATCCTTGTGGATCTTTGGCAAACCGTAGATCCTAGGTGCCCTAGGGGCTTGAACAAAAAGGCTTCTTTGTTCCTGTACGGGAATCGATGATGATTTAACCAATTCCTTCACTCGCCTACCTATCTTATCTGTTGGGTCCTTGGAAATTTTACGGTACGTATTCGGGTCCAATAGATCGTCCATCTTCCTGTTGTAGTCCTCCTTGTTCAATATCACCGTTGCATTCCCTTTGTCTGCTGGTAGCACTGTGATATCCTTGTTGTCCTTGATGGTTTTCAGAGAGTACTTCTCTTCTTTGGTAATATTGCTCTTTGGCGGGGTAGCCTTCCTAATTATCCTGGAAACCTCTTGACGAATGTCCTCTGCTTGTACACCTGGAATTTTGTACAATGCGGCTTCTACTTCCGTAATAATTTCCTCCTTAGGTATTCTTGTCGGTGCGATTGCAAAGTTCAATCCTTTGCCTAGGACCGACAATTCACCGGTGGAGAGTTGGTGATTAGACATATTTATAACTACTTTGTCCACAGTAGTAGTTTTGGTCACAATCTTCTTAGCCTCTAACCTAACAAACTTCTTCTTGTGAGTTTCGGTTGCTTTCTCAAACTGGAATTCCGCCTTTCTCATTGTGGTGGAATCAAGCTTACCCCAATCTTCGGCTGACAATCTATTTGCTAATTTGAGATGAAGTTTTAGCAATTTATCTGTAGTGTCCTGTAAAGATCTGTACGTGAAATGTACCCTTTCACGTAATAAGGCATTCTCCGTTTCCCTCAAAATCTTCTTGGCGGCAGCGGTGTTGATATGGTGCTTGGTACGCAGGAATGTTGGTACTAAACCTTTGTCCCTACACCTTCTCAAAAAATCAAGATTGGATAACATCTTGCTTCGTTTTGTTCGTAAAGTGTCAAAATCCTTGGTAAGTTTGTAAACATCCTCGCCGTAGAGTGAGATCAAGTAAGTACGTAGGCTTTCACGGCCAGAATCATTTAGAAAATATACTGCTTCCGGGTTATGCCGTGTGTCAAGATTTGTTAATGCTGACGTTTCGCGAGCCATGTTGCTCGCTTCTTCAAAGCTAATTGAATACTGAAGACCTACCAAGAAAGAGTTTAGTTATTTTCTGCCAACGCATCATCGCACTGTTGTCGTGGGGCTAACGACTATGTCCACTTTTGTTTTAAATTGAAGATCTCTGGCTATTGATTTCTAAAGGAAATTGATACTAATTGTTTAGTTTAGGTATATTATTTTTTATAACTTAATTAAACACAACGAAATCAGACACCTCAGTGAACGTAATTCAGACAATCATCAATCAGACACTTGTCAGGTACATTATTCCGGCAAATAAAAACATTCAAGAAATATTAAGTGTTTTCACTATTATTTATAAGATTTATTATTAAGAAATGTTAAACATTTATGTTTTACCATTTTTAAAGAAACAAAGTATAAAATAAGTCCTTAGTCTTCTTCAGTCTGTCCTCTCTACCTCATGTATATTATCTTTTATGCATTTCGGATTTTTAGTGTTTTTTAGCTTCTTTTCTTCAGATGTGGTGTATTAATGCCAATATCGCAACTCTCCGCTGCTATTGTTGCAACATTCTGACTTATTTCATAATTTCCTATGATGCCTGTCGATTTCAAAGACGCAATTAGGGTCTATTGATGTCCGAATTAGGTCCGAATGTCCACCTAGATAAATAAACAAAAATGTTATTTTTTCGTTGCCTTAGTGATAATCAATGAATGTCATCCTGTCAGAACGTCATATAAGAAATATTACACAAATATTTAAATTTAGAATTTAAAGTATGCGACCAGGCATTCCTCATATCAAAAAAATATCAGTTTGTCTAAAAATAGCTTCATCAAGAAAAGTACAATTATCTATTGGGCCACTCTGTGTATTGAAACAATCTATTTTAATAATGACGTGGTGTGCACTTCGGTTACCTGGTTCATAATCTTCGACAAAATACTACAATAATAATCGCAATGCCGTTTCCTCCCTATTTTTTTCGAACCATCTTGTTAAGGGCCTTTTTTAAGTTGTTTATATCAACCTGGATTACAATGTATAGGATAGGTATAGGTATACATACGTGTGTAGTAAAAAACTAATAGATAAGAATAATATATCCAAAATAAGTCAAAACACGCGAAAATGCGGGTTTGGAGCTGAAAACGGGGTGGCTTTTAGGGTTTCTAGGCTCTAATAAAATTTGCGGACACTACCGAACATTGAAATCAAACACTTTTCTCGTCGTATACCAAAATGACAACTGTATTATGTTTATTTTACCTAATAGCCCATTTTACGTCTAATTTAACTAATACTATTACTACAAAAATCACATAAGTACACCTATATAAGTTAATAAGTGATCTAACAACAGAGTATTACATGATAACGTAACGTGGTCTGTCATAAATTTGCCGCACTCATTCTAGCAGCGCATAGCAATAGAGAACGAAAGATCGGCTACGTTAAGTTAAAACCATAGATAAAGTACCAATCGATCTATTCATTGAAATACAAACGTAGAATTTATAAACAACGCATAACTCAATCGACGCATACAACAATGGTAAAAGTATAACAATTAACACCAATAACACATCCACCATTTTATATTAATAATAGTTAATCGTATAGTTTACATATTATTCAAGAACGCACCCGCTTTATATGCACCTTCCAGTCATGCCGTGTCTAGGTGTATCAGCGACCCAGGCAAATTAGGTACACTGCACGAGCTCTCGTTTGTTTAGTCCATGCTGGCCGGTGTGTGGACCCCATTCAGGTTGTAGAATTGTAGCGTCCTCCAATTTGCACGTGTGTATCGGTAGTTGCTCGCAATTTTTTCCGCGTTTTTGTATATAAACTTGATAAATGTGTGACATTGGTGTTTGTGTTTACACGCGTTGACCTTTTAATCTGTTTTTGTCCGATTGGAAGAGAAGAATCGTCGAAATAAGGTAGGATATTTTTCTATTACGCAATAGCTAATGTTACCATCGGCAGCCGGGGAGCCAAGATGCAATACCTACGTCTAGGGGCATGCTTCAATTATGATGATACGTGGTATTGCGGCTAGGTCATCGATATATGTACATAGTTGCTTTATTTTTCAAATTAAGTAGTAGATAATGGTAATACTACTTAATATGTACATTTGTCGAAGTATATACAGTGCTAATGTTAAGTTAAATAAAGTATTTTTGGTATTATAGTAACATTTGTGACCGGCTCCGAAGAAAGGGGTCTCGCGGCTAAATTCTCGATTTTGCGTTTTGGCAGACTCGGAATGTTGAAATCCTACTTTAACATGCAATTTATCCGATATAAATCGGATAAATACACCAAAATGAATGTAGATAATTCTTTCGTAAAACTGGATATTAAATATTTTTGTGGTTGTTTCATAAATTTTATTCTGACAGAAAGTAACGGATGTTCCATCAAACCAAGGTATACTAAATACTGGAAGTAATGTTCACCTTTCTTTATACGTGTACAAAACAGTATAATATATTTTATATGTTATAACATATGTATTTTTAACATATGTAACATATTTTATATTTTTTCAGCTTGATGTTTTCATGACTTGTTCTAGTACAAAAATCCATTGATTTACGTCATTTTATATTACTTTCTTTCTTAATATGTACCTACCTCATAAGCTATCATATTTTTAAATTAAATACCGTAAATACGTTACTGTTAAAAAAAGGTTGCTTTTAAGTTATTGTAACAGAGTAATACGACTAAATATTATGCTATGACCAATAAGATTATAGTCATTGTATTTTATTACTTATGCAGTGTTGGTCAAAATTACCGGAACCTCTAAATAATTCTCCAACCGCAAAGAATTTAACAAATTTTTCAAATAAGAGGGTTTCTTTTACTTTAAAGAAGCTATCGTTTAAATGTATTTTTAAATCAATAATATAGGATGTTCATTATATTCTGGAAATTTGGAAAACTTTCCCTTTTTCAGATAGAACAGCCTGTATATTTTTTAATTTTTTTAGTTCTAAGAATAATTGTAAACATTTTTCAAACAAAAGTAGGTATTTTTGGTTTAAACTAGCTATCGATTAAACATATTTTCATTATACAGGATGTACATTTTATTCTGGAAATTTTTTAACCTTTTCTTTTTCTCTATATGTATCCTTATTTTTTTTTTAAATCTAGGATTAATTCTTAGTATTGTTTGTAGAAATCATTTTTTAATAAAATGTATCATTTATTAGTTACAAGCAATTTTAATCAAATTAAGAATATATTCTCACATACATATACATGCAGTTTGGACGTTTAATTTAATTCTATTTCTTTGTTTTGTTATTTTTTCTTGATTTTTTACTTTTAGCTGTTAATTATCGATTAAATGCTTAACTCAAAGATGATAATTATAAAAATTATTATAAAATTGCAAATATTATAAAAAATGAGACTAACAAAAACCTCTTAGAATTAATCTTAGAATAAAAAACGTAAAATATACAGTTCAATCAGAAAAAAAGAAAAGTTTACCATGTTTCTATAAAATAAACCTGTATTAAAAATATAATTAGACAAAAGCATGTTTAAAACCAAAAAAATTAGAAGTTTTTTACGGCTGAAGAATTATTTAGGTGTTTCGGTAATTTTAACTAATTTTGATTAATTGCTTATAACTAAAAACAGATTAGGGTTTATAAAAAAATTATTCTACAAAAAAAATTAAGATTTAATCTAAAAATTAAAAAAAAAATAAAATATTCCACTAGTTCTATTTGAAAAAGGAAAGGTTACAAAATTCCCAGAATAAAATGAACATCTTTTTAAAACCGATAAACTTGTTTAAATTTTTTTACGGTTGAAGAATTATTTAGGTGTTCAGGTAATTTTGACTAACCCAGTATATAACTGTTTCTGGCTATTTCAATTGTTTTCCTTTACTCTAGTGATTTTTTTTCGGAAGCTTCGGGAAACATACAGCTGAATGGCTTCGAAGTTGTTGTGGTGGAGTAGACGATCCACGTTCTATACTTTAGCAAATTTGGACATCTTGCTAATTATCATCTCCATGCAAAGATCCTGATGAAAATTGGTGCTTTTAATGAGGTTGACGTTGGACTATGCTTGGTATATTCCCATAATTGTATTTAGGCTGTATTGGTTCCCATTTATGGGTAATGGAATATGATAACTTTCTTATCGGTGTAGGTTGATTCTGTTCGCGCTATCTGTACTTTTTAGTTGTTTCTTCGACTCTGCCACTATTCGCCAAAATTGCAATATTATAATGATACAGTAGGTACAAAAGTGGTCCCAGTACACTTCCTTGTGGTACTCCGGCATTAGTATTGCGTAGCGAAGGGTATTCGACATCATGGTTCACCCTGAAGTGACTATCTTACAAATATGATTTTAACAGTTTGGTATATTCAGAATACCAATGTCACACATCAAAAGCTTGCGCCACGTCTAGAAATACTGCTGAGTTTAATTTTCTTTTCCTCAAGTGGTTCAATGGTTGAATGCCGAGCTCGAAATCCAAATTGATGTGATGGAATAGTTTGATTTTACAATTGGGTATATTCTCTTGATAAGTAATTTCTCAAATAGTGATCAAATGGTAGATAATGACACAGGTTATACAGATCCGTAGCTTCGTGTCGACACCTTTGATCTAGCGGTAGCTAGATTTTTGACCTTGAATCGCACTTGATTGTATTGACGTCACAAAACGTCATCACTTTACGTGGCCTAACCCCCCGCTGAATAGACCACAAATGTTGTGACTGGTTGTAACCATGACGATCTATTATTGGGCGTCACCTTGCGCGCCAACTATACGCTATAAAAATGTAATCCTTCCCACTCCCTCAGAATTTTCCTTGTCCGACCTCCCATTTGAATGAAAAGAGACCCGGCGCCTCAACGTGCGCAATGAAATTTTGATCTTGTGATTTCCTGCGAGTTACGCATCTGTATAATCTGAGGTAATGATGATGTTGGTCTATTGGAGGTCAATCCAGATCAGAACAATTCGTAAAAATATACATCGGCCTGGATGGCAATCAGTAACGTCCATATTTCCTACCAGGAGTACCAAAAGCAGTGGAAATTTATAGACGGAAATGTCACTTCAAGGAAAGAATGACATGTTTGGAACATAAACAAACCTGTCGTGGATCCTATTGTATATTTTATATTATTTTTACGTCTCTATATACTGATGAGTTTCGCGTAAGGGTCCTTTTTCTTTGAATTTATTCTACATAGTGCTGGTGAGAGAATAAACATTTAGCGGTCCTTATTCACCAGATTATCCAACTATCCCAAATTGTTGTCATGACGAACCCGTCATATAGAAACTTATTTATGTTCGAATCTTGGCATTCTTATTCGAACGAACTGTCATCATTACACAAACGTACGTCAAAGTCTATCAAAACCTACGCGGATGACAGTTATTTGACATTTCGCCTTGCCACCATTGACAAATATATTTAAAATAATTGATATAAAATGGAATTTGTAAGTTGTAGATAAAACGTCGTATTCGAATCGCACACAACGGATATAAATCGCTCGCATGTTTACACTCTCGCCTACGGCTTGCGTATAAACTTCATGCTCGCGATTTATATTCTTAATTGTGTGCTCGTCAAATAATAAACTATCATATTATATTAAATGAATAAATCAAGTTATAAATTTCCACTGCCCAGGCACTGCATTTCCACTGCATTTTTCCACAAATTTTCCTTGCTTGTATTAATTATTATTCTCTTCTATGTACTCACGATTCTCGTAAGAAGAACCATTTCGCTTGTTCTTAATGGTAATGAATGTTTTAATTGAATTTTTGATTAATCTAAATGGGGACTATAAGTAACTCAATTACTTCTTGCTACTTATAAATTCATAATACGAACGCAAATATCAAAATTCCAGTGGCACACAGATTTTTGCTTCCGAAGAATTCAAGCCCAGCTGGATTTCCAAACATATTGCCTTTTTTTGATTAGAAATAACTTTCTGATTTATATCGTGTTCTGCATATAAATGGGTTGTTATTCTTACGTGGAGTTGGGGCTTTTAAGCCTTATTACACAAGTGTTACTACTTAAAAAAAATTGTTTAAAGTTTTTTAGATAACTATAAAAGGTCTAGAAATTGTATCATAACCTTCAAAGATAAGCAAGATATTGACAACATTTGTAAATATGCAAATATAATTGTGTATACAAAAATACAGCTGGTTGAATTATTCCAAAGTGAACTTTTGTTGGTTATGAACAGTGCTTCTCGTCTGTTATTGAATTTCGTATTGATTTGTCGATGTCTTAATACTTTATTGTTAATCTGTTAGAGGACAACATACTAGAATTACTTACGAGTAGTGCTTAGTTTACGATATGCCATAATATTTTAATATTAATCCACATATTCGAATTATACCAGAATATGTTATTTTAGACTTGTATTTAATTTTATTATATTTACCATTATTTATTAAATTTTTCCTCTCCTCTGGTGGGTCCTCGTACAATTGTTTTACTGCTAAATACATACAGAGAAAAATTAAACATTCAACAAAAATTTGTTAAAATAACTTGCAAAGCGATAGCAACAGAATGCGATTGAAGACAAGCAGATGTCTTATATTTAATTCTATTATGTAGGTAGTAATATTTTCCAAGCGATAGTTTTACACTGTCGTGTTAAAGTCCTTTCAACAACATATACTGAAAATAAAAATATTGTTGCAGCATTGAGCAAACATTAAAATAAAATTAGGCTAGACAACTGAAAGCAAACAGTACTTTTTTCAGTTGATTTTCAATTGTATGGTCGTATCACTATTAGTAGAGCGCTGAGAGATATAGACGACATTGTGTATTTCCCAATATCTGAGAGAGATATACCATGGTTTCAACGATCGACTAATAATGATTCGACCATAGTAAATTATTCTGTATCATCCAACGACAAAAAATTTGCAATAAAAAAAATTGAAAAAAGAACATTCTCATCCTTGCTTGCTGTCTTTTGAGTCTTGTTTTGACGGCAGTGAATGAATTAATTTAGAGATAACAACCAGACGGGAATAAATAAAACGATGGACAAATTGAATTAAACTTTAATAGCTGTTCCATAAACCTTGCTATTAACTGCAATAACATGCAGTAGAAATCACAATCGAATCATAAGAGTTACTATTCGATTCCTGTTGACAACTTTACACACGTCTTTGGTACTCAAATACACTTGGTATAGTAAGCATAAATTATTTTGTTTTTCTAAATTATAAAAGCCCAAATTTTCTTTGTGTTAAAGTAATTATCAAAATCCTTAAAAGATTACAAAAGTTACAACTATTTGATTAGATTACAATTTTCTCCACAAGTATTTGTGTATATAATAGAAATATGTATATCGAGATAATCATTTGATCGACAATAAATAATTATATTGCATTATTATTGGTACCATTGGTATATTATTTATAATGTCTAAATAAAGCTACAAAGGAGAGCTCTGGTTTCTAGTAATTTTTCCATCTATTATAACACTGACAATTCGTTTAAAATATTGTTAAATTATATGAAAATCGACCCGACTTTTCATCATCCAATACCTGGCATTTTGTCTCGTAACGTGACGCACAAAAAACTTGACGGACTGCGTGTCTGCTAGCTCGTGTTTTTCCAACAATCCCCACTCGAGCCTATGTCTCCGTTGTTTATTTGATCTCATGCTTCATTTCGCGTAGATTTTGAGATCGCAGTTGTACTGTTTTGATACTGAGTTTAGTGTTATTTATTACAAGTTGTTTTATTCTAATAGTCTAAAACGTATCCATATTTGCCTAGTGATCAGGTATCAAAAAACAGTGACCTGTGAACAGAACATATGTTGCTCAACAGAGGCGTGCTGAGATGATGTTAAGGTAATTCATTAAATTCCATATGTATTGTGTTTGATTAGGTAGTATGTAATACAATAATTGTGTGATTTATGGAATTATAGTGATAAATTATTGTTAATTTGTTGGAATTGTCATAATAAACCCTGTACACATATCGTATTATTGAATAATATGGTGTATCGAAAAAACGTTTTTTTCGCGAATTTAAAATTTCAAGTTGATAAAAAGTTGTCCCTGTGGACCCTCATATACCACAACAAAAATTGGCCCAATTGAATAATATTTAGGTCTCCCGCAGGAGGCCTAAAGTTTATGATTTTATCTAAAAATTCAAATTTTTTCATATTTTTTTAATGAAATATTAAGTGGGTTTTCTTCTTCAAATCCCGCATGTCCGCACATAAGAAAAAATTTAATGACAAATAAACTTTTATCAACATTTACGCACATTTTTTAAATTATACGAAAATGGTCATTTTTCTCAAAATTGTATCGAATCCAAATAAACTGCAGGCGATCTAAATGTTGCATTAGCGTAATATATTTTTGTATACGGTAATTTCACACCTTATTGTTAAATTTTTTGTATTTGAAAAAGAAAAATCAATTCTAATTCTTAGAGAAAATTATAACTTTAGGCCTTCTGCGGGAGACCTAAATATTTTTCAATTGTGCCATTTTTTTTTGGAGTATATGTAGGTCCATTGGTATAACTTTTTATCAACTTAAAATTTTGAAATTCGAAAAAAACGCTTTTTCGATACACCCTAGAATAAGCAATGAAAATTATAATAGTTAGTCATTATGGTACACATTATATCAAATGGATTGGACACAGTTATTAAGATTTAGAATAAGTAATTCATTTGTATCAGAATATGTAGGTTGTTGTACTGGATAAACACTTGTCTTGTCTTGTAGTAAAAGGATGTTTTTAGATGATCGAATAATATATTCAATAATATATTATATATTAAGAAAAGTAAGCTGATTTTGCTTTGATCCAAATATCACCTTATATTAATCAGCTTAGATCTCGCCTCCCACCTGGCTGTTTTTTATTTTATATTAAAGCAAACTAAAATAACAACTTCATATTGAAAAAATGCCAAAAATTAAGAATAAGTCAACATTAACTGACTCAGAATTTATTCATATTGCCTGCATTTTGACTTACTACCGTTTTGAATTTACAAATCAATTGATAAGCTATAACGTGACGGTCATTGTTCAATTCTTCAGTTCTTTAAAGAGGGTTTTTCGTCTTTCGTCTGAATGCAGTCTATTTCAGGTTTGCTCTATTTACTGTTTCATTTACCTTAAAAAAGTTTCTGGATTGGAAATAACTTTTATTCGTTGACTTTATTTTTTTTTCGTTTTGCTTTTGGGGGTGACGGGGAATGGCTTTACAGAAGAACCTGCCTTTTGTCAAGCCATTCCCCGTTTAAGCAGTTTGACATACATTGTCTCAGGGTAATCAGATATAGTTCGCAAAGAAGTTCAATTGCAAATATGTGTCACTACTAATGACTACTTATTATGATGCAAGACACCATCTTATTCTCTTTAAAGTAACTGCATGATACCTCACGGAAATCTTTTAATTCCTCTTCATAAACAGTTTATGATTTTGCCCATAAAGTAACCCATTATTTTGTTAATTTACGATATCACAACTGTTGTTTTCTGCAATTGTCCCATTTTTGGTGCAATTCTCCTACCAGTATCGTTACGTACTATAAATAATAGTTCTTCGTGACTTCTGGCGTTACAATTGTAACCGTTAATTAGATCCCGAAATTTATTCGTTATTTTCGAAACGATCGAATCAGATAAACGTTCCGGCAGCCCAGGCTGGCCAACCCGAATAAGTTTTAAAATAATTCCCCGGCGGATCATAACTGCACCATATGCGTACACAAATAACAGGCCTCGCGCGATATATATCCGAGAAAATGGCACACGTGAAATATTTCGGACAAAATTCACAGGGCCACCACCGGCAGCACCCGATATGGGCGAATTTTTGCGCGCGCGGGGTTACGGATGGCGTTATTTATTGGACGGCTTTACATTATCGCTCGTGGCCAGCAAATATAAAACGTATAACTTCTAACGCAACTATTCCCGACGTGATTTACAATCGGTCGTAGTCGCTACTTCACTCCTACCACCGATTTTGATATCCGCGTTCGTATTATGAATTTATAAACGTGGGAGTGTGGGTCTGGTTTACTTTGCAAACTATAAATCGTGTACTTTTTAATTTATTTTACGTGTGCGCAGAAAACATTCCGTCTCTACAAATTCTAAGACCTCTCCCCGATAATAGTGATAACGAAGTTAATTGTAACATATAGAAAAACCCTGCCAGCACCGACATCATTATATCAAAGACAAGCATGAGACCAACTATAAAGATGCTGTTTTATTTTTCTGACCCGGCATACTAAATTGAAAAACATATAACAATTGCCACAAATAGCTAGAAACAGCGGACTTAATACCTCAAGCCGGGGCTTCATATTCGTACTTGCCAAATATCAAATATTTGCCAAATGTCAAACATTGGGCAAATATATTTGGCAAGCAAATTAAAAATTTTTGTTATTGATGGCTTTAAACGATGCCATGAGTGATTCCTTTTTACTTTTAAGTTCGTTCACGGAATATTTTTCATCCATTCTGACTTGATTGCCGGCTGATTTTCATAAAACTCAAAAAAATCTCTCACATACCAACAAGAGTCAGAGTTGCACTGCAACAGTGAATGCATCGGACATTGATGCATCCCCACATAGCATTTTACAAATCTTCGTCTTTGGGGACTTGCTACATGTGCTACATGTGCCGAATGGACGCTAGCCATTTTTTTGTTAAATAGTTTTTAATTAGTTTTTGCATGATGTGGAAATTTAAAAACAAATCTTGAGGAAACTGTTTCATTTTAATGCTTTTTTTTGTTTAGCATTTTGTATTACAAATTCGCAGCATCTATTTTTAACAGGCTGTAAAACTTAATACTATAGGTCATTTGGAGAGAACTAATTTAAATAAACTATTATGTTAAGAAGAATAAATATATTTTTTTTATTTAAATTAGGAAGTATTACCCATAAAGAAAATGTGGGTATGTTTTCTTCGCCATTTTAAAGATCTACTAAATCCAATTGTAGTACTAGGTTCGTTGTATGAATGTGTCTTAATATGTCTGAACTGCAGTTCAATTAGCTTTTGGAACAAAAACAAAAAAAAAATTAGATTTCAAAATATAACTTTTTTGTTCAATAAAAACACAAAATTTTGTCTACTACTCATTTCTCTTTGAATAATAAACATCATAAAAACTGACAATATAAATACAACAAGCAAATAAAGTATAATTTTCCAAATACCAAATATAGACATGATAATCTATATTGTTCATAGAAAATCATCAACTTAGGTTAGGATACACTCTGTAGAGGGTGTACGTTTTCTTGGAAAGAAAGAATATTGCGTTTATGTGGATAGGTAAAAACAACAATAACGTTTTTTTTTTTTAATTTCTGTCTGAGACGGGTTTCGGAAAATAAAATGTCTACAAACTTACAATTTTCTACGGTTCTTGTCCTCTAGAAAAATCACACATTTCACTAATAATTACAGATCTATTGTCAATATTCGTATACGACCTACTTCACACAAAGCGAAAATAAAAATTGGAAAAATTAAACAGCGTACTAAAATGTTCATTGCGTACAAATAAATGCTCCAATATTTGTCGCCTTGGCATTTGCTATACCCACTTCAACTGGGTATTGCAAATACCAAGTATTTGACGTAAAAAAAACGAAACAAAATACATAAAAAGTGTGGTATTAAATTAGTGGCATCTATAATAATAATGGTTCACTGGCAAATCAGCCGGAAACTTGAAAACAAGAACATTTATAATTTATAATTAGCGAGGTGTAAGCAGAGAACAATGGACGAAAATTTAAAGAAATCGAACAGGATGAATTTGCTGGTGGAAATGGATATAAACTACCTCAAAGTTTGAACACGAAGCAAACTTTTAAATCAGGAGTCTATGGCCCGTGAAAGGGAGTCTATTACCCGGTTCACGGCTGCTTTCGTAAATACTAATATAATATGTGACAATTTAAAATACGACAAATTATATTTGTTCTAAAACCTATTAGTTTAAATATTGAAAAGAAAAATAGATTATTACACCAGATAATTGTTTGATACGAATATCCCGCAATCAAGAAACATAAATTGTATAATTTGTATCATACACCTCTCTGTTTATTAGGTTTTATGTAATGATTATGTGATTTATGGAATTATAGTGATAAGGTAGGTATAGTTAATTTGTTGGAATTGTCGTAATAAAACCAGTACAAATTTATTATTGAATAAGCAATAAAAAACTGCTTGATACATATATATATATATATATATATATATATATATATATATATATATATATATATATATATATAATGTTTATCTGTCACTCGACCCGTTGCAGCATTGGACAGTTATCATTGAATATTACATCACATATATAATTGCATAATCAAAATACAGTACAAGAAAACAAAGCGCACAACACATCTTCACCGATTTTGCGACCCTGTCTTAGTCAAATACTCGTCCACACTATAAAATGCTTGACCAATGAGATATTCCCTAAGTTATTTTTTAAATTTACTACACACAGAAAAGTGATCTCTCGAACGAAGAGAGAATTACTTGGCTGAAGTAGTTGGTAGGTTCGTATATACGCGAGAGATTATTGACTTCAACCAAGAAATTTTATTTCTTGGAATAATTACTAGATTTAAGAAAGTGGTTACTCTGGTGAAGTAAGTAAACAGTCTTCAATGAAGTGTATATTTTTATTCCCGGTAAATATTTTTAGCTACTTAATGTAAGAATTTTAAAGATTTGTCACAAATACGTTTTCTATTGCTAATTAATAAGATAGGTATGTTATATTTACTTACTCGTTCGAAACAGTTGCGTGCGTTACATCAAACTATTCCGTGTTGAAACGTTTATTGTACACTAATCACAAGGCACATCCCCTACGGGTACTTCGTTGTTGTTTTCGTACTAGGTTAGGCTCCTTTACGGCGCCAGCACCACGCGCGGGCGCGCGAGCCTTGACAAAATCACGGTGCGCATATTTATTCCAGAGAAAGGAATTACTTGAAAGCAGTGAGAATCACCTCAGTTAAATAATTGGTTGGTTTTTATTCAGTAAACAATACTTAGGTACTTATATTAAATGTCTTATATTTTCTTGGACCAAGTAACTACGCACTTGGATGGATTTACTATTACTTCGTTGGAGAAATTAACATTTTTGGGACGAATAATTCAATTACTTCTTTCAATACAATATTGGTTCTTATAAAGAAAGAATTTATTTGTTGACAGCATTTATCTGAGAAATTATTTTACTTATATTGAGTATGTGGCATTTCTTGTATATACCTAACTTTCTACATCCAAGTAAAAATGCATTTGAATCTAGTAAGTAAATTCAAGAAATTATGTTTTCTCGTTCCAAATAATCACTTTTCTGTGTGTACTGGTTCTCCTTTATCAATTTATCCTTTGTATTAGAATATGTAGTTTGTTTTACTGGTCTTGTCTTGTTGTAAAATGGGCTGTGTTTTAGATGTTTGAATAAAAAATGTAAATATTGACAAACATCATATTAACAACTTCACTTAAGGCAAACTAGTAAATTGTTGTAAAATGTTTATTAATTGTTAATTTAAAATATATCAATTTTTATTGGTCAGCCCCCTTTATTAACAAGTGATACAACTCAACGTACTATGCCAGAAAAGTGATAAAAATGCATTTCTTTTGAGTTATTGCTCTGATTAAAATAGTCAAATTTGAAAGATAATTTTTTGTTGCTTATCTGATGTGAGAGGTAGTTTGAGTTGCGCTACTTTTAAAAAAGTAGTTAATTTTTGACATGCATGAAAAGGTGTAAAAAAGATCTATCGGCAATAAGCTTAATATTCCACTTCAAAAATTAAATTGCAGTGGGTTTATTGTAACTATTAACTATACAATAAAAAAAACAAATAGTAGTTTTGCGGATCAATTTTAATTGAGGAATTTTACACATCCGGTCATGTGGATAGGTAAGTTTTTTGAGTACTGTCTGTTCTACTCACCATACGTAGTAATGAAAATTTTTAGAAGCTAATCGGGAACTTTTTGAGCCAGCTTGATGTGAGAGAATAGTACATTCTTATAAAATGAGTTAAATGAGTTGTTCAATGATATTCATGCCAATGAAAATTATTTTTTGTTTTAAAAATATGTTTGGATTTTATAATTACTTAATAATAATCTTACTTATAATAATCATACAAAATATACTCTAACACCGTTATTTAGAAATAAAACTTGAATAACTTGAACTATAAGTTTGCAGAGAGTACCTACATACATATGTAGAAAAAAAATGATTCCATATTCGGCAGTACATACATTTGTGAACAAATATTTTCTTATAGTACGCAAACTAAAGATAATAATCATTAACACTCTTCTTTTTTTTTAATAATGTGGACATTTACAACTAAAAAAGTAAAATTGATCATACTGATTCTGCTTGTCAAGTTAAACATTTATACACATACTTTTACCGAGATATTTCGAGTACCGGTTCATTCCAAATATGGACATTAAAGAAATATCTACAGTTTTAACACATAAATTCTGATCTAAGCAGAAAATTGAAAACCTAACCCATGAATCCAAGAACACTGTTACAGGTTGTTACAATAATGTTAGTAGCTTACTGGACACCATAGAAAAACTTTTAAAAGCAAGTTAGTTGTTATATTTCTTTTGTTATTTATCTTTGCTGAGGAGAATTAAATTTAATCGTCACTTATTTTAGAACAAAATATATTTTATGAATCTTTATGCAGCTCACTTTTATATTTTTGTGTGGCCCTCCTCTTAAAAGGACGTTGGATTGTAGGTGTGTTTCCGATACTATTAATATATTAATTATTAATTTCTGAGAAGTAGATGTCACTTGACAATTGATTAGATCGCACACACTGTTTCACAATTTGTATTTTCCATGGCAGCTTTCGTTTTTTAGAGAGTGTCAAAAAATATTATATTGCAGTAGGTTTGCCCACCTAGGGTTGTGCCATATAAAATTACTCAGAGAGAATGATTCAAAGATATTTAAAACAAATATGGCGCCCATAACAATTTCAAATGTTTCATTTGTTTCCTGCGCATTAATTGGCGATACTAATTACTAACAATACACTTAAAAGCGCGCCTGAAAGTTTTGTTTTATGTGGAGACAGCAACTTGATCGGACTACAAATAAAAAAGTTATGAACATATTTAAAAAATACGATTATCCCTCTTTTTCCAAACTATAAATAACAGATAACGGATAACTCATAACAGATTATAGAAATCACGCAAATCTGTTACTTTTAGATACCAATAAAATCCAACATCGTATGAGATTCACTGTATGTGAAATACTGCGTCGTAGGTATATGCAATAATATAATCTTATTGACGTCTATTTGAAAATAGCACATAGATTCCTGAATTTTGATGTGCCGCGCCGTCTTGAAACACTCGGTACATGATTCAGTTCACTACATCACAGCTTTTAAAGTCTTTAACAAATTATTCCTCTAATTATCGTATCTTTTGCCAACTTATCATACAAAACTCAATAGCTGTTAATTATGAAAAATCCGCTTTTACACAATTTTCCGATTATCATTTTCGTCGCGTCGTCATCTCAGTTGAGCCGTGTTTCTGCAGCTTTTGAGGATGTACTCGCCGCCGCCATCCAGTGAGAAGGCCCTTGAGAAAAATCTGTAACGTTGCAGTATCTTTTGTTGTGCACATAATTAAAAGTATACAAAGAATCGCGGGTCGCGAAATTATTCATGAGCCTTATGTATGTCAAGAGGGCGCTCCAACGGAGTGTTCTCTCTGGAAATTCTACCGTTGCACGCATAAATTGGATGCTACCCGTCGTGCCCGAGGTTTGTACCGCCTCCTCCTTTTCCTTCTTCCATGCGCTACATTTTTTATTGCCGTTCTTCATTTTTAACCTCTCTTTTTGGACACGGGTAAGGTAATTATGTTTAATGTGCATTTTCAATTAACTACTTATCAATCTACTGGATGAATCAAATTTTCTACTGAGGCAAGTCACTGCCTAATCTACTTAATTTTATTAAAAAATAATAAAGTAAGAATTGAGTTTCTACTTGATATAATTGACACAATTAATGATACAATTTTACATCTAGTCTCGATATTTCGTGTAAATATTGTTTAAATTATATTATTTAGCAGTTTAATGCGCAACGGCTCTGTTAATTTGATGGGAAAAAATAATTCTTCGTGGTGGACTTGATACCAAATATATAAAAACCTGGGACATTCAAACTTTTTCTAGTTATATTTGACGCTCTCTGTAAAATCTGATGTCAGATTGTTAAATTTTCGGATCTAAAATGGCGACCTGAAAAGTATAGAGCTGCTGTATTAGCAGACATTCATTTTCAGTATTATTGCACCCTCTATGTACATGATTGAAAATATGATGTTCTAATTAAAAAATTGAAAACGGCAGATAAGATTTTGCTATTATTTTATATATTTTGCATATTTTCTTTACGGACTGTGGTTGGTTATTTAAAACAACGTCAGTACAAATTTAGCTTTTGTTCTTGCTTAAGTCCAAAATTATTGGGTTAAAGCTAATTTTAATTATATTATATGTGTTCATCTTTTCCTATACTTATACTTATTATCTAGACAAAAGTTCAAGTAAAAATAGATGGACTTACTTTCTATTCAAATTCAATTATAGTGTTATTTTTTTCGTCATGTTATAATAGTCGAAATAAAATCACAGTCACAGGCGTGCAACTTGTCACTATAATTCACAAATATATTTGTTATCTCATAGTTTTGTAGTATTTTGATATTCCATATTTTAAATTGTTAAAATAATTGGAGCATGCAATATCACAGATTTTAGCCTGTATAAAGTTGGTCAGAATTACCGGCAGTAATTAACTAAGATAGATAGATACTACGACGAAAACACAGGGCTGTTTTAATTAGCACTGTCTGTCTGCACGTCTGTGTACACGATAACTGCCGTAATTTTGAAGTTATTGATCAGAAATTTGGTATACAGGCTTATCTATTAAAAAGTAAGGACAAGTTCGTGAATGGGCAAAAACGGTTGACTTTTTTTTTAAAATATTTTACTGTGGGGGGTATTTAACTTCAGCACGGCAAAAAATAATTTTCTTACTAGTTTTGTTGAAAACTTGTTTTATTTCTTTTAATCGCGAGAATAAATTGTATTATCTATCATATCAAAACTTAAGACGTTTAGAACCAAGTTTATTTTTAACCCATTCAAAAAAACCCTAATTGCAAGGTTTCAATATTTTATAACTAAATTTATCTTTCTACCCACTCAAAACTACCCCTCAGACTTTTTCTACTATTTTTCTTGATTTGGAAAGTATAACATATTAATATAACATATAACATATTAGCAAGGTTTCAGAATTGCAAAGCTAAAAATATCTTTCAATTCCTTCAAAAGTGCCGCACTAGTTCATTGACTATTCATTTAACTATTGTTCGTGTATTGGCAAGTATAATTTTATTATCATTTCGCAAGGTTTCAGAAGTTTTAAGGGGAGGTTCTCATGTAATCGGTTGAAAAATCTTTTTTTCTTCCTTTTATATTTTGAAACTTTGGACTGTATAATATCAGCCCCTGAAACAGTTTTTTGATTCTTGCAAGTTTTACGGATTTATAGCCTATGGTAGCAGAGATGTGTCTATTCAAATGATAATTTTCGGTAACGCTTTAAATTAGGAATGTGAAATTTGGATACAGTACAGAGAACGTATAGATAGATCTAGGTGCTTATGTTGATTAAATTATTATATTTTAATGAATTTTTATAGCAAAGAAGTTTTAAAAAGTATCATGTTTTTACCTTCTCTTGTAGAATTTATTACACTGATACTACCGACGCGTTTTTCTAGAAACACGAGCTTCCAAACTGGCATGCGCGATTACTTTTGAATCGTTTAACGGATCGAGTCATTCTTTTTTCCCCTTAGAGAAAATACTTTTTATTGGAGGCTGAACGTCATGATAAGTGAAACTTTTAAATAATTATATTATTTATAACGATTTGAAACCGAAGAAAGCTGTAAAAAGTTCATCTTAAAATTCAAACAGCAGCCATTTTGCCAATTTTCAACTTTTTTAACTAAATGTTGGTATAGTCTCCAACTAATTCCATCTAGTTTCACAGCGTTTCTGACATTTCGATTTCTGTTTAGTTTTATAGGAGCTATAGCATTGTTGGCTAGCTAAAAGTTGAAGTACCGTGTTATTGGGATGTTACGAGGGTGTTTTTACAATCCTGCTGTTTTTTTAATGTTAGGGTTTATGCACACATATCGGTCATGTTGGTACACAACAACTGCTTCTCGCTGGTTCACTAAATCGCTATCATGTTTCTAGACGTTTAGACTTCTGTCAAAACGTTTCTTTTTCCTACATGACTGAAATGTGTGCGTCCACCCTAACAGAATTATTTAGGTAAGCTGAAGTGATAACTATTTTTTTATATTTCTTTTAAAAAGTGTGTTTTTTAAGTAATGCTAACGAGGTTCACAACCTACAAAAAAAATCGTAGGTTCTGTGTCGTCGAAGTGGAAAACATTACTTAAATAAAACAATCAAATAATTTAAGAAAACCCATTGTGTGAAGGTATAGATATTTTTTTCAACATTCTAAGCTTATTAGATTTGATTTGATATTCTAGCAAAGGTTGCCATGTGTAATATTCATATATCTATTACTGAATTACAACAATACAATCACAATTTAATAAATTAAATAAATAAGCAAAATGTGTCACAATGTCACCATGCTTCGTCATACCGAAATCGGTATCCACACACATTTGCGATCCCCATTCAAAACATGAAACTGTTGTATACATTTTATAGTTTCTGACCGCAAGTCGAGCTTATTTATTTCTAAGTACTCGTCGTATCGAAGCGCACACGACACAAAGGAACGTGAACGGGCCGGGCAAGAACGTAGTAAAACCGTTATTCGATTTGCCGTTTACCGGGGGGCAAAAATTCTACAAGGGAAATAAAACGAGGAGATCCGAGGCTGGCAGGCCTTGGCGAAATCTTCACCCGGAGAGACAATGATCCGTTCGTTCGGAAACAATCAATTTAACATTTTATAGTGGAACGTTTTGCTGGCCCCGCTCGGGTTTAACGGCTAACGAATTTTACTGATGTAATTCCGGCGCTTACAGCCGGCGAAATTGTGACACAACTACACGCCGTGGCAGAAAAACACTTAAAGACTGTCAGCCCGAGGGGCACCAACAGAAACAACAAAACGTCGACGGTGTTAGCGGTTGTACTGCTTTAGAGCTACCATATATGTAGCGTGTATGTAGCGTTAAGTACTAAACACGAAAATTCCAACTTTTGTTAATTTTGTTTTAAGTGGTCAGGACATTCAATTAAGCTTGTCAGCAGTCTTTACTTTTTTTCGCAACACTGTCTCTCATTTAGTAAACGAAGAATAAATAAATAATTAAATTGAGACATCATTGACAACATTATAATTTATAACCGTAGAATAAGCCGAGTGTCAATCTGGATAATAGAATAAATAATATTATTATTAACTTAGATCGACGTATAACTATCCTCCAACCATCAACGTCGCGGTCGGGCGTTCGTCAATGATCAGTGTTTGGACCATTATTGTCCAACATCTTAACTGATGATGGGCAGAGTGGATTGGCATATTCTTAGACGCTGTAGTTATCACATGTATATACCTGTGAGCCCGAAAGGGATGTGGGGGTGCAAGCGGTGCACTTTGAATATCCTTGCTTTTGAAATAAATAGAAAGGAGGAAAGTTTACAAGAAAAGGATATGATAAGGCACGCTTTATCAAAAGTTGATACTTTTTTAACAGGGTGATAAATTGAAACACAACGATTAAATTGGGCTAAAGCTATGGTATTTTTATGCTGATTTCCCAAAAAGAAAATTGCTACCTATATCTCACAAGTAACATTTTCAAAATCTTCCCAAAAAAAGCCAGACGTCTTATATAATATTTCTATTGATTTTTTAAGTGAGAAATATTTGAAGCCTGGATCTTTTCTTTTCTACGCTCAGTCATGATGACTTGAAGTTAAAATTTAGCAACCACATTATCCAAAACTAATAGTCATGATGGGCACTTTTCGTGGTCCGAAAGTCATTTTCTATCCGGCCCGCGGGTAGATTTTAAACTCGCTATCCGGCCAACAATCTTGTCGAAGTTACACATGCCTGGTTTCCGCGATCAATTTTATGAATTATAATAAGCACGATGGTATAAAATTTAAAAATGCAGTATAAACAAAACAGTGACTAAAATAAACATAAACATTATACAAGTTGAAGCGTAATGCGATGTACCCTCAAACACAGTTCAGCTCTCTACTGGTTGCCAGTTTTTCTCATTTACTGTTTCTCGTATTTGTTTGAGACCCATGATGATATTTCCTCAATTCAAATGTGCGTGGTGTCTAAAAGACAGAGTAATTTAATATGAAACAGAAGAACAAAGAATATTTTGATTAATATGTAATCATACTCTATAATAAAGCGCTAACGTGGTCTGTCTGTCTGTTTGTTAAGGCTCCCTAGCGAAGAGGGTTGGCCGCAGTCCCGAGACCCCTATACAGTGTGACTTCCCATCGTCTGCGGATTCATACCACGCTTATTTTTTTATTATTTTTATATCCACAATTTTCAAATATTACACCTATCTCGAAAATAAGCACCCGGCTCTACATAAAACCTATAAAACCTTCGCTGTCTTACTAAAATGAGTGCGCTGATTGCAAATGGACACAGGAAGTCTCTAATAATTACCGCGTGGTGGCTAAATTTTGATTTTTTAAATAAGCCATAAATAAGAAAAATTAGCCTAATAACTCATCTTAGGCAGCTGACACTATACATATTTTGTATGTACACGTTGAGAGCTATTATTTGGTGCTCGGTAGACCATTCTATCGCTTACGGTTGCAAAGTTCCATTTTTTTACTTTAAAGTGCTAAATTTAGATCGAAAACAATCGGATATTTCTTTGAGAGTTATGATTGTGTGAAGTTTTTATAAGGGAGAGGGGGTCGGTCTCCGCACGTAAGGTCCCATGGAATAGGGGGGCTGCTATTAACCACTATCAGCCAAAATTTTATCCGTCGAACTATTGGTAGCAAACTGTCATACTCATAATACAACATACTCATAATATTGCTAAACTAGTAAGCTTTTCACAGCACTATGAAAGAAACAGGACTTACAGAAATATGAGCAGATTTGTTGCTTAAAATCCAGTGCCAAACATCAATGTGATACTTCATTGATTATTACATTCAGAAAACAAAAGTACATTCAACAAAATTAACGTTATTGTTCCATCTTTCTTTATACAGCCTGTTCATGTACTCACGTGTGTCTGTGAGCTGAAAGGGGTATATTCATTAGCACCACACATAAATATATAAACATGCCATTAGTTTAGAGCGGACTTCTGCATTTATATGAGTGAAATGATCATTCAACCCTCATACAGCGTTGGCTTAAGCGTTCTAGAGGTCATTTCACACTTATAAATGCTCAAAAGTTCGCTTTCTAGTTGTTAGAATCAAGACCAAAAGAATGACAAATATACCTCCGTTTAGTCCCTTCGAACTAGTTTATTGAAATATGTAAAAAGCAAAGAACAGTCAGTGAAGTGTTAGTTCGTATAATTTGGACAAAGTCAAGATAAGTGGAAAACTAGTATTAAGAATTCAAATACAAATTGATGATTAATCTGATCGATTAGTTACAATTTGTTAAGCTTCTTGTGCCTATTAACGGGACAAAACCAAGTTCCACTAATATCAATTTATGTCAGCAAATACGATTGCAATTTCTGAAATGATACTTCACCAGTTAGGTACAGATGGTTAAGAATTGACAGTTCCCGTAGGAACTGTAGTGGTACATCAAGAACTAAAATCCAACTGGAAAATGAAATCAATAATGCAATTCGCATTTTATAACCGACACAGATGAGTTGCGGATAATTTAATGAATTCTCGTTTTAGTGTAAATGCAAATGGGGCAGAAGGTTTTACTCGTCTATTACGGCACTCCTTTCCGAAGTTATACGACCGGGTAATCTTGGTATGCTATCACACCAGCATGCCAATGATAAACTGGGCAATAATCCTCCGGTATAATTAAGCCGTCTTAAATTTAGGGGCACGGTGTTTATTAGAACAATATTTCATGTGTTCCGTGCATGTGACCGGGGTTTTATTCCGCCTTGGACGGGGGTAGGGGGTTGGTCGCCACGGTCGCCAGCGTCGCTCAAAGGGCACATGTCAGAGCACAAGTTTCCTCTTCCACCATATATCACGGTATATGGCAATCTTTTTGTTAGCATCCATGCAGAAAAGTCTTTAATGTTTGGTCGTTCCGCGGTCGCTTTCGCTTCTTATTGAATCCGTCGCTTTCGTCGTTTCGAAAACGAAATTCCCTTCTATCCAACCCTCACAATGCGTCCCAACTATTCCGCTTATAATGTGATTTCGTTTAATGCAACAGTGATTTCGTATAATCCGTATAGGAATTCGACATTTTCAATCAATCTTTTTTTGTTTCTGGCCGCCATAAATAAATTTTCGCGCAGTAAACGTAGATATATTTTAATGATATTTTCAGGAAATATTATGTATTTTATTTGTATTAAGAAATGAAAAAGAAATACCATGATATTAATCAAAATAGCATTAATTATTAACTACAAAAACATTTTTTTTCAGTTGGCATTATATGTATAGTCTGTATACCGGTTGGAACTATCATCGCGAAACTCTAATCATATTCCTCTCATCCCCACCACAATACCCCTATACGTAATATGATACAGTGGGGGCATGTCTAGACCACACCGTTTCGTGATGACGGTTCTAACCGGTATATACGTATGTGTATATAAGTGTCACCACAGAGTATTGTTATATCATTATTTAGTCCTATAAGAGCATGCCTCCTAGTCGATACCAATTATTTTTTTTACCAATTGACTAAGTTTGAACCCGGCAGGATTTTGGGACTTTTGGGCTTCGATCGTACTGGCCATTTATGTATTAACAAAAGGTTGCAATATAATGAGGCCGATTACATCGAGTATCAGCGACAAATTTTTATTTTGGTCATGAGTTCATGATGGTCGTAAAATAGTTAGAAGTAGTTCTGGAAAAAGAAGAAACTTGCAGTTTTCTTTACAGCGACATGGGGTGTCAAAGTGATCAAATGGTGTAAAATATCTGCCATGGAAGTAGATCTCATCTACTTCAGGAAATAGTATACCCGAAGGTGTCTGTGTGTATGTACATTTACACAACACTCATAAATTCATAAACTTTATCCAATTACTTCTGTCTTTTGCTATAATTTTTGCTGCGTTCCAGAATATTCTTTTTTTTAATAAGTACTCCAGCTATTTGATTATCCCAGATTTTTCTTGGTCTTCATCGTTGTCTCTAGCTTATTATTGTTGCGTGTCCCGTGATGCTAAATATCCTAAATTCAAAGGCAAATAATACATTGGGTAAATGCATTGGTATTTACCCAAACAGGGTATTTATTGGCGTACTTATAAAACGTTTAAAAAATGCACACACGGTAGTAAAAATAAAAATTTAGGTCAAATGCCAGGTGCCTTCTAATGACAAAATAAATGCTATTCTTATTATTATGAATATGTAATGACATGTTTTTGTTTTGGACAAAAGGATAGTTGAGATTTTTTAGCACCATATACAGGGTGATTTTGTTAGTATATGGGGTTAGATTTTGAATAAAAAAATGTTTTTATTGGTGTTACCCAACACAGTGGAGTTGGTCATTTGTAACGGCTATTTTGACTTTATTAAAAGATTTTTCTTGCTTCTGACTAACGTAATAAACCACACTTGTTTAGCTGTAGATTTTTGGTTGCAATGTATTGGAAAAGTTGTCTGACGGTCAGGTCTATTCGTGTTTCATGTAAAATTTTCCATTATCAAATAGAAATATCGAAAAAAATGTATTCAGATGGTTCAGGCTGACGTTGGAAATGCTTTTCATTTTTAAATGAAACTTAGTGTATGGAAATGAAAAGGTTGGGTTTTAAGTGATGTGTTATCCTGAACAAATGTTAATTCCATCTCCAATCCAATCTTTGTAAAAACTAGCAAAAATTGCTAACATTTGTCTAAAATTGAAAACCTCTCAAAAAGAACAAGTGTGATACATATTTGCAAATGAAGAAAACTACGGAATTAGGTATAACGTGTCAGTGCTGTTTTCAGATGTTAAAATAATAAAACACTGTTTTAAAATGTCACCCTGTATACGAAAATAATCCTCAAAGCCAAACAAATGTCAGTATCTACTGTTTTTGATACACGTTTCACATTAAATTGACCCGACATGAAATGGATGGCCATACAAAAACTAATATAACTTTGGATGAAAACATTTTGTTGTTGAGAATATGGTACGTTTTGAATCTTCACAATATAGGCAATTCATTATAAAAAATATAATTCATTATAAAAAATATTTAAATTGAGTAAATATTATTGGATATACAAGTAATAAACATTTTGTAGGACAGTGTACAATCATTGGCTCCATTTGCCGTTTCTCCTTCACGCCGTCGTGTCTTATTCGGTCTCTGAATATAATAATTTTTACTCTTCTCTGGAACCTCATGTCGGTCGCTTGTATTTTACTCCCCCCGTGTCAAACCCGTGTCATGCTTCAACTCTCACACCCTGAATCGGAACAACAGAATATCGTACTATACACATTAATGTTTGTTTGTGTGTGTGTGTATCTGTTTATTTTGTCATAAAGGTGTGCTTCAGTGTGCGACTAATTGCTTCTACCCTTTAACTTATTTCTTTTTCCTGTCTTCCGTTTGCTTGCAGTTGCACATCCAGGTACTTAACACCCCCTGACCTTTTCCAGTTCTTTCCCGTCTATCACAGTTCACCCACTTTTTCCTAGTCCTTTCTGTCAGAATGCATAATAGCATTGATTACAATATTAATAAGGCTTTAATATTTAAACAATAATTAATCAATACATAGTAATGCTGAGAAATAGCTCTCTGCTTTCTAAAAATTCAGAGTATTAAAAGATATTGAAAACCACAATAAAGATTTGACCATTAGCAGACAACCGTCAAAAATAAAGATTATACCCAACTTTTGCCGTAGAATATATAAACGAAACAATAGACTCCAAAATTAACCAGTTAAAATTTTTGACACTAAATTTAACCCATCATCCAGTGTACCCGGAATAGCTCCAATACAGTTCGGAACTATTTCAATTTATTTGGGACATCCCACAGGCCGATTGATTCTGTATAATCCGGGAAACTCGGTCAGAATGGGGTAGATCGGCCCGTTCAATTTTGCAAGGACCGTTCGTTCATTCTATTCTGGTGCGCGCTGCAGAAACACCGAAAACTAATTAGGGCGCCGACTGGCCGACTTTGTCATTTCCCGATGTCATTTTTCAATTGAAGCCAACGACCACCAGCACCTTCGATCGTCGAACAGGCTCAGGTAAACTCCACTACTCCCACTGGTTCCGCTCAGGGATAGGCGCTCTGGATCCTGGCAATTTCGCAGATTATATTTTACATGCGAATGGCAATGGGGGTTGTGAGAGGGGGTTGTGAATCGGGGTGTCCATTGTGCCCGTACGATGTAGCGATATCGGACAGAACGGTTCGGGTTGGTCGACACGGTCTCGGCCTCTCGTACATATTCCAACGTTGACCATGTCGTTCCGAATCGCCGGACCGAACCGAAATTCCAATTATTGTATTGTGACATTTTAATTTATTTACAAAATATTGCGACGGTCAAAGGTCGTATGGATTCGGCCAGTGTCGACGTTCGGATATTTCGACGCGGGATACCCTGGAATGTTTGAAATTGGACTATGGTTGTTCAAGTATTTCTTCGTGGTAATGTAACCGTTGTCATAATATCAATTAGCAGTAGCCCTGAATTTGCTCTCGTGGATTTTGAGATTCGATTCAGTGGCTTTTAAAAGAAACATGTTGATGTCTTACCATCAGAAGTGTGTATACTGCAAACTTTAGTTAAGGATATTAATAGCTCATATTCAGCTATTTTGGTGGTCCTTCAGCTTCTAGGATCGGAGACTTATGTGCCCGTACTCCATAACGGCCGTTCAAAAATGATGAACTTTTCAGTGTAACTTCTTATATGAATAAGAAGTTACACTGAATAGATAAAGAAGACTGCCAAGAAGACTGTTATTCTGGATGAAAATTTAAATTTTTCCGACCATGTCAATAAATGTACTCAGCGTTCTTATGCTGCTCTGAAGGGTATATACGCCAACCGTGAATTTCTTAATAGAAAAACAAAGATTATGCTATGTGAAACACTTGTCCTGTCACATCTGAATTTCTGCGATGTCTTGTATAGTCCTTGCCTGTCTTATAGGAGTGTCTGTAAAGTTCAAAAGGTTCAGAATTCGTGTTTGCGTTTGATTTTTGGTATACGACGCAGACAGCACGTATCGCATAAGTTGTCATCGGTTAACTGGCTGAATATGAAAGACAGAAGAATTCTTCACACTGCGACCTTATTCTACAATATAATTAGAGCTGAGAGGCCTCCTTACTTGTTTAAAAAAATTAAATTCAGAACTGATGTTCACACTGTGAACATTCGGTTCAAGGCCACACTGACTCCACCGATGCATAGATGTCAATTATTCAAGCATAGCTATTCGTATCAAATTACAAACATAATCAACGGTTTACCATTAAATATAAGGAGTAGTACATCGGTGCATGTGTTCAGATGGAGATTGAGGAGTCTCCTCAAATCGGTTCAGCGCGGCGCCTAGCGCTCAGTTTGACCAGACATTCTTTACTTATTTATTACATGTATATATTGATTAGTTTAACAATCATCAAACATTTCTTATTTTGTTTGTTAGTTTTAAGGTATGAGTGGAAGAGCAGATGTCACTGCTTGTGGCAACCTGAACTCCGCCTGTTTTCTCCGGAAGCATTTTTTTTGTATATTGATATGACTTTGTAATGTGCTTTTTGGGGGAAATAAAGTCATTATTATTATTATTATTTAAAAAAACGAAAAAATGGAAGAAAAATGATTTTACCTAGTTCTTTGACGGTCATAAATGCTGTAGTTCAAAGCTACTGGACCAGAGTAACACGATTCTAGACTCTAGATCAGCGTTTTTCAACCTTTTTACTCTTGCAGAACCCTTAAAATTGGGTTGGAAACTAGCGGAACCCCAACAAAAAATATATACACTGTCCTTGCCAATGCCATTTCGAATATATTTTTGCGGAGAGAAAAACTTGTAGAGCAGTTTTTCAAGTATCCACAATCTACAAGTCTGTAAAGAAACGCAATTCAATGATTGGCAATTACTTACTACTGTGAAATTAAAGTATTTTTCCTGTGGAATTTAAATAATGCCCTGCAAAATTACGGTGATACTGTTGTAATTTCACAGGAAAATGTATCTGGAATATGTGAATTCTGTAAAAACAATACATAGCTGGTATCCAATAACCAACGATGTTACAGTTAATTCTTCCTTTACAGCCTTTTCGTAGTTTATTACATTCATTTTCGGTAACATTGCAGATATTTTCCTCTTCGTATAAACTTATTTGTTTTCATTTCCTTCAAATATTACAGCTCTCTCAAGTATTACCAAAGAAAGGAAACAGAAAATACAAATCAAACAATGCGAAAACGAAAAATACAAACAGTACCTTTTACAAATAATTAAATAAATAAATTCATTAAAAAAAATTTATAAAATATTGTTGGTCAAAATACGAAAATTAAGAAACATTTATTTTAAGTAAAAAGTTTCATATGGACCTATTGATAATAAGCTAATATTCATTAAGAAGTTAGAGCCATTTAAAATATTAATTTATTAATATTTTGTTATTTTTTAAGGTATTGAAAAAATAGATGTCTTATGAAACATTTTAGTCAGAACAATAATTACGCTGAGGAATTGTGCTGAGGAAAAAGTGTGGGCATAAACACCCAAGTATCTAGAAAATATTAGTACACACTAATTTTATCTATAACAGATGACTTCTATATTTTCTCTTTAAGATTGTTAAATAAAAAAAACAAACGTAAAAAATGTTGAAAACTGCACAAATACAAGGTAATTTATAACTCGAGGTGACAATTAAATGTAAAAACCAAATTATAAACAAAAAATGTGAAGAACTTTTCAATTGTTTGCGTTGTCAAAATTAGTACCTACTTACTTCAATTTCATTTCATTCTTTTTGCTTAATTAAAGGCAGTCAGGAAATTTTAAACACTTTAGTTTCCTGTCCACGTAAATTTTCGCCTAGAATTGCAAATGACTGTGTATATTTATTGATTTTCTATAAATGGGACCGACATAATTTTTGTCATGGAAGCTCAGAACTTGTCTAGTGATGGGTCAGTAATCTTATCTGGTATGTAAGATCATATTGAAATCCACCGCCTACAACTTTGTTGTTCTCCTAAAGTACTATTATAAGCAGCAGATATAAATTATAGGTTTATTTTGTCACACATTTGGAAAAGCAAAAATATTGAAAAGAAATGTTGGATTTTGACCAATAGCTCTGCCAGATGGTTGTTTTCTAGAGGTTATTTTGTTTTTATGCAACAGATAATTGTAAGTAATATGGTCATTTGAAGTTAATGAAGAATTAGTCTAGAATGTTTTTGTCCGTTGGATGTAATATAGATTATTGGGTTAGAAGGCCTTCAAATTAAAATTTTTTATGGATTGACGTTATGGATTGATGTTTATTAATCCAATATTTAAAATAATAATCCAATACTAAAATAATACATAAAAATGACACTGAATAATGTGAAAACGAAACGAGCTATCAAAAGTCTTCCATTGTTTTATCATAACACTTTGTTTATGTTACTGAAGAGAGTTGAAGAGTTATAATCCATTCATATCGAATTGGATCCCATAATTTTGATGATGGTTTGCAGAGAATAAAGTGGAAATGAGGTAACGCTTTTACTACTGATACTGTTTGTAACTGATAATGGAAGAAATAAGAAGAACAAATAGAATGAACAATTATAAAAATAATAGAGTAAACGTTGGTTGTTTAAGATTTCACATACATACATTTAAATTCCAGTCAACACGAGATTGGAGGTGCATTTTCAACATTAAAACGGTTGAGCTTGCTACAGTTTTCGAACCAATGATATTTTAGCATCGAAGTATGTGGATCCGGACCGTTTTATATTTGTCATGGGAATTATTTGGAGCTTCCGGTCGGCGGCGGCGGCGAAGGAGCGGTCTCGGGATGGGTCGAAAAGAGAACGCCATAAATTCCAACTAACCAAAATGATCTATTATCAAACGGTGCGCGGTAAATAATTTATGTAACGTAGGTGGATTAACCTCTGATTTAGTGACGCGACTGGATTATTCCAGAACTGAAGGGGCTAATCATTAAAGCCGATTTTAATTGGTCTCGTAAATAACTTTAATCGCGTTGACATGTGTATCATTGCTCCTGCGCCGCTACCGGAGGTAATCCAGCCCATTGCCTACCGTCATTCGGAAAATCCCCACTCTGCCCACTTTTATTTATTACCTTTCCATTTTTAACTCAATTTGCAAAAAAGAACAGAAAAAAATTGTGGCTCAATTTTGTTTTAGTCTATGAGTGAATATTAACCTGTATTTTACATGTGTCCGCAGGCCTATACCTAACTATGTTGTTATCAAGATTGATAATGTTGAAAATTGTTGTCCAACTTGATGCCTGGACTGAACCTTCAGTCTCTCTGAACCTTCAGGCTCTCTCACACGCAGTGCCAACGTCTCTCTAACGTTGGCCAAGTGTAACTCTGCGCGTAGTGTGCGCATTTATTTCGCCAAGCTTCGCATAGAGAAATAAAAATGGACACTCAGGACAATATAATGCTAATCCCGCAGCGTCCGTTATTTTAGCAGTGCATTGTTGCTATGAAGATAATGATTCTGGTAACCTATTAAAATAATCTGATGTGGCCAGGCACATTACTTTATCATACTATATACAAAATTAATAGTTTAGCTGTGTGAGATCTATAGATCGAGCTCGGTCGTGTCTGCATTCAAATAAAACTAGTTAGCCAGGATTTGACAGATATTTTGATTCTATCGACAGTAGGTATTGTCAAAACCATCTGCGTTTGACACTACCTACTGTCATTAGAATGAAAATATTTGTCAAATCCTGGCTAACTAGTTTAATATGAATGTAGACACCGATCTCGATCAAATAGAATTTGCTCCTGCAGCTAAACTCTTAATTTTACCAATAAATCTCATAGATATAAATTATACAAAATTTCCTCTACTTTAATTTATTATTTAACTATTTTGATGAAATTACAGAAATGGCGGCTCATTTGCAAAATCGTAAAAAAATGCTAAGAGAAACATCAAGTTCCTTTGGACCCCTTTGACCCAAAAGCTTTTCAGCTCTAAGTTTGGTCAAGAAATTTCTAAATGTGAACTTTCGTCTAAATGTGAACTTTCGTATCATACTACGTATGATAAAAGTATATTAAAATACTATAGTAGTATATTATAATACTATTATACGACAATAAGCCATAAGACAAGTTTTATAAGACAAAAATTGGCGCACGAGTTGTTTTGGGCACGACGAGCGTAGCGAGTGCCCAAATGGTTATAAACTATTTTTTCTACTTTTCGACAGTAATTTTACATAATTTTCGAAAATTGCGGTTGTCATTTTACAATCTACTATCGGTTGCAAAAGTATTGAGCACTGTGTTTGGAGGTTCGCAACTGCGCAACGACTGAACAAACAAAAATGAAATAAAGTGTGTTATACTCCTGAATCGTTTCTACATAACAGGATTGACTATCAAAATTTTCTGCCCCTAGGCTTGGACAGAAGCGAGAGAAGTGTAAAAATGTACCCGATTTTAGCACTTTTTAATAAACGCTCTTCCAAAAATTCAAATTTACACAGAGTATCAAGATCTTGTCTACAGATTGGCTTATGTATTTTACTATTTTTCTTTGGAATAAAGGCTATAAACAAGATTTGCATGGAAGCGGATATCTCGGCAACGAGTATTAGCACGATAACGAGACAGGTACGAGAACAATCGCAAAATTTTGTTTAATGAGACTATTGAAATAGAAACACATTGCAGATGTTCATTAATTTTATAAAGCGACATAAATATTCGATATAATTTTAGTACAGCGCGCAAGTACGTAACGTCGTTCAACGCAGTCGTCATCGCTACAGCATGTATCACATGCCCGTACTTAGAGTTAAAACAAACATCGTACATATTTATTGATGTAACCAGTATTGACGTTGAAGGTTAGAAATGGTGGACTCTTTGGTTAATGAAAGAATAGGTTGCAAGGGTACAACGAAGAGCTGTAAGCATATTTTTTTTTAATAAATGATAAAAAAGGATATTCTTTACTGTCAAAATTATTATATAATTTTGAACAGTGAAGAATATTCTTTTTTATCTTATATTACACACCTGTTCTGCATCCCTATCACATTAATATTTTGTTTTGTTTTTAACGCCTTTTGAATCAACAGCAGCAATCAAATATTATCAGTTAGCATAAACATATTAAATAACAAAACCAAATATTTTTTCTCAGCTCCAATAATATGATTTTGGGTAAAATCAAGATAATATAAATACATAAATATTCATTGAATAAAGTTTCTTGACGCAACGCTGTTACTTGTTACTTGTTTTGCCAGTATTGAGCAAGAATGCCGAAGTATTATTCCAAGGAAGTAAAACAATTAATTATCAATGTCAGAAATTCCTTTTTCAAATAACTAAATCACAGCTGTTGTCAAAAAAACACCATCAAGGGCAGGCACTTCTATTAGATTTTATCGGAATTATATAAATCGGAAGCAATAAAGTAAAATTATTGTGGTTACCTGTAGCCCATTGCAATTGAATTAATCTGGGCATATGTACAAAATAAAGTTGCAAAAAGCTACAATACATTTGAAATTAAAGATATGTTAAATTTATGTAACAAAGCACTGTCGCAAAAGAGATATGGCAAAATTGCTTGGCAATTTGGCAACACAATTTTTTGTTTTGAAAATCAATCACAACGACAACAGTAGATAATGATAAAGAAGTTGCCGCAATATTGTTCCAATGTTGGTGGTTTTTCTGAAATTGCACAATTCGTTCAAGGTTTAGGACAAATACTTGTCGCAATTGAAATATCAACTACCGATTTTTGGCAGAAATAATGTTGTGAAATAATAATAAATCGCAAAACAGAATATGTATACAATTCCAGCAATAAGTAAAACATACTTATGCTATTTTCAAAAATAAAACCGAACGAGAAAATGACAAAAATATTGAACACGGTCCTGAGAGTTGACCGTTTGAAATCGTCGCGCGAAGCGTCGCATCGTTTCGCGCGCTTTATCCCCTTTCCCCGAGGGAAACCATCCTGCGCACCGGATCGATTACATTATTTTCCCTATTTAAAATTCAAACATAGCTTTTATATTATACATCAACGGATGAGTGTCACAATAAGTAAGGATTGTTTACCTGCTAACTGCGTGGTCCTGCTATCGTTTGCCTCTGAGATATACCCGTCCATAAAAAGCTCGCTTGCAGACTTTATTACATAAGAAATCAGGACAATAAAAACACCAATCTATAGAAGAGATCCTAACATGTATATGTATGTATGTATAGGACTGAAATACAAAACTTGGAGATCATCGTGGTTGACAAGTTGAAAATAAATAAAGCGCACAACACTTTTCGTGTTTCATTGGCACGATTTTGAAGATATTACTGACATATTCAGGCGTTCGTTGGGAATATCTAAATGTCAACGAGAGTACCCTCTGTATGTGGAGTAAGAAAACAGCGTCGGTGGGAAATGTCAGATAGCCGATAGCGGCAAATGCCGGGGCATTTTACAATTTGCGGGCTGCGCGCAGCCATATCTTTACCGCATCAAATACCGTGGAAGCGGCCCCTCAGCACCGTAAAAGAAAAACTCTTCATTCTTGAGCGGTATAAATTTAATATTGTATCTCCATAAATCAAACGATTCCACTGTGTCTGCGAGTCCGCCTCCATCTCATATATATACAGATATACGCGGATCGCATTGAAAAAGGTGGCCCCGTCCGAGGCCGCTATGATTGAAGTCTCCGTCGGAATAAAGGGAAATTTTGCACGTGATTGAAAGATATTGGAAAATCCGATAAGGGAATCGTTTTCCACAGTTATGGAATTCGAATGATGGATTCTATTTTATTATGAAACGTAGTCAAATTTAGTAAGTTGTATACCGATAGAAATTTGATAATGCATTTATAAATTGACCTAAGAAATTGGAACAATTACTAGAAGAGAAAATGCAGCAAATTGTTTATTGGCAGTTAGTCTACCTCGGGTACTCCAAATATCTTACAATTTTTGCAAATACGAATCCCATTGCTTGATTAGGTGGGTAAACATTATCGACTTTTAAGTTATAGTTATTTTCTATACCTTGTAGGGATCCATATTTTTTCTGTGGGGCAACCGATCTTATTCTACCGGGTGACCCACGGCATAGGTACTCCCGTTTATTTTTTTTGTTTATAAAGCTGGACGAATCAAATTTGGGAAAGTGTTAATACACAAAAAATGCCATTCTTTGGGATACTCTTGAGGTTAATATGACTTCCGGTTTTTCCGGAAACAGACGTCATCATTGAAATTTTAAATGGCACCCTATATTCTTTGTGTGATATTTTTAATCAGGATGTCATTCTGAACACAAAAACATATCGATCGTCAATTTTTATCTCCAAGGCAACGCAAAAATAACTTTTTTGTGTATTAATCTAGGTGGCTATGAATTGGTGAAAAAAGTTGAAAATTGTCAAATAAACACTAACTAAATCGATTTTGGCCGACATTGCATTACTGGCGCCCTCTAGCGTGATTTAATTGGTTTTTGGCCAGTGAGTCATTTTTTTCACGGGTACCCAATGGCCACACCCTGATTATTCGATAGAAAACATATTTCCGATTACAATGATACCATACACTTGATATGTTGTTGAAATTGGTAGCGTACAAATGTTGTTAGAAGCAAGGAAATCGAAAAAAATAGTGACCTAATGATCAAAGTCAGCGTACAATTCAAAGTCACTCAATGGACTACTCGAAGGAAGTACCCTGATTATTCGAGGAAAAGCATTTTTCCGACAAAATGATACCAAATGCTTGATATTTTGCTTATAATCGTAGCGTGAAAATGATCATTGAGTGACTTTGAATTGTACGCTGAGTTTGATCCTTAGGTCAATATTTTTTTTTCGTTTTCCTTTTAACAACATTTGTACGCTACAATTTTAACAAAATATCAAGTGTTTGGTATCATTGTAATCAGAAAGATGTTTTCTATCGAATAATCAGGGTGTGGTCATTGGGTACCCGTGAAAAAAATGACTCACTGACCAAAAACCCTTTAAATCGCGCTAGAGGGCGCCACTAATGTAATGTCGGCCAAAATCGATTTAGTTAGTGTTTATTTGACAATTTTCGACCTTTTTCACCAATTCATAGCCACCTAGATTAATACACAAAAAAAGTGACTTTTTCGTTGCCTTGGTGCTAAAAATTGACGATCGATATGTTTTTGTGTTCAGAATGACATCCGGATTGAAAATATCACACAAAAAATATAGGGTGCCATTTAGAATTTCAATGATGACGTCATTTCCGGAAAAACCGGAAGTCATATTAACCTCAAGAGTATTCCAAAGAATGGCATTTTTTGTCTATTAACACTTTCCCAAATTTCATTCGCCCAGCTTCATAAACAAAAAAAATAATCGCGAGTACCTATGGCGTGGGTCACCCGGTATATATATATATATATATACATAGCTTATCAGTGCAAAAAATCTATCACCTATGCACCATCCACAAAATATACGATGCCCAGAGTTATCAATATTCTTATGTCAAACAATTTGAATATTATGGATTCAGAAATAAATCCTCAATTATATTTTAGAGAAAAAAGAATATGTGGGTTTCACTTTCCCTACTTTATACTACAGAATTAACCATTACGTTTACTTTTTGGTTCACATGAATCGGACGACAAACAACGGCGTTATGAATTATTCTTTTTTTTATAAACTCACCATCACAGTCCTATGCAATACGCCACTTACTAGTACTAATTCAATTGCAAAAAGATAACTGAAAATGTTTGGAATAGTTTTGATAATATATTTAAATTGCATAATAATCGTGATTATAAAGTATAAATTAATAAATACATGCTTTTAAATAATTCATTGCTGTAATGTATTCGACATTTTTTAATTATTAGGTTTTTATATGTTTCTAAATCCTAAAAAGCATCAGTCTTTAATTTTTCAATATAATATAGTATAGAGACCAAAATAAGACATAGTCCTAAAACAAACTGGTTTAACGCATTTTTTGTTTTATTTTATCTGTAACACCGTATGACAAAGTACATTACCCGAAGGGCCATGACCTCCGCTTACACACGGTCATATGTAGTTTTTTATAACAATAACATAACCCCTAAGAATCGGCGATCTTTGCAGAAACGATAGCTTCTTTCTTGTCCATTTCAATAATTTGTCTTTGATTGCATCTCCTTCATAAACTCATTCCTTATTACTTATTCATTTACGTAAAAGTAGTTTTCAGTAAGCATTTTTCACTACATATGTGGTCATGTCTCATTCAATAATTTTCAGACACACTTTACTGTCTCTGCTAACTCCGATGAAAATAGCACTGATGTTATCTACTTTGTCAGTGTCCGCCGCCCATGAATATTTTAGGAGTAGTAGAATTAGGAACAGACCCTACATTTTATCTTAAAACCGGTTTATTTTCCAAAGCGACGATGTCGCCCGACTGCTACAATGTGTTGTATACAACTCGTACAAATCTCATCTAGTATAGGGGTTTTCATTATGAACGACGCATTTTGTTTATTCAATTAAAAGACTTGTGGGTTAGTTATGGAAATGATTTTTATTTCAAATGAAAGTACAATCGATGCCATTATTTATGGAATACGACATTGTTCAAATATCCGCCGCGGAAGCGCTGGCACGAATGAATACGCTGGACCCAATTTTCCATGACTCGAGGACACAAATCGGCCGAATTTCGCATTCGATGTTGGCCTGAAGCTGTTCTAACGTTTCTGGCTTATTGGCATAGACCAGTAATTTAATGTAACCCCAACGAAAATAAAGTAAAAATCTAAAGGGTTGAAATCACACGAACCAGGCGGGCATTCGCGACGACCGTTGCATGAGATCACTTGCTCGCCGAGCTTGGTCTGCAATAATTCGATTGTGGCCATCCTGATCACTAGCGCCTGTGGTGTCCGCTAGTAAGTAGTCCCGGACGTTCACGAGCGCAGGCGGTGGGCCGTCGGGTTCAATCGGTACTCTACGCTAGAAAGCTCTCGGTATAGGTACATAGAATTAGTGTATTCGACTTTCGAGCGAATCCGATAGTACAGACTGGTTCTCCCTATATTTGATTCGACTGAAAATGGCGTGACACCGATGTAAGCAAACTATAGCGTACGTTGTAAAGTCTCTAATTAAATAATGTAGTATCCTAGTAATTATCTCAAGAGTACCTTTATGGTGGAAGCTATGCAAAAATGACAGAAAATGTTGAAATACGGTGCGAAGCCGACAAGCCAGCTGCACGATAATTGCAATTCTTACAAAAACGTGCCACTTGATTGACACCTTATGGTTATATGTGATTTAGGGTGATTTATAATTCGATACCTCCCTTTTTCGTTCGGCTATAGTTTTCGAGATGTTCTAAAGTTTTGTGACAGTGGCTAAATTATTAAACAAAGAGATAAAGCAGATGATCGATAAATAAATATTAACAATGGATGATATTCCGAACATGTGATACAAATAATAATTTTTGGCATTTTAATAATATTAATCTTATTCCACGTTCTTTGTTTATTAATTTACTCGCGCACATAAAACTTTCAAGTTAAATATCTCCAAGACTATTGATCCAAATAGAAGTTATTTAACATTTTAACATATTAAGTATCATATGAAGTGCACACGGCGTGAAAATATACTATTACTCACAACTATGATTCTATACTCTATAGTTCTAGAATGTATTAAGTGCACCGCAATCGTTCCTACTTACCTACATGAATATTGTATCGATTAAAACATCTACTAATTGTTATATAATCCATTTATTGAAAACAAAATAACTATACATTTAATAACGAAAAAGGTATTCAAACATATTTTTGTTTATATACAGTGAGCGCGTAAAGTATGGAAACATGACCAAATCTCAAGAACGGTTTGCTATTTTAAAATATCCTCGAACACGTCGATTTATAATTATCAAAATACACCTTATGATATCAAATTATTTTTTTTTACCTTCAATTGTTTTTAACAGATGACGTCATCGAAATTTTTTTTAAATGACAACCCTATATCTTTTTCAATGAATTTGACAGATCTTTTAACTGTCTTAATGGTAGCATAATATTTTTATGGCGTTACATCAGAAAATTTTCGAGAAAAAGACAATTGAAGTTTATGAAATAAAATGGACAAAATCTCCGGAACGGCTCGACCGATTTTAACGAAATTTTGGAATTCAGTATTTTGCAACCTTGTGAAGTCACTGGGCGTTATTATCGTTGATACACGTTTACAGTTTCTGAGATATAATCTCAAACTTTAGAATTTGAAATAGAACACCGTGTATATTTTGACATTTTCTGTTACAGTCGTCCATTACCTATTCAATGTTACTACGCTTGTTATAGTATTATATCAAAAACATGTAGTAATTAACAAAAACCTTTATTACTCAGGTCTAAAAATTAACAAAGAAAAAATTGATAAAAAATAACACCAACAAAAAAATAAACCTATCAAATTTAAAACAATGTGTTCTTGTCAATGGTTGAGAATCCTCATAAACCAACTAGAGTAGTTGCAGTAGAAAATGTAATAATGTTTTGTTATCGATTTTTTCTTTGTTAATTTTTAGATCTAAGTAATAAAGGTTTTTGTTAGTTTCTAGATGTTTTTGATATAATAGTGAAGACTGTAACAGAAAAAGTCGAAATATACATGGTGTTCTATTTCAAATTCAAAAGTTTGAGGTTATATCTCAGAAACTGTAAACGTTGCATCAACGATAACGATACGATACGATACCGATACGACTTCACAAGGTTGTAAAATACTTAATACAAAATTTCGTTAACTTCGGTCGAGCTGTTCCGGAGATTTCTTTAATTTTTTGGGTATTTTAGATTTATCTTGCGTAGTTACGGTGGTGTGCGTTCTTTGGTAAAAGACTAAATTTCGTTTCTGATTAAAATTTTTACCGCATTCACAAGAAAATTGAAAATTTCTTGATTTTTTATGTCTTCCAGGTATCAACACATTCATTTGGTCAGGGTGAAATCGTCGGGCATGTTTTCTCAGATTGCATACACTGCTATAAGTCTCGTTACATATTGTACACGTTGTATTTTCAGCCATATCAAAGCTAAAATATATGTTATTGAATTAGAAAAAAGAAAAAGATAAATAAGTGTCCTGCAACTTCTTGCCATACATTCCATTTAAAAAATAAATATTTTTATATTTCATTTTTTTTTTTAATAAGTTTAATAGTGGTAGTCCTATATTTTGACTATTATTATGTATTATGCTGATGTAGTACTTATTAGTTTATTCCCTAAGCTTGTCTTTATTTGCTGGAAATAATAAAAAAAATTGCGTTATTCTAAATCCCTTAGGTAAAACACGCTCGCCGCCCATGCAGCTTTGTTTACATTCGTTTACATTCATTATTTATCTGAGATTTACCCCAGAAGTTGCAGGATACCTTGCATAATCGTATTCACTACATAAATACGTAAACAGAACGTTAAATCTGAGTTTCAAACTAATTTCAAGTTTATTGCTGACTAAATTGAAATGATTTTGGGTTCCATCAATTAATTAATTGTTATACAAATTAGTAACTTACATGTGTTTTTCTAAATATTCTTAACCAAACACAAATGTCTATGCACAAACTCTAAACAGTCGCTCAATGTCACCTGCGTTCCTGAATGTCCGGGACTACTTACTAGCGGACACCGTAGGCGCTAGTATCCTGATCGTCCAAGTTCGAGCTGGTCCCAAAAATACTTCGATATCATGGCCCTGTAACTATAATCGTTGAAAGTTGTTGGCGCGCCGTATTCATAAAAATATCTCTCCATTATTAAATGGCATAGATTGACGTTGCAAACTGTGAAAGAATTGCGAAACCACCTGCACTCCTATTCGAGAAATGTCAAAAACAAAATTCGTCGCTCTAAATGAAAAGCCCTATATTATTCACTTTTATACATCAACATATTATACTTCCTACATTACTAAACATGTAGGTACTAAGTTATGAGTTGCGGAAGTGTGTACTATTGTAGTGGTTTTATGTATGGCAAATATGGCAGAATAGATTAATACAAGAAGGTAACCCATATAGTGACAAACTGATAATTGACTACAAATAACCACAAATGCATTAAAAAGTTTAGTAATATTCGTGTCATAGCCCAGGGAAATTAGCCAAATAAAGCTATTAACTTTGGAAAGAATGAAAAAATAAAATTAATTTCTGCCACAATCGTCATAAATAGCGCGTTTGTTTGATCTTCCTGTTGTGAGGTTTAAAAGACTTAAAAGTAATAAAAATAGCAAGACGTCGGTATAAATTTTATACTTATTTAGATTAGATGAGGTTTTATCTTTGAATTTGTTGTTATTTTAGCCATATGACCATATTTTCTTTAAAATAGTTGTGAGAGACAATAATTTGTTCAATTTTTACTTTGGATACAGTTTGACTGATTCTTACAAGATATTTTTATTTTAGGAAAGAACAACTAAAAATCTAAAATATTGATAAGGAGAAGTTGGATTTCTTGAAAACCAGTTAATTGACGATTTTGTGTAACAAGCGCCGATGGGTCATATGTTAAACTTCTTTTACTATATAATATATCCTATCGGTGCGCTGGTGGCATTTGGCACACATGTCTTAGTTCACCCTATATAATATTGTATTAAAGATTCGGATGCACATCATTGAAGATATACAGATTTGAGGTTAGGTTGAGCTATATATTTCATTACATGAAATATGTAGATTTTGTGACAGATGTTGTGGTTTGAATAAAAATGTTTATTCCAGTGCGATTAAGTCCGATAATTTTAATTTAATTGGCGAAATGGTGGATGCGCCGAGTCAGTTTGTTCAGTTTGAACCAGGGTTCGGAAATATTCATTTATGAACGTTCGCGTACGTACATTTATGATTTTCACGTGAACGTGAACGTTTCAATATTCTCTGATGCGTTCTCGTTCGTGAACGAGAAGCATAAAACAAGTCCAGATCGTTCGCGTTCGCGTATGTTAGGTAGCAAAAATGTCTGCTGTTGTTCGTACGCGTGTGTATTGGTGAGTCACACAGCGTGCGTTCTTATATGTAGCTATCAGTTGCATCGATACGTCACTGCTGTCGTTCGCGTTCATAGGTGAATGTAACTGCTGCGTCAAACATTCGCGGAAAGTTGGTGTGGTTCTATTCTATCTTCCATGCGTTTCAGATTTATAAAAAAAAGTTGCGGGAGATTATCAGAAATTGTTCAGAACTCTCCAATGATCAAATCCACAACCACTATTTTTTTTACAGCCCCCACCCTCCCCTGCAGTACCCTAAAAATCAGGCTAAGTTTTCCCCAAATTTACAGTTTTACAAAGTTACGTCATTTCATTATTTTTTTTTGCAGAAAATACTATTATTGGATTATTGACATGCTTTTTGTCATTTATAAACTAATTTAAAATTGTTTAAACAATTACTTTTTGTTTAAACAAAAATATACGATGTTACGAACATATTTTTCCATTTTTTGCACAAAATTATTAAATGCTTGTTTTTTTGTCACTTATTAAGTAATTAGCAATTGTTTAAATAATGGCCATTTGTTTAAACAAAAATATTTGATGTTACTAATTGTGCAGAAATTATTAGATTATTGGCTTTTTTGTCATTTATTAACTAATTTGCAGTTGTTCAAACAAATGCCATTTGTTTACAAAAATATACAATGTTACGGACATATATTTCGTTTGAGAAATTATTATTAGATTGTTGGCATTGTTAGTCATTAATTAACTAATTTGCAATAGTCAAAATAATAATAATTAGTGTTGCAACCACATTATTGGTTTGACCGATAGCGTAAAACCTCCAAAATTAGAGACCAGAAATCCTACAATAATTTTTGTCAAGAAATACGTACTAACATTGTATATTATTGTTTATACAAATTTATTTGTTCAAACAATTGCACTTTAAGTAACAAATTACAAAAAACATGCCAACAATGTAACAATAATAATTTCTACAAAGAGAAAAACAAAAACATTGTAAACTTTTGTTTAAACAAATGATAATTGTATAAAGAATTGCAAATTCGTTAATAAATGACAAAAACTCAATAATATAATAATAGTTTCTGCAATAAATATAAAAATATATCCGTAATAATGTATATATTTGTTTAATCAAATAGTATTTGTTTAAGCAAATAGTATTTGTTTAAACAATTACAAATTAGTTAATAAATGTTAAAAAAATGCCAATAATCTAGTAATAATTTATGCAACTGTAGAAAATTATGTCCATTACAATGTATATATTTGTTTAGATAAATGGTATTTGTTTAAACAATTGCAAATTAGTTAATAAATGACAAAAAAGCCAATAATCTAATAATTTCTACACAATTAGAAAAATATGTGCGTAACATCAAATATTTTTGATTGAAACAAATGGTAATTGTTTAAACAATTGCTAATTAGTTAATAAATGACTAAAGAAAATAATAATTTAATAATTTTTGCAAAAAATGGAAAAATATGTTCGTAACATCGTATATTATTGTTTAAACAAATGGTAATTGTTTAAACAATTTTAAATTAACTAGAAATGAATATACGGACATACCGTATCATACGGACATACTACCGTAATGATGAAATATTCAATGTATCAAATATTACAGCCACAACCTGAATTCGAACCAGGGACCTTTGCATTTGTGGCACAATGCTCTCCCATCTGAGCCTCAGTAGCTCAGATGGGAGAGCACTGTGTAAACGCAACCAATAGCAAAGAAGTTAATTAATGACAAAGAAGAATAATCTAATAATAACTTCTCCAAAAAAAGAAAACTTGTCCGTAATATTGTATATTTTCGTAAGCAAATTGTAAATGACAAAAAAAATGCCAATAACCTAATAATAATTTCCTTTAAAAAATATGTCCGCAACATTGTATATATTTGTTTAAACAAATGGTATTTGTTAAACAATTGCTAATTAGTTAATAAATGACAAAAAAATCAATAATATAATACTTTCTGCAAAAAATGGAAAAATATATTTGTAACATCGCATATTTTTGTTTAAACAAATGGTAATTGTTTAAACAATTTTAAATTAGTTAATAAATGACAAAAAACATGTCAATAAGTCAATAATAGTAATTTCTGCAAAAAATAATAAATCACGTAACTTTGTAAAATTGTAAATTTGGGGAAAATTTTGCCTCATTTTTAGGGTGCTGCAGGGGAGGGTGGGGGCTGGGGAAAAATAGTGGTTGTGGATGTGATCCTTGGGGAGTTCTGAACAATTTCTGATAATCTCCCGCAAGTTTCTTTCTAAATCCGAAACGCATAGAAGATAGAATAGAACCACACCAAATTTCCGCGAATGTTTAACGCAGCACTTACATTCATCTATGAACGCGAACGACAGCAGTGAACGTTCGCGAACGTATCGATGCAACTTATAGGTACATATATGAACGCACGCTGTGTGATTCACCAATACACACACGTACGAACAACAGCGGAAATTGTGTCTATCTAACACACGCGAACCCGAACGGCCTGGACTTGTTTTATGCTTCTCGTTCGCGAACGAGAACTCATCAGAGAATATTGAAACGTTCACGTTCTCGTTCGCGTACGAACGGGAGAGAATGTTTCCGAGCCCTGGTTTGAACTATATGAGCGGATATGCTTGGATTCTAAGGGTCCAATAGCTTTACGGATCATTATGCAACCTACTCCGAAGGAAGTAGGTATAAGTATCTATAGAATAAAAAAACTTTACGAGATACACCAAAAATATATCAAGTAGGGTTGCTAATGTTTTCTGTTAATCCCGGTGTATACATTTAATAATCCGACACACGACAGTACCTACAGCATCCTATAACGTTGCGGCAATAATAATTGCGTTTATGGTAAATTTATGCTGCGCGCATCAAGCGACACGTAAATTGCGACGGCGGGCGGCACCTCAGCGAACTACGGGCACGAAGCGCCTCGCTAGCTCGCTGTTTGTTAAAGTAATTCATTACCAAATTCGCCATTATTAAAATATTCCGCTCGCATAATTCGTTTTGCTCGCATAAGCGATATTATTAAATGCATAAATTCCGAAGTAAATTAACAAACAAACCCGTTTAGTATTTTAATTGGTGTTTAATTGTATAAATTAAAATATTTCGCGTAGCAACTAAAAGCGATATTTACAAAAGCGGACCTGGGACGGTGGTGAATTTCCATACTCTCTTCTGTCGTCTCTCCTCGCCTTGCGTCGCGTCGCCTGCGAGAGAGAGAATTTAAATTTTAAAAACAGCCCGAATTGAAAAGTAATTCGAAGGAAGAGGGCGCCACCGACGTTCTCTCGCGCTCTCGCATTCATATTTAATTGGATAATTTCGTTTGAATTTTTATTCCGTATATAGCTTAACTCTTTCGGTGGTGCATGATGAAACTTTAACACCCTCCCGCAGATTCGATATTATGCCGCAACTGTATCGTTTATTTTACAAGTAAATTATTCCTAAGCACCCACGTCTAAATTATTCAAGAATATGCTTCGATGTAAAATACAAATACTGGTACGTGTATTAGCCTTTAATGGTAAATGTGTGCGCTTAATGTATAATAAATGAGGCAATAATTAACAAAATATTGATTGATGAGTATTGTTAGCTAGGTATTCTGTTATTCTTTTCAAATATAGGTGCGGCCGAAACACTAAGCTGGTTTTAATTAAGGGATTATTTTGGATTTCGCGTGTTTATTGTGGAGGATATATGTCAGGTCTCCATAGTTGATACTTCTGTGACTCCGGCTTTTGAAAAAATCGGATTTGGAATTCAAAATTAAAAAATCCGGTTTTAACCAGTCTTTATGGAAAATATTACAAAATATAATTATGTATGTATACCTACTCCATCCAAAACATTATACTTACATAAACAAAGCTAAAATTGAGATATATAATTTAAAGTATAACAGAAAATGTCCTGTAAACGCTTACTTAATATTGTTAGTATTCTAAATAAAAAATAAAATAGAGAAATTCGTCTGTAAAAAAATTGAACTCTTTAAAAGTTTACTGAAAAATAATTAGAAAAATACGTTAAGCGTATACCGGGTGATTCAATTTTGAGGCTCACCATGGGGATCTCGCTTATTAGTGGAGATAGAGCCTATGTTTAAATTTGGCAAACTTTCGTATTTTTCTGTTGGTCAATTATCTGAAAAGAAATTTAAGCTATCATTTTTCATTTTGAAGATATCTGCAAAAAACTGAAATGTTAAGGTATCGTTTTTAATTTTTTATTCAAAACCAAATGTAGCTAGACATTTGAAACAAAAACATTCTACAGCTACTTTTTAACAAGGAATGCAGTGTCATTTTTAATTTGAAATAACATCAAAGATGGCGGCGTAACCATTGCCAACTTTTGTTTTTCTTATGGGCGCCATGTTGAATTTTGTGTTTTTCCGATAGTCGTGTATTTTCTCATTTCCGCAATGTATAACCTGTTAGCATTATTTTTTAAAACAATGGTGTAATAATCAAAAAACCTTTAGGTACCTAACTGGAGCTCGGTTACAGACCGCCGCGTCGGACTCGTTGCCAAGGAACGTCAACAAAATGCACTTGGATCAAGCGGCGCGCTTAGCGTTGGGTTTGCCATTTAACCAAATAAACCTTAATTGTGGATGTAAAATGCCGTCTATCAATAACGAAAAGCGTGATATGATAAGGATTTATTATTGTTCTCATAGAAATGCCCAATCGTACAATATTCCTAACATTGGACAGAACTTCAGCGGACCATGGATCGTTTAGTAAACCCCGCAATTCTTATAATCCTCATGGAAATGTTGAAAACGATCAAAGAGATATTTTGGAAATGGTAAACGTTAGATTACCATAATTTGCAATTCTTCAACTACTGGTTTTTAGATAAATAACGATCCTCGGATTTCTACGCGAGAAGTAGCCTCTAATTTGTAATTGCCGCAAATACGTATTTGGAGAGCATTGCGAACAAAGAAATTTAAACCGTGCAAACCCGACACAAGTCAAACTTTCCAGTTGAACGAAATTATTTGAATCACCAATTTCCAAATCGCTTGATTGGTAATGGTGGAGTGGTGGAATGTCCTGCTAGATTCCCTGATTTAAGTCCTCTGGACTATTTTCTATGGGGAACTGTGAACGACGAAATTTATCACGATACTCGCAGAAATATCGAGGATCTGCGGGATCGAATAACAAATGCGGTCAATGCTATTCCGGGAAGAACAGTTAGAAGAGCATAGCAACATGTCGAAAAGCTGGCACGGTTTTATGCCTTCAAGAAAATTACGACCAATTTGAACATTTACTTAAACAATAAGCTTTTCGTTGTATAAACTTGCTTCTTTTACCATCTGAATGTGTTTAATCCAAAGCACTCTGGTCAGTCCGGCGTCGGCGGTCTGTAACCAAGCACCAGTTGGGTACCTGACAAGCACAACAAACAACGAGAAAAGGAAGAAAGTTTTTATTATTAAACCAATAATGCCAACATGTTATACATTGCGGAAATGAGTAAAAACACGGCTATCGGAAAATGCCAAAATTCAACATGGCGCCCATGAGGAAAACAAAAGTTGGCCATGGTTACGCTGCTATCTTTGATGTTATTTCAAATTAAAAAATGACAGAGCATTTTCATTGTTAAAAAGTAGCTGTAGCATGTTTTTGTCTCAAATGTCTAGCTACGTTTGGTTTTGAATAAAAAATTAAAAACGATATCTTAACATTTCAGTCTTTTGCGGATATCTTTAAAATGAAAAATGATAGCAAAAATTTCTTTTCAGTAAATTGATCAGCACAAAAATACGAAACTTTACCAAATTTAAACATAGGCTCTATCTCCACTAATACGCGACGCCCCCATGGTGAGCGTCGAAATTGAATCACCCGGTACATGACATAATACATATTTTATTCATTAGAATCTGCTTCAAAACACAAACATACATGATACGTATACTGACTAATTTTGAGTTTAAAAATGTGCTGTCCACAGATGAAAGAGATCAACTACATTTTTTATACAGATGTTTTGTACATCCTATGATGTTAACGGATAAATTAAATTATTACTATAAATTAAAACTGTATAAATTCTCAGATACTACCCCATGGCAGTAAGTCCACTATTATAGAGTCGGTTCTAATAAGAGCTACAGTTCACATATTTTAGGACTGAGAATACCTATGTTTTATTATCTAATAACATTTTCAATCAACATAACAATGATTTTATTCATATATTTCATTATTTTTACATATTAATTCCAGTTTCTAAAACGGTTTCTTTTTTAATTTCACAGGAGGGGTTTGAACCTGCTTTTTAAACACCGATAAACCCTAGCCTTCACGTTGGTGAATTCTGCACATTAATTTCAAATCTCCGCATTTTCAGAAATTGAATTTAAATTTTTTAAAAATTTCTTTTTCATCGGTTTTGCAATTCTTTATTTTAAATTTGGCACTATTATTAATAATACAGAATATGTTATAATGTAAGAATGTAATAATCTGTAATAATGTCTACAGTATTAATTAATATCACAGAGTATTTATAAGTTTGTATTTTAATTACCAATCTTTATAAAGTTGGCAACCGTAACAATAGCTGTCAAGACTCTCAAAACTTGCACAGAAAATGTAAGAGACGTGCCCATCTCTCTTGTTATTTGGCGTTCTGTCGATATTTCTTTAAATTTCAACCGTACCAACGCCAAAATATGACGGCTCCGCTCTTTGACAGGTATTTGTCGCCCGAGCGCTCTTTATCAACCATTTTCCTCGGCAAACAGATGTCGCCACCTAGTTTCAAGACAGGGCCGACCGACGACTCGAGGGGTATATTTAATAACATTTCGTCGCAGAACCGCCCCCCACCCTACTCGCCCTACCGAACCTGCCACCAGGACTACCCAACCCCAAGCTGATAATAACTTCAAGTACTCTCGCATTTCACATTTTGTGAAAATTGGAAATTACCGTGACGTTGTCGAGTTGCCGCCGCCTCCGGTTATGATGTAAATAAACTGATACCGTCGCACGAAAATAGTTTCATAAATTATTTGAGCCGTCGTCGGTGGTCGTTTTCGGCTTTTTTATTACACTCAAGACAATCTGTACGGCGGCATAACAAATCGCGCCTTTTTTCCGGCACGGTTTTCGCGTCGGCCTGTGGCGCTGCGGTCGCGCGCGCGGTCCTTTTGCGAATGTGGTTAATGTTGCGTATAAATAATGTCGACCCTCGGCGAAGTTTATTAATTGTCCTTTTCTGTTGTTTCTATTGCTCTTTTAACTGTATTAAATCAAGCAATTCGTGAAGTAGAATAATAGAGTAGAACTGGAACTAAAGCATTTTTGAAACATCGTAAGATGAAGATATCCGCTGCTTTCAAATATACTTGTTATGCTGGTTATGGTTGATTAATTGTATCGTCAGGTATTGATTGTATTTAAAGTAAGTATATAACTATCCTTGAAGGATCATATTGACAAGTGACTGGGACGGGATTACTTACTATAGAAATTTTATTAAATTTACTATACAGGGTGTATACAGGAGAAAATCGACAACACTCCACCACAGTTGTGTTGCAACTGGTGACAAATCAACGCCGTCGGGAACATATCGGTCTCCCTTCACTTCGGCCTTTCTCGCTCAGAGTGGCAATGACCTACATTCGCCAATTTCATACCTACGTACGTACAACCGTTATCAGCTGTTTGTTGGTTTATCAACAATTTTCACGAATTGTCTTTACTAATTGGACGATTTACATATTCAGCAATGTTGCCAGCCAAAGAAAACAAATTTTCGCGAGCTGTGAAAATATAATTATTAAGCTTTTTGTTGTTAAAATTAGAAATAAAATATATGAAACTATATTATAGGTGCTACAAAATTACTTAAATTGCTAATTAAAAAATTGCGGTAAATGTAATCAATAAAAAATAAAACTGCATATAAAGAATAAATAAGATATTGAAATAGGTAGTACATACGCTTACATACGCACCCTACCGAAAAAAATAAAACTTCTTTCTACATATAATAAGGTAACATAAATGAATAAAAAGAACATGTTACTTAATGAAAATAGCAATAATCTATGTATATTGGGTACATTCTAGTATAACATTTGCAAAAATGAATGTTTATTATTGCATATTTTAATTGCGCAACATTTAAAGGATGCACTGTAAAAATGTCAGGAAGAAATTCGAAAAATTAACGATTCCATAGCCAAAAGTCAAGCGGCCCGCCGAAGCAGATTTATATCTCGATTATCAGAACCTCTTTTAACCACCTCTAATACGTACATTTTTCAATATTTTTCAGGAATTATTTTGTGTAGAATATCCACATTTCTCCTTATTTAAAATGACGTATCATCTATTGTAACAAACCTATTAGTTATGGAGATATCGATAAAAATATGAGTGGACAAGATTAAAAGTTTGGTAATGTCACTACACGTCTACAATTAAGCGCAGTTTTCACGAAACCTTGTTGTGTTGGGCGGTTGATACGATTTCGCAAAAACTAACGGGCCGATTTAAAATTCTTGCGGCATTGTATTAGCAGATTGGCTTGCTATCGCGCAAACTAAGATTATAAAAAAAAATGATAATTGTGGAATCACAGGACCTTTTAGAAAAATGATATAAAAAAAGCGAAAAAAATGATTTTTTTTCCAAATAAAGTTGGATAAAACATTTAGTTTTTGATGAACCCGGTTTATTCTAGTTTTCACGATAGCGAGTCGATCCACGAATGCACGAATCCACGAATCGTCCCGTTAGTTTTTGAGAAATCGTGTCCAGCGCACACCGAAACAAGGTTGCGTGAAACCTGCGCTTAAAATTATTGTAGACGTGTACCGACGCTCCCAAACTTTTAATCTTGTCCAGTCATATTTTTATCGATATCACCAAAAATATTAAGCTTATCACAATAACTGATACGTCATTTTGGGGGGAAATGTGGGTATACCACAGAAAAGAATTTCTGAAAAATATTGAAAGATGTACGTATTGGAGGTGGTTAAAACAGGTGCCAATAATCAGCTTCGGCGGGCAGCTCGACTTTTGGCTGGAAACGTTAATTTTCCGAATTTCTTCATGAAATTTGTATTCTTTAAATATTGTGTAATCAAAATACGCAAAAAAATCATTAACTTTTGAAAATGTAACACTAGAATGTACCCGTATTAATATAAAATATGGATAAATATGTCTCCATGACTGTAGTGTAGCTAATGCTCCTAGCCTTCAAAGCGGCAAAATCATCAATTACTTTTTCCATATCTAATAATCGAGATCAGTACATTCGATAGAAAGCAAACTTAAATTGGCAAGCCTGTCCTGAGCCATTGTAGCTCTTAAATACTTTTTTACCAAAATAAGTTTACTGAAAGACCTTTCAGCTGATGCAGCAGTTACCGGTATACTAAGAAATATTCGATATGCAGTTTCCATGTTCTTATAATTGGCAGTTAACTTAAATAAATGAATTAATTGGAGGATTTCTAAATGTTCCATTAATTCAAAGCTTTTATTTAGAGACCGAAATAATCTTTTGCACTTAGAATTTCACACAAACAAATCTTGCCCATTTAAATCAGTTCCATATTTGTTTGTACAGTTCAGAGTATGTTTTTTAATAGTCAGTTCATCTTGTGAAATAATGTTCGAACCACTAAGAAAATCTAAATCTTGTGATATCTGACGAAGTTTTTCAAACCTCCATATAAGTTGCTCAATTATTGTGTCAATAGCCTCGATATATATTAAACGAAATTTCTCTGATTCGTTTAAATCGATATCCATGGATTCATAGTCAAATTGTTTACAAATTTTACGTCTCTTTACATATATTTTATTTTATTTTGAATTAATAAATTAGTTTTAATAATTCCTTCATTATGTATTTTTAAAACACGTTTTATAAATTTCCTTCCTCCTTTCTGGGGAGGATTATGGCGCCCCTGAGACTTGGCGCCCGGGGCGGGCGCCCCCTTCCCCCACCTTTAACACGGCCCTGGATATACGTACAGTCATATGTTAAGTTTTACTAGACTATTTGTAGGGAGATTAGAGATACGCTGTCTGGTTTCGTTACTCCTGCACTATTATTACTATACAATTATCCTGAAGAAGTGGCAAATATCCACGAAATATTGAAACAATAAAAACAACATTAGATTTATTTAATTCTACCCGTCTTGTAGTCCCAAAAAAATTCAATGAAAGTTGCCGTAATACCAGGACAAAAAAACTACCCACTGTGGGAACTAGTTGTATATTTTATACCAAGTAGGAACTCGCCTAACCAACTAATGTTGTTTACAAAAGATTTTACAAAAGCTACTCGCAGTGCCGATAAAAGTTATTATTGATGCTGCACATACTGAGTTTATCACTCTTCGCCGGAAAACAATAATTGAAAACATCAAAGTTGGCTGTATTTGACAGATCAACTAACCTACATTCGTTGATCATGGATTTATCTTATATAAATACCCTCCTATATAACAATGTAGGTACTAATTTACTCATAGGAGAAAATATAACCATACGATTAACTGCAATATATCTCCTTTAGTCTGTACACTGTCTTTGAATATATAGTATAAAGATATTCTCCAAGTCCATTCCACTTGTAATTGATTGGAATATTCATGTCTGTTTATGTCCGTACTATCGTATTCCGCTATTTTCTTATTTATTAGGAAGTTTATAAGTACATTATCTAAAAACCCACTATTTATTCCCACACGAACAACAACAATGCTTATCTTCAAACTGTACAATTACTTTGAATATTTTATGATTCTGGCTACGCTCAAGTGGTGTAGACAGTAATATTGTTGACTTCGTGCCAGCGGTAATACTAAAAGTTCGAAAGCTTTTTCATTTCGTGTCATACAAAGCGAAGGTCATCAAGAATAATTCATTATAATACTAGTCCTTATCGGGTAAAACATTCAGAATACATTTATATATCATTTTCTTTTGTACCGTTTGCTCAACTATTCACTAAAAATATAGAACATAGAATATGGAAATATAGCCAACTTTTTGGCTATTGATTAAAGCGGAATAAAAAAAAATACTGAGGCTAAAATTGACAAAGCGTGGAGGCGCGGAGCCAAATCAGAAGTGTCAATTATGCGCACCCCGGCATCCATATTTAATTGGTTATTTTCATTTTAATTCTTGGGAAACTCGTCGTCGGTCACGTTCCGATCGGGAGTGGTTGATTAATTTTCGACGATAAAATTCTGCCACTGCGACAAGCGGCGTCGAGGTTCACCCGGCTCCGTTCGGTTTTAATTGCGCTTGAACACCGCTAGGCGGCGCAACGTGTTTCATAATTCAAATCTACCGAGAACAAAAGACAATTTTTTGCAATACAAAACACTCTTCTATTTACTCCGGATTTTCATAACACAAGACAGATTTTCACATAAAAAAATGTAGTAAACAAAGATTATGATTCAACTGGTCCGGTAATAGTACGACACAATAAGCCAAAGTCAAGGTACTGAATAATGAAATTTTGTGAATATATACTTTTAGACTACTTTTTCATCTTGATTTTGATGATACGAAGAAATATGTACGGTCAGGCAGTTCGTTAACAATTTATCCAAGATGGATTTGTCATGGTAGTGCTATTGTGTGTAAAGATAGATCACTAAAACATAACATAACTTTAGTTATGGTGTGTTTTGATTAAAGTATTCGTATTTTGAAGTTGGATCAAAATGTCAAAACAAAACGACGGAATAGGGTATTTGACTATTTTTGGAAAACCATCTTAATGTGTTTATTCCTTCACTCTACATTGTAAATGCATTATTTTTTGTAATTATTTCATCAATATTTCATAAAAATCAGCGTTAAAAATTGAACCACAAAAAGTCCCGCCAAAACGATACTTTCTGTTGTGTGACGTCACCGGTTAGTGATGTCAAGATGTCAAGATGATGTGATGTCAAGATGTCAAATCGGCCCATATGGTCTGTCAGCGTCAGCATCGTCGCCGTTTGGCAATTGTGTTGTATGATGTGTTGTTTTCACAATTTCTACATAAAAATGGGTTATAAATGGTGTATAAATCCACAATGCAGAGATACGTCAAGAAAAACTCCGGATAAACTATTTGTAGCTGTTCCGCAAGATTTGAAACTGCGAAGAAAGTGGTTGGCTCGTAGAAATCCAAATGAAATAAATAGCCGCCAATACAAGTGTTTTCTGTGGTGAAGATTACTTCGACATAAGTAAAACTGACTAGAATAAGTTATCTATCGTATTTTCGAAAGGTATTATCTGATCTGACAGCTGAAGGTTAGGGCTATCCTAACCTACAAAGTTATGCTTACATGACGCTTTCGTGCTATTAAATTCAAACGGGAGAAGCATAAAAGCGCGTTCGGATAACCCGGTATTTTACGGTGAGAGTGACGCGCTGCATAATAGGCGGACTAACGTCATACGGCGTTTATCTGCATATAAGAGAGAGACAGCCGACCCAAGTTATCTGAGCATTGCTCTCCCCATACCATACCCTGACAAACCGAACGCGCTCTAACGCGGACTAACGAATGACATCACTGGAGACTGACCCAATTACAGAGCGTTTTCGATCACGTGATAGGACGTGAATAAAATTCAATTTTAATTTTGGTTTTTTCATAGAAATAAAGCATTTTTTTTTTGAAAAGTAATAACAAATAGTTTTCTTGAACTGTAATCTATTAGGATGACTATAATACATGCCATATTTTTAATACAGTCAAATACCCTAATAGGGTATTTTTTTACAAATTTATACCAGGTGCACTCTTGTCCTACAAATATCACAATGATCTTTGCACTTTTATGTGAAATCCTGAAATTTTGTTCACATAATCTTGAAATATTAACAGCAAGACTAAGAATATTGAGATAATTAACAACTCTATCAATATCATTTCAAAAATATATGGAGCAATTGAAGGTGGAAAATTAAATTTAATGCAAAATAAGTGTATTTTGATAACTAGAAATCGACGTGTCCGAGGATTTTTATACCCCCCACATTTAATGGGATGAGGTTATATTGAGTTTGATTCAACATTACAACACCCTTAAGGAGGCGTGGCAGATATAGACTTATATAATATATGGATTTTATCAGAATTGAAAACTGAATCGAGTTAGCTATGTCCGTCTGTCTGTCCGTCTGTCCGTCTGTGTAACCGATAACTGCCGTAATTTTAAAGTAATTGATCTGAAATTTGGTATACAGGCTTATCTCTTAAAAACTAAGGATAAGTTCGTGAATGGACGAAATCGCTTCAATTGCTTTTTTTTGTAATATTTTACGGTGGGGGTATTTTAAGCACGGCTGAAGATAATTTTCTTACTAGTTTCAAATAACAAACCGTCATACATTCTATCATGTTTCCATACTTTACACGCTCACTGTATACAATGGTTTTAGTCCTCTGCTCATAGTGCCTCGACCATAGTATGTTTCAAAACACGGAAAGAAGGTCATTTTGTGTTATTTAGAAAACTCCACAGAAAAATTCGCTTCTTATTATCGTTCTATGTATTTTTGCTTTTTAACAAATATTGAATTTGTAACACCAGAAAACATAAGAAAGGCTTGAATAGTTATCACAATAGCCAAGGTAAGGAGAAAAATAGAGAAAGGAGATTAGACCAAGAAAAAGCACAGGTAGAGATGTTTCAAAATAAGAAGTGAGTACCCCCACCACAGCGTATGCTTTAGAATACTTTGGTCGGACACCTCGTGATACCCTCTTCTTATCTTGAAACATCTCTACCATAAAGTTGCTACCCTGCATCTACAGCTATATCGAGATTTTAGAATTTTTTTCACAAATGAGTTAAAAGTAGACCGTTAAACGATCTTTTACATGCGTTGTTAAAAGCGACTTTTAATGAAACATTATGTAGTGAGTCATAACTGCTTATCAACAATAGGTGATCACAAATGTCAGTACAGACAATAATAATCATAATACATATTGACCAAAAAAATGCAAACAATCACACAAGGTATATCAAACCAAAGTAAATCGGGTGATCAAATGGTGTGGAGACAGGCGCACAACACATAGGAACTAAACAAAATAACATGAATATTGTACGTTTTTAATATATTCTAACACGTAATAATATTATTTGATATTCCAATTAAAAGTAAATTTATTTCGATCAAAAGGATGCACCAAACTTGCATTTTCACAAAAACATGACACTTCACTTTTCACATGGTCTTCACTTTTTAGGTAATTTATCATAGATGATTTGTTTTATGAGTGGGTCTTCGTTTTTCAGTTTCATGTAAAGACATAAGCTACAATTCCTTTTTTGATAATGCATTTTAACTTTTACAGCATCGGAGATTTTATTGGTATTCAGATATGTATGTGCAGTAGGTGCTTTCAATGTCCGATTTAATGAACCATTAACATTGTCAAATGTCGCTAATATTATGGCTGAAAACGATGGTTATCATCGACCGTTCGAACCGGAAGTTGGTGATATTGATAATAATCTTCGAATCAGCTGGTTCTTTTTAATTTTCTTTCGTGACAAATATGTTTGACTGATTTGATTTTAAATGTGTTATCCTGCGATACCTCATACGACCAACATTCGGTAAAACCCGTATAAAGGCTAAAAATATTCAATACATTTCTTTCGATATAATCCCAATGCAGCGGTACATACATAGTAAGTCTAATTGCAACTGCAACTAGAAATAGAAATATCTTACATTAATGATTATTTTTTATTGGGCAAAGAACGTTTTATGCGTAAAATCTCAACTAAATCAATTTTTCACGCTTGGTACTTCCACGCTTCATTTGTCTAGTCAAATAATATATTTTTTTTGTTTATATGTACCTACTTCCAAAATTGCATAACCATGTATCACAAAAGCAGTCAAAAGTTTTACACTATGTAGGTGAATGTAGATGTATGTGTAGGCGTGGACTGGATCTGGGTGCGAACGCAATTTTTCTTCCAGGGTTCATGTCGAAGACGCCCAAACTAATAGTGATGCTTTCGTGACTGAATTAATTGCGCACTCCGCAATGTCATTTTTCTTGGCCAACACGGTATTCAGTAGGTCACGAGACCACGATTCAGTAGGAGCTCTCAATTAATCAAGATGTCTCCGAGTAATTATTATTGCTAGTGGCAAATGTATTAATGGAGTAATAATGGATCTATTTTAAAATTTTTAAGTAAATAGAAATATGGACAATGTATTGACTAATAAAATGACTAATACTAGCGTTTAGCATGTAGTGTTCGATCGAACGCGATTTTTTGGGCCGAAGACGAAGCCGATGTTCGGCGTTTCTGAAACCTTGGGCCGAAGCCGAAGCCGAAGGAAACCCATAGTGCTAAAGAAGTGACGAAATCAAAAATATCTCATTATTGTTACAAAATTTATTTTGTCCTAAATGATCATAAAGTGACATTTTACATCTATAGCCGTTTTACACTACGCAATTCTTGCGCAAGAAGTTACACAAGAAGATGTTAGGCAACAGAAATCTCCAAACAGAAAATGGTTCAATTTCTAGACAAACTAGTCAGCATTTTAGTCTATAGTAAGTATTTGAGAGTATAATAAAATACGTATGTTTTATGTAGACTGATGTATTTAGAGGATATTAAACGCTATCGATTTCGGTCATTAAATGACCATCTTGTTCCATAGATTAATTAACACTCCCCTCTCAAATGAAAACAGAATATAAAACCATCATGACTATAGGCATGAACAATGGTTACAATCCCTATTAAATCCATTCTTCATATGACAGAACATTGCGCAATAACAATATGAAACACATTTACCCTTACATCAGATCAGCTCAGCGATACATATCCATATACAACAGAAGGATAAACTCAAAGATCGGATCTATTATAAAGCACCGCAATCTAAACATGACAAGCTCTAATAAAAACACACTTGAAAAGCTACTAGTAAATAACAAACTACACTCAAATAAATTGAATGAAGGTGGAATATACAAAATAAAATGTGCAGATTGTGACGCGATATATATTGGAGAAACTGGCAGAGCACTGAAGACTAGATTTAACGAACATGTTAGAAACAACACAACGTCTTATTGCCCATGCGGGCAACAAGGGTTGCCATCGTTTTATGTCAAATATATCAAATATTTAGTCATTCAAATTGTAAATTCTAAATCGTCAATGTCATGGCGATTAAGGTTATAAGTTTGACAATTAATTGTGTGTATTGTCACTCAACTCGGAATTGTTTGCATTGTTATTCAATTCCGTAGATACGCATGTCACTTGATAACATCAAAATATTTATTATTATTATTCAAACGGAGGAACAAAACCATTGTAGGAGATAAAATTTTATATGTACCTCGGGCATTACTTGATGTTTATACTCTCGGGCGACTTAAAAAGCTCTCGGGCCTATCGGCCCTCGCGCTTTTCAAGGGCACGGGCCGTTATTTATGTACATAAATAACTATATCGAGGAGGCGGATTGTAAAACAAGAACCTGTATCGTTGTAATATGTAATTTTGTTGACAGAGTTGGGTATGTCCGCTAAATTAGTCACCAAACGTTAAGAATGCAGTTCTTTAAAAAAAACATTGCATTCCAATACTAAACCATCACCGCAAAAAGCATTCCAAATGGGGCTTATCCCCATCACAAATCAGACTGCCGTCAATAAAAGAAATGAACCTTAAAAAGCGAACACCCTAATTTTTCCCAAATCGCCTCTCGAGTTATTAAAGAAATCTTTTAAATTCAGCAACTTTCGAAAAACTTTTTTTTTAATTAAACATAAATCATCCCTGTGATTCTTTTTGCGTGAAGAAGTAATTTGCGAAGTTATGCCGCGGGCGGAAAGTTGGAATTAAATAATTGTTTTCTGCTGCGGGGGACAGACGCGAGGGGGTATCACTGTTCTGTTTATCGCCATCACGATCTAGCTACCGACCAGAACGCAAATTGTTCGAGCAGGCAAAATTTTAATTCCCGCTCTATGTTCCCTATTAAATCTGCAATAAAAAGGGTGTATCAGAGGAAGTAGGAGTCACTTAGCAGCGCATTCAGACTGTGCGAAACTTTATTAATTAATAGTACAGTAGTATTAGGGTTTAATTAAAATTTCCGTTGTTTTGTTTTTACTTGAAAATAAACTGAGAACTAACTGTTTGAAATTCTTGCAAATGTCTTTTAATGGGTTTATAACATTGTAATACGTGTTAAATAGTAAGTAAATTGTTTCCTTACGTACGTATTGTTTATTATTACGTACTTATTGTTTTACGTACAGGATATTTTGTTGCGTTTTGGTTTCTTTGACGTCTTTACGTTGTGCTTAAAAGGACAGAGCTCGTTTTGTTGTAAAACCAACAACATTTTGTTCAAATTTCTAATAATTTTGCTCTTTGCAGTATACCACATGGTAGATTTCAGCATATTATGTTACTTTAGTACACATTATCACTAACCAACCACAACAAATTGTGATTGATTCTCTATGCGGAGATAGATATAGTGAATAGAATAGAGGCTTCTGATACAATAATTGTCCTACAAATCTGATACCTATCTGTCGAAAGATAATGGATAACACATTTTTTAAAGGAGAATGTCTCTCTGAAAATGATGTTATACATTTTTGTATCGTCGTGATTTCCAGAATATTTTTACAGAAGTCTGTCAATTCCTGTTGTAATTTGTGGATATTCCCACGTTTAAGTCAGCAAAACTCCACATACTCATTATCCACCCATTAATTTATAAACCTGTTAAAACAGTATGATATTTACTGGTTTTACTGACATCTCATCGAGGAAAATGGTGTTATTATAACAAAACAACAACAGTTTTTAAGGAATAAGCGATTCTTTAGGAGTGAAAATTGTTACTATTACATTTAATCTTTGATTGCATTTTCTTGGTTTAAAACAGTTTTTGTTGACAATGGGAACCGTAACGTATTCACATTACACTAAACAAAAATAAATTCTTTAATATGGGTTGCGTTAAGACGTTTTGTTAATTAAATAACAGCATCCATGCAGATGGACAATTGTGATTTGTTCAAATAAATATGCATTTACTCAAATGAAAATAAAAGAACTTTCAATAGAAGGAAATACAAGGTGGACCATTTTCATCTTAACATTTGACTATTTAGAAAAGTACGCCTTCTGTGGAAAAGAATATACCAACATTTTTTTTCAATTGCGAAGGGGACCACAAGGTCGTGTTACTAACTGCTGTCCATAGCGCCAGTCAGTGTCGAGAAAATTATGTCAAAGTATTTTTTTTTTAATTAAATGGCTTATATTTCTGTATATTCTTGATATTTTTGCAAAATTTTATGGTTAAAAGTATTAAGATAACCCTACTCAAATCCTTACAGTTTGTGAATTATTATTGCTTTATTTGTCTAAAAAATCATTTAAAGACACAAATTATATCTCAACCACTGAAAATTTGTTTGATGATTGGATTATGACGAAATTCTATTTAAATTGAACGTTTTTATCAATTTCAAGACACAGTTTGCATACAGTGTTTTCAATATTTTGGATTACATCTATCAAAATGTCGGAATCACGGTTTTCTGATTGGAACATCATGTATATGGTTATATTTTTGAAAAGTGGTCATATAATGAACACTCCTATACTATGTATTTAAACTAGTTGCCTTGAATGTCTTGAAATTGAATTTATAAATCACTTCGAACATATTTCTAGCAGTTCACAAATAATTTATAACTGAAGATGGTGGTTTATTCACAAACAACGCAAAAACTGTAAGGAAAAGGTAGATCTATGTTAATAATACTTTAGCCCAAATATTTTCAAATAATTAAAAACTATACAGACATATAGCCAATACGGCAAATATGGACAATCCATTTAAAAATCTGAAAACAAAACCAGTAACATAGCCTTGTGAGCTCCCTTCATCCAAGAAATGTTCTGTGTAATTTTTCTATTTTTCTTTTCGCTGAATGCAAAATTTACAATTTGCATATAACAAACGATATATAAAATAAATAAACATTGGAAGAAAACATTTATTTCACTTAAATAAATATCTCAAACCAACGCGAGTGTGTTTAGTGTTGTGCTTTCTTACATGTGAAGATTATTATATTATCTGTTCTTCTACACAGTGTGATGTTTTTGTCTAACTTTTTTTATTTATTTTAAATATAATGTATTTTGTTGTTTCATATGTTCTTTACATTTCTCGAAAAATGTCCCTTGTCTATTTCTACTCACACATATTATAAGCATTATACAAAGCTAACTTTTAATTCTCAATATCGGTGCAAACCTGCAGTTTTATAAAACAGAAAATATTAAAGGGTCACAAAATTTGGTTGCTATATCGCAGCAACCAAATTTTGTAATAAAAAACACGGTGAAGAGAAAAATTTGTTATGAAGTTTAATATATTAAAAATTTACACATGTGTTTCCCAAATCGCCTATAATGTATAAATAAAGTATAGGCTCCCATCATTATATCAGAAAATCAACAAATTTACCTCCTTGTATTCCACGGTAACTCTAACGATATATATGTTACGGTCATAGTGATAAATAGGTTATTATTAATAATTACCAGTTATTATTAATAATAGCCAAGTGGCGAGGTTAAAGTGAAGAATTTATCACATGAACCGGCTATTATTAATAATTTTCAGCATGCTGTGGTCAATGTGATATATTTCAATTCGATATTGCATTAAGGTGATGCTACAATATAATAGAGCCTCAGATTTGGAATTCTGTTAGTATCTACATAATCGCCACACAACAAATCTATTCACTGGGTTTTCAGTGTTGGGCCTTTAGTGACGTTAGTCCTGACTAACTTACTTAGTTACTACTCATGACAAAATTAAGGAAGATTATCAAATCGAGACTAAAAATGCCAATCCATACAAATTGCATGCACGAGTGTGTAACTCTTTGGGGCATGCTTATTTGCGCAATTGTTAAAAGCTAAGTAAAGCCATTACATAGAGCGAGTTTACACGCTGCTAGTTGGGGAATTCACTAGTTGTCATGATGTTCGCAGATAGCTTACAAGCTGCGAGTAACGTTGTCAACATGATGAGTATGATGACACTGGGCGAGTTTACTAGCAACTAGTGAATTCGCCAACTAGCAGCGTGTAAACTCGCTAATGAGGCTTCAGTAATAAATTAGAAACTCGGTTGGTATTATTCTGCCAGTGCATACGTACATAGTGCTTTTGTATTTTGCAATTCGTGGCAAGAAAAATTATTTTTATTTATAACTTATTATTTATTATCTTTTTAATACAAAACCATAAAACAAAAAAAAATGTTTTATATTTAATTTTGAATACAAAAGTCCTTCTAGACCTTTATTTTTTTGTGGTAGTACAACAATTACACCATTTATATTGTAAAAATAAAGCAAGATAAAGTTTGTAACAATAGGACAATAGGTCATCCTCTTTTGTTTTGTTCACAAATGTGAACTGTACCTGTATTTTATTTTTATTTTATTATTTACTATGAATATTGTTTATTTTTGATTTGTAAGTGCACAAATGTGATACAGATTTTATTTGAGTTACCTACTGTTAATTTTATTTATTAAGAATATATTTTATTTTTAAACTGATTCCTGGACTTGAGAATTATTTTGTGTTTTTGTTATTGTTATATTTTTTCATATATCTAATTAAAAAATGTATTTAATAGTCTTTCTTTTTGTTGGTGATAAACACTTTTATAATGATCGCCTTATAAAACAGATTATATCCGTCAGATATTAGATACGCTTACGGTAGGCATAGGTAATGGACAACCTAATGTAGGGAAGTTGGGGCAAGTTGTTACAATGTTTAATCACTTATTTATAAAATAGTACTTTATTGTCGAACACCAAAAGCAAAAATACCGTGTTAGGAACAGAACCATACAAAAATGTTTGCATCATTTGTGCGGTGCAATTTATGTAAAAACATCTATGTAAACTAGTCTCGCCTATGCTTGCATGTATTTGCATGAAAATACAATATTGAAAAAATTATTATTAAATGCGCAAAATTTCAAGATAATTGGGATTTGAAAATTTACTTAATAAATTGTAATTGTACATTTACAAAAAACTACCCACATGCATTAAAAATGGGTGCTATCGATAATAAAATGGTTAACTTTTTTTAACACTGTGTACAAAATGTTCTTTTTATGTTTTCGTCATTGAGCCGTCCTTTGGTGTATACCAAATATCATTACCAATTATATCCAGTAGTTTCTAAAGTACAAGGGAGACAAAAGAAAACATTCTGTATTATCAATGTTTTGTATTATTCGTAATTTTGGTCATTCGGCTAGCCGTACTAATGATTTGCTTCGAGTAAATAAATATAATAGCTTACATAGTAATCAAAATAACTTAGCTAACTTCTTTGAAAACTGTATACAAAAGATCTTTTGTAAGAAGTAACGTTTTTATCACTTTTACCGTGCCCGTTAGGAAATTATTAATAATAGCCGGTCCATGTGATTAATTAAGTGTTTCTAATCACATTGACCAAATGATGCGGTTATTATTAATAATAGCCGGTAATTATAAATACAAACCACATTTATCACTTTAACCGTAACATATACACATGCATTATCGATGTGGAGAATATCTCGTTGTTCTGATTACAGAGCAAAGATGAGAGAGAGAGGAGAAGAGCGGGTTAGGCCGTCGCCTTTTGTTTCAAGATACTCCGAACTGAATGGCACTTTGGTTTAAATTAAATAGGGTCTGCCGGGAAGCCACCAAATGCGAATAAACCAATTTAAGTTTGAAAGAAACTCAATTATCCCCATGTAGTGATAAGATAATTAACCAACACTTGGATAAATGTTGAGGGGGGAGTACGAACTTCCGTAGCAAATATGTTTTAAATTTATTGGCGGGCGGCTGCTGAAACTTTTAACTTTCCCTTCTTCGCGAAAATTTCACCTAAAAACTCGACCGAGATTAATTTAATTAATTAAATACTTTAATTAAGTTCGCTTGTACCAGATAGCTTGCCTGATAATATCATATTTGTTGCTGTTCCTGGATGAAGAGCTACAGAATATTGGAACACAGTTTTTATTGACACACTTACACATATTCCTTTTTACTAAATTCTTCCGACAGCATTTTCTAGTTGTTAATTTTATTTTATAGTTTTTTTGCTTGTTATAAAAATATGCACTCATATATCAATTAATAATTAATTGAATGAACATGAGTGGTTTATATTACAATTACGTCAGTAACAGAGTATTCGAGCTAATTGTGTCGCGGTCCGTATAGGCTAATAGTAGTAATACAGGTGAAGGGCGGATTAAACCATGCAGTGTCCGGTTAATATAATTGCTAGCAGGCCCTTAAGGGCAGTGCCCAGTGCCCTGAAAGGGGGATTAAGTGGGAATCGAACTTAATACAGTAATTTAATATCGTGTCTTACTTGAAATGATCTCAACTCCATACTGTTGCCACCTTTGATAACTTTGACCTAAAAAAAATTGGTGTTGTCCAACTCCCTAAGCAATCTATTCTGTGTACAATATGCAAGTAATCTGCTTCGGATTGAAGATACGGTAAACAATTACTAAAAAATATTCAAAGATTAGTTTTATCATCAAAAATTTGAATTTATATACACCAAGTTTCCTAAGTTTCATTAACATATTTGCTTTTTGGTTTTCAAGGATTTTAAAATGAAACCTAAAAGTTGTTAATACATTTAGAAAATAAACTGCTTCCCGGGTTATGCCGTGTCAAGATTTGTTAATGCTGACGTTTCGCGAAGCATGTTGCTCGCTTCTTCAAAGCTAATTGAATACTGAAGACCTACCAAGAAAGTCTCCCTTATATACCTGTATTTACACCTCACTGCGCACATCTGGAGCTACCGCTCCTCGTGTTTTTCCACCTGACCGCGTTAGGATCGATTTCCAGACCCTACTAATGTCAGTACCGTCCTCGCGATTGATGTTGTCAGGATGTTTGTAAATTTCGATGGCTTCTCTAATAAGTCTTCGATGATAATTACCCACCCTTGCCAACATCTTCGCGTCATCGAAATCCATTGTGTGTCCCGACTCGTAGCAGTGTTGAGCAACAGCGGACTGTTGAATCTTGCCTAGCCGGGTGTCCCTACTGTGCTCCTTGATTCGACATTCGATGCTTCGTCCTGTCTGTCCTACATAGCATGTTCCGCACTCACATGTTATCTTGTATACCCCTTCGTTCTTCAGGAGTGGTGTGATATCCTTTGGGTTAGGCAAAAGATCCTTTACCTTAGCTGGTGCTCTGTACCTTACCGTGATACCCGATTTCTTCAGTACTCTACCGATTCTCTCTGATACCCCACTTACGTATGGTAAGCAAGCGAACCCCTTAGACTTTTGCGGTTCCTCTGAGGCTTGCGGTTTTCTTTGTGTGACACCCCGTATGTCAGACTTGGTGTATCCATTCTGACGTAGGGCCCACTCCAAGTGTTTTCGTTCTTCGTCCAAGGTGCTAGAGTCGCATACCTTCTCGGCTCTGTTGAACAAAGTGTTAATAACACTTCTCTTCTGTTGGGGGTGGTGGTGCGATTTGGCGTTCAAGTACCGATCGGTATGTGTCTTCTTACGGTAGACTGTATGTCCAAGTCTACCCGTTGACGTTCTGTATACCAGCACATCCAAGAAAGGCAGCTGATTATCCTCTTCTATTTCCATCGTGAATTTGATGGAAGGACTAACATTGTTCAGGTGGTTAAGGAACTCAGAAAGTCTATCTCTACCGTGTGGCCAAATCACAAAGGTATCGTCGACATATCTGACCCAGTGCTTGGGTTTGAAAGGACTTCAGTATTCAATTAGCTTTGAAGAAGCGAGCAACGTCAGCATTAACAAATCTTGACACACGGCATAACCCGGAAACAGTTTATTTTCTAAATGATTCTGGCCGTGAAAGCCTACGTACTTACTTGTTAATACATATTAACATATTACATAAGTATGTTTACTTAATCTTTTATCCTGAACAACTTTTAACCGTATCTTTATAACAAAGCAAATTACCGACAACTCAAAGTTATTTATTATAAAACTAAAGATTTTATTATATCGTATCGATGTTTTATTTACTTTGAACACCATTTCGGAGTAGCTTTTAATTCTATCTTCATGCCGAAGTAAATTACCTAAAATTCGCATCTTTGCATAATCCACCGGCTTTGGAATAAATAACAGTATTCGTTATATTTTATATTTATATTACAACAAAAATATTTGTATTTTTGATCTGAACCAATCTAATACCAAAACTAGGTTATAAAAACCGAGATATCTCGATAATAAAACAAAGAAACTAATTTGGTTTTAGCGATTAATCCTGAGATTATTGAAATAATTATTAAGTATTTACAGTTTTGCTATTAAATTCATTCGTTGACAAAGCATAAATTTTGAAAAATTCGGCTATTTGTTAGCCTAAGTAGAAAAGATAATTCTACGTTAAGAGTTAATCTCACAATCATTTGCTCTCACCATCACATCTTGTTCAATTAATTGTCAATTAATTCTAGCATTAATTAACTGTCAAAGCCAATATTGGTGTAATATAGACTCTGCATTATTACTTTGGCCTATAAGCCTAAAAATGAATTTGAATTTTACATAAAAAAGGGTTATTTAATTTGTGACGATAAAATAAATTAACCAATTAAACATACCGTGTGGAATAAAGTCACAGATAAAATCGGTAAGTACCTTAATATTTGTACCAGGGCAAAAATCTTATAGTAGTATAGAGGGGTATGTTGTTTCTTTCTATTCCAGTAGTATTTTTTGGTTTGTATTAAAAAAATGTGCTAAAATTTAGGTTATATGATAATGGCTTTGCTTTCTAGCAACATATTTATTGTCACAACCAAAACAACGGCCCCGGGAATTCCATTCTGTATTTACTATTACACTTTGTCGATATTTTTGTATGAAACCCATTCTAATTTTCATCCAATACCTTAATAAGCCATTAATCAATTATGACCTGTTCTAACGTATTGAGTTCTGAAATAAAAATTAACCATTGCTACTAAATGTTGAACAGCGTCGACCTAATATCCAAATTACTTAAATCCAAAATAATAAAATTTACAGTAGATAAAAACGATTTAGATTTATAGAATCAGATGCAGATTAGCTGTTTTATTTTTTGGGGTTGCAAAGATTTATACTATGAATTATTAGAACTATTATTGTAATTTTGGTTCTCCTAATCGATAAAAAACTTGTTTATCAAATTATGTAAACATTACAAGTTTGGCAAAAATTGGAGTCAGAATTTTGTTTGTTCAATTTATTCTTTAACAAGGGAATTTATATATAATTTTTATTGCAAATCTAATAAAATGCTTAAGAGGGGCGTTTATGCTAGTGAGATCGACGTCGGCCTAGAGTCCGTAGTACGCCCAGGATGTGGTTCCATCTAACGGTGAACCGTTGTACTCAAGTCCATGTTTATAAACAAACATACGTACTTAATTTGTTCAGCCGATTTCTACCCTTAGCCAATAGGCAGGTACTGTAGTTGTTGTCAACTGTTAGCTATTATTGATCTGAGCTGTTCGTGCTCTTCTCCCTTGTCTCCCTTGTCCGTGGACTTTATTACAGAAACCTTCTTTACAGAGCTCCGCGGTGACAGTTCGTAGTAATTCGACACAATTGCATAAAAAGCACATCAACTTGACAACGGGTGGGTCAATTTTAAAGAGCTATGTCTTAAAATGTTACCCATAAACTATCTCCTGTTCCGGGATTAATGCTATTGGCTTAATTACCATGAAAGCATATTAAATCAACCAGTATATTGGGTCAAAAATTAGCGTCTTTTCTCTAATTAAGTTCATGATTAAAGCAAGCGCGTTTAAATTTTATATTTATCCCGGAACAATGCCCTATGCTTACACATTCCAACAGTACCTTACTATTACACATCAGTGCAATAGTTTTGACTCCGATCTGCTTTTTATGCGCCCGTGTTTTGCATGTAACTGGTATATTGATAAACGCCCCTCTTAAGGTAAGTGATTTTTTATAGGTGATCTTTAACAACACTTGATTAATAAATTCCAGTACTTCCTTCCTTTTCTGTCAATTTTTTAATGATGACTCTTGTCAAATTGGTATGAAAAGTTGTATCATAGTACTATGAACTAAAACGTTCTAGTCCCAAAAGTGGCAAAGCGATTTCAAATTTTAAAGCGCAACATACAGCCTAGGTTAACGTTGAGATTTTGGTAACTCAATAAGAGGTATGAGGGTCTTCTAAAATATATAAAAAAAAATATATAAATATATATAAAATATATAAGAGACTGATATCAAATAGATGATGACAACCCTAGTACTACTAATGGTGAAAATTGTATATACAGGCTTATACAGGTGGTACCTCTCAACACTGGTCCCGGAATTAAAAATATAAACAATTCTTACCATAATATTTATGAAAATTAAAACACTATTTTTCTTATTACAAAAAGAAAATACACTAAAAGCATTTCCTTTTTTAATTGCAATACATTTCAGATTCTATTGAAAAAAATATCATAATCAGTGTTCACATATTTAATTTTGTTAATAGATGGCCACGATTGGTTACTTAGGTTAGATTATTCATTTAGTTGTGATTATTGTATTGGACAAAAGTTGGAATATCCAGAAAGCCACAGTGAAAAGTATCAGATTATCACCTTATTATAGTCTATATATGGTATGTATTTAGTTTTTGTTCGGTTTTCAGTAAACATTTTACCATTTTTGTTTTCTCTGATCACTAGCTTTAAAGTCTAATATCAGGACTCATCTTCTAATTGACTGAAGCTGCTGTACAGGCATGTTGTGAGCGGAAAAATATACTAATATATCGAGAACAGAACGTTCTAAAACATTTGCATACATCCTTCGCCTAGATTAGTCGAAAATGGCCACAACAATAATTACCAATAATACACTCGATTCCAGTTAATTACGATGTATACCCATTCAATTGATTCTCATTTAGTTTACATAATTATGAATAAATTATCTAACACAACAAATATGCCCCACAGCGCAAAAGCACAGTTAAATTCAAACCGGCCTGTTTATATTTACTGCCTTCCTGGTAAAGTATAACTTTAATTAATGCGCTAAATCCAGTTTGGACGATATCGGCGGAGGTGCCGGGCTAATATACCGCACTCACAAATGCCGGCTGCCATTTAATAACAATACAACCACTATTAAAGCGGGGCATTGAGGCGGTAGACAATGGAATCGCGGGGCCTCCATTAAATCATAAAATCAGGCGCCCGTCAATATCCGCTACGTGGCGCTGTCGGGTCGAGTTTCGGGAATGAAGAGGGTGGGCTTGCGGCGGCGGAGGCGTCGCGGGGGTAGGTGTAACTATCGAAGTCGCCCGACGGTTATATATGTTAAGATCAAGTTGGCATTAAGGTCTTCTGACGTGGATGATGTACAGCCCCACCTTGTAATAACGTCACGTAAACTATAAGACAAGCGAATACCAGCGTTTCGGTACGAGGGAGCAAAAAGCACGACGCTCGCTAGCGGGCACTTTTTGACTCTTTTGTCAATATTTTCGAGCGCATTTTGCATTATATATGGACGCCGATTCGCGAACGTTACTCGCTCGCGTGTCCTGCACTTCCGCTATTTTCAGGTGACAGTTTTAGATGTATCGGACGACAGTACTGGGTCAAGTTCTGATATAGCTGACCGTGGATATGAATTTTGACTGTAAAATATTAAAACCAATATAGAGTGATAGCTCGTATATGGCCTTGTGTCAACACAAAACTTGTGGCACAGTTTTGCATTTTAATGCCTGAATTACACTCAAATAAGTGCGTAGGCTTTCACGGCCAGAATCATTTAGAAAATAAATTGCTTACGGGTTATGGCGTGTGTCATATCTTCTATCGACACACGGCATAACCCGGAAGCCATTTATTTTCTATACACTATCAAAGTTTTGATAATTTTCTTCAAAAGTTCTTGTAAAATGTTTGATACAAAGTTCTTGAAGTTAGTCCTTAGATATTTCAAGCTCATAATCATCATTTCCTGTGATATTTCTAATTGCAAATCTGATGTCAGATCAAATTCCAAATGGTGGATTTAATAAGGCGACACAATGCTTAAAAACTGTCATATCTCGTCGAATCAGTTGACGTTAGTTGAGTATTTTTTAACACCTGTTTTAGAACAAAAGCAGTAATAACTCAAAAACAAATGGGCACAATCCCGGCGTTCCACTTCTCATAAAAATATTAGTTTTAAAATAGCTTCATCAGCAGTAGTACAAACCGAGACCATTCTATAGGGACACTATATAATGAGCAATTATGTTTAAGGCGGGATTCCGGTTTTCTGATGAAAAAAAATCAATCTTTTTCTGTACGTTATTTTATTAGTTAAGGTCTTAAGAATGTGTGTACGAAGCTTTAAGGCAAAATTTGCCATATTAGCCAAGTTATCAGCAATTAGCCGACGGCGTGAGGTGCCAAAAATAACCAGGGCGCGGATCGGCTGGATCGCGCGTTCAACAATTTTTCCGCTCGAGTTTTTCAAGCCAAAAAATCTTGCGGTGTTTTATTATTGTGTTAAATTCTCTCGTGAACAGTCGTGGATAAGAAACACTCAAGAAAAACTCCTACACGTGCAAATGGACAACAAAAAAGAAAATTTTCTGAAAATTCACACTTGTGAAAGATAAGCATTTGATAGTACGTCTGCCGATTAATTGTCGACACCTGAACACGAGAAAATTATAGTGCTGGGTTTTGGAGACGGGATATGGAAGAAATGAGGTCCCACTTCCGTTGTATGGAATCACTATACTTATGGAGAAATATATGTGGTTGAGCACATGTACTGCCCTGTGGGATCACAGAGTTGGTGCAAATGGCGAAAAACTGAAGCCGATAAAACTCTGGATGAATTCAATAACACTTGTTAAAAATGTCGAAAATGCCATCAAGCCGATTTACAACGACTTGTCGTGGAGAGAGTTGCTAGAACAGTGGTTGGGTGGTGACACTCAAAACAACAACTAAAGCTTCAATTCTACTGTCTGGCGCTTCGCACCGAAACATCTTCAGCGTGGCCCAAAACCTATCAAAATTGCGGCTTATGCAACAGCAGGCATTTATAATAAACGCTTTTCTGTCCTCCTTTAAACTATGACACCAATAGGAATCGTTATAGGTACGGAAACGAAGATATTGCAAATTTTTGCAAATTTTTGCAAATGTGCGCGAGAAACTGCGTTTGTTGAGGTCGTCGAGACGTGCACTCGAGGCTACAAAATAAGCTCAAACAAGGCGTAGAAATGATCAAATGTCTCAAAATAAATTCTACGAAGTAGACGAAGGAATAAGGTATGGCCCTGGTATAGCATATTCGCAGAAAAATACTGTACTCGATGTCGCGTTATAAACTGTACTTGAACGTTTAAACGTGTTTTTCAGGTAACAGTTTTTTCGCGAACGGGTGGCATGATATTTCGAAAACTATTTGACCGATTGACTTCAAGTTTTAACTGGATGTTCAGTAAACATCTCTTTATCGTTTGATGCACCAGAAATCCAATAAGTTATGTAATTTTCCTTTTATAGAGAGAATATTGTCAATATTTTGACAAAGATCGATGTTTTGAGTTTAACAAGTCACCATTTCCTCAAATATAAATATTTTTATTTTCTGGTTCATCAAACGATAACCACTTATGTATAAAGTAGGGCGCTATTCGACATTATTATTTCAGATTACCTGGATTGGCCCAATCATGCCAACCAGTGACCGCGGATCTTCGCGCAGTGTCATGGTCGCGGGATAGTGAGTGTGATTCATCATATTTCTGTATTATTTTTTTGTAACTACTTGAAAAGCTAATAAATATCTGTGCCAAATTTGGGATCGATTTAGTGCATAGTCTCGCCAATAAAAAAATCTAAAAAAGGCGGTAATTTTAGAGGAAAAAGCCGGAATCCCCCCTTAATAATTGGACTGATGCAGCCCTTAGGTTACTTGGCGTAATCTATGAAAACAAATCTACTTATCAATATATTGTTACGTAGCTCTTTATGGGAACGGTCCAGGCCAGGGTGGATGTAAAATAAAACTCACACTGGTTTTACATGCGTGTATAATTGTTCACAAGATACTACGAGAAAACAGCTGAGAAGGCAGGCCACTGCCTTCTCGTATGGGTGTCGGATGTCACACTCGTGAATACAGACAAAATACACTCTCCCGATACTCCGCTATGTGGCTACTTATATCAATTGTCCAAATACGTCATTACTATTAATTAGGTTATCAAACGTCGAGGTTGTTCACTTGAGTTCTGTGCAAACTCGGCGTCTGAAACCCATACTTTGAAACTGCAAGCATTGAGCAATTCAGGTCGTCGACATTGTTATTTTATAAAACCTATTCGAACATAATAATAACTTTATTTTAATTTACTTCGTAACAACCCTCCTCGCCAATAATTGCTCGTCCCAGAGCAATGCCATAATTTGAACAAAATCTACAGCCACAAAGCGGGGCAGCAAAACGCCAACCAAAATATATTTTTATTGTACAGACAAAATAATTCAAAAAACAAGAAAAAATAGATAGAAAAAAATTTCAAAAACTGTTTTACATACAAAAAAGAGAAAATCACCCTACAAAACACAAACAAATAAAACCAACACGCGCAAAATTACAAATTCGTCGTGCTGGTATCGTATGCGGTTGCGACACTCTCAGCACCAGACTGATTATTGGATCCTCCCACCATCTGCCTTCTTCTAGGATTGCGATGATCATCTACCTAAGGGACATCTTTAAAGACGACTTCGACCGTGTACCCAGACTCTCCTATGCTTGTACAGCGGTGCGTCACGTGTCGGCAGCTTTTTGCAGACGACCATCCATCCGTATTTGAGATCCAATTTCTTCGCCATTGTATGTGACTTGTTCCATTTTTATACATCTGCCCTGGTTGTCGGATCCTCCCACCATCTTCCTTCTTCTAGGATAGCGATGGTCATCTACCTAAGGGACATCTTTAAAGACGACTTCGACCGTGTACACAGACTCTCCTATGCTTGTACAGCGGTGCGTCACGTGTCGGCAGCTTTTTGTAGATGACCATCCATCCGCTTTGTTTGTGGGATCTATTTTCATTCCTCCTCTCTTCGAGAACCAGAGACAGAACACTGCTTCCATCGTAGTGAGAATGGGCAATCTCATATTTTTCACACGTCAGCGTCATCTTCTTATCAAACATTTAAACTATAATAACACTATAAATGTACAAATACTAACTTCTGCTTCTTTTTTTTTCCAATCGGCATCTACGAATGTCCGTCTACTTGAGCGGGAAATTCCAGAGAATGTCTCCTTGGGGGCGGGGTGGAGAAATTTTACTGGAATCTGCAGCTGGACCCATCATAATCTTCTTCTTACTCAATTCTACGCTCGCTTCATTGTAATTATTCCTCTTCCTTTGTTTCTTCTCTTACTGCTCTTGTTGCTTGCCACCCTGACCTGAATGAGCCGTTGTTGTTCTCCCTTGGGATCATTTTGCGCCTCCACCATGTTACGTAGCTCGTGATTGGGATGGTCCATGCCAGGGTGGACGTAAAATAAAACTCTCACTGGTGTTCTACATACTGTATATTTCTTCAAGACCGTCTAAGGAAACAGCTGAGAAGGCAGGCCAGTGCCTTCTCTTACGGGTGTCGGAATGTCACACTCGTGAATACAGACAAAATACACTCTCCCGATACTCCGCTATGTGGCTACTTATATTAATTGTCCAAATACGTCATTACTATTAATTAGGTTATCAAACGTCGAGGTTGTTCACTTGAGTTTTGTGCAAACTCGGCGTCTGAAACCCATACTTTGAAACTGCAAGCATTGAGCAATTCAGGTCGTCGACATTATTATTTTATAAAACCTATTCGAACATAATAATAACTTTATTTTAATTTACTTCGTAACAATATACTTATATACTTTGTCTCAGGTTCATATAACCCCAACAGCTTTAGTATTGACTAAAAACTATGACACTTCAGCAGTAATTTGACTTATCTGCATAATAACGACGTTGCTGTGTATAACATCTTGTAATGACTTTTGGCCACATTTTGTAGTCGCCTGGCTCATACAGCAATGGTTAATTGCACTACAAACAAAAGTTTTTATGCAACTAGAAGCACCAAAAAACAACAATCAAACAATTAAACACTTAAAAACATTTAAACTCTCTTCAGTTTGGTGTCAGGCCAGTAATAGATCTTTGGAGCAACCATTGACAAAAAAGGTCCGTCCCATCCAGAATAATACATCAGGACCGTGAGCTATTTTTATTTGGTCATATCCTGTCTGCGAGGAAATAAAAACTTTCGGCGCCATCCAGGACGAAGAAGTTTCAGCACTGAAAAGGTTCCCGTAAGCTCATTTATCGTCCGTCAGAAGTTCGTAATCTGCTTTTGAGAGAGAGAAAGAGATCGAAAAGATACATTCGGGGCCACGAGGACAGCAAATAAACCACAAATAATCAGTTGCAATTATTGAAATTGAATCGGTGTGCTCGGATATAAGGTGCATCTCTCTCACCGGTCGGTCGAAACTTTGTTTATACTGAAACTTTGGTGCTATTGTTCGAAGTCACTTGGATTAATGGTTCTTGTCGGTCGGCGGTGTTGTTTATCTTTAAGTTTCAAATTTATCGACGATGGACTGACTCTCTTTCCCTCCGCTTCGGATGGTAACGCTCTTTTTGTTTACTAGGCGGCGGCTGCTATCGACAATATACACCCTAATAAAGTACTTTAAATGCGGTAAAGGTATCAAATCCCGGAACAAATGTAGCGTAAAGGACCCACACGAGTCGAAAGAATTACAGTAGTAATCTGCGAAACTGAAGAAAGCACCTGATTTAGGGGCGGGTCCTGTGCCAAAGATGTTATGATTGTGCGGATGTATATTAAGGATAAGTTTGAGAACTTCTGCGTCGACCCAGTTCGTTTTGCCACGTGGCGCAAACGGGGTAACTTTGGAACTACTTACATTAAATTAAAATTATTTTGTGACATATGTACAGGAGTCCCGTAGTTCTATTGACATACTATGAACGAAGGACAAAGATATCTTATCTACACCTCATTTAGTCATAATACTGCTTCAAATTCACTTTTCAAAAACTTTTCTGTTTGAACTTATATTAAATAATGAAATGTTGTAAAGGATATTGGTTTTGATACTGAGTTTTTTTATGTATCTAGTGGCTGCTAAAGCCTAAGTATTATTATAAGAGTTAATCAATTACCGGTCGTTTACTTCTGAACAGTCATTTCTGAACTGGAGTGGAGTAACCAGGGTGCGCGCCATTTACACGGAGCGTTCATCTTCGGTTCAGTCAAGCAGTCAAAGATATAACAATGGACTATTCTAGGACTTGAGTTGATCTTGGTGTGAAGCCGGGGCTACATATTCGTATACTTGCCAAATATCAAATAATTGCCACATGTTAAATACCTATTTGGCAAATATATTTGCCACGCAAATCGAAAATATTTGTTATTGGTCTAAACGATGTCATGAGTGATTTATTTTTCCTTTTAAGTCGAATATTTTTCATCTATCCTTGATTACCGGCTAATTTTTATAAAATTGAAATAAATCTATGACATATCAACTAATTTGTACAATATTCGTTTGTGGTTTCGGACCATCAGAGTTTCACTGCAACAGTGAATGCATCGGGCATTGATGCATCGCCACATAGCATTTTCTAATACGTCAAAATCTTCTTTGAGGACTTGCTATATGTGCGGACCGAATGGGCACTAGCTTTTTTTTTGATTAGTTCGCCTTATTTGCACATTAGCTTCTTCAAATAAAACTGATAACTTGATTACGAACAAGCAAGGTTTTATTTTACAATGCCGACATATTTTTAATTACATAAGTGCAGAATTCATTGCGTACTAACAAGGGCATTCTTGTGGAAATGTACAAAACAAATCTTGACGAAACTGTTTGTTTCATTTTAATGATTTTTTGTTTAATTCATCAGCTTCCTATATTATTAATTCGCAGCATCTAATTTTAACAGACTGTAAAACAATACAATTGGTCATTTGATGTTAATTAGTTTAAATAAATTATTATTTTATTGAGAAAAAATATATATTTTTTTTATTTAAATTCGGAAGATATTGCCCATAAAAGAAATGTTAGATATGTTTTCTTCGTCATCTTTAAAGTTCTACTAAATACAATTGTACTACTGGGTTCGTTGTATAAATATGTCCTAATATTGTCTGAAATTCAGATCAATTAGCTTCTGAAACAAAAATTTAAACAAATGAGCTTTCAAAATATAACCTTTTTGTTGAATAAAATAGCTACACAAAATTGTCTCTACTATGAAGATATTTTAAACCGCTTTTGTTTCTCTTAAAATAATAAACATCATAAAAATCGACAAATATATAAATACAAGCAAATAAAGTATAATTTTCCAAATAAATTACTTTATACACATGGTGTCTATAAAATTTTTATGATGGTTATTACTTGAAGAGAAACGAAAACGATTAAAAATATTTTAATAGTAGAGACAATTTCGTGTAGCTTTTTTATTTAACAAAAAGGTTATATTCTGAAAGCTCATAAATGAGTATCATTTATATTGTTCATAGAAAAGCATCAACTTAGGATACACTCTGTATATAGTGTACGTTTTGCTTGGAAATAAATAACATTGCGTTTATGTGGACAGGTAAAAACAACAATATTTTTTTTTTAATTTCTGTCTGACGGTTACCGGAAAACTGTCTGTCTGACTGTTTAACAAAATTACAATTTTATGTGGTTTCTCCCTTTAGAAAAATCAAAAATCTTACTAATAATTACAAATCTATTGTCAATCTTCGTATACGACCTACTACACACAAAACTAAATTAAAAAATGGAAAAATGAAACAGCGTACTGAAATGTTCATCGGGTAGAAATAAATGCGCCAATATTTGTCGCCTTTGCATTTGATATACCCACTTCAACTGGGTATTGCAAATACTAAGTATATGGCGTAAAAAAACTCGTCCGCACAGCCGAACGTCGAATATATAAATTTATTTTAGAGGTGGATTCGCTAAGAATTGAATAGAGCAGGTCTTTTTTCTTGACAAATATTCATATACTTGGCAAATATTTGATATTTGGGAAGTATACGAATATGCAGCCCCGGCTTTATACATTGCATACGTCAAACGTGAGGGACTACAAACTGGGCTTTTCTTTTGTTAAGTTGTTTACCTTCTCACGTATCGTTCACGTTATACAAGATAACTAATTCATATCAACTTTATAGTATTAGTGTTTGATCAATATGTAGTTAATATAATTACTATTCCGAGTGGATTACTGTACGAATGAATTCAACAGTGCTAAAATAAACATACAAAACAACACATTAGAACATAATTACGCCTAGATTGAACAACCTGCCTTATTTCCATTTCGTAAGTAATGAAATTCGTTTAACAGGCTTCACGTTATTATAACAAAAACTGATTGCCACCGTTTCAGTTTTGTATTAGCGGTATGTGGCGTGGCGTGGCCATTCGGCAGTAATGTGCGCGTATCGCGAGCCTATACTCGCTCGTTATTTTTAATCGCTAGGGTGCGCTGCGGTTACATATGAAAGGGCCCGCCTGGAGAGTCCCCTTTCGAGAAGCAAACGACTCATACAGGGTGTCCGTTTTTCGTGCGAATGCATTAGCATCTAGCTTATTTGCATTATTAAGACAACGTTTCTTATTCTTGCGCTAGTCGGCATTTTTTCTGAAGCATCACCTGCTAACTAAAAGCCTCCATATTACATCGAAATCGAAAGTTTATGCTTTAATTTGATCCTAATGAAGATTCTATTACGTCACATAAAAAAAGTCGACACAGAATATCAAAAACTACGATGCCTAAAAATAATGGTACGAGGTTATGTGATAACAGCGTGTGGAGTAGAAATAGTTTTTGTCAACCGGACGAGTTGCAACTAACTTTGTTAACAACTAAGTTGCTATAGGATTTTTTGACTTATACCACTAATATTTATTTGTTTTACTCTGACCCAACTTGACCGAAACTGACCAAACTAACCTAACTGACCAACTAACCCAAACAAAAATTTTGCGAAAAACCACCTTAAAGGTGGTACAATTTGTTAAAAAGCCACGAAGTTTGAATATCCTTTAAGAAAGAACGCTTCCTGGCAGACTTACTAAGTAGAAATAAAAGCAAACCGGTGATTATGTGAATATTTCCTTACTGCCAAAGCAACAATTCCCACGCACAAACTCACACTTGATCGCGTTTTAACAAATTATCGAACATTTATTTGGCCCCTTCAATGGGAATTGTGAGGGCTTATACTGTTTTTCAAACAAAATACCTTAGATCTGGAAAAGGTGCACGAAAGTTTCCATCCTGTCATACTCGCGAATTATTAATAATCAAAGAAAACGCAGAACGTCATAACGAGTACTAGATTTTATTTTAAAAGTAGAGCGATCGATTTCGTCATTTTGACATCATCAGGCTTATCTAAAAGGTAATTTTCACAATTATTATAATACAATAGTCAACACATGTACGTCACTGTCACCACTCACTGTCACGCGGTAAAATATAAATATGTCTTGCAAGGTGTGAATGCACTGGATGCACTCATGTTCATAAATTATTGTGTTTGTGGTTTGTATGCAATGTCGTCATGTTGGAAAAAAAGTAGTTGCCATCTATCAAACATCAACGAATACATATGTGCACAAATGCTGAATGTCATTAAAGTGTATCTCTGTGTGCAGCTAATAGTAAACTCTTTGCTTGCCTTTGACCTTCTTTTTAATGTGATTACCTATTACCTATTATTGAAACTGTAAAATGCTTTTTTGGGGTTTATGTATAAATTACAGTAAAATTACCACCTACGTAAATGACAATATTCGTTAATGACAATATAATACATTCCACACCTCAGCCATTGCCCTTCAGAGCTGTCTAAAACAGTTGCAAAAGAACATAATATATCGTCGGGTTAAAGGTAAAAGTCACTACCTAACATCTAAAATAATTACGAAAATCTGACTTTAAGATGTATTACCAACAAATATAATGATATTTTCTGGATAATTAATGCATTTTCGATTACTTAGAACACTTATTGATCGCCTGCTTGTACAAGATGCGCATTTAGAAGCATTTGACTAAAGTTAATTCGGGTTTCAAGAAAATGTAACAAAATGTTAGTTAGTGACTTTTACCTTTAAGCCCACGATATATTATATCGCAAAATATCAATGCAAAATAATAATGCATAATAATAGTCCGAAGTGCCCACCATCCTTACCCTATTGTAATAAATACACTCAATAAATACACTCACATAGACCGACAAAATCTGAACCAGTAGCAAGGATACTAAAATATTCAGGTTGTCTGATAACTTTAGACCAATAAAAGACCAGGAAATTAATGCGGGAATACGTCACTAGGTATGCTTCTTCAAACTTATATAAATTCATAGATATTACAAGAAGGCTTCTTGACACCTACGGGCCGTTTAATTTATGGCTCATCTCCGATAACTCTTTCAGAAAACAATGTAACTATAATTATTATTATTTTTTATACGCTCACGTAAAACGTCGAATTCCATCAGCTAACTTCATGTGGCATTCCGAGTGACGTATGTCCATAATTACCAGACAACCTGTCTCTTTTAGTAACCCTGAACCAGTAGTATGTCCAATACCGTTTCATCTGCTATACATACAGATTTTGATCATTCGACAAATTTCTAGGCAAATCGTCAACATTGTCACATGGTATTTAGCACATCTACATTAAATGATACCTTTGCTTGGCGATTACAACAAAAAAAGTTACAAACAGTTTCCATCGATATTGTGTCGGTGCCACGAGTCATTAGGGTCGCATTTCTTTTTGGACAATATCCTAGCATTCATGTTGCCAATAATAACAAAACTGCTATACGAAGATTCTTGCGTTCATAACTTTTACTATTTATTTTGTTCCCTTTGTTTCAGGACTCATGGTCAAGGTGATGCTCATTTTCACCAGCAGAGCAAATATAAGAACTAGTAGACGTCTCAATCCGCGGATCCTGTCGTAGGCCTGGGCACCGCCTTTGATCACAAGATATTTGGGTTTATAGTTTGAAGCATTTTTCTTTCTATACAAATATGATGGAAACCTTTAGCTACCAGGTTTGTTATATCCTGAAGCAATGACAATCAATCTCAGAAGTGTTATTGAAATTGATTGTCATTCCTTTTGCACAGTAAAACAGTTGTCAAAATATGTGAAACTAAACGTTTTGTAACAAATAATGTTGTGATTCTTTTTGAGAAAGTCTTCTTACTTGAATTTGATAACTTTTGATACTAATTATGGTTAAAAAACTATAACCATAACCACTCTTTGGGCGAATTTCGATAAATTTCTATTATGACGTATTGAAAGTTTATTTATTTGAAATTGCATTTTGATTTGACAAGCAATTGGAGCCAAATTACCAGAACGTTCTTCAAACAAAGAACAAGGACTCAATATAAACTTCTCAATAGTTATGTGACAGATCTGTCAGATTTGTTGCGCTATTTTAGCCGTTAAATGAGTTGCTGCTCACTGCGGTGAGCGACCCACCCACCTCCTCCGACACATTTCCTCATTTAACGGGCTAAACTAGCGCAACAAATCTGACAGATCCGTCACAATACTATTGAGGACTTTGTAGGTAGTTGAAAATACCAGCCTCAAGTCTAGTTCCAAAGCACTCAGTAAAACAAAAACAAACTCAAAGAACGCCGTAGGAGTAAGTTCTGTTATTTTTAAACACCAACAAAAAATGCTTTTGATGTACCTAGATCTCAAAAATATCAAATTTTGCTCTTACGTCATTGCGCTTTTTATGCGACATGAATTTATTCTTCAGGCTTCAGTTTACTTTTACAACGATACGCTACTTTGCAGTCTTTGCACAAAACAATAAAATGTTAAGATGCGATTGTTACATTGTGCTACATGCTTTTTTGAGTAAATAATAGTATCTAAAATATTGTTATAAATTTCATATCATTTGTGGATATCTTCAGGTACCTCTCGGAAAACGGACACCCTGTATAGCGTACACACCGAACGGGCACGCAATCCGATACGAAACACAGTTATAAAGTGCTTATCTGTACGGTTAAACTATCCCGACATTAACATTGCAGCGACTACATTAAAAGCTCGACGGCGTCATATAAAGCTGCGCGATAACCGCGCGCTTATAAAAGAGTGCCGTGTTCGACGGTAGCGCCGCACAGCGGCAACCGCTCGAATTACCCGCCGCAGAAACACAGTGATAAATACTTCTGAATGTCATCTGCAGAAGGCTCTGACAAATTTTGCGACATTTGTCCGCGTCGTGTGCAACGTGTATCGATTTTGTTGCGCTTGTGTATTGGTTGTTTGTTTTTTTTTCTATTTTTTTAGCGGGAGATTCAATTTATTGCCCGGCGAGCGATTGAGGAATGTTGTTTTAATAAAAAGCGCGCGCCGCGTCGGTCGCGTCGAACAGCAGCAATTGCATTAGAGCCGCGATAATATACACTTTGAACCCGTGATGCGTTTACGTTCGATTTTGTCCGTAGTGTAACTACTGCTATCCCGCGCCCGAGTGTTTGCTACGAATTACGTGATAATGAAGCTGCAAAAAAAGTTTCGATTGTGTTTACGCATGCGATGCGATCTGCTGAAACTTCATTATATGGTTTTATTAGGTTTATTTGGTACTTTTTCGTATTACTGTTTAACATCATTATACACGTTTTAGATTGCTCTCTGTTATTAGATCTGTGATGTACTATATCTATTTCTATACTCTTTTTTCTATACATTTCTATACTGATGTAAATGAAAAATAAATTCGGGTTTTTCATATATTTTGTTTTTTGACAACTTTTCGAATCTCCCTTCTTTCACTTATTATTTTGGTGAACTCTTATTGAATAATAATTTTTCTTTGGTAATATCGTTACCGACGCATCCACCAAAAATAAAGTGAGCTTCAAAATAAACTGTGCAACAAAGCACACACTTAGTGTCGTTTTCTGTATAGGTTTCTTTGAAGACTTACACCAAATTTCATTACCCGCGCTTCGCAAATATCAGCTATATTGACATGTCATTGACTAGTCAATTGAGAGGTTTAGGTAGATTTTGGTCATATTGCCATATTGTATGAATTCCTATTATGGAATTCTATATGTATGTTAATTTCAATTGATGTTCAACGGAATAGTATCATAACTTAGTATCATAACTACCTTCGTCACATTTCTTGGCAACTATATTCATAGGTGTACATTCAGCACTGTGAATTTAGCTTATTGCATGGAAATGGTTTCTGATGTATAATAAAAGTTATATATATATAACATTTTTCTTTTCTTTGCATCATTGATTCCATAGTAACTATAGTTGCTGCCGGTTTTCATTATGACATCTAAAACTGATATCTAACAGCAATACAGGAAATTAAATGAACATTTTATTTTATAATTTCTTATACATACATATAAATATATTTGAATTCTCAAACGCGTAAGTATCAATCGTTTCGTGTTTAGTTGTACTTGTAATTTAGGGTTAGGTTTGCTAAAAAGTAGTCGGTCTTAAGTAGGTGTACATTGTACATACTATACTTATTTTAATATTATGTTGGGGTTTAAGTTAACAAAATTATTTTATTTATTGAGCAATATATTTTACTTCTTGCCAATGAATTTTTTTCTGATTTCCCGAATTATAGTTATTTTGCTAAAAGGAACCTCTCCTTGGATCCAGAGATATGTAATGTTATTGCAACAAGTTTATATTCTAATTTCAACCAAATGATAACACTGGCCAACAAAATTTGACCCACTTCAAATTGCCTGACAGACGACAACTGATTCGGATAGGATTTTTACCCAGGTATCCGAATCTAAACACAGAATTGGTGAATTGGTTCTAGTTTTCTCGAAAAACAGTCTTAAAGGTGCAAGAACCACATGCAAAACAGTAACATTATGTAGTAGATGTTTATATATAAGATCAAATAAAACTTTGAACATTCTTCTTTAAGACCATATAGCGAGAAATCAGATGGCAAAAACTTTGAACAATTTACACCTCTTCTTTTGTAGGAGCGCGCGTCCATTGCAGCAGCGGACGGAGCGCACTGCTTCTTCCTTTATTGCACATTGCACTGACCAAATAAAAAGTTGTCGGAAAAATGACAATGTTTAATCGACAGAATAGACTGTATAATTTTCACAATTTTATTTCACAACCAAGTTACAGACAGGTGATCTATTTACATGTAGTACGTTTGGTGTCGATCACAATACTGAAAACTAAAACTAGACCCGGTCTTCCTCGAAGCATACGAACATAACCGGAAATCAAAATAAATGCGTTTTAAACTCAATATAAAATCTTAACAGACAATGACAATGATTTTTGCCCTGAAATCCGAATCTGGACACAGACATAACGATTTGGCTCTTGCTTTCACGAAAAACAGTGTTAAAGGTGGAAAAAAGGTTTTTTTGCTACTTTTTGAGACATGCAAAATAATAACGTTATGATGTAGATGTAGATATGTAGTATCAAATAAAACTTTGAACCTTCTGCATTAAGTCCATATAGCTAAAAATCAGATGGCATAAACTATGAACATTTTACACCAGTTTTTTTATAAGAGTGCGGGCCCATTGTAGCACCGTCACTGGACGGAGCGCTCTGCTTCTTCATTTATTTATAAATTGCACTGTGCAAAAGTTGTCGTACAAAAACAAACAAAAATATATTTTATGTAGGTTTTTTTCTGTAGAATTCGAATCTGAAAGCAGAAAGAGTGAATTTTTAGATAAATTATAACTTTTCATAATGGCAGTGTAAAAATGCAAAACCTTTTTTATAGGCTTTTGTGTAGGTAAATTAATTAATATAATATATTAATAGGTCTGTGTAAATCTTTTTTTCTAGAAGACATGCCAATACCACAAGTACCAACTGTCATCTCACAACATCAGTATCCATGGTCAGATGACAAAGTACTCCCTAAGCACAGAGCATGATTTATTCTGGCAGTGAAAGCGCCATAAGCTTTTTGTATGTTATCTTATAAATTAAAACAATTGTTATAAAATTGATATGAAATTCGAAATCAACAACACAAAATCACCCTGCGGTTAATCTAATACCAATATTAAACGAAAAAATCCTCTCGCCGTTAGGAAAAGTGCCGTCAATTTTTTATTTGTCCTGTACAATGTATAAATAAAGGAACAAGCAGTGCGGTTCGACAGGGGCTGCGATGGGCACGCGCTCTTATAAAAAAAGGGGTGTAAAATCTTCAAAGTATATGCCATCAGATTTCTCGCTATATGGTCTTAAAGGAGGAGGTTCAAAGTTTTCTTTGATCCTGCATAAACACATTTATTAAATAACGTTACTGTTTTGCATGTGTCCAAAAGTAGCCAAAAACGTGCTTTTTTTTGCACCTTTAACACTGTTTTTCGAGAAAACTAGAGCCAATTCACTATTTCAGATTCGGATTCCTGGGAAAAAATTCTATTCGAATCAGTTGTCATTTGTCAGGAATTTTTTTTTGTTGGCCACTGTAATTTGTGTTTAAAGCGTCTGCCAGTTTATTACAAATATCGAGTTAGTTACTCATTTGTAGATGATTTTTTAAAGGAAATTTTGATTTTCTTGAATTGTTACGCCTTAACGACACCATTGACACAGAAAAAAAACTTTAATTATTTTTGGTGTGTTTATAGCGCAAAATATTCCGATTTTAATTTGACCATGCTTTAGTGGAAACTGCGGAAAACAGTAATATCGTGGACAGGTCATATATTTTTATGCACCAGTTGGATTACAGAAAAGAAACAAGAACATCATCACTAGAGCAGAGTAAAAACTTTATTATGTCTAAAAGGTTTGCACTATGCGGTTCGCTCACTCGCTCGCAGAGATATGTAGTACAAGTGACTGGGGGGCAATAAACGTTTCCAAATGAGTAATTCCGAGTGGTCCCGGTCCGGGGCCCATCCGCGGAAAAAGAAGAAGGAAATTAAAGTTGGAATTGGTATGGGGTCCGTGTCCGGCGCGCACATTAACGAAATTGAAAACGGAATAATTCTTCAGTTTGCGAGTTTGCATCCGCGCACGTAAATTTCCCTTAATAACCTGCATTAAAAGTTCCACGGAGTTTGTTCTAAAGAGTTAAGCCCCACTAATTGCATGAATTAATGCCAACTTACATTCATTGTAATTCTTCTCTCGGCGAGTCGCGCGGCTTGGCTTGGCTAGGCGCGCCGAAGGAACGGTGCGGAGGATTCATTCATTCGACCGCCGCCGCTCGCTGTTGGTCCGCAAAATTAATTTATTGTGTTTCTTGACTGAGATCGTGCTGTATATTTTCGAATCGCTGCCGAGGGGATCGAGCCAGCGCCATCTCTCCAAATGCCGCGAAACCGACGTTCGACCGCCTCTCTAAACTTATTGCCCATTACGTTGCAGCGTTGCATTGATGTACCGTGGGTCTGTAAATGCTGCGAAAATCCCTCGGCAAAACAGCTGCAGTGACTAAACGTTTAGCTACTAGATCTGGATATTGGTAGATCTTCTAAATACAAATTATCGGAAAAATAAACATTGATTTTAGATTTATTATTGCAATTTTTGACTTGGAGCTATCTCCATCACCAGTCTTTATTTTGGATACAATTGGGTATAATTGATTTGTTATCCCGTTTTGTCATTATAGAAATTCAAAATTTCAATGTGTCCACACTTCTGGGGACACGCAATAAAATTTAAAATGGTTTTGGAGGTGATTTTGAACTAACAAGGTATTTTTTATGCAAAGAAAAACTAGAAGTATTCTAGAAGATCTATGGAAGATTTTTGTTCATACGTTAAAATTTTACAAATTAGGAGGAAAATAACAAGTTGACAGCTTGTGTGAATAACAAACATTTCTATTCTAATTCCAGATTCTAAAATATTAGATCTCTATCATTTTTAATTACTTTATTCTCGTAATGACACCCTGAGAAAACATGAAATGAATGAAAACAACCAGAAGATGCAATTATTATTATTAATAGTGTGGTTCGCAATAGCTTTATCGCATAATAATAGTCAGTCCCCCTAGGTCTACCAACCGATGTACCGGATCTTGTAGAGCATCGTCTCTCAACCACATGCTTCAAGTGGGTGGGAGCGATGTAGGTAGAGTAGGTAGAGTAGGTAGAGTAGGTAGAGTAGGTAGAGGGTGCAGCAATGGGATCACCTCTGTCACCGGTAATCGCCAATTTCTTCATGGAATTGTTTGAAGAAAAAGCCATTAGGTCGTGCTTTCAAACCCAAGCACTGGGTCCGATATGTCGATGATACCTTTGTGGTTTGGCCACACGGTAGAGATCAACTTACTGAGTTCCTTAACCACCTGAACATGTTAGTTCTTTCATCAAATTCACGATGGAAATAGAAGAGGATAATCGGTTGTCCTTCTTGGATGTGCTGGTATACAGAACGTCAAAGGCTTGGATATGCAGTCTACCGTAAGAAGATACATACCGATCGGTACTTGAACGCCAAATCACACCACCACCCCCAACAGAAGAAAAGTGTTATTAACACTTTGTTCAAGAGAGCCGAGAAGGTATGCGACTCCAGCACCTTGGACGACGAACGGAAACACTTGAAATGGGCCCTACGTCAGAATGGATACACCAAGTCTGACATAGGGGGTGTCTCAAAAAGAAAACCGCAAGTCTCAGAGGAACCGCAAGTGTCAAAGGGGTTCGCTTGCTTACCATACATAAGTGGAGAGAGAATCAGAGAGAATCGGTAGATTACTGAAGAAATCGGGAAATCACGGTAAGGTACAGAGCACCAGCTAAAGTAAAGGATCTTTTACCTCACCCAAAGGATATCACACCACTCCTGAAGAACGAAGGGGTATACAAGATAACATGTGAGTGCGGAACATGCTGTGTAGGACAGATAGGACGAAGCATCGAATGTCGAATCAAGGAGCACAGTAGGGACACGCGGCTAGGCAAGATTCAACAGTCCGCTGTTGCTCAACATTGCCACGAGTCGGGACACACAATAGATTTCGATGATGTGAACATGTTGGCAAGGGTGCGTAATTATCATCGAAGGCTTATTAGAGAAGCCATCGAAATTTACAAACATCCTGACAACATCAATCGCGAGGACGGCACAGACATTAGTAGGGTCTGGAAATCGATCCTAACGCCAAGCCTAACTCCAGATGTGCGCAGTAAGGTGTAAATTTAGGTATATAAGGGAGATTTCTTTGGTAGGTCTTCAGGATTCAGTTAGCTCTGAAGAAGCGAGCAACATGGTTCGCGAAACGTCAGCATTAACAGCATAACATAACCCGGAAGCAGTTTATATTCTAAATGATTCTGGCCGTGAAAGCCTACGTACTTACTTAATATGCAGTTATCAAAAATTTAGTGTTAATAGTTATGACCGATGATATGATAAATAAAGTATTAAAATTGGTAAACAACATTCAAATTTAATACCAGACAATTTTTCCTATAGCGTTTTAAATTTAATTGTGAAAACCTAATTGTTTACTTCTGGGCAAAATTTTAAATTTCTTAAAAAAAATTCGTATAAAGAATCTTATAATTTAAGATTAAATTCTTATAAAGAGTCTTTTTCTCAAGAAATTGAAATTTGGGCCAAAAAAGGTATGGTTCACCTGGGGACATACTGTATTTTGATACTGTGAGTGAGCTCACCTAATAATTGAACTAGAGAAATTAAATAGCTATTATTTTACAGAGTTTTCCATGGTATCTTTCCTAATATATGCGCTTGTGATTTTTTATTTATTTTATATATTTTATTAAAAACTAAAATTTTGATTTTCAATATTTCCGAAAGAGTAGCACTAAATTTTTTGAAAGAAAAGGTCATCTTGCGCTGTTTTTAGTTTATTCACAAACCAGAGACTATCCTGTCAAAATTTGCTAAACAAACCTAAAAAATCTGATGTGGCCAGGCACATGACTTTATCATACTATATATAAAATTAATAGTTTAGCTGCATGAGATTCTATTTGATCGAGATCGGCTATGTGTGCATTAAAATAAAACTAGTAGAACTAGACAGATATGTCGAATAAAGCTGCGGTCGGATATTGTACTCCGCTGACACAGGGTACACTGTCCAAATGACACTTACGTGTTATTGGGTGTAAAAAGTGTACGGTATACTATACCCGAACGCAGCTTATATTGACAGTAGGTTGTCAAAACATTTGCGTTTGACACTACGTACTGTCATTAGAATCATATCTGACATATAATCTGACATATCCTGACTACTAGTTTTAAAGGAGTACGACCGATCTCGTAGAAATAGAATTTGCTCATGCAGCTAAACTATTGATTGTACCAAAAAATATCATTGTGATAAATTATTCAGAATTTCCTCATCTTTAATTTATTATTTAACTCTTTCGACGAAATTCCAGAAATGGCGGCTTATTCGCAAAATCTTTCAAAAATGCTAAGACTAAACCTCCAGTTCCTTTGGACCCTCTTCAACAGAAAGCTTTTCAGCTCTAAGTTTGGTTATGAAACTTCTAAATATGAAGTTTCGTCCCGATACCTTTAGTAGTTTCTCCGGAATCGTCGCCACAAAAAACGGGTACACACACACACATACACACACACATACACACACACATACACACACACAGACATTTTTTTGAACCTTGGTCAAAAATGTTCAGGGGACCCAAAAAGACATATTTCCGCTAAAATCTCAAAAAATTTTTTTGGCACGATTACAATACTTTACATACTGCGTATGATAAAGTAAAAAGTGACACTAAAAAATTGGACAAAATAATACCACGTGAAATATAACACTTTCAATCCATAATATTCGATTATACAAAATGCTGATTCGACATAATTGACTCATAACATTGCACTTGTAAATTGATTATAAAACCCGGCCATTAACGACCGCCTACTGCATAAAACTCGACGCGATTATATGATGACCTGGGCTGAATAAAATTTTTACGACGGATCCACAATCATGTGCCGCACCCCATAAAAATTTCGAGCGCAGATCTCTATCCAGATGATCTGCCTTGGCAGAATTAAGTCCGTAAGAATTTCAATGGGCCCCACGCAGACACCGAATGGCATTGTCACACAGTGGCTAAATGTATTGCAGAATTATTTTTGTATAGTAAGTATACCGATTCACAGAAAGGAATATGTATTGATGAAATAGGTGTATTATATACGTTTGGTAACTTAATCATATATTAAGTGACTAATAGTAGATATACAGAAGCATAAAGCAGAACTATAGTCGATCAAAACTGCTATTACAACCCATTCAAATAGTCTAAAAAATACAGCGAAAGCTGCTTTGCAGAATATAAGGAGGATGTGGCGTGTTTTCAATACTTTGGAGTGAAATAAGTTTTGTGTACTACTTTTTATACAGGGCCATTGGTGTATTTTTTTTGTTACGAGTTAAAGACGCCCTTGGCACAGAAAAAAAGAAAATATTAACTATTTTTGGAGTGTGCGGTTATGACTTCATAGGTAGGTTTTCTTAAAAAATCGTCAGAATTAAAATATCTCGATAACTTTTAACATCTGGATCATGCATTTGGGGTAAAATAACTTGGAAATGACCTCTACTATGACGTGTTTAAAGGAATACGTTTACTCACCGATAACCCAGTATATTTTAGTAATCTGAAGTCTTCCTTTTGCCGATTATTGTCTTCATGCCGATAACTATTGAATGACAAATAATTACTAATTATACTAATCATAATTAGTATAAGTCATGTAGTTTGGCAATTTATTATTTATACATTTATTTACTAAATATGTGATATAACGTTCCTTTTCCAAGGTTTAAGACATTTAATTTGCTCAACATTGCGTCAATAGTAGTTAGTTAACCTTGAGATATTGTTATACAATTCTTCGATTTGTTGTACTTATGGTTAAATATGGTTTTATTATCGTATGGGATAAGGATATTCTAGCTTGTAGTGTCAGCTAATTCGATATTCTTCCAAACTGACTAATCTTGCGGGTCAACTTTTGAACTATATAATCTGGATTAGAGTATTTAAAAATAAAATATCGTTTGAAGCGAGGCTGTGGAGTCGGTAAAAATGTTTCAACTCCTACTCCGACTCCAGATAATTTTCGCAGTCCGACTCCGACACCGGCAAAATTTTATTTGTTTCCAGCAAAATTGTTGGCGACAAAAAATTAAACTGGCAAACTAATTGTAAATATCAAAAACACATATTCATAGGACCACAAAGTTATGACCATATTTATAAAATGACGCTGTTTTTATTTTTTCTAAATATCTCTGAAATCATTAGAAATACAATTGTTTACTCATCAGAGAGCACACATTTCTGAACTACTTTGTCCTTTTAACCGACTTTCCAACTTTAATAATAATACTAAAAGTAATGACAAATCACTGTATAGTATAAAATAAAATGTATTCCACTGAATACAAAATTAAGTGCAAAATAAGCTGAAAACAATCTCAACTCTTACTTCTGTTAGTGGCAATGCCGTCAATTGTTGCAATTCTGGCTGCAACACGTATGACTTGCTTACATGGATATTCCTACATTTCAACTTTCAAACGGTCCTATTTCACAATCTCTTTAACCACTTAAAATCCTTAGTTCATATTTCTTTTTTTTCTTAATTTCTGACTTTTTTGACTTTTTTATTGTCTTTTGAGCATCATTTTGTTTCTCCCTCTATAATAAGATCCATATTTTTGTTAAATACAAAGGGATGTAATACTTTCGTGTGTTCATGTGCCGATAAAAATTACCAATTTCGGTTTTAGTTTACAAAAGTTATCGAGCATTAAAGCTAAAATTCCAAAGTTTTACTAGTAAAAAAGTTGTATCTTTCACAAACATTCAGATATTGGGGCGAATAAAAATAAAATAAGTTGAGAGTTAACACGACTGTGATACCATCACGCTGCTTCTTTTGGCACAGTAGCTGTAGAAAGCTGTTTTTTCTTTTTCAAAATTGCAAGGGAAAATCATTAGTTTTTGCAATATTTAAAGAACTCCTAGCTGTTCTTTGTAGCCGAACGAATACGAACAAATCCTGTTAATTTTGATGAATAAGAAAAACCATACGTCGGCGTCGTCGCTTCTCTTTGGAAGCTTCGCAATTCGTCTAAGTATGCATGGAAGTCCGATTTTTTATTTGTAGATAAAAAGTAAAAGTAATATACGTAAAAGACCTAATAATACGTTTAATTTAATTTTAAGGCAACGGCCATCTCGCATGTCTTTTTCTACAATATGTAAACATGGACTCGGAGTCGGAGTCGATACATTTTCTCCGACTCCGACTCCGACTTCGACTCCGACTCCTACTCGCCTGAAATTTGCCTGAACTCCGACTCCGACTCCACAGCCCTGGTTTGAAGTCAGATATAGGTGTTAACTGATCACAACGAATATAACTTTTTGTAATCTGTTTTACGATAAAAATATCATTAAAGTGACAGACGTTAGGTAAAATGAACAGTAGAAGAATCAATAAAAATAACAAAATAAAGAGGAATTAAAGAAAGGTATTATTTCAATTTCATCTCTCAATATTATTAACCCAAGGAAGTAAATCAAATAATTATGTTGGAGACATACCCCTGTTTCAAAGAAGGGGAAAGACATCTTCATCTTCTTTAATCACAAATGATGAATTACTTATCTATTTTTTCGTATTTGTGACGCTATTTCTTGTTGGGAGCGTTGACGTTTTCTTTTTGTATATGTGCAAACGACAAATAAAGATTATTTCTCTTCTATTCTATTAACCAAATTTTTGCACATCGCCTTACATCTGTTGAGAAAGTACAACCAGCGATCCCGTGTGCTGTCATGATGAGACATGAACGTTAAAGACTTGGGGTTGAAAGACGTCACTTCGACAAAATTCCTGGGACTCTAAAAATGTATGGTGTTAGGGCATAAGTTCCGGAAATAGAATGTAAATAAACCAATAAAAAAAGAGGTAAACACGTATGAAAACTATTAAACCCTCTAATATAGGTAATTTCTAGGGGTACATTAGGCTACGTACGTATAACTATTCAACATCCATTAACAAAAGCGTTCTTCCCTGTTCGCAGCAAGCGGGGGTGCGCAAGTTAGAGTTCCCGGCTAAATGTTAATCGAGTAGGTTCCGCCTTTTTAGCTCAGCGCAAACAATGGCCGTCACATTTATTTTATATGCAAATGCAATAGAACGCTTTCGGTGCTAATAATTTAAGATCCGACTGGGCCGGGCGAGCTCTTCACTCCGCAGTAGACAAATAAAACGCGAGCATGTTCAGACAAAAGGGTCCACAATCCGCTTCACAAGTAGTAGTAGGAGTGAAGAGGCCGTCTCAGCATCTCCGAGCTTGCAGTTGTCAAGTGCAGGGACGTGAAGAAGTCGCCGGGAGAACGAACGCACCCCTCGGGCTGGCCGCATTATGACGTCGGTATTGTACAAGTCAGCGACGCACAGTGGCACAAATATTACATAGCGTACAATAAGTTTCTTTGCGAAGTTTGTTCCACTTTCGTACATTTATCTAAAATTAATTCATATATTACATTCTTTAACGTGTCATACCTAAGAAGAAGTCATCACCTACACACGCTGAGCTTATGCTAAGAACCAGGTTGTTTTAGCTCACGATTTAGCTCTCCTTTTCAGTTTTTGCTGTTTTTCTAGTAACAGTACTCTAGTTTGATTTCTTACAGTCGAGTTACTAATGTGGTCTATGTAGCAAATGTTGGTATCGCTCTTTCCATTTTGCTTTGGAATCGTCACAAGTGCTTGTTTTTCTGCTTGGCTGTTGCCAAGGTTTTTTTTTTAAACATTTATTCCTTTCCTTCATGCATAAACACATGATACACTATACAAGCTACATCAAAATATTCTGCACAGTCACGTATCGTTGTCTCTGTCTTCCCTAAATCCTCGCCTCGGGATTTAGGGAGCTTAGCTTTCTCAGGCTAACGGTGGTAAGGGTTCATCATCATTTTACTTAGTGACTCTGGTCAGCTTTGGGCTCTCACGTCTTGTGTTTTAGTAGTTCTTTAGTTTTTGCTTTGAAGCTTTCGTATGGCATCTTCTTCATGTGATCAGGCAGTAAATTGTATAAGCGCTATCTCTGTAGTTTTCAAAACTGTTCTATGGCTATGTACTTCATTAGACTTAGTGAGTTTCATTTTGGTCTTTATGGTTTTGTTTTGTAGTCTGTTGATCAGTAACATTTTGTTTAGGGTTACTCGTTGTTGTAGTGAGCTCATTAGTGTGCTTGTGCACTTCGATTGTTGGTGTGTTTCTGTCAATATTGTGTAGTATTTTTAACATTTTGTTCTGTTGTCTTTGAAGTTTATTTATGTTAGCTTTTGTGGTGTCGCTCCATATGATATTAGGTAATTCATATTTGATGTGACCAGCCTGTTGTATATTGGCACTTTTAAGTAGAAAGGTATTATAGCTCTTGTATTGTAGAAGGCAGCTATACTTCTGGCATTGTTTTCCATTTATTTGGTGATGTGTGTATTCCATGACAAATTCTCTTGTATGGTTATTCCAAGGTATTTTATTTCTGATTTTTGTTGTATTGTGGTTCCGCTTATTTGAATATTCAGTTGTATTTTGTCTTTTATGTTGGTAAATATACGGTATTCGTTTTTTTTTCATTTATAGTTAACAAGTTTCTACTAAACCATTCTTCAATCTTTGGTAAGTCTCCGTCGATCATGTGTTGTAGTCTTTCTCTGTTTTTGCCGAGTACATGATGCATGTATCATCGGCATACAAGTTCCCTTTAACGGTATGTTTAGCAGGTCATTCGTCTATAGGATGAACATTGTAGGCGGTAGAATTCCTCCCTGGGGGATGCCGTATTCTGCCATTTTTACATCACTATATTGTCCTCGGATTCTTGTTATCTGCGGGCGCTCGTGCAGGTAGGTTTCCAGGAGGGTGTAAAATTTCCCTCTTGTGCCTTGCCTATCTGAGTTTGGACATTAAAATATGTTTTGATATCGTATCAAACGCCTTTTTTAAGTCGACGAGGCATATTGTTGTTTGATGATGATGTTGTTGTTCTGTATATGTTCATTAAGTCTTTTGTGTATGACTCCCTCTAATACTTTGTTGAAACTTGTGGCTAATGAAATGGGCCTATAGTTTTCTACTTTCTTTTTTTCTCCGCATTTGAATATTGGTGTGATAATTGCTTGTTTAAGATATGTTGGGAATCTTCCTTTGTGTAACACGTTGTTGGTCAGTTTGGTCAGCACGGGTGTTAATGCGGTTTTGTTTTCCTTTATGAGGTTTGTTATTGTGTTGTCAACTCCTGGTGGCTTTGTTTAGTTTTAGCTTGTCTATTATCTCTCTGATTTCTTTTTCGTTTGTTCCATATAGTGCTGCATCTGGGTATATGTTTTGTGTTTTTTGTTGATATATTTTATTGTGTACAGCTATTTTTCAGCAAGGTATTTCCTTATATTTGCAAAGTAGTTATTTATTTCGTTTGCTCTTTCTTCGTTTTTTACCAGAATGTGGTCATCGGTTGTTATCTGGTGAATAGTTGTGGTTATATTTTTACCTTTTACAGCCGTGTTGGTAAAAGTGGTATTTGACAGCCGTATGGTAAAAGTGGTATTAGTATTGGTAAAATACAGGTGTCGAATGTTTCATTTTGCTTTTCATTGGTATCTTTCCTGTTTTTTCTTTGAGTCAGCAAAATATTTTCTATCCACATCTAGTAACACGTGTATGTAAGTAACTCTTTTGATGTCTTATTATGGATGAATATTGTTTGTACAGTCATGAAAACTATTACGGAATTTAAAGCAGTGTGTCTATGGTATTTCCATTTTTTGCATAGCGGCCGAGGAAGGAATAACAAAAACTAGTACACGAATATATAACCGACCTGCTCGTTTAAAATTGGGAGATAGCGTACATTTTAATGTGGACCACCGTATTTGTGCGGATGTTAGAATTCTAATATATTTGCTTGAGAATCCGCTTTCTCCTAGTGTATCGTCTGTATTTTCAAAGTTTTCCGGTTATATTCCGTTCATTTTTCTATTAATTGATTGATAGACTGTATAATCGGTAGCTGAATTTGTTTGCGGAAACCGTCTTGTTCATTCGATTGTTGCTCTTCAAACTTTGTAATAATCTTTGATGTATTATCTTGGCATTGATATTCTTGACTTCATGAAGACATGGCATGGATTAGGAGTTCTTCTGTTATTATATCAGATTTATTTTCAGTGTTAAGGAATATTTATAGGAATATTAGTAAGAAAATGAATTGCTGGAGTATATTGTTCTTCGTAAAATCGTATTGCCATATTTAACATCGTCTGACGGTTTGTATGGTTGTTGGTTCCATCTTTCAGGCTACTTCTCCAGGTTCTTCCGTTGTTTAATTTTTTGTTCATTTCCTTTATTGCCCCTGTTCTTCCTATAGTTTCTTGTGCCATACTTAGTTTGTATTCGAACAAATCCGTTCTGATCTTAATTATTATTGCTTTATGGCTTGATATTCTGTTTCTTCTACTTCTTCTACTTTACCAAGTTTGAGTTTTTGTTTCTTAAGAATTGTCTTTTGTCAATCAGAAAGCTCATACTACGTATGATAAAGTAAAAAACGAAATTAATGCTTGTTGCATTTAAAGTTATCGTGGAGTGGTTAACCTCTGCATCAGAGTAATTACGCCAAACGCTATTTTTTGTTTTGCTATGAGTTAATTAACTACTCAATTGTCCAATTCTTCAACATATGTAATCTACGCTCCATCGATTATTTTATTCGGTAAAAATTGATTTATCTCAATTTTTATAAATTCACACGCCCCTTACTTTATTAGGTGACTACCTGCAAGGCACATTTGCGATAAATGTTGATGCAATACACTTATTTAACCGTCATTGATTCTTTGAAATTGGCCGATACGCAAAATTATTAGTTATTTCTGGAAGACCATATATGGTTTAATAAATAATTTATTACTAGATAGTTTCAACACCCCTGAACAGAGTTATCCACGCAACAGAGATACTTAATGCACTACAAATGTACCTGATAAAACTTTTATTAGGTCATCTTTCTAGTTTTATTATAAAATTTAGATATAATGTTTGGGACAGTGGTACTTAGAAGATATACGTACATACTACAGCACCTTATTATTGTAAATGGTCATTGTACTCGAATATAACATTTTGTGAGCTCTTAATTCTATAAATGTCAAAGGTAAGGTGAAAGTGGTAATTGACAAAGCTAGCGGCCAGACAAAAATGCAATCACAAGCCTAGACAACAAACCGGCGTCGGCTCATAATTTCCCCTTGAAAAATAAAATGTAATAAAACACTCTCTAGCGACGGTAAAATGCGACCCGTTACGGCGATTAAAGCCGGGAATAATCGCTTATGAAAATATCAGGAGCGTTATTGCCCCGGGGGCGGTTTGCGTCGCGGTTAATATTGTTGATTTTCAGGCGGGCGGCAGCCAAATTGCCAGGGCGCAGGCATCAGCCCCGCTACGCGGAGGCGCCGGTGCTGGCCAGTTCTCGCCATTCTTTTGTAGTTATGCCGGCGGTTCTCTCACTTTTTTCAACTCTGTGGAACGGTTTTATATCGTTAAGGTTGATTCTCATTATAAGTACGTTTCAGCTCCGTTGCGTTAAATATAATCCAGTTTTTCAGTGCAAAAAAGCATCCAGTCAAATTTTGTAAACAGACGTGAGAGATCGATATGGAGTAGTATCGAGGTATGGAATGGTTATGTTATTATAATAAATAACACATATTTTATTTAGAACTTCCGAACTTTCCAAAACTTAAGTAGTTTTTCAAAATTGTCCAACAGTATAAAATCGATATGGAGTGGTATCGAGGTATGGAATGGTTATGTTATTATAATAAATAACACATATTTTATTTAGAACTTCCAAACTTTCCAAACTTTCCAAAACTTAAGTAATTTTTCAAAATTGTCCAACAGTATAAACTAATCCGAATATGTTTTGCAAAATCTCAATTGGAATTGAAGGTTTGTTGCAGGTTTGTTTAGTAAAATCAGTAAAAAAAGTGCATTTTGTGCGTTTTTTAATACTGATTTTTCTGATAATGTTGAAAAAAAAAACAATAAGATAAAACGTTTTAAACGGTGCTGTTGTAAGAAAAAAACATTTTTTACAACTTAAAAACTGTTGTTGATTAAAGCTACAAAGTTTATTTGAATACCCTTTTGAAATGAAAAATGTAGAAATGAAAATGTTTGAATATTCTGAAGCCAGAAGAACATTCTTTTGAAAATTTATTATTAACTTAGAACCCCACATTTGCGTTAGAAAACCTAGTCAGCACCTATTTACAAAATCCATGTTTCTCAGAGTCATCAATATTTCAAGATTTTAAACTGCTTACAGTTAACAAAAGCATTAGATAAAGGCAGACAATTTGATCATTTAAAAAATGAGAACATTCACCAACTTTCAGAAAAGAAATTATGTTATTTGATTTGAAAAGGCAAAGTTGGTTTGTTCAACCAAACCAAATTGGTTGCACACGAAACAAAAATCGAAATATTTGCAGCAGGATTACCCAAAACACTTATGGACGTATTCTTTTGGGTAATGGGTCAAACTTGTGTAATGTAATATAATAACTAGGTAATGGGTCAAACAAAAATGATTTTTTATTGAATTTTTAGCGGTATTGTAATACTGAAGTCTTTATTACGATTTATATATTTTTTTGTACCTTTATTACATTTTGTAAACATGTAGGTCTCATGCTAGTTTGTCTTATTTTCAATTCTGTTGTGCTTTTTGCAAAAATTATTTTTAATCAAGCGTTCTATAAAATACGTAAACCAATATCAAATGATTATGTGTATATGCAATAATTATATCTCATTAACACTCCTTAAGACATAGTACTTAGTAATTTTCCTGATTTCCTCATTTTCTCGATTTTGAGCCATTTTTTTACCTATTCGTTTTAACTGCACTGGAAATATTACCGTAAGTTTTAACATTTTGAGGAAAATGACACTTTGCAAAGGCTGTTCTGAACACGCTAACATTTTGGCGGATTTATATCCACCAATCATGTAGACTGTAGAGCATCTTATTTGTGACCACTGATTGCTTACCCGCAATTACTTAAAATGGCAGGAAATTTAAAATGACTTTTTGCAGACTGATCAGTTTCAATTTGTTCGCCTAAGCTTGGGTGAAATTTATGACATTAACAGTTATTTTTTTTCTCAGTAGGATGGAAGAACAATTTATGAAATTGAATCCCACCGTTTGTACACTGTCTATTATTACTGTTTCTGTAATTGGTGTTAAAGTGAACAATAAAGCAATTTTTATTTATTTATTATTTATTTATTATTTTACATTGTATTTGTCCCTTTTGGAATGAGTAATACATATTGTAATATCTAGCAAAGCTGTATTATTGTAAACTAAGAAATACTTCAAATGGGACTATTGCCTAAACGGATAGATGACATTAACCATTTCATTGCAAAAATTTATGCTTAGAAAATAGATGCATAAAGACCAAAAGTATGTGGACATTACTTTATTTAACCCTGTATAAATGTTATTGCTATAAATTTCAGAAAAAAAAATGTACTCGAACAAAAAAGCCTGCTTGGGCAGACATTTTTTCAAGGTGTCGGCGGTTCCGGAACTTACCTGGGTGAAAATTTAAGGTTTCCATTACAACAGCAAAAATTAACATAATTCTCTGGTATAAACTTTTTCCGGCTTCTGCAAGCTCAGGCTTAATATTACTCCCCACTTACGTACTATCTAAGTCCAGCTACATCTAGCTACTAATCATGTTTCTAAACATGATTGACACATGAGTAGATGATATTCATTCACTTTAGTTAGTAACCATGAACATACAATGAGAGTGAACCTTTACTTGACGAGTTCGTATTCCACTTTTCTGAATAGCGATTCTGCCCGGCTAACGTCGACCGGTACCGGGTACTTTTAATATACCGTGGATCTTATTAAACGATCGCAGTTAGTGTCCCAGGGGCCGGTCACCACCTGAATGTTTCAATTTACATAATGCACGATCAAATTATATCGGCCGGAATTTACAATGATAATCCGCGGCAATAAGATGCGAACTGAAGCGCCCTCTGGTGACCTCGTTTCCGTTCGGCGGAGGTGCCAGCAGAAATGCTTTCGACTTAACTGCTTCCGAGCGAAACTGCGACAATTTCGTTGATGTATTTTTATGTCGACGATGGGATAAGTTTTGCAAAATTATCCAGGTGTGACAACTTTCGTAACAACGTAAATATAGTAAAAGGATACGTTAGTTTTATTGTAAACTATCTATATCGAGAGAGGTTACGTTTATGTGTTTGGTTAGTGATGTACGGATATTTGTTTGTTTACGTACTGCTCGAAGTTTATTGTGGGGAATGTTAATAACCATTTGGACTATAATGGGAACTGATTGCATCGCACTTAAGTGTGAGTGCTGCTGTGCTCCTTTAATTATGGAAATTATTCATTACCGCATTGTCCACTAATGCATAACTATTGTTACAATCAAGTTCAATATGCAGACATACGAGCTCGAGTTAACGTATTAATCTATGCACTTGACAGTTAACGTTTTATAGCTTTTGAACTACTAGCCGAAGTTGAGGTTATTCAAGACCGATGTATAAACTCAAGACATTAATAGTAAAGTTTTGTTGTCTATTGTACACTTTCAACAGAAAAGTCAATATTGTTGCAAAGGGCATTTTTTTCATTACTTCGTTCACAATCTGGCAATGTCAGTGTGAATGGAAATTCTACTAATAATTATATGTATAATTAAGATCTGATATAATCAATGAATTGACAACAAATTCCCGCATCAGAAGTGCAGAAGTCACACTCAATGCTGACGTGATAGTGATCCTAAATACTTCTGGATATACTAACTACTTTGGGACAAATCCCGAATATCAAAAGGCCGTGTGCAAGAAAAACACTCAAAGTGTGGATATTGGACACAAAATGTATTGCAAAATTCGATAAAGACAGGCCATAACGGTATAGGACCAGCATCAATTATATTGAACCACCTACGTTACCGGGTACCGTGGCTATTGTTGCCCATCCAGGAAACCTAGACCTTAGTAAGGCCGCTCTTTTGCAGGGGCATATCCGCCAGGGCCAAAATAAAAAAAAAATGCTGACATAATTTATAGGGTGTTTCAAAGTTTGCTTTATTAATTTTCTCGGGAAGGCATTAAGTTAAACTACACGTTATCTGGCAAAAATACGTTTATTTTACCCTGGGGCGGATGCTCCTTCAAGGTTAGCCGATATTTTAGAAACACCATTGTAGTACCGTGGTCAAGTTAGCCCCCCCCCACACTTTTGAATTTTAAGTAAATTTTTATGCAAATCGTTTGGGAATCGTTAGGGAGGATTTGGAGTACACTTTTTTCGTTTGGGAGTACATGGTTTTTGAGAAAATGTAAATTGTTTTTTGTACCGTCAAGTTAGCCCCCAACTTTCGACGTTTGGGAGTAATTAGTTTAACTGCAAAGTAATATAAATGTTTAGTACATAACCTCACTTTTTAGTTTACCGGTGGACAGTTACGCTAACGGCTTTGCTTTGCTATACATTTTACCCATTTCTTCACAGACGGTTAGAATATGGTTAGGGAGGATTCAAAATGCTAATTTTTATATAAGAGAGTTCATTATTTGACCGCAAATCCATAGAAAACGTTGACTGCGGAAGCCGACATAGCTAATGTATTTATCGGCTTTATTTAACACAAATTGGTCGTATTTCTGTAATAAACCGTTAAAGAATCGTTAGGGAGGATTAAAAAGTCCAATTTTGATATAAGGGAGTATATTAGTTTGACCCAAATCAAAATTAAAGATTGAGGCTATGTACATCCTCAACTATGGCATTTATCGGCGCTTTCCCTTCGATAAATGGCGTGTATTTCGTGATACGACTCATAAGTCATTAGAAAATCGTTAGGGAGAATTAAAAAGTTCACTTTTGATGTAAGGGAGTAGATAGTTTTACCGCAAATCAATATCTAAAGTCGCTGTTATGTACCTTCTGAATTAACTTATTTAAAGACTTATCTTGCAATATTTCTGGGGACGGTGATGGAGTTTAATGTTTGGATGACTATACATGATGAGTCTTTCGTTTGTTCACAAAATAGTCATAAAGATGATATACATAAAGATATGTATGTAATAATAAGCATAAAAGCATGTTGTATACCTATTCCATTAAAATGTAAGCATTTGTTTTTGTCTGATAAATTGGGGTCTTAAATAAAACTTTGCTTTTTTCGGGCGTTCGATGAGAGTTTCTTTATAATGTATTTTATTAGATAGGAGTATTTAAAAACTAAACTAACCAATGGATACATATGCAAGTATATTTGGCTGCATACCTTGCCACAGTTTCGAATTGTTTGTGGTTCCCGTGGTTCACAGTATGATTCTTACGATTGTTCATAGATGGCGTTTATGACAGTCGAAAATAAATGTAATAATATACGTAGTAATATAAAAATAAAAGCAATAAATAAATATATTAAATTTACAAATTTAATATTGCAAGACAAGTTTTTTAATGCGTTAATTCAAAAGATACATAACCGCCACCATAGATATTGATTTGCGATAAAATTATCTACTCCCTTATATCAAAAGTGAACTTTTTAATCCTCCCTAATAATTTTCTTATGACGAAATACACACCATTTATCGAAGGGAAAGCCGATAAATGCAATAGTTGAGTATGTACATAACCTCAATCTTTAATTTTTTTTTGCGGCAAACTAATATACTCCCTTACATCAAAAGTGGACTTTGTAATCCTCCCTGACGATTCTTTAACGGTTTATTGCAGAAATGCGATCAATTTGTGTAAAACAAAGCCGATAAATACATTAGTTACGGCGGCTTCCGTATTTAAAGTTAATTATTGATTTGCGGTCAAATAATGAATTCTCTAAACTAAATACTCCCAAACGTCGAAACTAGCCTCTCTAATCCTCCCTAACGATTTCCAAACCATTCCAGTAAAAAAATCACAAAATGTGAAAGTTGGGGGCTAACTTGACGGTACATAAAACAATTTTTGTTTTCTCAAAAACCATGTACTCCCAAACGAAAAAAGTGTACTCCCAAACCCTCCCTAACGATTCCCAAACGATTTGCATAAAAATTTACTTAAAATTGAAAAGTGGGGGGCTAACTTGACAACGGTCATTATAGTATATCTAGATACAAGAAAATCCGTATCAGTTATAGAAAATCAGTTATGACGTGAGTCGTTCGGTGTAATATAGTCCAGTATAATATAAATACATTTTAAAAGATATATTATCAGTACCCGGCGGATTGCCTATTAGTTGAGTGCCGAGATTGTCTAATGTTTTTTTTGGTTACCAATCAGGGATTCTTTTAAAGACATTACCTTGAAATACACTTTCGAAAGGAATTAACGCATCAATGTCCTATTGTTAAAGTTAACTTTCTCCCTAAACAAAAGTTTGGTTTTGATGATTCAATCATTCAGTTGTAGCTTGATTTATCAGTAATGAGCTTGTGACAGATATTTATATTCAAGTTTCAGTTTTGATTTTTTTACAGGGTGCAAGAAGATAAGGTAAGTTTTTTGTCAACATCTACACTCTACACTCTGTGGAGAGCATCAGCGACCATCACTGCTCTAACTGGCATCCATCAGTACTCCAATAATTTCGGAACACCTCTAATAGTAAAACGGAGACACAGCATGAATGGTCACAGCGAGTAACACATACGGTGAAGACAGATTCCCAGTTTTTAAAGCATGGGTTTTGCCTATATACAGCTCCAACCGACTTAAACGGTTTCTCCGACGGCCACATCAATGTTTTTCACAGTGAAATCGCCTTATTTAATGGCTTTCATCATCATGAAGCGTACATGTAATGAATCAAGTTCTGTAGCCATGCCATTATAGAACCTGCACTTCTTGTTGAGGGTTTACAATGTTACACCATGAAGACGATCATTACGCGACCAGAGAATCGTTTCCCAACGTATTGAACTGTATAGGCAAAGGATGGGCTTCCAAAGTGAGAATTCATTTGAACATGGTTTGTGCCTTCTTATTACTGTTTTTGTAGCTCCATTCGTGGAGCTAATTTGTAGTAATAGAGATAATGACGTGAGTCACCAGAGGGGAAAATTGGACCACTCCTTCATGACAGTAACACAGGGCACTGCAAATGTCGGCATACACTAACCTTCATTCCTCCGCTTTTTAAATGCTCAAAACTAAGTCTAATCTAATTATAAATTATAAAGATCGTTTCTGACAAATAATCAAAATCGGATAGACGGTTCGAGAGAAAATTAACTTTAAAATTGTGACTAAATTATAGTGATGCGTTAATTTCATTTATAAGTATAGTAATTTGTATTTATTTGATATCATACTTCCTTTTTAATTATCTTCCTTTTTTTATTATAGATATTCGGAACACGTTAACATGACGTTTTTCTTTGCAAGTGGATTTTGTCACTATGTCAAGCCATCTTGTGGGACCAAAAAAATAGTTCGCCAACCATTTACTTCAAGGACCGATTACCCAAAAGGTGACGTTTGCACCTGAATTTCTGTCATTCTGAAAGTTGCGTATTACAATTTTTGGTGTATTAATTATTACCAGTAGAGTGGTAGCGTAATAATTTTGGTCATAAGCTGGGGCATGGAAGTACTAGAATGAACGCCAAATTGTCAAATTAGGAAAAGATAAACCTAAAGTAGAAAGAATTCGGTAAGATGAAGATAGCATAGCGTAGTTTCAAATATAGTACTGTACGAGTTTTGCCGGGCGAGTGATTCAGTCTTTCTAAAATACACCACAGGAGACTATAGTTAACGCTTCTTAGTACAAACGTACACACCGTATACACCGTGATCTTGTTGTCCCATAAGTCATGAAAGCGATTCCATCATTTGTTGGTAATCTTCCTATTTATGTACTTAGAGATCTAAATTTCCATAAAGAAAAGATCAGCAGCTTCGAAGACAGAACTCAAAGCAACCATCCACAATTATAAAATCTCACCATATCTTAAGCCGGAGCTACACATTCGTATACTTGCCAAATATCAAATATTTGCCAAGTATATGAATATTTGTCAAGAAAAAAAACCTGCTCTATTCAATTCGTAGCGAGTCCAGTCCCAAATTCGTGCGGACGAGTTTTTTTACGCCATATACTTGGTATTTGCAATACCCAGTTGAAGTGGGTATAGCAAATGCAAAGGCGACAAATATTGGTGCATTTATTTGTACTCGATGAACATTTTAGCACTCTGTTTAATTTTTCCATTTTTTTATTTCGTTTTGTGTGTAGTAGGTCGTATACGAAGGTTGACAATAGATGTGTAATTAGTAAGATTTTTGATTTTTCTAAAGAGATAAAACCGAATAAAATTGTAATTTTGTGAAACCGTCAGACAGACAGTTTTCCGGAAACCGCCAGACAGAAATTAAAAAGAAAATTGTTGTTTTTACCGGTCCACATACACGCAATGTTATTTCTTTCCAAGAAAAACGTACACCATATACAGAGTGTATCTTAAGTTGATGCTTTTCTATGAACAATAAAGATGATACTCATTTATGAGCTTTCAAAATATAACCTTTTTGTTAAATAAAAAAGCTACACAAAATTGTCTTTTTAATCGTGTTCGTTTCTCTTCAAGTAATAAACATCATACAAATTTTATAGACATGCTGTCTATAAAATAATTTATTTGGAAAATTATACTTTTTTGCTTGTATTTATGTTTATTTCTTTTATGTTTGTCGATTTTTATGATGTTTATTATTTGAAGAGAAACGAAAGCGGTTAAAAATATTATAATAGAAGAGATAATTTTGTATAGCTTTTTTATTCAACTAATAGGTTATATTTTGAAAGCTCATTTGTTTAAATTTTTGTTTCAGAAGCTAATTGATCTGTATTTCAGACAATATTAGGACATATTTATACAACGAACCTATGGATTGAACCTTGGATTTAGTAGAACTTTAAAGACGACGAAGAAACCATATCTAACATTTCTTTTATGGGCAATATCTTCCTAATTTGAATGAAATAATATATATTTTTTCTCATTAAAATAGTAATTTATTTAAACTAGTTCACATCAAATGACCAATTGTACTGTTTTACAGTCTGTTAAAATTAGATGCAGCGAATTAATAATACAGAAAGCTGAGGAATTAAACAAAAAATCATTAAAATGAAACAAACAGTTTTGTCAAGATTTGTTTTGTAAATTTCCACAACAATGCCCTTGTTAGTACGCAGTGAATTCTATACTTATGTAATTAAAAATATGTCGTCATTATAAAATAAAACCTTGCTTGTTCGTAATCAAATTATCAGTTTGATTTGAAAAAGCTAATGTGCAACTAAGGCGAACTAATCAAAAGAATAGGTAGTGCCCATTCCGTACGCACATGTAGCAAGTCCTCAAAGAAGATTTTCACGTATTAGAAAATGGTATGTGGCGATCAATGTCCGATGCGTTTACTGTTGCAGTGCAACCAACTCTGACGGTCCGAAATCACAAGCGAATATTGTACAAATTTGTTGGTATGTCATAGATTTTTTTGAGTTTTATAAAAATCAGCCGGTAATCAATGATGGATGAAAAATATTCGGTGAACGAACTTAAAAGGAAAAATAAACCTTTCATGGCATCGTTTAGACCAATCAATAACAAAAACTTTCGATTTGCGTGGCAAATATATTTACCAAATATTCAACATGTGGCAAATATTTGATATTTGGCAAGTATACGAATATGTAGCCCCGGCTTTCCCCAAATAATTCTCACTCATCACACTTTCCCATCTAACTAACAACACCACTCCCCCCTTTCCCTCCCATAATCCACCTCCTCAACCGACAACATACACATATACATCAGTAGCATAAAACTTGATGTGCGCACAAGTTCTTCCTGTTCCCGTTGGCGGACGCCGCCTGGATGTGCATCCACGTCCATGTACCCTTGCGCCTGTGTACTTTCGGACGACAAGAGTACGGGCTTTCGGTCGGACCCGGATCGTGGGGCGCGGAGCGGAATGGGGTGAAGTCAACCGGAAGTGCAGATTACCACACTAACGCGAATAAATTGCCCCGACCGGCTGTATTTATCAGGCGCTCCGGACTTTGCTGTCCGGGCTACCTCCTACTACCCCCTCGATCCTCCCGCACTCTTTACCCATGCTTCCACATTCTGTCTCACTCTAACCGGAGGTTGACGGGTTATATGTTAAAATAACCCCGTGGATACCGAGGTACATGGTGGTATTCGTATAGCTTACCAGTTGTGCTTGTGAGGTTTTTGAAAATAATTCGATTTAATTTTTTATTATAATCTGCTTAAATAAATTATATCTCGGAAATGGTAAAGTTTCAACGGCACACAATTGCTTTTCTTGTTAAAAATATGGTGTCATGTTTCAATAATGTTTCAATAACTTCGCTAGCGGAAAGGTATGCGTAGCACAGAAATACGTTGTGTCTCGTAGATGCTTTCGACGTTTTGGAAGACCTTTAAATTGAAAATGCTAACTCGCACTGAAACTAAGTATAGATATTTTTGTAGATAATTAAAAGATTTGTGAATAACTAAATTGTAAACCTAACTAAATGTGTATACAAATTTCCAGCTAGGTTGCACATTCTCCTATGTTTCCCGCTTTTTTCGTCTAATTTGACGGCTACATTAGAGACATTGGGAGATTAGTGATTTTTTTGGAACCCAAGCGTATTGAAAAGTGACTCACTTAGGCTAAGATAACTATCGCTTGTGACATCAAACCTTATTTTATTTTTTAATTATATATGCATTTACGCTCTCTGACTATGAAGATAATGATTCTGGTAACCTATTAAAATAATCTGATGTGGCCAGGCACATGACTTTATCATACTATATATAAAATTAATAGTTTAGCTGCATGAGATTCTATTTGATCGAGATCGGCTATGTCTGCATTAAAATAAAACTAGTAGAACTATAGTCTATTCACTTTTAGAATAAAGCATTGGATAAGAATGCATAAAACATGTATGCAGACGACACGTCCGTCGTGGTTGGTGCTCCAGATGTTGCCGCTCTACTCGATGAGATGTCGTCTGTCCTCACAGAGTGCGAGGAGTGGTTCGGTCACAATAGGATGCATGTCAACATCGACAAGACGCAGATAATGAAATTTAGCATCAGAAAAACCACGCCGGAAGTACCATTACATCACTAACAGAAGCACGTCCGCATATATCAAGACTTGCGGGAATGCTTTCCTCATCTTCGTACGTTATCCGAAGATTATCAAGGGAGGTTGGTGTTGATGCTGCACTGATGGCCTACCACGGAATGGTTGCTTCGAGACTCCGTTATGGAATAATATTCTGGGGAGGCGCTGTTGAAGTGGCAAGAATATTCAGACTACAAAAAGCCTGTGTCAGAGCAGTATTCAAACTACAGCGGAGAGATAGCTGTAGGCAAATCTTTAAAACTAAATGTATACTTACTGTTACAGCAATGTACGTGCTCGAAGCCTGTTGTTTTGTAAAGAAACATTATGATGAGTTCTTTAAACGGCATGAAGTTCATCACAGCCATTCTACCCGCACTTGTGACGCAGGTCTACTCAAAATACCACAGTCTACCCTTCAGAAAATCCACCGAAGCACTTGGATACAACTCATAAAACTATACAACCACATACCACAATCCATAAGAGCTGAGCCATACCGAAGATACCGAGTACAGCTTCAAAAATATCTGATCGAGAAGGATATATACGATTTGAATGAATATTATGTTTGATTTTTCTTACCATATTTCTTTTGTGTTACTCTTAACGATGGTCTATGATTTATAAATCTTTTAGATCAGAATAAAGCTGTTCTGCATAAAGCGGCTTGTGATTGGCTAAAAGTTTGACCAAATTTACACCAGCAAACGCGCGCCAACGAATGAATTTATGTCGGTAAAGAAGAATGTCTCTCACACGGTCTCACTTGAATTTTGAAACATCATTTGCGTCAGATTCTTGTGTTCGGAATAAATTGCAGTCTTTCGAATTTATTTTCAACAATCAATCGATTCAAAACAAACTCAGTTCTTTTTAGAACTCACAATATTAACATTGTAACAGGTAATCTTAATATTGCCAATAATATTTGTTGTTAATATTTTACGATGATATTTAATAGTGTTAATATGGATGAGAGAATGCAGGCTGAGAATGGGCAAATCAGCCCATTTGCCGTGGACAACGGCTGATGGCCTACAATGCATATGTCGAGTACAGTCGTGAACCTGAAAATTCGAAGTCAGATTCTGCAGCTGCTAACAGTCATCTAATACCGTTCTCGTCCACCTAACAATTACATTATGTAAACAAACATGAAAAGTGCTAATATACTTCTATCACCTTTCATGCTTCTATGCAACCAACAAATTTATAGGATATACTTATTTTATCCAATTTTAGGTTATAACTTATAACCGTGTATATCAGAAAATCTACGCAGGTACTCGTACGCACAACTACATTAATAGTGAAATTAATTGCCATCTTTTAACATCTTTTAACTATCATCCGAAATTAATTTGCAAACATTTCACACCATTGTCGTGACATAACCTTTCAATTTGCCGCTATTGACAGCATATAGTGTCTACATTTGACCTTTTTACTTTGATTTTCTTTTTTCCAGTGTAAATCCGAAATCGGGCTCAGTTTGCAACCCCCACTACTATGTTCTAATCGTGATAGACAGACATGTCGAATAAAGCTGCGTTCGGATATTGTACTCCGTTGACACCGGGTACACCGTCCAAATGACATTTACATGTTATTGGGTGTAAAAAGTGTAACGGTGTACAATATCCGAATGCAGCTTATAGTAGGTACAGACATAGGACTAAACCTCCAGTTCCTTTGGATCCTTTTCAACAGAAAGCTTTTCAGCTCTAAGTTTGGTCATGAAACTTCTAAATATGAAGTTTCGTCTCGATACCTTCAGTAATTTTTCCGGAATCGTCGCCACAAAAAACGGGTACACACATCCATACACACACACACAGAGACATTTTTTGTACCTTGGTCAAAAATGTTCAGGGGAACCAATAGGATATATTACCGTTAAAACTCAATTTTTTTTTCGGCACGATTACAATACTTGATCATACTGCGTATGATAAAGTAAAAATACATTGTTGACAGCATTATCATCTGCTAAGAAATGGGGTTAAATGAATAACAACGACTAGTTTACCTAATGGAAATTCGAAAACGGCATTGCCACTTTGGACTGGCAGCACAGTTCCTGATATAAATTCTATCTAACATATTTGATCTACAATGGAACTGAATCTCTCACAATGCAATGGTGGTTTCTGTAAATCAATAAATTTGTGTCTTTCTACTTCTGATATCTGGAAGTTGTTTACAATATGGCCAAAAATCTTTAAACAGCTCTAACTTCATAAGGAATTGAAAAATAAAATTTCTTAGTCAGACGAAGAAAAAATAAACGCATAAGTCTATAGGCATTTTTCAGATTGACATCAGATCGACACTAACATTGTAATAATTTCTTTCCAAAGTGTCACAATTTCTTTCAAGCTACGGTCTTATTTCTTTTTAGAGAAGATCTTTACAGAAAGTGATTTAGTGCTGTTAACCTTGTTAAATCTTTTCCACGTTTTATAAATCTACAATGTTCAATAGAATTATTATATAACTAATAAGATTTTTAATTTACCTACACATTTTTTGACGATTGGGTGTCTTATAAAGCGACCGAATGTGCAGATTTGTTGGGTTTCCTTGTCTGCTAAATCCTTTTCAAATGTTTGCCATGGCTTATTTATAGTGGAAATAATAATTTAAATTTATTTAATTAATTTATGAAAACAATGCCCCTTTTAACCATGCCAGAAAGACCACTGAAAGCTTTATGTAGTTGCTTTAATTATAAATTAATTAATCTAATTTATTGTGATGAATTTGGATTTCATGATACATGCTATATGAAACGAAGTACTACTATAAGTAGTTTTTATCTACTCTACAATATTCTTATTTTTGTAATGTTCTAACTAAAAACTGAATAAAAATGTTTTTATTAGTTTCATGTAAATACTGTTCTCCGATAGTTTTATATACATATTGTCAATCTTCTTGTTTGACATGTCAACAATTGGATATTACGGTCATATGTTAAGAAAAGCAAACATTTACACGACAAAAGAAATTGTATTTGTACCTGGAAATATTAAATATTACATGATTTTCCTCAAGTTATCGGAGTCATTAAATCAATAAATTTATTTTCAAACGTAAAATGATAATCAAAATCCGTAAGACCCCATTGTTTCAAATTGTTGGTTGTCCTTACAATATTTCACTTACCGTATTAGCCGTTCTTCTATATCTTAATATACACACAAAGGGTTTTGCAAGAAGAGTTTTTGTCATTTTACGCTATTTGCAATTTTCTGTTTCATGTTCTTATATTCAACAAAATATTCTTTAATTTTTATTATATATTCTTTAATTTTTATCATTTTTTAAATTCTTTTAGTCTAGTTTTTTTTGCAACAAATTATATGTAACCCTTATTAGAAAACCCTTTACTTACCGTGTTATAAAATCACGTATCATGTATTTTTATTCTTACACAGAAACACAACTGGAAAGGATTTGGTAAAAAAGGTACAAAATAAAAGTCGAATGTATTTGAACAATGTCCATATTATATTTTTCCCACATACACACGGCACGTTGTGAACCTTGTCTTATCATTGTAATAATATATGTACATTGTAGAACGTGTAGATATACATGAAGAACCCGGGCCAATGGTGCCGTTCGGGTACAGTAGCATTGGGTCGGCGGCCTGACCGCCGTTCCGAACAACATAACTTGTTATTATGTTACAAACTCTATCTGTACAATCATTCTAAAGTTTTTTTTTTCAGCAATATTCCATCGCCTTCAATTATTATTATCATTATCATAGTGTAAAATCTTGATCATTAAAGTACGTACTTACAATTACAATTGTTTATAATTATAATAATATATTCATAATGTAAAAGTCAAAGCGTCGTCCACAGAAGGAATATGGTTATTGCTCTCTTATTGCAAGAAGCCATTTGGCCGTTAAATACAATGAGTTACGTAAACACTGCTCGAGCCCCACAATTCCATCGATCACCTGAAGACGCGCACCGCCCGGCCGAAACGTCGCCATATCTTATCACTACTACATTTCACTACCTACTCGTTTCGGTGCACGTTCTAGTGATCGGTGGAATGGAGACTTTAGACCAGACAGGACAGGGTTGTAACACAGGGAAAGGGCGGATGCCTTAATATATTTTTATATATTTATATTTATGTATATTGTAGTGGCACCGGACCACTTGCTACCGCTTAGAGTATATATATGTATATATAATATATTCATATAATATATACAGCTTGTATACACTCAATAAAAATAATCCTAAAACGTATGACAAGTAAAACAAACGAAATAACAGGTTAAGTTAAGTATAAATTGCGGCTAATGCGCGCATTACCTAAACGAACCGTAACAAAAAAACTAAACAAAATTAACTAACAAACAAAAGAAAACAAAAACGTTCGGTAGAAATAGGTGAAGCGAATGATTAGTTACGATAATTTTGGACAGCACATATCAATTTTCAGTGTATATAGTAAGGCCCACATATACAAGTTTATTCATTTTTTTTGTTTTGAGTTATACACAACTGAAAATCTCACAGTGTGAATCGATATTGTCGAGATACATTTTTTTTTAGTTTTTCCTTAATAAAGATTAAAATATTCCGAAATGAACTAATATATCACCTAAAATACACGTAAACCGGGTAAATCTACTTTCTCCTAGGGTCTCTACACCTAACCGCTTAACGTCATATCTGTGCCTAGACAACGATGTTACCGAGGAAGCATCTCCATACACAATCTACAAACTGATCTCGTATATAAAATTACATATCTTACAAAAAAGTTCAACCGAAAACTACTGAAAACGAAAATCGATTAAAAAAGCTACGCAGGTCGGTTATTTCCTTATTCACAACTCTAAATCTGTTCCATAACTTCCAATTACACCCCCCAAAAACAAATTATTCAATCCATTGATCTAAATCCGTATATACGATCCAATTTCGCAATTAAGTACCAAAATACGAACTCAACTATGGCTCTAAATTTTTCTTTAGTTTCCTGAGTTAGAATCATCAATCAACTACTACTATTGATGACATTACGGAACAGATTTCGATTTTCTATCCTTTATATTCACCTAGTATAATCCATGTACAAAAGTAGGCTTTATAAAATACTGGAAAGTACGTAAAAACTGATGTTTAAGGCACGAAAAAGTAAATAAAAAACGCGCGCGTAATATTCCTTATCCCCTCCTAATTATATGTTTGCTGCTGTTCGGTGTATTTTAGGTAATAGTTGAGAATTTGGCCTCTTTGGACACAGGCTTGCTTAAGATCTAGGCTGGGCTTCTGTCACGACCGGTGATATGTTGGTTTATAAGCTGGAATGTTTCGGTCGTTACGCCCAAGAAAACCCATCACACCATTTTCCAACCAATCCAGGAAACGCAAGTTTCCAACAGGTTTCTATCATGATAGGTAGACGAGCTATAATGCGTATACGCGTTTTGTACTTTAGACTTCAAAAAGAAATTGAACCACTCGACTAAAATTTTCAATAGTTTCTAGTTTGATTTAAAAATGTCAAGTCGTTAGTGTTTTTAAATATTTCAAATAGTTAATTCTTCCGTGCTAGTAGGTATGGGAACGATATGACATCTGATGGCGCCTTGTATGCCCTTGAACTGGTACGACAGCTGTTTCTGATCGGTTGCTAGAAGTTCAAGGTCAAGCGGTTCCAGGTGTCAGCGACATCATCTCCATACCTACTGATGTAATCTTCAATATGGATATTCTTTAAACTTGAAATGGTGTGATGGAGTTTTTGCCATGCATAATAAAACTTTCGCTACTCTCTGAACCATGAGATCGCGGGAGCTAGAGAGAACAAAGTTTGAAAAGAAGTGAAACTGGTTTTGAGAAGAAATGTAGGAAAAAGCAGAAACGAGAAGTAAATCTTACGGTTGATACCACCTCTAAATATATAGCTGACGACAATTACTAAAGCGGCCGCGAGGGGCGTCGTCCGACGGGTTCCCAAAAAGTCTAAAATGTCGGAGTGACGCGCTCGACGCCCCACCTGGCGACGCCCGGCTACACTATATATCCCTAGAACCACTTAATGCGATAATTAACACAGTTTGATATATCAAAAAATATAATCACCGTCGAAAACTGAAACTTACATTCCGGAAATACTTCCGCAATTTTTATACTACCTACAGCTTACCGTATTGCTCAGGATTGACATTTTTTCATAGTTTTTTTCTTTGTTTTTGTTTAAATATTCTTTTCAGCAGTACCGAAATTAAAAGCGCAGTTCGTCGCTGGTGTATTGACATTAGTATTGACATTTTAACCTTCCATCACTCAATAAATTAAACCACGCCCACGTTTTCACGGAAAACCGCGGCGGCTTCTATCTAAATTTTTCTTTTTGTTTAACTACTTTTATGCCGATCGTTGCAACATGCGACATTTTGGACACTCTATATGAACCCTTCCCTACATTTCCGATTACCATAACATTGAATCTGATGAAATTACGTATTTTCTTGTTATACAAATTTGAAACTATGACAATAGTTGGTATAAAGAAGATTTGGGCGCACATGCGTTTATTTCTGGACGACGTTTCTCATTCGTTACAGGTCATGAACCATCTAAAGAGGACGCGGGACCCAAATCGCCCGAATACCTACTTACGATAAATAAACCAAATAAATTGAACTAAATTAATACTAATGAATCTATCGGTTTCAATGTTACTTGTCGTCGATTGCATAATTGGTGTGGTGTATTTCTTTTTTTTTGTACTGAGGAGATAAGCAGCATCAGAGACAACAATCATAATTATTCATCAACAAGCCGAACGGCGAAATATCTAACATAGAAACAATAGAAAAACACCATATATTTCACACGAAGTATGCGAGGGTGTCTCGTGCGCATCCACAACGCATGCGCAAGCTCCCGAATAATTATTAACTCCGCCTACTCGATCACATACAACTAGCTAAAACATTTTGAGGGTAAAATTTGTACGTATGCCGTTTTCGTGACGAAATGTATAACCGTTTTGTTTGTTTGTTTTTCATTAATATAATTAATTATGCATACCGTTGTGGAAGCGTTCGCTGGCCGCACATATAGAAATATACTTTTACTTATTAACAGGAAACATTTATATAATATATAATATATATTTTAAATCGATCTGTACTATTCTAACAGTTAGACAGATCTAGGGGGTACATTAGGAATACGTAGGACACTATAAGCTACACATAATGGGACCACCTGGTTGTGTAATTCTCGATTGTGTTGCTAATCGAGAATTATCCATCTCTGCCGTCCACGAAACAACAATTATATACAAATCTCTTAAAATATCCAGTAATTGTTGTATACATTAATTATATATATCGCGATTACTAAAATTGTTCTTCACTAAATACGACCGAAAAAATTAAAATGATCGAGAGAAAACCAAAAACCAAGAAATCTAATGAAAATTGGGCATGAGTGCGCCGCCTTTCGTCCTTTTTTAAAAACTCGTTTATCGTTTATAATTTTCCTGTATAAAAACATACTATAATAATTAGGTTTTCGAATGAAAAAGTGTTTTAAAATTAATTCATATACACCATTGGCAATGTACCAAATCAGAGAATTCTCGCCATTGCCTCCTTGGTCCTTATACAATAATAATATGTGAGGATAATGTATCCCATAAAGATACCCTGTAATATATCATATGTAATAAACGCAAGACGTAACCAATGAGTGCCTGTGTTTGGTGGGGATGCCCCTCCCAGTTGTGACCATCGATCGACGATCACGAATAACAAAAAAAATCCAGAATAACCACGAAAACTAAGACGAAAGTCGAATTCTAACCAAATTTCTTATTTTGTTCTTTGTTTGTTTGTTAGTTTGTGTTTGTCGTGAATCGATGGTCTCGGTGAGAGTGGCTGACCGGCCACACTGACACCAAACATTACAACAACAAGTGGGCCGCGCCTGGCGGGTGCTACAGTAGTATTATTATATTATACACATAATAGTGAATGTACAGTGCAGGTGTGATGACTGATCACAGTAGCTGCCGAGTCGACTCACACAACACTAGATAATTAAGTCCTCGAGCTCAGTGGTAGCCGTTGGTGAACGCAGCTGGGATCAATGGACCCTGCAACAAGCACATAAAACATTCTAAACTGGAGAAATCACAAACTACACAAATTGATCGTTTGCTGTATGATTTTATTGGTTGTTGGTTGAAATAGGCTAGTAACATGTTGAAAGTGTAATAAGAAATTTTAAAACAGTGATTGTGCAGAAATTTTCATCGAACCATAAGCACCAATATTGACCTTTTTGGAATTTGACCAGTCAACATTTTTGTTCGCAGAAAATTTTATTGGTTTTTAGTTGGATTCAATTTGGTTCGTACTCTGAATTTAAGTACCTATACTATAGTTTTTATTTTATGTTACGTATAGTTTTACTTGCCTTAAATAATTCGAAAGAAATCTGTTGGGTTCAGATATGTTCACTTCTATGTTGAACCAGTGCAGGGGTCCCCAAACTTTTTAAGAGGACGGCCATAGAAGAATATCGTGCTAAATGGGCGGATTAAAAAAATATAATAGTCACTTTAACCTGCATAATTAAAAGTAAATAAACATAAATTAAACTCGAATAATTGCGATATATTTATATCACTAAACTAATAGATTTTTCTTAATAATAAAAAGAATAAAAAATAGTGTATTGATAGTCTTACTTTACATTCTGGAAAGTTATGGATATATATTTAAGAACACATCTTTTTAGCAAAATTTCGACTAATATTACATTATTATGTATGGATTTACTTTCTGGCAAACACAATTTACTCATGCATATCTAAATATGACGATTTTACACTGTTGTATAAATATTGTATTTAGCTTGTGTTGGATGTAACTTTGGAAGAGAGGGTGCCATATGTCACTTTCTGTTGATCATGCTTTTTAATTCTGTTTGGTCATCTTGGTTGTTAGTTTGAAGTAGATTTGGCAATAATTTTGTGATATTATTTTTGACTTGTTTTTTTCTTTGCTTGAGAGAAGTTAGAGTTTTTACAGAAAAACGTTTACTGACCTTTAGGTATGAGCATAATTAATAATGTCAATGTTGGGTTGAATTACGTTGATTTTGATGTAAATCTGATTCTTCATATACCTATACCTACGTACTGCTTTGTTTTCTCAAGACCAGAAACCCAAAACTTGTATTATAGCTCCAGAATGCCCCTCAAGTAGTATTAATGTGACAAATAGTAAAAATGAAGGTACAATTCATACAAACATTCATGTTAATCCAAATCTACTTTTTGCGCAAAGGTTAAAAAACTTAAACTCACCGTGGTATTCATTTTTCAATCATTTGTATTTTTTTATTGAACACCAATTTTCCAAAGTAATAAAGTCACCATTCATCACGATATCAAATATGAACACAAAATGTACATCAAGCCGTGAAATACAGCCATCATTTATCGTTGGAGCAAACCACTCGTCCAAACACAAATAATATATTATTTAATTTAGCGATAGATTTTTAATTGGAGCTATCAATTATGCACCTCCAGCCGCGTAAAACAAACATATAAATTGATGTCGTTATGATCGATTGAATCCATTTATATTATTATATTGTCAAATTCAATATGATTACACTAGTTTTACTACTTCATTTATTGTTTGCTGATTGTGATTTATTGCAGGCATTGATTCGGCAGCGGGCATTTGTCAAATGTTTCAGAGCGGCGACGGACAGAAAATCGAACGTCCGGTTTGCCTACAACTAATCTATTTACCGGGACCGAAACGTACGCCACTGGCGTCAAATTTTCTTCCCCCGCTGACGTGTACTAATTCTCCGTTGCTCTTTCGTCGACCGACCGCCGAGCACCCCCCCCCCCCCCCACCCTCTTGTGATTTATTTCGACGATGTTAATGTTCTTGTGAGCCAGCAATCCATCATATCTCAATTACTTTACGTATTTTTTACGAACTGGAATATACAGTCTACCAGAGCACCTACATGTAATGGTGATCATTGAAGATGAAGCCTAATCTTGGGGTTTTCCAAGACTGCCAAAATGCTAAATACTAAGGTAAACGTCTCAAATTCAGACACTGTCCCAAATTGTGAAATATTTCTATTTAGTTGGCTAAAATGATAAATCTACATTATTGAAGTATATTTTAGGACATCCGGTTTGTTGATTTGACATTTACACTTGTCAACGTTATTCTGGCATAAAACAACCAAAAAGTAAACAAAAACATTCGTGTTAAACTGGCTCTGATTCTTAGAGGTTATTTTATTAAAAAAAATATGACGTACCAAGTACAACCTAATTCAAAATTATTCTAGAAAAGGAGGAAGGGAACAAAAACGACAGAAGAAGCTGTGCAAAGCAAAAGAAAATACGAAAGAAGGAAAAAGTAAAATACTGATGAGGTAGAGATAGAGAGAACAGATTGAAGAAGACCAATGCCCGTTTGCACCGTATGTATTAAGCTTTACTTAAGTATGGGATCGTACTTAAGTCATCGATTTCATTTGCACCGTCACCAATCTGTCACCTAACTATGGTTAAGAACGACCTAAGTTAGGCCGACGAAAAACGGTGGCTTAAGACTGGCTTAAATTTAGGCAACGGATTGCGTACTCGTGATTGGCTGAATGGAGGTCAATGGAGGTTAAATTGTGACTTCTGTCAAAAGAACGTATCACCTGGTATGACCGCTGTCATTCAATGAACCTGATCAAACGATTTTGGTCATTTATTAGCATAATTCCCAGGCTTTAAAGTCTACTCTTAAGAAATGAAAATAAATTGTTATAATTTAAACGTAAAATTTTGTGTATTGCTGATAACTGCAGTACTTGTTGCCATTATCAAAGTAATTCAAATGTACCGCCAAAGTATTCTAGTGAAAAAAATATGACTGTAAAGTAGCCAATTGACAGAATACTACCAGATTGGTACCAACAGCTCTCGATATTACTAAAATTTTACCGTGTTGCCAAATCACGCATAACTTAAGATAGGAATCTCCTACACATATGCGGTGCGAATGAACGACGACTTAAGCTCGATTCAGTTTTAAGTTATTCCTAAAGTTAAGTCTGTCTTAGCAAATACGGTGCAAACGGGCATAGAACCTATTTTATACTTTGTTTCCTTAAAAATGTTAAAATATAAACGTTTAGTACACAGTGATCTAAAATGATTGAGGACAGATTGAATTTCCCGCCAATTTGAATAATTGTGATGTTGGCAATGGTTGCAAATGACAGCTGTTATTTTGGTCTAGTGGCGTAGGTGTTGCTTCTTGTAGAGGGATTCATTCTCTGATTATAATTAGGTAATTAGGTATATAAATTGAAACTATTAATTGAATTAATTGAAACATATATAGTTTCAAATTAATACCCGTGAGGGTTAAATAAATCATAAAATGACATCCTTTATATCGTTGCAGAGGAACGTAACCCTCACTGACGAGTTCACTATGGTATCTGACAGTGATCGTGACCTGTATCATGCACGCATACCATCTTCGTAACACTAAATAAGTTCAAAACTGTGGCGGGAAATTCAACCTGTCCTCAATTATTTTAGATCACCCGTTATTTCATAATAATAAATTTATTGATAGATAATATTTAAAACAGATATTTAATATTGACATGAATGTTTTTTATCTGTCGGAACAATGCACCACAAATATCTGATTTAGGAACACTATGACTGACTTGAGATAATACTACAAATTAAATAATTATAATCAACTTTAAAAATCAGTTGCCAGATATCTTAAGAAGGAAATATTAATTTAAAAAAGTGTATATGTTCTTGGTGGTACTGACTATGTTCAATACCACCAGAAAATTTAAAGTCTACAGTTAAAAATGTAAACATAATTTCTTAACATGTCGAGAATTGGGGACGTATGCCTTAATCCTACAAATTTACCATTTTCGCCCATTTTTCAAATCAATTTAAATAACCACAAAAAAGATGGAGCTTTAAAAGTTTGATTGGCTTCTAGCTATATGAGAGTTTCTAGTTATCTATCATACTTTTGGAATTAATCATCATTTGTGTAATTTTGCTCAGTTTTTACTTATCTATCATACTTTTGGAATTAATCATCATTTGTGTAATTTTGCTCAGTTTTAACTACTACTCGTTCAAACAATAATACACTATCTTAAACAATTGCAATTCCATTTAAAACTTTCAAAGCGGATTACGGCGGTCGTAATAAAACAAAAGACGTTTTGTTCGATTATATGAAGATAAGAAAATGCACTTTGTCTAAACAGATTTTACTGGATATTTAAAATAATATAAACATATAATAATAGAATAATACATGTAAGTAATTAAAATGTTCTCATAATCCGAACATTAATGTTTGGCGTTGGGCTATCTCGAAAAATGCATAAGGAACAACAAAATAGTAATTTTAACTGACCATAATGAAACCCACATGTCTATATACCAAATTATACATTAATGTTTGGTGTTGAATTTTCTACATATATGTAGTGTAATATGAATAAAACTGACATGTCAACTGTACTTTCGTAGAACATCACAGCTTCATTGCTGTTTTACTCGTTTGGTAGACATCCAGCGTTGAACTTAGCATGATCAGTTGCAGTCACGTTGAGAGATACATCTATCAATTTGTATCGTCGATGTTCTTTAAAACCCGCTTATGTCAAACCATAAACGGGAATAATGTTCGTGCTTATGTGACAGTGTCATTAAGAACTGTTGAGCTTGAAAATTTCTATGTAGTATATTTTTTAAGCTAGACTCAATGCCAGCGTATGTCCATCATAAGCCAAACATTAACGTAATTGTACATTTAAACCAAACAGAATATGAAAATGGGCTAAACTTTCCAAATTTAGCTATTTATATAAGATTCCAACACAATGCATAATACTTTTGAATACGTTTGGTTCGATCGCCGACTAAACATTAATGTTTAAGAATATTTCAAAGTTTAACAAATTTTTTTTTTAATTATCACACGTAAATGACGTCAAGAAAATGTGTCAAAACATTACCTATATCAACCAAACAACCTCAATTCGATATTACCTACCCCAAATACCACAGTCCAAACATTAATGTTTGGCGATTACTTGCAAAACTTAACCTAAACACTAGTAGTAGGTAACATAACTCAAAATTAACTTACCGGACTGTAGTTAAGTGGGGCCCGACTGACTGCGATGGCAGGAAAACTCGATGGCTGTGGGCTAGCGGCCTGCACGTAGCCCACGCTGTCTCCTGCACTGCTGTTGTACATATCCATGGTGGGTCCTGGGGAGTTGGCGGCCGGGAAGCCGGCACGCGTGTTGGCCGCATGCGGCGACGCCGGCGGCCCGAATCCCTGCGCGGCGGCAGCGGCCGCCTGGTAGTTGTTCATCACTGCAAATGAAACGGAGAAGTGGTGTTGAGGAGCTGCTTGGTCGGCCCCAGAGGGTTGGCTCCAGTTCGTTGATGGTGACCCTGCATGAACACAAACAGTCCTGGAGCCGACCGAAGCCGCAAATAAACTAACCTACTCCTTATATTTAGACAGACTTAAGTACGAAAATTGAAAGAAGAAGAGTATTGAAGGAAGGATTCTGAAGTTTAGTTTTTAGTTTCGGTGGAAGAGTTTGAGTGAAAGTGAGCGAATTTTGGAGAGAACGTTTGCGTACATGTAGGAGCTTTAGTGCCAATTGCTTTTCAGTCATTACTGTCTTGTGTTCTATACTGTCTTATAACCCTGTCATCAGATTTGTGATGAAGTACCTAACGGAAGATGACAACTTGCTCTTATGTGCTGTTATGTGTGTCGTCCATAATACCAAATTGTCTGTCAACCTGTTCACATGGTCATTAACAACTTACCTCGTCATGTTACTGGTCTACAGCATTTCTAAACAAACATTCAACGGGAACAACTTTTCTAATGTTGTGAACTCTAATGAGTCTATTACTCAGTGGTTGCTACAACTACTAGTGGCGTGTTTTTTTGTTAGTTATGGATTTTTGGAAAATATAAAATTTTTTCAAGTCTATTCAATTAATAGTAAATATATGATTATGAAAGCATGCGCGGCAGGTGATATTCGGCTCCCCTTCCACATTTTCGAGGTGTTTTAACAACCGCGGCTTCACAATGATAAAAATAAATTGAGATTTTTTGTTGAAGCACATACGTAAGTGTTGTCCATTCAATCATAAATACCACAGGGCTGCCTGGTCCACAATAAAAGATAAGCTATGCTCTGGTAACGTTTATAAACTACAAAAACTATAATAAACCAGCAATCCAGCTTATGTCTATTATAGTCGATACGCAGAGAAAGAAAATTGATAATCTTGTGAGATGATGGACAAAACTGGTTAGTCCTTAGATTATTATTCTTCTATAAGGTGTATACAATTGTTGAATATTTTCGAACTACAATGAATTTTTTTAGAATGTTTCGTTATATTGTTAAACTAATTTGGTAGTCATCTATAATTTAGCAACAAAATTATTATTATTGTTTATTAATGTATTTAAAAGGATTAAATACCTAAATCAAACAAATCTAGTTGAAAACCTTTTCCGCAAACATTGAGTACACGATTTTTCTTGCAAATTGTCAATTATACTAGCTATCGTTGACTTTTGCTTTCTCATACAAACGATTCTTCAGTAAACACTGTTTGATGTCACACGAACTGACCTAATTATTAATATTTAATGTGATTGTAAAAGTGGATAAAAAACATATTTAAACGGCCAGCAAGCAGCAGTTCTATTAACAGGTACATAACGCTAGAATGGATCAATACTATCTATTTTGTATCGTAATCATTATATCCTAATGATACCGAGGAATCATATCAAGAGGGGCGTTCATGCCAGAGAGATCGCCGTCGGCCTTGAGTCTGTAGTACGCCCAGGATATGATTCCATCTAACGGTGAACCGTTGTACTCAAGTCCTTGTGTATAAACAAACAACAGTTAGTTATTATTGAGCTGAGCTGTTGGTACTCTTCTCCCTTGTCTCGGTCTGTGGACTTTATTACAGAAACCTTCTTTACAGAGCTCCGCGGTGACAGTTCGTAGTAATTCGACACAATTGCATAAAAAGTAGATCAATTTGACAACGGCTGGGTTAATTTTAAAGAGCTGTCTTAAAATGTCAGCCACAAATTAACTCCTGTTCCGGGATTAATGTTATTGGCTTAATCACTATGAAAGCATTAAATCAAGCGGTATATTGTGTAAAAAATTAGCTTGTTTTCTCTAATTAAGTTCATGATTAAAGTAAGCGCGGTTGAATTTTATATTTATCTCGGAACGATGCCCTATGCTTACACATTCCAACAGTACCTTACTTTTACACATCAGTGCAATAGTTTCGAAGCCGATCTGCTTTTTATGCGCCCGCGTTTTGCATGTAACTTGGTAAATGGATATATGCCCCTCTTAAGAAAGCTTGCTATGAAATATTTCCGGTCAACCAGCTAAATGAATTAGGTATTATCATTCGGAAGACTATTAATCTATAGTTTCTAAAGACTTTATCAAGGAAGCAGCATTCAATTTTTGTATTGGTTTACACCATTTCATAGCTTAAGGATTGATGAAACCCAAGAAGATGAACTTTTTTTGAAGGATATCGCTGCATTTATTATCTCGTAAATTAATTTTAACTTACATTACATTTTAAATTGTTTCAATATTTGATAAAAAGCTGCAAACTTATTTTTATCTTATATAGGTTATATTCTCTAATACAACGAAATATAAATAAAAAAAGAGTATTTTCAATTGAGTTTATGTGTTTTTACGAATAGTGAGTAATTTAATTTCTTTGAAAACATTTTAAACGCCACTGCTAATTTCAACCCTTAAATTTCATCCAAACAGCCAATACAACTAATGCTGGCCTACGACGAAACAAATATATAAATAGATAGATGTTCATACATATCTAGAGCACACTTCCGTTATGGGAACGTCCGCATTCAGCAACTTGGAAAGTTATGTGTGTATAAATGTGTACACGCGAGCTGGAAACTTTTATCGGTATCTACGTTTATTTCGTTGGAGATTAGCCCCACAGTATACGTGTGTATAGATATATACGTACATGTATACCTGCATCGCGATCTTCGGCCCTACCGTGCATATTTTAGCGTGCGGCGGTCGGAAAAGTTTCCGGACCCGCGATTTGGCAAAGTTGCGGCCGCCGGCAGCGCCTTCCCGCTCATAAATATCGAACGACGGATATGTTTACTAACCGGAAGCATTTACAAGCTTCGGGTAAAATTCCAAAGAATTTATTTATATCACGTCGATATTGACAATTTTTGGTTCGCGTGGATAAAACTGAAACTGAATCCTATCTATCTTTTGACTGGACGGAACTTTAAAAGTAGATGCATCAAAAATAATGAGCTTTTGTTTCAGAATTTTGAGAATATAAATGAATACCATTTTGTGTCATATATTCTTTCAAAATTATAACCTAACAGAATTCATAAGTAGGCTTAAAGGAAAACTTAATGAAATAATAAAGTTGAATTCCATTATGAAAATGTTTAAATAACCGTTGAAAAAGAAAGCCTCTTACGCTAGATTTGTTCGGCTGATGATGGATCTGAGATCCGAAACTAGTACCAAGTAAAATAATAAACATATATTCAAAATTCAAGAGGCTGTCTTTTTCAACACTTATTTAATTAAATAAGTCCCTTGAAGATCAAAACTATCAAGCAAACATTTATTGGTCAACTTTATGCACTTTATGGGACCAAAACTTACACGTTCACAGTTAAGAAAATCTCCTAAACTACTTTTGGCCCACTTAAAAAATTCTGTGAGGCCACGTTATTTTTCAGTTTTGATAAACTTATGTGATTGGTGTTTTAATGTATATTTGCTTAATTACAATCTTAAAAACTGAGATCTTGATCCATAGATATGATTCAAAAAAGCAATCAAAATCATCCTTCATTAATTTGAGATAAACAAAAATAAATGTTACAAAGTGAAAATTGACGCCCAGTTTGTGTCAAATTAGAAAAAAATACTTAATATTTCCGTAAAAATAATTGGTGAAGGATAAGTTGTGATAAAGTACAGGATATTAATAATAAATGTCAAATATCTATTGAACATGTTGTAATATAATAAATAAGTTGCCGTTAAGTTTAGTCAACATGGATAAAAAGTCAGGTCTTAGATATGGTTCTACGTTCTGTTTCTAAATATATTGGCAAATAATATTAATAGATCTAGTTGAGCTCGCAAACACTTTTATTACGTTGTTGCCAAATTATTTCATCTACTTTGTTCGTAAAAAAACTATTGTTCTTGTATGCAAATATTACCTCAGTTGCTGATGGTTTCAGTTTACAAAATCTACAGTATAGAATCAACGAGCTTCATAATCTTGTGTATAAAGTTGCATATGGCCTTCTCTGTTTTTCAATTCCTTCAAATGCTTTTTGAAATAATAACATGGCAAAGAAATACAAATCAAACTTTGTGAAAGATAAGAAAGAACATAATCAATACTTTTCCCATAACAATAATAAAAAGTGCGTAAATAAATTAAAGTAAATACATAAATTGATAGCCAAATTTTTACTGATTTTCTAGAATGTTAATGTTAATCTGTGTAATCGATTCAGATATTTGTTTGTTCAATAGATGGCTCAATTCCTTGAAAAGTTATAGCAGTTTTAAAAAATTACTTATAAAACAAAAAGAACTAATTAAAAAAGAACATTCACATTAAATAATGCGAAAAAGAAGAAAAAACACAAATAATCATTACAAAAATAAGAAGTAAATAAATGAAATAAACAAATCAGTAAAAAAAAGCCGTAAACTAGGGGTTTGTTGGTTTCTTACTTCTGAAACTTTTTAATGAATTTCAAATGCAAATAAGTCTGAAACTGAATGAAACTTTACTGAAAATTACATTTACTCTCATAAAAAAGAAAGTTGTGACAGGAAACATTAGCTTTTTATGATCCTGTATTTGTTAAACTGATAGTCTAATTGATTTTGAAGTTTCTTAATTAGTAGATCAGAAATGGACATTAAACTAAACTACTAAACTACTTTTGGCCCACTTAAAGAATTCTGTGAGGCCACGTTATTTTTCAGATTTTATAAACTTGCTTAATACAAATTTTGAAACCTGAGATCTTGATCCACAGCTTTGATTAAAAAAACCAATCAAAATCATCCTTCGTCAGTTCGAGATAAACAAAAATAAATGTTAAGAAGTGTTTTTGTACATTTTGAAATATTAGATAAAACTAAATTTCTCAAATATTGACGTCAAGTTTGTGGCAAATTAGAAAAAAAATACTTAATATTTCCGTAATAATAATTGGTGAAGGATAAGTTTTGATAAAATACTACTATATTAATAATAAATGTCAGATATCTATTTGTAATATAGTTGTAATATAATATCTTTGTCCATTGTTTCTTTGTTACTTTGTTCGTAAAAAAACTATTGTTCTTATATGCAAATATTACCTCAGTTGCTGATGGTTTCAGTTTACAAAATCTACAGTATAGAATCGACGATCTTCAAAATTGAGTATAAAGTTGCATATGGCCTTCTCTGTTTTTCAATTACTTAAAATGGTTTTTGAAATATTAACAAGGCAAAGAAATACAAAGAAATACAAATCAAACTATGTGAAAGCTAAGAAAGAACATAATCAATACTTTTATCATAACAATAAAAAAAGTAAATAAATGAAAGTAAATACATAAATTGCATAGCCAAATTTTTACTGATTTTCTAGAATGTTAATGTTAATCTATGTAGTCGATTCAGGTATTTGTTTGTTCAATAGATGGCTCAATTCCTTAAAAAATGATAGCAGTTAAAAAATTACTTATAAAACAAAAAGAAGTAATCAAAAAAGAAAATGCATATTAAATAATGCGAAAAATAAGAAAAAACACATATAATAATCATGACAAAAATAAGAAGTAAATAAATGAAATAAACTAATCAATGAAGAAAGCCGTGAACTAGGGGCTTGTTGATATTTCATACTTCTGAAACTTTTTAATGAATTTCACATGCAAATAAGTCTGAAACTGAATGAAACTTTACTGACAATTACATTTACTTTCATAGAAAAGAAAGTTGTGACAGGAAACATTAGGTTTTTATGATCTTGTATTTGTTAAACGAATAGTCTAATTGATTTTGAAGTTTCTTAATTCGTAGATTAGAAATGGACATTCTTAATTAGTAATATTTTGATTACTTGTTCTGATCATTACCACCCCCAGATATTTAATTATGTATTCACATTTTAGACTACCCAAAAACGGACTTTCTCTCAAATCTAATTTATCATATTACAAAGTATGACACAACTTTAAAGAATTCGTAGCTACTTTTACTAATTCTTTAACATGACTTCTAGCACCCATTACGTGCACATAGATATGTGCCACCTGTTCCCTTAAACCATTAGATCGACGCTAAATTACATCAAAACAGATCAAGAGATCAAAGTAATCCACACTATATAAACAGACAGTGACCATGGACCGTGGGTAATGAGACCATGGGTAATGAATACACCAAAAACACTTAAGCAGTCGCTCTCACCTCTATCCACACAACTGATAGATAGTTGAGAGTAGTTAAAAGCGACTATCACGCAGGCCACTAAAGCTCCCCATTATCTCAGCGCATGCAAAACAATATATGTAATTACCTGACAAGGCCTGAGTCAACAGGGGTGTGTTATTGTTAGGGGTGAGCTGCCCATTGGTTAGATCCACTGGAAACACAGAACACACTATATTAATTGGGGTGGGATTGATACATATCACTACATGCTACGCTGTATCGATAGTTTATATGTATATGGTGTATATGTGATTGTTGTATTGTCTGAACGTGTGATTTGATATAGTCAAGTAGCAAATAAAATAATGTAGTTTGTAATTTATTTTTATTAAAGTAATGTAACAATGAAAATAGAAATTTAAATTAAGAAATTGTATAATTTAAGTTATGATTCAAAATGTTTTCAAATAAGAAGATAACGTTCCACGGTAGAATTTGATGGATGGACTAGAATATAGAAGACGTGCTTTCATTCGTGACATGATCGATGGTCGGAATCGTCGGGGAGATTTAGAAAAAAAAGAGAAGCACGCATCATCGGCTTTGTATGCCATGAAATTTAACCGAATATGATAAAGTGTATATGTCTACGTGTACAGTGTATGCTATGTAATGTATGTATGGCGTGGTATATCGATATCAGTATACTAAAAAACACGGTAACTATATAGGCTGGACTAAGATTATAATATCGAATCTTTCTCACAGTAATTAATCTAGCTCTAAGACACACTACACACGTTTACTATTCTAGCTTCACACACAAAAAATAGATTTAAAAAACACACATATCGATATTAATTTCTATACTGTTTCTAGACCTGACCTCTATCGTTTATAATAATTATAAAACTGCTTCTCACTAAAAAACTGTATACTACTTTCTATTAAATATCTCTTCTGTTGGCACTACACTGCGGCGAGCTGTCAAATACTGATTCGAAAGCTCGCCAGACTATTCTAGCGCTATGTTTATATAGTTATTACATGACAAATTTTTCATTTGAGCAGGAAATTTACGAGTGTACAGTTATCAATAATAAGTTACTACCACAACGTTTCCATGGATATATTTTTATAAACCTAATCAAATCTACATTTCTTTATTGTATGTTTTCGTATTACTATTTTATATAAAATTAAGAGAATTATTCAGATTTAAAACTGCATAAGCTCCGCCTGAACGCAAATTTTTCGAATTTCTAAAGAAACTGGCTAATAAGGTTTTCAGTTTATTAAAATCACGATTAAGATATTGCATTAATAAATAACTCGTGATGGACGCCATTACTCACGAGGATGAATTTTAAATCATTCGAGGAAGTAATAGTTATTACTTTTGAATACTTATACTACGATAATGACATAGAGTTTTATAACTGTCTTGTAAATGATTAGCTACGAGTAACTTAAGCTTTTTTAAAGATAATGTGATTGCAAAGTATTGATTCCTTCATACACAATAATTGCTTTCAGTATCTGTCATCTACAGAAAAGCTGAATAATGTAAATTCAGAGCTGTTATTGTTGGGAAGTGTGGACAAATAAAATTTAAATAATCAATTATATTTGGACAAATAGTAAAACCAAAGTGAGTAAATTTTGTTTACCTAGTTTACCTTTTTTATTGACTACTGGTGGCCAAAATAGGAACATTATTTAGTAGATCCAAACGTTTTGGTGGTTAGTTTTGTTATCTCCATGTAACATAACGTTGGTAGTCAATATCGTCGACAACTGTAAACACCCGTAATATTCTATGTACACACTATAACAAAACGGATCGCCAAATATAATATATATGATATTTTCTACTCTACAATGTTTAATCCTGTCATCTAAATTAGTCGCTACTCTCTATGTTAAAACATCAATTATGTTAATGTTACAGTCTATCTCATAGGTCACATGACTGCTATTAGAAGTGTTTCTAAGTTACTCGCCCCTCATCAACTGAAGTGATTGTCCACCAGGGGGTCCTGAGGTCGTCGGGTGGTACAGTTTTGACACTTGAGACACAGTTTTTCCCTAAACTTTTTAGCACTACAAGATTGTTTTTGTTTTTTTTGTTCTGTCATATATTTCGATCACAGAGCGATTGCGAGCTTACTCCTGGCGCAGAGCAAAATTCAATTATCATCGAGTAACAAATCACGTGCGATATATCAGTTCGCCGGCTTATGCGAGCCATAATTGCAATCGCCTAATGAATTGGGACAATTAAAATGGTCAAATGACACGAAATTGATCGTCTCAATTAACGGGGTAGAGACGGAGCAACGCTAGCTAGATCCAGCACGCCACGCGGCAAAACTAATAGGCGCGTATGCAGTTGCGAGCCGATTTTCCAGGACTAATTGGTTCATTTATTGTCGCCTCTGGAAATAATGTTCAATTCTATGCGAGGTTTATGCACCTGCGAGAAACCACCACGACGATAACTAATTTTCGAGGTTAGGTGTTGAATAGTTTCGGTTAATACTAGCACGCTTAGTCTTACATAGTTGCTTGATTTTAATTAATTTGCATAATGTGGATTGTTTTAAAATAAATTAAAAATTAAACCATTTTAGTTTTGCTCTTTAGCAATTATGGGGAAAACTTTCATTACGTTATTCCGGTTTGATAAAATGGGGAAATTTTCTTAATATTGCCATTTTTGCAGTAGAAAATTCTATTCAAGAAAATACCAATCTACAATTTTTTTTCATCCGGCCAGCGATGACTTTACAAGCTACAAGATCTTACTGAATTCGTTTGTCATCAATCAGAAAGGCTTATCCGAATAATCAACTAAAGCATATTATACTAACTAAAAGGAAATATTTTCGTTCCTAAAACTCCATCCATATATTTGGTATCTGCCCAGAGAAGCTAATATATAACTGCAATAGTAAATTTGGAAATATTGAGAGCAACTAATGTTAAAGATCAAAACAATTCTTTTCATTCTTTTCCTTTAAAATTTAGTTGTTATTGCTGGTTCTTCTTTGCGTTGTCTGTTTTTTTAATAATAGCCTAACGTAGGTACTTTAGTACAAGAGTTATTGACGTGTTGTTGTTCTCAAAAATACCCCACATTAGGCAAAAACTGACCCACGTTGTTTAACCGTAACCAATACTAATAAAAACATTATGTTTAAGAAACTGTACATCATCTCCAATACTATTGACTTAACAAGGTAAGAAAATATACACTGAAATAATAACTAAATAAAATCGCTTAATAAATATATTTTATCAGAAAATTAAAGGCTTTGATTGCGAGGATTGAAAAGTACAAAATGCAAAGTTTAAAAATTAATACACAAATTTATTTTGGTTTGCTGTTTTAATAAATTCTTTAATGGGGTTACAGTCGTTTTGAACCTTTCAATAAACTTAAAAAACGACTAAAAAACTAAAAAAACGGTGTCAGTTCCAGAAAAAGGTCGGGCGGCGGGGATGTTTTTAATTTATTTCCTCAATAAGACCAAAAAGAATGCAACGCCAAACCACTCGTTGGTAATTTTACGATCGAACCTATAAACACAATTTTATTGTAGTGGATAAACTAACTATTCTAATACACGTTTACGTTTCCACCCTATATTTATGTGCGCGCTCACAAAATCGACAGAAAACCTTGAACGTGTGCAAAACCCCAGAAATTACCGGGACTAAAATGGGCCAATAAAAGTTCCCCTTTATTACCTAAGTGGCCAAACAAGTGTGAACGGTATGTCGGTGCGAGAGACAGAGAAAGACAGAGCAATCTCGAACAACAAAGGTATTAATCTTGGTATACAGTCAAAACAACTGAGAACTAGAGCGCGCATGTAAACAGTCATAATTTTATATATCGCTAGGTACACCGACAACTAGATGGCACTAGTATCGATCATGAGGCCACACGTGATTGACGGGGCTTATATAAAATTCAGCGTGAGAGGCGTCCTTTCGTTGAATCGAGAACGGTTTAGAGATAATTTAAAATTCGATAGAGAGACCCGTTTTCTCCGATTGGATTGTGCAGTATGTAAATCTGGACTAGGCGAGAAGTGGGGAAATCAATAATCCTCAAAGAGTCTGCCCTTTGTGCTTGAAGGGCCGCCTGAAAATTGTATGAGATGAGGTCCCTGAGAACTCGTGCGACATCTGGTGCCGTTTTAATGAAGCTAAGTTAAGACAGGCCCAAGGTGTAAGGTCGCAGCCGCCCGGGATCGCTTTTTGATATATATTTTATGTGTAGAGATCTATCGCGAAAAAAACTTCAGGATCCTTAATTTATTTTATTTCCATCTTACATAATAATCGCTTAAATCATTGGTTTTGTCGGCTGGCAACAAGCAACAGTCTCAAATTTTAAAATATAACATCAAGTTGTATGTATACTTATATATCTTAAAGTGACACATCAAGCCAATCACTCAACTCAATCATACATTATAAACAATTTGAATTACTCTTATATTCCTGGCGACACATGTACAACACACCACATAAACACATATTCGAGATCCTCGAACAGTGGCAGATCAATAAAGGATATCACCTAATCCGGATAGGCATTATCATCATTATCATCCTTTATTCATATGCCAATAACAGTCGAATGCTTGCAGGTGTTTATAACGTTTACAGGCAATACAACCGGGATAATTTTCGGGTATTACCGATAATCTGCTTCCAATAATCACATTGCGATTAGGCTATATTGTTTTCGCGTTGTATTGCCGTATACATATATAAATCGGTAGAGATAAAGACAGAGCGAAAGACAATAGAGTAACGACGTCAAAAAGCACGCGTCGCGGTTGGGTCTATGCCTAGTTCGGACATTAGGACTTAGCAAACGAGCCACCTGTCACCTATTACCATGCTCCTGTGAACGCATAGACACTTCTAAAGACCAGCCGCGACCAACTGGATGGAGGGGTGGGACGGGCCGTGCTTAAGAGACGGCGTAGCTTAAGAGGCATCAAGGTGCAAGAAATTATAATTTACCAATTGCAGTCCAGGATTTTTGATTTGATTTTATTCGCAGACATATTATGCGCCAAAAACTCTCCATGATACGATTGGAATATTTTGATCTTTTCTCTTTAGAGTCAGTAGTCTGTTATTTGAATTTAGGTAGTGCAAAAATTCTGACGCAGCATGATTTATTGAAGAGCATTTTCCATAACCTTCTCACTTGGTGTTTTGAGATAGGCTCTGAGATCTGTTATTGACTGAAGTATGTTGGGTAAACAAACCATAGACTATGGTGGAGTAAAAGTAGAATACTTTATTGAAGATACATAATAATAAGTGTTTACACTAAAATTGTTACTCCTTTAATTTTCTGCATGAAAACCTAAAAACAAGTCGACAATATAAATAATATAAAGCGTTGAAACAAAAATTGTTCTTCCTTTAACCTTCTCCACAAAAATCTAAAAACAAATCGATTCAAGACGGGCCACAGACTTGGCAAATGAAATAAAAAACTGAAAAGTCTTGAATAACATATGATTTTAATTTGTCAACAAACAGGCTATTAACCTTTAGCAGTGTTAAAAAGAAAACATATTACGCTGAAGGAAAACTGCCACAAAATCTGTCCCAATTATGTTCGTTGATATGAAAATAGACCAGCTCCCGGAAATTGAGTTATAAGTATTTTCAGATAGATGTACTCTTGATCAAGCTAATACGTCACTTTTAAAGCGTTTACCGTAAAGGAAAAGTAAGACAAAATTGTTTCAATGATTTTTTAGTTTGTATCCTTTAATATTTGAATTGCAATGTTTGTAGGACCATTTAAGACAACATTTTCAGTTTTTTGTGTATACTGAGTATTTACCATTCGGTAGGAGAGAAATGCAAATGAGTTCATTAGCAAAATTTTAAATTGCAACTTATTCGATATTTTTACTTACTCATATCCAGAATATTACGAACATTATGTGGCGTTAAATTTGTTCAAATAGTCTAACTAATAATAAGTACATCAATTCTGGCCGATATTGATTGTCACCAGGCTGTTTCGTCTTTTTATTTCATCTCGTTTATTTGACAAGAAAACATGAAAACTGTGAATCGACCAACAATTGAGCATTTTCAAGCTTAAAAATAACAAAAAATATAACTTAGTCCTTCATAGGACGATTTCATAGGAAGAAATCACAAAAAAACACGAATTATTCATTTTTGTTTCAATTATTTATACATTTGTAAATCAAATATTTTTTAAAGACATTTTGGCAAGTAAATAGCCTCATTTTAAGATAACTCTCAGACTGACAAAACCTGACAACATTTTCGTTTTTTTTGTCGATATATCTTCAAACCTAAAAACCATCCTCTAAAACCGGACACCTGTATACCTGACTCATTTTTGGACCTACGTTAAGCTTTACTTTGCCTTGAATGTAAACTCTAATCAGATAACTCTAGACAGCAGTGTCAAATTCGTCGTCTGTCAGTTACAGGTGCTCCAAGAGTTGACAGAAATAATGGAAAATACCAGAAGTTCAACTTAACTGGGTGACATTATATTTCACCCCTAAGGTAAAAGCATTTTTCAAGTAAGATCACTTATTATTATTACAATGGCATCAATTGTCAATTCAGATTTTTTAATGTTATGCAGAATGAGATATGCACAAATCACTACAGGCCATAATTTTGGCACAAATAATTCCTGTTGAATAATTTTCTTGAAACTAATAACACAATACTGTTGATCATGGAGAGTTTCTTTTAAGTTTCATATAAATAACCTGGACCAAATCGACAATTAGCGTTTTTCAATTTTCTCTCATCGTCGATCAGAAGCGTATCACGTAACAAATCGTATAAGTTCAATCCCGAGATCATCATCAGCGGAAAAATACAAAAATAACGAATTCAACAATAACAATGTACAATTAAGTGCTCGGGGGCGGCTGCCCCCAATGCTGTTGGATGGAGGCGGTCGAAAATTATTTTGTACTCAGAGTGACTGCGATGCCGGCATAGCCAGACAAATTTCGGGGTGCAAATTGTGACCTCACATCATTAAGGGGGTAGATTAGCCGGCTTACTAGACTGGGGGATACGAAGAGGCGGGGGGGCGGCACGACTTTATCCGGAGGGGCGACACTAAACTTAAAATTACCCTAACCTAACAGTAACCCTACGCTAGCAAACTACACCTACCGATTAATCATGGCCTACACAGTTAGTTTAGTTAGTTTAGTTAGGCTATCTATTTAGAAGAGATAGAGAAGAGAGAGAGAGAGAGAGATAGAGAGTATCGATATCTTTGATAAATTGCTGTTTGCGTGTGTTACAAGTGTTACAATACTGGATTTAGATTATTGAGGGGGTTGTCTCGCGCGGTCGCATGGTTAGGGGAGGAAATAGAGAGACGGTTTTGGCCAGATGGCGGTTATTCTTTTAGGGGGTGGTTTTGGCGCGATGCTCGTTCACAGGGGCATGGCATGCAGGCTGGCCGTGCCTCCGTACACCCCTAAGTGTTCGAGCGGGTACGGTAGCAACGGCAACGGGTGGTGATGGTGTAAACTGGCCAATGCATTACCTGTTGGATAAGGCAGTCCGAAACTAGGGTAGCCCGAGTAACCTCGTCCTGCCGCATACGCGGCATATGCGGCTGCCGGAAAACCTGAAACATACAAGAAGAAAACACAGTGCGTATTAGTGTCATGTAGAAAACGAATTTAATAAGTAAATCCATTGACCATAATGACCTTTTTAGGATTTTCTTCCAAATCTTGGAGATACCAATATTTCTCCATTATTGCCCAAAGACTAATTTCAAGAATTTGACTGACTTTTACAGGAGAAGTTTTAAGTTTGTTTAAGATTATAGATTGTCCGGAAAATGGCCATCCATGTAAAATTTTGTATGATATATTCTAATCTGTAATGTTTTCAGTTTCCACTTACGGCGGCAAGTAATGGCAATTTTTATTTCAAATGAAGATTGTACTTTTAAAAATGTTGACATGTTGAAATATTTGTCCAGATATTTGTTTCGTACATATTTGAATATAATATAATAGACCATAATTATTATTTTTGAAAAATAGTCTTGCTTTATAAAGAGTTGTGGATGTCCTAATAACTCCACGACCATAGTTAATATAATAGGGTGAGATATTAGTATCTCGGCGGTCGATAGTTAATAATCGTTTGAGAAAGAAAAAATATTTTATACAGAAGTTGTTTGACTCGCCATTTTCTATAACGTAAAATTAGTTTTATTTATACAGGTTGTTACATTTAGGTGTGACGGAAAGTATGTACAGTAAGTCACAGCGTTAATAGTTACAGAGATATCCAACTGTTTTTCCAACATATGCCCGTTGCAGGACCTTTTTAAAAACTATGTAAAAACGACATTTTTGCCGATTTTGCCTTTAAACTATGTGAGACAATACTCAAAGCCAGTAGGTTGATGATAGTATCCAAAGATACACTATATAGGATGTTCATAGAACTTAGTAAATTTTGATGTTTTTCAAATGGCTTATTCTCGAGTTTTTTAAATGGAACACTCTGTATAATATGTGTTGGCTGTAATAACCCTTTATTTCGCTCCAAATTACATCAAGTATGTCATACACCAAATGTTACTATTTTTTAAGATATTTGCAATTTAACGAAAATGTAATGCAATTGTAAATTTTTATATTGCTGTGAATAAGGTATTTGGTAGTTTGATGTAAAGTCTTTAAGTGGCGATAGAAGATAATTTGGAAACGATTTAACCAGCTTGATCCTTATACAAAGTGTTACCGTTGTCAACATATTAACATTTTTATATGAAATTTTGTAAGTATATTTTGCCGTCTATCGTATGGCAACCGAAGACGCGATTTTAGAGTTTCAAATTACTGCTAAAGTTAGGTTAGGTTAACTATCGTGAAAAATTGTTGACTTCTGTGCATGCTACGATCACCATGTATAGCGCATCTAATTTTTCATGACATCAGCATCTAGCTATGGGTTTAGTTATTATGTGGCAACATTTTTAGGACAATATCTGCGAAAGTGTAGTTTTAGAAAAGCCTGCAATTGCTAATTTTTTTGACAAACAATTGATATCTCAGAAACTATTTAGTTTACACAGGTGCAAATTACCCAGTTGGAAAGACAACTTCCTTAGTATCCATAATATGGTATGATATACACGGCGTTCCATTTAAAAAAGTTTACTGACTTTCCGTCACGCCTAAATAACACCCTGTATAAATGACAATAATTTTACGTTTAGAAACTAATGAGTCAAACAACTCTTGTGTAAAACATTTTTTTCTTTCTCAAATGATTTGGTTGTTGCAAAACATCAGTTTAAACTGAGTTTATAGCTCAGATATCATGATATCAGATAATGATACAAATTTAACAATTTCTTGTTCTTTGACTACAATATTAAATCAAAAATTTGACTATAGCTATGGGCACCCCAAAACTTTTTATAAAGAATCACATTTACTCGAGAAAATATAAAGAAATACAAAAGGGCGATTTTTTTTATGAAAACCTGATCATAATAATTATAGTCATTAGATGGGGATTTTGAATCCTACGGTACAAGTAGGTCATTATTATATTTTAGTATACTTCAAGTCTAGATCGTCAGTTTATTTCTTAGGGATATATTGAGTTTAGAGATACATTTTCAAAATACTAATCTCGTTCAATAACTGAATCAATAAATCCGATCATCAGCTACTGCAATTTACTGAGCTAAAGACGTCATTTATTGAGAATGTTTTTCCTGAAATTTATTATGAACATTAAATTGCAAAATATTATTACGAACATTAGTTTAAATGCACTTTAAAATTTAAAAAGAAAAACCTGTTGAAACATTCACATTTCATGATATATGGCAAGCCCTCACGTAAATAAAAATACGACGACCAGATTCAATTTGTTTTACCCCTCGGAGAAGGGATAAAGTATCCCATAAATATGTATCGTGATGTGGTCGCACTAAAAAGCGACTACGTATAGGTACCTACGTACTACACAGTCCGGGCTCGCCTATATATACGAGCGCACTCATCGGAAATATAGGAAAAATCGTACAAAAATCGAAGCAGCAGCGGGTTCAGCTAATAAATGCTGTACGAATTCAGTAATGGTAGTTGAAAAATGCAGTACTTACCGTCAGGCAGTGCTCCAAGCGACCACATAAAATCTACAAAAGCAAAAAGGTAACGGTTAGTGTGATCTTTTCAAATATCAGGGTCGCGATTCAATATTTTATTTATAAGAATTGGAATGCACGTGTATAGTGAACGAACGAACGAACAAAAAAATTTAAATTAAAGGATATCAAACAAAAGAAACAGAAATATAAACATATATAAAAGACTACGAAAGGCATTCATGAAATTTCATACTAAGTGTCTACACATAACTAACCCGGTACAACAATACAACCCGAAATATGAAAATCGACGAAATTAATTTTCAGGAATCCGATTGGAAGTAAGCTCTGATTATTCATTATCATTATTCATCATCTGCTCAGAACATTCGACTCTCTATTTGACTATAATCTACACACTATGCTATAACTACGCATATTAATATATTAGGAAGAAAAATACATTAACAAGGGTTGTTTATATTCTCAGTATAAATTGACAAAAAATGACATTATCAAGTAATAAACACACTAGTAGTATCGTAAAATGAAAGAAAGTTCAAAATTTTTTTGGTTTTTATCATTTGAATTCTTAATATAAAGATACCCCTGGCACCTCCACCAGAATGGCAAATCATTCACTACTCCTATAATAATGACACGATGTTGATGAAACTTCAAACAATTGTGTAATACGCATCATTAAACACTTTTAAAACATTAACATTTCAACACTGATTAAATAAATGACTAAGTTGATTAAAAATGATCTATGATTAGACGACCACATAAAAAACATTATTTTCACTCATCTTACTGAGAATATGGCAAACCCGGGATTCTAGTTAAATATTTAATCTATAAAATATGGCGCTGATGCTAAGACTAAGAGAACGACTAAACGTCACTAACGAAGTGCACATTTAACTTTGTAAATACTTGGTATAAATTCGTAATGGCGCGTCGCCCTCGCTATACGCCAAAACTTTTTACAACTTGCTATTGCTGGCTGATACACCTGAAGAAGACCGCTCCACGACTTCTCGCTATGTTACCTACTATCTAAGACTTATTACAACAAACTTTTGATTATAAACTCTTATAAACTAGCTATATTTAGTTGTACATAAGCTAGAGTTAAATTTTTAAAGTTTACATTCTATTTAGCTAGGTATTATAAAGATAATTGGAATACTTAAGAGTTAAGGTAGAGAAATAGGAAGGAATTGTTTCCTTCCAACAGCTCTGTTATACAAAAGCTAATGGCTATTCTATTCGAAACGTGAGTGTGAATGTCACCTTTCTGGTTACAGAGCATGAACGAATAGGAGTCCGCGACGTATCCTCAGAAAGGTGCAACAAGGATGGGCCACGGGACCTGCAAACGAGGAACTACTCCTCCGACTTTGCGTGAAGATTACATCGGAAACTTCTAAACAGGTACAATAACTAGGTTCTAAAGTTTTCCCTAAATATTCCTCTCGTCCTAGCGCACGGAAGGCCGTTCTCATACACCTTCTTTAATTCGAAAACTCGAAAAGTTTCGAGAAGCAATTTAAAAAATCCATCGACTCGGCCGTCCGTCCATTCTTGAGACTCGAGGATAATTATTTATTGCCTTCTAGACACGATGAAATTTCATGATGGGAGAAGAAGAAAAATCGGAGGGCAAAGTCGGAGACGGAAAACGAAATACCATAACTTATAAATAAATTTAGCTCAGAGGATTTATTGGGGGTAAGAATAAGAAACAAACGCGTATCAGGCGGCGACTTTGACGTGACGGGGTGGCATAAAAACGCTACTATTTGGATCCTAACGACCCCTACCCATGTTTACGATATGTAATCTCGAACTAAGGCCCTATATGTGAGTCTATTCTCAGGCTAGATGTCTACATTCGGTATAAAAATAAAAAGCGGCCAATTTTGACGTGACTAGCGATTTTATCGAATGTATTAAAATTTTGCCAAAACTACGTTCGCTAGATCTAAAATTTTGTTCTACTCACAGTCTCACAATTTTGTACTGGTCCAATGACTTTTTTAGGCCTGCAAATTCTACACTAATACGCACTGTGCACTAGCTAGAGATTCTTCACTAATGATCTATTTGTATCGTCATCACAGTAAGTCCCTGAACGCTAAACCAAACGTTCCTAGTTAGAAGAAATAAATACTTTTGGGCTCGTTTAACACCCCAATTGAATAATATATATTATAAGTAGGTACATATATTATATAAATTCTTTATGGTATATAATTTCGTAGGGATAAATTTCTTATTTTGGATAATATATATAATAATATGTCAGAATGTATATGTATAAATATTCTAGATATTTTGTGCGCTTTTTCTTTGATAAACATTCGCATTTCTGGAAAATTATGGATAATTTTAAATTCTTTACAAAATGTCTTATTTCATCATCTTCTGCATGTATCTCTTTAAAAACATCTTAGCAGCGGTTCTGTGTAACTCTGTTCAGTGATGTTAAATAAGATTCAACTAATTTTGTTTTAAAGGAGGTATCTTGTGATACCTGACACCTACTTTCTTATGGCATACACTCTATAAATGAGTCCAAAAATCAACTGGATATTAGCGATTCTTGATTGCGATATAGCACGCCCTTTAACTGTGCTAGATGTAAAATTATATAGGTATGTATTAAAGCTTTGAAGACGCAAAATTACCTTTGAAGACGCATTTCACCGCTAGATTACATTTGATCAGTAGTGACCATATTTGATAGAAGTTACCAAGTTTTTTATAGCAATGTGGCTCATTGGGGTATTTGACCGAAGAGGGTGTTATGTTCTTGAAATTTAAAAAAAAATGGCGGTATTTTTCAGTAGCAGCATTAAAATATTTTATTACCCAGTCTTAATTTTTTACATTTCTAATAAATATTATTTTTATTAGGTAAAGGTTTTTTATTAAGGGAAATAAATAATTGTTTTAAATAGTAGATATTGTATGTAGCATAATAATTAGTTTTTTTAATTGAGAACTGGTATGAATGACTGGTGGCCATAAATCAAATTTCTAAATTGTTAAATTCCAAAAAGTAAACCAGTTTCTGGGATAGGTAGAGGACCGATTATTAAAAGGCGGCAATATTTTTTAACCCCAGCCCGGCGCGCCGTGTCCTTGTCACCCAAAAGTTAGATTTTACTATGGCTGAACATAGATGCACATAAGTTAACGCTCTTGAAAACGGTTGCGATTTTGTGTGTTAAGGAAAAATGTGACTTTTTTGATATACCTACTTTAAAACCAAGTACAAACTTTCATTCGACATTGTTTTTATTAAAATTTATCCACAATTTTGTTTATTGCAGAGCCGAGAACATTCGCTAAAATAAGAAAAAAAAACAGTTTTATGCAGAATTTGAGTGTTTTAGCTTACAGTTTAGCTTAATTGACCTCTTGAAAGTGGTTCAAATTATAGTACACATATTTGACATTACAACTACTGCAAAATCTGCTGCGGATAGGTGCGGATGCGGTTTTTGTGATTTTATTTCTATCACGTTGTAAAGGAAAATTCAAAAATTGATGTACGGGCTTATATGCAATTTGATGCAATTCCTTGAAACCGTGATAGTAGAGGTAATTTAGAACATATTTAACCATATTTAGCTATATACAAATCATCCGAAAAAAACCTTAAACTTTGTACTTGTATGTGAATTTCTTGGAAATTTGTTGCATGAAGCGAATCGGATTTATGTTCAGGGGAAGAAACTACATTGAAAGCACCTACCCGCATACACAGTTGTCTGCATTAAAATGGATTACAGTTAAGGAGAGACAATAGTAAGCTTGTGAATAGAAACTGGTTAGGCGTTTTCGATAAATGTGTTTATGCGGAATGCGAATCTGGGTTCAAAACATGCGTACTAGGGTCATACCATTAAAAAAGCGACCGTTTCAGCTTGAAGGATGATCACATTTCGAAAGTTTTCATGGAAACAATAAGTATAAGTATTAGACAATTTACTAAAATAATACTAAAAATAATAGTTTTGATAGTGATAAATATGGTTAAATAGGTTCTTAATTGCCGCTACTATCACGTGTTAAAAGGAATGCATCGAACGGAAAATCGCATGAATAGCGTATGTACCGTTTCAATACACACGCAATATCGGCTGGTGTAAACTTTCATTTTCTTCCTCTACCACTGGTCTTAAAAAATAAAACTTTTTTCAGGATTTTCTTACAACATAACAGACCCAAAAATATTATCTCATATAACTCAGAAACGACATGTCTTGTTCAATTTTAAATCCGTCTATTATGCGTATTTTAACAGGACATGCCAGATATATTACTGTAAATTTCACACAGAAATAGAAATAAAATCACAAAAATATTGATGACAAATCTTGTAGCAGTAATTAACTTAGAATAGATGTACTGCACTGAAAAACAATTTTTAATACAGTTTGCTTTTTTTCCCTATTTTGTACTGATTTATTGTGTTTATTAAGTTGTTAACCTTCAAATACTTAGAGAATAAACTGCTTCCGGGTTATGCCGTGTGTCAAGATTTGTTAATGCTGACGTTTCGCGAGCCATGTTGCTCGCTTCTTCAAAGCTAATTGAATACTGTATTCAATTCAGTATTCAGTACTCAATTAGCTTTGAAGAAGCGAGCAACATGGCTCGCGAAACGTCAGCATTAACAAATCTTGACACACGGCATAACCCGGAAGCAGTTTATTCTCTAAATGATTCTGGCCGTGAAAGCCTACGTACTTACTTCAAATACTTAGTATAAAATAAAGGTTAAAATGCTATACATAAATGAAACAACACAACTAGAACCCTTAGAGGTGAAAAAGTAATTTTGGCCAGGTTTTCGGGTCAAATATACGTCGCTGCGTCGATATTGCTTTAATTTTTCTTAACAATGCGGTAGTCATGAGATATTTCTGTAAAATTACCGTAATTTCACAGGGAAAGTACTGCAATTTCACAGTAGAAGTGACTTTTTACTTTCATTCAATTTAAGTGCGTTTCTTGGCAATGTTGCTGGTTCCTTGTTACTGGAAAAGTGATTTTTCTCTGTGCAGATGTAGAAACTACTTTGGCTCCTTTTATTAAACATGGTCACATATAATCATAAAAAAGTAGGTAGTGAGATATAATTTTTTAGTATTATTATATATTATTTTTTTTTAAATAATATTTCCCTTTTTTCAACAATCGAAATACTAACTATAGCTTTTGGAGTCGTCCTGAAGTACACGTTCCAAAGAAACTAAAGAATGGCTAAAACTTATAACCTACTTATAAGTAATAGAGGTATAATTAAATAAAGTCACCAACATCGTATTATCGGTCCAAAAGAAAATCGATATTGAAATTGTAAAAGTCTTAGTGGAAGCTGAATACTGCCATAAATAGTAGAAGTCTTCTGAATGGTTTATCATTTTTCAACGCCTGTGGCATGTTGAACTACAGGCACAACTTGTCTCCGAAATCATGACCACTAATCGGATACTTTCGAACTGTTTTGGCTGATCTCGTAAAACTTCGATATCCCACAATTACCATCGTCATAAAATACAAATATTTACTCAAAGAAAACGGCGTCATTAATTCTAGTAACGAAATGGACGAAACGAATTTACAGCGAATTAAATGCCTAGACCGCCGTGCATATTAGCGTAGAGTGTAGATATATCAAGACCGGGGACGGCCAAGAGGTCGTTCATGCTGTATGTGAGGGTTGGCGTGGGCCTGGGTAGGGGCCGAAGGGCCGCGGTGGGCGCCGCAAAAACCCTTTTACAACCCGTAACGTCATAGACCGACGCGTAATGCAAGGGAGTAGGCGCTACCGCTATGACCGGTATAGTGCTATGGCCGGCGGTTGCCGCGACTGGTAAACTTGCGCTGACCGGTATAGGATACGGTGCATATCTTATGGCGGAGGCGGCGGAGCTAGCCGCCAGTTGGCCGGCGTTCAGCATTAGCAACTCACCGTATGCGCCCCTTCCTGCTGCCCTTGTTTTGGCCAAGTTGGCGGGGAGCATCACTTCTTTGGGTTGCGCTTTCTTGCACTCCACCTGAAACAATTTCAATGCATAATTAGTAATAAAAATAAACTATTTGATAACAACAACAACAAACGATACCTAAACGGTATTTCTTCGCGTTGGAACAAACCTATACTGCCGTCCAACGGCAAAGTGCCGTATCTACAAAAACGACATTAATGGATTTATTTTATGTTTTCACTTAAATATGACTTTACTAGTAAAAACAAATTAGCGTGTTTTACGTACAAATAGTCAGATAACAGGCCAAGGTAAATAGTTTAAAATGTAAAAAAATGCGTAGTCTTTGCATTCAACCAGAAAAATTTTCGTGATTTTTGGTATGTAGATACGGCGTTTTACCATTGGACGGCGTATAATAGTCCGAATTTGTGCGACATTTTTGGATTCTTATCAAGACCTATTCAGTCATATAAAATTATTGAGATAAATTTCTCCATTCCACTGGATATGTTGTTAAGTAAAAGGCATAAATATTTCCAATGTTTAGTTTATTGGTACTTGTGGCTACATGTTGCTCTTCTATGGCCGTTATGTTGATGACATATTTTTTATATATGACGGTAATAAGGCACAAATATCAGCCCTGCACAATATCCTCAATAACTCGGGAAAGTTGGAATTCACTCTTGAAATGGAACATAACAACAAATTGCGCGTTCTCGACCTTACCATCAGTAAAGATTTGAGTTTTGGTGGTCTGGAGTTTCAAATTTTCAGAAAACCCACTACTAGTTACATTGTCATACCCTACAGCTCATTTGACTCCACTTCTAATAAACCAGCAGCCATTCGCTATTTTTTCAATCGAGTTTCCACACTTCCCCTCAACAAAAACAATTATGACAAAGAAATATATACTATATACCAGATAGGTAAAAACAACGGTTACAACACCTGCTTTTTACAGAATATTTATAATAGCTGCGTTTGGATGTTGTATTCCGTTGACACCAGGTACACCGTCCAAATGACACTTACGTGTTATTGGGTGTAAAAAGTGTGACGGTGTACAATATCCGAACGCAGCTTATAGAGTCCAACAAAACAATACCTTAAATTATTTATATCCACATTTTAAGAATAATACTCTCTAAACTATCAAGAACAAAGTTCATACTTATTACAAAATGTTTTAAAAAAGTATAACACACGAATTTCATTTAAAGCTCCCCAAAACATAAGTAACCAAATCGGACAGACAGGACGTCAAGTTGTGGTCACAAAAGATGAACCTTTACGAAGAGCTGCAAATAACAAGACATTATCTGAAAGCACCAGACCTGTTGTTAAACCAACTGGTCGAAGTAAACCCCCACAGGATGTTTCTACTTTTTTTTACAGCTCCCGCCATTCCGACGCCCGCAGCACCATCTACTGGTGACTAACGTAGTCTCGATTTACTTGACATTTAAGCTACGTTTACATTAGGATAGTAAGCTGTAGAGTTAGTAGGTAGAGTAAGTACTATCCCGCTACTAGCTTAATGTAAACAAGAAGAGCTAGTATGAGTAGAGTACTAAAGATAGTAACTGGTAGAGTAGAGTAGATAGCACATGAAAAGAATATTGCCTTGTTGCACATAACCCCCAAAACGACCACATGACACCTTCTTATATTGTTCGACACAGCACTTGACGGTAAATATTAATACGGATATTGTTAGGATCGTGTTTACTGTAAATCTCTCTAGAGTTTGTCTTTTTATCGTAGCATGGCCTGAAGACGAGGTTGTACCTCGAAACATGTCACAAGAACCAATAAACGAAACATTGGAAATATTTATGCCTTTTACTTAATATAAAATTATATTATTTATTTTTTATTTAAATATTTGGAGGAATTGGACAAAAAATGACAGAAAATAGCTATTTATGACACGAATGTGAAAATGAAAGATTATTTTGTGAGAAGGGAAGTTTTTTTAACACGTAATAACTTATTTTCCGTAAACACATAAAAATGCAAAATGGGATTAGTACTAAAATAGATTATTTTTATCTGTGACTCATTAATACATTTTTTGATACAAACATCTTCATGGAGAGAATAACTAGAAGAATATACAACAGTTAATATGTCAGTTCGGTGTTCTATGGTGATAAGTATAGAAGATCATAAAATACCACAACAATGTAATTTATGAGTATAATGTATAATAAATGCTCCTATCGCATAAGCGTATTTATATAGCGTATTATATTATACATTATATTATATAGCCGCACTGCACCGCAAGACTTAAAATGACGCTTAACTAAGTCCATGTTCAGGGCTACCTAAGTTTTTAGGATCTACTGCACCCATCAATTTTTAGGTTAGCTTGGTTAAACCTCAGCCAAGTTTTAAACCGTTAGTAATTTTACATGTTGGGAATTTTAGGTTGGCGGTTTTTGAAATTCTCGCGTTTTTACAGACAGTATTTGGAAGTTTAAAGGTCAATATTTGTTACTTTACGTACTCGCGAGGTATTTTTGAACCTGTTTTGGTTTCTCACATGACATTTTTCAAAACCTAATTCCACTTTTCTTTAGATTAACACAGTTCTATGGAAAACTTTGGCCAATAACAATTTCTTTACTCACGAGAATGGTTTAGATTAGAAATGGAACATAAATCTATTCATGCGTGAAGTTTAATTCATTTGCTGAAACCGAAATCGAATACGGGCCAAACTTGTGCCAAAGTCAATTTGCTTTCATACGATTCAGAATGTGTGCCATTCTGAGCCGACGGTGGTGATTTGAGTACAAACCAACTAATTTTAACTTGAGTCTGAATAGCATCGGAATTGATACATGGGGCGATATGAACACAACACCTAGTCATGCATATGTTCAGTTCCTAACTAGTACATCTACTATTGAATGTTAAAATAATATCGAATGCAAATAATAATCAGAAGAATCAATTATTTGGAATATTGACTCTGATCCATACACTCCTTAGTACACAAACACACACAGTAGTGAGTAAATTTAGTCAAACACAGATTGGAAACTGGTCACACTTTAGATTATGAAAATTTCAAACTTCTACACAAATGCAAAAAAGGTCATAAACTTGATCTACTCGAACAATACGAAATCGAGAAGCTAAAATCAAATAATACCGACAAGTTATTCAACGATCAATTAATTTTCCTTGTCAACCTCTTTTCAAACATATCCTTTAGTCTGGCCTCTGTGGAACGATAGACGAAACTTTAATGTCTGTGATGTTTGTTGCATTCCCAATATATTTGTTGTTAATTTTCCTTTTTCATTTCCCTTGCAACTCTGCAAAGCCATGCACGTCATTTTAATATACAAAGATTATAAGTGTTTTACTTCATATCTGACCGTAAGTTAGTTGTTATATACACCCTACTGGTTTACTTTATCTTTTGATAATTGGTTTTAAAATGTAACATTGTACATAATTTTCATAACCTTAATTTAAATAATTTATAATTGCTCCTGGGTTTTTAGATTTAGGCTGATGATGATCTAACGATCGAAACCGGCTTCTAAAGAAATAAAATTATTCAAAGGATCAAAGAGGTTTTTAATTCCACCATTGGGTATACACACAGTAGCTACATTAATATAATTGAACCCAATTTCGAAACAGATTTTGTCAGTTTGACAACGAACTGCTGACCTTAATTTCTAATGTTAGGTAATTAAGCCAAGGTTTACGATATCTTGAAGGCAAAGTAGTGAATTCGTGCGTTCAGATGCACCCTATAAAAAAACTAGAAGACGCAGTCGAAAACGGCATTGCTTAACATATAATACAAACTAAAATCCTGCAGGTAGTCTTTTAAATGTTTTAAGCGTTGTAATAACCTCTAGTAAACAAGAATAACCATCTAACTACTGCATGTACACTCAACTCATTAGTGCAACTTGGAGTATTTACCGATTTAATTTTGATTGCGGTGCACTCGGAGCGCTGTTATAAACTGTATGGGGGATCGCCTCGGGGCGAGATGTAATTTTCAATTTGGTGCCACCGAGTGGCCCCATATTTAACCGGAACGGAGTGTCGCACGGAGGATTCCCTGCACCCCGCCGCGCCCCTCTACTCTCTTCGCGTAGCCGCTCATCGTGAACTTTACAAGCCGGGGCTTTATGCGAGAGCCGGCCATATATCTTCCGGCCTGTTTCCTCGTCCAATTTCATGTCTTACAATCAAGAGTGATTTGCAGGGAACCGCCACCAATTACTGATGAGCGCTTTAACTTCCAACGCCGTGAGGTGCCTCCAGATGACTCTGACGCCAAACCCCTTACCCATCCTACCAACCCAACTTGGTCCTCAATCGACCCTTTAGGTACCTGAAAATCACGGGGTCGCAAGGTGCTCCTCATCGGTAAAGAGAGAAAAAATGGTGACACAACTTTTTTTAGATACATACTACAGGTTTCGGATGTGAGTGGTTTTTATGACTCATGGGATGACTGAGTGATTTGTAAACGATACCTGCCTCTTCTGGGTCATGGGGATATAAGGGATATACGTCTTGTAAGGAAACTTTTCATTTGACGTCTTGGAAATGTGCCAATTTGGAAAATTAAGTTCTTTTAAATATCCACTCAACCATCTTCCAACTCTCCGAACGGTGTGCTTACATGCCTTTTTTTCATTAACAAAGATCTCTGTCTACTTTAGCCCCTCTGTATATTATTAAAAATACGGCCACTAATATCTAGGAGACCCTTTAATCTATTAGGGTTTACGACAGGAATAGTAGATTTGATATGCTTTCTTTTTCATAGAGTCTGAAGACAGACATTGTCAATTGAGTCTACTTTTTGCTTTTGTTTTTCTCAAAGTCTTGCTTAGATTCATAGTTCTATGTAAAAAGCATACAGAATCGGTTATCATTTGCTCCATATTTGTCGTTGATAGTCAGTTTTCTTTCGACAAATTAAGTGTAAGTGTAAAGGTAGAAATCTGAAGTTATTATGACGTTTACACTAGGGTGACCTACCGTCCCGATTTGGGTGGGATAGTCCCGAATTTTGGTCTCATTTTTGAAAATTTCATTGAAATGTCGAGAGAATTCCCAAGATATCTAAGACTTTGTTTAGCATAGAAAAGTGTTCCATAAACATAGTGCTCTCTTTAAAAAATTAGCCAGCCGTGTGTACTACAAAGTAAGTACTAAAGATATTTTCCAAAATTTCATAGTTTCTTTTTGTTCATCATGTTAATATAGCAGGTTGCAGTAAATAAAATAAAAAGATGAATTAGATTTTCGCAAGGAACGACTCCCTATGATATGAGGGTAGCACAATTTATAATTTAATTAATAACGTTTCACCACATTCTAAAATAAATCTTAAAGGCAAAGAACGTTTACGAACTCAAGATTGGGTCAAATAGAATGAATGATATTTAACAGTCAAGCAGCAATGCAGCTATCACACAAATTAATAATTAATTATTGCAAAAGATTTTGAAATGTGGATTGTTTTATTTACTCAAATCGACTTTGATTGAGTTTATTTTTTAATTTAACCACTTAAAATTATTATCGTGGGATTTTGATTCAAATGACAACAATCATGAACTTTGTCCTGAAAACTCTGTATTAAAAACAAATAAATATCTTATAGCTAATAACTATCATTACAAGTCCTTACAGGAATTTTTCTTCGATCTAAAAAAAGGCTTACAATATGGAAAAATAGTACAACGCCAAAGTATGGAAACAATTCTTTTATTGGAAATCAATGAGCAAACATTCCACTCAGATAGAATCTCTAACAATTTAGCGCTGAAGTTCATAAAAATTGATGATATTCTGGCGGCGAAGGTAAAACAATTAGAAGAAAAGAAAAGATTTTCGAATGGCACAATTTTCATTTTCATATCATTATCGCAGAATCATGACCATTCTGGTATTCTCATAGTATTTACTCACATTAAAGTCTTAAATAGTATAAAAATATAATAAATTGAACTACAACGTACAGACACGACCTGGATTAGAACAAGGGACCTTGGTATATTAACCACAGTACACAACCAACACAACCAAGTCATATTGGGGCCACTGACATATGTTATGTTCCTATTCATTCCATTAAACATAAAGTCTTGCCTCCTTAGTTTGCTACGTTGACGATGAAAAGGAAAATAACTACTTGAGACAAAAATCTATTTCAATTCTTGAAAATATTTGTTATATTTACTGTGTGGTAACTGAATCACATACAAAATTTGTGAAATAGAAACTAATACCGGACTAATATTTAAAAAGAAAGCAAGTTCTTCCCTTTTCAGATATTTTAGTTGCAACTAAAATATCTAAATAACCCTGAACATTGAAGAACTTGTTCTTTTTATTAATTTATTCCGATTTCTTGACCTATTTTGCGCCCATACAACATTAGAAACTAATACGTTTTTTTCCTCCGACGTTACATGTTATTCTACATGTTCTCATTATTCTAATTTCTACAACACATCAGCATTATGTACTGATTTGTTGTAGTTGCCGCGAACAAAACGGATATTAATATGTCCCATACGCATAAACCAACTCATACGATGCTAAAAAATAATGTCGCAATAAAAGACGCAATAATCATCACCGAAACCAATTCAACTAATGGAATTGTACATTACCCGTTATTGCATACACATTACAATAATTGACAAAATAGAAAGCGTACTAATATTCTGAATACTGAATACACTAATGACTGTTTAGGACTACATTCGCTTACAATATTCTTCGGTACTTTTGGAAATTTAATTTTCAATATAGGTACTTTAAAATACAACAAAAACTCATAGATGGATTAGTGGTCAAAATAGGTACACAGATAATAGGGTATTTGACTATTATTGGAAAACCATCTTAGTGTGTTTATTCCTTCACTCTACATTGTAAATGCATTATTTTTCGTAATTATTTCCTCAATATTTCAAAAAAATCAGCATTAAAAATTGAATCACAAAAAGTCCCGCCAAAACGATACTTTCTGTTGTGTGACGTCACCCGATAGTAGGTGTCAAATTGGCCCATATGGTCTGTCATCATCGGCATCGTCGCCGGTTGGTAATTGTGTTGTATGATGTGTTGTTTTCACAATTTCTACATAAGAATGGGTTATAAATGGTGTATAAATCCACAATGCAGAAATACGTCAAGAAAAACTCCGGATAAACTATTTGTAGCTGTTGTAGAAGGTGGTTGGCTCGTAGAAATCTAAATGAAATAAATAGCGGCCAATACAAGTGTTTCTTGTTGTGAAGATTACTTCGACATAAGTAAAACTTAACATGGCACTTTAGTGCTATTAAATTCAAACAGGAGAAGCATAAGAGCGCGTTCGGATAACCCGGTATTGTACGGTGAGAGTGAAGCGCTGCATAATAGGCGGACTAACGTCATACGGCGTCATATCTGCATATAAGAGAGAGAGACAGCCGACCCAGGTTATCTGAGGATTGCTCTCCCCATACCCTACCCTGAGAAACCGAACGCGCTCTAAGCGTACTAACGACGGCACTGGAGACTGAGCCAATTACAGAGCGTTTTCAATCATGTGATAGAACGTGAATAAAATTCAATTTTAATTTTGGTTTTTAATAGAAATAAAGCATATTTTCTTTTAAAAAGTAATAACAAGTAATAACAAATAGTTTTCTTAAACTGCAATCTATTAGGATGACTATAATACAAGCCATATTTTTAATACAGTCAAATACCCTATTGAATCTGATTCATATTCAAAACATATTGATTTGATTTGAAATCAGTAAATATTTGAAATTGAAAAAACTTCAAAGATATTTACGGTAAACATTGTTTGAACCGAACATGTGACAAAAACGAGGCGTTTACAAAAAAAAAGCAAGGTGCCATTATGCCCACTAATTATTTTTCATGTAAATGACATTTCATTTCGGCAAATAAGCAAAAAAGAGCATTAAAAATTCGTCAAATTTCCGTTCTAAACGGAAAAAATCACCGCCCAATTCTAAAAAAAAATAACACGGCCAACACGTAATCCCAAATACCCGCGCCATAATTTATAATCAAATTATACATGCCCGGAAGGAAAACCACGCGCCGCTTCGCATTTTTTAATTTGTTTTTCATTCTACCGCGTACAAAGCATGTATTCGTAAACGTTGCCGCTTTCCCGACCGAATGTGATACCATTTTTTTTCGGCCGCCGAGGGCTTACAAAAGAGGAATTCTCATATAAAATACAATTAGCTCGGAGAGCGAGAGAAACAAATTGGACAAAAGTGTCCCCCGGGAGGGATGTGCAGAGGCGGCGTAGGCCAGTGATAGAAATTTCGGTTGAAAAATATTCACCGGATAATGACGACGATATAAGAAAAGATCAAGTGACAAGGTTATTAATCTCCAGGACTCTAATAAGGGGTAGAGAAGAAAGGCCGCTAGAGAGATGGTCTTCCACCCCTTCAGTGAAGGGATAAATGGGCTCCCCTACCTATTATCTACAGATTTTCCTACGCAACGATAACGTTGAAATTTATATTAGAATCTGGTGTAAAAATTAAGGAATAAAGTACTAACGTACAATAATATTAAATAATTTGAAAAATCTGTGCTTTATTACGGTTTTGATAATATAAGCCGTGAATACGCAGGGTAACGATGTTATCTAGTGTGTAAAGTACCATTTAGATAGGGTCAGTTTACTGACCGAAAGTGGTGTCCGCCACTAAATTTGCTATGTCTACGCTAAAGGAAAATGCTGCCAAGTAGAAAGTATACTTTCCTATGCTTTAGACAGGACTTTAGACATTAGTGTTTAGTATTTTTATTTGCTTTGTTACTAGTAGCTGTGGCCGACAATTGGGCTGGTCTAAATGTACCTTCATTGTAGAACTGCAATGAACAGGTGAATAAAATAAAAACTGCTTTATCATGATCTAATCAAATTCAACGAAGTTTTCAATTGATCAGCAATCGTTACTACATCTGCAGCTACAACAAATACAATACAATAATTTTTATTATGTTATAGCTGGAAATACTACTAGAACAAAAATGGTGTTTTTGGTCTAAGTTTGAGACATCCTGTGAGGTAACCGTTACAGGTTGCAAAGCACTCTCAAAGCCATATCATTCTCAACATTTAGAGAACTTTAAAACGCATCCATTCGATGACACATCAACATCACAGTTAGGTAAACTATATAATATATTATGTCATAGGCAAATGGTTATTTCTGGCAAAAGGCTTTTGCCTAGACAAAAGCAATTTGCCATGGCAAATAGAGTCCGTAGCACCATCAATTAATGGGGGGTCTCTCTTCCTTCCTCTCTGGCGGTTATCAGCATCCTCATTTGTATAACAAAAACTCTTTGATGACAAGCATTGCGATACACACGCCAGCAATATTTTTTTTTATTCTACTGTGCCAATTTGATTCATACTGAGAAAAAAATAATGACGTAAGTGACTAGGTTTAATGAACAGAGTGTAACCCTAATCGCAAATAACCGTGTAATGTCGCGTTTAGACAAACTGGAGACGGCAGTGCGCATAGTCAGTGTTGGATTTTCAAATTATGTGAGGTTATGTGACTGTTGACAGTCTGAGGTTGACAGCGATATTAACTTCATCTCCGTTCCTTATCACAACAATACGTACTTGGTTCGGCAATGTGTTTGGAACATCACAGAAACCTCCGCAGTATATTGGTGAACCATTATAAAAACAAGCAAAAACGCTTCAACACACCAAATGTTCACTGAGTTACACATTTGTTCCGCATGGTTTTCCGTGTGTGCAACATAGTTAGGTGATATCACCATCTGCTTCAATGCGTCAAATCGCCTAGTCGATAAGAGTTCGGAAATTTACTGTTTTTACGTCTACTATAACGTTTTTTCTTGTAAAAGGAAAACTAAACATTTCTAACCTAAAAGTCTTGTTTTAGTGGAATAAAATCCATATTGACCCATATGTAATCGTATCTCTGCACTCATGAGTGTTGGCGCTTGTCACAACAAATCACCAACTTCATTAGAACCATGATGATTAGAATACAATATTACTCAGAAGTAATCACCGACAAAATATTAATTATGACGTATTTGAGAACAAACATTCACGGTTTGCACATAACCTCACAATTTTAAAACACGCGATTAAAAACAAAATGCTATTTGCCTAACAACGGTCTTGGCAAATACATTTGTCTAGGCAAATAGCTTTAAAAATATAAATAAAGGTTTCATATCGATTTGCCCAGGCAAATAGCTTTTGCCTAGGCAAAAGCTTTGTGCCTAAAATAACCATTTGCCTACGACATATACATCATAATTAAAAGCAAATTAAAAAATATAAATATAATTTATGCCATTAAAGGAAACTGTATGTTCTATATGTAACTGCTCCAATTTATTGTATTTCATCAAAACAACAAATATAAATTTCAACAAACAACTGCTGACTTATTATTAAGATAGTTGGATTAAAAAACAACCAGTAGAAAATTAGAAAGGGTATACATTTTATTGTTTTGCATGAAGGCTATAAGAGTCCACTTTGCTCACTTCTTATACACCATACAGGTCCGCAGTAATCCGCAGGTTGAGAATCACAGCACTAGTTTATTTCAATCTGTGCGCTTATGGATTTAGTCAACAATGTCTTATTTTTAATTGGAATCCCATGGGTACACCGATATCATTTCACAGAAAATATTTTCCTCATACAATATACCAACAAACCCTTAGTGTACCAGTTAATGAAAAGAAATAATAACTGAAAATATGTCGACATGCTTTTATTTGCTACGTTACGGGAAGGATTTGCGACTTTTTGATTTAGGAAGAATTTAAAATCTATTTCACTTAATAATTGTTTGAACTCTGAAGAACATGATGATACATGGGCAGCAAACAAAAATTAAAAGATTCATTTGTCAACTTTTTTTAAAACAATTGCAGTTTCATAAAAAAAGATAAATGACCAAAACTGTGTTTAATGTAGATATTATGAAGTTAAGACCAACAATAATAATACCGACAAACTAAACAATAATATGACGATATGAAATATAACAATGGTCACACACCTCAAATTTGACTGTAAAACTTGATATGAGTTTAACTCCTCTATGCACCTCTATGCACAATGGTCATCTGTATACATTCCGTTCATTATAAAGTTTGAAGATAGAAGAACCTAACATCCATCGTGATGGTAATCGTCAATAAATTCCATTATTTTGAGCGCATAATTCGTGACGTAATATCATAGAGTTTTATTACCGCTGGTTCCAAACTCTCAACGACCCGACCAGTTCTCGTAATCTCTTCGGGCAGGTCGGTCTTTGTCAATAATTTTTGTCCAATTTTTGCTAAATGAATTGCAATTTAATAAAAAAAAAGATAGAAAGATAAATGACCAAAACTGAGTTTGATGTAGATATTATGTGAAGTTAAGACCAACAATAATAATACCGACAGCTATATCACAAGAAACTTAATATAATAAACTAAACAATAATATGACGATATGAAATATAACAATGGTCACACACCTCAAATTTGACTGTAAAACTTATGAGTTTAACTCCTCTATTCACAGGTCTGTATACATTCCGTTCATTATAAAGTTTGAAGATAGAAGAACCTAATACCCGTCGTGATGGTAATCGTCAATAAATTCCATTATTTTGAGCGCTTAATTCGTGACGTAATATCATAGAGTTTTATTACCGCTGGCTCCAAACTCTCAACGACCCGACCAGTTCTCGTAATCTCTTCGGGCAGCTCTGAACAACAGATACCGCACCGAAATTAGTATGGGGGGTACTTTCTAAGCTCCCCAAATGGTATTTTCCTCAGCTGTCCACTTTGCGCGCTCCACGGCGGATAATAAACAGTTTTAACCGTTCGCAAACATAACGTGCGCGGCGGTACAAATAATCCCAGCTAGTTTCCCAACATAGAAGGACGTTCTCTGCGCGAATCCATATTAAAACCATGTTTAATTAGTGAGAACCCTGGCGGATTACGGACTTGAGATATAGTTTTGAGGGGGCGAAGTCGACCGGAAATTGGAATACAATGGTCATGTGGAAAATCTTCCAGACCGATTCGATTTAATAACGCGCGCGCGAATTAATGAGTTTTCGAAGTTGGCGCGAATAATTATTGCTCGCAGCGCCACCGCGCGGCGACCGACGCAATCGCGCCGCAGCTCGCATCCCGGTCGACGCTTAAGATAATTGTCCTCTCCTGTCCAATTATTTTCGAATAAAGACCATTGATTGTGCGTCGCTGAAATTTTATTTGAATCGGTGCTTTTGTTCGGTTTTTGGATAAAACGTATTTCTAGGCATAATCAAGACCGCAATCATTAATTTTCAAAATACGGACGACCATTATCCATGACATACAACACTACATTTGAAAGGACAAGTCCGCAGAAAATAATCTAAAACTCAGCACATACGTTGTTTAACAATTGACAGAATATTTGTTATTCTAATTAAGATGGGTGGCGCATATTATAAAACTTTCTAGTGAAATTGAACAAGATTCAAATAGAACGGTATATTTTTTCCGCCGTTTCATTCTGAATGGGGTATTACGGCACTTTTCAAATTCTGTTCTATTACAAAGTAGGTTAGCTTAGCATCACCCTTTCACACGTAAAATGCCAAACAACGCTTAAATTTAGGAGAAAACGCGTTTTGAAATTCAAATAAAAATCCTACTTGTGACGTCACAAGGAGGGATTATAATGCGAAACTTGACAACGTCGCGCATAGTTATTTTATGTTGCTGTGGTGCCAACAGTCGCGTAGTTCACTCTGTTTACCGTTCGTGTATTGAGGTTAGGTGGTCAGTGATTTTTTAATATATCAACACCAGCAAACACCATACATAATCAACATGAGCAAACAATAATATAGAGTTTGTTGTGTGCCGGGTTGCAACAGCAAATCAGTCGAAACACCAGAATTCAATACAACATTTAGACGAAATGGTGTATCTACCTTGTAGCTTCATAAACACACAGGAATATATTATAAGAAATGTATTGTCAATATGTATTATTAATAAACTTCTATTTACGCAGTTATTTTTTACTACTAGTCTTTCCCTCTACATTTAAATTTCTTTGTGAACCATGTGATTGGGGGATGTTTCATTACTTTGTCGTTAATTTACTATGAACAATTGCAAGCTGGTTGAATAATATGTATGACAGTGTATGATCGTGGGCAAATTTTGCGAATTCGCTTTGGTAAAATCATCTTCCACAGAACACATGCTTGCACTGGTAACTTAACAACTTATAACAACTTACTTAATAAGTAATAACTTTACGATACGCTGAAAATAGTACCGTCGAAGTTTGTCAACACACATACAAACAAACAGCGATGCAAACACTGTTACAAGAAAATTCCCTAGGTTTTGATCAATTTCTTGCCTACGATGCCAATTCTACACTTCACAACAACTTCACGACAATCACGACAGTGATCGGAAAATTCAAATTTTAATTGTAATTTTCTCAACAAATTCTGAATGTAATTTAATTTTAACTTAACAGAATTTCGGGTTATATACTGTAAAATCGCTTAATACACGCTTTGGTTAAATTTCCACATGACCGTACTACCCTATTTGACAAAGCACAAATTCCATGGCCACGATGGATTTTGTATATGGAAAGTGACAGTTTCCTATCATAAAACGTTTCCAAAGAGATCAAAATGTCAAGAAACACGAGTTTGGCATTTTTTGAATTTATAGTAACTCAACTCAATTCTCTAGAATATTTAAAAAAGCTCTGAAAGTAAGCAATGTTAACCTGAAATTCCTTAAAAATTCCTAACGCGATAGAAAAGTTTCTAGTCCGGATTTGGCAGTGTAAAGAAATCAGTTAAATAAAAATCAACAATGGACTCTGTATCCCAAAAGTTACGCTAACGGGGCAGTTACTTTCTTGTCATGGATCGACCAATAGCGTGAGCTTTAAGTAGCCAAACGAACCGTTTATATTAACCATTTTGATACGGAGTATGGCCCATCTTTTTGATATTTTACAATTTTAATTTTCTTTATTTTTTATCTAATTGATTCGAGATGCCCTTTTGCCTATAGTGCACTTGAATTTGAGAGAAAATTCAAGGTGGTTTAATCATAGCCAACTTTTAGTTTATTGTTTGCTATATTAGGATGGTTCTTATTTTTCAATTTTTATTTTTACTACAATACGTAGTACATACTTATAAAAAAAGAGATTAATAAATTAACTTTTGACTCGATATCACTAGATATCACAGCATTTCACATATTGCCAAGTACTCAATTTGTCAAAAATACAGTAATCTAAGCTATGTAACTATCCTGACCCACAATGAATAAAATCTACCAAGTTATAACTTATCTTGATATGCTTTTTTTCGTAGAATCTGAATCTCAATGCAGAAGTTGCGACGTGAGTCTAGATTTTGAGATAAGCAGTGCTAATAAACTACAAACAATCCAAAAAGGCATATTTTTTCTCATAAAAACAATTTAGAAATCTGCTTTCAGATTCAGATTACAGAAAACAAAGCATACCAGAACCAGTTTTCACTTCCGAGTTGGTTCTTAGTTAGCTAGTATAGACGCACAGAGAAAATTTTGTTTAATTCAAATACGTATGCTTTGACTCAAAGAAATCTGGTGTTTCAATAGAGGCAAAGAAATATTTTAATTTTTTTTTATTTAATTAAAGGAATTTTTCTTTGCGGATAAAACTGCACAACAGATAAAACTTTTGAACTATTTGTTTGGTAGAAAGAACGTTTATTTGTGTCAAACAACTTATGATTTCAGTTAAAATTTACAGTATGTATATTATAAGGAACGAGATTGATTTAGTTCAAATAATTATGATTGTGTTGAGCGAAAGAAATATAATTTTTTAAATTAACGAAGTTGTTGGTTGAGCTAAAATGCGGTATTTTAAGGTTGCGATAAATGGTTCTTTGATTAAAGAAATAATTGTTTGTTGAAGGAATTAATGTGGTCCTATTATTGACTAGAACTTTACAGAGTACAATAGAGCAAAATCTCCACGTGTCACCGCCTTTTGGGATGTCGCACATCATCGACCAGTGGTTGGTTTTCGCCGACTTACATATAGTCAAAGTTAGGGTAGCAAAGTGTACGCTGATTCGGAATCGGAACTTGAAGCTGCATGCACTATGCTCTACACTGCCGATCACACCGCCTGTTTAGCTATTTAGGCAGATAGATGACACACCAACTGAGCGGTAGGCTTTTACCAGCTACTATTTATAGTCAAGATAAGGCCGAACTGCGAGGAGAGTGTTTACAGCGCCATCTAACAATACCGTTGGATGAAGATTTCACACTACAAATATATTTATTTGAATCAAAATATGATTTCTTTGGCGAGAGTAAACCGATTTTTAAGCAAAGATATTTCTTTGAAGGAAACAAATCTCTTCTTGTATACAAATATATTTCTTTGAATAAAACTTAGATTTCTTTGGTGTAAAGAAAGGTCGTTTTCAATCAATACAAAGATATTACTTTAAAGAAAAGTAATTTAAATATAATTTAAATAAATATTCCAAATAAATTAATCCCTTCAAGCAAATAACCTAGAGTATTCAATGCAGTAAATATTGTTGTCAAAGAAATATGTTTTGATCCAAAACAGTATATTTAAAAGAATATATTTCTTAAAAACAAGAAATCTATTCTATCTGTGCATTTGGTTTATTGTACTTTTAACAAATCACTTACTTGGAAGTATGAGAAATGCTGTGATATCTAGACTTAAAAGTTAATAACAGTTGAAAGTTAATAACTGTAGGACGTAAATTTATTAAGTGTTTTCTTCTGTAAATAAGGACCACCCTAGTGGCATATTGATTTTCATAGTTTTAATATAAAATGTTTCAGCATCTACTCATTGTTCACTTATAGTTGCTTCTTTAAATGAAGAACAAATAGATAAAGTATGAGTCACACAAAAATGGACACATTACCTACTTCTAAAATGTGACAGCAACGCACCATAATTACTAATATAATAAACCTGATATGTCGGAATAATTTTTGGTAATAGCATAAGTGCGTGCTACCTTACAATAGAAAAGGGAAGATTATTGTAGTGCTTATTGTACTGAACTATATGTTATCTTTTGACGAAATCATGATGTCGTTTCTATGAAAACTTGTAACATAACAAATCCGTGAACATTTTAACGTCCACTGATACATTATTGCAAGCAGAATACAAAACTGTATTTGAAAATGTTAAAATCCTATACGACAAACTCAAATATATCGTATCGACTCACTGCTATCTTAAAAAATTATGATATACTAATATTATAAATGTTTTCAAAAATCGAAAAAGTATAATTGTTGATGACGATAACGAGTCGGACATTTATACAAACACGCGTGAAGTTAAACACCATGTATAAAACTCGTCATTATCTCAAACAATCTCTCAGAGTATATCTCTTCCAAAAGTGAAACTTCAATCACATTAACTTTAATACTTTTTAGGCTACATAGCCACAAAAACCACCAGAGGTACACTTATCTTTCTCCTAGAGTGTACAATAAGCAATGAACCGGAGGACGGTGATAAAATAGAACGGAAGGAGTGAAGGACTTACCATTTTATTGTTAATTTCGTGAAAGTGGATTTCGCAGACTTTATCGACGACATCCTCGCTTTGAAATGTGACAAATCCAAAGCCTGAAACAAAAAGAGTCACGTTAGTCTGCAGCTCTTCATCTCAGTTCCATGGCGACCGCCGGCGACATCTCTCTCCTCATCAACGATTTTCATCGCGGACAGAACAATAGAGGGAGATATCTTATACGCTCCGAGCGAAACGGAATTGTCAATGGAAGAAAGATCAGTTGTGTTTGATAGGAGTTAATTGGTATTTTAGGAATTCTAACCGAACAATGCCTTTTCCCGCACATTTTAGTTTAGTCCCCAGAAAATGATGAGAGAAATTAAGAATTGATTTATTTAAATTACGCTTATCGCGCACTTGCCGAAATATAATACGACATGAACCGAGTGCAACAAATTAACGATTATTTTGAAAAAAGGGGTCGTTATTGTGTTTGCTACTCAACATTAGTGGACGAGTGCAGAAACCTATCTGTCGTGAGGTTAAAATTGGTATGATTTTTAAAGTTCGTCAAAAAAATGCACGTTGATAGAGTGTAGTTATTTGTTCAAAAAAGGGCTATATGGGTATATCCTGGGTAACGGCCGCGACATTCGTACGCGATTAACAAAGCTTAAAATAGGAAAGAAACGGAAAAATCGTATGCATATTTTAATTAGTGCAAAGTACTAGTAGAGTGCTATATTAGACAAAAAAAAATTGGAAGGATAAATAGTTGAGTGCAAATATACAAGCAAAAACAAAAGTGACAAAAAAACGCGACAAAAAATGGAAGTTTGTTTTTAACGCGAGTAGAAATATTCCAACTTCAGCGATGTTTGGAGAAAAAAATCTTTTTGTTTTATGTGCAAATGAAGACCAAAGAATGTCCTTTGTCGGGAGACTTATGAAATGTGGGAAATATCTTTCAGCTTTTGTTATGATGTATAGTATGAGTTCGGGCGCGACATTACGGACGCGACAGTTTTTTCCGAAAGCATAAAATACAATAATGTTCATTTCAACTCTAACTTTATTTCAGAAATTTAACAAAAAAAAAATTTAATTCAGTTATAATAATATAGTAAAGTGTGTAGATGTGTGTAGTGTGTAAAGTAGTGGATTACTACACGCTACTATACCGAGTACCGACCGATCGAGCTACTACGAGATCAATCAGAACGTAAAGGTGCGTTCTGATTGGTGGTAATGGTAGGTAATGGCAGTGGTAGCAGACGAAATTATAGTATTTCTCACCAGCCGTGGTAGTGACACATATTAGTTTGCATATACATAAATTTGAGTCACTAACACTTCCTATCAGAAATACTGTAATGGCATCTACTACCACTGCCATTACCACTAATCAGAACACACCTTAAGCATACTTGATTTGAAATCGGACCTGTTTCAAGGTACAACCGTTCTAACGTACAGCTTGAAACAGGTCCGATTTCAAATCAGTAACTTTATAAGCTAACTTTCAGTAATTTTACTATGGTATTTACTGAAAATTTTATGGTTTGCATTTTTCAAAAATATCTCAACAAGCACCCTGTTTGCTGTAGCACTCTGGATTCCATTTACAGTAGAGCGCCGATAATCCGAATTAATTGGGACCGAAGGTGGGTCGGATTATCAAATTGTTCCGATTTCGAAAATAACCTAGAAAATGACACTTACGCTTAAGAAATGTATAAAAATGCCTAAAAATATGCACTTTAGTCGATTAAATATACATCTATTACACAAACTATTACATAATTATATATTAAAACTCTTTTAAAACGCGTTCGGATTTTTGACGTTTCGGATTTTTGATGATCTACTGTATTTTAAAGCTAAGATATTATACTTTCAAATGCAATTTAATTTCTTTAAATATCGTCATTAGTTCAAAAGTTATGATTTTTGCAACGAAATAAGTCAAAAGGCTGCCTCATAGTGTTACGGTTACGGACGCGACAAATTGCAAACATAAATAAAATTTTAATTTCGATTTGTCGTGAGTAAATTTTTTTGCTTTCTGAAACAAATGAATAAGCTTGCTTTGTAACTGAATGTTGCTTGAATTTCAAATGTTTATCGACTAATGACAACAATTAATATGGTTTTTGGTAACAGACGCGACATTAGGATACAGGTAAGATCAAATTTAAAAATAATCCGTTATTCGAACTCGCTTCGCCCTTTTTACATTCTGAGGAAAAATGTTGTTGTTAGAGCAAGTCGAAATAACAACAACAATATGATATTACTTCTAACAAGCTAAATACACAAAGATAAAAGTTAATATTATTAGCCAAAAGGTTCAATAAAAAAATATAAAAATTACCGGCCTATAATTTATTACAAAATTAGCGAAAATTGAAACTGCTTTTATATTTACAACATATACACATTTAACCTTAATTATTAAGTAATAAAAACAATTCGGATCAGTCTGAATTATTCGCTTGCGGTTGACGTTTTTTGGGATATACCCATATAGGTTCTTTTAAGAACTGCATTTCGTGACGTAACACAACGCTTTCTAGGAACGACCTATCGCAGCCAATTCGATGCCTTCAGAGATAATCCGGTCGTCTTATAAAAATCCCCGTTTTACGATTTTCTCGATGGCTCTGGCGAATTTTTATTTTGATCAAGATCCCCTTTAAGTACTTTTATATATTGAAAAGACGAAGTGGGGGCGCAGCGTTCGCGGATGATAAAGTAAGGAGGTTGTAAAAATTTGAAAGGCATTTCATTGGCAATTATATGGGGGAGGGGGTGGCGTCGTCATCGGGGGATTGCGGTGTTGGTGAGGTTTCCGCGAAATATTACATGTGAGGCGGCCGTGGCGGCTGCCGCGAGCGCAGGAGGGCTTTTCCTTTCCATTTCCCCCTTTCACTGCGACCAGATACGCAATAACTCATACTTGAGCGCCCCACCTGACACATGGGAAACCGCGGAAGGCATACACCATCGGGCGATGTCGATTCAGCAAAAATGTACGCTTTTTTCTGTCATTACTTATCCACCAGAAAGCATCCCCACCATTAATGCCTTTTTTTTCATACACCTAACGCACGAAATCCATTAAATTATTCAAAATCAAATGCAGAAAAGCATAAAGAAAAGTGGTGCGAAGAGGAAGCCTTGTAAGACACAAAAAATTTTATATGTATCATCCGGTTTTGCTCGTGCGTATTACATTTATGCCAGTAGACGGCCTATTCCAAATTGCACACCTAGAGTAAAACAAAGTATGACATGTTTTACCCTTTTTCGCCTATAAGAGTTTGACGTTGTGGCAACTGCAAAGCTAAGGCGTTGTTCATAGATGTCTCATAAACATCGATGGCATGATTTTTCCATCGATGTTTAGATTATGAAACAGCAATGTCAACATTCGGAAGCTTTTTCAACTATGTTTTTCCTGTTTCTTGAATTTTAACCTAAATATGCATTTTGTTTTTGTTATTTTGGATGTGCTGATTTCGAATATAGCCACAAAAAGTTGCCAGTAGTCCAATCAATAGTAATATTGAATTAAAAAAAAAAAACGATTTTAGTACGAATGTTGATGTTAGTAATAAAACACAAACTAATGTTTTTACTCCCTTTTATAATACAATGTTTAATAGTATATATATAGTCGAGAATAAAAACTTCAGGATACCTACAACTTAATTTATGCCTTTGCACTACTTCACCGATTTTTATGATTTGTTCGGCAGATTGTAAAGAACATCATGAGAATTGTGAAATATAATTAGTATGGTAATATAAATTCATCTATTCTTATCTTTTTGTTTTCATTCGTCCCAATATCTAACTATTTGTAGAAGAAACAGTTTCAAGTAAACCTTTGCAAAACTTTGTTACCAGGAAGCTGGTGAAACTGTGGTTTGGCCTGTAGCTCGTGTATTATGCCACATTTCTCAGCATCAAATTTAAAATCTTATTCGTGCAATGCCAGGTCGACGGCCTGCTGTTATATCAACAAGACATAAATTACAACTCTCAATTAAGTAACATATACAGCAAGATCCTACTGCATTTCAAATTGCAAAACTTTACTTGCGCACTGCATACATTAACCTCAACTGGCGGAAAGAATATACTCCTGCAATTTTTGTGGCAATATAACTGAAAAAAAAATATTTAACGAATTTTGGTGGGGTTTTCGCTCAATTATTCTTTGTATTATAAAGTATTTTATACAGGGTTAGCCAAAATTACCGGAACACCCAAATAATTCTACAACGGTAAAAAAATTTAAAAAAAAATCAAACAAAAGTTTTTAGACTTTAAACAATCCATCGTTCAAATATATTTTGAATATACAGGGTGTTCATTTTATTATAGAAATCGCGTAAATTTTCTTTTTTCAAATGGAACACCCTGTATCTTTTTACATTTTATAATTTTAGGACTAATTCTGGACATTGTTTATTAAAATAATTTTTTTATAAAATGCATCATTTTTGAGTTTTAAGCAATTAATTTAAATTTGTCAAAATTACTATATTATATTAAATATATTTTTAATATACAGGCTGTTCATTTTTTATGCAAATTTGGTTAACTTTTTTTTTCGAATGGAATACCCTGTATATTTTTACATTTTATAATTCTAAGACTAATTCTAATAATTTTTTATTGGAATAATTTGTTTATAAATTTCATAATTTTTTAGTTATAAGCAATTAGTCAAAACTCCTGAACTTCAAATTAAGAATTTATTTGAAGGATGCAATGTGGGATAGCTTACCACATTAAAACTATTGTCCTTTCAGTGATTTCTTCCGGTTTTATTGGAATATTGAGCATAAAATGAAGTAATACCTCATCTCCTAGTTATATTCAACGAAGATCTGAATAATATTTGGTTTCAACAAGATGGTGCACCGCCGCATTACGGTGTCCAAGTTCGGAATTATTTAAATTCAATTTTCCCGCAGAGGTGGATTGGAAGGAGAGGATCCATTGAATGGCCACCTAGGTCGCCGGATTTACAAATACTGGATTTTTCTATTTGCGGCCACCTAAAGTCCAAGGTTTACACCAATAGGCTGCAAAATATTGATGCGTTCAAGCAGAGGATAGTGGACGAAGTTCAGAGTATTACTGTCGATCATTTAGACAACTGTTTACGGGAATTTGTTGATAGGTTGGGGCATTGTCAAGCCGCTCAGGGATGGCAGTTTGAAACTTTAATTTAATTGTTTTGTTATTTTTTCTTCACATTGTTATTATTTATCCGTTCGGCTAAAACAAATGTTTTGGAGTTTTGATTAATTGCTGATAATTAAAAAATGAATCAATTTATAAAAACCTACTTGAAAAGAAATTCTTAGAATTAAAAAATAAAAATGTACAGGACGTTTAATGAGAAAAAGGAAAAGTTTTCCATATTTCCATAATAAAATAAACACCCTGTATATTAAAAATATATTTAAACGATAGCTTGTTTAAGGTAAAAAACTTTTGTTTGAATGTTTTTTGAAATTTTTTTACCGATGAAGAATTATTTGGGTGTTGCGGTAATTTTGACTAATTTTAATTAATTGCTTAAAACGCAAAAATGATGCATTTTATAAAAAAAATATTTTAGTAAACAATGTCCAGAATTAGTCCTAAAATTATAAAATGTAAAAAGATACAGGGCGTTCCATTTGAAAACAAAAGATTTACGCAATTTCTATAATAAAATGAACACCCTGTATATTCAAATTATATTTGAACGATGGATTGTTTAAAGTCTAAAAGCTTTTGTTTGAATTTTTTTTAAAATTTTTTACCGTTGTAGAATTATTTGGGTGTTCCGGTAATTTTGGCTAACCCTGTATATGAAAGTCCGGTCAAAATCTATTCAATAGGTTTTTAGATATATCGCCGAGAATATCCAAGAGTTTCTTTCCGGAATTCATGTACGTAGAACCAAGTAAACGACTTGTTTTAGTATTTTTGTTACTGCTTTTTTCTTTGGTTTCATCGTAAAGTGTCGATATACGTAATAAATGTAGTTTGGCTAGTTTACACACTGATTTTCATTCATGTTTGTACTTAGATTGGCCATTTAACACAAATGAACTGCACAAATGCATTCTGATTGATACACTGGTGGTCTCAAACCTACTTAAAAATTTCCCCAAGCATCATAAGTCCTCAGAAAATAAGTGTAGATCGCATTCACTAAGCGTCAATAAAATAGATTATGTACCTGAAAACAGTCATTTTTTGATTTCCAGGAATTTCTCAGGAATGAGACCACTGGGAAAATTTCTATACCAGTTTTTATAATATGCTCTTACATAGATATGAATATAGTGTCATTAAAGTTAAAAAGATACCCAAAGATAAGCTTGGCCAGTAAGATATTTTATATAGAAATCTTATAGAGAAAGAAGTATGAGCTATGGAGACGAGGATCCCAGTGACATAAATGAAATATCGAGGAGTCAAAGAGTAGGTGCCTACATTGGGTAGAAGGAACAAGGTAATACGCAGGACACTCAGTATGGAATGTATTCTGGACCGTATTGAGGAGAGGGTGTTAAGATGGTGGGGACACAGGCAGAGGAAGGAGAAGAAAAGGTCAGTGAAAAGAGTTTGGGAAGCAAATATAATAATAAGATGGGACGAAGCAGGAAAATTGAGTGAGATTATATTTGGTGTTAAAAAAAATGCCTTAAAATCTAAGGTGTACATGGTTAGATTAAAAGTTAAATCAGTGTGGCTTCCTTAAATACTTTTTTCTACTTTGCATTCACAATGCACACATTGTAACACTGTTTTCGGTGTTACAATTAACACATTGTAACACCGAAAACAGTAACATTTTTGTCTAAGATTGCCAGGATTGGTACACATTGATATCAAATGCCAAATGTCAAACGTACAATACATAACCACACACTGCCTCTTTTTAATCGCTTGCAATCGCATAATCTGCGAAATATCAATATTCTATACATATTTAAACATGCGTGTAGCCTGCTATAGTATGGCCAAAGGTTGTGGCTTTCTTAGTTTTGCTGTGTTCATCAAAATACGCCAGCATAACGTTTTCGGTGATGTTTTACGACTCTGGTAAGTGATCGTTATCATTCTTTTCAACTAAACATCAAATCCCTTTTTCAGATATAATTCAAGGACCACATTTACTTTAATAAGGTATTATGCGAAGATCAAACCTACATCGTAGATATGAATGATTTTAATTACTGCTACAAGATTGTATATGCGCAATCAATGGTTTATCAGCATACACTTATGAAGCTATAGTACATTTAAAGTGTAGAGGATTTCTTAGTTTATGTAACGTATAAGTTTTCGGTAACATTTTGGACCGAATTCTGTTCGGCTCAATTCGTATTCATTTTTGTCCGTCGCTTTCGACTTCGTCTTAGTTCTGGTTGTGTGCAACATATTTGTATTACCTCCATCGCATGTAATTTTACTAAGTATAATTTATTCTAATAAACTACTTTGCCGAAATTAAAATTGGGTTTCAATTATAAGTGCTTGTAAATATATAAGCCGCAACGGCTACGTAGCGGAATTAGGTAGACACCGCTATTAAACGTTAGGCGTTAAAACAATTCTTTAGTAAGTTCTTGTTCCTCGAAGTAACTAATCAGTCACCGCCAAACACTTCTATTCTGATTATTATACTTATGAAATCACTATTAAAGTTGTTGACTTTTTAGGTTAAGTTTCATATATTTATCACAGTAGGGTTAAAAGTGTTGCCCCAAGCTCCATTATGATCATCGTTGAGACCTCGCTGAATATTTATTCAAACTTGTAGGCTAAAGTAGAGTAATTTTATTCACAATTAGATTTTGTCAAGATTTTATCTCATAGATCTCATCCTTAACGAAGTTGACAGTTACTACAGTGCTGCCACGTGGTACCCGCGAAATACCGTAGATTCTAATTTAGCGCAATATAGTAACCACAATTTCTAAATTTATATAAAATTAATGACGCAAAGTAGAAAAAATAGTATATTACACTCGTTTTATAAGACGTATTGGCGCACTCGTTCCATTTGGGCACTCCTCGCTACGCTCGTCGTGCCCAAAACAACTCGTGCGCCAATTTGACGTCTTATAAAACTTGTATAATAATATACTATTGTACATTCGTTTAACATACTGATAATCTATATTCAGTGTTCATTCACTGATTTGTATGCATCCCAACGCGCACATGTGTGCAATAGGACCTCGTCCTGCTTTCAGTAGGGAACACCAAGGATTTCCTACTGGCGATCGCGTGTTTTACAGCACAGGCAACATGACAACGTAATAAAACGTCAAATAAACCAGCACGAATCGATATACACGGCAAAAGGTAATCATACACGGTTTCTCCTATTACTTATTTGTTGGCGCAAAAGCAAAAGCGTGATCAATAAGCCATTCGTCGACGCTGGTGTGTGGTACTTGCGCTTGTAATGTAGATCTTGGCGCTGTTGGTAGCACGAGCCGCAGAATGATGGATACGTCGATAAAAGTCGTACTGGTGGGCCGTAAACGAAATATAGAGTATTTTAATAACGCTGTAAAACGATACTGCTCGTCGAACTAGAGTAGGACTTATATGGCCTGTACAGTTCGTGTGTTTTATTGCCCTTGGTTACGGGGAATAAGAATAGAACAAACGAGTTTATAGAACGACTCATTTTTTTGCTTTAGAATTGCTGACAGAAATGCTTTACGCCTTTTACAAATGTTATAAGCTTTGCTTGGTTGTTTTCAGCTCGCTGTGAAGTATCTGTAGGTACACCATTGGGTGGGTATATAAGTGATTTTATTAAAATAACGTGTAAACTTATAAGCCACTTACGGGTCCTGAAACCATGGTTGTAACAACTCTACCTACATTACTGGTAGCATAAATAAATATAAACGGTGTAGACAAAGCAAAAGTTTTTTTATAAGTGAATAATACCGCTTTTGTAGTACTTTAGCAAATAAAAAAAGTTAACATCGGTAGGCATTAAGTCACCCCACAAATGTTGCGAAGTTTCTTTCTCGTTTTTTACTTTTCGGAATCGGCCCGTCCCAAGTATTAATAATTAATGCCGTCACAATTAGTTCGCTGAGAGGGAGGGTTTTATTCCTCGAATTCGGAGGGTAGAAAGGGCTGATGCGGTCATTAGAAAGTTCTTTCTTCCTCCCGAGTACATTTAAATGTTTGGCTAATTTTTCTTTATGAGAAAAATTTCCTCTTAATGCTCGGTTTTATTGTTCTGCAAGGCATTCCATGGCCATTCCAGATTTCATCAATTTCTGCTTCTACGACTTCCACGACAACCCGTACCATCCCTTTATTAAACATTAGCGATTTATACTTGAACAAAGTAAATGTTTACTAACCACTTTAACTGTCTTATAATCTGCTTTTTGTCGTTTACTTTTCTAGTTACATTTTCACGTTGTTGTATTTTTATCTAGACTCAATTTGACTTGAGGTTATGCTTGCCGATTTTGCAGGTAAATGTGCCATCTTGGTACCCTATCTTCTGGCGTTATATATTTCTTCTATTTAGCTAACTTTTGTACTTTTTCATCAAATTTATTATTCTATCTTACTGGAGAACCTTCTCGTTGGTGACAATGTAGCAACCATGCCCGAAGTTTAGTTATTATTATCGTGGGGAAAAGTTTAAAGTGATCAGGGATGTCATGCCGCGTGAAATAATGAGTATACAACAACAAACAGTGGTGATTCCTCACTACAGCGACTTTTAATTACAGTTGGCGAAGTGCTCGTCCCAACTGATGATTATTTAAACTGAGTTGAAACTCGCGACAGTGGAGTTCCAATCTTTTGGGCGCAGCGGCGGGCCTGCCACCGCTTGTTAAACTTTCATAGGGCGTTAATAGCCTTTGACATAACGTTGTAAAAGAATCGTAAATAATGTACACTCTTCCTTCCACTACTACTGGCTGGCTGCTCTCCCTTGCATAAAACTTGCTCGGTCGAAATTGCCTTTCCTTAAACTGATCCATCTAACTTTGTTTCTACTTTTTTATGGCCGCCACTTTATTTATAACGCGATCGTTATTAACTCCCATAACTTTAGGCATAAAATATGCACTCTACGAACGAGCGGTCGACACCTTCCCCCACTCTCGTTTAAGAGCGACCGGTTTACTCTTCCGTCAGGAGCCCAGATTTTACGTCAAGTGTTTTATTATCTTTAGTGGATGAAGTTATTTAGTCAACGGTAAGACGGTGATACTTGAAAAACTGATAAAATTGATATGAATTAGGGATGAGCCCTAATCTTAGGTTTCTTGCCACGTGGGCAAACACAATCTGTTCTAGACCAACACTGTTGAGGGTTTTCTCTGATCTGAATTTCGCATTATCCAACTTTTATAAAAGATGGCTATACAACTAATCGAAAGATTCAGCAAAGAGAAATTCCATGCAAATTGAGAGGGTTTTGCAATTTGTTTGCAGATGTATAAGTTAAATTACAGTTTTCAACTTTGTGCACTGCATTTCGTTGATTGACGTTCAGTATATAGTATTTTAGTTAGATCTGGAGCATGAAAACAATTCTGTGTTTTATGCTGGCTGTTCAACTGCAGAACTGAAAGGACAAAAGAACAATTGAGTACCTGTAGGAGACCACACAAACCGCTAATGTCACTGAACTAGACAATATTTGAAGTGAAACAGGGGTGGCCATGCGGTTGCCAGATCTAAAAGCAAAAAAAAACCTATTTCCAGCACATTTGTATCCACTGGGCTTTTCTCGGATTAACGCAGATATTTTGAACTACTGAGTAAAAAAAACACATTATTGACTCATTTTCTTTAAGAGATGAGCTGACAGAATTTTCTGTATGTATTAATCATACTTTGGGTTGCCTATGTTGTACGGAAAAAAGTGTCATTTAAAAGGTTATTAACTGATTTTGTATTATCTCTAGTTATCTCGAGCTTTTCTATAAGAGCAAGTCTGTTAGATTTCTTGCATTGTGTCTGAAAGGAATAAATGTGTGAGTTAAAATTTCACTTCGAACTAAACGTACACAAATCACATATAAATTTGAACGACTTAACCTCAAAAATGTATTCCTCTCTCACATTGTACGTACCGTTAGTTAACTGTTTCGATTGATTATTATCATTGTATGCCTTCGTAAATTGTTGGTCATGTATTTTTTGTATTATTGGTTTACTTTAACATCTATCAACTCTAGCGCAAATATTTTTCTTTTTCAGTTCTAAAATTTTCGATATGTACTAATCATATTTTTGGTTGTCTATGTTGTACGGAAAAACTCGATGTCGGTTAAAAAGTTGGTGACTGATTTTGTATTATCTCTAGGTATCTCAGCTTTTCTAGAAGCGCAAGACTCTTAGATTTCTTGCATTGCGTCGGAAAGGAATAAATGTTTGAGGTTAAGATGTTGAAATTTATATTTTATTTGTGTACGTTTAATTCAAAGTGAAATGTCTACAATATATGTTAATAATTAGTATGATTTTAATATGTATTTATCTCCGTAGCACGGCCCGAAGATGAGGATGCATCCTCGCAACAGTAAATAAAACAACAAAAACCAAACTACAATATTTAATCAAGGTGCATTTTAATATATGAAATTGAATTGTCACGTTTTAGGTTAAACATGAAGTGAAAATGTCAAAAGCGTGTTATTTACGAAATTGCCTCTAAAATTGAACTCAATACTTCATTGTGTGAACAGGATACAAGTGAAGATTAGAAAAAATAACAAATAAGAATATAAACAAATAAGAATATAAAATAAACTATTCACAATAATCACGCTTATGACAAAATGAGCATGTCTTTGTCAAAATCAGGAAAATAATAAAAATAAATAAATGAACTATTTTCTGGACATTTTCTGAAAGTGAAATGTATGTAGCACTCAAGTCTTAAGTTGGCTATACAGATTTTCATAGAATATATGTAATAACGGAGACTAGACACCACATCCAGGACAATCCCGGCAATGTCGGCTTTCTGGCAACCCTAGTTGGTCACATAATAAGAAGAACCAATGACGTACTCAAAACGGTAACAGAATTATCATCGCTGGGAGAGAATGGAAGAATGGATGACACTTTAAAGAAGAGGATGGAAAACCATAGGGGAAGCCTGTGTCCAAAAATAGCCATAGTCATTTATATTTAATTAGAATGGTGAGATTCAAAAGTAATTTATATAACTACAAATCATATAATTGTTTATATTTAGATTTGGCTTATATACAAAGTAATGCTTATAATACTTGATAGCACAACTAGATACATACTTTTTTCGCGAAATATGACAGTTTCCTGTTGACCTTTAGTTCGAAAGGGGAAACGTGATGAGGTATCGCGGACATGTCTCCGCGGAGCTCAGTTAGCAGCAGCAATGACGGTAACAAACTTTTGCGCGGAAATTTATGTGGCTGCCTCGTGTCGCCACATATCACCGCCGCTACGGCGAATCACGACTTTAATTAAACACATTTCCGCTCGTCTACTAAACGAGAAACTTATTACGGGACGATATTATGCCGGGTTTATCCTGTCGTCTTTCGGAATATTAATTCCGGATGCGGATTGTGACTCGTAAAATTCAATATCAAGTCGCCTTGGGCGCGTTCTCCCTAGCGTTTATGCATGTGCGTCGACCAAGTAACTTATGTTCCGTTGGAGATAAGATCCCTGCTAGCACGGGGATAAGACCGTTCCCGGTGCATCGGATGAGTGATGTACGGTGATATCGATCACGCCAGAGCGACGGCACTTTGGCGGAATTTTGCAGATTACCGCAAACGGTGGAATTGTTACGCTTGGCTTCGCATGGAACGAAGATAAACGCGTTTATGTGAACGTACTTGAACACGTACGTCGGCCGCCATCTGGATGCAACCGATGCGCAGCGTGTCGCTACATGTCGACAACGCTTTTCTCACGACTTATTCCGCGATGAAGCAATATATAAAACTTTAAACTCTCTTTTGTGTGCCCATTTTTGCAATTTTAAATTTTAAAATTGTATCATTTGTTTGTATAAAAGACAGGTTTGCGGAATATTATATAACTTGTCAATATTTGTTTCAGTGAACATGGTCCTTCCGTAATATTCCTATCACTCCACAACTTTATTCCATTACTTCTAGTAATGGTCGTATATTTCAGTATATTTTAGATATTTTAACGCAATATATTTTTTTTTGTTATATGTTTTTTTGTCAAAAAATTGTTCCACACCGCTTTTCTGTATTTTCTACTCACTTTTTGAGATTCTTATCCGTTCAATATTTTAATATTTGAACATTCTTTTATTATTGAATTTTTCAATTATCATCTCTGTTTTACCGACTGTTCGCCCCACTGCTTGCTGTGTTGCCTGCACACAGGGGTTATAAGTTCAAATTTTATTTAATTGTTCCTGTAGAGTGTAGGGAATATAACGCCACACATTCTGCGCGCTTGTACTAAGGTTAGGTTGCGTGTTTTTCTTTCGCCTTTTCAATGAGTATCGACAGATTATATTTTAAGATTTGACTAATTGCTGCATCTTGTGGAAGAAGTTACTCCGAGAGGTATATTTTTTTATTTAATTTGTGACTAGATCCCTGGGCATTTATTTAGACACATTTTTACTTTTAGGTTAAGAACGCGCGAAAAAAGGATTTTGCTTCCTTCCGTTTGTGCTGCACATCTAAATGTAATTGATTACTGCACTATTATTTACTTACTCGTAAGGATTTTTATGACTGTGAGTTGTGACCATCCAATGTTTTTAGTGCAATTTTTAAGTTATCTGTTCTCTTTGTCCTTATTTTTAGTGTAAGCTTTGATAATGCCTTAATAAGGCGAAAAATGTCAGCTACGCACTAAACATCTTACTGAAAAATACTGAACAGTGAAGAACATCTTCTTGAAAACCTTTCCTGTAGATCAGAATATTGTTTAACCAGCACATAACGTAGGACATTAATTAAGAGGACGAAGTTTAGGCACGGTCCGAAGGCTAGTGTATATACTCATCCGAATTAATTATAGCCAGTAAATGCAAGGATTCATAGTTGGAGGAGACTCTAACACCAAGAACACCTACACTGTTATATATCATAGGTGTATATATTAAAACCACACATCGTCGTAATAAACTTAGTATTTATTCATATTGTAACATTGAATATAAGTACAACATGTTCTCTCAATGACATGTGGTCGTCTGGTATTGAAGACCGCACTGGTCGTCGTCATAACTTCGCACATGCGCTATATTGTAAAGGTGCATAAAATAACATATAACATACACTGAGAAAATTGTATAGTAAAAAATGTATTATAGCCAAAAGTATTTTAATATTATTAAAAGTGTATATTGAAAACACATATTCCATTTAATAAATGCTAAAATAAAGTATCATTTGAATTTGAAATATTATAATTCTGTATCTTAATTTTTATGAAACATTATTATAGCATTCAATAGAAACACTAAATTACTGAAACTAAAATACGAGTATTTAAATTTTATGGGGTTACATTTTAAAAATAAAGATACACTTTTATTCCCTTAACAATAAAATTCTTTAGAATACTGCAAATACGGAATTTATTGTAGTCAGTAAAATACTATATTTTAATTTGTATCTATATTTTGAGTATATCTGGTTTATTAGAAAGGGTACGTATAGATCGGCGTATAGAAAGGGCGCGTTAGTTCACTCTCCTGCTATAAAATTTCTATAGGTAGTTTTCTGAGTCATATAAATTATCATTATCAATTCAGTATCTTAACATTTAAAAATGGGTATTTTAATTTTTATAAATCGAGTTTATGCTATCTAAAATTAAGAATATTAAAATTTAAAATATTCATATTTTATTGTTTACATATATTATTATACCTTTTATAACATAATATAAAATCTACTATAATCTACTATAAGACAGTATTATAACATTTCATATACTGTACATAACATGCGTATTGGATAACTCAATATTCTTCAGTCACAAATGGTATTATACTTTATCATAAGCATTATGGGAATTATTATAATGATTCCTATACAGTTTTCTCAGTGTACTGGGGATATAAGTTGACTACCACACAAGCTGGAGAACTGCTGAAAGCGACAAATGAATTTTACTTCCAAACAGTGGAAACAAGAAGTCCAACTTACTGGCCAACTAATCCAGCAAAAATACCAGACACAATAAGACTTCTCAATAGTTAAAACAGTCAGCGCATCTTGCAAAACTTTTGACCCTGAGTGAGTATATTATTCAGAAGGAAAGTAATCCAACATTCACAAACAAATACACTGCCTGGGTAAGTTTTCGACAGACACTCGAAGAAAGAACTCGAATCCGAACATGTAAATTTTATAATTTTTCTATGATATACAAAAAAGAACTGCATGGGAAAGAACCGCTGATAAAAAAAAGAAGAGCAGTTACCTGAAAGAGATAAAAAATCAGCTGTATGAGAAATGAAAGGAAAGACGAAAATGGTTCCACCCAGGGGCCCCACGTGCCACCAGGAATAGATACACCAATCTCACTCAAGAACTCAGAAAATATATTAAAGAACTCAAAAATAAATCTATAAATGTCTACTTGAGGGAACTATCCAACAAAAGATTCGCACCTGCAAGGCAACCAGAAAGCACGAAAGACAAATAGTTCAGATTCCACCGATTAGAAAAGCTGCGTCAAGAATAACGAACTAAAAGCCCGAAGAGTTTCTGATCATATAGAAAACATACCACAAACTGCGGAAGGTGGTATAAGTTATCATCATAATGAAGCCTGGAAAACCTTCACATAAAACAATTAGTTTTATTGACCTATCTTCTTATCTCCTTACCTATCTCCGCATGTTAAAAATCTTTACAAAATTATTAGTCAATGGTTTGAAGCCAATAATATTTGAGAGCAAGAGGCTTGTTCCACACAATCAGTTCAGATATCGAAATAAACACTCGACTATTGACCAGCTACACCAAACAACCAATATTATCGACAAAGCGTTAAAGAAAAACAGGTTTGTTCTGCAATGTTTCTAGATATGTCACCTGCATTTGCCAAAGTCTGGCATGATGTACTAAAGTTCAAATTTTATTCCAAAAGATTGTTTTTTTCTTCTATGTAAAGTAAGGTATTTATTTATTTATCCATCAACGATTCCATCATTTTGATTCATGCGCCACATTTAAAAACATTTTCCATTTTTCGACGCCATGATGACTTGTTTAATATAAAATAAAGTTTTGTAAATGATATTAACGAGAAAGTGACCAGCGGTCCAGAAAAAAAGTGTAATAATCTTTTCCTCAATCCTTGGAAATTATTTAAAAAAACAATGTCTAACAACATACTAATTAATTATGGTGTAAATGTAGTTAGTTCTCTGCAAACGTTTACGTTCTAACGTCAAAAGGCTCGTTGACTACTTCTTTTCGCGTGTTAAGAACTGATTGAATGTGTCCCTAATTTTAGCAGCAACGTTCCAGTCTCCTTCCAGCGAGAGAGTCGACGGAAGAAGAGCATTCAGCTCGGAGTGAACCTAAGTGTTTAATGGCGCGTACGTACGAGAACATACATCGTTAGCCTTTACGTGTGGAGGCGTTGCTTAGGAGGCGGCTGAGGCGGTTTAGCTGAGGCGGCTGTAGAAGTCTCCGCTTTCTCCGGTCTCCGGAGCGGATCCAAGCCCGGCCAGCAGTCGATAAAACGCTCCGAGGCTTGCCTCGCGCCGTTTTACGCTTAATTGCACGTTCAATCTCTCCCTCTAAGATGTTTTTTGTCGGCGCGGTACTTTTTCCTCGGGCGCGGCACCGTCGTTTTTTCGTGGTGGCGACGAGGACGGCAGCGCTTACGTCGTTTACGGTGAATCGCCGAAACCATTCTGGAGGAGAGAACAGTACAGAACCGGCCTCAAATTGCCGATCTTCAAAGGACGGGTCGCGTGAGTGGCGCCGATAAAAGGAGTAATCCACGTGTGTTGAATGCCACAATCGTACCTATACGGACTTTTTCATTAAAACTTTTCTAACTCGATAACAAATGGATGTATGTGCGGGGTGTTTTTGATGGGTAACTTTTGGAATTAATTCTGTGATGTCTGGGTGTGGTGTATGAGGATTTTGTTTGCAAAGAAGACCATTTGTATAGAAAAGGATTATGAGTAAAAACCGGATTGTTCATCAAACTCCGGAAAAATTACATTTGCTGGCAAAAATAATAGATGGGACACCTTTATATTGTTTTTGTGGACTATTGACGTAAAGTATACATATTGGTTGATGCGCCGGTGGCAGTGTCAACTGGCCTATATTTTTCGGTTATTCTTACTATATCTTATTAGCAACAATATCGTAACTGAATAATTGCAAAAAACTGTAATATCTTGAAACAAACAATTAATGCACACAAGCTATTTGGACAGTTGCCATTCCAAGCCAGACTGTAGCATATATTTTAGTATCTATAGTGGTAAAATATTACTTAAATTCAAAGTTGATATCTAAATGTAAACAAATCACAATTTTGGGTTTTTTAAATGTATCGCGGCTGAACCAAATACCGTAAAAACATCAAAAGTGTCTTAAAGTAAACTTCAGTTTTTGCTCTTTCGCAATCCTGAAAGTTTTTCCACAAGAATTCTTGAATAACTGACAACTGTTCTTTGACGCGCACGAAATTCTCCAACATACGTACACGTACTAGCCATATAATGACTTACAAAGACGCAAAGTTACTGAATAATTGCGACAAAAGTTTTAAAATGGATCTACTAGAACAATTAGAGATCCACAAGAAAACCGCTTTTGACATATTTACAGTTTCACCCGACTAGCTTGAATCTATATACATACGTCCACATTCTATATTTATTGGCGTAGCAACTGACGCCGGGCCCCTGCTAGGTTCAAATAAAAAAATAACACTCCTCCCCATCCATCCTCATTACACTCTGCCCACATTATATCATTAAGCCCCTTTTCTTCCGTTCAAATTTCCGTGTTTGAACAGTTATACTTTTGGTTGCCTAACGTTTCTAACTCGATAACAACTGGATGTATGTGCGGAGTGTTTTTGATGGGTAACTTTTGGAATTAATTCTGTGATGTCTGGGTGTGGTGTATGAGGTTTTTATTTGCAAAGAAGACCATTGGTATAGAAAAGGATTATGAGTAAAAACCGGATTGTTCATCAAACTCCGGAAAAATTACATTTGCTGGCAAAAATAATAGATGGGACACCTTTATATTGCTTTTGTGGACTATTGACGTAAAGTATACATATTGGTTGATGCGCCGGTGGCAGTGTCAACTGGCCTATATTTTTCGGTTATTCTTACTATATCTTATTAGCAACAATATCGTAACTGAATAATTGCAAAAAACTGTAATATCTTGAAACAAACAATTAATGCACACAAGCTATTTGGACAGTTGCCATTCCAAGCCAGACTGTAGCATATATTTTAGTATCTATAGTGGTAAAATATTACTTAAATTCAAAGTTGATATCTAAATGTAAACAAATCACAATTTTGGGTTTTTTAAATGTATCGCGGCTGAACCAAATACCGTAAAAACATCAAAAGTGTCTTAAAGTAAACTTCAGTTTTTGCTCTTTCGCAATCCTCAAAGTTTTTCCACAAGAATTCTTGAATAACTGACAACTGTTCTTTGACGCGCACGAAATTCTCCAACATACGTACACGTACTAGCCATATAATGACTTACAAAGACGCAAAGTTACTGAATAATTGCGACAAAAGTTTTAAAATGGATCTACTAGAACAATTAGAGATCCACAAGAAAACCGCTTTTGACATATTTACAGTTTCACCCGACTAGCTTGAATCTATATACATACGTCCACATTCTATATTTATTGGCGTAGCAACTGACGCCGGGCCCCTGCTAGGTTCAAATAAAAAAATAACACTCCTCCCCATCCATCCTCATTACACTCTGCCCACATTATATCATTAAGCCCCTTTTCTTCCGTTCAAATTTCCGTGTTTGAACAGTTATACTTTTGGTTGCCTAACGTTTCTAACTCGATAACAACTGGATGTATGTGCGGAGTGTTTTTGATGGGTAACTTTTGGAATTAATTCTGTGATGTCTGGGTGTGGTGTATGAGGTTTTTATTTGCAAAGAAGACCATTGGTATAGAAAAGGATTATGAGTAAAAACCGGATTGTTCATCAAACTCCGGAAAAATTACATTTGCTGGCAAAAATAATAGATGGGACACCTTTATATTGTTTTTGTGGACTATTGACGTAAAGTATACATATTGGTTGATGCGCCGGTGGCAGTGTCAACTGGCCTATATTTTTCGGTTATTCTTACTATATCTTATTAGCAACAATATCGTAACTCAATAATTGCAAAAAACTGTAATATCTTGAAACAAACAATTAATGCACACAAGCTATTTGGACAGTTGCCATTCCAAGCCAGACTGTAGCATATATTTTAGTATCTATAGTGGTAAAATATTACTTAAATTCAAAGTTGATATCTAAATGTAAACAAATCACAATTTTGGGTTTTTTAAATGTATCGCGGCTGAACCAAATACCGTAAAAACATCAAAAGTGTCTTAAAGTAAACTTCAGTTTTTGCTCTTTCGCAATCCTGAAAGTTTTTCCACAAGAATTCTTGAATAACTGACAACTGTTCTTTGACGCGCACGAAATTCTCCAACATACGTACACGTACTAGCCATATAATGACTTACAAAGACGCAAAGTTACTGAATAATTGCGACAAAAGTTTTAAAATGGATCTACTAGAACAATTAGAGATCCACAAGAAAACCGCTTTTGACATATTTACAGTTTCACCCGACTAGCTTGAATCTATATACATACGTCCACATTCTATATTTATTGGCGTAGCAATTGACGCCGGGCCCCTGCTAGGTTCAAATAAAAAAATAACACTCCTCCCCATCCATCCTCATTACACTCTGCCCACATTATATCATTAAGCCCCTTTTCTTCCGTTCAAATTTCCGTGTTTGAACAGTTATACTTTTGGTTGCCTAACGTTTCTAACTCGATAACAACTGGATGTATGTGCGGAGTGTTTTTGATGGGTAACTTTTGGAATTAATTCTGTGATGTCTGGGTGTGGTGTATGAGGTTTTTATTTGCAAAGAAGACCATTGGTATAGAAAAGGATTATGAGTAAAAACCGGATTGTTCATCAAACTCCGGAAAAATTACATTTGCTGGCAAAAATAATAGATGGGACACCTTTATATTGTTTTTGTGGACTATTGACGTAAAGTATACATATTGGTTGATGCGCCGGTGGCAGTGTCAACTGGCCTATATTTTTCGGTTATTCTTACTATATCTTATTAGCAACAATATCGTAACTCAATAATTGCAAAAATCTGTAATATCTTGAAACAAACAATTAATGCACACAAGCTATTTGGACAGTTGCCATTCCAAGCCAGACTGTAGCATATATTTTAGTATCTATAGTGGTAAAATATTACTTAAATTCAAAGTTGATATCTAAATGTAAACAAATCACAATTTTGGGTTTTTTAAATGTATCGCGGCTGAACCAAATACCGTAAAAACATCAAAAGTGTCTTAAAGTAAACTTCAGTTTTTGCTCTTTCGCAATCCTCAAAGTTTTTCCACAAGAATTCTTGAATAACTGACAACTGTTCTTTGACGCGCACGAAATTCTACAACATACGTACACGTACTAGCCATATAATGATTTACAAAGACGCAAAGTTACTGAATAATTGCGACAAAAGTTTTAAAATGGATCTACTAGAACAATTAGAGATCCACAAGAAAACCGCTTTTGAGATATTTACAGTTTCACCCGGCTAGCTAGAATCTATATACATACGTCCAAATTCTATATTTATTGGCGTAGCAACTGACGCCGGGCCCCTGCTAGGTTCAAATAAATAAATAACACTCCTCCCCATCCATCCTCATTACACTCTGCCCACATTATATCATTAAGCCCCTTTTCTTCCGCTCAAATTTCCGTGTTTGAACAGTTATACTTTTGGTTGCCTAACGTTTCTAACTCGATAACAACTGGATGTATGTGCGGAGTGTTTTTGATGGGTAACTTTTGGAATTAATTCTGTGATGTCTGGGTGTGGTGTATGAGGTTTTTATTTGCAAAGAAGACCATTGGTATAGAAAAGGATTATGAGTAAAAACCGGATTGTTCATCAAACTCCGGAAAAATTACATTTGCTGGCAAAAATAATAGATGGGACACCTTTATATTGTTTTTGTGGACTATTGACGTAAAGTATACATATTGGTTGATGCGCCGGTGGCAGTGTCAACTGGCCTATATTTTTCGGTTATTCTTACTATATCTTATTAGCAACAATATCGTAACTCAATAATTGCAAAAAACTGTAATATCTTGAAACAAACAATTAATGCACACAAGCTATTTGGACAGTTGCCATTCCAAGCCAGACTGTAGCATATATTTTAGTATCTATAGTGGTAAAATATTACTTAAATTCAAAGTTGATATCTAAATGTAAACAAATCACAATTTTGGGTTTTTTTAAATGTATCGCGGCTGAACCAAATACCGTAAAAACATCAAAAGTGTCTTAAAGTAAACTTCAATTTTTGCTCTTTCGCAATCCTGAAAGTTTTTCCACAAGAATTCTTGAATAACTGACAATTGTTCTTTGACGCGCACGAAATTCTCCAACATACGTACACGTACTAGTCATATAATGATTTACAAAGACGCAAAGTTACTGAATAATTGCGACAAAAGTTTTAAAATGGATCTACTAGAACAATTAGAGATCCACAAGAAAACCGCTTTTGAGATATTTACAGTTTCACCCGGCTAGCTAGAATCTATATACATACGTCCAAATTCTATATTTATTGGCGTAGCAACTGACGCCGGGCCCCTGCTAGGTTCAAATAAATAAATAACACTCCTCCCCATCCATCCTCATTACACTCTGCCCACATTATATCATTAAGCCCCTTTTCTTCCGCTCAAATTTCCGTGTTTGAACAGTTATACTTTTGGTTGCCTAACGTTTCTAACTCGATAACAACTGGATGTATGTGCGGAGTGTTTTTGATGGGTAACTTTTGGAATTAATTCTGTGATGTCTGGGTGTGGTGTATGAGGTTTTTATTTGCAAAGAAGACCATTGGTATAGAAAAGGATTATGAGTAAAAACCGGATTGTTCATCAAACTCCGGAAAAATTACATTTGCTGGCAAAAATAATAGATGGGACACCTTTATATTGTTTTTGTGGACTATTGACGTAAAGTATACATATTGGTTGATGCGCCGGTGGCAGTGTCAACTGGCCTATATTTTTCGGTTATTCTTACTATATCTTATTAGCAACAATATCGTAACTCAATAATTGCAAAAAACTGTAATATCTTGAAACAAACAATTAATGCACACAAGCTATTTGGACAGTTGCCATTCCAAGCCAGACTGTAGCATATATTTTAGTATCTATAGTGGTAAAATATTACTTAAATTCAAAGTTGATATCTAAATGTAAACAAATCACAATTTTGGGTTTTTTTAAATGTATCGCGGCTGAACCAAATACCGTAAAAACATCAAAAGTGTCTTAAAGTAAACTTCAATTTTTGCTCTTTCGCAATCCTGAAAGTTTTTCCACAAGAATTCTTGAATAACTGACAATTGTTCTTTGACGCGCACGAAATTCTCCAACATACGTACACGTACTAGTCATATAATGATTTACAAAGACGCAAAGTTACTGAATAATTGCGACAAAAGTTTTAAAATGGATCTACTAGAACAATTAGAGATCCACAAGAAAACCGCTTTTGAGATATTTACAGTTTCACCCGGCTAGCTTGAATCTATATACATACGTCCAAATTCTATATTTATTGGCGTAGCAACTGACGCCGGGCCCCTGCTAGGTTCAAATAAATAAATAACAATCCTCCCCATCCATCCTCATTACACCCTTCCCACATTATAGCATTAAGCCCCTTTTCTTCCGTTCAAATTTCCGTGTTTGAACAGTTTTACTTTTGGTAGCCTTGTTAGTTCTTTCAGTTATTTTTCGGCTGTAAGTCTGTTACTCCTGCACCCCATACACGCCATGAATACACCAAGATTGCTCGTTACACGCGTTGATTAGTAATTTTGATTGTATCAAGGGATAAATCTATATCATCACGACTGTATAACATCCGTCTGATCATGATATTGCGCTTTGTCTGTGCAACTTGTGCTGTTTCCCTACTTTGACAGTTAATGTTATATTCAAAATTTTTGAGACACTTCATTTTATTATAGATTTAGGATTAACAATGGTTTAATAACATGTCATCTTAAATTAAGAAAACTTATACATATAATAAAACGCTCGTTCTCAAACAAGCATTATCATCCAAGTTCTGTTCTCCGTAACCAACATTCTACGACTACAGTGTTTTCAGTCGTTGGAAACCTATTGATTTCCAAATCCCCTTCGGGGCAGGTAGTTCTGTGGGGGAACACGTAGCGATTTGACGGGCGCTCCAACGTCGGTACGGCTCCACCACGTTCGATTTTCGTTCGAGGATCCACGTCAACGGCAAACTTCACAGCAATTAAACAAACAATTATCGAACATCTGAATTCGCCGAATGAAATTAGCGTGACAAGTGAATGCGGGGCAACCACCATAGGAGGGGAGGATGGATGGATGAGAGCGAGTTTGCCACAGGGTACGCAGCAAACCAATCTAGTGTGCCGCGGACTCACGTGTAGAGAGTCCATGGGAGGTCTCCCCCAGGATATCATTATTGTATGTACAAGTCGAGGCGGCGCTGAGTGGTGACATTTCCATGGCCCTCTGGGATACATGTAATTCCGTGCTCGCTCGCTGACATTTCAGACCCAAATGATCCATCCGGCCCGGGTTGCTCTGCTCTGTTCCTACTCACTACCGGTGGCGGCGGTCGGCCAGCGCTGACGTGATTTATTATTAATTTTATTCTGATTTGCCTGGAGAATATCGCGGCGGAGGAGAAAAAGCGCGCCCAGGTGATGCTAAAATATATTCCCGCGAGTGTTATTTCAGCTGTCCTACTCCGCGCGCAACGGCGATGATTTATGTGCTTTACGATCCTCAAATATCACAGGAGCGTTTTTAGCGCACACTTGATTCCGCTGAAACGACCTCCTAACTGCGAAGACGCTTAGATGACGTCACATCTGACGTTGGCACATTCAACATGTAAAGACGTTGACATTATAATAGGTACCAATACAAGCTTTGGAATATATGCCTAACCGTGTTTTTATATCAATACAAGACCAACTACAAAATTGCAAAGTTAGTGATAATCAGAGAACAGACTAAAATATATGTGCAAGCGTACACTTGTGTACAGCGGTATTGTCCGCTACAGAAAATTAACGAAAGATGTGGTAAACTACCACCAGTGAGCCCAAAACTTTTTCCTGAAAGAATATGAAAAACTACCCATCCAAATCTATTCTTTTTCCAAATTGTTTTAGTCAGATCAAAGTAAAATTTTGTCGTATATTTTGCCAAAAATAATAATAATAATAATTTTTGTTCACTTACTATTTCTCCACTTTATAAGATTTTTTTAACTTAAGAAAAACCGCCAGAAAGAAGTAAAGCTAATACGAATTATAAATTTTGTTCTACTTTAAACCAGAGTTTTCAGAAATAATATTGTCTATGATAAGTTTTATTTGTATCCATATACAGGTGTCCGGGAAAGGTGTTTCGAAAATTAGAGAGGTGATGATTTCGACGCTTCATTAAAAAGTTATAGCTTTTTTATTTTGCAGCTTTAAATTCCCTTCAAAATACAACTGATTACAAAGTCGTCGCTGCTTATTTAACAGAAACAAAAAAACATTTATAAATTTGCAAATGCTGCTCAAAATGTTGCCCTTCCATGTGAATGCGCTTTTCAGCTTCCCAATTCCTGCCGGACTCTTTGAAAACGTTCAGGTTTTTCTCGAATGCGATTGCAGGCACCATTTATTCGCTGTAGCAGTTCATTTCTGGTAGCAATCCTGAGTGCATAAACTAAAATCTTTTAGATGACCATACAAGTAATATTCCAAAAGATTTAAATCAGGAAATCTTGCTGGTCATGCCTCAGGACCGCCTTTGAGATACCGTCGTACAGCAAGAGCAAAATGTGCAGGAGCTCCGTCATGCATAAACCACGGATCCACACGCAGATGCAATGGAACATTGTCGAATAATTCGGGAAAAGGAGTTTCGTAAAAACTCACAATAATCACAATGATCTCCATTCAGTCGAGCAGGTAATTCAAATGGACCAAGCAATTCGTTACCAATAATCCCAGACCAGATGTTCACACAAAATTGTACCTGGTGTCGTGATGGTACAATTGCACGCGGGTTTTCATCGGACCAAATGCAAGAATTGTGAAAATTGAAGCCCCCATCTCTGGTGAAGGTAACGTCATCCGTAAATATTCCGTATTCTGTAAATCTATTATCCCCTAAGACTTTTATCAAGTACCACCGACAAAACTGAACCCTGGCGTCATAATCTGTGGGCTGTAATCCTTGTACTCGTTGGTAATGAGAAGGACGAAGTAGCTGCTGATGGAGAGTGCTGGATACAAAAGATTTTGTAACGTTAAACTCTCTGGAAAGCTTGCGAATACTATTTCGAGGACGGTTTTCTATGCTGTTTAAAATTTCCTCTTCCCGTTGAAGGTTTCATCGAACCGGAGCGCCCCAATTTAGGGTAACTGGTCTTACAGCACCATGTTCACGTATTCTGCGATCTACTGCAAGAAATGTTTTTGCGCATGGCACTCAACGGTTGTAGTATTTTCGTTGATAAATTCTTCTAGCCCTTGAAGCATTTCCATCAGCCTTTCCCAATGCTAAATGCTTATCTGCATACTCGTGGGTCGAATAATCCATTATTGTGGATAAATAACGAATTTGCGTAAAAAAACGTTAAGTGATAAGACCGAGCTAAGATGTCGGTGAGTGCCTGAATAGATAGGAATAAGGCAATGACAGCCTTATCGTAACCAATATTAGTAAAGAAGAATGGGGTGACCATCTTGAAGTTTTGCTCGGCCACATAGAAAATTGACAGACCAAAGACCAAGTTTAAATAGATGGGATCTTTCAATAGGTCCAAGTCCATGAAGGTGCTGATCTTCTTCCATATGCTTTTTTAACGATATGCAACGGTGCTGGATGTGGTAACTCCTTCATGATTTTCTGATGTGGGTTTAGCTGGACACCTGGATAACTCATGTTCCTTCGCATATGAAGATAAACAAGATAACCTATAAACAACGCCGACTTATAGCTATAACGTGGCTATAACTTTTTAATTAAGCGTCGAAAGTCAAAAGTGCATATATACTTTTAGAATAGCAGTGACGTCCTCTATGAGCTCCCTAATTTTCGGAATACCTTTACTGAACACTGGAAATGCCATCGCAAATTGTTTAATTTTATCTTATAAGTTTCTGTGTTATTGTATAGTTATTGTATGTCAGTTTCATTAGCACAACATTCGACAAACAACACTATTCGAAATTAATGTAAATTTCGGCTTTTCTTGCTGCCTTATGGAATTTTCCATGATATTTTAAATACAGAGTGTAATAACGTATTCTTTCTACTGAATAATTTTATGTGATATAAATTTGGAAATTATTAAAATTAAAATTAGTTTATATAGACGTATGATCACAGGTGGGTTTCATCATGAAACCGAAAACAGTGTCATAACGTGTTTATTATCAACTCATTGGCAAGAAAACATAATTTAGGATTAAATCCAACTGCTTATTTTTATATGTGTATTCTGGTAGAAAACGTCAGCATTGATAAACGTTCTCCCAAATAACAGTACGAAAAAGTCTTGTTTTTGCTACATAGGTACTTGATTGATATATGTCTTGTTTTGTTCTGTCTTTTTGGCTAGGAGACATTCGATTAATATCAGTCGTTTTAATTATTTAGTTCCGAGACGTCGAGGAAGAGTTAGCCGTAATTGAGTTACAAATCAAACCCAAACGAAGTTGAGAAAGCGATAGATAATTCCGCCGATAGCGTATCACCTAATATATTTTTTCTCCCGTTGGTTGGCGTTTATTTGTTATGTGGGGTTGTTCGATTTTCGACGGGAGCGGGGCGGCACTGGGAGGGATGGAACGTCCCCCACGACGACTTCCGTCTCGCTTACCGAAGAATAACTCACTTTGCCGCGTTCCCCGTTCCGTAATGTTATTAGGTCCCTTCGCTTTGACAGATAAATGGGATGAAATGCCGTTTGCGGTAATAAACGAAATAAACAACCGGGTTACGGTCGAGAGTGATCCATTGGAAAGTTGGGAATTAATAAGAAAGTATGACGGCGTGTCCTGAGGGATGAACGGAAGCGCCGCCAGGGGGAGAGATTGTGTTCGAGGAGCGGCAAGAGGAGGCGAGTCTCCAGTCAGATGAATTTATGTCATTCGGGATCCGGGATTCTTCGACAGAAGTTTAAAGTTCGAGGCTCGCCCTACGGTACAAATAGCGATAGTTGAATTGGACGTGATGTCTCTTTGTTCGTCGTCTTTTTCGTTTCCTGCGACCAGCGGGGAGTTGCGCTGTTTATTTTCCCTTCAAGTTTGCTCGGACATACACACACCATCGCAGGGTTATCTTAATTTTTGCGAGGAATATATCGGAAAGTAAACTTCCATAAGTTTAAAGAATGTTTGTCTTCCTGCCTAGTTGTCTTCCTAGATACGAATCCAGCTCGAATGACCAGTTATTATCTTATTGTTTTTGTATTCCCCTTCTTAGTGATGATATTAATATAAAATGATTAATTGCACATTTTAGTTTGAATAAATCTGGAAACAATAATTAATGTTTGTCTACAGCAATGTGATATTCACCCCAGGGAGTGGTTCAAAGTTTCTCGGAATTACTCCGGATTCACAATTAACAAACTAAACTGGAAACACCGTACAGACGAATCTACTATTTTACGTCTGTTCTTCGAACAACTTCCGCGGTAGTAAACACGCTAGTAGCAGTTTCAAATTCCTATTCATACATATATAGCGGTATAAAGCACCTCCTGAATACTCGAACTTGTAACTTTACAGTCGCTATGGAGTTGTTCGTACTTGATATTGACCTTCACTTTATTCACTAGGTACTGAAACGAAAAATATAGACAATTACTGTTATGCTCTTTCAGTAAATCGTATACAAACCATACGTACAACAGCAAATTATTAGAGGAACTAAAAGGAAACGGAAGATTTTTAAATGATGTGAAGATATATAAATTTATTTCAAGTCGCGAACACAAACGAAAGAATTAAGTTTTTTAAAGCTTTCGTACGGTAAAAATATAAAATAAATTTCTTCGGATTGGTAAATACAATGACGAATTTAGAGATAATATTCTGAAAATTAATTATATGTACAGACAAACTTCAACAGATCAATAAAACCTCAAATCAATATCAAAATGATATACGAAGTTTTAACCCTTCATCAAAACAATGAATCGTACCCACCATTCCAACCATATCCACTACATAACTGTCAACATTATTAAAGGTCCAACTCGGCAAATATACAGCCACCGCAATACGTTTGCGGTCGCCATCTGTCGAGAATCGATAGCGTCACTAAATCTTAATCCTGACGCCAAAAACAACGACGCCGAGAACAACGACGACGACGACGACGACGACGACGACGACGTCGAAGAAATCAGTTTAATTCAATTGCAGCCGTCCCTTGTTTATATCAGCACGTATCGGCGTTAACTGCTGTAAACTCCGGTTGAAGATGAAGCCGGGAGTTATTTATCGTCACAGTTAACGTCGTGTGGGGGCGCACCCGTCACATGCACACATACACGAGTGGGCTTGGGGACAGTACCAAAACAGCGACGCTGTCGTCTCGCTCCATAATTCGGCTGAGCAGTTTGCGGAACGACGGGCCGTGATTGTAAATCGTATCAATTGGAGGTTGCGGTCACGGCGAATGTCACTGCTCCGCATGAAATTATACGGTTTATTAGAGAGCACGTTTATCAATTCCGACGTTTTCCTACGCCTGACTAAGCTCTGGTGCATCTGCAGTATCTGCAGTTCACGTACTAAATATGTTTCTCGATTATGGTTCACTACCAGCCTATAGATTAGTCGTGAAAAGTATTGTTTTCGCACTAAAATGGTTTCATTTTGTTATCTCCCGGCTCTTTCTCGCAATATGAATTGTACCTTTTCACACCAAACTGACAAGGATCCTTTTGATAAAATATTGGAAAAGATCTGTTTATTCACCCTCATTCAATTCATGATCAGACTAGGGTTCAATAACCTAGGTGCGGTGATTATCATTCGAGTTCGGTTGCGTTTCAGTACACGCCTACTTACCTCCGATTATACGTTAGTTTGATAGCTATACCCTAAAGCAATTGTTCTTCGGTATTGAATAAGCCCGGTCTAAATGGTTTGACCGAAATGGGATAATATATAGGCAAGCGAAACTATTACAATACCCCATGGTGCGTAAATCGTTATCCTGATATTGCCGCGGCTGCCTCGACGTCCTGGCAAGTAATGATCTGTAGTCGGGCGGATGATTTGCAACGCCGTAAACCTAATCTAATCGAAGACCATCAAAGCACCAATAACGGAGGGGATTCCCCTAGGGCGAGGGAGTTGTTAAAACTTTGATTGGAATTCTTTCATTATGATAGAAGCAATTCTTTCTTTTATTTATTTATAGGTACTGGATTTCCTCTGGGTAGAACACTTCATGGTAAATAAATTCACGACCCATTTCCTAAATATTATTAAGGTTGCTACACACGTTCCGGTTAATCGGTCAGTTTTGCCTGTAAAAGTCTGAACTGACATGTTGGCCGATACGTGTGTGGCCACCTTTGGAGTTGCAAATCATGGACAAATTGAATAAAAAAATTAAGATATAAAAGAGACGAAGTGGGTGTCAGTCTCATTACACTGCTGTGTCCCACTGACACATAAAGTCGCGCTGAATATTTGATGGGGTGTTATCAAAGCGCAAATATTTCTCGTGTCGTGGGAGCAGGGCCTGCAATAAAACGCGAATTAACTTTTCGGACCCTTTCGCTAACATGCATACACGTGTACCCGCAAATGTATTCGTGCGTCGAAAGGGACCGCCCTCAAAAGCACAACTTTAATACAAAAGTTAGCCGGTAGGGGTCCGCCCGCCGTCCTTTTTCTCTGTATAAAAAAGCTGGAGTGGCTAGCCCGCACTGACCGAGGCCGCTAAATAAATTTCCTCGTATATACAATCACGAGATCAGTCGGTGGCGCCCCCTGTATTTCGATCTTTGTGAGACGGGCGAGGGGGGGGGGGTTGGCGGTGGCGCTCAGAATTCGGCTTAACTTCCCTCCGGAGTGTTATTTAAAGCTCTAAGCCGACCGGAAGCCCGATACGTTTGCGGCGCGTTCCGACTCCGGGGCTTGTTACTTAAACTCTGAGGTAATCCGGCACATCCGAACGCTTTTGTTTCAATTTGTCAAGAAAATAAACGCGGCCTCCGACGCTGCCGCACCGCGAAAGAGTCCCGCGATGGTAATCTGATTTATTTTGGCTGCGTAAGAAGAGCCTTTGTTACTGCTTTAATTATGCTCAAGAAATTTATCATGATGATGGAGAGGTGGATAAAGACGGAATTAAAAATCGCAAAGAAGAATTTATCAGGTGAAAAATAAAAGAAAAATATGTCGTAGTCCCTTGCTACATTTATTTGTTAAAAATCTACAATCTAAATTGGCAATATTACCATTGTATTAAGATTTCCAGTTGCTTAAGAAAATATGTTTTTTAAATGTTGGTCGTTAACCTCACTTCTGGATTTACCCCATGATTGACATATTGGTTCATCTCCTGGTTAAGACCCAGTTCTACCTTGCTAAAACGCGTTTTCTATTAACGGCGATATTTATGGTTCAAAATTGATGAAATTCTCAGTGTCAATTCTTAGATAAATAAGGAGTTTGGCTAGGCCAAGAATAATTTTTTGATAATATAAAAATGTATTTTACTTCTACATCTTTCTCCTTTTTCAACTCTAATACCCCTAGCCAAAGTGTCACTACAATAATAGATTTTTTATCTAGGTACAATTTCAGCCCAAACATTATAACTTTTCCGCTAACCGAAAAATGCGATAATTGGCAGATATGTAAACAATGGCCATATTTCGGCTGGTACGTATGGCCAGCTCATCGCAAACACCATAAGCTTTAATCGATACATAAACCACGGCATAGACACGGATCCGTACAGAGAAGAATCGAATCTAAACATTTTCTTTCGTAGTTGCGATGTTTTTACAACTGAGCCTTAAGGCAGGTTCTTTTAATAATAAAATTTCCATTGTCGCTTACTATATTAAAACCCTTGCCTTCGGGCCATTAGGCAAACATATACACATGAATTTATAAAAAAGCAACTAATTGTAATAACTCAACCAAACATTAACCCATCGCAAAACTAATTTACTTTAAAATATTAAAATTTAGGAAAACCTTTCTTTCCGAATGAAGCCCGTTAACATATTATGAATATTGTGGCACACAGCGTTGTTTTTCGAGTTTCTAGGTCGTATGAATTATAGAGGCCGTTAAATAAACACCGCAAATTTGCTTATCCGTACGTCATTTACAATGAAACCTCAGCAAATGCATAAAACTGTTACCGTTACATAAATAATGCAGTTGCCGTGTCCTATTCGAAATGTGACGTAGAACGGACAGGGCTCCGGAATACGTCAGTTATGCTGTAATCGAAACGCGTTAAACTGAAGTCGGATCCCGTATCGAACGAACAAAAAAAAACTCATCAGAATTCCGAGCAAAAAAGAACGGTTTTTATTCGATTCGACACGTCGGACGTTTGCAATTGAAATGTTGTTTTGTTTGATTTTTGTTTGTTTGTTTTAACATGACAAAAGTTTGACGTTGCAGTCATAAATATGTTACACGCTTTCGAGTGCTTTTATGATTTTATTTAAATCGTAATCCTGACGAATTTATATTGACAATGTGAAGCGAACTGTATACTTTTTTTGGTTATTAAATATTTTTAATATCTTGCTAAACTTTGATGCATTAATTTTAATTGTTTTCAATGATTTTAGCACCTTGTAAAGAAATTTATCAAAATAGCATCATTTCTGCATATTTTTCTTTTTAAATTGCCAAATTTGAAAATGCAGTTTCAGTCCAGTTTTGTGTTCTTTTATCAATACATGTCTAAAAACACGTCTAAAAACACATGTTTCAGCTATGTTATTTCCTCATGTACAGGCGAAACAAAACACTACTGTATGTATTGTGGGTATAACTAGAAAAGCAATTTGATATTTCCGTTGAAAAATAGCCATCGGGCTACGTCTTCGGATAATAGATTATTACCGCGGTAAAAATGTCACCGAGAAAATAACGAATATGGTTACTATATTCGTCGACCATATAGGTTTTTATTATCATATTTTATGAGGGCCACGCGCATGCGACAGTCACGAGAAATGCGTAACGGAAAAGGGTATAAAGTCACCGTCGACTACGTAATATCGTAGCTATTTTTGCTCGTGGAATTCACGGTATTTTATTGAATTACCATATAGCGGAGGTCCCTCCGACCATGAAAAATAAATCTGGTGCTGCTATGGAGCGGGGACCGACCAATTTTGGAAATAATATCCACCCGGCCCGCTCACATACATTATAGAATAATGGGCATCATCGAAAGGTTGAAAAAGGTTCGCGCGGATGACAGTGGCCATTTTACTATTCATGGAAATCGCCGTCCGTCATCGCCGGCAGCCATGACGCGAACATTCGAAGCATCCGTGAAACAGAACGGGACCCCGATGAAAAATTGAACTTTGTCCTACGATGTAGTAGTCCAGTTGACAGTTGAAATACGATCCAATGCCGTTTTATATTTCCTGTGCATGATAAGGAATTTGTTTTGCGCTACACAGTATAATGTTCCCGATCGATGTGGTAATCTCATCAACCAGCACAATGCATGCTTACTTATTCGTGGAGCTTCCATTTTCAGGAATCCCGAAAAACCACTGCCACGAAAAGTAATAAATTTATGTATGTCCTACAATGGTTTTGTTCCTACGTTTGAATAATATTAAGAAATAATTTGACGTTATCAAGTGACATGCTACGGAGTTGAATAACAATACAAACAATTCGAAGTTGAGTGACAATACAGACAAATTGTTAAACTTATAACCTTAATCGCCCATAATTGACATTGATGAGTGACAATACAGACAATTAATTGTCAAACTTATAAACTTAATCGCCAATAATTGACATGGATGCCTTAAAATTTACAGTTTGAATGACAAATATTTGATATATTTGACATATAACCATGGAAATCCTTTATGCCCTAGGGCGCAATAAGAATCTTTATTTCCCTAGAGTGCAGAAGGAAGCTGTTTTCGTCCCGGTATCTAAGATGTAAAATGTCACTTTATGATCATGGACATACATTCATTTACAAAAATATATTTTGTTTTTATATATTATAACAACTATTTGATTTTGATCAGGAAAATATGTTTTTTTATTTTTCTTATGAGGTAGAAATGCTGATTTAGTAAGTAGGAAAGCCAAAATAAACTCACATAGAATTTTTGATTGGTTCAAGAAGAATAATGTATTTAATACTTATACCAATGCAGTAGGTAGTACCACAAACATATATTACAATCGATTTCAGTCGAAAATGTGAGTTTTAATTTGTGTTGCGGTTTTAAATTTAATTAAATCGGTTTTGTACGATACTTTTTATATAAGTGATTATATATTAGGTAAAATAAAATAAATTATTATCAGATTTCGAGCTTAATGGTATTCATGTAAAAGCAAAACTGGTCACCAATTAAGTAAATTCTCAAAATGATATTACGCATTTTACAGGCATGTTTTCAAAATTAAAAATAATCTTACATATGGATAAAATTGAAAAGAAACAAAAAACACATTCAAAAAACCGCAACTCCATAATTGTAGATCAATGGGCTAAATTCGTAGTCGGTTCTAACATGCAACGTATTTGGTTGTTTTCTTTTGGAGGGCATAGTCGAAATAAAATAAACATATTGAGTCTAGTAAGCAGTTATAATCCCTTTGTTAAAAATTAACAATATTATTACTAGTTTGTTTTTCAGTTATTAAAATAACATAACTTATTGTTATAGCTACCCCATCCCTCCACAAATCTCAACATTTGAGTATTAACAAGTAAACCAGGCAATAGAGATTTTTGCGTGTCAAAAATAGTATCAGGAAGCCGACGGTCCCAGGTCACGTGGAACAGTCCGTAGATGTATTGTGATGTGTTTTCGTGTTTCGATTGTAAAAGCTGAACCGATGGCGCAATCTTGACGCTTTCAGACGAATTGAAACGGACTCGAGCGGATTAACATTAACGGAGAAAATTCGGAAAACCCGGAAAAATCTGCGTTTTTTCAAAAATTCATATCTCCGCCATTATCAAAGTGGTAGCGCAGGCTTTTGACGAGAAAGTAGCGATTGATAGGTGCTTTGAGTTTGCATGACCCAGGCGTCATCCGATGATTAGTTTTTGCACAATTGCGATTTGAATTTTTTTTATGCAATATCTTTCGGTGAGCCAGGATGTGTCGGAGGTGGTCCGATTTTAATTTTTTTAACGGATTTCGAAAGTAGAACTATTGTGGTACAAAACGTCTATTCTAAAAATGCTTGCAAACATGACCGAAAACGGCCGCGAGCTCCAAAGCGGTCGAGTTCTGGTGGTAAGCGACCGTTGAACTGTAACTCTTAGAAACTGTAACTCTGTAATTCTTAGAAAAAAACAATAAAATTGAACAAAAAACTGCCTCAATTTAGTTCCTTACTGAGAGTTGTGTAAAGTTTGCTTTTTCTACCTATAAACAACAGAACGTGTAGAATCTCGTTACAGTTTTTTTAAGATATAGATAGTAGTCTTTTTAACATTGAATTCAACTGATTTCTTCTTTATTCTCTTGATATAGTCCAGTCTCTTATAGTCCAGTAAATAAGTAGTTTGAGCCTGCAAAAGGTAGGAAATAAATAATTTATACTGACAAGTTTTTTATGAATATATTCGAGATATTCGTTATCCGTTATTCAATATTCCACTGCAGTTTTGAACAAACATATTTTGAGAGCAACTTTTGCTTCGCTTCTTATACGTCTAATCTTAATTTACCTTTCATCAACTTATACTTCAACACATATCACCACTTATATATTACCATTAATTAACCTAAAGTAGGTGATGGGCCCATAATCCACAATTTTTGTGTGAACGATTTTAATGCATTTATTAAAAACGTAACAGCCAATAAAGCGTAATTAGCTTTATTAATTACATGTTCTCAAGATTTTATGATACATAATTAAAAACACCGAGGCATAGCAAATTCCTTCGTCGTTATGACCCTGCTAATTTAAACCCAGCGACGCCGACGTATCCCATGATTTACGATATGTGAACTATTCAAATACATCCGCACAACTATCACAGCCAGAGTATTTTTGGCACCGAGCAGGCATCATAAAGCGACACAACACTTCGGGTGCAGATGTAAAATATGCATGTGACACCTAATTATCCAAAAGTCGTAACTCTACTCCACTGGTTGTTGGGGACTACAAAGCTTGTCGTTGTACACGGCAAGGCGACGTTACTGCACGTCATAAAAGATATGCCTCGCGGAACGCATACGACGACGTTGTAAAACAAATTATAAGTGAAAGTCGGCAAGGGCTAATTGTCTTTCCGCCGGGCCACGAAATTTAACGGCAATGGAAATGCACTGCAGGGACAGCGCTGCAGCATGGCTTAGTCGTATAATCATGACGCGATTATACTGCGTCTGAAGGGTGTGTTTCGGTTAATAAGGGTTGGATGTTGTAAAAGTTAGAAGTTGTATATGACAGATAAATCATTAGAATTTACAACACGGTTGTAATTATATGGATTTCTATACCAAGTTTATGGACATTTAATTATTACTTGTTTCAGTTATTTCTGTGCTGATTTTGCAGTTCCTTACACTTTGGTATTTCATCATTGTGGGGAGCGTAGGTGAGCAACGCGTATATTATCATTTGCGATGATCTGGCAATGATTTTCGTTAAAACTATACTCGCACAATTTCAGCGCTGACATCCAGATTCTACAAAAAAAAACACATCAGAATCAGTTTTCCTTGTTTGATTTCATTAATTTATTGTTGGCGAGGGTTTTGAAATCTGTAGACTGATTTGATATCTATCCCAGGGTGGTCCATTTTTTAACTTTTATTTTGTTGTGCATACATAATTCCTGTGAAATTTGAGATCGATGAATACGTACTGCCACAAAGGGGTCAAAATATAGAATAAGTATAATTTAATAATACTAATAAAAATAATAAAAGAACATTATTTTGGTTTTCTACAATAAATTTACATACCACAGTTATTAATAGAAAAAGAAATCAATTAAATTTTGAGGCATTTCGCATATTTTCAAGTATTTAATTTGTAAGAAATGCACTAATCTAAGCTACGTGGCTATCCTGACCAACAATGAACAAAATCTGCCTTTTCCGTGACATCTGAATATGACGGTAGAAATTTCGACTTTAGCCTAGTTTTTGAGAAACTCATTCCTAAAAAACTACAAATAATCCAAAAATACGGAGTTTGCTTACATGCTTACAAACATTAAAAACAATTTGGAATTTTTGCTTTCAGATTAATAGTGTAAGGAAAAAAAGCATACCAGAAACAGTTTTCATTGGCCAATTTGGTCTTTGCTGGCCACGATAGCCACTTAGCAGCTTAGATTTTTGTATTTTCGACAGTTTACTCAGAAGTTTATGAATTATTTTTTTTTTATTAGGTTATAACTGTTTTATACAAATTTATTGTGCTGAAATAAAACAAAAACATCCGTTTTTATTTTTTTTTTAAATATCATTACATTGAACTTATTCTGAATTTTGATTCCCTTGGGGCACGGGTTAATATGTTTTGATTAATATCAAATTTCACATGGATATGAAAATATAAAATAAGAGTGTCCCGCAGAAAGAAAAAATAAAAGTTACAATTTTACCCTAATTTATACTCAAAAGTTATTGGATTATTTTTCTTCTCATTAGTTAATGTATTTTCCTTAACGTTCAAAGCATTTTCTAAACATATAGGAACATAGATTTTGAAGTTTTTTTGACAAAATAAGATCCACCCTAATACCTACATTTTGTATAAAACTGTAGTTAAGAGGTTTTATCATTCCCCATAATTTTATATATGGCAGAGATGGTAGTCAACGCTTGCTTGCTTTATGAGACCAGGTCGGATTTTGATATTCTGAAAATTTCTTTGATGATTCCAATGATATACCTAATACACTGGATAATTGGGCATATCACATATATTTTATGCAATGTTTAATTATTTACTGTAAAGTAGTGAGTTATTGAGAGCTGGAATCAACGTTTAAGCAAAATTTTTATTGTTCTCATGCGATTGAATGAAATCATAGTTTCACCACTTATTTGGAGCGCATATCGATTCATAAGAGATGACACAAAACAACAGATAAAAATGATGACCGTTTTAAATCCTGTACTTTATCATGACCCTCCATGCATATTTAATGCCATTGTGTTCTCCATGAAGCATATGACCAATTGTTTTCAGCTTTCAGTTTATACGTAGTTTCAAACTAAATAACAGCGAGAGATCATTAAATCCATTCCTTCAGTAAGCCATGTTATTATGTTTACACACATAAGAGGCAGAAATTTACTCAACGTATTTTTGTGTTATAATCAATTACGTTTGAATTTTAATTCCTACTAAAGAACCATATTTACTTTATAGCTTTGGAAATAATGGCGTGAGTCGATGGCAGTTTTACTCATAGTGGGCGCTTCCTCCTTGTTAAAGAAATTATGACGGTTTTGTGTCCTATTTGGTGCATTATTTGCGAATTATTTGCAGGAGGTTTGCATTGAATTTGTTATGTCAGAGGCGCAGACTTGACCAGAGACCACAGAAGGGGGATCACCTTGAGGAAAGATGATAACACCAATGGCTGCTGTAACCTTCTAGCTTTTGAGCATCTCTGTATTCAGGTTAATGAGGATGTAAACAATATCGTTTGTAATGGATACGTAGATCAACGATCAACGATCAACGATCATTGTCAACGATGCCTTCAAACTAAAAAAAAATGCACATAGAACCCTAAAGAGAGGTTATTGTTGATTTGCTTTTGACCTAATTTAGCTGTTGAGCCAATGAGACCAATATTCCTCATATAATTTGATCATTACGAACAATGGCAGTTAACGATGTATCTAACGTGTGCGCGTGCGAGTACAAACACGAATTAATTAAATTTGCGTCAGCGAGAGTGTAAGAAATGTGGGTTGGGTGCGCTGTTTCGGGGATTCACAGTAATTAATATTGGTTGCGTACGTAGGGACCCTTTGTTTGCCCTCGCCGCGCCAAAATTGGTGAAATCTGATAAGACGTGCGTCATTGCCATACCGGGTACCGACGATGGTGGTAACACCCGCTTAAACAGCGTCCCATGTAAGCAAACTCCGCAGGAGCGCAGCACCTGGTCTTCCCATTAATCAGTGCGAGTTTCGCTAATGAATCAATCTCGGCATCCGGCAATGATATGCCGTTTCATCAGCGTGGGGCGTCAGCCATGGCGACAAGGCTTCAACCCTTTTACTCATCCCGGTGTGTCCCCATCGCTCATCCATCTTCATTTCGCACCGCCACCGCTTGTTGATTCGCAACAGGAGTGGACGATAAATGGAATGATAGCGATGGCCGATCTCGTCGCATATAACCTACAAAACGTGTAATGCCTGGCGCTGTTTTTATAGGTTATTATTACGCAAACGAGGCACTCTCTCCCGTGATGAAATGCGTTGGAATCGGCGATGAACTGGGGCTGGTCTGCTAAATTGTAATCGAAATTGTTGCGGGGATAATTTTTTTAACGTCAGGTTTATATATAGATAGTCGTTGTGATACGTAGATCTAAACGATTATAATTTTTCACTGAAATACTTGACAAATTGGTTATACCAAATGTATTTTATGGTTATACCATTGATGAAACACGTTTTGGTAAAACAATTTTCTTAGAGATAATTGAATGGTATTGTAAACTTATTGGCTTTAACCGATAACCAAACTATTCACGCAGTGTGGGCTTCTTTTGCTTCATCTAAACCACGGTTACTGATAGTCCACTAAGATTGGGTCAGACTTAAAACTAAATAATCAATTATGAATAATATATAATCTAATTGTCACCTGAATATATCCTCTATTTACTTACTAGTGCAATCTCGCCGCACTCACTTTACTAGGTGTTTAGATATAAAAAAACGGTCAACCGAATTAACAAAGACAACTGGTTACTTGGAGTTGCAACCACGTTGAATCGTAACAACGCTTTGCAGGCGATTCAACGGGAACTGCAGTCCACAATCGTGCCACAAAGTAGAATTTACGTCGGGGTCATCAGTAAGCAAATTAATTCGTTTTAGACCAAATTGTTGGAAGTCATAAGAAAACACGGACAAAAACTAGCAAGCGGAAGTGGAACAGACGACACGTTGATACCAATATGGTGGCTATTGGACAGTCGTTGTGTTTTCTTAAGCCAATTTAAAAAAAAAGATAAGGGGTTGACGAATTTTCACACCAGTGATGGAGAACTCCAGGCTGTAGTATAAGTTGGGTCAAGGGATCTTTGGGTGTCGTCCAGTGACAGTCGAGTAGTACATCATCACTTGTCAGCCAGTCAATGGCGTAGATTAATCCATTTTTCTTAGAGGAAAGCAAGGCCTGTCATCTGTACATTAAATAATCTTTAAAGATTTTCATAATTGCAATCTTTATAGTATATTTATGACGAGCACATAATACAGGATATTTAAATTTATAATTAACTATATATGTCGATATTCCTACTAGCTAAAAGATGTTTGGCAGTAAGATTGAGGCAGACAGGCATGTTATGTTAGCGTCAACTGTCATCTTCGCAAAACATTTCCATAAAACTTTTGACAAGAACGTTGACATGAAAATAGTCAAAACTTGTATGGTGTTGCTCAGGCATAACGGTATAGCAGAAAATAAGATCACAGTTATTTCGGTGCATATTTATTAATTACATTCATCAAAAACAACGAATATGTTAACTTGTCTCCAAATTCTCCAAATTGGTGGCGGCGCCGGGAATTTAAAAAAAAAGTAGCTGTAAAACTTACAAAAACGAAAAAAATATAAACAGGGATGTAGCATGGTTCGTGAAATGACTACATCGTACATAGCTCTACGTGTATTAGTAGTGTAACACTTTTATAATAGCCCCTGGCGAGCTTTTTTGTGTGCAGGTGTGTGAGTTTGGTTGCCCGAACGAAGATAAATCAACGAAAACCTCGCTCGTGGTGGCTCCGACGGGGTTCGAGTGGCCGCTTCCAGGGCCGGCTCTACACAACGTGTAACTCCGTCGGAGAGGAACGGGTTTAGGCAATTAAGTGAGCAGATATATCACGGCGAGATAGCGCGCGGCACACGCATATCTGTCCCGGGGTTGGGGGGTTGGAAACGGACCCCGCCGCCGCACTTACATTCGATATGCATACACTCACGCAATATTTAGATCCTCTACAGTAATTTACAGCGCAGCAGGTGTTTCGTACAGCAATAAACCTGGTTACGCCGCGGTCCGCGCTCACACCACCGCAACCCCTAAACCGGCTGGCAAAGGGGTGAGTAAGGGTGCGATCCGCCAGTCCAACCCGCCTCCGCAAAGAGGAATTATTTAATACGTAAACTGCAGTTGTATATGCTAACGAAATGATTGCTGGTTAGCTCATTTTAGGGATGCACATAGATAGAGGAAAAATATGGTCTATGTTGTAAACCAAAAAGGTTATTTAGCTGATGAGGTGATGATTAACTTTTTGAATTTTATTCGTGATGATAGCTTTTTGTTTTCAAAAGAAAGCAGAAACCTAAGAAACTAACAATATGACACATAGTCTAAGAGACAAAACATCCCGCGTGCGTGATCGTTGTGGACTCTTGTTCTTGCAATTAACGTTTTGTGCAAATACAATAACACTATTCGAGATGTTTTAAGCATCCGTTTTGATAAGTTTGGGATAAAAGGCAAATCAGTCCCCTGCTTCAAGGACCAAGTATAGTGACATGACCGCACCGTAATAACGTAGCGTAAAACGATCAATGTACCCACATAATTTCCACTCCGCGATTATAGTGAGTCTCCGTAAACCGTAAAGTTCGTTCTCGACCGCAACTAATGTCATCTCCTGCGTGTTATGTCTTACGTTTTCCGGCGTAGGCGCGCGTATGGCGCCATCTGTACGTGTACTGGCGAGTGAATAGCAGTTTCCAGTAAGTTGTAGGTTAACCGATAGCATTTTGATAGTTTGTGGAAACGAGAACACAGAACGCGAACGACTTCAGAATGAATTGTTTCTGCAACAAGCCCTTCGTCCATAATTTATTATATCTACCAGGAGCTACCACTGCATAATACAATCAACAATAACACTGACATAATAATAATAATAATCCACACCTTAACATCCCCAATAGCTTTCGCCACTACGGGGGCATCGGCAGGCCCGAATTATCATTATTATGGCCCGCGTCTGTGGCACGTCTGAAGTTGTTTGGCTTTCAGCATTCGCCAGGGAGTAAAGGAAAACCACAGAAAAACCTTTACTCTGACAGCAGGGCGTGAGACTCGAACTCACGCCCCCCCAAACTGATAGCCAAGCGCTCTACCGCTGGGCCACAGTCTGACTGTGAGGTTATGTGAAGTTATATGCCGTTGTGTATAAACTTCTCCGCTTGATGGCGCTCAATTTGTTTGAGATCATTGCGGCAGTATAAATACAAATTTCGTGGTCCGGAACGGCATGCGGTACGGCACGTTACGGATTGCGCTTTTGCGACACTATACTAGGTCCTTAATTGCGAGAGCGACATACTGTCCGTTTCAGATAAGTTGAACGACCTAACGCAGTCCACAATTGATATAGTTCGGAAATACTTTGTAGGCAAAATAGTAAAATGATAGAAAACACAAACATTGCCGCCCGCTACGTATAGTTTATGTCCAATAATATCCATTGAAGTTATAATGGTCAGGTTATCAATACATAATCATAATCATTACATATGATTACTTATAGTGGAACAATGGTAGTTTGTTTGGACAGTAGTCATGGTGAACTGTCACTCAAATGTCACAGCTTATTATATGTTTATTAGGTTATTATCCCAGTTTGTTAATACCAAGAAAAATATAGTAAATTGTTAGTGGTGGTTCATGGGTAATAATTTTTAATGTGGTAAGTTTGACAGATAAATATATCTTTTAAAGGCAATATTAAACGAACATCAGCCTATACAGGATTGTCAGAATTCTGGATTTGCCCGCTTATGTGCGCCTATGAACCTGATGTATATGCAGCTCAACTTATATGAAACGGCAGTACACATAAACAAAGCGTTATAACTTTCGCTACGTTAACTAAGAAAAAACTGTTTGAAGTAACAAAAATTACAAACATTTATTCATGAATATGGTTTAAAAGTTGAGTATTTTGCAATTCCAATGTCTAGAATTGACTGTAAAAGCTTTGTGCAATTATTTTTATTTACACATGTGTGATGTTGATAGCTTCAATTATTGACTTTTGATTGGTGTAGTAAATTTCTTTTTCATATTGCAATTAAAACATTTTTTTGTGTTAAAAACTACAAAGCGCGATTGCAAACAAATACACAAACATATAACGTAAATATTTAAAACGAGTCCTCAGGTTCATGTAAAAGGTTATTTTACAAATTATTACAATACAAAAAAATTATATACAATACAATTTTATATTATTAACTACGTCAAACACTTACTGCGATGGTAAAAGACTAAAATCCGTATACACAAGGCACGTGGGAATTTATACACGAACTGGTCTAATGAACTGATAAGTTGAAGCAATCCTCTTGGTGAAATAGTTGTTTTTAATTTCAAATTACTCGTAGTCATTCATTTTTGTGGCCTTTTTTAGTGTTGTGAAGGAGTTGTAATTCGAAATCAGTAGCTGTTGTATTTTTCAATAAATATGAGTTATTACACGTTCCACACTTTAATTACCGACATTTTATGTGTATTGAAGATGGAAAGCTTCATACACCCTATTAAAATAAGTTGTACCACTTTTATCATCTTACTCTATAGAGTTAACAATTTTCACCTTAGTTTAGTTGTTTCCTACTTTTGGCATTCAGAATAGTTAAGCTTAATTAACCTTAGAAGACAGTAAGCTTATAGGGTAACATTTTGGTCTCTTAATCTGTGCATCTTTTCATATTGCACAAATAATTAGTTTATAAAAAGTTGTCCCTCACTTTCTCATTGGGCATAAGGACACATTTAAGACATAAGGAAGAGATTTCAAAAGGTTTTGTTCAAATTCTCTTACGCAGTAATTAATGCGAAATAACGGTATGTTTTGATCCATCATTCCTGGACTAATACTGTCCAAAATTAGAAATACCTTTTCTCTTGGAGAATATGAAACGAAGCTCCATGGTGTTTCCATCAATGCTTCAAACACCTCAGATTTAAGATTCTAATCAATATCAACTGTTGAGATGAAATAAAGTGGTGCTATAATATAAATCAGTGGTAAGGATTATATACCTGCGGAGATAAATCCATTTAAGCGAGATTATTTTGTAAAACATCCACTTATCCCCACAAGCTTTGATATTTTATCAGCTAGAAAGCCGCGTAGCGGTCAGAAATTTATTATTCAGGTTCGTGCTTTTTCATCTTCATCCACTGAGCAAGTCACAATTTCAAATACCGTAGGGTACCACCGCGTACACGTATCGTGAGCTGCATAAAAACCGTATAACGCCACTCTCGCCAGGGGCGGCTACCGTTTGCGTAAGTGTGTGCGTTGGTACGTGAGGGCATTATTAATCCATGCGACCAGCGGCGAGGTGTATTTTTTAATTAAAGATTGCCGGTATGCACGTAACGAAAACAACGCAATATATGGAGCGCACAGAACTCGTGTGCAGTACTGCGGGCGACGTCATCGCGCCGTTGGGCGTTCGCGAGCGAGCTTAAAGCGTTTTTCGACGTTGAAACGAAACATATGTTCCTCGCGATAAAAGTTACTGGGCCGGGGAAATAATTAAGTGATGCCGAGGCACGCAATCGCCCCAGAAGCATTAATCCGGCTATCTTTGACAAAACACTGAATCACGCACGGCTTTGTTCTGTTTCTGTGTATATTTAAAGGATAAATTAGTTGCGGCGGTGGAAAGGGTTAACGTTTCCCAGGGTCTACCTAATCACTGATTCTTTCGTTTTGGTAATTTATATTTATAAGAACTAGGTTATTATGTAGCAGCTGAAAGCCGGAAAACATTATAGCTTAAAAAATCAGTCCACTTTTGGGTGTAAATTAGGGCTTTTCTAATTTTGACTACCAGTCTCGCCTCACGAAGCGTCCTAAATTTTGTCCACCTATTTCATAATTTTATTTTAATGTCCAGATTTTCCATGACACCACCCATTAAAAACCGCAGCTCACTTAAGGAAATGTATTAGGTATGTGTTTTACTATTGGTACGCTTTGATAAAATTATACGGTAAATAGTTTTTAAATTACAAAAGCTGAAGCGGGTAATGTCCATACACTGCTACCAAAAAATAAGGCAACTTTAGATATACAAGACGTTTAGAGAAATGTATAGACAACCAGCTACACGCTAATGAGGACAAGGTTAAATTTGTTCAGCGTTGAGAAAAGTGGTTGAGCAAATTCGCACTTCCTTCCTTCATTGAACGCCGAAAAAGACATAATAAATACGCAGAACGACTTGTGGGCGATAACTTAGCTGTGCGGGCATGTTTAGGTGATTGTTTGCGAGGGGAGCTAGAGAGGAGCTGTCAGCCCTGAGCGGTAAGCGTTGTATTTTTTCCTTATTTATCGCGTAGATCGATCGTATGCGAACGCAACCGCAATTTAGGGGTACGGGCGGGCAGGAGTTGTAGGTGGTTGTGTTGCGCTGCTCTGCTGTGCTTCTCCTCGGGCCGTTTGTCTTCATTAATTTTCCTCGAACACGGTGTTCCCGAGGCGCCCTGTCGATACTGAAGATAAAATAACGTGTTCGTGGCGCATTTAGCGTTCCGCTGCACGTCTATACAGGGCGATTTACAACCACCAGCTAGAATAAATACTGACAAATTCATTTACACGATAGTATGTTCAGCGACTCTTTTTAACACTATTTTAATGGATTTGATATCGGGATTATATATAAGGATATAACACTTTATTTAAAAGTTAAAAACTAAAGAAAGGAGATACGATTGGATGATGTTTGATATGAAAGTTGTGACAACTGTTGTTAAATATTGAACTACTTACTAGCTGTTTATACGCCGGAAATGACTGGGAGTTTTCTACCATCATTAAGCATACCAAAGGCTACGTTCAAATTCAAAAAGTGTCATCCTAAGGCAGTTGATAACAGTTGATAATGAATCTTCAAAATGTTAATAATATGTATTTTAAGTTTGTGGCTTTCTTATTATAATTATAATTGCGTTTGCGTTTGTGATCCGAACATTCTACTTTATCATATTAGTAAGGAATATGTACAACAATGGAATGCGTACACCTTCCCGATGATTCCTTGGTAAACGTTTTTGAACAGAATATAAACCGTCTTCTTATAGATTTCTTCGGTATATTTAACCCGTGCTTTATGATAATAAAACAAGTCAAATGGATTTCTGTGGCCGGGTTTTTCAATTTCGGTTTATCTCTGAGTTCAACTGAACTAAATGCATACGTCCTATAAACTTTAAATCATACAGAGTAATATTCGCGAAAATCAAACGCCAATAACAACGATTTGATTACCTCGTTGTCGGACCGAGACAATATCCACTGAGCCCCTGAACAGTGTTGCCAATTTAGCGGTTTTCTCGCTAAATCTGGCGGTTTTAAATTGCTAATCACGGGAAAAATTCTCATCTAGCGGTTAGTGGGTTTTCTGGCGGTCTGATCTGCATGTTATAACATTTTCTAGCGGTTTTATACCCTTTCTACAAAAAACTCGGTCAAGAATAGATAATTATTCTTATTTATCCCATGTTTCGAATTAGCAATGTTGTATAAAGTACGGTATATGGTGTTGGCCCATTTTCAAGCAACTAACTGATTTTGCTTGTCTCTGCCACATTCAAATGCCGATATGGAACGTCTCGTTAGTCAAGTGAATTTAAGAAAGACAAAAGCCAGGATTACAGGATTAAAATGTCTATGTCGAATAATAAATACATATATTGAGAATTAGGACAGGGTTAAAAGCAGACGGAAAATGCTGCTATAATTGTGATGTATTTTGCATGTTTTAATGAAAATTAAGACAAATTAAGTCCTATAACACTTTTACCGATGAAGAAGAACCGTTCGATATATTTATTGAAAATGTTTTATTAAAATTGCACGCAAGTATGTATTTTTGGACTTTTTCTTTGTAAATATGTACGTTTTACAAAAATTTAATATGATATTGTTATTTTCGTTCCTTCATTTACAGAATAATATTAAAAAATAAATAAATTAAATTATTTTTGTCTTTTTAAGAAGAATCGTTAATTTTTATATTTTCACGATAGTCTCAATATGTTAAAAAGATATTGAAAATATTGTTGATTTTTTTATGAAAATTTAATACGTGGATGTTACTTGTGTTATTCGTTTTTAACAGAAAAAATATCTAGTTTTTTAGAAGAATTATTTTTTATTTACTTTCATATTTTCACGTTGGTCTCTATAATATGTTAAATGCATATTGATTGTGTTTTTTTTTATATATATTTTCAGTTTTTTTCTATTATTTCTGCAATAATATGATCTAGCGGGTTTCTGGCGATTTTTCAAGGCATTTCTGGCGGGGCACTAGTTAAAACTGTTGGCAACACTGCCCCAGAAGTCATCGTACACCCTATAAGATATCAAGTAAAGTGCTATAATAAGCTTAAAAGATAGAATTTTGCAATTGTTTCTCTTTTGTATAATGTATGAAATGTACAGAAAGTAATTATTAAAGAAAAAATGAACAATTATAAATATTAACTAAATGCAGAGAATACTATTTACAAGCGTCATAAATCGAAATCCTAAAATCATACACCATATTTGAAGTTACTAGGACATCAGAGCCTTTTGCTATAAAATTGTAAATATAGTGTGAAAGGCATTTTTTATTATGATCACAATTTGTTAATAACGTGAGGTGATAGAAAACTTTTAAATCTGGGTACGTATTTAGCGATAAACAACCTAACAAAACCGTCTCATAACATATCCCATTCACAAAATGTCTATACATATGTTCTATGTATGAAATTTTGTAATGTTGCTTTTAGAATATTTTATTCTCTAAATAACAACACCAACATTTACATTACAACAGAAAATTTGTAAAGAATACCTTTACGTTTGAAAATTTGTAAGCAAAATTAGGATAATATTTTATAACATCGATAACAGGCAATGGTAAAGTGGGTAGATGGTTTTTATAGGTTTCTGTTGCGCTGACTACGATACGGTAATGAAATTTTATATTCCATCATGTTTATGATAAAATTGATCATATTAAAAAAAAGTTAATTACAATATTTTTATTCTTTTTGCAATTTGATACCAGAAGATCCGGATGTCGTAAAAACTTCAAAATGGCCTCTAAGTAAAGATTGAACTTTGTAAGTTGAGGTTTAAAGCTTTGTTCACATGTGTCCTTGAAGCATTGACAGGTTGTATACTATATAATAATATATATAAATAACTTATAATACCCTGCGTGCGCACTAAAAATAACATTGAAACAACGAACAATTAACACAATCCTGTGGAAAACCTCCATAGTGTCAATCTTTATCACAGACCATGTTATGCTGTCAACAAAATTGATTGACAAATGATTTTTTCGTAAATACTATTGAACCGAACAATTGCCCGACGTCGATCAACTGTGGATAGACATCAAGCACTAAACTGCCTTAGACTAAACTAAACACTAAACGTATTATTGAAAAGCTCGTCCTTACATACAAATACATTTAATATACTTTTTAGGAAAGTTAGGAAAAATAATTCTTTGATCTCGTAGTATAGACGTAAACTTTTTATTCAGGAGTAAGATCCAGGATAAGCAAAAAAAACAATTTTTGTTTGCAATATCCCGAGGAGATCCCGACAACAATTTTAAAATTCAAACTCCCTATCTGGCCTCTATCTGTACTGAAGGTACTAAATAGAGGCCGTTTCATTTTTGTCGTTTCCTTTACATCAAAAAACTTGTTTTCATATAACCGTTTCGCATAGTATGTTGTACTGCAGCTGATATAAAATGTTAATGTCTACTGTAATTATGTTAGCCGACTTCACTAACTATGTAAGTATGTTTAGTGTTTATTTATTGAACCTGATTTTATTTTATTGTAGTGTTTGATTGCCTGATGATGAAACAATAGAGTTTCGAAATATTGCAAACAAAAATTGTGTTTCTTTTTGCTTATCCTGGATATTTCTTCTGAATAAAAAGTTTACGTTTTTAGGAAACTACAACAATTTTGTTGTTATCGCCGTGATCAATTGCGCCGGCTACTGTGCGATCGGACTCTTAGCAAAACAAAACAGACGACTCTTACTTTCAATTTCCCCGAACCCCAACGTATTCCTCATCTCTGGCGGCGACAAATTAAAAATGCAAACGTTCATTTCAAGTGTCACCGAATCCAATCAAGTAGCTCGGAAATTGCATCGCTTATTCGGCGGCCGGTAGCCGTGCGCGAAATAAATAGTGATTAAATTAACTGGCGCTGCCCGCGGGTCGTAGGGGAGATAACATGACGTGACTCGAAGCGCCGCCGTGGACACACGACGCGGCGGCGGCGTCGGCGGCGTACAGAAGTACACACATAACACCGGACTGCCATCCAGTGGTACATGCACAGGATGTAGCTAGTGCACATGTCGCCTATCGACCGCTGGATTCAATTTGTTTGCCGAATGGTTATTGACGGTCTCCAACGCCTACGCCGTCACGGCCCTTGGGACTTTGCGATTCCCACTATTCCGTACGCCGCTCACTTGATCCACGCTGAATTTATACCGTCAACGCTTGCCCATGCTGTTGCTGCTCTCGAATATGTATAATAGAGAAACCTTCTGAGATTTATAAGTGATGTAACACTGTTCGACGTGAACAATTAAATTCACTACATACTTCATGCACTCCATGGTGTCAGCTGCTAAGCAGATACTGTAATACGTCTTCCAGACTCTCGCGAGACAGCGAGAGACCGCGAATCGGCAGAGTGTGGATGCCGCATTCGCCCAAATCCGCTAACATTCGAATTGCCAGAAGTCTCTACGGATGCAGATAGTCGGATAAAGATCACGCGTTCGGCGAGTGGCTCGCTTCTTTTGTACGCTCTCGCTTCGATCCATTCAAGGTGGATTTTTGACGCGGCTTATAGCATATTTTGTCGGTACTCGAAGTTATTATTTACGACAGGGGTCTGATTTATGACATCAAATACGTGCGGTGAAGGGGCTGTTCGAGCATCAATGCAACCCGAAAAGTAGGTAACGAATAGAATAATTATGTAGTATTGAAATAAAAAGATTAAAAAATATTGAACACAATAATTTTATATGCAAAATACAAACAGTTTACATTGATATTAAATTTAATATCCGATAGTATTTTTTCTCTGTTTGTGACGTCCCCATTACTATAATTTGTCAGGAAAAAAAATCACATACGCAAAGTTAAAATGGAAAATATACCAAATAATGATATTTATTTCTGTATTATTGAAGAAATGCAAATGCATATCAATAAATTAACCATCCGTATTATAAGATTACTAATGAAATTTAAAATTAATAGCAGTATTAAATCAATAATTAATTTAAACTAAAGAATATATTATTTATCTCTTTCAAATAAATCTTATCAGTTCCAGTCTTATTTTTCTATGATGTCTAAATCTATTATATTGTTTTGGTACAGTTTTGTTGATTACTTGGGCCGGCTGAGAACTACCTGGAAAGTAGGTATTATTTTACCCTCATTAATGGGGAATGTCGCACAGGTGCTTCTCGTACATTGGCGAAACGAAATATTTTTTCATCGTCGACAGACATTCAACAGTCATTCTTGGTTTATCTTTCTCGCATAAATGTGTATGTATGTGGGAACATATTCCGTTTGAAAGTTCAGGAGTTTTAAGTAATTGCTGCTAACTAGAAATTATGATTCCTACAAAATTCTTAGAAATAATCTTAGAATTAAAAAATGTAAAAATATACAGTATTGTTCTATTTGAAAAAGGAAATGTTACCAAATTTCGATAGCTTGTTTCAAACTAAAATAAAATGTTTTCTTCGTTATTTTGTTACGGGTGGAGAATTATTTAGTTGTAATTTTAACTAACTCAATATGGATATGCACTATAATATTTGAATACCGCCAATACATTATGCAAAGTAATAAAATAATAAGTATACAAATATTTAATTTTTGTTTATGGAAAATCGTATTACTATATCTCTTATATTAGTATATGGTATCTAATATAAATGATCAGAATAATAAATCAATAGCATTTAAGAAATTTATCAAATATTTAATATATTTTATATTAAATTTTTATTTACGTTATCAATTAATTATTAATTAATAATAACCGCAATTTCAATGAAAGTATGCACACACGCTATACGCTGAGACAGCGGCTACTTCAGCGACGTCCATTCTAAGGCACCCGCAGATGAACACTGAATACACGAGCCGAACGCCGAGGATGTGGATGGCCTTCTTTGACCGCTAGCTGTCTCACCCAGCCTCGCCGAACTTTTCGCCGAATTATTCGGGCTGAGTGTGGAGCTAGCAGTAGAGAAAATTACGTAGGGTATAGAGAAGTCACAATATCAAACATCATCATTGTCAACAAAATCATTGGTTCCAGGCACTTCTATATCGACTTTTAAAGCCGTCCAGCTGGAGCATAGGCTTCGCTGGGTCCATATTGATCATTAAATGTTGCCTTTTTATCTCCAAAGACGATACTGATTAATATGCGAGAAAAGAATTCACTTCTCGTGGTGCTTTAACTTACAATACATATGTAAATACTAATAACGTATGCTATCAAAAGTTACAGCTTCAAAAATATTTTTAGCAGGTGAATGAAGAAGAACAAATATCTATTAAATAAAATGGGTGATAAGTGCAGAGGTTGGAGAAACGTTCAAGGTTCTCCCATTAGGTACTGTGGCAATTACGTGGAAATAATGCAGAGAACAACAACATTAATCGTGAGAATGGCCTAATTAACATAAGAAGCAAACGGCAAGACGAGCAGAAAAAAAACTTGGTAGGTTTTCCTATATTAAGTTCGACATAACAAGAAATCAATTTATTTTTTAATATTAAGGTATTACTTAAACAAAGAAAGTACCACAATGAGAAAATCTATTTTTTGTTTTAAAACTTTCTCATAATAATAATACATAGCCGAAGAGAATAAATAAACTTTAGCAAATTAAGTGAGACTATTCCGACATAATTAAGAAACGCCTGTACCTAATTTTGCGAAACTTTGATGTTGAATAACTTTTGCAAATTATGTAACCAATTTTCATTGTATGTATTTTCGGGATGTTGTAAAAAATGTATCCAACATTATCACATACCATTGTAACTTTGAATAACAAGATTTTACACCTTATTATCCCGGGTACACCAACATCATGATTTTGGTCTAGTTACAAAGCACCCTGTGGTATAAGTGTAGAAGATACACAATTTAATGTAAACCCCTGAACTTTGAAATGCGCCCAAACCTTGCAGCAACGTTACTTAATTGAAATAATTAGTATTATTATGCACTTGGTACTTTCATAGCGCCTAGCTCTACCTCTTGTTGAAACACGCACGTGTTAATTTTCGATTCTGAGGGCTTGCGGGTATTGCAACACTCATTTTTACCAGTGCTTCGGATATAAAAACATTGCAATATTTTAGTTGAAACTGTGTATATTATACAAAAATTCAGATATTGGGATAAATTGGAAAGCAAAATGTTAAGAATTGATATGGCTTTGTAAGTGGGTACCTGAAAACCTCCACAAGTTGCTTAGTTACCCCACAGGATGTCTCAAACATAGGCGAAAATTGGATCTTTGAAAACTTTGGATCTCCCAGTACAATCAACTCTAACATATTATTTTCAAAATTATAATGGTACATGTTTTATAGCCTTGATTAATTTCTTACAATGTCCAGAAAAATAATGGAAATCGTCAAAATTTTGGTCAAATGTTACCATAGTTATTGAGAATGCCAGTTAAGCAAAAAATTGGTTTAAAATACGTTCATTCAGTTTTAGAAGCACGTTACAATGGGACACATCAAGTGTTGTGTGGAGCTCTCTAACAATAAGGAAAATAATTAGTGTAAATTTGTGTAATGTAAATTTTATACATCTCCAATTAGATTTAAATTAGAACAAGCGGATAAATGGAAATCCGCCGTAAAGAAATAAAAGTAGGGATCACTACCTTATTTCTGGGCGTTGAATTCCTTGAAATTATGTGTTGAGAATAAAGCGTAAAAACTATGCTATTGTTGTTTTATTCAAATATTTTACGTGAAACAATTTGATAAACACAATTTGATAGGGGATAACAATTGATAACCTTCATAAATAAGTTACAAGTAATTGTAACTCTTAGTAGTTCCAGCGAATAGTCGAGACTCTTTTTGAAAAGGGCATAATGAATGATTTAAACACCTTCCTACAACAACCAATTGATATTTCGGCTCCAAAAGCAATTAACTACACCGAGGCTACTTCTGGCATCACTATTTCTTGGTGAATTGTTCATTCGCGTAATCAATCAATCGGAAAACAAATATTTGATGTGTGGACCACCGATACCGCGCGAGCGAGCGGCAACCCCGCGCTCGCCTTTCCGGTAATCAATTCAGTTCATTTGGTATTTATGTGGTTCACGCTCGAGATGGGACATGCTAATCAAATAACCATTTCGGCGGAGTCGGACTTTATCCGGGCAGCGCGGGGCCCCCGATATTCACACGATTACACAAGCTTACCCGATTTCCCGGCTGGTGCGCTTTTCCTTTCCACGGCGCAAATTACCATGAACGCCAGCGCGCCCACTCGCGCTAACAAGCGCCTCGATATGTGCCGCTTCCGCGCCATTGTCGACGTAACTAATCGCTGCTTATGTGTGGAATGTTTTGAAGACAGGAAGAACACCCGTCGTGCTTTACTTTGTCATAATCTATACTCATTTATGGAGCCATTTCACATTTTATTAAGTAAATTATGGTTTTTTTACGCATAACTTTGACAAGTCGCGATGTTTCTGTATACAGTAGAGCGTCAATAATCCGAACTAATTGGGACCGAAGGTGATTCAGGTTATCAAATTGTTCGGATTATCAAATATTGCAGCTAAATAATAGAAAATACGAGGATTGGATTCCGTTCTTCTTAAACTATAGGAATATCAAAAAGTCAAAATCTAAGGATATCGAAGGGATATCGAAGGGATATCAAAGGGATATCAAAGGGATATCAAGGGGATATCAAAGGGATGTCGAAGGGATATCGAAGGGATATCGAAGGGATATCGAAGGGATATCAAAGGGATATCAAAGGGATATCAAAGGGATATCAAAGGGATATCAAAGGGATGTCGAAGGGATATCGAAGGGATATCGAAGGGATATCAAAGGGATATCAAAGGGATATCAAAGGGATGTCGAAGGGATATCGAAGAGATATCGAAGGGATATCAAAGGGATACCAAAGGGATATCAAAGGGATATCAAAGGGATGTCGAAGGGATATCGAAGGGATATCGAAGCGATATCAAAGGGATATCGAAGGGTACCTACAAAAATGGCTGTTCCCTAGGTTACTAAGTGATTTATTTTATTATTATTTCTTTTTGGACGTTCGGATTAGCGAACGTTCGGATTACCAAGGTTCGGATTATCGACGCTCTGGTGTGTATAAAAAAACTGCTGTATACAAAACCAACGATACAGTAGAAGCGTCAATACGAGTATCGTTTGTTTCCTAAAGGGAAGTGTTTCCATATACATTTTTTACGTATTTGAGTATGATAATGCATCTAATCTAATTTAAACAGTTTTTTATTGTTGTAGGCGAAAAGTGTTAAAAACTTTAGGGATATAAATATGTCAAATAACAGGGTGTCTTTTAAGTTTTTTTTTCTATGGATACTGCTAATGTAGAAACTTATTATTGATATGCTATTACAATTAAATTATAATACTAACATAATTAAGAAATTTAATATGATACATGTTTTATCAAAGTGATATTGTTTCAATTTGAGGCAATATCTAAATATATTATGTAGAATCTCGATTGAGTCATTAATGCAACATAACGTCCATATATATCTATAAAGAAATATACCGTGTCCGGTAGAAAGTTGGACACATATGGGTAACACATATGTACACATATGTATTATCGAGTTCTCAGAAAATTTTATACTTCATAAAAGTTTCTGAATTATTTTAAACCTAAAATACAAATATTAAAATGTGAGTATTTGCTTGCATCTACAGGGTGATACCAAAAGTATGAAAAACACTTAAGAGTAACGTACCTTTATATTTAAAGCTAACTACTATTGTATGCAAAAACTATTTAGATATATTAAATGTCATTAAATACGAAATTATGAGCACCTTTGCGTTGCATATAACCAGGTGTGTTCAATGGTTATTGATATAAGACAACCGTTTACGTTGCCAGAAAATTAAACATTAAACGATTAAAAGTATTTCGAAATATTTATGTTTATTAGGGGAATATTAATAAAATAATCACTCTAAACCATATTACATTTGAATATTTACATTTTAGGTTTAAGACAAACCATAAACTTTTGAAGAACAAAATTTTTTGTAAAACTGGTCATAAGAAATTTTCACTTGTTTCAAGTTTTCTGCCGGTCACGGTAGCAAGTAGATGTACTCTGTCTATTCCATTACAAGGCCATTGTGCCAATATTTCATTTTTTGATTCATTCGAGAAATGAACGTTTATAGAACTTAAATATTTTCAAGTGGGACACATTGAATATTTCAAAGGCATTTCATACTATTGATAACTTGTTTTTTCAGCACAATACTGTAAATTTGAGAATCAGATAAATTCCTTGTAGTATATTAATGACTACCAATGAGAAAAAAGTTGAAAAAATAGAGTGGGAGAAACAGGATAATTGAGATTTGTAGAAGACTGATGGAACTATATTCTTCTGTTTACCTAATTTTATATATTGCCACTTAGTTGGGACTTCCCTAAAACGTTTGTAAAGGTGAACAAAAATATGATACTATATATTGCTTTCAAGAATTAAGAATAGTACATTTGCTATAGTGAACAGGACTCAAGAGACAAGTGCCAAAAAGCCTTATCCCTTGCATTCGCAAGGGAAATATTAGGTACCATAAACATAGAGAAGTTAGAATTTATATTTCCATAACAGTTTCAGTGGAAAAAGTAATAACACTAAAAGGTTTTTTTCGAACCAGAACTTAGAACTATACGGCGAAATAAGCTGATTATAATTTCATAAGTACCTATTGATTAATTTCTACCTAAAAAGTGTATACTGTTGAAATACATTGATCAATAATTCCGTTCAAAGTTACAATATTCACTATTCGCATCCCACAGATCATCATTCATCATGCATGCATATAGTGCGTAAGCCTAAACCGCTCGCCTATATGTTGTATACGACTGTGCTCATTAAATTCCGTTTATTGCCGCATTTGGGCGCTACCGTCGAAACAGTAGCTGTGCCCGCTTGATTTGCGGTGAGGACTGTCTAGCGTTCACGCCTCGTTGAATTTGTTTAATTGAGCGTCGCGTTTTATGCTGCTAGGCGCGTTTTCGGATTAATATTTGGTTTAATTCGCTGTCATTGTTGCGAACTGGTGCCGCGGTGCGGTGGCGACCGACCCCCTACCGGTGGAGCGCGCCGCAACGAGGGGTCAGTGTTGACCCTCGAGCGGATTTTGCCCCGTGTCCTAATCAAAATAATCCCCGATTGTTTATTATTGATATTAACGTAGGAATTTCATTTGCTTCCGCGTTGATCCGCACTCTGTTTATACCTACACTGCATATGCGTAAAGCCGGATTAACTGGGAATAGTTTAGCTAACAAAACTATATATGTATATATGGTATGTATTTAAAACGACATAAAAAACACGTACTTTGATTCTAGAAAAATGTTATTCATACTCTAAAATGTTTCGAATTCCATTTAAGAAAACAATTTGACAAATATGGCATACAAATAAAAAAAAATCTGATGTAGCCAGGCATATGACTTTATCATACTATTTAGCAGTGCTTCCCAACGCAAACACTGATGTTCTGATGTGACAATACTGTCTATAGTATCAAAATCAGGGCTGTGGAGTTGGAGTCGGAGTCGTGGAGTCGGAGTCGGAGTCGGAGTTCAAACAAATTTCAGAGGAGTCGGAGTCGTAGTCGGAAAAAATGTACCGACTCCGACTCCGAGTCCAGGTTTAATTATTGTAGAAAAAGAACATGCGAGATGGACGTTGCCTCAGTAGACAGTAAACAAGAAAACTTAACGTTCTAATAGGTCTTTGACAAGCACACTGTTTAAGCAAAAGTGAAGACGATTAACAAAAGTAGTCTGGAAGAAATTTGAAAAAGTAATTCGAACAAAAGATTTTAATTAAGTGAGATTGACAAAGTAGGGCCGTAGTTCAATGTAGTAATAGTCATTTATCCTGATTACGTATTGCAGCCATAATTATGGTGCTTTGACGTCAGCTTTGAAAATAATTAAAGATTATGTCAGGGCATCCTTGCAGGAAGGTTGGAGCTATTCTGTTCCTCACAACAATTTTATAAACGTATTTTGCATTTAATACAATTTTTACTAAAATGAATTTTATTTTGTATTGTGGTTGATGATGGGTGTGACTATGTCTTATGGGTGATTTTGTTATTATTAGAGATGGAAAGTCGGTTAAATGGACAAACTAGTGTCGATTTGTATGTTCTGTGGAGAAAACAGTTAAATACTTAATGATACATTTTATAATTATGTGGTCATAACTTTTTTATTTGTGCTCCGATCAGTAGGCCTTTCTCATCTTAAAAGCCGTTTTTTATTTACAATTAGATTGTCAGTTCAGATATGTTTGCCAACAAATTCGCTGGACACAAATAAAACTTCTGTTTTGCTTATGGTTTCAGCATGTGTTTGTGAGTAATTTGATATGCACAATGCACAAGCGATTGTTTCTTTTTTCCTGGTAGTGCTTTTGCTTTCATAGCAAATTTAATGTTGCTCGGTTGTATTACGGTTGTATTAAAATATATGATTATTTACATGTAAGATTTTTATTACACAAAATTATTTGAACACATTTTGGTATGCAATTTTTCTGGAGTCGGAGTTTTTTTACCGACTCCGCAGCCCTGATCAAAATATCTGTCAAATCGTGGTTAACTAGTTTTAATGCAGTATGAGGGATCTTGATCAAATAGAATTTGCTCATGCAGGTAAACTATTAATTTTACCAAAAAATGTGATAGACATATAATACAAAATTGCTTCTACTTTAATTTATTATATGTAACTATTTTGACGAAATTTCAGGAATGGCAGCTCATTTGCCAAATCGTTGAAAAATACTAAGAGTAAACCTCAAATTCCTTTGGACACTTTTGAACAAAAATATTTTCAGCTCTAAGTTTGGTCATGAAACCTCTAAATATGAAGTTTCGTCCTGATACCTTTAGTAGTCCCTCCGGAATCGTCGTCATAAAAAACGGGTACACATATACACAAACACACACACACACACACACATGTATACATTTTTTGTACCTTGGACAAAACCGTTCAGGGGACATATTTCCGCTAGAATCTGAAAACTTTTTTTCGACACGATTAGAATACTTTGTCATACTACGTATGATAAAGTAAAAAAATGAATGATAACTATCGTATTGGACATTATTTTCAAAAGCCTCGGCCACCGATATTATTTCATCAAAATACATATTTTTCAATCTTTATTTCGATAAATATCTTGATAGTTTTTGACTTCTTATTGATTTTGAAAGGCCATTTAATGAGTTAATGGTGGCATAACACCTTTATAGCTTTAAGAAAATATTTGAATTTAAACGATATAAAATATTAGGTAGTTTTGAAGTGAATTGCGTTTCTGTTGTGTTATTTTTTGGAGACGGTACAAAGCAACACTGCCAGTCCTTTAAAGGATACTTAAAGTTAAATACTTACGTAAAATACTCAGGTTTTCATTATAAGTACAAAGTTTAAAATTGACTTTAAGATCCTTCTCAAGTTTCATGTAGGTATTGGGTTCTTTCGCTGTAGAAGAGCACAAAAATGGCCAAAATCAAGTTTATCGACAATTCTATTTCTATGACCCCGCAAAATTACGTTTTTTTTTGCTTTTTGCTATGGCACGATTGCACGAACGAAAATTGTTATGTACCTTTATGAAAATTAAATTAATAGTATTTTTTAATAGTATTTTAATATTGCAAACCTGTTGTGAAGGGTGCGAGTATTTTTAACGTAACAAATTCAAATGTAATGAATTTATACTATACTTTTGCTGCTTATCTCTAATAAACTAGAGATAATTCAGAAAATCTAATATTATATTTGAAATCACTAACATGAAAATCATAAGTTCAAAAACGGGGTATTTCGATTATAAAAAGAAAAAGTGGGTCCTTTCGTAAGACCCCACATGAATCATATGCATATGAATCAGTTATAGTGAGTTAACTATTCTAGTCACGGGATTTTATTCATTGGGAAAAATACCTTCCAGAATCAGTTTCCATTTGTGCGGTAATCTGAGATCGATCAAATTTTATTGACTTCTGTAATAGTCTGTAAAATAAGCTTAACGGTTTATCTTTGGATGCATAAAAAATTTAAATTACACAAGTTCACCTATTACAATAGATTAGTTTCGCTCAAAATATTTAAGAATTGTTTTAAAACCTTTTGTTCGAAACTCTGAAATAAATAAAACATGCCCATTTGCAGTGACATTTAATCTGTAGGCTTCCAACTGTTTTAGAGAAAACTTTTCAAGACTTCTGCCATATAGGCAACCTTGAGAATCAAAAAATATACCAATACCCTTTCTTTCTTTCTTTCCATGCTATCATGGAGAAAGTTTCAATCCTAAATAAGGTTCTGCGTCACTACCACCGGCAGGCAGTAAATTCCGCCGGCATATCCGAGCCAGGCCAGCGGGGCCTTTTTTTACGGTCCCTTCCGCCTGTCGGGAGGGCTTAATGGTACGCGTAAACTTGGGGCCGGTTTCGGTTTTATTGTACCGCGCTCATAATTCGCCTTTACAACTTTCAATTACCTCGTTATAATTCACGCGGGGCTTCGTCCCTCCGGCCCCTCCCGTACGGCTCGTGTCGAGGTCCCCGAATCGCCGACCGCAGCGCCGCCACCCATATTCGCGCCACCCATATAGTTATAAGCGCTCTATGCAAATGCCACGCAATAACTAGCGGCGCTAATCCTATTTCTCATGTAAATTTTTAAATGGTAAAGCTCCGAGATGGAAGAATGCCACTTCAGCAGTGTTTACGCTTTGGATGATATTAACCAAGTCGGGATATTTATTATAGAGATGTGCTCAAGCTGAGTTTGCATGGGTTTGTTAGTAGGGGTAGATGCTATTGCTGCGCGATATGCATATAAAATAGAGCCGAGAGATATGAAATTATCCACAAATGTGTTAATTAAGAACATAAGGAGCCCAACTTTAAAACAAATTTTGTGATTTTAAGGTGTTTATTCTTTCATCAAGAATTATACTTCATAACTTCATACACCCCAAGGGTAGATAAAAGTTCGATTATATGTTCAGATTCTTTTAGTTAAACTATTCGTTCTTTGAAGCTTTGGTAATTACCAAAGCTTGGCACAAAAGCGTTAATCCGTTAATCGTTAATTGACGAAGTTAAATTGAATCGAAGTTACATGGAATTAGGATCAGTTCAATCAGTTCTAAATATGTAAGTGCGTGCGTTTATAGCAACAATCTAGGACGCGAAACATAACCTATTCCTCTTTTCGTTATTTGTTATTGTTTGCTGTGATTTAAAAACTGTGTGTGAAAGAAAAGCGTAATCAATAATTTAATAGCAAAGCATGGAGGTTGTTTGCTACCAACCCAAAGCAACTATTGTTGTCAAAAAAATGAAAATCATTGATGTTCAAGCCATGCACAGATGTAAATGGTGTACAAATTGCATGCGATTTTTCAAAACTGCATTGTTGAAAGTGCAGGTTTGAACTGCATAGATACAAAAGTAGCTTAGTTGATCTTCTCATCTTTGTATCTCGCAATGTAGTTCTTTTAGTTACCACTGTACCTAGCTTGAATAGTATCTAAGGCAATTTTTACGTATGCAACCGCATGAAAGGTCCGCAGTTATTTGGATTGCATACTCACTGGTAGATCGACACTCAACATAACCTAAATTTTTTTATAAAAAGTTAACGATTAACGGTTAACATTAACTTCCGTTACATTTATAACAAATTAACGGAATATCGGTTAACGAAGTTAACTTTTTCGTTAACGGATTAATGATTAACGAAGTTAGCTTTCTGATTAACTTTGCCCAGATTAGGTAATTACACTATCAATATCCGGGGGATCAAGTGTGATAGTTAGTTTTTTTAACTAATTGTTTATTTCAAACAGAATTTGGCATTGAAATACTTAGTTAGAGGAGTTTTCAATAACAAAAATGTTAACAGGGAATTTAGTTTTCCTTATAAATATTTTATTACTAAACACAAAAGCTAAACTTATGGAAGAAATTAGGAAACTGAATTTCATTTGTATTCAAGTATTTGTTAACAGATTATTTTTGTCACATTGTAACATTCATTACAACTTAAAATTATATTCTGTAGTATTTGTATTTTAACACAATTCTCGTACCATGGAAGAATTTACATATTTTAACACTACTTATAAATCAGTCTGTATTTCATGATTTCTTGTTGATTTTTCTTGTTGATCTTCTCCACTGATTACAAAAACAGTGGGTGCACCTCAACGTCTTGCAACCGCATGCTGGGGCCCATGTTAGCAAATACTATTTTTTTTCTTTTTGAGTTGTTTTCAAACTAATTCGTTTTATTAAATAAGGTTTCTGGTTATTTAACACTTAGTTTAAAATAAAACAAAATTTGTGCAGAAAATGCTCCTTAATTGTCTTAAAATTATATTATATTCTCTGTTAGGATGGTCCTTATTTTTTAAAAATTTATTTTCTTTTGCGGGGCTAATTTATTTCTTTTACATCCATACTTAATTCGCGTGAAATTTGGTAATGATGAATATATATTTAACACGTGCCCCAAGTGGCTCAAAATCGAGAATATAATAATAAAAAGAAACCTGTTATATAGCTTGTTAATAGCACAGTTATTAACTTAATAGAAAAAATTAATCAATTATCTTTTGAGTCTAGGTAACAGAGCTTTTCACATATTTTCAAGTAATTAATTTGCCAAAAATACAATAATCTAAGTTACGTGACTATCCTGACTAACAATGAACCACTTATAACTGTTTCTGGTATGCCTTTTTTGTAGAATCTGAATCGGAAAGCTGAAATTCCAAATTGTGTCAATTTTTTGAGAAAAGAAATGCATTTTTAGACTATTTTTGCAGTTTTCTAGCAATGCTTTTCTCAAATACTATGCTCAAGTCCAAATTTCTGCCCGATTCTACGAAAAGAATGGCATAGCAGAAACAGTTACCATTTGTTAAACTTGTTCATTTTTGAAAGTATAGTTACGTAGCGTAGATTACTGTATGTTTGACAATGTAAGGACTTGCAAAATATAATTCATATGCAATGCTCTGATATTAAGACTCAAACGTTTATTAATTAATCTTTTTTATATTAAGTTAATAACTGTGGTATGTCAATTTATTGTTGCAAAGCCAAGTAATAAATTTTTTTTATATTTTAATGTCAAAACAAAAATTTAAATTAAAATAAAAATAATAAATAAATTGGTACTTGCTAATATATTTTTATCGATCTCAAATTTCACAAGAATTGGAAGTATGGATATGAAGAAACAAATTGAGAGGGCCTGCAGAAAAAATTAAAAGATGACAAACAACGACAAACCTACTATATCTTCCTAAACTTCTAGAGCTTAACAAATGCCGGAAAAGCACCATAAGCAATTTTCTTCAGAAAAACAAACACTCAAAAACAATTTTGACTAGTAACTTTACAATAAATTAAGAGATCAACCATTTATATATGTACCAAAATAGGCTAATTTCGTTCGGAAAGGTCCGAAACTGTGCCTAATCAAAACCGAAATACCTATGCTAATGCGATTTGGCGTGGCGATCCTGCGCCAGGACCTCAATTTAGGCAAGGAGTAGGGCGTCCTAAGTACGTCGGCCGGCTCGAGAGTGACTTTGGCCCGATTGCAATTTACAATGAATCCGGATCCTCTCGATGGGCCGCCGTTGCCGTCATACCCGAATTAATGTAGCCCGGCCGGCCCGACCGGTTTATCGAATACCTGCGCCCCGCAATAATGGATGTGTGCGATCCAGGACTGTTTCATTAACCCCCAGGACCGTGGAGTTTACTGGCAATATGCATTATTCAATAGCCTCCCACGTTAACTGGTATCGACTGCCATTAATTATTTAACGTTCGAGGAGTATGCGCCAAATTTCAGCGTCGAATCTCACTAACTGCAAGCGACCGTTTGTCCTTACAAGATTATCCTGTAGTTATAAACCGGTCAGTGGATCGGTGGCCAATTAATAAGCCAATACATGGGGTAGTTGGTACCAGTTATGACTCTGATTTGTTTCTCAATAATGTGTTTGGTAATCCAAGGAGCAATCAGATAGGACTTAGTGGAGTGCAAAGGATTTAGACATCGTGACAAATTACAACAACAGCTGACCCAACCCAAGGACAGTATCAAGTGATTGATGTAACAGTGAGTTTAAAAAGGATTTATACATCGTATGTATTAGTACAGCTATATCCATTGTATCTTGTTGGTGAAAATTTGTAGAAAAAGCATCCAATTGTTTATGTGATTAAATTGAGATGGCTTATTCAATATCGACATTGTTTACAGTTTAATATGAGCCAGACAATCACTATGTTGGCTATTGGTTTCCGGGCGCCAACCAATAGCCTACTTCCGATGGCCTACTTCCTGAGTGAAGAGTTTTCTGGGGTAATCCTCACTCGTCGGTGCAAAGCTCAAGTCCAAGGATTATTGATAGTATTACAGATTTGGTACAATAATTAAAAATTGAACCAAAGCGGTGGTGTTGAGATACGCATTTTAAACTTAATAACCGGCTAACATAGTATAACAAAAAGAAAACAAATTTGCTTACTACAATTATTAGCGTAATAAAAAAAATCTTAAGAGTGTTGATTTCAGAGCATTTAGCAATTTCCAATTACGGATAGAAACTAAAGAAATCGAAGTAACAATTGACCCTAGTGTCCTTTTTTTTTATAAATACTAGATCAGAAATTGTGAATTAAGTTACGCTTTTAAAACTGAAAATCGGTGCCAAAGAATGCAAACAAATGCAAAAGTATGCAAATACAAATATTTTTCTGAGAAACTAGACACAATTCAATTAACTTTACAGTCAGAATCTACAGAGAAATACACAACCAAAATTGGTTGTAACTTCGATTTGTTTTTGTTCTGATACTAATAGTATTTTTTTATTCCTTGTATTTTTAAAACACAAATTAATTAACTTATCTTAACTTTGAGCGGCTTTTTTAATTATAAAAAATATTGCAATTGTTTTCTGGCTATTTTGATGGGGTAGCCATTGAAAAAAACATTGTTTGATGAAATAGAAAGCACCCTAACAAGCAACCTATAAATAAAGTAAGGAATATTTTAATTTAATTTAAATTTTTGTTTTACATACAAATTGTTTTAATAAATATATGTTTTGGGAAATTGTGCAGCAAATGCATGCTAGTTGAATTTATGTACAACTTTGACAGTCTTTGAGCAACTCAAAAATCGTAAATTATTGATAATCAACAACATAAATCTGACTGTAATGACAAAAACAAAGACAAAACAGAAAAAACAGCTCTGGCACTCCACGCCTTCGCAAACACCCACACTTTTAACGTTGATGACAAAAAGATTTTAAAGACAGAGCCACATTATAGGAAGAGATGCATCATGGAAATGATTTACATCAAGAAAACGAAATGTACGGTAAACCTACGTACAGACACGGATGGTCTTAGCAATATCTATTCAAGTGTGCTCTCTTTGCTACCGGGATAATCTTCGCCGATGACTAGGCAACTTGTCGATCATATCCGATGTAGGCATCTTTTCACAACACTTGCGCTACAGTGTTCGTTTGTTGTTTTTTGTACTTTGTGAATGTTCAATCGACGCATGACACTGTTTGATAAGTGTGGTTTGTTTAATGTGATGAATTTTAGTGTAACTTTTGATTATTGTGCGTAACTTTTAGGTAGATATTAACTATACATTGTAATTGACATTTTTAATAATAACTAACCATTTTGTAGCTATGAATAAGGTTATAAATACAACCGAAACGTCAGCAATGAAGTAAAGCATCTTTTAATATCACAGCTCCCTATAGCCAAAACAAAGAGAGATACTGTTAAACATTGTCAGGAGCGAAAAAGAAGATAGTTATTATTGAAAATGTTGGGAAATTTTGCGATTGGAAATTGAACAGGCGTTTTCGATAGATTTCTTTGCGCCGAATGTGGTGTTTACGTTTCAAGGACACTTGTAAAAGCTTTTTATAAAATGACAGAGACTACATGTTTCGTTTTTGCGACTTCTTCAGGTCTCACTACAAAAGGAAATTAAATAAATAGATATACAAAACGTCTACACAAGTAAAATAAGTGGCGCATTTTTTTGGTTATGTATGTTTGTTTGTCTTCACTCACCGTGTTTCCTAAAAATACTCCTACATAATTTTTTTTTATTTGTTGTATTTTTAAAACACAAATTAATTGACTTTTCTTAACTTTGAGCGGCTTTTTTAATTATAAAAAATATTGTAATTTTTTTCTGGTTATTTTGAAGTGGTGGCCATTGAAAAAAACATTGTTTGATGAAAGCACCCTAACAAGCAAGCTATAAATAAAGTAAGTAATACTAGTAACTTTCTTAATTTTTTGTTTTACATACAATTTGTTTTAATAAATATATGTTTTGGGAAATTCTGCAGCCACTGCATGCTAGTTGAATTTATGTATAACTTTGACAGTTTTCGAGCAACTCCAAAATCATAAATTATTGATAATTTTAGGAAATTTTGCGATTGGAAATTGAACAGGCGTTTTCGATAGATTTCTTTGCGCTGGTGACTTTTTTTAGGTTATGTATGTTTGTCTTCACTTACCGCCTTTTCCAAAAATACTCCTCATACATACATAATTCGATAGAAATTTTCTGAACGTTTTAGGGTGAGTTCAGTTCACAATGTTGTTTACAACATTAAATACAACAGACAACATAAAAGAATAATTTTTGGGAAATTTGCTAGTCGTCTGTTAAATTTACGAATATCTACACTACACAGTTCGAATAATTGCCGTAGATAGCAAAATCGTGAACTGCGCTCACCCTATGACTTTCGGCAAATTTCAAGCAAATTATTTATGTATGAGAACTTTTTTTGCAAAGACTGTGAGTGAAGACAAACAGACACATATATAACCTAGAAAAAGGTCACCACCTATTTTACTTGTGTATATCTATTTATTTAATTGCCTTTTGCAGTTAGACCTGAAGAAGTCGCAAAGACGAAACATGTAGTCCAGAAATACAAGTAAAGGAACAAACAAAAATGTTTTTAACCACCCTTATAGTGAAACCTTTTGAGTTTGTTTTTCTCCTTAATTTTAAGTTATCAACAAACATTCCAAATAGTTCAGAAAATTTTATTTCTGTTTTATAATATCTATTGTTTATAAATCAACAATCGCAAAAGTTTTAGCAATTATTCGGTATGCTATTTACACCCTCTATATTCACAAATGATAAAGAAACACAAAATAGTTGTATGAAATGTTTCTAAACCGTAACATTCAACGCTAATAGGCACACTTCTCCACCCTTACAAACTAACACGTAAACCGTTATCGACTACCATTAATTATTTACCGTTAGCTACAGCGGAGAGCTCGCCAAATTTCAGCGTCGAATCTAGCTAAACTGCAACCGCCGCCTGACGTCCTTACAAGATTATCCTGTATTTATAAACCGGCGGCGTCGTTACCGGTCACTGCATCGGGTGGTGGGCGGGCAATTAATAAGCCAATCCGAGAGGCAGTTACTGCCAGTTAGTGGCCGGGCCTGATTTGTTTGTCCCGTAGAGCGGGATTGCCCGTAAAAGCGATACTATGTTCTCGGCGACGGGTTTCAGGGAGAACCGTTCTCCGGTTGGCGCACCAGATTGCGCAGACAATGTCATTATCACATGCAGGAGCATGTACTGCATCCGCACTGAATGGCTAATGTTACAAATTAATTGTACGTCGTCGAACAATGCGTTATTTATTGCCGTACGGAAAGCGACGCTTGCAGGCTGGGGTGCCCTCTCCCCCTCCGATTGACCTTTGAAAGGTGACGAGGACTACGGGGTGGGAGGGCAAAGGATTACTTTGTCAAGAATTAGTTGGAAGAAATCGATAGCGTACGTATTTCAAGTTGATAATATACACTGCTCAAAAAATTAGGGTAGATCATTTTTCGAAACCTGTAACTTTTTAAATATTAGTTCTAGGCAAATCAAATTTGGTATGCTTTAACGACATATATTTAACTAAAGAAAATTACAAAAACAATGTCACAACTCTTAGTTACTTCTGCGTTACACTTAAAAATGTAAACTAATAACGCAAAACAAAATGGAAAAAATGTCAAGTGTGCTTTGAATTCACGTATGAAAGCCTACTAAAAATGACAAATGAATTCACTTGTCAATTTTCGTTGATTAGAAAGTGCAAGTTGTGTATATAGAGTATAGACGTCCTGGTCAACGCTACTCAGCCGCTACTATACAGGAAGTGGATAGATTTGGTCGTGGATCTGTGATGGTTAGGGCTGGAATCAGTACAGACAACAGAACCCATCTTATTGTGGTTCCTGGTAGACTAAATGCCATGAATTACATCGAAAACATCTTGCAGGACCATGTGGTGCCAGCTGCATATGGCGTCGGTCAAAATTTCGTCCTAATGCAGGACATTGCAAAGCCACATACCGCCGGCATCACCAGAAATTTTGCAGGTGTGAGGAAGTGATTCGTGCTCGTGGAGGGCATACACTGTATTAAACCACACCAATCCATAGAAAACCCGACTGTCATCGATACTATCACAGGCATTTCCATTTTGTTTTGTGTTATTAATTTACATTTTTAAGTGTAACTTATAAGTAACTAAGAGTTGTAACATTGTTTTTGTAATTCTAAATTTAATTTGGCTAGAACTATTATTTAAAAAGTTATAGATTTCGAAAAAGGTGTCTAATTTTTTTGAGCAGTGTATCATCTTTTAGTACGCGGAAAGATAGAGAAACCAAAATATTGTGTAATAAACCAATCCTTTCCGAATACATCGTTACTAAACTAAATCTGAACTTCAATCTAAATACTTCTTAATGGTAATATAAGTAATCAAATAGGTTATATCCAAAGAATAATGTTTATGTTACCTGGTTTTAATTGACTGATATAGAATTTCAGACGACTTACCTAAAACAAAGGAAAACATGGATTAGATACAAGACAAATCACAATAACTTAAGAATAAATATTAGTAAAGCTGGGTTTTCACCGACTGTAATTTACTTAAAACGTCGATCAACTATAGAATAATATTCGACGAAATAATTAAATTCTATAAATTCTACAATAACTTCTCTTTTTTTGACAGAAGCAAACTCCAATGGATTTTTTTAGGATGATTAGGATACTGTGACGAAATTGTTCTCTGATGACGAATGGTTAGTTCGAAATCTGATAGCTGTAACATCTAATAAAAATGCAATTGGAAGTTATAACAATTATTATTCCATGTTTTGAGACCATGGAAGCCAGAACAAGATAGATAGATAGATAGATGATTTTGTACTACTTTTTTGTTTCTTTCCTTTACACCGATACCAAACAAACTACTTTTATTTTAATTAGCATTTTTCACATAACTATTTAGTACGTAAATACAAAAAGAACAACAGCCAAAGCGCGGACTGCTGGCTGAAAGAATGTCGATAACAACAACTTGTTGCAATAAACTGATACTTTTCGTAATAATTGCTTCTCTTACAGACCATATAAGTTTTCTTAAATACAAAACTGTTCTGACTTCATTTGAAAAATTTCTGAGATAATCGCAACAAACTGACTTTTCTTGTATTTATTCTTCATACTTATTGCATACTAATAAAATAAATCACACACTAAAATAAAGAGAAATACCCACAGATTGGAACAGAGGAATCATTATGCCGATATTTAAGAAGGGAGACGCGAAGGACTGCTCAAATTACAGAGGCATTACGTTGATAAGCGTACCAGGAAAAGTATTTGCAAGAATAATGGAGAAGAGATCGAGAGACAAGCTGGAACCAACATTAGAAGATACTCACTACGGGTTTAGAAGGGGAAGAAGCACACAAGATCTAGTATTCATAATAAAACAGTTAACGGAAACACTACTCAGAAAAGAATAAGACATGCACATTTTCACTTCATAGATCTTAAGAAAGGTTTCAACAGAGTTAGAAGAAGAGATGTTTGGGAAAATTTGAAAAGAAGAGGAGTCACTATAGGAATTATTGAATTTATGAAAGGCTTATACAAGGATAACAGAAACAAAGTTAGAACCCATAATGACGAATCCACAGAATTTGAAACAAAAATAGGCTTAAAAAACAAGGATGTGTACTGAGTCCATTGCTATTCTCAGTAATTATTGACGACGCCATAGAAACGAGCAACCCAAGCTGCATGAGCAACATGAGTGTAGGAACATGGAAGATGAACGCAATAACAGTTCAAGAACTAATGTTTGCAGATGACATGGTACTACTGGCAGAATCGGCAAAGACATTACAACAAAATCTAATGATGTGCCAGACTGAGCTAAGGAAATTAAATATGGAAATCAACATTGAAAAGTAAAACCTTGATAATGACGAAAAGAGAAAAGAAACATAACATCGAACTAGAAGGAATCCTTTTAGAACAGGTGCAAAGCTATAAGTAAGGCTGGAAAAATCTAATACACCCTCAGAAACACATTCCTAGGAAGGAAAAATGTTCCATCCACCAACCCAAGTCTACCAAAAAGTAATAAGACCATCACTAATATATGGAAGCTAGTCATGGACAATTACAAGGAGAAATAGAGCAGGATCACGGCAATGGAAATGAGATTTTCGAGGATAATTCAGGGAATTACAAAAATGGATCGAGTAAGAAATGAGACCGTTATGCAACAGCTAAACACGAAACCAACACAGAGGGTAATTGAGGAACGACAGCTCGAATGGCTGGGACCCAATGGATGATACTAGGAAAACTAGACAGATTTTCGAAGCTACAGTGCCGGGAAAGAACGCGCCCACAAATGAGTTGGCAAGAACAGGTGCGGCGAGCGACAAAGGAATGAAACATCTAGTGGAATGATGTGAGAAGGTTGGCATAAGACAGGAGAACTTGGAAACATAAAATAAGTGTCACAACATAAAAATAAAGCAATATCACATGTGAATTGTAAAGAATACAGTCCAACACCGAACGGTAGCTTAAATAAATAAAAATTTATTGCAGGGTAGTGTTTGGAACTTACGAGGTATTGTTGAAAATGTAAAAATTGTGTTCTTCCATTTTCAGCAATACACAAGTGCATGATATGATGCGTATTGAAATTTTGTTCCTGTTGTGTCAATTTCACAGTCTCGTTTTGATTTACATAAGGCATATTTTTGACAAGCATATTAAAAATTAGGTAAAAATACAGATTTTAAGTGTTATTTCTACCAAACTGTAAAAGATAGAAATACAAATAAAACGCTGTATTATCTTCGATTTGCGCTATACTTTGACAGACAATATATTGCTAACAATTTCAAATTAGTTAATCATAAATTCCCTAATCCAGTACCTAACATTCTAACATTATTCCTTGTCATTCCTTAAAACCGTCGCTTCGCGACTACGTAAACTATTGATATTGAACCCTTGGTAAATTTGCCTTCATAGATTCACGATCTTATATCGTGTTGTGCGTTATAAACAGTGCCATATGTTCAGGCGCGGTCGGCCGTAATACATAGTGCAGAACACCCCTCGTCATACAAAGTGACTTGTGGCTTTGCTGCGGAATAACGCCGTCTCTACTCTCGGATCATTCGATAATGCCAAACCCTTTAGTCGTAGGAGGAATACTTCATTAACCATTAATTTTCCGGGAAACTTGCATGATTCATTAGGGTACGCAAATGTTGCGTTTTGGCATGGTGGACGGAATTGAAACAATAGTTAATTATGAAAATGGATTGTGGATGATAATTGGCGCAGTCGAAAGGATCGGAAACTATATTACATTTTGATGTAAATCAAGTACCTACTTATATAAGTTATAAAAAGGATAAACGGCCTCTAATACCAAAATTTAATTTAAAATTTAAGTGCCGACTATAGCAAAAGTCCGGCAGACCGAAAAACATAAAGTATGCCGCTAAAATTCGGTCTGTTAATGAGCGCACCTCACCCCTGTAGAAACCAAGAAGCTTCCGATGATGATAAAGACCCCTAGAGCGTCGGTGGGGTGAGTTAGGGGTATGGGGGTGGCTGATTTAATTACTCAGCCCGCTACATTAACGCCGCCAGTAATCACTTTAAAGCTTCACCTGACGCTGCATACATTAAGGCCTTATCTGGAAGAGTCGTTGCCGACTTCCCCGTGGCCGGCTAGATCCGGCGGCGCGGCGCGCGAAATTTTTCATCTCCAAATGAGAAACTAGACGTGACGGCCCTTTAATCATTCAGACTTCGGGGCTGCTCGTAATCCTCAAGAAAAGTTTGAAGGAATATAGGATTTGAGCGGCGGCACCGGCTCGCACTGGGCCCTCCTTGTAAAATTAATGTTGCTCCTTTGCTCCGTTTTTCATTATTTAACGCATTTTGGGGTTTCTAATCCGACTAGTGGACGAAATAAATACTTAGGGGTCCACGATTAATGGAAATAATTTTAATACCGGCGCATCCGCCAAAATTGTAAATGCGTTAAAATGGTCATTTTCACCCTGAATTAATTAATTAAACTGTACCTTTGTATCACAATTACACATTTCCCCGCTTTTGAGAACTTCCAATTTGTACAGTAGAGGTAATAGATGCTTTGGAATTAAAGTAAATAGTAAATTTTAAATAAGTTAAAGTAGCCACACAGTCTAGACCACGATACAACATAAAAACGCGCTTTAATAGTGGTCATTAATGAACATATCTGTCACTTTTTATTCTATTTCGTCTCGCTATTCTTGCCATAAAAGCTCCTGTTAACCTGCAGCTGATTATTACGTATTTATTACGAATCGCAAAGATTGGATAGCTGCCAACTGAAAATCAATAACATTACAATGGAATGAAACATTACAAATTACATACAAGCATCGTACCGGCTGTTTTAATTATAAAACCATATACCTACGCTGGCTGCGACAATTGTGGGAAATAAAATGGAAATGGCCATAAACGTGTTACATGGTTCGATTTGTTCAACAATTATGGCTTTTATTGTACGTGTCGCTGAATTCCTGCAGTATGTTGTTGAGCAAATATCTCTCTCTTGATATCAACACCTGCCCAGTGTAATTCTCAATTATGAGAATAATGGAGGAAATAAGCGAAATCGATTGGGGTAGAATGCAATAAATGTCGGTTCGCATAGAGCCGAATCGAAAGCATGTGACAGACTCAACAGCACGATAGATATAAACTCTAACGCAAGTATATATTCTCTTGCAGTTACTACGAATCCGGGCTGAAATGATACATCGACAAATATGTTTCTTTTTTACTTTGCATTCACGCCATTCAAAATACGCCAGCATGGCGTTTTCGGTGATGTTTTGCGACTCTGGTAAGTGATCGTCATCATTATTTTCAACTAAACATCAAATCCCCTTTTCAGATATAAATCAAGGAAGGACCACATTTATTTTAATAAGGTATTATGCGAAGATCAAACCTACGTCGTAGATATGAACGATTTTAATTACTGTTGCGAGATTGTATATGCGCAATAAATGGCTTATTGAATATCAGCATACACGAAGGCAGCTATAGTACATTTAAAGTGTTGAGGATTTCTTCGTTTATGTAACGTATAAGTTTTCGGTAATACTTTGGACCGAATTCTGCTGGGTTCAATACCGTATTCGTTTTTGTCCGTCGCTTTCGACTTCGTCTTAGTTCTGGTTGTGTGCAACGTATTTGTGTTACCTCCATCACATGTAATTTAACTAAGTATAATTTATTCTAATAAATTGTTACACCGAAATTAGAATTTGGTTTCAATTATATGTTCGTGTAAACTTGTATAAGCCAGTGGTACTAGGTAGAAACTGCTATTAAACGTTAACCGTTATAACAATTCTTTAGTAAGTTCTTATTCTTTGAAGTAACTAATCAGTTACCGCCAAACACGTCTATTCTGATTATTATACTTATTTTAAAGTTAACTTTTTAGGTTATGTTTCATGAATTTATCACAGTAGGGTTAAAAGTGTTGCCCCAAGCTCCATTATGAGCATAGTTGCGACCTCGCTGGTTATTTAATAAAACTAGTAGGCTAAAGTAGAGTAAAATTATTCACAATTAGATTTTGTCATGATTTTATCCCATCCTTACGAAGTTCACAGTTACTACAGTACTGCCACGTGGTACCCGCAAAATACCCTAGATTCTAATTTAGCGCAATATAGTAACCAGAATTTCTAAATTTATATAAAATTAATGACGCAAAGTAGAAAAAATAGTATATTACATTCGTTTTATAAGACGTATTGCCGGCGCACTCGTTCCATTTTGGCACTCCTCGCTACGCTCGTCTTTCCCAAAACAAAACGTCCGCCAATTTGACGTCTTATAAAACTTGTATAATAATATACTATTAAAGGTCTATTTGTTTTCGCGAATTACTTAGCGGAATTTTTGAAGTGTTTGTGGGTCGAAAGATATTCCGATTATGTGATGTTTGGCCATTTTTACCACTAATTTAACTTTCGACCAACATTTTCAATAAAACAAGACTCTTCTTTCGTAGTTATCCTAATACATTTTCGAGATAAATAGCCTTTATAAAATTAACTACGTCGACGCAAACTTCAAACCACATGCAAATCAAAGCGAAGCATTGTTTATTTTGGACAATTGTTTCGGCGCGCCACCTACGGTCATATTGTGATACTACGTTCTTGACTAGGCATGCTAGTACATACTGGCTTAAAATCTGATAATATATGTCCGGCATATTCTTAAAACGGTTCCGTCAAATCATTTTTAATTCCATTTGACAGTGGTAGTTATAAGAACATAAGTATAATAGATGGTGAATTATATGAATAAAAACAAACTTATTTAAGAATTTAGCATTGACCGGTAATTATAATGAGTATTTTGAATTTAGCATATTTTACAAGTCAATATAATCACGACTCAATTGTGAACATTCGACATAATCGACGATATCATTCGTTCCGTTTCGATTCGTACGGGTACGCGCGGGTTATAACGCGCCACGGTGGTGGTTCAAATGGCGTTATTAACGGCAAAAGCGCGCGTATCCAATCGCGCGCTCCGCCGGCATTAAAAATTATAATTATCGCGCCGTGTTGCTCGTTTATTTAAACGCAATTGCGATCGCCACAGCCAGCAACAGTGGCGTACGCGCCGGGCGCATCGCTAATTCCAATTAATATAAGAATTATTTTAATCGAAATCGATTTCGGCGAGCCAATTATGCGGAGCGCTGCCGCGCGACGCGTCACGTTTACAAACGAAATTAAATATAAATTTAACTTTTTGGTAGTGCGCGCCGGTAATCCGATCCTCGCAATAATAATAATTATCTTTGTTGATACGAACTCAATAAATTAAATTTGTTTGCGCCTACAATAATGGATTATTTTAAAACAAACGTAATATTAATTCCGTAAAATTTATTTGATTACAAATATTTAAATACAAAACCAATGTTGATATAGTATGTAGCTCATATGAAACCATGAACTCGTGAAGTAATTTAGCGGTCATTTGCATTTAATTTAGAAGAAAAAAATGTGCAACCGAGCCATTTGTTTCAATTTTTACATAGGTATTTACATCATATTTGCTAGACAACAGTAAGTTGATGAAATGTGTTTCCCAGAGAAACTCGAAAAAGCTCATGTCCTGGAACTATTAATCCTACGTCATTAATTCAACCAAATATGACGTTTCCTTTAGTTAATATGCGAATTGCGCTAATGGAATAGAAAAAACACAAACTTTCTTTTATTATTAACATATAAAAGATGAAATAGACGAGTATAATTCAATGGCAATTGCTGCCGTATAGGCAACCAAAGATACAGAAGGTATCAAGAAAGCAGTTTTCATTTTGGATCATTGATTGCCTATATACGGTAGCGAGATAGATTCTTTCCATTTTGAAACAAATGCATAGCATAATAGGAATGGACTTGGACTGCCGATTCCGTATAAATTACGGTGTTTTTAGAAATATAGTGCAACATCGTCTCAGATCTATTTGGAACACTTAAACAAAAAGAAAATATGTCATAATATAAATAATCTTGATGAAGCATTGCAACGTGTAATTTGTGATGTTTTCAACAAAAAATATGGAAACAGGTATTGCCAGAAATTCAGGAATGCACTTCTGACTACGAGAAGGACAATATTCCATTGTCAATTAGAACAATGAAACTTCCTGGAACTAATATAAGTATCCTGATATTTTCGCTTAATGTAGAATACAAAAATCCATTACAGACTGTTTGCGCAATAAATAAAGGTCGCAATGTTTGACTATCAATATTAGAATATTTTATTCATTTTACAATATGCATTAGTAATTATTTGTGCTCGAAAATATTTATTTTGTTTTATATGTGCTTAAAAATATCGTGGTTCTGCGATATACTAAATTACCTTAAATATGTCACATAATATTATCGAGCAAATTCGATAATGTTGCTTATACTTTTTTTACCAACTTACCAACTAATGTTATCGACTGATTGTCTTACAAAATAAAACGAGATATTCCTACAAATGTTTGATTATATCGTCCAACTGACTAGGAACTATGCCGATTCCCATTTCAAAACAGAGTGTCGTTTTCTCTTAATGTAAAGCAATTTTTAATACTTTATTATAGAAATTCAAATGTTTGGAAGCTTATATGCATTGTAAAAATACTTAGTTTGAAAATCACAGTAATACCCCATTACCCTGATGAAATAATCAAAGTACCATAAAATAAACTTTGAAAGAAACACACAAACCATATCATCATTCATAGGGTGACCTCTTGTTTAAAGAAAGCTGCGAGTTAAATAAATTTAGATGTTGTTTTTATTGGTGGTGTCGGCTGCTGTACACCGGCGCTATAGGTCTATATATAGTATACATTATTGAAAAACAAAAGATTGATGATTGATGTTTGGTCACCCTGAATCACAAACTCAGCTGGAAACCCCACATTGACAGGACCATAACTAGAGCCACCAGAGCGCCATGGTCATGTAACAAACTGTTCGGTAGAAGTTGGGCCCTGGCCCCGAGGATGATTTACTGGCTCTACACCACGGTGATTAGACCCGTCATCACCTACGGATCGATTGTCTGGTGGAACAAGACATCGGAAAAGGCAACCCAGACGAAACTGACAAAGATACAACGGCTTATATGTTTGGGCATTACAGGGGCAATGCGAACATGTCCTACTGGCGCAATTGAGGCAATGCTAAACCTCACACATCTACACATGCATGTTAAAAGAGACGCTGCTCTCGACGCCATAAGAATAATCCAGGCAGAGAACCTTAAGGCAAACCAGGCCTACGGTCACGTAAGCATTGCCAAGACGATATGTGGCAATGCCGTGGAAAGGACATGGTGTCACCTGTCTACGCCTTTGATGGGGCAGTAGAAGTGGTAATTGATGACTGCGCGAATGCACCTCAGAGGCTCAGACAGATCAGCGATTCCGCATCACTGTGGTTGACAGATGGATCAAAGACCAAGGAGGGTGTTTGGGTCGGCATTAGTGGACCGGATTTCTCCCTATCCAAAGCCATGATCCATTCTCCAACTATGTTCCAGGCGGAAGTTCACGCAATTGACCTATGTGCCCACGAATGTTCCCATAGGAACTTACAAAGGGCAAACATCTACATATGCTCAGACAGTCAGGCGACATTGAAAGAGCTGCAATCAAAAGCCCACAAATCCAAAACTGGCTGGGACTGCAATATTTCTCTGGAAAAACTAGCAAAAGAGAACAAGGTTTCACTGATGTGGGTTCTAAGACATTCAGGGATCGAAGGAAATGAACAAGTGGACATCCTAGCCAGAGAAGGCTCTAAGACTCCCTTTTACGGACCTGAACCCTGTTGCGGTATCACAAAGAGCCACATCAGGAAGATGGTAAAAACTGGGAAGATAAAGCTAAACGAGCTTACTGGGAAACATCACCTGACATGAGGCAAGTTAAGGCTACCATAACCTTCTCCGCCTCCAAGGCCAGGCAGTATCTTCAGGTACAAAAAACAGATCTTCGACTGATTACAGGTCTCCTTACAGGACATTGTCCACTGAGATATCATGTCACAAGGATTGGACGGACAAACAATGCAGACTGTAGATTCTGCGGGGGTCCCCCGAGACCGTGGTACACCTATTGTGCGAATGTGACGCTCTAATGCGCAAAACACATAACCACTTGGGAGCCGTCATCATTGAACCAGCAGAGCTGACACAACTTACTCCTCGAACAATAACTGACTTCGAGAAAATGCTCAATATCGAAGTACTGTAATGTATGAGGGAAATACAAAAGATCTTTTAAGTGAAAGTATATCGAAGGGCACAGATGCCCAACTCTACCATACCATACCACCATAATGTTTGATATTTTGTTCAACATCCCATCAGTGAACCATAAAAAGCAATCCAAAAAAAAAAACCAATAAAATTTAACATTCCACCTGATGTTTCTGAATATATTATGTAGCTGACTGAAAATCGACTTGGAATGCGGTCGGTAAACGTCGCGAGATCGGCGTTCGCGTCGGTTTTTGTTGTATATAGTTTCAGGGTAGAGGGCGCTCCCAAAATGTATATATTCGCGATACCAGGGAAGCTCGCTCTCTTACCTCTGTGACCCGCAAATAAGCTGTTAGTCTGTTGTTAAAGAATAAAGTTTGAGTTACTATCAAGTGTTTCGATTAGAAATTTACCCGAGAATATTACATTGGCGACGAGATAAAAGGCAGATTGAAGAGACGAAGATGTCTAAAGAAAAGGAAGCATTTCCCAGTGAAGGTATGCACGTGCTCGGTCAATTACGCGAATTTAAGCTCAACGTATCGGACTGGAAGATTTACAAGGCTCGCCTGCACAATTACTTTGATGCAAACAAGGTCACGGACGAAAATATGAAGAGAGCAGTGCTACTAAATATGCTAGACGAGGATGCATACCGGCTAGTTTTTAATCTTTGTACACCAACGGCCCCAGAAGAGAAAAGGTACGGTGATTTATTATCCTCATTTGATGGTTATTTCGCTCCGCAAAAGTCCGTCTTCGCGGAAAGAATAAAATTCTATGAAGCGCGGAAGGAGAGCGACGAGTCAGTCAAGGAATGGGCGGCCAGAACCCGCAGCTTGGCGGTGTCCTGCGAGTTTGGGGGAGCGTTGGAAATGTGTTTGCGGGACAGGTTTGTGGCCGGATTTGGCCGCGGCCCGATCCTGGATAGGTTTCTGGAAGAGAAGCTATCATTAACTTTCGAGAAAGCGGTGAACCTGGCGGAAACCAAGATGGCAGCTCAAGATTCGTTCGACATTCCTAGAAAAAAAGATGAGGTCCTCGTGGTCAACAACGAGGTTGCAGTTCGACGTACAGGGAAGCAGCACGCAGGCTCAGGATGGCAGAATGGAAATAGAAGTAACCAGTCCACTTCCCATTTTCATGGCCCGGGTACGCAGCTACGTCACCAGAGGGGAGGAGAGCAATGCACCGCGTGCGGATACTTCGGACATCAAAAAGATAAGTGTCGTTTCAGGGATTATTTTTGTAATAAATGTAGTAGGAAAGGGCATTTGGCGAAAGTTTGTACACAGAAAAATTTTAATTTTAAGCATGCACATTTTATAGAGAAAAGTGAGGATGATGATGAATTAGAACTGTTCAACGTTCGTTCAATTAAATCTCAATCATCATATTATATTAATGCGTTAGTAGAGGAAAAGAGGATTAAATTGCAAATAGACACGGGTTCATCAGTTTCATTAATTTCAGAGAATTTATATAATACTGAATTTAGTCACAAACCGTTAGTAGATAATTTTGCACAGTCTTTATATTTTTATGATGGATCAAAAGTTCAGTCGTTGGGAATATGTGAGTTAAAGGTTATGTATAAAGATAAGGTATCGTTAATCAGTTTTCAAGTTATGAAAAACGGAGGTCCACCACTTATAGGTAGGGATTTTTTGGATAGATTTCAGTTTAAATTTCAGTTGGGTTATATTGGCAAGGACGTGGAGACAAAGTTAAGTCAAGTTTTATACGAATTTAAGAGAGTTTTTGATGATAAGTTAGGTTATTTTCGTAGAGATAAGGCTAGTTTAAAATTAACCGATCGCAACATAACCCCAAAGTTTTTTAAGGCTCGACCCATACCATACGCAATTAGGAATCAGGTTGAACATGAAATTAAAAGACTTTGTTCTGCAGGTATATTAACGCCAGTGGACTACAGTCGATGGGCTACGCCGGTGGTACCAGTTATAAAAAAGGATGGAGCAGTGAGACTGTGCGGAGATTACCGAATCACCATAAATCCGGTGATAGATGTAGACCAGTATCCAATACCAAGAATCGAAGATTTATTTAGCAGACTTCAGGGCGGAGTCCAATTTTCAAAGCTAGATCTAGGGCAGGCTTATCAACAAGTCGAATTAGAGGAAGACTCAAAAGAATTGGTAACAATATCTACACATATGGGCTTATTTAGACAGAATAGACTTCCTTTTGGGGTGGCATCAGCGCCCGCCATTTTTCAAAAAATTATGGATTCACTATTTCATGGTATGGAGGGTGTGATTGTATTTTTGGATGATATTTTAATTACGGGCAAATCTGAAACAGAGCATTTTAAAAATCTAAGATTGGTTTTAGATAAACTTGATAATATGGGCCTGAAGCTAAAAAGAGAAAAATGTCGTTTTTTTGAAGATAAAATTGAATACTTGGGGTATGTCATTGATAGAGAGGGGTTGCATCCCAGTAATGCCAAAGTAGAAGCTATTGAAAAGTGTCCTGAACCAGAAAATGTAACTCAATTAAAATCTTTTTTAGGTATGATCAATTATTACAGTAAATTTATTAGAAATATTTCAACAGTACTTCATCCTTTGTATAAGTTATTAAAAAAAGACGAGAAATGGGTTTGGTCAGTTGAGTGCAAACAGTCTTTTGGTAAAATTAAACAATTGTTGGCATCCGCAGATATACTGGTTCATTTTAATCCGGACTTACCAGTTCAGTTAACTGTAGACGCTTCTTCTTATGGAATTGGAGCAATATTGAATCACGAATTTGAGTCAGGAGTGGTAAAACCGATTGCATTTGCATCAAGAACTCTAACAGATAGGGAAAAACGTTACTCACAAATTGAAAAAGAGGCCTTGGCAATTATCTTTGGTGTGTTAAAGTTTAACCAGTATCTTTTTGCACGTAGATTCAAGCTTTTTACTGATCACAGGCCTTTGCTAACCATTTTTGGAGAGAAAAAAGGAATTCCCGAATTCACAGCTAATCGTTTACGTAGATGGGCGGTAATTTTGTCGAATTACCAATATGATATCGCGTATGTACCATCAAATAGGAATATAGCAGATTGTTTATCGAGAATGCCATGTGATAAAACCAAAAATGCTAAGGAAGACATTGAATTAAATTATTGCAATTTTTTTGATAGCATTCCCAATTTAGATATAAAATTTGAAACCATTATGAGAGAAACTAAGAAAGATGAACTTATGACTAAGATTACAAATTTTGTGAACAATGGATGGCCAAAATTTTGCAAGGACGGGGACACTCAACCATATTTTGTTAAACGCTGTGAGTTGACTATAAATAATGATGTTGTTTTTTGGAATCATAGGATTATTCCACCGAATTGTTTGAGGCCTTGTATTTTAAAGGAATTGCACTCTACCCACTTGGGTATTGTAAAAATGAAAGCTTTGGCACGGTCCTATTTTTGGTGGCCAAAATTGGGGGAGGATATTGACAGTTTAACTAAAGAATGTGTCACATGTAGTAGTATGTTTAGCCAACCCCAGAAAAAAACTTTAAATGTTTGGCCATGGCCGAAAACCCCATGGGGAAGACTTCATTTAGATTTTTTAGGTCCCATTAAGGGCAAACATTATTTAATTATTTTGGATGCTTGTACGAAATGGGTTGAAGTATTCAAATCTTCAACCACCAGTTCAGATTTTGTAATTGTTGCGTTAAGAACTGTTTGTGCTCGGTTTGGATTACCTACTTGCCTAGTTTCAGATAATGCTACATGCTTTACAGCACAAAATGTCCAGTTGTTCTTACAGAAAAATGGTATAGAGCATATTACATCACCACCCTACCATCCGCAATCAAACGGCGCCGCCGAAAATTCTGTGAGAACCATAAAAATTGCCCTCAAAAAAGCCCTAAATAATCAAATTGATCTTGATATTGGATTATGTAGATATTTATTCGATTATCGAAACACAGCACACTGTACTACCGGAGTAAGCCCAGCGAAATTAATGTTCGGTCGATCTTTACGTACCAGATTTGATCTCATGTTACCTGATAAAAGTGTTAAAAACTGTATTGTTCAGAATAGGGTTAAGTTGTGCCAAGAAAAACAAATTGTAAATTTTAAGGGGAAGAAGAACATTATGTATCGTGTGGGTGATTTCGTACTTGTCAGGGATTATCGTAATGTGCAAATCGTAAGGTGGATGAAGGGTACAATTAAACAAAGATTAGGAGGGTGTGTTTACTTGGTGGAGATTCCATCTATGGGCATGGTGTGGAAGCGTCATGCGAATCAAATTAGACGTGCACTCCCGCCACTGCAAATAGGGGATGGACTTTCTACCAAGGAAAGTGAACAACATGACCATTCGAATAACGATCAAATGATTTTGCGACGGAGAAGTCAGTTAAATCCGCCGTCTCGTTTGATTGACGAAGTTTCAAATCATTAGATTTAAGATGTATGTATGTATATTGTATACGATTAGTGTTGTATAAATTGAAGTTTATAAATGAATTGTATGTATAGTTGGATAAATTGTTTTGGCATTAAGAAGGGAGAATTGTTGTATATAGTTTCAGGGTAGAGGGCGCTCCCAAAATGTATATATTCGCGATACCAGGGAAGCTCGCTCTCTTACCTCTGTGACCCGCAAATAAGCTGTTAGTCTGTTGTTAAAGAATAAAGTTTGAGTTACTATCAAGTGTTTCGATTAGAAATTTACCCGAGAATATTACAGTTTTTCTCAAATTTCCTTTTTTTGCCGTCGAAAATAGCAGATCTTGCGGTGCGCGCGAACGATCCACTAAATAAATTATGCCCCGTCGGAATGAAAACCGCCCACGCACTTAAAACTGCGGAAGTGGAAAAAAAATAATCAGTCTTTATTATCTTACGGATGTGCTGGCAGAGCCGGAAACGCCACGAAGCGGACGGCGGCGTATAAAGGGCAGGAGAAGGGAGCGGCTCGCTCTGCGGTCGGACTCGACTCCCACTGTAGTAATGAGAAATAAATTTTACGGCCATTCGGGAAAATTCCGGATAGGAGACGTAAAAATACCGACGCATTATCCGATCCTTTTCCGCGCTCCAGTCGTTATCAATTTACGCGATTTTCGACTGGTTAAATAATATTCTCGCAAAAAGAAGAAATTTAGAATAAACGGATCTAAGAACAAATTTGATTGTTAATATGGATTGTCATGATACAGAAAACAAATATATGGAGATCTACCAGTATACCTAATTGTGTGTACAAATTGATAATACAATTTCAGTTACTGAATTTTAAAAGGTACAGGGTAACCATTAGTAACACCTCTTAATTCTTGCATCACTATTCTGTTTATTTTATATAGGATACATGTTTCGGTATTCACTAATATTGTTTCACTATTCTGTTTAACATCAAATTTAACAAAATCATGACCAAGTATAACATTAGGCCTGCTTACGTAAATAAGAACAAAATTTAAAAGAAGCTGTCAGACTTCAGGTATGACAAAACCCCCTCGGGTTTGCAGAGTCGTGTTTACTCTATAAGTTGCTCGAATTGTAGTTCTATATATATTGCCCAAACAGGTAGACCAATTGAGAAACGTATGCGAGAACATGCCAGCCGTACTTCTTCAAATGTCTATCAACATTCCATACATTGTTTTCCTTGATGAACGAACAAACAGATTTCTTTATAAAACCCCTCTTCAGTAGTAAAATTGTAATTTTCCAATCAATAGTATATATCATAAATGCACCGAAACATAGGCAACCCCTTACAATCATGTACAGAACGAATTGCCTACAACAATCCATAAATACTTCAAATATATTTTTAATTTCCTTTAACGTCCGCCAGATGCCTCTAGTTATGATATTTCACGACAGACGCCGGCATATACTTTGGTTATCCTGATTAATCCTTCTATATCCGCTCTGGTTATTGTTCTTTTCCCAATAAAGTATTGGCATGTTCATCCGGAACAATAGAAGACTTCGACAAAGACATTATTTTCATATATATCTCCGCAAATTAGACAGCAAATGTTAAGAATGTTTTAACAAGATTTTTAGGTTGAGTTGGCACATTTTTGTGTATTTTTATTGTGATTTGTTTATAGATTTAGGACCGAAGAAGGCTGAGATTGGCCGAAACATGTATCCTATATAAAATAAACAGAATAGTGAAGCAAGAATTAAGAGGTTGCAATATGGGTTTTTCCACCTTTGGTAATGACTGTTATGTGGTAACTAGTGAGTAGAAGTGTCATTTAATTGCCATTTCAGCTGTGAAGTAGTTGTGAAGTGCAATACAACATTCAATCAAATATTGTTTCTTGCTGAACCCTGAACTGAAATAAATACGTTAATTATTGAAACAGAATGGTGTAATAGTAAGATTGATTCGTCACAAAAAAAATTCTGTTTTTAAATTAGTGTTGGTGTTTGGTCATACAAGCACAATATCGTAAAAAATATAGTACCTAACTGTATTTCAATAAAATAATGACGAATAAACATAGATGATAGTGGATGGGTAGATTCAGTTAACAGTATATTTGGATTTTTGACGACCAGGATTGATCGTTTGCAGTTTTATTCTATGCCTTTGATGCCTAGCCATTTTATGAAGTATATTATGCAAGGAACGCTAAGACTTGGCATAATATGAAAAATGATAGCTTTGTTTTATTTGTAGATTGTCAGTACACATATTTGTTGTTCTTCGTTGAATCAATAATATCTTCACAAAATAGGATAGATAGATCATGTCATGGGACTACGGACAAGAAATTGTGAGAAAGTTACTGAGACATGAGGTAGTCATGGTGGCGGTATGTTTTCTTGTTTATCCCCTTAAAAATATTAATATAATACGTAATAGAATTCTTTATGTAGGATAAAATAAAAGCTAAAAAATTTAACAGTGTGCTTTGAGGACAGTATAGATAATCAATCTTATCATGTCAATAAACTATAATTTAATTCAGTTGGAGAACTGATATTACGTCAAAGAACAAAAAAAAATAGCACCGGAAAAAATGAATGACATGAAAATGAATAATTAATTATGTATCACGAATGAAACATGAAAAATGCGTTACGCTGCTGATACAAATCCCGTAATCGGCGTGATTTGGCGTATTTCATTTGGAAAACCAAATGAACGTTTTATCACAAATTGGTAAAAAGCATGGCATGCCGCATATTATATTTTCATTCGTCGCATATTTGCTAGTGTACACTCGTGACGGTTAAATGTATTGGCATTATTATTAGAATTGCAGGTGGCGTTTACTTTGAATAGTTTTTCCATGTACACAAAAACGAAATAAAAATAAACGATAAATCGACGACCGGAAATGTATTCGGTGCGTCGGGCAAAAGGACCGCGTAACGCGACGCGGCAAACATACAGAAAAAAATAACAAAACACACATTTCCAACCCGAAAATCATCAGCGCGTAAAATATGGCACCGCAAAAATTAAAATGGAACATTTCTATTCCGGTGCAGGGGTCGTAAAATTTTTAAAAACGGCTAACGGGCGCGCACCCTTAAAAAACAAAACACGACGACCCCAACCGCCCCAACCCCGTATTCAAATAAATAAATAGCGATGAATAAACTCGGAGAGCGCAAATGTTTACGCGGAGCGCGGGAAATTTTTAATTTAACAATTTATTATAACAACAACATAATTAAACAGGACATCATGAACAGTTGCGCTATTATTAAGCGAAATTTATGGCCAGGGCAACACGCCAACCTCACACATCGACAATATAAATTTTCAGGACCGATATGTCGGAAATATACCCGACGTTGAAAAAAAAAGAGCGAGAGAGAGATACGTGTATTGTGAGTATCGATTTTCACTTTCACGTCGAGCCAGCGTTATTCATATTTTTCGAAACATGACCACTTCACCACCGCATCTGCTGTGCCTGCGATTGATATTTTTATGCGTAAACCCTACATACAACAAACAAACCAACTCGAAAAAAAAAGCTGAAGAGGGCGCTACTATATAAAATACAACATGCATGCGGAAATTGATACTTTTATTATGCGAATTACTGAGCGCCTTTTTTTTCATGTTTGCTTAGGCCGTGTGTGGTACCAGAGTTCGGGTTATTGGGCCGAGCATTTGTTTTCACTTCAATTTCGCGCTGTTCGGGTATTATGGAATTGAGATTTTTACGCGAGCGCGATTGGTTTAGAGGGAATTTTTAAAACAAGTGAATCCACTCGTTTTTTATGCATTGTTGTTTCGGCATGATATTGTATCGAATAATATTGACGGAATATCAATCTTTTGTTGCTATTTTTTTGGAGTGTACCATTGGGATAGAATCGTTATGTTTTTCGTCGTCATAAAGTAAATAATTGATGCTAATGACAAAAGTTCGCTTTAACGCATACCAGCTTTAACCTAGTATTAGTGTTTAGTCCTATTTTCAACTCGTTTGATTTGTGGTTTGTTACTCAGTAATGTTTGTTACATGGCCTGCAAATTACTTGCAACAAAGAACTAGACATGTACAACTGAAATTGAATCGGCGAGTTCTAAAACAGTAGAAGTCCAAAATTGGCCATTTTGTACTGAAATAGCCAAAATGTATGTAGCCAAAATTTATTCTATCGAATAGACCTAAAGATGCTGCTTGTGCTTTTTTTCTCTCTCATGCAACGCATTTCTACTCATTTTCGACTGATATGTCAATCGTAAGCATTCGCCAATTTCGTAAAATTGCATTAAAATCGTTGTTGAAGTACGGCGAAGTAATCAATATGAATATCAATATCAAAAAGATAGATAATATTAAAAAAAGTTTTCAAGTATGTAACTGGTGAATATTTAGAATTTTACTACCACGTGACATCCGGACCGACTATGACCGTAGAAGACGAAATTTAATACTATCATATATGTAATTATCAAACTCTATATCATACTCATATCGCCATATACAGGGTTAGTCAAAATTAGCGGAACACCTAAATAATTTTCCAACCGTAAACAATTAAAAAAAAATTTAAGTAAAAGCTTTAAACAATCTATCGTTTAAATATATGTTTAATATACAGGATATTAATTTTATTCTGGATATTTGGTAAACTTTCCTTTTTCAAATAGAATTCTAAGATTCATTCTAAGAATATTTTCCATCATTTTTTTTATAAAATGCATTATTTTTGAGTTATGAGTTAGTTACTCTCCAACTAACAAAAATCTGGGTTTAAGCAAACTATTGCTTATTCTGGAAATTTGGTAACTGATAGCACACCCTGTATATTTATAAATTTTTTAATTCTAGGATTAAATCTTTGGTAGAATTGATTTTTTTTAATATAATACTATCATTCTTCAGTTATGAACAATTAATCCAAACTCCTGGACTTCAAATTAAGAACATTTTCCCACATACATACACATTTCTTTTAATTTGGCAGCTTGAATATTTAATTTAATTCTATTTCATAGTTGTCTGATGATGCTATTAGCGAAACCGGTCACCCTCTAGTTACTAAAAAAATAAAAAAGTGTACGAGAAACAAATTTCGTAATTATTTCTTATATTTTGTCTGTTGGCACAAAATAGCTAACTGCTATACTTTTCAAGATATTGCACCAACAAAATTGTTAATTTTCTCAGAACTCACTTTCGGACTTGTACTGTTTTCGAACCGACCGATTCAATTATTTTATTCTTCAATACAACCGATTGTCACGGCAAATTGCTTAAATTTTTAGTTTATATTGAAATACGTCAAAAGTAATACTAATTTTACTGTGCTTGACGTAATAGCATGGCATCATATATAATTAAGACACATTCCCCTGTTAATTAATTGGAAGAAAGCCAACAAAACGAATTTAGCGCTTTCGCCAAAATGCGAATTGGATATTTTCTCTTTACATCAGATCGCACCAATTGCTTTTTAGTTCAATAATTATCTACACTTATATTTCACTGTTTTCCATTTGACGTTTGATAGTTTCAATAATTTGCAAAGCAATCGTGTTCCAATTGCAGCTGATATGCAAAAATTGTGTGAGTGTCATTCCGTAGTAGACTAACAGACCACTATTAAAGTTTTTTTCTACAGACGTATTAAAACTAAGCTTTAAAATTCCCTTGTATCATAAAACACCTGTATCATAAATTACAATATCTTGATGACAGTATCGATTAACTCCAATTCAATTAATTTTCATGTGAAAATTTCAATGTTAAACTGCTGCATTTGTACGTTCAAAATTACTGTTATATATACTAGGTGTTCGGTAATTCGATGATTTGGTTCATTTTTGGAACAATAAGATACAGTAAGATACTCAATGCAGTTTTTGATGCTACTTGTAGATTTAAATAATGCCTTAAATAAACGTAAAATATTATATTGTATTTTTGTACTCTTGCGGGCAATCAATTTAGTTATTCTACCTAATCAGCTCTAAAATGTAACAAAAGGATAGAATACATGAAAAATAATTAGAATACATAATAATAATTAATACATAATAGAATACATAATAATAATTAATGTATGCCAAATCAATCTGAGTTAATTAATGATAATATTGCGTTTCTAAAAGCTAGATTTATCCGTGAAATTGTTTCTATCTCTTCAATTTTGCACTGTTCGTACGGTTTAGGGGAGAAAAAATAAAATACGAATAATTGATAATGAATTTTATTATTTATATAATTCAAGAAAATTAAAAAAAATTTTTTTACAGGAAATGTAATGGCATTTCCCTTGTTCTTAGGTGTTTAGACCTATTTTTTGAAAAACTATTCAATGTAGTTAAATGAATCTCAGTTAGTAAGTAATTCAATTACATTAAATTAGACGATAAAATTGATGATCAATCATTTTTATATCATTCGTTTCCTCTTAAACCATACCAAATTTCAGAATATCGTTTAGAAAAAATATTACTACCATTAAACTCCAAATGGTACAATGATATTGACACAACACGTCATTTCAAGAGATGTGTTCTAAATTTCAAATTAACTGTACCAACCATAAACGAAAAAGGTCCTTCTATCATTCTGATTGCGCCATTTATCAAAGCATATGTTAAGCCTTTCTCATCTTATGTTTACCTCCACATAATTAAAGCAATTAGCAGTTTATCTAGTGTCTCTAATTCTTAAGTAAGCATAATCTGCAATCAAGGTAACTCAACACGAATACGTCGTAGAAGCTTTGACCTTTGAGTTAACACAATCACAATTTGTTCATGATATACAGTTAGCAACTCATCCCCGTATCATGAAACCTTCCCACGTACCGGTACAACAAGGGTATAGAAACTCATTAAAAATATAATACGGTAATGGGCTGAAATCGGATCATCGTTGTACGGATTTGCGTTTGAACATCGAAGCCCCGGTGGTACCATGCAGTGTAGCCAATATCCCCAATATTAGTGTCCACATCATCAGGTTGAATCGTCAAAAGTTGTAACGCTGCCATAGTAGCTAGAAGCGCGCTTAGTCGGTAATGACCCAAAAGCTAAAAAGGGTTCGCGACCGTGTTAAATCGTAATGAACTATCAGCGATAAACAAAACACGTACGATAAATAACCCCATAACCGAATGAAAAAGTCAATTACACCGCTCGGTCATAAATTATTCGGACACGTCACAGCGAGGCGGGACGGAGCGGTTTATCAAATTTAGAATTTAATTTAGATCAGTTCGGCAACGCGTACTACAATTAATTTGTATTTAGCCGTCGTTATTTTTTGCGAGGACGCCCGCGCGCGGCCGATCGCATATTATTAATAATAAAATCCAGCTTTTATCGCTCGTCTAGGCTCCACTTGATAAATGACTTCGGGCATCGTTCGACGTGATTAATTAATAAACATTAAAATGTTGCTCGCGTGTGCGATTTATCAAAATGAAGAAGGCATTAGTTCAGCGGCGGCGAAAATATTTTGAATTACAAATAATTTATCCCGGTTGGGAAGTAGGGGTTTCTTATAAGTCACGCTTAGGTGGTGGTATGGACTCCGCTTTCCTTCTCGAGAGGGCGGGGGGAAACATTTTCCTGATTGCTATCATCCATTTGTTCCCTTGCCTTTCCGATCACGTGTGCTACGTAGCTATGTGCCCTCCGTGTGCGTGCGTGACCGAACAAACAACCCCAGCAATAGATTCCCTATTAGTTCATAATGTAGTTTCCACATAGGAATTTATCCGTTTGATATATTACCTTGCGTCATAACAAGGCCATGCTGTGTTTATCACCCGATTTCCAAATGAGGAGTTAATAGCAAGGAGAAAATAACATCCCTTCTCAGAACATATCCCACAATGCTCAAATTAATCTAGTTTATAGTGAACAAGCACAATTTTGCTAGTATAATTTATTACTCGCCTTATTAATGTTGAATATAGATTTTTTATCAAACGTTCTTTGGTAGTTCAAATTGTTAGAAAGCCATTCTGTAATTCCTTAATATAGTATACTTTGGGATTCTTACAAAATATGTAAGAAACAAAGTCCAGAGATATACTTAGATAGTACAGCAATTTCAACATCATTAAACACCCTCCCACTGAAAGAAATAAATTTAAGTGGTGGAGTTTTCAAAAGCTCGGTATAAACGCCGCACTTTGCATCGCAAACACTCGAAGGAAGCGCGCCTTCATTCTATATACAATTGGCTTTGTTAGGTAAATAGGAAATGCAATTTTCCGTTTATACAAAATCGGCGCGCTTTGCAGGCCTCGGTGCAAACGCGGTGGAAAACACAAAGGCTGCTGACACAGTATCCATCCAAGGCATCGGTGCAACGACTTTCTCGCGTATAATCAAAATAGTTCTTCTTGAATAACAAACGCTTGGTAGATCCACTAGAAACAATTTAAGCTGAATTTAAACTTACTAGTTGAGTACATTTTTATTGAAGTGGAACTTCTTTTAATGGAGTAAATGTAAAGGCTTAGCGGAACGAATTATAAATAAACGACCAAGACACTTTTTGACTTGCATAAAATATTTGTTCAATAAAAAGTCGTCTTTATTAACATAAAACTCTGATTCAGTTATTATTGTTATAATGCATGGTGAATTTATAACTAGAGGCAAGAGTTAAAATCATATATTCATCACAAATATCCATGTAATTGTAAACAACATTATAACAAACATAAAGATAAGTGACAGACTGGTGTTATTTTTTTATTATTGTTATTGTTCTTTTGCTTATAACTTATTCGGTTTGTTTCTTTATTATTTATTTGTAGTTTATTACTTTTTGTGCCCGATTTCACAAAAAAATAATTTTTGATCTGGATATTTTTGAACCCCGTGGCTTTTTATCAATTTTTTTTATCAAAGCGTTTTTCCACTTCTCAATTCACCTTCCGAATGATATTTGAGAAAATATAATAGCTAATTTTTTTAGATTGTATGAACAGAGGGTGGATAGAGGATTTACCGAGAATGGAATTTGTGATTTAAAGATAAGTTTTGGTGATCCAGATCAAAAAATGATCATTGTTTGCGAAACTGAGCGTTGTTGTTTTGTGAGTCGGTAGAGAATTAATGTATTTTTTACTATAATTATGCTGTTTGACTAACCTTTTTTTTAAATTGCTGCCATACATAGTAGTTTCTATTGTAGTTATCTACAAAATAATGACTTCTAAGGTTTTACCCTCCATTTTTATTGACAAGCAAAAGTACTAAATTTACCAAATTTACCAGAGAAGTAGTATAATTTACCAGTTTAAATTTTTATGTATAATATGATAAAAGACAATTGAAAATGGTAACGGCTGAACACTAGCGTCACTATGGTCTCAAAGTAAACATTAGATATTGCACCTGAAATCCTGAAAAAATTTTCACATGTATTCTTTGTGGCAGTGAAAATGCGTCAGCATCCAAACAAAACAAGTTATTTAAAATAGTGTCGATCAGTACAATCAGTACAATCAGTACAATGTCGATCAGTAGAGTGGATCAAAACAAGTGTCGATCAGACATAAACATAAAGTTTTTTTAACATAAAATGATGCCTGGTTGTTCTTTTCTATATACATGTAATAAACCACCCTTCGTGGACAAGGTGTCGCCGTTAAAACCGCTATCTTAAAATAATATTTTTAACAATATTGTCGGGAAGTTACTGTTGTGTGATTCGGTAGATTTTTTCTTTGATAGAAGACTAAAGGGCTCCTACTCACGTACCGGTCGATATGTCAGGTCGACCGCAACGTATGTGGCAGACTGTATTCACTGCTGGTGACCTTATTAAAAACAAAAGCGCTCCCGAGTTTTGATAAAGCACTTCCGGCCAGTAAATCCCCTCTAAGCGAAAAAAGGTCAGAACTGAATAGCAGATTTTGTTTTTGCCTACCCGAAAGATGCCCACTCTGCTTCCGAGAGGGCAGAAAAGACAAAAGTTCCGGATATGTAGGTGGACTGATCTTTATTGTGGAAGTTTTAAAAATAAAAAATGGGAAGAGACATCTATCTATTATCCGGTAATATATCTCCGGGGCCCCGGAAGGGCCGACCGGAGATTGAAAAAGAGACGCGCCAGCGCCGACTCTGACCGCTCCTTCTCATCCCGGATTATCTGACGCTCCTCTGCTTGTTTCATTCATTTATCCGAATTAAATTCCAAATGCCCGCAATCCATCTAAAGGCTGGATTCGACTTATAAGGAACGGAAGGTAGACGAGCGCCAGATGGCCCACGAATTGCCCCCTCCCGCCCGCTCAGCCTCCTCTTCCGCTTGGCTTAATAGTCCTTCGTCAGGATGTTATATCCTCTCGAAGAAGACAAGTTATAAACGTGACATTTTCACAGAAGTTCCACTCAACTTTCCTTATAAATTATGCATGATATCAATCAAAGGATGTGGAGAGCAATATTCTTAACGTAAGCATTACGTAACGCTTGTATGTATACATTGAGTTATGACAGTTTGTCAGAAATTAAGTCTATTTTACGCTACACTACTTTCGTCTCTTTCCAAACTTCTTTCTAGTAACTAGAAAAAAGTTCTAAAGTAAGACGAGACACCAGACACACTTCTTTATCTATTTCAGAAAGCCAACCTAGTGCAACCAAACCAATATTTCCAGCATTTAAGGTTATTGTGTTTGTTTACTTTATGTCAGTTTATTTCAGTAATATTTTGCTGTAAACATGTCAGTGCAAATTAATTTAATCAATTGTCCACTTCATCCTGATACCCAAACCAGGTAAACCGCCAAATGATGAAACCTCCTATAGACATCTTGAGAAAAATCAAACTATTTCATCACATCAATTCGGCTTTCGAGCTCGACATTCAACAATCGATCAGGTACACCGAATTACCGACGTTATAGAAAAGGCTTATAGAAAATTTGCTCAGCAATATTTTTAGACGTGGCTCAGGCTTTGGATAAGGTGTGGCATGAACTGTTAAAATGATATCTGAAAGACCGTCACTTCAGGGTGAAACAGGATGACGAATACTCCTCGCAATATCAATGCCGGAGTACCACAAGGAAGTGTATTGGGACAACTTTTGTACCTACTGTATACTTATGTTCCGGGAGAAAGCACAGTAGCAACATTTGCGGACGACACGGCTATTTTGGCGATTAGTGACAGTGTCGAAGAAGCAACTGAAAAATTACAGATAGCTGCAAACAAAATGAACCTTTGGACAAAGAAATGGCGCATCAAACTAAATGAAGGAAAATCCACGCTTGTAAACTATACCAATAAGAGAGTTAACTATATTCCTTGGCGAAATACGTTGGCATAATACTGGATGCCAGGCTTAGATGGAAAGTACATGTCATGAAAAAGCGGGACGAACTCGACCTAAAGTTCCGCAAAATATATTGGCTAATCGGACGGAGGTCAGCCCTGTCAGTGCAAAATAAGCTCCTACTATACAAGCAATTATTAAAGCCAGTATGGGTGTATGGAATACAGTTATGGGGATGCACTAAGCAGTCCAATATCAACCTCATTCAGAGGTTCCAAAATAAAGTTCTAAGGGCCATTGTTGGTGCACCATGGTACATCAAAAACACCAATCTTCATCGGGACCTTCGCATGGAGATGGTAACTATCGAAATATCAAAATTTGCTAAGATGCACGAGGATCGTCTACTCCACCACGACTACATTGAAGCCATACAGCTGCTAGACAACAGTGCGCTAGTGCGTCGGCTGAAAAGAACTAAACCATTCGAACTAGTGCGGGAGTGATTAAAAGCATAGCACCCGTAGTGCATTCACAGTGATAGTATAAGTGAAAACAACCGCCGTCTACTTGATTGGTAAAAACTGTCAGACTTAAAACAACTTGGGCCAATGGGCAAAATTGTAGAAATACTCATTATTTTATCAGTTTATGTTAAGTGAAAATAACTTGTTAGTCATTGACTAGGTGTTATGCCACAAACACTATGTGTTTGAACAAAATAAAAAGAAATTGTCCACTTTCTAGCAATTTCAAAATTGGAGCAACAAGCGTAGGGTGTCACTGTAAGGTTAAACGTATACGTTACCGCGGTAAACAAAATGTCTCAAGTTGGCACTGCTGGCAGACCTTACAAATTCGTCCACTGCGCATGCGTCTATGCTAAGAAAAAAATAAGAAATATAATAGCACGCCATTTCCAACTAATTTGAACTTTTTTCTAGTTACAAAAAAGAAGTTTAAAAAAAAAACGAAAGTATCATAGTGTAAAACAGCTAGGTATTACTGAAAAGTTTTTCTCAAAAACGATTTACAATAGTTTCATCTTTAATTATATCTCCGCATATTCTTATATTTGTCTTCCTCAAGTTTCTTTCTCGCTCCCTCTCTGTCAAGCTTCTCTTCGAGGATGCATCTGGCAGAGTTGAATCGTTGCGATCGAATAATGGAAAGCTAACGCGGCATGAAATATAATCTAACTTATTTATAGAATCTTCCAGTTTGCGAGACTATCCGACGCTGCACCGGCATCGTCGTCTATCTTTTAATGGGATCCACCACTGTGTTTCTGAATTAATAACGTAAAGTTAGATTTGTCAGGCTCGGCGCCCGGTAAATCTGTTTGTTGGATGCCCTATTAAATAGCGGTTTGCGGTCTAACGGCAATAGTTTTGCGTCCAAATGCCGCAAAACTTCCAAATGCCGCATTCATTCCACACCAGAATTGCTATCAAGCCTACGCTCGACAGGGCGATGGCATTTGTTGTCAGCGCTGAAATATTACTTGAGGAATTGTTTTTCATTATTATATGAATGCTTTTATTAGATAATAGTTAATGGGTTTCTGTACAAATGGTTACTGTAAGCGTTAGAATTGTGTTTGCGCACTGACAGAAACTCCACTCCGAATATCGCTGCACTGCAGTGATATTCGGAGTTGAAGACAAAAGAAATTTTTGAAGACAATTTTTTGTTTGTTTTAAGGCACCTGATAAATAACTTTAAGATTCAGACAACACCACCACAAACTTATAAAAAATGTACATTGTTAGTAACTTCGAGTTAATATTCGATTTGTGGTAATATAATTCATTACAAACTGGGACTCCACTCTATAAATAGAATATAGATCCCGATCATAATGCGATTGTACGCAATACTAGTACTGTAGAATGAAGTTACATGACTCCTAATGGACAATAAAACGATTAGTGAAGACAAGTTAAAATTTCGGGTAAAATAGTTTATTACAATAAATTATACTTAGTAAAATTATACACGATGGAGGAAATACAAACAAGCTGCATACCACCATAACTAAGTCGTAAGACTGATGGGATGACAACACAATACTGCTCTAAATTTCGCCTAGATGGGGAACAAATTCTTTGCAACAGGAGCAATAGTATTCTAACGCTTTGTAATTCTTTTTAACCATTTTTGCCTCAAGAACAATATTTAGTTTCTGTTAACGTAAATCACACGTTCACGTGTGTCCTTGTAGCAATGGCAGCGCTTCTGTAGAAGTGTGCTCCTCAAACAAATATTAAAAACGCCAAAACTATCCGGGTATAAACCGGAAGTGATGAAACAGAAAACAAAAAAAAATGTATATACGACAAATATTGTAGACATAATTAATTTACAATGGGTTTATTGCTGGTATTTTCACAAATATACAAAGTCTTCGTTATGTGCCAGATCTGGCAGATTTGTTAAGCTATTTTAGCTCGTTAAATCAGTAGAGGTGGCGGCTGTGGTCAGTTGAGCATGAACATAAGAAGCACGCGACGAAACCCACCCACCGCCTCCAATACATCTTCTCATTTAACCGGCTAAAATAGAACAAATAGGACATAAATTTGTCAGATCTGTCACATAACTATTGAGGGCTTTGTAGGTGGTGGAAATACCAGCGCTTAGTCTAGTAAAGAAGAATTTTGCAGTTAATTTTTTCTAATTTCGTACTATTGTATTGTTTTATTTAAGCTAGTAATCTTATAAGAAACTTATAAGATAAAGAATAAAATGTCTTGAATGAAACAATCTTGAATCCTTTTAGATACAAAAATACTGTTTTCCAGTTTTTGTAGGCAAATACCCCACAGAATCGGTAAGAATAAAAAAATAACAGTGAAGAAATGTCATTTGGGTAAAGTACCCGTATTTCTGCGCCTGATGTAGAGTTAACTTTTTACTTTTCCATTGAAGCAATACTGATATTTTGTTCAACTAACGCAGAGTTTCTCAACCTTCTTACTCTTGCGGCACCACTGCGATATGGTAGGAACCCGAAGGAACACAACACACACAACTATTATACCTGGTATTTCAACAAATTTGACCTGGAATGAGTATAAATAGTGTTCGTAACGGGTATATAACCCCCAAAAGGAGACGCTTCAGAAAGAAAAGTTGTTGGTTGCTATTACGTATAGCTTTTATTGCATATTATTGTGAGTACTTTTGCCTTACAATGTAGGCATCATCAAACCCGGCTATAATGAAGAATAGTATACAATCAGTACAACTAAACAATGCTTAAAGTTACCATACCAACTATAGCAATCAGCTATAGTTAATTATTATTGTTATAATATTGCAATAGTAGGTATTGCTAAGTTTAAGCATTGTTTAATTGTACTGATTGTTTTTCCTCTTCATTGTAGCCAGGTCTGATGATACCTAAATTGTAGGGCGAAAGTACTCACAATAATATGCAATGAAAGCTATACGTAAGAGAAACCAACAACTTATGTTTCTGAACCGTCTCCTTTTTGGAAATTTTAAAATTATACATGGTAACCAAGTTTTTTCAGGGGTAACCTTCCGACATAAATTTTAATAATATCTTTTTGCTTATGTAAATTAATTACTTTTTATTATTATATTATTATTATTAGTTGCGTGCCTGCTTTCTCCAAATTAATGAATATTTTATTTAAAATTTGATTGTGTATAGCCGTACACATTTCGTCTGGAATTGTAAATAATTCAACCATTTATTTTACAGAAATTCTGAACTTATCTGGGGATAGTAAATCTCATATTTAATGACCGATCATATTGAAACCCACAAAGTTCCGCCTTCTATCGTCAAGTTCGTCTCGTCTTTGGTATCGAAAAAGAAATATTTAAATAATGATGTACGGTTTTGACCAACAATTCTACCAGGCGGATATCGAATATAATTTGATACAAGTTATTATCGCAGCAAATCAAGAGAAAAGATTCATTTAATATATTGTAACCAATCATTGGAGCAAATTGCGATCGATTGAAAATTACAAGAAATTAATAGGCGCTATACATTCGCCAAATGTTGCACCATTACTGTAACATATCAGTAGACAACGACAACTTATTTTGTTGTATCTGAACTGTCGAGCAAAATTACGTTCGCGAGATACACGAATTATTTTTATAGCCATTCTTTCGGTTTTCTCTTCCGAGTCGAGATGGTTTTAAGCATGCAACTGGGCAATTTGGGTCGCCTCGGTTATCGTGGGGCTCAACTCATTCCTCCTCGGTGCTCTCTTATCCTGGCTAGCGAAAGAACGAACGTAAAGTTACGGGGCGAAAAGTTTGAAGAATGCATTCCGATAATTGAAACGATCCTTGCACAGCAAGATAACATTTATGTCAGTTTGTGATCCGATGGAATGGCCAAGTTGGGAACACAAGTGAGAGGAGAGGGCGAAAGTTTTGCGTCCCTTCTTTGCTCGGCAGACGCCACTCAGGGTCCCGCATTAGTGGAAATCAGTTCGCGCGCAACCCCCTCCCCCATTTCAGTTCAGTTCCTCGCCCTAGCCGCCCCCCCCCCATCCCACGCAAACTTTCGACGAAATTGCAAATTGTATTTATTTGTTTTCGTGTTTTCTCTGCCCGGCACAGTGTGCAATGTCAATACGTTTACGCGGGCAATCTTTAACAGACAGAACTTGCGTTGTAGTTTCTCGATGTAGTCCATTTGTAAATTGATGCTTTTTGTGTACTTTTATTTTAGGTAAATAAATTTGCAAATTATGGTACACGTAGATTTTTGCTTGAGTTTAAGAGACGGTAGTAAAATTTCATTCTTTAAGCAGGCATTAAATATGAGGACTATGAAGCCAAAGTACAATAAAAGATCTTTGAAAATGTGTGTTTTTGTGTGATATATAAAATAAAAATAATAAGCGACAGAATCATTAGAACTTCCACACACGGCATAACCAGGAAACTATTTATTAACTCTTTCGCTGCGGCGGTAGGTTTCTTAATAGTGTAGAGGCGTTTGATTACTTTGATCTTATTTTTACGTGAAATGGGAAATCGACCGCACCAGTTGGCGGATATATTCGTCAAGAGCAGTGACAGGATTAAGTAATTAAATCTAGTCAGACATTCATATTTTCGTGTGACGGTTAAAAAAACACTTTTCTACTTTGCATTCACAATGCACACATTGTAACACTGTTTTCGGTGTTACAATTAACAAATTGTAACGTTGTTTATAGTAACTTTTTTTTTATAAGATTGGTACACATTGATATGGATTGATATCAAATGCCATATGTCAAACGTACAACACATAACCCAAACATAACCACACACTGCCTCTTTTTAATCGCTTGTAATCGCATAAACTGCGAAATATCAAGATTCTATACATATTTAAACATGCGTGTAGCCTGCTATAGTATGGCCAAAGGATTGGGGCTTTCTTAGTTTTGCTGCGTTCATCAAAATACGCCAGCACGACGTTTTCGGTGATGTTTTGCGACACTGGTAAGTGATCGTTATCATTCTTTTCAACTTAACATCAAATTCCCTTTTCAGATATAATTCAAGGACCACATTTACTTTAATAAGGGATTATGCCGAAGATCAAACCTACACCGTAGATATGAACGATTTTAATTACTGCTGCGAGATTGTATATGCGCAATAAATGGTTTATTGAATATCAGCACACACGTAGGAAGCTATAGTACATTTAAAGTGTTGAGGATTTCTTAGTTTATGTAACGTATAAGTTTTCGGTAACATTTTGGACCGAATTCTGCTCGATTCAATACCGTATTCGTTTTGTCCGTCGCTTTCGACTTTGTCTTAGTTCTGGTGGTGTACAACGTATTTGTATTACCGCCATCACATGTAATTTTTCTAAGTATAATTTATTCTAATAAATTGTTACACCGAAATTAGAATTTTGTTTCAATTATATGTTCGTTAAACTTGTATAAGCCAGTGGTACTAGGTAGAAACTGCTATTAAACGTTAACCGTTATAACAATTCTTTAGTAAGTTCTTATTCTTTGAAGCACCTAATCAGTTACTATAGTTAATCAGTTGATTATCATACTTATGAAACTACTATTTTAAAGTTAACTTTTTAGGTTATGTTTCATGTATTTATCACTGTAGGGTTAAAAGTGTTGCTGTAAACTCCATTATGATCATAGTTGCGACCTCGCTGATTATTTAATAAAACTTGTAGGCTAAACTAGAGTAAAATTATTCACAATTAGATTTTGTCATCATTTAATCACATCAAAAATTCATATAATCATATGTCCTAAAGGTCTTAACTTTTCAACTACAGGTTGGTAAAGTTTTAAGAAAAAAATCAGTATTGTTAATTTTGATGACTTAAATACGTGACAAGTCGACTAGGTAAACAACTGTCAAAACTGTTTTTGTTTACAAAACAAAATCTGCTTCTTACCTACTAGATGCGTTTTTAAGCCTTGATAATAACAAATTTCATAACAACATGCAAATGAATGAATTTTATTGTTTATGCGAAAATAGTACGTCAAACGAAAAAAATGATTCAGTGCAAATCCCGCACGAACGCCACTGGTTACAGCAGAACATGTTTTTCGATGCATAGAAGATGCGTACTTCGTTTCACAAGAATATCAAAGGTCATACCAAAGTTATCATAAAAAGATTTTTTCTTAAAACTTTAGCACCCTGTAGTTCAAAAGTTAAGACCTAGGACATATGTTCATATGAATTTTTTTTCTTAAAATACACCCAAGAATAGCCTCCTTAATCCGTATTATACAATATTAATTTCTTCACAAAAGAAAAACAAGAAACAAATTATCTAAATGTGATTTTAGTTAATTCCGTAGTGCTATACGTGCTACGTGCTATACGTGACAAAAAAAAAAGCTCGTTCCCTGGTTTAGGAATTTGATTTGCATATTCAAAACAAAAATATAAAAAAATACAAGGTTGGGGGATGACATATGACTTGATATATCAAGATATTCAATCATTATTGACAGAGAATCTAGATTCTGAAAACCAGTCTTTTAACCTTCTCCCAATAATACACCTTTCAATAATTCAAAATTTTAATAGCAACTCTTTTTTTACCATATACCCTTGTTTTGCTAAGCTTAATATTTTTGGAGCTATTGGGTGGACAACAATTTGTGACGAATTTTTCCGATTTTCCATAGATATTCGATGGGGAAAAACGTTACACGTCAAAAAACGAACTTTGGTTTTACTAATATAACAGTACATAGTGCTTTTGCTTTTTATAATTTCTCAAAGGGGAACACACTTTCTTGATAAGAAGTATACAATGTGCAAACTTATTTTACAAAGAAAGTTTCACAACCATTTTCTGAATAATCATAGATTTTATAATTTGTTTTTTATTCATTGTTATTAATTATACTATTAATTTTGAAATAAACAAAATGGCTTTGATATCAAATAAAATGGAACTAAAACCAATCAGTTGGAAAATAAATAGTGTAGACGAGTTGACAGAAGTCACTATTACGAGTTTAAGGTTGTAGAATGTAAATTGCCAGAAACGAACAGTTGAACGATATAAAGCTAAGATTTTTTTTTCTATAAATGCCCAAATTCGTTCCTTTTCAGATGAACTAAAACCACACTTTTGTCCGTCATCTTTAAGCGCTATTTGGCGCTATTTGTCTGGAATCGATTTTTTACTATAATCATAATTGAGATGCATTTTTTTTCAATTATGCTAATTGGAAGTTTCTAAAATCGCATGTGTATTTCTTTTTGTTACCTTCATTGGCGAAAATCAGGTTAAGTGTTTTTTTTTGTCGTTATAAATAGTTAAAATGCTGAGAAAATACTCTGTGGACCAATTGCCGATTGCCCAATCTTGTTCTGTCTTCAAGAACTTGAGAATGAGAACAGTTACTTTAATCTCCCGTTAATTCTGATAGTTTAACCAGTAGATAAATTAGAGGAAGCATCGTTGAGATAAATTAGAGCAGCATTGAACATCGGATAGGAGCCTGAATATTGAATGCATGGACATATCTCATGGATAGCTTTCCAGCAATGGATGGGTAGATATGGCCGTAAAATACCACCAATAAAAAAGTATTGTAATTATCTAACGCATAAGCTACAATTATTACAGTAGCATGAGCTATTGCTTAGTCAATGAAATATTGCCTGCACTACATCCAACATCTTATTTACATTTTCCTCTTATTCGTCGACATCTATCCGACTATTTTAAATAACAACACATTGCATAATCAACCCTAAGTGAAAAGTTTCCCGGCGCACAGTTCCTAAACCCTTAACTTTCCAAAACAAAAAACAACAAAGCTCGAACGTCAAACATCTACATATCGCGGAGACTTTATAAAATTGAAACAATCCCGATAGTGGAATGGGATTCGTTCCACCAGAAACGGTCCTTCAAACGTTTTCCCAGCCACCTCAATTGGATGTCGCGCCGGTTTGCCCAGTCCTTTATGCCAATTTCTCAGCGCGAAACTCCGAACCTTCTATGTAAATAACTTTGTTAGAATGTTTTCGAGCGAGGAGCGAGAAGCGCCCGTGCTCGGGTGGGTCAATTCGGATGCATCCATCACGCTTGTTTTTCTGTGTATCTCGCCGCTAGGGGACGCTACGTGCGCGACTTCCCGCACGAGTGTCGATCCCGACCGAACTCTCAGAATATATATAGGTGTGTTTATATGATACGAGGCGATAACTCAACCGGAAACTTTAAGTTGTACATGCATGTGTGTGTACGTATGTGTGCAGTTCTTACCTCTGTGTCGATTCGTCTGTTTGTCGAACATGAGCATCGCATCTTCTATCTGTAAACAAAAGAAGAGATTGTTATAGAACGTTTTGCATGAACGAATTTTGTATTGATGGAACATTAAAAACTCAAAGAATATGGATGATATAAAAGACGATGGTAACATACAGTTGGGTGAGGTATTCACATAGACAATACTTTTATTTCAATCAAAATTTGATACCTTTGGCAGAAAAAAATGTTTAAACCAAAGCAAAAATATTACTTTAAAGGAAAGAAACTTTTTTTTATACAATATATTTGAATCAAAATTGGAGTTCGTTAGCAAAAGGAAACGTATTTTTAAGTAAAAGACCAAATATCACTTTCAAGGAAAGCAACTTGTATAAAAATATATGTGTTTCACTTAGATAAATATTCCACATAAATTAATCTCTACAAACAAAACATATGATAGGAAAAAAATATTGTTTGCGTTAAAATGTTGCGAAATAGGCGAAAAATGCTTGCAAACATGACCGAAAATAGCGGCGCGATCCAAAGCGGTCGAGTAGTGGGGGTAGGCGGCTGACGTGGGGAAGCGCGTATCTATAGTAATCCCAGCGCGCTTCGCGCTTCCCCGAGTCGGCCGCCTACCCCCACTACTCCACCGCTTTGGTGCGTGCTGCAGTTTTCGGTCATGTTTGCAAGCATTTTTCGCCTACTTCGCAACATTATAACGCAAAATCGGAATAGACGTTTTGTAGCACTATACTTCTACTTTAGAAATACGTTAAACAAATTAAAATCGGACTACCTCCGACGCATCTAGGCTCGCCGAACCATATTGCATAAAAAAATCCCAATTGCAATTGTGCAAAAACTAATCATCGGACAACGCCTGGGCTGTGCACACTCAAAGTACCCACCAATCGCTACTTTGTCGCGAAAAGCCTGCGCTACTACTTTGAAAATAGCGGAGTTATGAATTTTTGAAAAAACGCAGTTTTTTTCGGGTTTTCCGAATTTCCTCCGTTAATACTAATCCGATCGGGTCCGTGTAGGATTTATTTTTTTCGTCTTTTCATTCTCTACAATTCGTCTGTTGAAAGCATCAAGATAGCACCAGCGGTTCAGCTTTTACAAGCGAAAAACGAAAAAACGCACGATTTTTTGAGGTATATTGTTTATAACAAATTAAGTAATGATATTTGCGAGTCGAAAACACATCACAATACATCTGCGGACTGTTCCAAATGCCCTGGGGCCGTCGGCTTGCTGATACTATCTTTACCACGCAAAAATCTCTATTGCCTGGTCTATTACCACTTACTGGTTTTATACTGTGTGTCTTTTCTTCAAATAAGGAACACATAATGGTCTACTTATTACTAAAACTATTCGCTCTCTTCTAATACATAGCCTCTTGAGATATCAAAATGAATGGAAAAGAAAAAGACATGAGACATGAATGTCTGGGTCATAAAACTTTGTATTTAATCTTTTTGGGCAATTATGAACATATTGTAAACGTACTGTAAAAATGTTTGATAAAAAAAACCTGATATTTTGATTTTTGTTTCATTTATTTACGAAGCAGGACATGGAGCTTTGCATTTCATAATAATTTAATAGGACATATAATAAAATACCTCTAAAATACTGTACTGTTAAGGTTAATTAAAAATGTCATAAATTAAACATCTGTGAGTAACTGGTATTTCAATAATTTACATATAAATGCTACGGTTGGCTAAATAGATCGAGCGCAATCTATTTGTTTATAAATAGATATAGATAGCTTTCATCAAACGTTAAATAAATAACAAAAAATATAACAGTTTAAAAATTAAAATAACGTTTCAATATCGATATTTCGTATTTACAGCGGAATTTACTTTTTAATTACTGAAGTTAAGCGAAAAATAATCACCATACCGCGCTATGCCAACAATGATATCAACCTCAATTACTTTCATAATTGATCAATACAAAAAAAATACAAAAACATATAATCCAGATAATAAAACAAACCATTCTATTAATATACCTCACATAATAAAAAAAGAACTCCATTATATTTATTTTAATATCACCGTTCGGTATTATCACTTGAATCACGATATATAAACATTAAACAAATACGAAGCGTTATGGAAATGTGTTGCGTGGTGCGCGTTGGTTTTTAATAGGGGAAGTACCGGTACCGGGGTAGCCACCCATGAGATCGATCGGATTATTTCGAAATAAATCGCCGCTAATGGATGATTTCTTTGCGGGGGCGCTAGGAACGCCACCAAGCGGCAAATATTTGTACTACTGTGGGCTGCAATTACACAACACCGCAATGTGTAGGTACTACAAATGGTTGCAAGAATGAATAAGTTATAATTTATTAAATAGCTGCGGGGGCCGCTGAAATTACGAGCACGGTAAATACATACTATGAATAATAAAATAGTAATTTGTTGCTGAATATGCGACGGCGATTGTTATCCGGCTGCTAGATTCCGCGAGGGATTGTAGAATGTATTTTGTTTCGGGGGAGAAATTAAATTATGTTTGCTAATTAGCGGAACGTTTATGGCTTTATAGTAACGTTTAGCTGAAGGCTTGATGTAAATGTTGAATGACATTTTATTACATACCGTATGAACAAAGGTCATAATATTTTAGTGCACAGCTGTAAAGACTGTAAACTTGTTTTTAATACAATACTTTAGAAGCAAAAAATGCAACTCGTATAGAATTTCTATCTAGACTGTCTTGCACCAAGATGAAAAGCGGAAAAGCCCGCATATAGATTTAAGAAAAAGTAACTGTTTTTAAGTGCTTTACCTTATTACCTTATGGAATTGTAAAAACTATTGTAATAAATGTAATAATATATACTGATGAATCAAAAATAAAGAATAGCTGTATGGGGCTGAATCAAACTAATATTTAATAAACTATGATTTTCCAAATAACTTTTGTAATTTTTTTCCGATTTTAATTGTTTTTTCATGACATAAAAGTAAATAAATTCATCACCTGCGGCTTATTCTGGTAATCCAGATCCATGTTTGAGACACCCAGTGGAGAAATTTAAGTGCTTGACCAGATTGAAGTACTCTGTTGCAAAGCCATATCAATTCCCAATGTTTTGTTCTTGTATGGGTTCTTATATCTGATTGTTGTATGACACAGTTCAAGAACAAAAACATGTTTAGCTTTTTTCAGCCTTTTGTTGTTTGTAATACACGATTTATGAGTATTCCGAAATGAATATTTTCATTAAAAGGAGGAATCAGTATTGCTTGTACGTCCAATAAAGCATCCATAGTCAGCTTAATGTTGTATCAGTTCTCTCATGTTATACATCAAATTATAGATAAAGGTGTATTACTTGCTATAGTAAAGTATATGCATTACTTGTTGTTGTTGTACCACGCTACGTGATAAACTATAACTTATTCATGTACTCGAGGAAGTAAAGTGTTGAGTGAAAAGTGCATGTAAGATAGATATTTTTACGTAAAATTTTGTACACTTATAGAGGAAGGTGTAACTTAGACCTATTATGTGGTACTTTTTTCAATTTTAACCTGAGTTCTTCGTAAAAAAATTGCAAAATCAGCCAATTTTATGTCATATTCAGAAATAGATTTGTCAAAAACAAACAGAACTATCAAAAATTTACCACTAGACGCAAAATTATATATCTTTTATCTTTAATTTGGTGTATTTCTTTTACAATTATGTGAACTAATTGCTGAGAAAAAGCCTCAGAACTTTTGCGTATTTTGCAAGCAAAACGTAGGGGGCATGGATTCCCCTTAACACCTTTTCTTTATTAGTAACCATGTAACTTTTTAAAGGGATTTTCTATGAATTCATCCGGTAAATTATTATTGCAAATTAAAATAAAATCTAATAAGTCTTAGCAAAAACAATAAAATAAAAAAAGCTAAATTAACAAGTCCTTAATTTCTCCACTGGTTGTTTCAAAGTTACAATAAGTTGAACAGGTCATCTAAATCAAATTAATTAAAAATTCCGTATTCAAAAAAAGGTTGTTGCGCTTGTCCTTTTTGCCATTTCCCTAATTTTGTCCATTGCGTTGTTATTTTTAAAAGATGGGGGTTTTTGGAATACAAATAGAAAAATTCTAATAGTAGAATTGAAGCCACCTCCATGAAGTCATATGCAAAATGTTTCCACCGCAACCACTCCTCGTTGTCATTTTAAACTCCCTAAGAAGCAAGAAACCATTAAAAACGGCCACAATCATGATAGATGACATAGGTCCTGATACTTAACCTTTTCTGTGTAAAAGTTTGTGACTGACAGAATTTTAGATGCAGTCTGCACCAACAAACAATAAAAGCAAAACACAAAAGTTTGACATGTGTTTAATCGCAAATTAAACAAAAGACTATTTGTTTCATATCCAAAATTAGCCATTGTAAATTCCATACATTAGTAGGTACATAGTAAACTTGACATTGTGTGGTAATGTCCACGTGTAATCATATCACTAAGTGACTCACATACACAATTATTTGGTAACTTTACAACATGAATATAATGCAACATAATGGTCTTAGTACCAAACAAAAAAAAATCGTTCTATTCGTCATGCGATATCAAAATTAATGGAAAACCAAGAAATCATACTATAATTTATATTTTATTGACATTGATATCATCGATTGATTTTTAAATTGAGGCCTTAACAATATTACAACGCACGCAACTGGGACAAGGACTTCATATAAACGTAGGCGCCATGGGACAATCGAACAATGTCGATTTAGTTGTGCGGAGTGGCGCAAATGATTCCCAATGTCCGTAGGTGGTACATGACAGGCCGGCGTAAGGTATTGGGTTTAAAAGTTGGGGTTTTTTGGAATACAAATAGAAAAATTCTAATAGAATTGAAGCCATCTCCATGAAGACAGATCCAAAATGTTTCCCCCGCAACCACTCCTCATTGTCATTTTAAAATCCCTAAGAAGCAAGAAACCATTAAAAACTGCCACAATCATCATAGATGACATAGGTCCTGATAACCTTTTCCGTGTAAATGTTTGTGACTGACAGAATTTTAGATGCAGTCTGCACCAACAAACAATAAAAGCAAAACACAAAAGTTTGACATGTGTTTCATCGCAAATTAAACAAAAGACTATTTCTTTAATATCCAAAATTAGCCATTGGAAATTACAATCATTAGTGGGTACATAGTAAACTTGACATTGTGTGGTAATGTGCACGTGTAATCATATCACTAAGTGACTCACATACACAGTTATTTGGTAGCTTTACAACATGAATATTATGCATGAACATTATCTACTTAGTACCAAAAGAAAAAAAAAACGTTCGTTCTCTTCGTCATGCGATATCAAAATTAATGGAAAATCAAGAAATCCCACTAGGATTTATATTTTATTGACATTGATATCATCGATTGATTTTTAAATTGAGGCCTTAACAATATTACAACGCACGCAACTGGGACAAGGGCGTCACATAAACGTAGGCGCCGTGGGACAATCGAACAATGTCGATTTAGTTGTGCGGAGTGGCGCAAATGATTCCCAATGTCCGTAGGTGGTACATGACAGGCCGGCGTAAGCTATTGGGCTGGCGGCCGTTTGTCATTAGCGTAATTGGTCAAGGTACAGTCGTCAGTCTGGGTTGTCCCCGAGCCAGTGATTGCGGTCCCGTCGTTTGAACATCTGGCCCTCTACAGGCCAGAACTATCCGCTAACAAATTTAAATCCACCGTACCGTAGCGGCGTCGGAACGTCCGCAACCGGAATGCAAATCGCGGCTTGGCTATGGTACGGAGAACGGAAACTAGGTGGCGCCGATTGACGTTACCGTTCCGCCATTAATTCGCCGGATATTACTAATTGACGTGGCGCAAAAAGTGTTTCCGTGTCTCCAATAATTTATACGGACAATCGCGGGATGAGGTTTCGGTGTCGACCGACCGCAAAACCTATGAAATATTTAAGACCGGAGTTTCCAGCCCTTATCGGGCCCGATGATGTCCGCGAACGGTTGAAAAATTAACGAGTAGCTAATTGGGTCGTGTCACGAAACTTTGCCGGTCGCCAAATTTGTCAGGGGACCGCCGCGATCGAAAATAGAAGCTTTTCTCATTGAACGAGAAAGGTTTTTTGTCGGATTTAGACATCACTCGTACCCAAGCTATTACGCAGGATATACCTTAAATTTAACAGTTAAGGCACAGTAAAAGTAAGTCCAGAAAAACTGTTATCGTCTATGCTAATATAGTATACTTGACATCGCATATGTATATAGTATATGAAAAGGGAGAAACGGGCCAGGATAATAGTAAGGACAAACAGATCAATATGAATAAAAAGTACGAAAAGAATAAACAAAAAGGCCGTCGTGAACAGAAAGACAAAGGCAATGACAAAATATACATAAAGGATACACTGGACAAAAATGAGGAATGTTTAAGCACACAACCGACAAAATTTAAGAATGTTGTAAATAGAACGATAACGACGAAATGGAGCAAAATGACCAACAGGGTGAAAAAGAATAAAAGGAAAGGAATACAAAAAATGAAAATCCGGAATGGATACAAATGACAAAACAGGACAAATATGATTCAAAAGAACGTAAAGGAAGAACAGGACAAAAGAGAAGGAAAATGCCAATAGCAAAACTGTCAATATCGACGAAAAGGACCAACAGAGCAATATGGATAGAAAGAACGATCAGAACAAGACAAACGTATTGAACGAAAAAGGACTAAATGTACGTAAAGAATACCGTGGATAATATGGTCAAAAGACTTAAATGACAAAATGGACAAAACCCAAGAGAATTACAAACGAAACCAGACGTAAATAAATGACAAACATTTTTTTAATTTTTTACAGTTCTTTTTCGTTGTAAGTTATTTACACACCGGCGAACAACATTAATGAACTAATATCTTATAATATTGGGATTTCTGTTTAACAACAGGATCGTCAGTAGAGTTTGCCACGCAGATAACACAACAATCCTGGCCGTGTCAGAAGACAACTTACGGAGGTGAATTCATGTCAGTTTGTATTAAGAGACCAGGACCATGGCCTTCTCTACTTAGACATTGCCCAAGCAACAAAAATTAGAAACTTGGCAACAAATAGGCCAAAAAGCTGCTGTAGCAGATGGGCGTCTTTGAGTTGCTACCTGGAATGTAAAGCAATGTAAAGAACTGTAAACTCTCAGTAAGACTTATTTATCAGTAAATGAAAAAACAACTGCCGAAAAACGGGGTGAGATTGACTTCACGGGGTGAGATTGAACACTCGTTGTATTCCTAAACAAACTTAAATCTTCGCCCCACTTTAACACCTTAAACCGCCATTTTCAGTAGTTTGATTGTACTAATATATGTTGTTTTGATACGGCACATCATTGAACCGCACGCAGATAGGAGGTGTCATTTTTTCTGACTGAAAATAAACCATGAGAAAAGACCCAATTTCTATACGCCTCAAACTTTTAGTTACTGGACCACTAACGGGCTATATTCAAAACTATGTATAAGACGAAACTGTACATTCATTCCTTGGGAAGGTTGTTGTCCAAACTGCAGATTCGTATATGTTTTTATTGGATCGTACTGGCCTTCGAAATTCAACCGGGCGAGATTGATCAACTCGTTCTTGGTGTGATCAATCTCACCCCGGTTCATAGTCGATGATGAATTTAATTTTATAAAATAGATGAATTGCTTTATTGCAACAGGTAATTAACACAAAATGAGAAGGGTGTTTGTAATTACATAATTTCAAAAATTTTCAGGAGTTTAAATAGAGGCAAGAATTTAACTTCCTTGTTTGCGTGTTTCGTTCAAGTCTTGTAATGGATATTTTACATACTTGTCAATGTCCAATCGTGTTGAAATTTTGCATGTGACAATGCATAATGAATAAAAAAATTGGAAAATTTTACAAAATTTGGAAAAGTCATACGAATCAACATTTGGAAAATTTTTCAAAATATAGAAAAGATTTAAAAGTTTCTAAAACCCATAGAGTTGGCCCATAGAGTTGAAATTTTGCATGTGGCATATAAATCAAAAAAAAATTTAAATAATCAGTAAAAAGAATTGGCATTTTCCATAGCTTTTAAATAAATAAATATTTTACATAAATTTAGGTTTAGTGTTATTATTGTATCAACGTTTTTTTTTTACTTTGTTATCCCGCATGACAAATATTGTCCTGTTACTAAGTTATACCAATTCCAGCACATTGCCTTGGTTGATAGTGTTGAAATTGAGACTGATTGTTACTTCAGCAATATAAAGTCATTCTCCATTGCTGAAATGGGGTGATCAATCACACCCCATAATCAGGGGTGAGATTGAGCACTCACTTTTTATTTATTTTTGCTGTTATTTCTTAATTGTTTGGTTTAATATTTTTTATTCCGATGCAACTACATCTGTATCAAAGACCTGCCAAATATGGTTTATTTCACTCTAAAGGTAAAAAAGTTATTCATAATATTAAGTTTAAAATGATCAATCTCACCCCACTTTACGGTGATTTTTAAAAAGAAAAAACATCAAAATCAAGATACATACTTAATTACACAGTTACAATTAGATTGTCACTTCAAAAGTCCTTGGTAATAGTTATTAAGCAATAACAGTTCGACTCCAACCCAATAACTGCATGTTAACCCCGCCCCTTCCCCTCTGCACCCCTTGTCCTATTTTTCCTCACCCACTTCAAAGTCCAGACAACAAGTTAAGGTAAGAAATGAGCGTCGCTTTGCTCGTTGGCAACAAAGGGCCCCTAATTGGTGCAAAATGTCGACGCCAAGTTGCGCGTAAAAATAATTAAGCCGGGATATTAAATAATTCCTGTCTCAATAATCCGGCAACGGGACTAAGCGGGAAATTTTGCCCGAAACTACGCGAGATTTCTAAAAGGTAAGTTGGGCGGACGTCAGAGCGAGGGGGAGGGAGAGGGAGCTTTCTGTATGTCCTGGGCGCTATTATCTCATCAAGTTTTAATCCCGGCGAGCAGCGGGCTTCATGGGACACGGAATGGAACCTGACACCTGCTTTATGCGGGTTTCTACAATGCGATTACCTAACTCTTTTGCAACTCGTGCCGGAGCACAACGACACTTCGATTTTGACGCAGTCAGAAAGGATAATATATATGATAATGATTTAAAAGTGTGTGCGTTTGTTTATTATAAAAAAGTAAATTTCAGGAGTGCTGGTAAGTGTACGAACCAAGATTGGGACGTAACGCGAAGATTATTCAGTAGATAGGCAACCAAACATAGATCTCAGCAAATGTGTTCTCTATACATATATTTCATTGACATAACTGAAGAGTTGAAGTAAATAACGAACTAAGTGCCAAAAACATTATTCCGAGATATTTAGAAAATAGTATGCAGCAAGATAAATGTTTTATAGAAAGCCATCCCTATTGTTTTGTGCATATTTAAACAGATTGTACATCACATTTTTTTATACTAGGAAGAAAAACTTAATAAAAATAAGTTGCTTGACCAAGAGAGTGGTACAGAGTGTCCGTTGTTCGAAAAAATACATGGGGACCTGGTTTACTGAAAGTCAGGTGAAATTTGATAATTCTGCTCAATTTTATAGTCATTAATTTTCTTTAAAAATGCATTTATTTGTTATTTTGCAAATGTACTGACAAACTGTTGCTTCTTGTGCAATCTTTCTAATCTAGAGTTGTTTATATAAAGTTTACATTGAAAATGATTTACTTTAGTAACTTCCTTCAGAAAAAGTAAGGAGCAGAAATCAAAATCCACTCAACGTTTTCCCTTTATTTTGAATTATTATTTAAAAAAAACAAAAACAAGCTTTAATATTTTTTCTCAAACTACTCAAGTATCACACAGTATTGATACTAACAGTATCGTACATTTTATTTTTATTAAAAATCAAAATAAAATGTAATTCTAAAATAAAAAACAGAAATAACATGAACTTCTTTGTAATAATAAAATTACCAGAACCCCCAAATAAATCGCCAACCGCAAAAAAATGAAAAAAATTTCAAACATTCGGCTTTAAACAAGCTATCGTTTAAATATATATTGTATTATGGAAATTTGGTAACTTTTCCTTTTTTCAAATAGACCCCGTATATTTTTACATTTTTTAATTCTAAGATTAGTTCTAAGAATAGTTTAAAGGAATCATTTTTTTTTAATAAAATGCATCATTTTTGAGTTAAAAGTATACAAAATTTATATATCAAAATTTGTCAAAATTACCGGAACACCTAAATAATTCCCCAACCGTAAATAGTTTCATAGTTTCAAAAAATCTCTTGTTTGATATATTATCCATTTTATTATAGAAATTTGCAAACCTTTTCTTTTACTATTAGAACATCCTGTATATTTATTTTTTTTTATTCCAAGAGTTTTGTAGGAATCATTTTTTTTTTATAAAATGAATAATTTTTTAATTATAAGCAACTACTGGCACTGACTAAAGGTACTTAGCGCGCTATTTACGAAAATACGCCGGAAGTTAACTCTTGCAAGATCGAGCTGTCAAGTTTGTTAGGCATTTCACGACATATTTTTACGTAGCCCGTTATTTACATTAAAGCCAGTGATATCCAGCCCACTTTAGTGTAATAAAACTAATTTTTGAATATTTGGCACTGAGTTCATTATTTACTTTACTCTTCAACTGTAAAAATAGACGAAGAAAGAGCAAAGAAGGTGACCGTAAACGGCTTTTGAAAAGGCAATTCTCAGGCAAAAGTCTAGCAATGAAACAGGGGAGCAGCAGTATAATAAAGAAGTAAAAAATCATCGCATCTTGTAGAAGACAGATAGTTACATTTTGAAACTGGAATATTTTAATCAACTGGTTTAAGTTTTGAAGTTTCAGGTTTGATCCTGTCTAACTGAAAGCAGGAACGCTGGCTGGCAATCGCAAAAGTAACTCATCAATGGAAGTTCCGATAAGTTTTTCACTTATTTGGGCAATCTATCACCGGGGTATATTTCAGTTCTATATGCATCGGGGGTTCGAGGCTATTTTCCACTTGACTTCATCCCCACTTGCTCACCTAACCTCTCCTGCTCTCTCTTGTCCTGATAAATTGCCCAACTCGCAGCCAGTGGCAGGTAATTCAGGGGAGGAACTTTCGAAATTCTTACTTCTTAACACTTTCCGTGGCCCTCTTCTAACTTCGCCGCCCCGTGCTCCAGACTGTTTTTGCCCACTTCAATCACATACACTCCCCCGTCCGCACATAATGGCCGTAATAGAAACGGAATTGGGGCAACTTTTCCCCAACCATGCACAGACCCCACTATTATTGATGATACGAATTACTCGCGTACCCGCAACGTCCGTTCCTAAAGTTGTAAAATGTACACCGTAGAGTGGTTGTCATTGGAAACTATCGATCAAATATTCTTTGTAACGCACAAAAACGTTCTACTAGTTTCTTTGCTTGAACAAATCCGACATCGCAGCTCGCTTTTCTCTATATTCAGCAAGTTATTCTAGGAAGATCTCAATGATCTCTGTATACATTCAATTAAAATACTTAATTATACCTAATAACTTCAGGGAATCTGATATTGATTTTCAAGTGAAGAACAAACAATCCATTATGATTTAATCTACTCTAGAGAGTGGACCACAATATTTCTCAAGCACGCTGTCAGTCTATCTTTTCGATGGAAATCCTTAATCTGACAGTGTCCCCCGCTGGACCATGAAATTTTAATGTCGGTTTTCTTTTTATGGCATCATTCGTTTGGGGTTATGTCTCCGAGAAATGAAACAACATGGGCACTCACATGCGTAGACAAATCAAATGATGAAGATCTTGCGTACGCCTTCAAGAAGCATGTTGGAGACGAAAACTCAACATGTATTTTCTTATGCAAAAGATGTTTTAGATATCGTATACTGAACTCGAATTTCAGACAACGGCCGAATACAGTTGAAATTGTCAAATTGCCGTGAACAATTAATTACTGCAATAATTTATAATCAAGTTCTGAAACTGTTCCACAGAATAAAACAGTTCGCGAGATATTATTTAACTGGTCAGATATTAAACTTTAAATAACATAAAAATTATACAATAAAAAAATAAATAATAAAATTATTATTCTGTGCTCTTTTCTTCATGTAAAAACATTTTTACTCGCTGACTTACAGTCAAACCCGGATATAACGAAAATTGTATAAATTTATATTATTATATATTATTTTTTTAATGGCAACCCAATATTTTTTCCTCGACTTAAATAGATCACTTGTAGAATTCAGGCTTTAACAAAATTTATTAATTATCAAATCATAATTATGAACAACATCTATAGCATATTTTGTATAAACTATTGGCAAAAATGATAATAACTATCTTTTAATTTTTGTTTTTATTTTACACAGCCAATATTTACTACATTTTTGTATGTATTGAGAATGTGACAATTATTAATATGACAATCCAAACCAATTCACTAAATGCGGTCCTGTGGTAGCTGCCTATTTTTGTTTACCACTTAAAGAATCGCTGCCGGCGCTTAAAAGTCAGAAACTTTAAGGATTTCAGGTTAAGTAAAAAATTTAACAATGTTTTCAAATTCATGTTTTCTTTTTAATTTCTGTCGGAAATTTTAGTCATCAGTGCAAAAAGTGTATTAATGTATCAAATCATATTCTCAGTCCATTCACAAAAACCGTATTCCCCAGAGTAATCAATAATAAATAAAGTTTTAAATATTTTTGTAGAAAATTGTCCGTAATATACTAAAAAGAATGGAATATCCTCCTACTTATAACGAAATGTACTCTAAGTTCGTATTTGCTTCAAATTGCAAAAGAAAAATACATTAAATAATAATAGTATAACCAAAATAATAGATCCGGAACCCACTCATTTTGCTTAAATGAACTTAATGTATTCAGAGGGTAGTTTAACGCCTACGAATTCTATGCCGGCGCTTTATACGTAGGTGTTTCTATACAGGAGGGTATTCAGGATTTCGTATTTATTAGGATATATTATGTATTCTATTTTTATCTTTTTGAATTAACAAATTAAGGAACATATATTATGAAACACTTTGTTTTCGAGATACAGTATGTTACATAATTTATTATTAGCAGGCTTTTATGATACTTTTCGGTTTTGTAAGCTGTTTTGAGAATAGCAGAACGGATAAAATTCAGATACGACAAAATTGGTTGCAAATATTGTGATATTGATTCCATGATGCAAAAGATGCATTGATGTTGGCCGATTTAAAGTGTACTATCTAAATTGATAATTTTATTAGTGGAGTTGTTAATTTTAAATCGGCAAAAGTCTCAGGAGAACAGAAAAAGAATATACGAGATGTAGAAACGATTGTGTGGAAGATATTTTGATTCAAGTTTCAGTTTTGAGTATAAACATGGTGCAAGAATGAGGGTATGCTTTCGGTTCGTTTCGCAGTCCTTTAGGGAAGTCATGAGCGACACACTAACTAGTATTAACTGGATTCAAGAATTACCCCAATCGCTTCGGAACATTTCTTTTTTTTTGACATACGTCATTATCTCTATTACTAAAGGGGATACAACAAGAACAGTATCTAATAACAAATCACAAAACCTGTTAAGAAAGCTTCGCAGTTCTTCATTTACGTATTTATTTAAATATTTATTTATTTATAAGGAACTGCGAAGAACGATACAGAAGTTTTATAGTAATATAGTTCCTGTTCACTAAGCACTCATTTATCATATACATATAGTGCTAAAAGAGATTTCCAGGTTTCTACGTACTATTATTAAAATAAACGACGACCAAGCCATATAATGTCTTACCTTATAGAATAAAATAGATAAAAAGGTTATGAGCTAAAAAATTATCATTAAAAATTTTAAAACACTCATGCACAATCTACGGACGAAGACGTCGCCTTCTGCGCCTCCTCTGCCTATTCTAATAGATCACTTAATTGTGACATAAAGACATAAGGATTTGACATAATGACATAAAGATTTAGAAGCCTTATATACAAATTTCAAGAAAAGGACAGTTGAAAATTAATAAAATATTGGAAACTTTTAGTTACGAATGAGAAAGGAATGGGCTTTGTTTTAGTAGATTTATTCCCGTTAAATATGAATCAGGACTTTACAGATTTATCAATAATAAATAATAATAATAATAATAAATATCAACACATGTTCTTTTTTTCGTATTTCTCGTTTTTATCGACCGAAAATAGCTGCACCGAATCATATACAAATTTGTACACCAGTTTCTAGCATATTTTGTATGAACTATTGGCAAAAATCACAATAATTATCTTTTAATTTTTGTTTTTATCTTCAATGTGTATTTGTATCTATTGAGAATGTGACAATTAATATGACAATCCAAACCAATTCACTAAATGCGGTCCTGTGGTAGTCTACTATTGTTTACCACTTCAAGAATCGCTGCTGGCGCTTAAAAAGCAGAAACTGTAAGGATTTCAAGTTAAGTAGAAAATTTAATAATGTTTCCTTTTCAAATTCATGTTTTTTTATTACTGTCGGATATTTTAATCATCAGTGCAAAAAATGTATCAATGTATTAAATCATATTCTCGGACTATTCCCAAAAACCCTATTCCCCAGAGTGATGAATAATAAATCAAGTTTTAAATTTTTTTGTAGAAAATTGTCTGTAATATTTTAAAAAGAATGGAATATCCTCCTACTTATAATGAACTGTACTCCAAGTTCGTATTTGCATCAAATCCATTAAATAAAATCCATTAAATAATAATAGTATAACCAAAATAATAAGCTTAAAACTGTGTATAAGTTGTTGATTGTTTAATAAGTTCATTGTAAAACACGATTTTAATTATTTCCCTAGGAGAAAACTGCATTAATGCAGCAACAAGAGAATGAGGAAATTCCTAACGGTTTTGCCGCTATGTTTTCTATTTGGTCAGGGCAATAAAACTTTTCCGGGCGTGCCTGGTGGAATTGTAAATTCGTAAATCGCTTTTTGGACTTTTGTCGCGGCCGCCCGGCGGCGGAGAATCTCGCGCACCCCTAGCCGCACCTCGCAAAAATGTAAACAGGTTTCGCAAAGTTTAAGAATATTTTAGGCCTTTGTTGGGCGAGAAAGTGCGAATTTACAAAACAAATCGACGCGGTCCCCGGAATTAGCATAGACTTGCCTGCGGAGAGGGGTTGAATTTCCTCCTTTGCAGTGGCGGCATTCCAACCGCGGTGACGTTATTCGTTTCATTCCTGAGGTAAACCGAATTTTCATTGAAACTACGCTGCACTATTATTAACATTTCCCTCTGAAGTGGTTTATTACTCTTTGATACGTAGAAATGCGCCGCGCCGCGCCGGTTCCAAAATGAGAAATTTATCCGCTAAAACGAAATTTTGTCGAGGCCACAGTATTTAATTAAAAGTATGGTAATGCAAGTAGACAGTAATTAAAAAAGCAACAGGATACAAAAGGATAAGAAAATCTTCATCCGTTATAAAATAATTAAGCTAATATTATGGGGAGCGTCTCGCTTTGCGATCCGGAGGGGGGAAAATTAGAAATTAAAATCCGCGCGCACCAGACCGGGAAAAAGAGCGAACATCTTTGATATCAGATTTTGTATTGTGGGGGTAGTTCGGGGGCGGTCCAACGCTTCCTCCCACGGGGGCACACCCAAAAACAACCAACCCGCTCACTCCGGCCGGATTATACCGGAATTATCCGCCTTGGGAAATCACTTAATCGTTTTCAGGTATTCCACCACCGTATGTAATATTTCATGCGGTATTTATGGACTCCAGTGTATTGTTAACGTTCCTAGGGTAAAAGATTGATTGCGCTCTTGACCGATATTTTTAATGGTACAATTTCATCGACTATTTCTAATCACTGGAATAACCACTGAGGAATAACTTCTTGAGAAGTGTGAGGTTTAGGAAATAATTACGTGAAAGAGAGAATATATTAATAATAATGACAACGACTTTCCTATCAAATCTAAACAAATTATTAAATGGAATATGTTTCTAGTCATTTAATATCACCTATAGTCATAATTTTATTAACAAATTTTTATTTTATAAATTGTCTGCCAATTCTTGTTTTGCGCCTAGATGTTCAAAATTTGCTATACCCTACAGTGCTTTTCATTAGGTATGGTTTAAATTTTGCGTAAAATATGTAATAACAGCTTTTTACTTTATCATACGCAGTATGTAAAATATTGTAATCGTGCCAAAAACAAATTTTGAGATTTTAGCGGAAATACTGTTTTCTTTTACTCTTTTTTACGTCTTTTTGGGTCCCCTGAACATTTTTTGACCAAGGTACAAAAAAATGTCTGTGTGTGTGTGTGTGTGTACCCGTTTTTTTGTGGCGACGATTCCGGACAAACTACTAAAGGTATCGGGACGAAACTTCATATTTAGATGTTTCATAACCAAACTTAGAGCTGAAAAGGTTTCTGTTGAAAAGGGTCCAAAGGAACTGGAGGATTAGTCTTAGCGTTTTTGAAAGATTTTGCAATTAAGCCGCCATTTCTGGAATTTCGTCGAAATAGTTAAATCATAAATTAAAGATGAGGAAATTCAGAAAAATGTAAGACTATGACATTTTTTTGGTACAATCAATAGTTTACCTGCATGAGCAAATGCTATTTCATCGAGATCGGTCGTACTGCATTAAAACTAGTAGCCAGGATTTGTCAGATTTTTTGATTCTAATGACAGTAGGTAATGTTTTAACAATAACTTCTGTCAATATATGCTGCGTTCGGATATTGTATTACACTTTTTACACCCAATAACAGGTAAGTGTCATTTCGACAGTGTACCCGGTGTCAACGGAGTACAATATCCGAACGCAGCTTTAACGACATATCTGTCTAGTTCTACTAGTTTTATTTTAATGCAGACATGGCCCATCTCGATCAAATAGAATCTCATGCAGCTAAACTATTAATTTTATATATATAGTATGATAAAGTCATGTGACTGGCCACATCAGCTTTTTATGATAGGAGTGTTAAAAGCGAAATAAAAGGGTTAAACATAGTTCCTTTTTTCACTGGGTCTCCAGAAGCGGCTGTTATTCACTATTCACAGAAACAGTTTTCCATGGGGTGTTATAAAATTTATGTATTTAAACGCTTTTAAATCATGTAAAATAGCGGTTAATGGTCTACTTTAAACATGTTTGTAGCAACAAAATAATTTTCTTGTGTACACATTCCTGTCCACATTTTAGAACAATTTTGTTTAAGTCGCTTCTTTTTTCATTACTTGGTTTTATTTAGAAGCTATTGTAAATATTTTTCGTAACTACAAAATTAAGTAATCGTTAATCGTTTAGCAAAAGCTTATTAAAATTTTTGCCTCAGAAATGTGAAAAGCTACTTATACATTTAAGCTATTATTGAATTTGTATCTGCGATAAAAATGTTTAAAACCTCAAAACCGTGTAGAAATTCCTTTTAAACGGCAGATACAAATATGTTATCATTATCTTTATCACCCTGTATATTATGATAAATCATTTCGTCCATTAGATTTGAACAACAGCATTGATCTTTCTTGATTATGATATATTTTATATTCACTTCTCAGTAATGCAGATGAGATTCCATCATTTTCTTGTTGTAGTTCCTCTGCTAATCACAAAATCTCAGTCCAACTGTAATAATACTTTTAGCATGTATGACTTTGTAGATTTATATTATCTTAGGTAATGTGTTGTAGTATGAGGTATTATTATTATTTATTATTAGATGGCTATATTTCATGTCTAGGATTATACTTAAGACTCTGACCATTAAATCCGTCGAAAAGCAGAGAAATAACACCACCTAGCGATTGTGAGGCAAATAACAAGAATCCCAACATTATTCCCTCCTGAATACCGTACAAAATCGCAAAGGAATTGCACATTTATTTGATTAACGCCTTAGAATAGTCTCATAAGACACTGATCCGCATCGATGATGGGCTCGAGAGCTATAAAAGAAAACTTTTTCGTGCTGTAATCGTTCCAGTTTCTACACAGTCGAACACGAACAAAAGGCGGTTCCGCGAGGCGCGGAAGGAATTAATGCTCGTTCATCCTTAACTCCTGCTTAATGACTTTGGACTTTAGCGGACCGCGCGGGATAATTGCGACTCGCAGTAAAAGTGGCCGACCGCGATTTATATAATTTAGATGGGACCCCGAAGAGTGCGCGACCGGAGCGCCGAAACGTCTTCGAGGTGGCGCGCGTGCACGTCTTCCATTAAGGGATATAAAACGTTCGCACAGTGACTGGTACGCCCCCTATGTAATTTGGATCCTGAGACGCACCTTCGCCCTTTGTCGGGACGCTCTCGGGGCTGAGATCCGGGACCCACTCAAATTGCTTAAATAAACTTAATGTATTCAAAGGGTATTTTAACGCCTACGGATTCTATGATGCCGGCGCTTTATACGTAGGTGTTTCTATTCAGGAGCGTATTCAGGATTTCGTATGTATTAGGATATATTATGTATTCTATTTTTATCTTTTTAAATTAACAATATAGGTAACATATATTATGGAACTCTTCGGTTTGAGGTAAAGGATGTTACTTAATTTATTATTAGTAGGTTTTATAATATTCTTAGGTTAGTTTCGAGAATAACTAGTTATCTACTGGTAGGAAGCAAGTTATGTCAAAATAACGATTTTCTCATCTAACCGATTACCAAATATTCATGATTTTTTTATAGTGTTGTGCGTTGATTTGTTAGAAACGATTGTGTGGACGATTCTTTTATTCAAGTTTCAGTTTTGAGCACATACATGGTGCAAGAATTAGGGTATGATTTCAGTTCCTTTCGCAGTCCTCTATGAGTCATCAGCTAGAAGCACTAGTATGAACTGTTTCTGAACATTTTCCTTTTTTGTCATACGTCATATCTGTATTACTAAAGGAAATACAACAAGAGCAGTATCTAATAACAAATCAAAAAACCTGTTAAGAAAAATTCCCAGTTTTCTTCGATTTTATTTTTTTTTTTAAGTAAGTCTCCTTCTGAGTAAACAGTTTCGTTTATCATATTAAGAAAACCAGGAAAAATAAGAGAGAAAGTCAATGAAGAAGTGCAATGAAAAGTGTAAAATACAGATTTTCGGATTTATCGCAAATGAACCCGATGTAAAGGAAGTTCAAAGCAGTCTCCAAATAGAACTTGAATCTTATACTAGGACTACATAGAAACACTGAACTATTTCGAAGAACAATTAAAATAAGCTTAATACTCCTTCACAAATTCAGAAAACTTGACGAAATAACATACATAGTTTACAATTAATCAACGGGCAACTTTTGATCCGGATTCGTGTTTGATGCAAAGTAATAAAAAGTAAAGTAAAACAAAGTAGTAAACATGTCTAGTTACTTTCAATTTATCAAATAGACTGTGCACCCGCCATTATCATAAGACAGTCCTCGAAATATTATCTTATCAGTATGTTGATTGTAAATAATGCATCCTCTTTTTGATAACGAATATTTTTAATCTTTGGTCCCTGTGAAAAATAGAAGAAGAAATACAGAAAAGACCAAATATATAAAAGAACATTCAAGCCTAAAGTCCCAAACCTGAGAGTTATTAGCCTATTAATCGGCCGGGTGCAACATTTAGACAACACAGTCTAAAATTAGGACCACAACAAACAAATATGTAAGAAAATTGTAAGAAGCTTACTTTGTTAGAACTCCCATTCCATAATTACAATCAAATGACATGAATTTGATTATGAACTAAATCTGTCACAAAACTGTTTCCTCTATCTGTAGATTTAGGAGATATTATTATTTTTACTCCTTGGTAACATTTGCGATAAGACCAGCAATAGAGATTTTTGCGCAACAAAAATACTAGCAGGAAGCCGACGAGCTCAGGTCACGTGGAACAGTCCGTATATGTATAGTGATGTGGTTCCTACTCGCAAATATCATTTATTAATTTGTTAAAGAAAACCTCAAGAAATCATGTTTTTTCGTTTTTCGCTTGTAAAAACTGAACCGATGGATCTTGATGGTTTCAACAGACGCATTGTAGAGAATGAAATGACGAAAAAAATAAATGAACCCTGCTCGGGCTCGATTAAATTAATATTATCCGGAGGAAATTCGGAAAAACCGGAAAAAAAGCGTCTTTTCAAAAATTCATAACGCCATCATTTTCGAAGTTGTAGCGGAGGCTTTTCGCGTGAAAGTAGCGATTGATGGGTACTTTGAGTGTGGACAGCCCAGGCGTTGCCCGATGATTAGTTTTGGCACAATTGCGATTTAAATATTTGTATGCAATGTAATTCGGCGAGCCTGGATGCGTCGGAGGTGCGATTTTAATTGGTTTTCGTATTTCGAAAGTAGAAGTATTCTGATTTTGCGTTAAAATGTTGCGAAATAGGTGAAAAATGCTTGCAAACATGACCGAAACTGCCGCGCGCTCCAAACCGGTCGAGTAGTGGGGGTAGGCGGTCGTCGCGGGAAGCGCGTATCTATAGTAATACAAGCGCGCTGCGCGCGCGTATTACTGTATATACGTTTCCCCTCTAATCGCACACTTCCCCCATCACTCGACCACTCTAGCGGGCGCGGGCGTTTTCGCTCATGTTCTCGGTAGTTTATTACCCACTTAAGCGGGTCTTATCGAAAAATCAGAATAGACCTTTCGTTGCTGTTCACGTTTAGTTTTCAAATCCGTTTTTTTAAATTGCTATCGGACGACCTCAAACGCATCCAGTTCTCCGCAAAAATATTGCCAAAAAAATTCACATGAGGATAGTGCGAAAACTATTAATCCGACCGAATCCAGGTTTTGCACACTTAAAGTACATGTGAATAGCTACCATTGTGCAAAGTTTCAACTGTTAATATTCAAAAATGGCGAGTTATGAATTTTTTTAAAAAAGCAAAATTTTCCGTGTTTTCCAGCTTTTCTCCGGTTCTAATTATCCGATCTGATCGTTTGACCTGTCATTCTCTTCGTAATTTAATTCTCTACAGTTTATCCCCTTGGACCATTAAGATTGCTGCAATAGGTTTCCTTTTACAATAAAAAAAGTGAAAAATAACGCGATTTTTTGTTGATAATTGTTTATAAAAAATTAAAAAATGGCATGTTCGAGTAGGAAACATAGTGGGAATATACTACGGACTGTCCTGCACAGGATGGCACAGGCGGCTACCTGCTAGTCTTTATGTCAAAGAAGCAATCATTTGTAACTCTATTGCTTGGCCTACTCTGGAACCATCGAATGCGCGAGAACTCAGGCCTCGAGTCAGGACTAATCCTCGCGTAGATTCGAATTAATTAACGCTGCTGTGATTGCGCGACGCGTCGAAGCGGTACGACAGTGAAGTGTGGTGCCGAGGGGTACTCGCAACCAGTTGTTGGGATTGCGTTGCATAGTTTATCTGGGCGCGCCAGATACCCGCCATTTACTATTAATGTCAATTACGGGACGCGAGAGAGGGAACAGCGAACGCGTGTCATCGCGATACTTTCGGGACGGCTGAAAAATGCACGAGACGAGCGCCGAAACCCGCCGTGGCATCGCCCCAAACTGCCTTAATTAGAAAAGTTCCCGTAATTAAATATACGGGATACGTCGTTTATTAATTAATTAATGCGTCTATTAGTTTGACGCTTAACATAGGCGGGTAATGGCGTGAATGATTACATCCGTACAAGAATTCTGTGTCGAATGATATTGATAATAATCCTTATATTAAATATAGTGTCTCGGAATCATCAGCCGAATGATAAACAATTGCAATTGCACATTTTTTTAAAATAATGTCCGCTTAAACGTTGTGGAAATGTCAATTAAAAGTAAATAGTTTTTTTTGTAAACTTTAGGCACTATGGCTCGCGAAAACTGTGTGTCAAACAAAAACCCACTTTATGAACTAATTCTTCTTGAATGTACCAACAACTTATGATTTAAAATGTTTTACATGACGTATTTTAAATACCAAATATAAAATCCATGGAACAACAATTTAAAAAATACGTTCTTCTAGAGTTAAAACTCAATGCAAACTATTGATCATTCTGGTGGAGGCGCCGGTGATCTAAGAATTTGTATTAATTCCGCTCGCAATTCAGTTCAAATTTCCATCATATATCGCGGTATACTAACCCAGTTAATTAAATAGGTAGACGGAGGCGACACACGCCACGTGCACCCGTTTTATTACAATTAGAAAACGCCTATTTACAAGTTATAACGCGCGCGCGGGGCGCGCTCACCTCGCCTATTTACACAGTATTATTAATTCGGGGTTTCGAAACTTGTAATTTCGGGGCCCGCACATTTGCGGTCGCTTTGCATGCTGGCGCGCTGGCTGCTGTGTCAGGACTTCTGAACTAAGTTTATCGGCGGGCCCTGAGTAACAGGATCAGCAGACACACACTCATTGTTTTGCGGATTCTAGCCGCTCTCGCTCGCCTGCACGCCATCTATTGGAGCGAGAGAGAAACTAGTAGAATGGTACCATTCTAAACCCCCACCTCCACCCCAACGTACACATATAGACCAAACACACCCTCATGCACTGGACCTTAACCCTTTGCCTCTATTTGCACACTTAATTCCAACAGACCGAAACGGTTAAAAGAGGCTCAACATTGTACACATAGGATGGCGCCAAATACCCAGCCCACTAATGCAGTATACCCAGCGCCTCTCTGTTTACGTTTAACAATTTATATCGGATCTAGACCAGCGGTTCACAAACTTTTTGTAAAGTTTTGCACCACGTACATAGGACTCAATGTAATGGTTAGTTAGAGAAATATATCGTTTACGAAATTGGTATTAGGGGTTGTATTGCTTTTACTTTTCTAGCTCTTTAATGAGGTCCAGTTTATAATATACCGTGTGTATGTATAAGAAGTAACGTAATGTGTCAATAGCTTGTCTTCTGATTAGCTTTCAAGAAACAATATCAAGGCTTAAGCTTTCCTTTTTTATCTACTTATACGTCAGTCTATCACGTCGCATTATAATTTTAGGCATCACATAATAAGGTGGCTTGAAGAAATGTTACGTACATTACAAGTTTTACGAATAAAGCAGTTTTTGCAGAGTGTCTTTAAGTCATTTAATCATCATTTAAAAGTTAATAGCAAATTCTGGTAACTGATATTATTATTTGTAAATTAGTTTTGTATTGCACCAGTGATACATTTAAATAGTTTTGAATTCCCTGATATAGGAGGTCGACGAATACGATAACAGCGCCATCTATTATTGCGAAATGTTCTCTCTCACGTGATACTCTCCACCACTTTAAATATATTAATGTCTGCGGGAAATTGCATGCGGACCCGAATCAATTTCGCCCGTAAATTGGATCGAGATTTTCCCGAGGTTTTATTTATTTGCGTCGTTAAAGGACACACGGCCGTCTGCGAGACTAAATTACCCCCGAAAACACATCGATTACACGCTTCCGTGACTATTATACTGAAGAAAGTTGAATTACGTACCAACGCGAACAGCTTTGGCCCTGTGTGTGTGTGCGTCTGCTGCATAAATTGCTTCGGGAAGTTGTTTGTTTCGGCTATTTTAATGGATATTGTCGGTTCGCACCTTCACCTGAAGCTAACCTGAGGGGCTGGAGGTGATAATTTATCAGGGGGCACGGAAGTTTTCGAACGGGTTGAGAATTTGTTGGTTCATTTCGTCTTTATCGACCAAACTTCGTGCCAAAGAAGCATTAGAAGAATTCGTTAAGAGGATCGAAAGTTCCACGTAAGATTTTTCACCGTTAGCAAGCACCAAGTCCTTAAGAGTATGACATCATTGGGTGGAGTTGATTTACAGAAAACTTTTTAAAATCGTGTATAAATGTACTAAAAATTTTATTTCTTCAAGCCTTTTTCGTTTTTGCGATGCCCGGAAATAAAGAAGTTGATGTTTCAAACCCAGGTCAGGTAATGTTTTTAATTTAAAATGTCTTTACACCTGTTTTTCTTTCGCGTCACTTATGCACTATTACTAATATTACATTTTCAAAAAAATGTTCTTTCAAAGACAGTAGGTATATGAAGTAGAGGCAACAAAGGTAATCAAACTTGCCAATACTCAAAATAATGTGCAACTACGTAAGTTCAAGAACAGCTCCAACTAAGTCGGTAGACTTTCAGATAAAGAAATTTACACGGTGGGTAAAAAACTATAAAAAGTTTGAATTAGTCGTATTTCTACTAATTATTAATCAATCCTAATATTTCTGAAAAACGGTTGAGAACGGTTGTTCTTATTGTGACGATTTCACTTGTTTTAATAAACATTTTTCGAATATTTCAAATCAATGTTGGTAAAAGTGACAATTGTAGTTTTCAAAAACTAGAGACTAGAGACAATTCGCAACTTCTGTCATCAGGTTCAGATTATACAACCAAAAAAAAATATTTTTTGTTGTTGTTGGCCAGGGTAATCATTTGTTAATAAAACAATAACAGTATAATAATTAAAAACAATATTATAATTGGAAAATCAACAAAAATGTACACCCGCTATGTATGAGATGTCATCGTGGCGAGTTTTCGAAAGGTGGCAACCCTACTTGGTACCGACGCAGTCTAGGATATGTTGTTATAAATTTTGGTTTCCATCTGGATCTGATCGATCTGATTGATAATGAGCGATTTAACGAGAAGATCTTCAATTGCGATCGATGATCGTTCAGAAATCCTAACAGCCTCGCAGGCTCCTGAAGTTAGGCGTTCTAGTGGTTTTTAAGTAACTAACTTTAATTGCTAATGTCAATTGTATTTTTATTGCGCTCGGTTCGTGTTTGATATCCCTTTTATTCTAATATTTGGACGAAATATGTTAGCACTAGGCCTGTCACCTGTGCCAGCAATGGTAAACAAGGACTGTATTAGGAATTCCGGTAGCAATTCGAAGAAAAACAAGTAAGAATTTTTCCACTTTGTTTGTATGAAAACCAATTTTGTATCTAAACCAAATTTAACTAATTCTGTTTTTCGTGCTGTTTACACAACCGTCTTTGATTGCCTTAAAGTCCATATTTAAAATTTTGAGATTGGTAATAACCATATTATTTTACTAACAAAAGAAGTGGCAAAAATGTATTTAGTATGCAGATTACATTATATTTGTAGAATGAGACAAAAAAAAGATCACACAAAAAAAAACAAACATAAGACAAAAATTGAATTGATTGTAATCAAGAAAAATGTTTCTTTATTGTGATTTCTAATAAATAATCTGTTATATATTTCATATATTTACAACTGTTGAAATAAATACTATTTTGAATAAAACACAGTTTTTTCTTGGGTATACATTCGGAGAACATTTGTATTTGCTATCATAATCAATCCATTTCCTTTCCTCTGACTTGGTAATCTCTTTTATAAGTAATACAATTCCGATATTAGTGGTGCATCTAAACATTAAAAACCTTGGAACCAGATGAATATGGTAAGATTTTGGAGAAAAGATATTTTCTCGTAAAATATTTATTACTCTAAAGTCTATGGATTTTGTAAATGGCAATACATTTTTGATAGATTTTAATTGCAAATCCGTAATTTATTTATTTACGTTAATACTTTAACGTCACATATTGATTATAAACAAAAAATCATTAGAAAATATGTAAAGTACGTGTTCTGTTGTTATTGTTTTCGAATTTACCTCGCGTTGGCCCTCTGTAATCGCCTGCGATAACTAGTCAACTTTTGACTCGTTTTCGCCGTGGTGGGGACTATAGCGTGCGACCTCCAGATACTATATATTAAACTCGATGCCCCTGGTCAACCCAATATACAATTGTGTTTAAGTTCTCATTCAAAACTGAAGACACCACATTTTTCTTCAATAATAAATTGTTCCTGTTTTCAGCCACTCCTTAACGTAAGATGCAAGGATTTCAAATCAAACGGCTTTGTGCCGGAATTATGTAATATTTTTACAAAATAAAATAACCCAACCCAACTCGCCTCAGTCTGTCTAAGCGTTTATGTTCGAAAATTTGATAAGTATTTAATAAATATCTAATTAAGACTGACACAACGATCATTAAATTAATTCTACGAATTTATTCTCAATTGATAATAACAGCCAAAGTAATTGTATGAGAAATGTCTCGACAAAAGCTTGTAAACTAAGAATTAATCGCGCGTACTCGTAACGTCAAGATTAGCTGATTAAAATCAAGAAGCCACGACGTTTTTACAACCCCGCCGCGTTATTCGGACCCAAAGGAGTGTTAAAATTATCGTCGCGAATTAATAAAGAACTAGAGACGGGATTTCGGCCTGCCCTATCTTGATCGCGGCACCAAACGGCGTAACAAATGTCAGCGAGATAAGTGAAATTGAGAATGACTAGGTTATGGGTTCGTAAACGGATGACGGCGCAAAGTGAGCGACGTTATCGCCCTTTGCCGCCCGCGGGCGCAAAATTCTAAAATATGAAGACGTTGATTAAAATATTTTATCGGGTGAGCGCTAAGCGTGACGCGCCGGCAAAATATTATTCCTTTGCAGGCAGCCGCTTTGATATGCGCTCTCTCGCATGGGGACAGCGAGCACGCCGAGCGCCGACGAAAAAGAATAAAACATACAGTAAAGTGAAACGCCAGAAAGTGTATCTGCGCTGCTCCAGCTAGCGTGGAAGCACCTCTTTGCCCTAGAAACGGCATCACCATTGAGCGTCTGATAAATATATGCAAATGCATACAAGCGGTCGTAATACTCCACGTTTTCTTACCGCTTTAGACAACAGCATGTCTCGTTTCGTTGCACTCGCTATATGTGTGTATCTGTGTGTATATGTATGTGCTAGCCCGATATACACGTGTGCCGACACCACGGTAGTAAATGAATCGGGTAAAACTTGTTGTCAGCAAGGTTTTTTTTTCTATATGATGTTACGGGAAGTTTAGTTTGATTGAATTTTAACTTTAGTACCACCACCAACGAAACGGCTGTTTCTAATAAATGAAATAGTAGAGAAACGCTAAGCTTAAAACAGTAATAAGAAATTGCTCCTGCTTTCAGCCACTCCTTAACGTAAGATACCAGAATTTCTATTCAACGGTTTGGGTCGGAATTATGTAATATTTTTGCAAAATAAACTGAGGAAGTAACCCAACGCAACTCTGCTCACTATAGGGCAAATTTCCAAGCGTTTATGTTGGAAAACTTGCTCTTGAAATAAATACGAAACCGAGAAGACAGCAAAGTAGTATGCTTATCAGCGAACAATATTCTTAACCAAACTTATATGACACTAAATATTCGTCCATATTATATTTTTAATGAAAAACATTTATTTGTTTTTTTTTTAATTTCCAGGTTGTGGCTATAACACTTGATTTATTTATCTACGACTCACATATAATAAGTTCATTGCATACGAATCTATGACTATATAATCCTCATCATTATTACATGATTATAATGACATTAGCGTTGTATAATAATGACAGTTAATTCAAATAATGACGTCATTATTTGAACGAACTGTCATCATTATATGATGCTTGTGTCCAAGTCTGTCAAAACCTACGTAAATGACAGTTATGTGACAGTTCGCCTCGCCATCATTGACAAACACCTTTAACAGATTTGATATAAAATGGAATTTATGAGTCGTAGATAAAACGTCGTATTCGACTCGCACACAACTGATATAAATCGCTCGCATGTTTATACGCTCGCCTACGACTAGCGTATAAACTTCATGCTCGCGATTTACATCCTTAGTTATGTGCTCGTCAAATAATATACCTACTATTAAAATTTACATCCCGCCGGTATGTCACCATATTATTAACCTATAATATTAATTTGTTTATTGTCAGATTAAATTGACCCGATATTATCAGAAACGCTGATTTTAACACCATTTAATACACATTAATTTGGCCCGATATTATCGCAAATGCCGCAATAACCATATATAAAGTAACATAACATTGGATTTAAACGTTCTGTTGCTAAGATATGTTTTTACTTTAGCCACTATTTCTTTGTTATCAATTGCATAATTAAGAGTATTTTAAATAAATAATTTAAATATCTTCTGTGGTTGATTGAATTTTAACTTTAGTACCACCACCAACAACACGGATGTTTCTAATAAATGAAATAATAGAGAAATGAGAGAGTTGAAAATACAGAATATAAACTCGGACAGGCAACAGACACTTAAGGCACAACATAAACCTTACGGAGCATTTCTCAATTCATTGCAAAATAAGAATGTTCACAGGATCAACTAATAAAGTATTTTACTTGAAAGTTACAACTACGAATATTTAAAAATTGCGGATATACGAGCATTCTACTGAGACTTGCTTTCAAAAATAAAAATAGAATAATTGTTTAATCTTAATACTATAGTATAAACTACAACTGGTCATTGATGATTTAAAAAAAAAAGATTTTTCGCAAAATTTCAGCGATTTGAACTCAAAAGTCTACTTTTACCGAAAAAGAAATAGTTCTTTTTTTATGAAGCAACAAACCGACGCTACGTGTCAAAAAATCCTCAGTTCTATATAATACATTGGTAGAAATACTGATTAAGTCAAATATATCGTTGTTTAATCAGAGGCAAACATATACTTAGTTGCTATAAAGAATGTTTATTTGAGTCAACAAAATATTACTTTCCCCTCAATCCAAACAACGATTTATTTCAGTTAAACAGAATTTTCTATCTGTGCAGTATAGACAAAAGCTGTCAAACAAAATCACCAAGATCGATCTAGAAGTCTCCGAGATATTTCTGACACTGACTTGTGGACATGGGTTCGTATATATAAAATTAAACGTAAGATAATTGAAAAATTTGAATACACATCTTAATGTTCAAACTAATGAAGCATAATTTCTCAATACAGGTCGGTCATGACGCATAATAGAGCAATGAGCAAAAATGTGTAAAAAATGCATATTGTCGTTTTCGACAAAATATCACATAAACATTATTGACCATCACAATAAAACGAACAACTCTTATTTTAATTATTTTTAAAATCTAAAATTGATATTACGAATCCAATATTACTACTTATTTGTGTGTACTGAGAATGTGGTTTTACGTTTAACATTTCACAACCACAAAATTGTACATCACGTCATGGTGACATAGTAACATAAAATTGTAAGTAGTATGAGAATCATTCAGAATATGTTACGGTTATAATAAAAACGTTTAGAACTGATCACGTCATTACCAGGTCCTTGTTGCTAAATTTTAAAATAGCTCTAAATATCAATTGGACTAATTAACCGAAAGTCATACAAAACCCATGACAAAGGAAGGAAATTTTGAAGTCGCCTCCTCCAAGTTCAAAAATCCGCGATAAAAGCCATTTTTCGTATTTTCGCTTTGTCTACACCGTCAATTCAAAGATCCGGTAAGATAACAGAACACACATACACACACACACATACAGAATAATACATCTGTTGCCGTGAGCGAGTGTAGGCGATACTGAAGGCGCATCCTTTTGATCACGCACGGTCGCGCACATCGTCCTCCACACGTAGAAGAACAATCGGCAAAGTCGCGCTTCTGGAACGCCGCTTCGGCCTCGCTGCAGAAGAGATCCATCTGCCTCCGAACAAAGGTAAACAGCCTTTGTGTTCCCGATTTTTAATACACGTAATGCACCGCACCTGCACGTCTTCGTGATAGGCGCACGTCGACGCGTTGCAGCCTAGCCACCGGAAACATGAGCGCCAGGCATCGGCATCATCAGAAAGAGCTCAGTTTTTAATCTGCCAGCACTTAGATTAGGTATTTCCGTAAGTATATGGGGTTTTATGTATTTTAATGTATCTCTCTGTGTTAGATGGAAAGTCAAACAATGGTGCTTTGTTCGGATTCGTTTTTCTTAAACAGAATGAAATTTTGAAGCTTTAGTCTTGTTTCTAAGGTTTTTATGGGGCAGAAGTTTGTTCTTAAAGTGTCAATTTACATCGGACATAATCAATGTCGCCTTTCTACAAATTAGGTAGACGAAATAAAGCACACTGCGTCTGCATGTCCTGCATAGCTGGAAAATTACCGCCATAAACATAGTAATCCATTTAAACGCGTTTATCATGCAATTTCACATTGTAATTCGATATAATTAATTGGCTAATTGTTTGGTATTGAAATATTCAAATCGCTATTTTATAATTCGATTAAATAACCGCCTGTTGTATTATTATTATTTCATATTTTACATACAATCAATAGAATTATCACGCAGTATTTCTATACGATTGAGTATTATGCAATATATTCAGATCAGATTGGAAATGCATCACACACCTGACTAATCGCGATTCCAACCGATGGAAACTAGATTAAACGTTCAAAGTCCACTCGTCTACTTATATATGTATATTATAGTAAAGTAAATCATCGTTTCACAAGCAAAAACTCCGAAAAACTTGCTTAAATACATATACAATGTAAGCAGACAAAAACAAAAAAAAAATAATTATCGTATTTCCATTTCACATTAAATTGACACGATATTATCAGAAATGTCGCATAGCCATCCATAAAGTAACAGAACAATGGATTGATACGTAAAACTATTGCGAATATGGCATGTTTTCAGTCTTCACAATACAAGCAATTTGGTTTTCAAAGATACGCTTGTATTTCCTTAATATCATTGGAAATAAGAATAATTGAAACGGTGTACCGTTTTTTTTTTGCCCAGTGTCTATATATTGCGATAAAGGGTCCTATTGAAGGATCCTACATCGTGTGGGTTTTCGAAATCGAGTAGAGTTAGTCTTTTAAGCGTTTTTAATTCCATAATTTGTCAGATTTTGTGACAAAACATATATCATGTAAAAATGAATAAAACATATATCATGTATCATGTCAAAACAACCCAATTCTTAACAATGGGTTGCTTAAAATAGGCTTCTCTAGGGGAGGTAAAATGTCACCACGTGGTCACCACATAAGCTATATTATTTTTTAACACAATACAAAATTTAGCGGTAAGAAGTGTTAGAAGACCTGGGGAGTAGAGAGTTAAGATGACTTGCCCAAACTGTGGGAATGGACGACAATAGATAAGTTATATAGGGTGTGGAATTGATAAAAGTACAAGAAAGAAACCGTCAAGGGGTCAGAATATGGTCATCAGCAAGATTCAGCTGCAAATGGTATAAAAAAATTGTTAAACTGTGTAATTGCCTATGTAAATATACGTATTTAATCGGCCTATCGTTGTGGTTTATGTTTATTCGGTAATTAAAACTTATGGTTGCTTTTGGATGTCTATCCTAATTTTTAAACGCAACATTGACACTTCCTCCCAAAGAAACTCATATTTGAAAACTATACCTACAGATATATTTTCAACTAACACTCCTCCAGTATTTTGAAACTAATCATATCATCGTCTAACATTAGTTCAACTCTACTTATTTAATTTATAACATAAATTCCACTTTTCAATTCTTGACTCTTAGCCTAAACTTCCACAATTTATACGAATAACAGGCGGACTTAGCTGTAAAAGTATCGAGTTTGTCTCTTACAACCCTGGATAAATAATGCACCAGGTGGCGTTTATCCAGTTTTCTGGCGGCTTTCGGTCGGTGGGGCGGCCACGTAGACCGCGGTGCGCGCCGTAGCGCCGCCGTTTGATAGTGGCCACCTATTGAATTACCGGCGATCCGGACCATAATGTAAATGCGGGCGAGTAGCGTCCGTTTCGTTGGTAAGGGTTGGGTGGACCATTGGAGGATTTACCACCCCCTCCGGTCTACGAAATTACACGGGAACCGCCAACGTTATTTCCCAAGTATTATATCTCCCCGTGTCACCTACATTATTGGTATAAAGCCTCCGAATAGAAACGGATCAGAATGGAATCCTACGAGTCCAGTCGAATTTCGGAAACCACGCTTGTCCACGGCAAATATCCCCTGCCGGATGGGGACAATATAATTGCCGTTTGGATTCCCCTGGCCGGTAGAGGTGCGGTCCGTGACAGTCGGCTGACTGCGGCAAAATTCTATGCCTTTAATTAACATTGTTGCTCAGTACGTGGGTATGTGGCTGCATGCTGTATAGAGGGAGAAATGGGACGACAAGCGCTATTGTTTGCACTCAAAATATTATCGCGTGAACTCAAAGCCTCGAAACCGACAACCTGGATCCCGTGACAATAATGTCGCACAATGTCATTAATACGTTTAGAAGTAACTAGCCGTGCTAAGTGGAGAGTTTAGGGTGCTCTATTAATGTATAAATAAACGAAGGAATTTGACCTATTTGTTTGGTTTATTATCACAGCCATTTTTCTTTCTTGTTTTTACAGATAAGTTCTCTTCTTGTTTCCATTTGAACAGTTCTTAAATAATACTGTAAAAACGATATTATTATTCAATATTGCGTTCTACCTATACTGCTGATATGCTATTTGATTTCATGTCTTTCACACAAATCCAACTTTATTGACTTTCTGATATTATGTAAAAGTTGCATATAATTAATATTCGATATATGGTTGTGTTCAGTGAGATGCTTATTGTATATATACGTAGATATTTTATGTTTGATGTGTTCCTTATATCTGATTTTAAAGTTTTTCCCAATCTGTCGAAAATGTCAATGTAGGAATGTTATCTTTGTTCATATTTTTACCTTTTTTTATTTTTAACACTAAAATAAATAACGACTAAAAAAATTACCGGCGCATCCACCAGAATTGAAATTTTATTAAATTTAGCTTTACAGTCTTTACACCTCCTTAAAATCGATTTTCAAACTTTTACCATCAAAATCTTAGATATTAAACAGTATATATCATCGAAACTAATTGGATATGCGTCAGCGTGGTCACACTATGTAACAGAAGTATGCGACCCGCTCAGAGCGCATTGTTCGCACCCCCGGTGATTAATATTTTTGAACGAACGCGGCGTGCGCCCTTTGAGAACGCGGGAAATAAAGCGGCCGGATTGTCATTATGCTTTAATTCATTACCCGGTGTGCCTCTAACGGCATTTATAACAAATAAATTATTACCGACCCTGTTTTTGCAGTTAGCCCGGCCACACTGTTATAGACCTTTCATACCACCCCCCACCTCCCTATTTGAATAGTGCGCTCGGCGGCCACGTCCGGATACATAAATTACCACCTTGCACATGAATACTTTCGGTTCGCCCTCTGGTGGTAGTTAAATTACATCACAAACGTATTTATGAGATGTGTATGTTTGATGAAAGTTTTCGATATTAATTTAGAATTATAATGATAATTTAACAACATTATGCTGAACTCTAAATTCATTCTTCATACAAAAGTTACAAAATAAATGAGATATAAACACCGTGTGAAAGTGCATAATAATACAACAAACAATTTCTCTTATTTCTTAAGCTATACAAACGGTACAAGAGGACAGATTTGGGAGCCATTAGTGTTCCGTTGTAGTGTTGCAAATGCTTCGTCGTCAACTTACTTCTGACTCGGAAGTGAATGGAGAAGGTGCCGATTAAGGAGAGGGCAGCAGTCGTAGGGCGCGCCCGCCATAACGATATAGATAAATTAGAGGCGACACATAATGAATCCGGGTCTCGCATTTATCATCGTAGGCGGTGGCGGCCCCATCAGCGACGCTGACGTGTCCGGAAGAGCGCCATTATCGAGCGTGTCTCGTTCATTGTCAAAGAAGGAGTTGAGTGCTGCCCCCGCAAGTCGACTCTTAACGTCTACAGGGCCAGAGGTGTGCCGCCCTGAGCCAGATTAGATTGCTTTTATGCGCCTGAATATTGATAATCCTGACCTATAGAATTATATAGGCGAGTTCGAAAACAGTAGAAGTACAAAATTGGCCATTTTGAATGTTCACAATGATTTATTGTATCAAATAGAACTAAAGAGGATGCTTGGGCGAAATAAAAAAGTCCAAAACAGTGCTTTTTTGCTCCCTCAAGCAACGCGTTTCTACTCAGTTTCTACCAGTTCCTACTGATATATCAGTCGTAAACATTCGCCAACTTCGTAATTTGCATTTAAATCGTTGTTGAGGTACGCCGAAGTAATCAATACGAATATTAATATCAAAAAATAGATAATATTTAAAAAAATCCGCAAGTATGTAACTCAAGTAGAATTGTACTACCACGTGACATCCGGACCGACTTCCACCGTAGAAGAGGAAATTTAATACTATCATGTATACAATCATCAAACTCTAAGACTCTATCATATCGCCATATACAGGGTTATTTAAAATTACCGGAACACCTAAATAACTTTCCAACAGCAAACAATTTCAAAACAATTTTCAAGTAAAAGTGGTTTTGCTTTAAACAATCTATCATTTAATCACAATCTATCGTTTAAATATATTTTTAATATACAGGTGGTTCATTTTATTATGGATATTTGGTAACCTTTCCTTTTTCAAATAGAACATTCTGTAAAATTTTACATTTTTAATTCTAAGCTTAATTCTAAGAATCTTTTTTCTGGGTTTATACAAACTTATTAATAATATTAATATATATATATATTATTGTTTATTCAGGAAATTTGGTAACTGATAGCACATCTGAATATTTATAAATTTTTTAATTCTAGGATTAATTCTTTTGTAGAAATGTTTTTAATACAATACTATCATTTTTTAGTTATAAGCAAATAATGAAAACTCCTGGACTTCAAATTAAGAATGTTTTCCCACATACATACACATTTCTTCCAATTTGGCAGCTTGAATATTTAATTCAATTGTATTTCATAGTTTAGTTATTTTTTCATGGTTGTTTTATTATTTATCCGTTAATGATCGATTAATTGCTCATAACGCAAACATGATGCATTTAAAACAAAATGATTCTTACAAAAACTTTTAGAATTAATCTTAGAATGTAAAATATACAGGATGGATTGCTAGAAAAAAAAAGTTTAGCAAATTTCCAGAATAAAATGAACATCCTGTATATTGAAAATATATTTAGACGATAGCATAAAACCAAAAAACTTTCGTTTGCATTTTTCTTTGTAATTCTTCACGGTTAACGAATTACTAAGCTGTCCCGGTAATTTTGACTAACCATGTATAATCCGCCATTTTGAATTTATTTTGAAAATCTGACATAACATTTTTATTATCAATCTTCAAATATTACGGGAAATAAGTTTCATGTAAATCCAAGATTTTTTACATTTTCGGTAGCCTTATTGATTCCGCCATTTTGAATTTTGAAAATTGGATTTGGAGTTTAGGATCTTCAAATAACACAGCGAATAAGTTTTCTATATTTTCTAGTCGCCATATTGAATCCGCCATTTTGAATTTAAAAAATATGACAACGGGTTTGGAATCAGAACGCCAAAAACACTATACATCATAATAAAAATTATTTAAATGCTTTAAATAAACAAATATTGTTAAAAGTGTACGCTGTCTTTCCGTAGAGTTTAAAAACAGTACATGTCCATGATGTCCATTTAATTCTCTGTGAACTACTTTATATTTTATCTCTCTTGGCACAAAACAACTGCCATACTTTTCAAGATTTGCATCGACAGAATTATATTGTAAATTGTCTCAGAACTCACTTTTTGGACTTGTACTGTTTTCGAACTGACCGATTCATATATAAATTGTATAAATAATATAATTTATATGTTAAAACATAGAGACTTTTTCGCCTAAGATAATATGTATAGAACAACGGTGCCGATTGCGGACTTACGAATGCCGAGGACTGTAAAAGGTCCTTATTTTTTACGACGCTCGCGGGATATCTCCATCCGTTCCGGAAGGACGCCGTAGGACCCGCTCAAATAGCGCGATATTTCAACGGGGTCTCCTCCTATGTTCTTTTCATTCCGATGCTTTTTACCGTCACAAATCACGCTTTAAATAATGGATGGCCCGGCCCGTTGAAAACTCGTAAAACTATACGTTTCCGGTTAAATATGTATCATTTTTCTGGGATTTACCGACATTTAACCGTCGAGATATATCTAAATGTCAAAATATATAACCAAGGCTAAATAGTTTCGGCTACACCAAAGAAAGCTAGGATTGCGTTTAGTATTTGATAAGAAATGATTGGGATTAGAAAAAAATAAGCGGACTGATTTGATGTCATAATTTAAGACGAAGAAAATTATTTCTGTCTGGAAAGAGAATTTCACTAGCAGATATTGAGATCGAATAAATAATAAAAGAAATTTCAATATATTTAAAGTGGCTTCTAAGTTATTCTACCTTTATTACTTACCTTTTAATTTGTCGTAATTATTATTTTGTACCATATCTTACTGTTCTTTTATTTCATGTAGACCTAATGGCATTATAATTGCTATTATATTTGTTATTATATTTGTTATCGCATTTAATCGTATCGCTTTCAACAAATAACTAAAGATAATAACTTTCTAATAATACTAATACATAAGCTCATAGCGAAAGCGTATCAAATGGTAACTTCTCTCACTATATACACTAGAGTAGTCTTTATTCTTTAATTCTCAAACTTTGTATGCAGAACATTTGTTCCTTTATGTTCATACTTAATTCCTGTGTAATTTGATATCGATCAATAGATATTAATGCCAAGATACTCAAAATTGAGAATAAGCTTTATTTTTATTAAGCGTTATTAGTGATTTTGGACCCTGTTGACTCAGAGATAACGATATGTGGTCCAAATTAAGCAATAAATTACGATGCTCATCCCCCGACAAAACGAACAGTAAGTGATCATTCGTCACTGACCAAGCAGCAAATCAGCAAGGTCTGATTTGTCGAACTGATCGCTTACGACTAGTTTTGCTGATGGACGAATGGACTTGGACGCTGGACATGCAACTGCTAAAAAGATCTTTGACTTCTTAAAATTACCAATTCCGTCTGTCAAAAAAACAATAAAACACTTCAAAACGTAAATTAAGCAGTCACATAACAATACAAAACTGTGTCCCTTGTATATCTATCAGAACAAGCGAGAAATCTGTTGTCGTAAGTACGTGTAAGAAATGAAGTTAACGGTTTAGACAAGTAGACGATTGTGTTGAAACTGGATACGTTCGAGTTTAGGGGCACTTGAAAGTTAATAACGACATTCTGAAGATAAATTATAAGGATAATTAGCATGTAGAGGTGTAAGTTGTGCCAGAATTCGCATAATCCGGGCTTCTGTGTGTTGCAAATGTGGACAGCCAGTTGTTTAATGAAGGTCCCGGAGGGTTTCGCATTAGCATCCGGAATGGAGCCTCTGCCTCTCTCCGAGTCCGGGCTTGCGTTTCCTCCGGGAATCCTGCGCTGGCAACGGGCAACAGTAAAGCCAGCTCGCTCACATTAAATACAGTCCTCGCAATTACATCCACCGCTCGGCAATAAAACGCGAAAAACTCACTCGGCCACGCGCACTGTGTCCCACTGTCTCCTGATTTATTTACTACAATTTAAACTATAAAATTTACTACTCGCCAACTATTAAAATTAATTTCAGGCAAGTGGCGCGCGCGCACGCGTCCCCGCCTTCACCTTTATCGCCGCTGCATCCTACATCCTTAAACTGATTACAAAAATTCCAACTAGAACGTCCCAGTTTTAGTGGCCGTAATTTACTTAAGGCCATAACTCCGCGGAAGTTATTATGATCGCCACCGAAAATTCCAAGGGTCGTAAATTCCGATGAGACCAGTCAATTTGCGTGCCGGATTAGTACTATGCATTAAAGGCATTACGGATTATCGAGAATACATTTAAAAAGTTACAGTCTTTTTTGTTGGTAAAAAAAATTTCATGCAACTGAAAATGTTTCATATAGTTTGCAGGTCGATTGTTTACAGCAGGGGTCCCCAAAGTTCTTAAGAAAGGCCGTAGAAGAAAAATATGATATTCCTATAAAACATGTAAATAAAATATTTTTTTTAAAATGATTATCATCCGATTTTTCATATTTAAATTTTGAGAAGTACTGCTATTAACTTATTAATAAATATTAGTTTCTAAATAAGAAGTTTGCTTCGTCAACAAAATTAAAAAAAATGTAGATTCGCTAATTCTTATTTGATGTTCATATAATTAATATCATTAGCAAGAGATTTTCATATAAAACATATATAATTGTTGTAAAGCTCTTTTAATCGTGCATTGAGACATTTTGTAACAAATCCTTGCAGACCAAATAGTTAGAAAATCTGGATATTCAATTAAATCATTTTGAACAAAAAAAAACAGCCAGGCAATTTCTGGAACTGGTTTGAATTTGCATGGTGTCTATCAAATGAACACAACTCAAAATACGTATAAAATACAAAACGTGACAAAAAACATTTTCTTTCCAGAATGTATTTGAATTTGTATAACAATGTTATTATTATTGTTGTATATAGAATGTCACGAATAATCAATTGATATATTTTTTAACTCAAATTTGACATTTTTGTTATGTATATACTTCTTCGGTTTTGTTGCTATAACAATCATATTTCCATCGTCTTTTAAATGATATAGGGTGGGTGGTATTTCAGTACAGGAGTGGCTCAAATTTTATAATTTTATGACTTAAAATTTTTGAGAAAAATGTTAACCTTTAGATAAGTCTGGGCAACAACGACTTTATAAGTTGGAAGTAAGTAGTAATTTTTAATAGACTTCTTTACGCTGAATATGACTTAGGGCTCAAAAATTCCCTATCACGTATACTTTTCGACACAAAGATAAGACACTTATATATTTGCGAATTCATATAAGCTGAAGCCAACCCCATAGACAAATCAATAGGGTGTCAAAGTAGACTTTCAACTTTTTACTTTTCCCTGAAACCTTGTTCACCAGTATCTTTGAAGCAGTGACAGAATTTCTTCAGAACTGCTGCATGTAAAAACAAAAATAAAAAAATGCAATATTTTTATGAAGCTTTAGAGTTCGCATTCGTATTCAACACAATAAAATATATATATAAAAACTCATTTCCTTTCAATTTACAAAATCCTTGCTTTCAGAGTAAATATTTTAGATTTTTTCATTGTCTTCTGGTTTCAAAATAAATTTTAAAGTAAAATGCAATTCCTCTCCTAAATTTCATTGGAAAAATATTTATTACATATGAAGAAACAAAGCTGGCATAGCAACAAAACCAAGTAATACTTAAGCAAAACAAAAATGCCAAAACTTGCAGAAGAATTAACCAAATCATTTTTATTTAAACAATTTTGTAGTAAAAGAACAATTAAAGAAGTTACAGCAATTATTCGTTACTTCAAACTTCAATGTGGTTCATAATGTTTCTCAGTTTTCGAGTTTGTAGCAAATTATATAGCGATGTTATATTGCACAAAGTTAATTAGTATTAGCATACCTTTAGCAACCTCATCATGGTAATGACCAAAACAAAAACTACCAACAAAAACTTGAAATTCTGTCTTAGTTCAAATTAAAAACATTTTCACAGAAAGTATATGATACAACTTTTGGTGTAAAAAGTAATTTTTTTATAGCTGAACTAATATATTAAGTTACATATAAACTCAATAAAAGGGCCAGTTTCGGCAGAAAGTCTCTCGCTAATTGTTGATGATAAATCAATTAAAAAAGGCGTATACCCACTGTTACTTGGCAGACATATCATTAAAAATAGATATTAGTTTACGAGCAAAATACAGTAGCCACATAAATCACAAACTCCAAGAAGAAAATAGCAAAATTATGGTGTACATATCAGTTCCCAACGGGAAAGTCCACTATAGTAGAATAGATGAGTATCGTCTTCAACGGCGAGTGCGGTCAAATTAACGTTAAACTTAAATATAAAACCAACGTAGGGTTTATACAAGTGCGGAGCCAACGTCGTCTTCGCTAGTTCTCAGGGGTGTCATTAAACTCATCCCCTTAACGAACGTCTTCGCGAGAGATATCACGGGGAATGACTCCCCCGAAACCAGCTTGACTCGGGCTGATATCGATGTAAAGAGAACAGCACACAACCTTGCCTTGCTAGTCGATCAATTATGTTACCGGTATAACTGACTGACCCATATCAATGTAGGGTCGAAAACACGAAGGGTTGCCAACCCTCTCTACCCGTCACTCAACAGTATCGAGTTTAAAACACATCGGGCAGGTCGAGTGCAACCGATCACCTGAATTATTGATACGGACTGAAAATTTGAATTCTCCATGCGGATTGGGCTCTTAGTCGAGAACTAGGGGTCGAGGGAGAGAGAGAGATGCAAATCTAACGGTTTAACAATGTAAATATCGGCGGAAACAAGTGGGGTCGAGGAAAAATGACGTTTTCTTTTTTTCGTGAGGGTGTGCGTGCGTGCGCCAGGGGTAACGTTCGAAACGTTAAAATTTAAACTCGTTGCCCGTTCTCGGGAATATATCGGTGGAAATGGATGGAAAATCTATTCCGGGTTGTACGGTTTTTCCCCTTTTCTTTCGGTTTGGATGATGATATTTTCGGGTTGGGAAGGGTTTTGCTTAAAACGTATACAGATCGAATTTGAATAATTCCGAATTCAGAATATTGTAAATTGGCAGCAAAGGTCCAAATAAATATTGATATGAACAGAAATAGGGCGATTTTCCGATTATATCATACATTTTTAGAGGTAGACACGCGTTAGTAAGAGATGAGGATATTTTTATTTAAAATATACTTTATACTAAAATATTTACACGTTTTGAAGCTTTGGTAACTATAAAACATACCTGTCTCAATTCTGTCGAGTCTGGGGGATAGATTTCATAAAAATTGGTGAATTTTTAAAAGCAACAATATTAAGATTTCTGGTTTTTAAGAAATATATTCTTTTGCATTTATTCTTTTAAATCAAAACATATTTCGTTGACACAAACCATATTTACTTCATTGAATACTCTAGTTTATTTCCTTGTAGAGATTAATTTATTTGGATACAAGCAAAACTTACTTTCCTTTAAAGTAATACTTTTGTTTTGATTTAAACAGATGTTTCTTTACACTAAATTAATCTAAGTTTGTTTCAAACAAATATATTTGTGTACAAGAAGAGATTTATTTCCTTCAAAGAAATATTTTTACTTTGGCTTAAAAATAGGTTTACTTCCGCCAAAGATGGCGATGTGTAAACTGTCCTTGCAGTTCGGCCTTATCTTGAATATAAATAGTAGACTGGTGAAAGCCTACCGCTCGGTTGATGTCATGCGACTGGCTAAATTGTTAAAAAGGCTGAGTGTTCGGCAGTATCGACCACAGTACATGCAGGTTCAAGTTCAGATTCCGAATCACCGCACACTTTGCTACCCTAACCTTGACTATAGGTAAGTATGGGAAAACCAAGCACACTGGTCGAGGATGTGCGACATCCCAAGAGGCGGCGACATGTGGAGATTTTGCTCTACTGTACCCTCCGAAAAATTCTAGTCTATAACCGGTCCACATTAATTCCTTCAACAAACTATTAATTTCTTTATTCAAAGAACCATTTATTGCGACCTAAAAATATCGCATTTTAACTCTACTAATAATTTCGTTAATTTAAACAATTAAAGTTTTTTAACTCAACACAATTCATAATTATTTGAACTAAATAAATCTCATTCGTTATAATATACAAATTATAAATTTTAACTGAAGACATTTGTTTGATACAAATAAACGTTATTTCTACCAAACAAATGCATTATTATCCGCAGAGAAATAATTCTTTGCCTCTGTTAAAACACCAGATTTCTTTGAGTCAATGCATATTTATTTGAATTAAACAAAATTTTCTATCTGAGTGGACAGAGAATTGATATAGATAGAGTTATTAATAGATTTACAGCCACTTTACCACACTTTTTATAGCTTGGTGAGTTTGGGGTCCGACCGACACCTTTGAATGATTGCATACTTCCTATGTCCAATGGCAATACAATAATGTATGGTAAAATATTATGTATTGATGTGTTTTACAAATGTTTTCAGGCTATTTTCAAGGTCAAATTATAAATTATTGCATTTTGTATATTTTTGGCCGGACATTCTTAAAAGCTAGACACAATTCAAAATGTCTTCAGATCCAGCTTCTACGGAAAAGGCATACCAGAATCAGTTGATATTTTACGGTATATTGTTTATGAGTAGATTTAATTCGTATCAAATTGGTCGTTTTCTATATTGTCTTTTCCAGCTTAACCCGAATATGACGCTAGATGATTTAACATGGATCAACATAAAGTCAAACATGATGTCCCATAACTCATAATATGGCTTAAAAGAAAATAGGAAACACCTTAATGTTCTCTCTCAATGATATCCTTATCCATGATATGATCCACATGATTTACATGACAACATTTATGATATACCACGCACCGAGTTCTTCACAGAGAAGCCATAACAATGAGGATGATACGAATTGTTATGGAACTGAAAAACGTTATACGAAAAATACTGGAAAGCAAGTCAGCAAACTGACGAGTTTCGGTATGTGTGGGGCGGTGGGAGCCGTGTGAGAGGCCAATTTATATTCAGATCATTTTCGCGAACTAAACGGATACCAATTTAATTAAAAGCAATGTTTGTTGCGGGGGAAATGCGTGGCATAAAGTGGATCTGGCAACGTAGCAGAGCCGAGTCGCCGTGCTCCTATCCTATCGGATCCCCCGTTGTGAGGGGATCACACAGACCGACGTAGGGCCTTCCGCGAGACCCAGGAATTTCCCCAAATCCCCCCGATCCACTGCTCTCTCCATCAGCGAGGGTCTTAACCGCCGCCGGACACGAAATGGGTTGGATCGCACGCGTTTTTATCTAACCGAAAGAAACTTTCAACTAATGGTATTTGGATTAAGATTGAAATTAATGCCTGACATGGCTAAAAGCCCACAGACCAGAATCAGAGCCTAGCTCCAACCCCGCGCGGATTTTTCGTCGAAACAAACCCTATGCCAGCGACCAGAATCAATTTCGGAACGTTTTAATTTGGCGAAACGACCAGCCTTAAGTTGGTTGGCGGTGTAATCGACGTTATATACCCCGAGTAAGGATCCAGGCGGCTGTTATCGTAATCTTTATCGACGCCACAAGTAATTGGATAATATAAAACGCTACGTACCGTGAACGGACCCAGGACCGATTCTTATCATTCTTACCAAACCCCGCCACTCGAAAATGCTCAACGGAGTTAACTGTTATGAATACGATTGCTCAAAATTTCGGTGCGCGCCGAACACCGATACGCCCGTAAAAATTTATTGTTGCTCATCAACCGTGACCCTATTTCTAAAGTTTATGGCGTAGTCTCGAACTCCGGATATAGAACAAAGGTTAAATATCAATTTGTAAAGTCGGGACATCGTATTTTCTATCACATATGCTTTTATAGGATTTCTATCGATATTACTATACATTACTTAACTTTAAATTCCTTCTCTTAAAACGCTTCATAACGATTTCACTTCACTCAACGTGGTCTGCAATAAAAATATCGAATGATGTTGTATTCTATAAATAACTAGTTACCGCCTGATGATCACTTTTTTCGAGACCTGTAACTTTTTAAATAATAGTTCTAGGCAAATCAAATTTGGTATGCTTTAAGGGCATATATTTAACTAAAGAAAATTACAAAAACAACTCTTAGTTACTTCTAAGTTACACTTAAAAATGCAAATTAATAACGCAAAACAAAATGGAAAAAATGTCAAGTATGCTTTGAATTCACGTATGAAAGCCTACTAAAGATGACAACTGAATTCAGTTGTCAATTTTCGTTAATTAGAAACGTCATTAGAAGTAAAATGAGGCATCTTAGTGAAGTGTAAGTTGCTCGTGCTGTCGCCCTTATTCAATATGGCCACTCTATTCGACATGTTAGCAGGGACCTTCGACGCGTTTCCCCTTCTGTTATTCAGCGTTTATGGAATCGGTTTCGGGATACTGGCCAATATGCTAGGAGAGCTGGACAAGGTCGAAATCGAAAAACTACACAAAATCAAGACCGATTTTTTGTCCTTTTCTCTCTACGTCAGCGTAGTGCCACAGCACGAGACCTCTTAAACGCCCTAACACGAGCACATGGAATAGAAATTCCTGATCAAACTGTTAGAAACAGATTAAAAGAAGCGAATTTGAGACCAAGAAGACCTATCCGCGCACCACGCCTACGCAGCATCACAAAGCAGCGCGAATCACGTTTGCTCTGAATCACAGATATTGGCAACTTCGTACACGGCCTGTACTGTTTACAGACGAGTCCAAATTTCGTTTAACTCGTTGCGACGGTCGAGTACAGGAACTGAATTTATTTGGCCGTGGATCTTGTTGTGGTTCCTGGTAGACTAAATGAATTACATCGAAAACAAACTTGTACGACCATGTGGTGCCTGCTGCATATGCGACGGTCTAAATTTTATCCTAATTCAGGACAATGCAAAGCCACATACTGCCGGCATCACCAGAAACTTTTTACAAGAACGTGAAAGACAGGTCTTGGAATGGCCGGCGTAAAGTTCTGACCTGAATCCTATTAAACACATGTGGGATCAGCTTGACTGACGTGTTTGCAAGCGCCCTAATCCACCACTAAAGATACAGGAACTGACAAGCCCTAATTGAGGAATGGAGGAATGGGTAAGCATGCCCCAAGAATCTCTTCGCAGACTAGTGCGAAGCCTGCCTCGCAGGTGTGAGGAAGTGATCCGTGCTCGTAGAGGGCATACACTGTGTCAAACCTCACCAATCCACAGAAACACCGACTGTCATAATATGTCATCGATACTATGACAGTCATTTCCATTTTGTTTTGCGTTATTAATTTACATTTTTAAGTGTAACTTAGAAGTAACTTAAAGGCCCGTATTAATAGTCCAACTGAAATCAATACTTAAAATTCTACTTGCGTGATGATTACTTAAGTATTGATTCGCAACTTGAGACACGCATGTATTAATAGTCATGGGAGATCAACGCTTTGGCTAAACAGTACTTGGCCAATCAATGAAATCTCGTATCAGACGGCACGAGATTTAAGCAGAGTGAAGTGTGTGTCAGATGGTGCATATCCGAACGTATTCAAAATATCCGCCTATCGAAAATAACCAAACAAAGCAATGCGTTACTTTCGTGCAAGGTGTTTGTTTGGTTGGTTATTGTTGACGTCCTTTCGTGTGTCTTTTTGCCACTTTTCGCCATGGAGAACAACAACGAATCAAGAAAAAACAATTTTACCCAGTTTGAGAGGAGCTTATTGAGTAACTGCATAAAAAGTCATTAAAATCATTGTATAAAAAATAAGATTTTGATAACATTGTAAGTATACATGTGTAAGTTTGTAACAAATGGAAAATGCTTTTATTATTAATTTCTCAGAAAATTATATTCTTTGAAAACGTTAGTGCAATCTTGGTAAAATTGGTACTCAAACCATCAAATTTTACAATTCATGCATCTTATACGGGGTAGTTCAGAAACTGAATTTGTGTTATAAAGCAGGACAAATTAAATTTGGAGAATAGAAAATCTATTTGTCTATCTTCATAAATAAAAAAAATAATTGAGGTATAGTAAAAATTAACAAAACACAGAAAAAATAAATTTTTCATCATATATGACTTCAAATTTTAATATAACTACTAATCTAAAAAAAAAATTGCCAAATAAAATTTATTGGTAATATTGAAATTAAATTATTAACATAAAATAAATTAACACAAGTTCATAGTTTCTAAAGTATCTCGTATATGGTGCATAAATTATAAAATGTGATGGTTGCGGTATTAGTTTCAGATGATCCACCAACTTTTATTAAGTGTAACATTTTCTGAGAAATGTATTATAAAAGATAGATTCCTTGCATATTTAATTTAATATTGTTAATTTAATATTTTTCGTTATCATATGCGCGCGCACCCCCCCCCCCCCTGTATCCGCCACTGGTACCTTTACACTTCGTAAAAGTTCTTTGGCGTCTTTGACTAGAGTGACATGACACTGACATGAACAACCAATGTATGAATTTTGGTGACAGAAATCCGGCTAATACAGACTCAAGGCACCTATGGACCATCATCAGCCAAGTATCGCATATTCTTTACTTGACCGCGTGTTGATCAGTGATTTTTTGACTATTAATACGGTTAAACTTAAGTAACGATTCACGTAGGTTGATAGGCCACTATTAATACGCGCCAAATTGTCTTTTTAGGCAAGTAACCACGTGCGAGACGTACTGGCCAAGTATTACTCAAGCGCCACCTAATAACCGACTATTGAATCGTGCAGGCCTTGATCAGAACTTGAAACTAGATTTATGTGAGTTTTTCACCCAAGTACCGTCTATTAATACGGGCCTAAGAGTTGTAACATTGTTTTTGTAATTTTCTTTAGTTAAATTTGAAGTAGGTATACCAAATTTTATTTGCCTAGAACTATTATTTGAAAAGTTTTCGAAAAAACTGCTTCCCTAATTTATTTGAGCAGTGTATATAAATTTGAGGAAATGGTGACGCAAATTATCGATTCACAATATTGACAATGTTGACAAAGCTGTTTGTTGAACATGATGGAACAATTTCAAGTTTATTGAACAAATAGTTTCTTGAAGTGTCATGCGAACCAGTTGCAAAAAAAAAACTGTTTTGATGAGTATTGAGCCATAGGGAACATGGCTCAATAAATAATTATAAGCTAGCTGCCAGACAGTAGAATCGAGGATTTTCTTGATGACAAAAACTTTTAATTTTGGATTGAATATCTATATGCCAATTTGAATTCAACTTCCTTGAAAACCATAAATGCCACGTTTAAAGGAATTATGACCAATTTCAGATGCTAGGATAGATTGGACTTTTACTGAGTAGTTCAGGCCACTAAAAAGAAAGTATTTACAAATTTGTGAGGTACTATTTTTTCAGAGTTGAAATCTAATATGCCTGGGCAATTAATGTAACATCCATGCATCATAGATTCTTGGATAAGCTACGAGGGCATCTATTACGAATTTTTGTATAAATGCCCTGAACTACCCGTACGGGTAATCCCTTAATACGCGCTGGAGGGGTTGAAAAAACAAGAGACGCGCGAAGGGGCGGCGGGAGGGAGGGGGTGTCGGTACCGCGGTTGCGGCGGCTACCGCAATAAAACACAAAAGCGTAATTGCGGCATGGATATTCGCAGGTACAAAAGCACCGGATGAAAGATGATTAGACGGTAATGGAATATTTAATAGCCTTCTACATTGCATTTGCATCGGTGTTTATTTGCGGGACCGTAATAAATTACGGCATTTTATGCCCCACTAAATCCAGCATTAATAACAAACAGAATTGCCGCCCGCTCTTTTTTTGATGTTTAGATTACCAACCGCGAGATAGCGCCACATTATAAGCGTTTTGTGGAGTTTTCAAACGGATCACTCACCAGTAGCGACCCCTATACCAGAAAAAAAAGTGGAGTTTAATTATTTACCGAATAAAACGTTAGTTATCATCAACTGAAGGAATTAAAGGACGCTTTTCAGAACTGAAACTATTATGGAATTAACTAAAGACCATACACACACATACACAATTTTAAAAAGAAAAATTTCAAAACTCTATAGACGCTCTAGTTGAAGGATTTATTTAATTCTACTATTTCCAGTTAAGAGACTGTTCTATGTTTGGTTCGATCTTTACAGAGGCTGATTTACAGCTGAGATATAGGTTTAAGTTACAGACTTACTTTAGTAGTCAACATTTAGTTGAAGGTCAACATTTAGCATATTCCTTGTCACGTCCGTGTTTTGTATCACAAAGTATAGACAAAGTCGATTTTTACTTGCGTGTATTGTTTATTGGTGCGCCTATTTAGTCAATAATAATAATAATAATTCAAACAAATGTCGATCGCATCCGGACCACTCAATTTATTACACGGGTATAAACCAATTAAAAAAGTAACGGTTGATATATGAATGCTGCAGGTACAGTTTAAATAGTAGAGAGGTACGCAAATAATTCGCAGCTCGCCGGGCATCATCAATTTATATAAACATTTTTAGCGTGCATGATATTCGATGAAATATTATATACGGGCAATTGTTAACCAAATCGGTGCATCGAGTGCAATTGTTCCCATTTGTCTCTATAAAGAAATGAATACCCGCAATAGTTGTCGACATTCCCATACGCAGATAGATATTATAATTGTTAATGTAACGTTTAATTAATTCAGCGGTTGGTATGCATATTTTATTCATTCGCATATAAACGCATATGTACATATCGATTCATTTCATATTGTATTGCATGTTATAAAGCTACAAACATGAATGATTTTATTTGATGAAATTTTGTTGAGGAATAGCAAAAAAAACGTTTTTACTGAGTGATATTTTTCGTATAAATATTAAAAATTTTATTTACGACCTGAAAAAGGGATGCCTTTTTGTTGATTTTATCGCGTTTACTTTTTTCGTGTGAATGGTTGAAGGGATGAGAAGGGGCGCGACGCCGGAGCCCTCTACCTTGCTTCCTTCAATATTTATACACTTTTATATTATCCCATTTTCGCGCGTTCTCCTTTTTCCAAATCGCGTCAATTCTCCGGATGCGAGTTTACAGTTAAATATTAAGATATTCACTCCAGAGGGAAATTACTACGGCCGAATATTTCGGGCGAGTTGTGCCGGCGCATCCGCCAGAATCGCCTCCCATCTATATCTGATGTTTCGGCCCTACACTCGTACTGGAAATTATCCTCTTTGCGGCTTGCGCGCCTTAAATATTTAAGCCCGGATTGGATTTTTTCGAAATTATCTCCGGTTTATTTGATTGCTGCGAAGAAAACATGTATACCGCATGACCAGGAAAGTACTATGTTTTACCGCAAATCTTCTAGCAAAACATTTATATCGAACATAAGTCAGAAAATGTAAATAATGTATTTTTGTAGAAACAGAAAGAAATAACAACCACATATTATAAAATTGATAAAGTTTTATCCTTACAAAGTTTTACAATGATTTCGACTTAAGGGGATGCTCCCATGTAGAGACCAAGAAAGTAGCTGAACTTTGAGACAGTTTTTCAAAGAATTTGTAAGAGATATCCATATTTTTCTTTTGCCATATATTTACCATACTTTAGTGTACAAAAGGACATAGCGCCATAAAAAACTATATGCAAGAAGTGGATACTGTTGTAGGAAGTATCAGGCCCTGTGAGGCGTGCTTGTCTCAACGACGAGCACGATACCTCCTATAAAAAAAACGGTAAAAAAGTTTAAAATTGACAAAATTGCTGCTGTTTGAATTTTAAGATCGATTTTGTACAGCTTTTTTTCGGTTTCAAATCGTTATAAATAATATAATTAAGTATTTAAAAGTTTCACTTATTATAAGGTTCAGCCTTCAATAAAAAGTATTTTCTTTAAGGAAAAAAAAAGAATAACTCGATCCGTTAAACGATTCAAAAGTAATCGCGCATGCCAGGTTGGAAGATCGTGTTTCTAGAAAACGCGTCGGTAGTATCACTGTAATAAATTTTATAAGAGAAAGTAGAAACATGATACTTTTTAAAACTCCTTTTCTATGTGTAGGTATTTATTGAAATATAATAATTTAATCAACATTAGCACCTAGATCTATACGTCCTCTGTACTGTATCCAAATTTCACATTCCTACTTTAAAGCGTTACCGAAAATTATCATTTGAATAGACACACTTCTTTGCGGCGCCTTAATGCAGGGCATTTTGACCGGAGAATACCATAGGCTATAATACTGTAAAATTAGCGAGAATCAAAAAGCTGTTTCAGGGGTGATTTTATACACTCCAACGTTTCACAATAGGAAAGGAAAAAAAAAGATTTTTTCAATCGATTACATGAGAACCTCCCCTTAACAGTCATCATTAGAACCTGACGACAAGAGCCTGATGATGACTGTTAAGTCGAAATCGATTTTAATGTTAAAATGAAGCAACTCTACAAACAAAACATTCTTATTTTTAAACTACTATTACAGTTTTGATCGACCAATCTTCTTGGTTTTGCCGGCTGTTGAAATTTTAATTTTGAAGACATTTCTGTTTTTCATTTTTAATTAAAAATCGAATGAGACTAGAAATACTATTATTAAAATATGTTTTTCTAGAAATCCGATGGATTTAAATTCATTTAAAAAATACACCATAATCATTATTTTATTCGTTTAGCGACAATACCGGGGTTTAAAAGTTGTTAGCCTCGCAAAAAGTTCTAAAAAACATTATTGTAAAAGTTATAGAAGCATACATAGACTAAAAGCATACATAGCACTAAAAAGGCGATCAAAAGTAATTTTGTAAAGTTTAGAGGTGGCTTATTTTTTTCGTAGTTTTACTTTGACATCTTTGAATCGATGCATTATTTAACGTACTTTTTTGCAAATTAGCCAACAACACAGCTTTACGATGTCGAATAATTTGCAAAAAAAAGCGAGGCATTCAAAGTTACATTGACATAAAACCGTTTGATTTTTGAGGTAACATTATGGCGTAAAATGCTCGAATATTTCTATAATTTAAGCTTCTACGTCGATCTCTTCCTCATGTTCTATTACAAAAATGTCTATTATCTATGAATAATGTCACAACATAAGCCCATCTTTTATGTGACATATGGCTTTCTTGTTTTGTAACACATATGTAGGTAGCTATTTTGTCTGTTTTTAGACTTAATAATGGCATTCTAATCATACTGACCATACATAAACATGAATGACAACCAGAAAACGGTCCAAATTAAGGTATAAATTGAATTTATAAATGAGTTTCACATTCGCAAAAAAAGTCATTAAAGATTATCGAACAAGATTACGTATGGAATAATAAGAATTAATAATAAGAAATGGACGTAATCGGTTTCTTAAAACCTAACTCAATATCCTCGAATAGACCATGTTATGAAATAAACACTGACTCATTGCCGTTGTAATAAATTAAATTGGTTCATAACTTTCTTTATTTATCCGCAACCACTCGAAACAAACGGTTTATGTGAATTTACAACGTAAGCTATTGTCCATTCGAATAAATTTTAATGTGATACCGACGGCATGCCGCCGCCGCCGCACGCTTACGTTATTCTATTTTCGTGCAGTGGCGTTGAGCGCTTTTGCAATTTGTTGCGGTTAACAAAAGTTGTTAGAAAGTCGCTTAGCGCGCGCTCTCCGGTGTAGGTACAAATTAATTTCGGTTTTTGTCCGGTCAGACCAAGCGCGGGTGTGTAAAAATAAGGCTATGCAGTCGGGACAAGCGCCGGGGAGGCCGGCGTACGGTCGACATGGCACGCACCGAGCCGTGTTCGGCCAGAAGTTGGCACCGTACCTCCTGCGGCTGACGGGTAATCGTACCGCTAATTGCTGCTCACCGCGCGCCGCCCCTACACCCTGCGCCGCCCCTACACCCTGCGCAGGCCCTTCCGCATACACATTAATTGTCCGAACTTGCCCGGCGAAACCAAATACGCAAGTCTAGCATAGTTTATACCGGGAATGCTGCCGTAATTACGAACGGAAGTCCACTTAACTAGTGATGTGTCTGGCCCTAAGTTCATACCAATGCCACTTACAGTACTGGACGCAGCTAAAATGATTCCTTCAATTGCAGGGAGATTAACTATAAAATATTTTCTTGACGGTGAAGCTTGGTGTTTAGTATTTTAAGCTGTCGTTCTTAAACTGTGTGATAAATTCACATAATTTGATTCATTTATAGTTATTTAACCAACAAGTACATTAAAAAGAGCGATTAATGATCGAGACTGTTTAACGCGCGAGCGATTAGCGAGTGCGTTAATTGTCGAAATCATTAATCGCCGATTAATATTCGAGTTGGTTACAACATTTTTTCGTCGATCGTATTGTTCTGGCGGCGTCTACATGGATTTTTCTTCGCCGTTTTTTTTAAGGTTATATGACAATTTATGTAATTTGACACTGACAGTTCTCTACTGCGGTTCTGGATAACGGAATGTTTTGATTGGATGGTTTCATTTCACGTCTGTTCGATTGGCTAGAATGACGACGTTTGATTGGCTATAACAAATCATGCATTAATAGAAATCGTGCATTTATAGACCTTTTAATAAACGATTTACTATTCACTAAACTAACTCATAAATAAACGATCGACGAAAAAATAAAAAATTAACTGCCTCTAGCATTGCACGGAACGGGTTGTACCAATCAAACTACTAAATCCTATGACTATGTTTATTAATGTTAAATGCATTTTAGCAATAAATGTTATTTAGGGCCGATCATACCATCGTACGTATTCCGATTGGCTAAAATATTCATGTTTCCATAGTAATAACAACTTATTCTGGTATTTATACCAATATTTAGGTTATCCCATGGTATAACGTGTTTTGTAAGATCGGCCCTAAAGGTGATATTACTGGAAAAAGAATATCAAATTTGTTCAATTTAAATAACCAAACCTTCTACTGAGAATCTTTCTACTATCTTTCCATCTGTTTATTGTCAGCACACAGACAACAGCAGCTTAAAACTATTAACATTCTCTATGAATTAGCAGACAATTAAATCATATGTCGCTATTCTGTTAATTTTTTTTTCTTCATTATTTTATAGCTTTCATCATATAGCTTTCTTAACTACTCTTATGTACAAACTATTTTTATCAGTTTTAGTGTGCCAGAAATAAAACGACCATACCTGATTGCTGCCGTGCTTACGAATTCGTGAAAATGTGAAATACTGGCGAAAATACTCCTGAAATTGACTTGTCTCATATGAAAAGGGACGAACAGTTTATTGACATGTTCAATTGTTATTTTATTTAAAATGCCGAAAGTTAATGATAACGGATATTTCCTGTTTTATTTTATATCCAATTGATATTTTCATGTTCAGTATTAGAATGAAAATTCTAGCCTTATTAAAGGTAAATTGAATATGTTGGTGAAGTAATATGTGATTGACGATCAAATAATTTAGGTTTGTTTATTGTCCTTTTTTGATTTTTTTGTGCTTTCAATTTGTTTTTGTGTAAAATTTTCTCCATTCTCTTGCTTATTTAAGAGTAATAATCCCTACTGGAGTCGTGTTAGTAAAATTCTGACAAGCACACAGTCCTTAACGAAACAAATGTCATGAGCTTCTTCCAATTGAGCTACTGTCAATTGGAATAATGCATAGTGCATAATAATGCATAATGCATTAGCTGCTCATGCTCTAAATATGAACCACAATTTTGACTTCGAAAACGTAAAAATTCTAACGTCAGAAGATTGTTCCTTGAAATGTTTCATATCAAAGCATGTACTAACACCATAAATCACCGTACAGACATTGAGGGCATACTCCAACGTCGTTGAGTTGTATAGACACTAGACAGTCTGGTGAACAGCAAAGACATCAAATTCACAATTAAGATGGTTGATTGCTGCAATTATATACTGAACCGAGTTCTTTCTTGCCGACCTGCTACATGGTGATCTACCATACGGACTTTCCAAAATTGTCCTGAATTTTTACCATATATTTTTACTGTTAACCTAAAATACCAATGACAGGCCGCACGCGTTATTTTGTTTCGTTAAATTTTAATTATTGTGCTTTTACTACAAATGACTGTCGCTAGAGTGTGCTTAAGAGACAACTGACCGTTGATGTTCTCCCTTAATAGTTTCCAAAAAACACTAAGTAATTTTAGTAACTTATACATAGACAACTTTTTCTTTGTGTGTTTTGCGATTTTCATTATATTGATTATTGTTTTTGACATTGTAGAATTAACCCGTTCTGATGAAACTTTACCAATAAACAGCGAAACATTGTTTTGAGTGCCAACAAGTGTCGGTCGATACTTCTTGCTAATCATAATTGGAATAATAATAACTTTTTAATACAATTTACTCATTTACAATTCAGCATTACTGGGCGTTTACTGGGCTTTCCCTAACAATTATGAAATTACGAAATGAGCTAAATCTGGTGAACTAATTTCTGAACTGGACCATTTTTGTCTAGTCATCTCATCAAGCCATAACAGTTGCGGGAACCATATTAATCAAACCGTGTTTGAAAATCGTGAATTTTTGAAAACATTACTCTCCTTAATCTCTCTCAGCTGATCTGGATTCTGGGAGCTCACACTGCTCACTATTACTTCTACCTCTTTAAGGATCTTAATATCACGTGTTACCTTCTCTATTTGAGAATGTAGGGAGCCTGCTTTGTAAATCATGTTAGAGAAATGCCTCGCCGATAATGAATCATTCGGACTCCCTGCGTTTTGAGGGATTAAGCAAGTTTGACTGGTATAAATATTATATGAGTTGCCTATGTATCAAACATCAGAAGTGGGATTCACCAGTCCAAAATCGTATCGGTACGGTGTAACGAGATATTTGAGATAATGAGATATTTTTTGCAACCCCGTAAAGCGGTTAGTGTTTCTGAAAGCAAGTACCTGATTAAGCGAATAAGGGTTTGACAAAAAGCAAACCAGCAAACACAAAACTGAATGATCGTGAATGGTAGTGAGTAAAATCCTTACTACCATTTCATATTCGTAAGGTTAATCGTTTAACTTCCTCATTGTAATCAACAAGATACTTCCTGTCTGATTTCAATCCACTCACCACGCTCCATATCTTTAAAAAGATATAGGTCGGGCTAATAACAAGGCACACACCCATCCAATTATGCATATTTCGATGACAATGGGTCGGGGCGAGCCCGCGTCTTAATTATGTCGACGTGTCCGCGTCCTCGACTGCGTCGTATCCTCTTAATAGACCCGAGCCACTGCCAACCACCGCGCAAAGCGGTGACGAACAAACCCGGGAGGAGAGGAGCCAGCGAAACAATGTTCAACAGCCGGGCATTGTGGCCTGCCTGAGCTCGTCACGCGGACATTTCAAGAGGTACTCGCCGAAGATGTGCAAAAGAGGAGTGCCCTTGGGGAGTCGCCGCGCGTGACGAGACATGTCCACGATACAAAGCTTGAAAAACACTCGACTTCCGGCAAAGATCCACTCGACGGGCTTCCACACACGTACATACACATACCTGACGACCTCCGGGACACGACCAATTATTTCTATTGCATGTGGTCCGCACGCTAATAACCACCATGTCCTCTACTTCATTTTATGGCCGTCTTTGCATGACGGATTTCTACATTGTTGCATGAAGAATATTCAAACTGTTGTCAACTGCTTGTCTGCAGGGAATATACCTTACGTCATCGATGTTGAACCATCTGAACCTAATCTAGAGTACCGGAAAGGTATCGTACTTGTATAAACACCCAAGTTTACGCCCAACAACAATGCTTCAATTTTCTATATTCCAGACGATGGCGATAGTATAAATCAACTCTAGTTTTCAAATATTCACGTTAATTGTATCAACGACTTTACGTATTAGTATTTTGTATCAACGAACGCCATTAGGGTTGCCACCTATCCTCATTTCGCGAGTCCTCAAATAACATACCTTCTTGCAAAATTTTATAATCGTTTACTTTATTAATTAATATTATTAAAATGTGCTTTGAATGTGCTGATTTTCTACTCAAAATATTGATGTGTTTGTCACTAAGTTTCTCAAAAACTAAAGATAATTTACAACTTCAGCTTCAGATTCTACGGAAAAGAAAATTATACTACAATCAGTTGTAATTTGATCGTTATTTTGTTGTTAGCCAGTGTCATTCGTCTTCGATACTCAGTACAATTTAAATAAGTGGAAATTTGCCGTTGTTTTGACATATGACTCAAAAGTTTATTGATTATATTTTTAAACTTCAAGTGCCCTCATACTGGAAAGTGGCTGAGGTCATCATGATACCCAAACCCGGTAAACCGCCAAATGATGTAACCTCCTATAGACCTATATCTTTATTACCAACCATTTCAAAACTGTTTGAGAAATTGCTTATCAAGAGAATATACCCAATTCTTGAGAAAAATCAAACTATTCCATCGCATCAATTCGGCTTTCGAGCTCGACATTCAACAATCGATCAGGTACACCGAATTACCGACGTTATAGAAAAGGCTCTTGAGGAAAAGAAAATTTGCTCAGCAATATTTTTAGACGTGGCGCAGGCTTCGATAAGGTGTGGCATGATGGACTCTTTGAGAAACTGGAACAGCAGCTTCCTACTGAATATACAGAACTGTTAAAATCACATCTGAAAGGCCGCCACTTCAGGGTGAAACAGGATGACGAATACTCCTCGCTACGCAATATCAATGCCGGAGTACCACAAGGAAGTGTATTGGGACCACTTTTGTACCTACTGTATACTTATGATATTCCTGTTGCGGGAGAAAGCACAGTGGCAACATTTGCAGACGACACGGCTATTTTGGCGATTAGTGACAGTGTCGAAGAAGCAACTGAAAAATTACAGATAGCTGCAAACAAAATCAACCTTTGGACAAAGAAATGGCGCATCAAACTAAATGAAGGAAAATCCACGCATGTAAACTACACCAATAAGAGAGTTAACTATATTCCATTAACAATTAATGGGAACGATATTCCATACGCGGATACAGCGAAATATCTTGACACTGGATGCCAAGCTCAGATGGAAAGTACATGTCAAGAAAAAGCGGGACGAACTAGACCTAAAATTCCGCAAAATATATTGGCTAATGGGACGGAGGTCAGCCCTGTCAGTGCAAAATAAGCTCCTACTATACAAGCAATTATTAAAGCCAGTATGGGTGTATGGAATACAGTTATGGGGATGCACTAAGCAGTCCAATATCAACCTCATTCAGAGGTTCCAAGCTAAGTTCTAAGGGCCATTGTTGGTGCACCCTGGTACATCAAAAGCACCAATCTTCATCGGGAACTTCGCATGGAGATGGTAACTAGCGAAATATCAAACTTTGCTAAGAAGCACGAGGATCGTCTACTCCACCTCGACAACATTGAAGCCATCCAGCTGTTAGACAACAGTGCTATAGTGCGTCGGCTGAAAAGAACTAAACCATTCGAACTAGTGCGGGAGTGATTAAAACCAGAGCACCCGTAGTGTATTCACAGTGATAGTATAAGTGAAAACAACCGCCGTCTACTTGAGTGGTAAAAACTGTCAAACTAAAACAACTTGGTCCAATGGGCAAAATTGTAGAAATACGCATTATTTTATCAGTTTAGGTTAAGTGAAAATAACTTGTTAGTCATTGACTAGGTGTTATGCCACAAACACTCTGTTTGAACAAAATAAAAAAAAAGTCAAGTAAAAACATGCCGCTGAAAACAAAAACTAGCCTCTTTAGTCAAATTCTTTAGTTTTGCTTGTCTGGATATTCTTAATTTAAAAATGAGATTTTTATGTGATACACTAGTAACAACCGAGGGCAGATTTTCAAAGAATTTCACACTGACATCAGTTTGCTTCAAATATAAATCAGTTTTAGTTGGCAAACACCTGGTCACATTGCCTGCGATGGTTTTTTAACCATAGAAACATCGCGAACAAAACATATGTAGCGTTCCGTCCGGCCAAACAATTACTACGAGATATTTGAACTTGGAAAGACGATAGATTTTTCTGAACGAAAAAGATTTGTGATGTTTGAAACAATAATTGTCTCCTTTTTGTGATGATATTTATTTGAATTGCCAATTATAGTAATATTGATGATAATAATATAATAATGAATAATGAGGGATGTAGGCAAAACAAAAACAATTTATTAAAATTTAAACTGGAAGTTTTGGAAAATTTTTGTAAAATCCAATTTATGTATCAAAATTAAAATATGGCAAAAACACGATTGTTTGCTTTTTACCGATTGTAGATTCGAATAAATCACATAAATAAGTATAAAACTGTTCGACCATTTTCATTCTCAAACAATCCAACAGATTCCAAAAACATCGTTTACTATTTTTACAAATAACTCAGTTTGAAGTAGCATGATTTTTAAAGGAATGATAATTCTCGACCACATGCGGTTAGCATCAACATTACAAATCGTCTAGACTGCTCTAAATTGTTTTTCACGAGCGAGGTGTTGAGGCTAGCGGAGCGACGGCGGTATATTTTCAAATCTGTATTATTGATGGGCACATCGCGGTGACGGCAACTTATGTAAATAATTCGGTGTTTATCATTCGGCGCGAATCTCGATTTATACACGCTGCAAACGCTCGGCCCGGCAAACAATCCATAATTCAAGTTGCTAATGATGTAGCTGCCTCGACCACTCTGCCCCTGCACTAGATGGATGCGGACGGAAGAGTGAGAGAACGAACCAACGCGAGCGAGAGGGCGTACGAGAGGCGGCGACGGCACACAAAAATAAATGACAGTCGGTGTGTAAAGGTTCATTCTCATTATATGATCCAGTTCAGTTCCGTATCAGTCACGACTCGCATAATGTAAATTATTCTTTTGGCTCAATATTAACTGGAGTACATGGAGGATCTTCAGAAAAGCATAATATGTAATATAAAGTCAACGGCTGATATATTTGAATTGGAGGTTCATAATTACATTAGTAAATTACTAACCAAATAAAGCTTGGAATGGACCTCGCTGGCAAACTACGATCATTTTTTTAAATAGAAAATTAAAATGACCAAATTATACTTAAACATATTCATCACCTGCAATAATAAGGAAATATTTCAAAAAGATTTGGAAATTACAATACCTACAATAAATTTAGAAGAAAATATTTGATTTTTCCCCTTTATATACACACAGAAAAGTGATTATTAGGAACGAGAAAACATAATTTCTTGAATTTATTTACTAGATTCAAATGCATATTTACTTGGATGTAGAAAGTTGGGTATATACAAGAAATGCCGCATACTCAATATCAGTAAAATAATTTCTCAGATAAATGCTGTCAACAAATAAATTCTTTCTTTATAGGAACCAATATTGAATTGAGAGAAGTAATTGAATTTTTCGTCCCAAAAATGTTAATTTCTGTAACGAAGTAATAGTAAATCCATCCAAGTGCGTAGTTACTTGATCCAAGAAAATATAAGACATTTAATATAAGTAAGTATTATTTACTGAATAAAAACCCACCAATTATTTAACTGAAGTGATTCTCACTTCTTTCAAGTAATCCGTTTCTCTGGAATAAATATGCGCACCGTGATTTTGTCAAGACACGCGCGGGGTACTGGGTGCCAGTACGGCGCGTATAAAGGAGGCAAAAGAGTCTAACCTAGTACGCAAAACAACAAAGAAATACCCGTAGGGGATGTGCCTTGTGATTTATTGGGGATGTGTATTGTGATTTATAGTGTACAATAAACGTTTCAACACGGAATAGTTTGATGTAACGCACGCAACAGTTTAGAAAGAGTAAGTCAATATAACATACCTATCTTGTTAATTAGCAATAGAAAACGTATTTGTGCCAAATCTTTAAAATTCTTACATTAAGTAGCCAAAAATATTTACCGGGAATAAAAATATACACTTCATTGAAGACTGTTTACTTACTTCACCAGAGTAACCACTTACTTAAATCTAGTAATTATTCCAAGAAATAAAATTTCTTGGTTGAAGTCAATAATCTCTCGCGTATATACGAACCTACCAACTACTTCAGCCAAGTAATTCTCTCTTCGTTCGAGATATCACTTTTCTGTGTGTAATCAATACAAAAGTAAAATTCAGATAGCTAATTTTAAAAAATTAAAAAAGACAAAATGTCCCGTAAACGATTGTTGTTATTGTATGTTGAATGTAGATAGATAAAAATTCAACAGAAAAAAAACTTAGATTACAGGTTACTCAATTTGTTTGCTATTGGCTTTATTGAAGTATCAAAGCATTTAACAATAAGTCCATCTAACTCTTTTTGAGCTGGCCTTGATAATTATAATTTTTCATTATCATAATATGGATAGGTTGCTATGTATAGCGACACAACTCAGTCAAAAGTAGGTAAATTTTACATATAAATACAATGAGTGTAATTTTTATACACATGGTCAAAAAAGGTTTACTAGCAGTATTTCTTTATATGCTAAAGTAGGTAATGTCATTTCCTGAAAAATTACAACATTCTAGGCATGACAGACTCAAAAGGAATTTGACCAGGAAATTCAATTTTAAGGATCTTTCCTTAGAGCTGTTATAAATAGTGCCTATTCTGATGTAGACTACAGTCTGTTATTATAAAACGTAGTATTGAAGAGTTATGTTTGTGGATTAGTTCTTCAGTTTTTTTAAAATACATAACAGACAAACAATTTTTTTTATCCAAACGGAGTTTCTTTTCAGAAAAGTTGGATTTGGTGATACCAATAGTGGTAAAAATATAGATTTTACGTACTATGAAAATTTACGTCGCACAGGCTATGTGACTGCCTGATTGTGATGTTTATGTGTAATTTAGTCGTAAGGGATCGTTTTAAATTTTTACGTTTTATTTAGGGCGAGTTTTTGAGTGCAAGTTTAAATCCTAAACTGAGTTTAGATATAGAAAATCCATGAGACCTAAACTCGGCCTAGACTTAAACGTGGTTTAAACTGGCATTGAACACCCCGCGCTTAAGTTATAAATTAAGATAATTAATTACTTCTTCATCAGGAGTCGCGCAAGGGTCTTGTTTGGGCCCATGTTTGTTTTTACTGATTATAAATGTCTATCGCACTCCATATTTTAAAAGGATTATTCCAAAAGCAGATGTGAAGATTAGTACCAACTCAGCTGGCATTTTTTACACGTTTCAACTCTTTGGATCTGCTTCCATAGTTTACGTTAACCAGAATGTCAAAAATTTACCTAGATTCCCACATTTTTGCAGTTTAAACCCGCTGGGTTCGAATAAAATATGAGATATCTTAAACATAATATATAGTCAATATCCACATAATTTTTATCTGCTAGGTTTTAGCATTAACTTTACGCTGGCAATCATAAATAAAAGTTCAAGACTGATGCGCAGTAACTAGAGAAAAGTAGTACCGAAAGAACGGTAATATGTCTTATAGAAAACATTTTGATTGACGGAGTGGTTTATTGTTCATAATCACTTGTACATAGTAATGATTCCAAGAATTAATCAAAGAACTAATGTTATAGTTTATTACCATCATTCTCTTCATGTCACAAAGCTTCTACTGTTAATGTTTTCGTATTACAAACTCACGGAAATGGAACACATGTATAATGAGAATCAACCTTTAGCGAGGTCGTCTCTAGGCGGTAGTCCCGTCCTGAGTCGCTGAATTACTGATGAGGACGCTCCGTCATTAACTGGTAATGGGACTCCGATTTATATTAAACGGGTTCTTGCGCGCGACGGGGCGTGTCGCAGCCGCCCAAGATCCGACAATTACTTTTTAAACTTTTATCGGCTCGGATATCCGTCCACTTATCGGACCGGGAATTAAAAGCGCGAAAGGAGGAGCAGCGGGGGGCGGAGCGGGTCGCCCTGGAATAGTAGGAAGGAAAGAAAGAAACCGTTATTAACCTGGAAGTGGTTTTTCCCTGGATGATGAGGACGACGAATTGGATTTTTCCCATTCATCCAACACCGACTGCACACACACATTAGATCTCTCTGACACAAAGGCTCATTGAATTGCATGAACCGTCCGACGGATTCAAATGATAATTAGCAACGCTTAGCCCACGGGAAGAGGAATCGATTTTGATAAATGTGCTTTATTCTACTGTATAAGTCGGTTTATCCGGCAAGATAGATTACTTTCGGTCTTTTGCTGTTTTTGGATTTCGATTATTTATCAATCAGTATTCGGATTCTATTCGCAAAGATCGAGCAGGGGGTTATGCTCGATCAAGACAAACATCATGCTACTATTTATATCAAATTAAGGTCAATAGAAACAATATTAATGATACGCGTAACATATAATTATTATGCGTTATTATTTTCACGAAAAATACCATTTATTTATGCAGGAGATTTCATGAATGTGATTTATTTAAATGTGTAGATAAGAGCACAGGTGGGGCACGATATGAATGTTAAATTATGTAATCCGGTCCCTAGTGTATGCCTATGAGCGTGTACAAAATATATTCGGAACCGGGCCGTTTATGTATGTATGCGGGATTTCCCCCTTGCCGGCTGGAAACCATAACACTAAAATGTGATAATTAGTCTCCTTTTGTAATAACGCAAACCCCATCAACACGTAAATTGAAAATTACGAGATTTTAGACAATTTTACGCGAAACCACTGGAAATCTTTAGTTATTTCATGTTTCATCAGACATATAGTGGTAAGATATAGACCCGTATTCATAAAAACATAAACGGAGGCTGACTAAAGTGGGCCCGGAGGAACCGCACTCAAGGAACAGCAAGGAACCTATTATTAACGTTAACTATTATTCATTTTTACCTAGTTTATATTATGTAAAGATTCAGATACTTCGATGATTGGGTACATAAAATCACCTCAAATAGGGAATCTTAATTGCTTATAGATGATTTGGGTAAGCTTTTTTGGGGACTCAAAACGCGCTAAACGCATTAATTAAAAGACTTTACGTTGCGTGAGCTTTAATTTTCATTGTCATATTTCAGAATACCTGCATGTAAGTAGGTATGGGGACACCTAGGCTGACCTTGAACTCCTTCCAAACCGAATCTAAGTCCATCGAACATACTCGAACCCAAGACCGGAAATAGAAGGTCATTGAACCACCCAAGTTGGTCATTTTTGACCGGATGTCGGCCATCTTGGATCGGAAGTGAAAAGTCAACGAACCCAAATCGGCCATTTTGAACAGGAAGTTGGACATTTTACCGCCAAAAATTTATATTTCCCGCATTTTTACTGCGGAAACCTAATACTTAAATTTTTCCGCGGAAACCTAACCTCAAACCGTCCATCTTGAATTTTCCCGCCATAATTTAAACTTGCCCGCAACGTCTATCTTGAAAAATTTTGATAATTTTGCCCAAATTACGTAGAAATTCTTATTTGAATGTATCTTGTTGTATCTACACTGTTTGTACTGTTTGTAGAGGGTTGCTAACACACATATTATGATACACTTACAGTTAAAACAACCGCGCACTATTTTCAACCTTCAATTTAACGTTGCCGTCGTTTGTGAATACAGTATTGACATATTTCGGATAAGATCATATAAACAAAATGATTTTTTATTGATCTGTTAAAGCTGAAACATACCTGTGCTTTTGGTTGTGCTTTTGTGTTGTTAACGCACGACATAATGTCATCACAACGCAAATGTAGATCCATATTTTCCTATTTGATTATAATTTCCCTCTTGTCACAACAGCTCAAATACAGTTCCCCACAGTTGAAATAGATGTCGCGCGAATAACTAGCAATAGATAAAATACTTTTTTTTGAACTGTCAAATATACTAACCTAACCTAATACATCTACTTCTGTCGCAATATTTCTCCTTTATTTAAAGTAAGTGATAGGATCTGTAATTGTCGGTCGTAGGTAAAATTATGTACAATAATCGAGCTGTAACGCATATTACGTGCTCGTGAAAAATAACAAAACTCTATATATGCTAGTTATGCTATATATATATATATATATATATGCTAATATGCTAGTTACAGCTCTTGTAATGTAATATACTATTACCACATTGGGAGAATTTCAACAATGATCATTGACGATAACGCCTCATGAAGTGATTATAATGCGACAGTAAAATTCGTTGATTTATCGTTTAAGGGCCGCTCAGGAATCGGCAGGTAAATGGCACTTGGGTAACTACAGCAATTATAGAGGGCGCGACAGTTCCCCCAGAGACGCGCGTTACCTTTTAAAACAAACGACGCCCTAAACGGCGCAAACGTTTTAGGCTAATAACGACCGGCCCACGCGAATTACCATTTTTTACTGCACATCCACGAAAGTGAAGGCGGCACAAACTCGCGTAAAAACCGAAATTGATTCGCTTTACTGCCGCCAGAGTTGTTAACGGCGCACGCATCGAACGACTTTTGAAATTCCCTCCGTTTCCGTAACAGCCCCCACCGCCGCACGAAGGATTATAATAATGTGCAATTTCAATTAGCAGTAAATTACACCTGTAAATTTTGTCGCCGTTAAGCTCGGTAAAATAATAATTACAAGTTTGGTCGGAGGCCACATAAAGTATTATCGGTGTCTCCTCTCTCTTTCCCTCTCCCTCCTTTACACTTTGCCTCTGTAATTCTATTTTTACACACCGGGCATAAAATTAATAGGGCCTGTATCGAACAGGGCCAGGCGCGATTCGAACCATTACCGGTGTTCGGCCCCGGAAAAGGCTTTATTTATGCTCACGGTGGTTCTTAATTTAGTTATTACATTGTTGTGCCGGTCGTTAGAGGGTATGGGGAAAAACCCCAACTGGTCTCTGCCGAACCGAGGGCCAACTCAACCCAACCTGATACTAGACAGACGACAAATTGCCCCCAGGGTAGACAAAAACGGTCCTCACTATCGGTTTCAATTACTAAGTTGCGACCTTTATTACCAATTGGTACATTAGAATTGCTGGAGCAGTGATAGTGCAGAAAACTGAGTACAAATTCTGAGAATGTTTATCACAAAATGAACAGGTCGTCAACCTAACAAGAAAGCTTTTACACTTTTCCAATAAAATGAAAAGTAAATCTATATATTAAAGTAATAAAACACGGCCTGGAAAGATCGATGGAAGGCCATCGACATATTGTAAATATGTTCAGCTGATGCAGTACCAGCCCTCATAGTTGATGTGAGCAAATATACGCGAGGTTCGGGGAATGGGAAGCTTCAAGCTTCACCACCGTCGATGCATTCAGCCACTTGACAAATTTCCTAAAATTTCCCCGAGACAGTTTCGCATTCGTGGCGATATTGTGGGCAGAAGAAAAATATACTTGCGCTGTTTACCAAACATCCCCTATGTTTGGGAGATAGGCGATGGCAGAATTATTTCCAGGGGTGCAAAAACATAAAACTGCGGCTTCTGGAGTTGGGTTGCTAGAGCTATTAATTGCTTTTAAAGTAGCGGAACCATTTTATGGCCTTACATAACAAAATTTATGAGAAAAACACAATTGAAATTGTAAAATATTGCTAAATCTGGGAAACATGAAGTTTGTAATGCGTTTTAGATAGAATTATTTGCCCTGAAGACGAATCCAAACAAAATCCTGAAAGCTGAACTCTATCTCTTGGAAAACTCAAGCAGAGCCCATAGTAGACACTTAACTTTGAACTTTTACCTAAAATATTAGAAGTTAGTGTGCTGGCGATCCATAATATAAACAACAAAAACGGCAATTCGCTTTCCATTTACAAACAAAAGTTAGTTTTTTTTAAATTTATTTTTTGATGTACGACCATACAGTTTGTATATCATAATACAAGTTTTATAATACGAAAATTGGCGCTCAAGTTGTTTTGGGCACGATGAGCGTAGTGAGGAGCATCCAGATAGAACGAGTGCGCCAATACGTCCTATAAGTACGGTATATACTATTATTTCTACTTTGCGAATTTAATTTTACATACATTTCAAAAATTGCGGTTGTCATCTTACAATCTAGAGTAGTTTTACCTTCAACAGTTATTAGTTCTGGTGAAACTGACAAATACGATTGAGGCGTGCCAATAGCGATTGAAATGTCATCATTATTTGACTCTTCGCATCAATCTCCAATCACCAATCTCCGAAAACTAAATGTTACTAAAAGCTAGTGCCCTAGTGTTTTCGTAACGACACGGTTTCGTTATGAGTTTAACAAATGCAAAGTAGAAAAAGGCTATTAAGAAAACTATCAGGATTAATAAGAAAAAAAAATGGTTAAAACAATAATGTTGATGATGTCATAAGTAAAAACAAGTGAAAGTGGGAAATTTAGGTTACTATACATATGTGTATTTTGACGATTAAAAATCGTTGTGCCAGAGGTTTTTCTTTGAAATAACAAGAGTTGTCTTCTTTTTGACGTAACTGTACTAAAAATCAATGACAAACACACTGATTTGATTAAGTTTACCATATTTGCTTTCTGTTCTGGTTCTGAAATAATCACGTTTGTTTCGTATCTGTTTGGATCAAATGTCGGGTGTTTGTGTTTCAAATAATATAAAACATTAGACAAATTTTATATTATGCGGTACTTCAACATGAGCAACTGACTTCGGAAACACATCATCGAACACCTAAGGTATCAACAATAATTATTTCATTGGTTTTCAAGAAATTAAAAATTAAACTTTGTACGTTTTTGTATCTCTAGTATCTATCTAATAACACGCAAGACGAACAATGATTTAAAAAAAAAATGGCAGCATGTCTTTTACACATCACTTATTTTGTTAGTTTAACGTCCTGTTAAAAATAAAGTGTTAACTTAGGATACAGCGTGCATATTTTATGACATTTTCTCGCGGGCCACTTATTTCAAAAGCCAAAAGCACCGCCTACAGGCGCGTATAGATAGAGGGTGTTAGCCTTAATGGTTAACGACATGCTTTTTGTTCACCGTTCTTCAAAGGAAGTTGTCGTAGCAACACGTCGACAACAAGGCATTGATTGGCCTTGCAAGAAATGCTGAATCATGAGATCTGCTCAGTATACAACATCAGGGTGATACCTATTTTAAACACCTGTCATAAAAACGATACGGTTTCCCTTATTTAACCTATTACCTTATATCCCACAGTAAATATCTCCACGTCTTCGTTATAACGTTACTTCTAACTGGTTAACCTGTTAATTACTCCGACAAAGAAGTCGTCTCAGTAGTCAAGAAGTTTCATATTTTAAGTGCGTCCTCATTGCGTTAAACAGCAATTAGAACAAAGTTGAACAGACTTGTGCCACTAATCATGCAGCATTTCCACCCCAAAACTCTCCCAAACAATATTATACCATTACAAATAAATTTATTGCGAAATTATGTGTATGGGGATGGGAGAGAGTTGATGCACTTCCGCGCATAAATTTCCACTAATAGTGCAACAATTTATTTGATCGGGTTAGCATTGGAATTGAAAAATCGATCCGGATGGCGCGAAATGAAATATTATACTGTCATTATTGGAGTGCGTGAGCGTGACAAGATTATTTATTTTTGCTTTTTTTTTGTTTCGGGCTTAATGAAATCGAATGCGCGGTACGTTATTGCCATTAATCGGCTTTTAATTGCCGGCCTGGCTGTTGCAGATGATCGTCGGATTAATGGCTATGCAATTGGTGCTGACGTCACGCCAGAATACGGCACGATAATCTGCTCGCTCATCCTTAAATTTTTAAGGCCAGTGTCGCACGCAGGCTTTCCATCAGATATAATTAGTCATCAATTTATACTTATAACAAATTTTTCATGGATACTTAGTCTTTAATTGACAAATAACTGGCTAAAATCAATAGAATCCGATGGTAAATCAGAAAACGTCCATCAAACTATTCAAAGATTTTGCAACTAATTTATGGTGGAAAGAAAACACATAAAGACTGGGAAGGATGCACAAACAACATAACAAAAAAATAATAAATAATCAAATAATAATAACTTGCTGTGAAACTAACAGCGTGGATACTTAGTCTTTAATTGACAAATAACTGGCTAAAATCAATAGAATCCGATGGTAAATCAGAAAACGTCCATCAAACTATTCAAAGATTTTGCAACTAATTTATGGTGGAAAGAAAACACATAAAGACTGGGAAGGATGCACAAACAACATAACAAAAAAATAATAAATAATCAAATAATAATAACTTGCTGTGAAACTAACAGCGTGGGCGAGAGAAATAAGAGATGGAGATGACAAAGTATAATGACGGGAATATTTTAGGTACATGGCCATCATTTATCTAGTATCTTAGTGCTTCCTGCATTCGCTATTTTCAGATTTTAGTTTTTTTAGCTTTTTTATTGTACAGACTTGCAATATTTTACAAGCATTTCTCCTAGGCAGGAAAATAAATTACGTATTTTGCTAACTACATATTTGTTAATCAAATAATAGTTTTTTAGCATTTTTTAATAATTTATAGGTTATGAACTGTCGTAGAAACATCAAACGCTCCAAAAATAAACCCTCTTCCACGTTTACGTAAATTTTTCAAGCTTCAAGTTTCTTCAGGTCGCTTCTAAACAACAAAACAACATTCCAAAACAAGAGAAATACGTTCTTTATCTGTTAGTCTAGCGTTTTAATAGGTGGTTATTTTGTTTATATGCGAAGAGATATATAACTCTGAAACCAGAAAAACAAAAATCAACAAAATCAAATGCTCCAAAAATAAACCTTCTTCCACGTTTACGTAAATTTTCAAGCTTCAAGTTTCTTCAGGTCGCTTCTAAACAACAAAACAACATTCCAAAACAAGAGAAATACGTTCTTTATCTGTTAGTCTAGCGTTTTAATAGGTGGTTATTTTGTTTATATGCGAAGAGATATATAACTTTGAACCAGAAAATTATGATAATATTGGAATGGACAGCGTTTTCCATAGATTGTGCTGAATTTAATTCTCAAAAATGGATCCAATTTTTCTGTCAAAAACCTGTGGTGCAAAAGTAGCCATTGAAAGTAGCCATTTAAATTGGCAAGCTTTCTCTTAGAGCATGAAATGATTTGTTTTTTGATCTATTAAAGTTAGAAGATATAAGAATATGAAAAAGAATTTTACAAGTTTTCAGAAACACAGATGCGACCTATGTGCTTAACAGTGGTCGTATTACAAGCATTTTTCATCATAAAACAATAATTATGGGTTGCTTGCAGCTATAGATTTTAAGAAAAATTAATTAACTTTGTATTAAAAACATGTTTTATCTATCTCATTTTGAATGTATTTTAAGTCTTTAATTTTTAGAATATCAGTGCAAAAAAATGACAGAACACACTTTGGGACATTCATTTTCTTAAGCTCTAAACACAATTCAAAATTTCTGCCATCAAATTCACCCTCTACAGCAAAAGGCACATTAGAGTCAATTGTCATTAGTTCCCTTTTACTTTATCATACATAGGTATGATAATTTGTGTGTACCCGTTTTTTTGTGGCGACGATTCCGGAGAAACAACTAAAGGTATCGCGGCGAAACTTCGTATTTAGAAGTTTCATGACTAAACTTGCTAAAAGCTGAAAATGTTTTTGTTCAAAGGGTCCAAAGGAACTGAATGTTTACTGTATTCATTTTTCAAGGATTTTGCAAAAGCACTGCCATTTCTGTCATTTCGTCAAAATAGTTAAATAATAAATTAAAGTAGAGGAAATTTTGCATAATTTATTTCTCTGACATTTTTTGGTAAAATTAATAGTTTGGCTGCGGGCGCAGATTCAAATTGAGATCGGTCGTGTCGGCGTTAAAACTAGGTAGCCAGGATTTTAATTCTAATGACAGTAGGTAGTGTCAAACGGTGATGTTTTGACATTATGTACTGTCAATAATATCAAAATATCCGCAAGAGGTTGCAGCGCCGGAACCACCTGACCAGCCTGGGGACGAGCACGATGGCGATGCGGATGCAGGACCTCTGCAACTAAATGCTGAGCGGGACATCAGCGATGAAGATGACGTTGAGCCCGATCAACGAAGGAGAGTCAAACGGTAGAGTCAAACGCGGATGTTTTGACAAATCATGGTTAACTAGTTTTATTTTAATGCAGATACGACCGATCTCGATCAAATAGAATCTCATGCAGCTAAACTATTAATTTTGTATATAGTATGATACAGTCATGTGCCTGGCCACATCAGATTTTTTATAGTAATTTAGCTTTGAGTATTGTATTTGTGACAATTTAGTATACATATATTAGATACCTCCAGTATCTCCACACAAGTTTCTTTCTAAATTCATTTTCTTAATTTTAACCACCGGTAACATTTAAAAAAGGTATCACTTGTAGCAAAAGCTTTGACAAAGTAAGATGCAGCTAAATATACATATTCAATATTTGTAATATTTATATATTGTATATTTGTAATATAAAAGTATTATTAAACATTATTAAACTGTTACAAGACTTACACAAAAAACTCCAAACCATGGCTGAATAGCATACATGAATCCTCGATTTAAGCATACCTATGGCCCAAAGTGGAAGTAGTACCAGCAAATCGACGCAATTTTCATTTTTCTTTAAAAAAAACTAGCTCAACCAAATAGCATGTATATCTTAAAGTATCTCAGCTTGTCTCACAATATTTCGGAATTAGAACGAGACAAACACCAAGAGAATATAATACCAGGATCAGAGCATAACAGATTAAAAAATAACCAAAACCAACCGTAATGACCACTAAAGCATAATTGTTATATGAATCTCTTTGTGCTTAACCTCATATTCAAACAATAACTGATGCGTTTCACTCCACAAAGAGAGCCGGTTAAAGTACATAAACGACTCGCGCAATCTTTTAAAATAATACACTTTGCTCTCGGCACGTTGCACAAAAGTTCCTCCCCGGATATGTACGTAGCCGGTATAAAGGAGGCCGCTGTACGACCTGATGTTGATTAATGCTTTCATATTTCCTCCTCCTCGACTCGATGTTACGGCAGCGGGTTCTGTTTACACGAATGCCGAAAGGAACGAACGAAGCCAACCGGTGGAGACGAGGCAGAATACGAGAACATCTGGTCGGGTCTTTACATTTTACGTTTATCGTCCTGCGGCAGGATAAAAAAGAAACAGATCTCAAGATTTCAATTATTCCTGAGGTCTGTGCAAGTTAGAGCGATATCTTAGGAGAGTGATTTAAAAAATGGGTTTGTTCCAGGATACAAAGCACAACCACGCTTGTTATTTAATGAAAATATATTAGACATTTTTTTATTTAACTAACAAACATTGAAAATATCCTTGACAATTGTAGAGAGAACATTGAGTTTTCACTATGTTTCAAAAAGTTTTCCTTTAGTGTGCCAAAAATCAGATCCCATTTCAGTCCATCAAATATATTCTTTGAGCAACCTTGCAACAAATTATTTTCATATTTTCAATAAACGATTATTTCATATTTATATTCTAATTATCTCAAAACTATATTTTTGGACGTGTCACGCCCGTTTGACAACTATAATTAAGCAATAAGGCCGTTTAATTTTATTTTGATACAAAAATATTAAAATAAGACGACTCATTTTTTAAAATTGTTGGTGAAAAATGCTCAAACTTTGATAAGTTTTATGAAATTCCCTTTTCTATAGCTGTCACGGGTGTTACCAGGATATAGATGTTAACAGATTTTAATTTATGATTTTTATTTAAAGCTGACGTCAAAATCTTGTTTGCATAATATAGAGTGAAATTAAACCCTTGAATAGGAAATATTTTTCAAATACTTGGACAAAAGTGGGAGTAAATTTTGCCATTGGGCAAAAAAATACAAAATAACATGAAAAACAAAGTTAGCGATAACGATACTATTAGTTTATTAACAAAAAAAAACAGTCTAAACGTTCTTGAAGGTTTGACGGTTCCAGAAAAGAAAAATTTTAAGTTAGAATTTCCTAGGTTCCATCTTACAAAGGAGTCGAACGCGTGCTACATTGGAAAACAATAAATTTCTTAAGTCTTATCGAGTGGGAGATTTGACATATTGATGCAGAAGATATATCATCTAAATCTTTTTTAATATGGAAAACGACGTAATACGATATTTTGCTTGTCTTTTAAATGCTTTACAGATATCGATTCGGAGGTCACTGGCTGTAATAGTAGCAATAGAAGCATAGTAGAGAAATTAGCAATCATATTTCACCCTTACAATAAATTTCCACAATTCAAAGTTTAGTTACCGCCCTACATTGATTTAGAATACCAAAATACGATTAATTTCTCGATTAGATTTACGTCGCTTGTAACTACCTATAGTCCATTTAATAACTAGGAGGAACTTTTCAAACGTGTTACTAGGAAGACCTCGCCTGTGATTGGCTGGATTCCAGACGGTTTTACACCGGGCAAATTTACGCTATCGCGCGCACTTTGATATCCCGTTAGGTTAGGTACCAGGTAAACAAACCATAAACAAGCATGGATACCTGTTATTCATGTTTTGTGTGTTATTCGCGACTTCAGTTCAATTTTATCAGCAGCTCGTACAAGAACTAAATATGGATTCTGTGCCAAATATGAGTTCAGTGCAAGTTTCGCCCCCGAAAAAGCGTAAAATGTTAGAACTGGGTCACTTAACCTTAGCTGAAAAGCAAGGTATTTTAAATCTGTACAAACGGATTGTAACTAACGAACCCCAAACGAAAAAAACTCGCTGTGATCGCTAAAATTGTGGATACAATGGGTAAGTCAATTAATTTACAATTATATTGCAATACTTTGTAGTACCTGAACCTTGATTTAATTTGTATTGTCTTTAAAATATCAATCCAAATTACACAGTTTTATTTTGTTTTATTTATAGGGGTAGCAAGATCCACTGTGTACCGCGTAATAAAAGAGTACAAGGAGGCCGGAGAGATTCGCAGTCCCAGAAGTGGGGGAGGCAGACCGTCAACGGCAACAAATGTTTATGACATTGAGAAAAATGCTATACGGCGAGTAATACATGGGTTTTTTTTTATAAAAATGAAATTCCGACGGTGGATAAAATTTTGAACGAAATTAAAAGTTATCCAGAACTTCCAACAATGTCTCGTTCGTCACCTTATACCAATGTGAAGAAAATTAATTTCAAGTGAGTACAGACACGAAGGAGCATGAGTCGTGCTACAAACACGAATGAGCTTGGCTTGATACTGATGTGCCCACCAGCAATCTTTTTATAATGTATATTTTTTTATAGATTTACAAATAGAAACCGCAAGGGCATTCTACTGGAACGTGACGATATAATTGTATGGCGACGCAAGTATTTAAGAGCCATTAAGGATTTTGGACGAGAAGGACGACCAATTTATTATTTAGATGAGACGTGGCTAAATGAAATTGAATAAATGAAATGAAATTGACAAAAAAAATTACATAGTAAATTCTTCGACTGTAAAAATGATTTAATTGTATTTAGAGTTTTTTATTACTGATAATATATTACATACAGAATTGTTACCATTTATTATACTTTTACGATGTACTCAGTAACCCGTAGTGTAAATATCTAATTTGTTTTACATAAGTATACTAATTTATATTCTACAAGCTTTATTTTGACCTATTTAGACACATATTAAGACTTTCCAGTGAAAAATTCGTTCACCGTAGCACAAATTGTTGTTGTTTACAAACACGTTTAACGTCAAAATAATTCAAATTTAACCGCAAAAATATCTGGTGATATTTCTGGTAATGTTCTCTAAATTTTTTCCTATGTGAATCTGGCGTCTGGTTTTATTCCGCCTAGTTATTAAATAGACTATAATAAACTTAGATCTACAAAGTCTTATAACCCGGGGTAATATCATATAGGTAATTAAGTCTATCCAGCCAAAGATTGATTAAAAAAATTACACTTTTTTAATTTTTTTCCACGCGAACTTTTACAGCACAAACTTAACTTTTAACGTAAAAGCATTTTGTTGGGGAATTCAACAGCCTGAGAGACGCAACGCGCGCCAACGGACAAAAAAGCGTCTCGAAAACAAACTACACGACCGCGGAAAGCTTTTGAAGCGACACGTCATATTTTTCAGTTAACGGCCGCGATGGCAGGGCGGACACATACAGAAAAAAATCCCTCGCTCGTAAACTGCGTCGCCCGCTTTGAGTAATTAACATTGAACGCAATTTCGTTCGTCGCGTGGCGACAGCGTCTCTACCGCGGTGGTTCAGAAATAAATTACGGCGTGCGTCTCTGTGCGAGAAAAAAAAAGGTTTCCAATTAGAAAACGCCAGGCAACAAAACCTCTCAGCGGGCCTCTCGAAAGGGAAACGCGGAAGCAGTGATCAATTAGAACGACTCGCAACCTGCACTCTTTCCTTCTTTTCCTTACTTTTACACTGCAGAACCCCAAACGAAATAAAGACGAACGTGAATTATGGTTGTGTTAATTTGTTGCCGAGTGTAGAGTATTTACTTCACGGTTTGGTGCGTTTGTGTACCTCTGATTTTCGCTTAAATTTAGGATTTTAGGTCTTAAATTATCTCCCTTTGTATGGAAAGTACTTAGAAAGATCCTAAAACCAACTAATGGAGAATCAACATAACACCAACAACGTGCTAGCTACCATCTTTAGACACCCACACCTCGAGTACGTACTGTAGAACTACCATAATCGGTTGTTTAAGGAACTAATTTTTGAGAATTTATAACCGAATTTCCTAGAGACGGTTCCACAGAGAAGCTTTAACTGTGCTTGATGCATGGACAGACTTTCCTGATATTGAGTCTTTGGATCAAATCCAGGTCGTGACTGTAATTTTTAAATTTTTAAGGTTAAAAATGTCCATCTTGCCTCTTTGTCCACATCATCCTTTACTTATCTCTTCTCAAATTTATGAAGAGTTTACGTAACGGTACAACAAGGATTATTTTCGAACCACTTTGAAGTTCTTATAACAAGGGGTTTATTTTATTTATTATTTTTTCAGTGACCTTACGTGATAAGAAACCATTAAGTCTGGGTTCATATTTAACGTCTTTGGATCTTTTCATTCTTAACATCCATGTACTCACAAGTTATCCTACTATTCATATGTTTATATGACGTCTATCTTAATTTTGTATTGATTTTCTTTATTTGTATTATCTACAGACTCCATATTTGAAACAAAACCGTACGTTTTTGTTTATTGTTCATCCTGTCAGTTATACCATTTTTAAGGAGTTTCTTCGTTTCTGAAATACAACCAGAAATCCACAGAAAATCCCACCAAACTAAAATTTTGCTGCACTCTTGAAATAGGTCTTAAAAATAAGTAGACATTTTGAGAACAGTTTTCAGAACATACAAATTTTATAGGTTTTATTATAGATTTCTTGACTTCCAATATAATAATAAGAAATAAGAAATCACTCAGGGAGTGGGGCACACTTATTTTTATTCAACACCTCATGATCATAACAGATTTACCCGTTGCTAAAGACAATTCACAATTCACTATGATAAAATCTTTTAAAATATGATTCGCCTAAACAATACTTTTACTGTTCCAGGTAGCCATATAAAGGTAATTGAATATCAATAAACATAATTTGCATTTCGGTGATTCCCCATTTCCTACCATATCTCAGAAACGTTGACTTATTTAGTCAAACACCAAGCATTTTCTTAGGTTCTGTCTTAAAAGTTACCTAACCCATTTTTAGAGTCGAATAACTTCCGAGTTTGTAATGTTTCGATTTAGAATTATAGGGTAACACCAGTGAATCGTAATTACCATTAAAACAAGAGAAGTATCATCCAAATTGGTCCACGCATTAGAATTTTAAAATTAAAATTTTACACACGGTTTTCTTGCCACATTAGGATTTTATTTGTTAAGTTATGTAAAATCATGCAAGACCCCTATTTACAACATTTACAACTAACAAAATACATAAACCGTAAAGTTAGCATCCGCGATATTTACCACATTTACAACCCGGTTGAATATCAATACGCTTGAAGCAGTCTAGAGCAACAATGGCTATAGCCGCTCGTCAAAATACTCTTGGGGTGAATAAAATACTCTATCTAAAAGTAGCGCACGCAGACCCTTCCTGAATGGAACAACACTGTTTAGCTCCTTCAGGTGGTTTGGCAGATTGTTAAATATTTTAACCTCAGTAAATAATAAGGAGTGATGGAACTTCGCACACCTGGGCAGAGGTAACCACAAATCACCGGCAGCGCGCGTTGGGTGCAAAACTAGAGGACGACCAAATCCGACACTAATCTTAGAAACATGACACATACCTCAAAAATAAACATATTAAAAACTGAGAAAATCTGCAAATCTTCAAATAATGGTCTGCAACTATCTCTCTGTCCAGCCCCAATAATAGATCTAATTGTTCGCTTCTGAAGCTTAAATACCAAATCCATCTCCCCAGCTGAACAAAAGCCCCAAAACATTATACCATATCGCATCAAGCTTCCGAAATACGCATGATACACAGTGACAGCAGAAGCTTCACCCAGCTCCCGCGCAACTGCACGAACCGCGTAGTGGGCTCTGCACAATCGTGTGAATAGTTGACCCACATGGGAAGACTATCTAAGGGAATGATCCAGAGTTACGCCCAAGAGTCTAGTGCTATCGAGAAAACTCAGTTGATCATCCCCAAACCGCAACAACCCCACCGGAGATTCATTACCGCTGGAAAAATACATGGCCGCAGTCTTAGATAAATTCAACACCAGCCCATGCAAAGAGAACCAACCGCGCAGACGCTCAAGATCGGCGTTTAATCTGTTGACCAGCGACGACACGCTCACGTCTGACCACACAATGCTTGTGTCGTCAGCAAAAATCGTCACTTTACCGCTAATTATGCAGTCGGGAAGGTTTATATACAATGAGAAATTAACAGGGCCTAGAACAGAACCCTGGGGCACACCACAGGGAACAGAAGCAAAACGCGAACACCGGCCATCAACAGACACAAACTGACGCCTCCCGGATAAATAATAATTACATATAAACAATATAATCTCCTCCTTTTTTTAACTGTACGTAAACCAAGGCTGCAAACAATTCTCCATAAATCGGTGTGAACGCAAAGAATTTTTCCAACGACTATTCTGTTGCAAACAATTCTCGATAAATCGGTGTGAACACAAAGAATTTTTCCAACGACTATTCTAAGTAAATACAAGTCGTCAGTTTCGAAAGAAACGAGATTCCCACCATCAGCAACCCGAAATTTCGAAGCGATTTGCGAAGTTCTTTATCGAGTTTGGGGGGCAATCGATCCGTCGGTAGGTGCGAACGCGGGCGCCTCCGGGGCCTCAGCCGCACATCCGCAACACTCTAAAAAACCCGCCCGGAGCCGTTCCGGTTCACCGTGCCGCTCCCGTCAATAATACAGCGGCATCTCTCGCCCGGAAGAACGCATCCACCGTATACCTTCTACTACTCTCTCTCGTAGAAATATTTCACGGTCTCTTTGAATTGGAAATCCTCTGAAGTGGAGGGAAAGACAACGACGCACCGCGGCGAGGCGAGGAGCGAGAGAGACGGACGAGAGAAGCGGACGACAACCGGCGGCTATACTCCGGCACTAAATCGCTCAAACATATATCTCCATTAAATTTATACTTGTCAACTGCATGCCTCTTCTCTTACGAAAGCCACGGAATAACTGGTGTTTTGTCGAGGTGGTGTTGTAACTGGGAATTGCGACGATTTTTTTTTGGTTTTGTTCGAGGGAGGAAAATGATGTATTTTATATTGTTTGGAAATGGAATTTTAACGCAACAGGATAAAATGACACTGTAGAGCAAGTAGAGATTAAAGGACTGAACTATACGTTTCTGGAACTTGTTTTCTAGGCGCATTTTTGAAAGCACCGTCGAAAGAAGTTGCTTCTACAAATATCTTAATCATTCCAAACATTACAATACTATTATCAGCAATATTGTTTATTTACATAAAAAAATTAAATTGTAAGTATTTGCCAATGTCCTGGAAGCAAGGCTTATGAATAAAATGGACTAAAGCTACAAAATCAGTCTACAGGATGGACCAATTGTAAAATTGACATGTCATTATCTTGAAAAAAATAATGAAAAAATATATATATACAACTTGGCGTGCATGAAGAGAGCAACAAGGACGTGTTTTAGTTATAGATGGCGCTAGTATCATGAAAACTTATGGCATGGTTTATATTTTTGATTTTTTTGCTAAATTTCACTTCTGAAACACTAGAAATTTGTGCGAAGTGATTTATTTATCAATTTGTATTTAGAATGGAAGGTTCATCATTTTTAAAAGATAGGACCTATAGGTTGCATACCACAACATTTGGACTATACCTAAAACAGTTTTTTATGTACCAAGGGCATTATACGGATGTTTATGCCCCGAGAGTGAGTTTAAGAAGTGCCCGAGGGTATAAACATCAAGTAATGCCCGAGGTGCATACAAAATTGTATGTTCTACAATGGTTTTGCTCCTCCATGTGAATAATATTAATAAATATGTTGACGTTATCAAGTGATATGCGTATCTACGGAGTTGAATAACAATACAAACAATTCAGAGTTGAGTGACAATACAGACACTTAATTGTCAAAGTTATAACCTTAATCGCCAATAATTGACATTGATGACTGACAATACAGACAATTAATTGTCAAACTTATAACCTTAACCGCCAATAATTGTTTTTGACGATTTAAAATTTACAATTTGAATGACAAATATTTCATATATTTAACATATAACCATGGCAATCCTTTGGGCGTTTATCTAAGATGTAAAATGTCACTTTATGATCATTTAGGACATAAAACAATTTTCGTTACAAGAATATCGCTGTTCTTTTTGAAACACCGTGTATATGGTTACATGTTTCAAATGTAGAAATTTTTTCACTTTCTCATAAAAGAATTAGGATTATTCTATAGTGCAAAATACTACTAGTTTGGAAATAATTACATTTCACTACTGTTGATATAAGCACTATACGAGAAAATATTTCAAGCAATAGCATCTCAATTTTAGAATGGTAGGATCATAAAAATCTATGAATCAATTTAACCATGACAAAAATACGTCCTACAATCGACGTAAACATGCAATTATCTACACTACAGAATGGTAGATTTTTACAAAATAACATGTTGGTACTTATTTATGTGAACACATACGTAGATGCCAAAAAAATTTAAGCATTCTTACATTAGAAATTGTTTGATAGATGAAGTCCAATACTATAAACAGGCATTCTAAATATTTGTCTTTCCATCGTTAACAAATTACTAGTAGGTGACAAATTGTTTGGTTGTTAGACAAATATAGCAATAACTATGTATTTGATAATAATCCATTATATGTACGTTTGTCTTTAGAAATATAAGTTAGGCATTTTTGTTATTTAAAAGTAAGGTAAGTATTTTGTTATCTATACTATGATTTTAAAGTCATATTTTAACCTGTTTATTTATATTATTAATTGTATGTTTTATATCTTTAGACAAGTGTACGTGAAACAGAATTTACCATTTTTTTTCTATGGCAATTACTGCTGTTTTTAGACAAACAAAACAAAAACTCAAGAACTGTAAAAAACTACCTTAAAAAAATCAAGTTGACATCGTTTTCACGCCAGTAACGCCATCTATAATAAAATAAGCAACACGAAAGAAATAAATTTGTATATTTTTTCCACCTTTCAAGATAATAAAACGTTAAGGTTAAAATGACTTAACTTGTATAGCAATCTTCGAAATCACTGTATCAAATACCTTTGCCGAATAAGTAGAAATGCCTAAGGAAGCTTTAGGAATCTTGCCCTAAAGTAAAGTAATATTAGGATGACAAACATCTAAAGATAGCTCCATCATAAATCTACCCCATCATTGATTCCTTAAAACAAAAAACAGAAGCAATTGACAGAAGTAATCATTATAAATGAGTTTTACGTACTGTAAACGAGCTCTCTTCTCGGCCGAAAATAAAATTTAGCAAAACACCGGGGCGATAAAGCCGACGTATGATCCACCATTTTCGAGTAATTAAACTGCCTGGGCCGGAGTAAATCCGCTTGAGGCACACCGTGGAGGTGTTAACGTGAATTCACGCTTTAAATTACACACATAACCGTTGCATACTTCATTGCGGTCTGGGGTCCACCGCTCGCACACGCGTGCACGCTTTTTATGGGCTCACGCCTACAGAGTAAAAGTAAAAGTCCATCATAATGTGGCAATTTAAATGCACACATGAAATGACACGGAAAACGAGCTTTTCCAACGCCATGATTTATCGACCCACCGCACAGGGGCGCTCATAATTTAATTTGTTTTTTTTTTCTGTCGTTATTCTTCTCGTCTTAATTACCGACGCCTCGTAATTTACCTTCGGGATTGTATAAATAAACTCCTGCGGCGCCGTTAGGGACTCACTTTTGTCCGAATAGGGACAAATAGCGTGTATTTAATTGCGGCACGATTTTATTGTGGCACGTACCAGGTTAATCGTGCATGCAAATTAAGCGGCTTATGCAATGATTCCGAAGAGCGACGGCATGCGTGTTCGCCTAAGCGCTCCACGTAAATACATCAACAGCGTGCATGACAAATTTAAAAGCAATATATTACATAAATCGTAGTAATCACGTGTGGCTTACATTACAGTATGGGTAGAGTAGCGTACTTGAATCATTGACGTAATATTTTACAGAAATACTCGTGCACGACTTTAAATAATTTTTATAAGTAATTTTATTAGATATTAATATCTATTTTAAGAAAAGTTTCCCATGTAAAGAGCTAACAAATTGTTCAACATAAGGACAGCTTTCCAAGCAAATTGTAAGAGATATCAATGCCTTTCTTTTACTATAAATTTTAAATACTTTATTGTTTAATTCCAATTTCTGTCGTAAAAAAGTACAGTGAAGAAGTGGATACTGTTGTAGCCAGCATCAAATACGTTGTGAAACTAGATGAAATTTAATGGAGGTTGAACCATCATTTGGTTAACAGAGTTGAAAATTCAAACTGTTTGTTCGGCTTATACAAATTTGCTGTTTAAATTCTCACGTTGATTTTTAACAGCTTTTTTGCTTTATTTCACAGTTTTACTTATTTGAGGTCCACCCTGAAAAATGGGGGTTTTTAAAGGTAAACCACCAGCCTTCCCAAATTGGTCATGACAGTCCCAAATTTTGATAAGTTCTCCCGCTCCATGAAGTGTCCTGAATTTTGTCCCTCTTTGTGAAAAACACAAGATACAGTAATGCCCAGAATTTCTAAGACTAAATATAATATCGAGTAAATAGTTTATAAATCACAACAGCTACAACAGCTATTTGATTTTTAGGAGAAATTAAACTAAAAATTATAACGACTTATTTCAGAAAAACATTAAATGTTTATGTCCATCTTAAGAAAAGGTTCTCATGTAAAGAGGTAACAAATTGGTCAACATAGGGACAGCTTTCCAAGCTAATTGTAAGAGGTATCAATGCTTTTATTTTACTATAAATTTTAACTACTTTATTGTTTCCTAATTCCAATTTCTGTCGTAAAAAAGTACAGTGAAGACGTGGTTACGGTTGTAGCCAGCATCAGATACGTTGTGAAACTAGATGAAATTTATTGGAGGTTGAGCCATCATTTGGTTAACAGAGTTGAAAATTCCAACTGTTAGTTCTGCTTATACAAATTTGCTGTTTAAATTTTCAGGTTGATTTTTAACAGCTTTCGTGCCTTATTTAACAGTTTTACTTATTTGAAGTCCAACCTGAAAAATAGGGGTTTTTAAAGGTAAACCGCCAGCCTTTCCAAATTGGTCGTGACAGTCCCAAATTTTGATAATTTCTCCCGCTCCATGAAGTGTCCTGAATTTTGTCCCTCTTTTTGAAAAACACAAGATACAGTAATGTCCAGAATTTCTAAGACTAAATATAATATCGAGTAAATAGTTTATAAATCACAACAGCTACAACAGCTATTTGATTTTTAGGAGAAATTAAACTAAAAATTATAACTACTTATTTCAGACACCACGATTTTCTACTGCTATAAGTCTTACTTCTATAACCTACTTCACTCAAAACAAAGCAAAATATATTTCAACCTCAATTTTCCGATTATTAATTCTCATTAATCTTACTCTAGAGTAAGTTTGAGAATGCCACATCTGGTACTAATATAAAATAACATTAAGAAAATTGTTATCAGATTTCAAGTTTACAGGTATTCAAATAAAAACAATCGTACATTGTTTAGATAAACATTAATTCAACAAAACTGTTAATTGTTTTAAATTAGTTTAAATTTTTAGTTAAAACTTTAATTTTATTTGTAATTTTTCGGACGTTTTTCTTAAATCTAAAAAAGAATCTGATATTATAGAGATGTATCTCCATTTACAATTTATTGTAAATAAACAAAAATAGTCATTCAATGACAATTTATGAAAAAAAAATGTCCTTATTCGTAATTCAAAACTTCTACCTGCAAATACAGAAGAAATAAAAATGATATACAATGGAATAAACAGAAAAATGTATCGACACTGCGAGTTTTGCAAGATCTTGCAGTGTAGTCAGGTTCATTTGCATATCCATTGTCTGTGCTAGAATCACAGTTTTTTAGTAGGTACTGAGAAATGTAAGTTAAGTTTTTATTTTTTTATAACACTAATCGTTTCATATGATAACGACGTCTTTTTAGTTAACTTAACTTAAGTAAGGAAGTAAATAAAAACGCTAAGATCAAACAGCTTCAGGGGCTTATTTTTTATACACTTCAAGGTTTCAAAATATAAAGTAATTGGTAATTTTTTCAACCTATTACATGAGAACTTCCGTTTAAGTGAGACGCCAAGCCAAAAAGTTTCAGACGCTTTATTTGGTCAAACAGTAAAAAAAATATCAAAAATCCGCCATTACAGGAAAATGTATACACTGTTTATCAATAATTTGATATATTGTCATCAACATCTTTAAAGCAGTAAAAAGTGGTATTTTTATAAAATAATAAGAAAACACAATATATTAACTTAGATTACTTACAAAACCTCCTATTATAATGTAATACAATTTCCAGCAAATATATTAAATTTTCAGACGAGATCGCGTTTCAAGAGCGCGGTTTTAAATGATGTGAAACGTACCGTTTAAAATTTCCCAACGTATATTCCCTCGGAGCGGACAAGAAGAAAAAACGACACACCTCCCCCCGGGGAATATTCCCATCCCACGAATTTAATTTTGAAGATACATTCGCGTCGTTTTGCAGTACGTACGACTTCAACCGTGAGGTATGTATCTACTAAATTACTCTTTAACTTTATGCAAGTCGTGCTCGGAGCAAAGTGATGCATACGTAAACATACGCCGACCGGCCCAACCGGCAACCCCTTGCGAAAGTCATGCAATGCTGCACAAGGAAAATTTGTTTGATGTCGTGTACTTTCACCCCTCACGGTGCTCTCTCTGTGCAAGTGTGTTTGTAGATTCGGCTTATATTAATTTTATGAGTGATATAACTAGGAAAACCGTTGATATTAATGTTTCAAGAACGCCGTGCATAAAGTAAATTGCATATATTATGATACCAGATATTTTTTTGTTATATACAACACTATTTTGTAATTCTAAATATACTGCCGCATTTAATCAACATGTGTAATTTTCTTGAATATTTTGTTGTTATTGCTCTAACATCGAAACACCGCGATCAGTAAGGTTGTCACGGTTATCAAACTAACTCACCTTCAAACATTACAAAGTTTAAATGCTGGTAAGTCCGGTAAGTATGACAGATACCCCACATGATACCGAATTCGCCGATATAGTCTAGCATACTGTCTGAAATAAGTATCAAAATTTAACCCTTTCACATTTAGTTTTATGTTTTTTTTTACAAATTGTGCCTTATTTTACAAATTGTGCCTTATTTTTCAAATTGTAACAATTTAGGGTCTAAACGGACACGCATTGCTTAAACGATCATCATCAAGTTTTTCCTACAAAACTGGTAACTACGAAAAAAAAACTATCGAAATGATCCTTCATACCTTTTACTAGAGAATGAATATCGATGAAGAAACGTGTTTTTGCATATGGGTCAGTATATATCGATTTTAATCGATTTTAATAAAACTTGGTAATATTATAGTGGTATACTAGGAGAATGTGCAGGCCTAATAGGTCTGCTGGTCGACCTAGGTAGATCGCCGAAGCGTTAAGAGAGAGACAAAAAGCCCGGATGCGCTAAGGTTCTATGCTCACACGCGCGACGTGATTATGCTCGTACGTTCGGCGCGGTTACGGGGCGCCATCTATTGCTTCGTAGCGTAACCTCCACAGCGACATGATGATGTGTCTAGCAACCTGGATCGGTTGCCATGGCGACGCGCTGACGAGCTACAGTCCCAAGCGATAATCCATAAATTTAGCCGAATCGAGGTAAAAAATAACGAGAACTGGGCCGAAAATCGACGAAATCGAAAGCCTAAGCACTGTAGAATCAAATTTCACGCGGAAAATCTGCGCCGCAAGCGCCGAGTTTCGCTTCTCAGAGGAGCAGGCCCTTCCCCCGATTCGCCGATTTTCGTGAACTTCTTCCGCGGACTGTGTTAGACTTTTAGTATATAGTAGTAGATAGTAGATAAGAGACATTTAATACCTGCACCATTGTTTTAAAGAATTTCCATAATTGCGGGAGTTACGCTACGTTCAATTTTCCACGGTCAATTTTGACATTACATGCACCACATCAATCAATTATCGACATGAATATGTAAATTGTAAAACCATATTACGAATTTTAATGAATCTTGAAAGAATGGTTAAAGTATATGTTTTAAGATCATAATTGAGGAAATAATTTTACTTATAAATACTTATAAATAATTTTGACAAAAGAATTCTACAAAAAATTTAACTAAATTTTTCGTCAAATACAGACCTTCTACTTTTTTCTAGTTAGGATACAAAAAATCTCTGTAAAATTTACCTTTCATAAAAAATAATGAACCTGATGGTGTCTCTTCTAAATCACGAAATATAGGAGTTTAAGTGCTGGCGCGCGCGATCAACGTGCTGCTTTCACAGTGTCAGGAACATATTTCAGGTGCTTTCTGAATGAATGCCTCTCACTGTTCAGGAATTTTGCTATATTGTATATATATATATATATGGCTTCACCAATCCTCAAACTTTAAAAACCCTGTACTTTGCTTTTGTTTGCAGTCACTTGTCTTACTGCTCAACAGTGTGGTGCCCCCAGTATGCGACGTATGTGGATCGTATCGAGAGCGTGCAAAAGCGTTTTGTTAGGCATCTGAACTACAGATTTGGCCATCCGGTAGTGAATTACAGGGTCTCGTGCCGCCGTTTTGGGCTGCTCAGCTTGGAGGACCGAAGGTTGTGTGCTGGGGTAGTGTTTGTTGCCAAGTTGTTGCGCGGGCTATATGACTCACCTTCTCTTGTGCGAAGTTTTGATCTAAACGCTTGCACTCGCCACCTTCGCCGCCGCGAGTTGTTCTGCGTTCCGACCGCTCGAACTAATTTCATGATGAATTCGCCGGTGTTTCGCTTATCGACATCATGTAATAACGCCGATGTCGACATTTTTCACTTGTCAATCGCATCAATCAGATCATGTTTGTATCGTCTGTGCATTGATGCAAGTGTTTCCCATTTGCAGGGCTGAGATTTATTCTTTCTGATTAATTATTTTTTGTTCTTTATTTTTGAATATTATAGAATTTAAGTGTTTGCTTTTTTCTTTGCGCTCGATCATCGGCTTTTGCTGTGCCGATGGTGTTGTTCTTTTGTTTTGTAAATAATGTATTTGTGATCTGATGTTTTGGGATTTTTTCCCGTTATCGGTCCAATAAATAAATAAATAAATAAATAAATAAATAAATAACTTTTTTGGTGATAATAGTTTTTTGGTCAAAAGCATGAAAAAATATTTTTCTCTGTTATGATCTTAAAGCATACCATACCTCAAAGTTTTAAAATTCGGGTCCTAACATCTTGATTTTCGAGTAGAAACCGCGGCGTTGACTTTGAAATAGTCGACATTTCGCGCAGTGTCGCAAGAGGAAATTTCAGGTCTAAGTAACCAAGTAAGTGTTGACCGATCTATTCTCAATACGACAGGTTAATGTTGTTCAGAAATTAATTTTTGTTTGTAATTTTAGTTGTCAACTTTAAAACTATTATAAACGGAAATGATTATTACAGTATTTCTGTTCATTTCCAAAAAGAAATAATCAAAATTCCAAAACATACGTGAGTACTTTTTTGATTGAAGTAAATTTTCTTTGTTACAAATGGTATTGCACAAGGATCAATCTTTGGTCCACTGCTAATGCTGTCACCATCGCTTTACGCCTTACAAAGTCAAACTAGTTTAATACGAGTATAATATTGCCACAACTGTGCAAATGATGATAAAATAATCCTCGCTCGCCCGTTGGATCTTTAATTCCTCGGGACAATACCCAAACGGAGTTATCTCGGCTCCCTCAACTACTCTACAGTTGAAAAAGGTCGCCGGTTGATACCGTGGTAAGCCCTCGGGAACCGCAGGCGCGTAAACTAGCGCACTCGGGCGTCCTACCCCCAAAATGTGAGTGACATATAATTATTTTAAACTCAATTACAAGAGGCCCGGGACCCCGCATACTCGTACAGACATTTGATACAATATAACTCGTGCGAAACGCCAACTACTACAACCGTGTTACTACGTAACGTGAACGTATCTAAATAATTCGCGGTGCGCCCCGTTTGTGTGCGTACGTGTGCACACATAGGGCTCTAGCTAGCTAGCTAGTGCCTAGCTAGCGGAGGGAGCGAGACCGTCAAGTTTACACAGGAGGTCGACGTTTTATTTGTTGTCAAACTGGAACTGTACACATGCCGCACGGTGGCGCTCAACGACGACCCTTCAGATACTGCTGAATGTATATTTGATGCGAGATTGCGTTTATTACAATTTCATAAGTACCTTCCACCCTGTTTTCAAACCGAACTTGATCGGTTTCCGTGTTTATCACAAGACGATTGAAAGTTTGTTTATCTTTGAGGGCAACGTACATTAAACACAAGTTTAATTCAATTTTACAACTATACTTATAAAGAAATTCGAAAAAATAACATGGCGCAGTCGATAAACTGTAAATATAGTAATAGTATCAAGCCACCCATTTCATCGGCAACTGCCTACTCCAATTTCAACTTTGTTCGAATCGTTCACATCAAACTTCACTCAATTTTGAGGAGTGAGCCTGGAAGAAAATCGTGGGCCGCAGGGGCACGTCGTTTTCGGAAACTTATGAAAAACTTACAAATGAAAGAATTATTAAGGGTGCGACGGTGCTGCCGCGCGGCGAGCGGCGGCAAGATTGGATCGCTGGCGCTGGTAAACTTTGTTGAACGCATCTCTAACTTGAATAGAATGGGGAGGACGCGACCGAGTCGCGAGACCAACTTTTTCCTATTCATCTTAATATTAGAAACATTTTACATTTCTCGAAACTTGAGCTGAAATTAAATTAAGACAAAGTTAGTTGCTGAATCAAACCGCAAAAGTTCTCTAGCATACAGTTTGCTTTTAAATTGATTTTAAAAATATGTTGGTATTGTATAGCCACCACTGTGGGCCCAGAACCGACTATACCTTACTACTACTCTTGGACTCGTATTTTGTAACATATCGTTAATATTTGTGATTCCAAGTTTGCATCAAAGTAGTTGTCTGTCAGGGGGTAGAATTGGGGTGGTTTATATTATTACAATTCCGACCGTTGATTGGAAGCTAGCGAGCGAACAGCTCGCGTTATAATTTTCGGTGCGTTAATGTCAACCGCGGGGCGAATGTGTCTTCGCAGTGAAGTCATTAAAGTGATTTAGCGGCGCGATTCCTCATCGTTATTGCCTCGATGTGGCGGCACTCGAGCAGACTCGCTTTATTGACAGTGACGCCACTGTGTTGTGGCCGCCGCCACCCCTCCAGGCACTTCTCACTGGTTCGCTAGTACATACCGCCTAGCTGGAGGGTTACTGTTACGGCAGTAGTGGCGCCCGACCTCGAAAAACACAATACTCAATTATACTGTTTCAATTGGCCCGGCATTATCAAGTCGATTATGTTTTTGCCATCTCTCCGAGAGGGACAAGTTTATCTCGCGTTGCAACCCTATTCTGAAATCTCATTTCCATCTCTGAGACTGATGACAGACACTTATCTGCAGCGAGGTTTTCTTACTTCGTCGTTAGTACAAACAATTCGGAAGTGACTTGAAAAATTGAAGTATTTTTTCTTGAGTGTACAAGTATACGTTTGAATGGATATTGCTGGGGCAAATTTAATTTTTCTATTTTACATAAAATATTTGGGTGACAACTTAGGGGAAAATATGTAAGTGCCGACACAAAAAAAAACGTTTTCTTTCGAATTGTCACTTGTTATGGCTAAATACTAATATCTACCACTGATTCTCCGAGGACATTTTACTCAATTTATATACTCCGCAAACTTCTAGTTACTGGATCACTAACGAGCTATATTCAAAACTATTTCTAAGACGAAACAGTACATTCATTCCTTGGGACGGTTATTGTCAAAACTGCAGGTTCCAAATTCAACGGTGTAAAACTGATCACACCCCGATTTATAGTAGATAATGAACTTTATTTTATAAAGTAGATGCTTTGCTTTATTGCTACAGGTTACAATCATAAAATGGGAAGCATGTAGAAAATAAAACTTGATAATTAGAACATAAGAGAACATATTTCAAAGGCGTAAATAGAGAAACGAAGTTAGCGCACTTCGAGACGTTGCAACCAATATACCATCTCTTCGCAAATCAGACAGAATATACGAAAATGTCTTACGAGAAAAAACGGAACTGTACTATTTGTAGTATTAAGAATTAGCTTGAAGAGTATTTATACGGATAGAAGATGATATATATCCACTATCTATCCACAGTTGTGTTAAAGATATTTTGGTAGTTTTATCAGACCCGTTCTGAAAAAAATAACAGACAGAACAATTACGTACCATATTCCAAAGAACGTTAGATTTATAGTTTTATAGTTACTTTCATAAAAGTACCAAATTGTTTGAATTACTATTTGTCTACTATGCACTTGTTCTATGACCATGGATACTACAATAATTATACAGTAAAATACACAGAGAAGAGGATGATGTTACATCACAACTCTCTGCTCAAAATTGTCGGAGGTGGATACTAAAAACAGTCATGATCACTTCTATTTCAAGATGTATTGTTAATTAATGTGGATGTAGGAACACAAAAACGTGTCTCTTCACTAATATATATTTTAAAGTTTTTGGTAACTAGTTTCAGGGAACCCCCATCTTCAGACCAAACGTCAATATTTCAACAAAAAAACACACACAATACAAAACACTGACTGCATCACTCCTTAAACAATAGCTGCGCTGATATTAATTAAGTTAATGAATGTATTGTAAGTATCTAATATCTCATCTAATATTTCGAGTTTTCTACTTTCGCCAAAAATTAAATGGTAAATTGTACCTTGAATTCCTAATCAGGAAATATAAACAAAGACATTCCTGAATACAAACACAATATGTACAAACCGCATTAAATTATAAAACAAGCACTTATATTTTTTGAAATATCTTATCTGAAGCGATATAGAGGGTCAACTTGTGCACACATTAAATTACACTTCATCGTTATGAACTAAACTAGTACCTACGTGTTCGTTTGACATAAAAACTCAATTACATTAACACGAACAAACACCCGGCCGTCCTAACATAAGCTGCCGGGAGAGCAATTATGGCGTTCGAGCGTCTAATTGTCGGTAAATAATTCGAATCCAACGTTATTTACAATTCAAATAAGCGGCTCGAATTAGCACCTAATTTATAATATAAACAGTTGATATCGAGCGGCGCGGGCGGTGGCGGGGGCGGCAGCAAATTGAGCGTCATTATTTCATATCTAATTGAGGCGTCGTTTTTCCAGCGCCCGCTTGGGACGCCCCGTCCGCCGCGAACTATCGCGCAAACGAACTTATAATTAGTGTATTCGAGGAAATGGCCGCCGCTGCCGTCGGGAGACGTCCAACAACTTTTCGCGCGCTATATAAGATAAATTCCGGCGCGAATTCTTAATCACCATTAAGCTTAATCACTTTGTCGATAATCCGGACAGATTCCGCGCTCAAAACAAACAAGTTACGGCTTGCGTCGCCCCCGCTCTCGGGCGAAAACAACTTATCGGAAGCAGCGCTCGCTAACTTTGGATCAGAATTTATTCACGATTATGATGCGATCGCCGTAATGAAATGTATATACGACGGATGAAACTGGGACACCGATTTTCCGCTTGCCGACTGCACCGGATTGAATATTAATTCAGGACGGAAACAACTGTCCCAGATTCAACTGCTTTAATTTAGTATTTTTTATTGTTGTAATGTCTAAAATCAAAGAAAATATTGCCTAATATCAAGCTAAGATAACAAGTGAATACTCTTTATTGAAAATAAGACGCAATGAAGTAGGTAAATAATTTTTGGCGGATGCGCCGGAATTATAATGACTTTAGCAGGCTTTCAACTATTTTGTAGTCTTCTTTTCTAGGATAGTTTTTGTATTATATCGTACTATAGAGGTCGTTCGTACAAGTGAATACTCTTTATTAAAAATAAGACCTAATATAGTCATAAATATCACGCAAAGCGCAATGAAGTAGGAAAATAATTTTTGGCGGATGCGCCGGAATCACAATAATTTAACTTTAAAGCAGGCTTTCAACTATTTTGTAGTCTTCTTTTCTTTCTTCTTTTCTCCCGTTGTATTACATCGTACTATAGATATAGGTCGTAGGCAAAATTTTAAGACTTTTGTCGTTTTTTTTGAAAAAATTTAATGCTTTTGGTTTTAGTTAGTAACTGTACTTTCTGCAAGAAATTTAAGTCCAATCATAATAGCACCTGACGTTTGCAGAAACTTCTGTAATCAAACTTCCAAAACAGAAGAATAAGCAGTTTATTCCAAGATCTTATAATTTATAACGTCACAAAATAAATTAAGTACCCCTACTAAAACGCTTAACTTCATCTTTTTCTGAAGGATTAACTTCGTCCTTCCCGGCGCAATCCTAACCCATTTATCGTCGGATTCGCCCTCCCTAGGGTATAATTAAACCCAGTTTCAAGTGTTCCATATATTCAAATATTATACCCGGGTGTGTAGTGGTATTACTGAAATCTGTGTAGCGAACAACGGCTCACTCAGTGCTCCGGGCGCAGATGACGCATAGACCATGTAAATCGTACCCGGGGAGCTGAACAGCTGCAAGTAACGACACCTGATTTTAACCTGGACCTGGGGAGTGGCGCTGTTCCGGGAGGCCAAAGTGGCCTCCCGGACCTAACCTTCGGGAATAAAGGTCAATCTTAAATCCGTACGTGCCTTCTATTAGACGGCGAAGTGTTCGCCGTTGAGCAGTCAGTTGAACCTGGTTCTCGCTCAGCAAGTAGGCAGGGCGTGACGATTGCACCCCTCACTCACCCCCTCCCCGAGCTTCCTGAATTTGGATACGTGCATGCAGAAAATGTAAAGGGCCGATAAAAACGTGACCGATTTAGGGAATTGAATCTTAAGATACTGCCTCGGCGTGAAATCGGACTTGAATAAATTTTAAGGATTTTGAAGGAAGTCGTCAGGATGCATGATGATTGTTGAAAAGACATACAATATACACCATTGACACAAGTTTTTACTTGAGCTTATGTGTGAATAAAAATTCGTTTGGTAGTTTTTAACTACAAGGAAAAATGTAAGACTGCTACTTTCCTTTATATCTGCTGAAATTTGATGTTAAATTTGTTCCAAAATGGTATTCCAGGGGAGTTTTAAGGTAGTATAACGAAGAAAGTAGGGAATAAAACGAGACCAGGTCATAATACTAAAAGGCCGTAAACGAGATATTTGAATGCGTTTGTAATTAGATTTAAATAGATTTATGTTTATGATATTGAGTGTGAAAAGTGTACTTTTAATTAATATTGTACTTTAGAGACAAAATTCCTTGTGCATAACGTCAAAAAAAATATAAATTTTATCAGCCCTATAAACTAATTTAAATGTTAACATCATTAACATTAACATCCCACAAGTTGTACTAATGTTAGTCAAACATTGATTGATTTTGTAATTGTAAACTGCGAAAGTGTTAATGCTACTGTAGTTGATGTACCTAAAATTAGTGATCACTCTACTATAATGGTAAAGTTGTATGCTAAAGGCTACTCCCCAAAAACTAAGTCTGTAAGGAAATACCGTAAAATGAGTTCTGATAGTACTGAAAATGCGACTGATTAATGTTGATTGGAACTTACAAGCGTCGAATGTCAACATCACTTTGTATAATATTTTTACCAACTGTAAACTATTATTGGATGATATACCACCTGTGATGAGTAGTCAGACTAAAAGGCCACAGTTATACCTTGGTTCAACAAATCTATTAAAGAAAAATGTCGTGAAAGAGATAACGCTTACAAAGCATTTAGGAGTAATATCGATCCTACCGCAACTAATATATTATGGCAAAAATATACAAAACTGCGAAATGACGTTGTGAATGGAATTAAAAGATCTAACGAGAGTTATTATAACGAAAAAAGAGATAAATATAGCAAAAATCCACAATTGATGTGGAAAACATTAAAATCAATGTTGAAACATACAGACACTAACATACATTCAATTGTTGTTCATAACAAGGAAATTAATGATCAAAGAGAAATTGTTGAACTTTTTAATAAATACTTTGTCGACAGCATAACTGACCTTGGCCGCTCTTTTGATTGCAATCATGATTGGAATCCTGGAGAGAACTATAGGAACATTACTTGTGTGTTCAATCAGTTCAGTTTGTTAAATCTAGCGGAATTAAGAAACATAATAGGTTCATTAGACAACAAGTGTCAAGTAGACTTAATATTAAATAATAGAATGTTAAAAAATTTATTCGAGGTAGCTGGGCATGTACTATTGCATTTTATCAACAGTAGTCTGCAACAGGGGGACCTTCCCGATGAACTAAAATTAAGCACAGTCATTCCCATTCGAAAACTTAACAACTCCAAAAATATCGAGGATTTTAGGCCTATCAACACATTACCAAAGGTTATCGAATTTGCGATTCATGGTCAGATTGTTAACTATTTTCAAAGTAATCAGCGCCTTATGGAAGACCAATCTGGATTCAGAAAAAATATTCAGGTGAAACAGCGATGCAATTGTTGTTGACCAGGTTGAATAACAATATTAACGATCAATTGTACACCATTGTGGTTGTTCTGGATTTAAAGCGTGCATTTGAGGCAGTTGACCGAACCATACTGTTAAAAAAAACTTTATTACTTTGGCATAACAGGTGTGGCTCACAGGTGGTTTAAAGATTATTTGTTTAATCGTAGGCAAATTACTAGAATTGGAAGTGTCAACTCTGCTATAGTGAATGTGGATACGGGAGTCCCTCAAGGTAGTGTGTTGGGTCCCCTACTATTCGTTGCATATATCAATGACATTCAATATAGCCGATTTTGATTTCATGAACATGTTTGCTGATGACACTTTTTGGTTGCTACGCAACATAGGGATTTGGACGTTGCAATGCTTAAAATGAACAGTGAATTGTCAAAGTTACCGAGATACTTTTTTAAAAATAAACTTAAAGTAAATGTTAATAAGTCAAAGGCTATAGTAGTTACAAGTAAGTATCGTAATAGCCAACTGAATATTGCCAACCTTTAAATCTGGATGGACTCTGAAAGAGTGGAGATTGTTGATAATATAAAATATCTAGGGTTTATTGTCGATAAGAGCTTAATGTTTAATTGATTATATTGCACGTAAAATATCAAAAAAACTGTTTTTCTTTTATAGAATTTCAAGGTCTATTTCAATTGCAACTAGGATAACAGTTTATATCGCCATTATTAGGCTTCACTTTGAGTATTGTGCGAGCATTTTATTCCTGTTTAACGAGAACCAAAAATCAACTCTCCAGAAGATGCAAAATAAAGCCCTGCGAACGATTTTGCGGTGTAATCGGTATACTCCTACAGCCCTCATGCTGGACACACTAAATTGGAGGTCAGTCACAAGTCGTCTCAGATATCTTTCATTGGTTTTTATTTTTAAAATCGTTAGGGGTATGGCACCACCTTACCTTACGAGCTTAATAAGCTACAACAGCGACATACATTCGCATATGACAAGGTGTAGGAACGACATTTACGTTTTACCAAGTCGAACAAGGAGGGGTATGTATTCGTTATTCCATAAAGGAATTGTTGATTATAATAGTTTACTTACTAGTATGAGAGGAATCATGAATGTTATTTAATATATATTTAATATTTAAAATATTTAAGATATTTGAGATATTTGAGAAGTTTGACATGGTGTTGATGTAGAGTGAATTGTATTGTATTATTATTGTATTAGGATTTTCTTACTTTAAATAAAGTATTGTTATTATTATAAACTGAGCCATATGATGGGTAACTTTAAAAAAGGATTACAACTGCTCACTTTTGTGTCTCGTTCTACCATATTCTATCAAATTCCTTCCGTAGCGTGATAGCTACACTCTGAAAAGTACCTATTGTGACCTTTGGCAGTTTCCGATGTGAATAGCACGTCTGTAGCTTCCTCCGGCAGCGGTACATCGACATCGCCCGGCTATATAGCCCGGATAGATTTAGCGCTTATTGAAGGATATCCAGGACGTTAAGCTTCGTCCGACCAATCTGGACGTCTTCGGTTGCCATCGAAAGAGAACCGATTTAAGCAAACATCATACCGTCGAGGCACTTCTCTTAATGACCGGAACTTACACTTTAACGTCGGAACGGCTATTCGAAATCGATACCGAGAGAGCTTCTCCGTGGCCAGTGGCATCCTGACGAAAGAGGAAAGCTCGCCGTGTTCGCTGTACGTGTTCGTGTGTTGTGTGCAAGTGGGCGGGTGCTCGTTAGGTTGGTACCGCCGTATGCAAACCGGAGTAATGAGAGACGTCGTAAGGAGCGCGTGGTCAAAGGAAATTACGGACAACAGCGAGTGATCTTAGACCTTGAGTTGGTGGCGGCTGGACCCCCAAGACGATCTTGGAAATCCCACTTCTCCGACCGACGGTTGTAATTTGATCAAATCACACGTTTCATCCGACAAAGCGCGTGAATGTCTACCAACGCTCAAAAGTAAATTTAATTTTCGAGATGGGGAAGCGGGATGTTACGTCATCTCTGGAAATTGTTGCTTCTACTATAGGGTTCGCTGCTAAACGTTAAATAATATCTTCAAAGGACGTTTGAGAGTTTCTGCTGTAATTTGTGAATATTTGGCAATATAAATTAACACATTTTTAATAAAATTGATGTTTTAATCAATACACTTTAAAGTTTAAAAATTGTGTTTTTTTTTTTCAGGACGTGCATGTTTATTGTAACCTTTCAGCAGATATAGGTCAAATGTTCCGTCAAAATGCAAACTTTGTATAGATTTCCTGGATTTTATGCCTTCATATACACTGCGCGACAAAAACAACGCACCAAAATAGTTCACAATTTAAAAGTTGATTTTTTCTTTAGCCGCTCATCCATATTTGTTGTGTTTGTTCAGTTGATACTTTATTAACGATAGTGTATGTTAATTGTAACCTTTCAGCAGATATAGGTCAAATGTTCCGTCAAAATGCAATTTTTTTATAGATTTCCTATGCCATATGGGACCCGCTCGGAAGAAAGGGGTCTTACTGCTAAAATCAAGTTTTCGAGATACACGCGTTTAAAGAGTACAGCGTTGCTCGGCGTTCGACCTAGTGTTTGAAGGCTCATAACTCTAAAACTATTTATCAAAAAGCAATGAAATAAAGTTTGGTATGTTCCTTAGTAATTTCTATATAAAGTGTATGAATTTCAAAATATTCTCTTTCTCGGTGTAAGCGTGAGCGCGAGAGAAGTGAAAAAGGTACCCGGTTTTTGCAGTTGTAATTCTTTGAAATTCACCTTTCCAATTTTGATGTTCGAATTGCTATCGGTTAAAATGTAGAATCTCATCTACAGATTAGCTTTTTTTAAGTTTTACGTAATAAAGGGTGTAAACAAGTTTGCAAAAATCTGGTACGGTTTTTTTTAATTCCCTCGCTCTCAAATTTATTCCTACGGCCAGAAAATGTTAATAACTATACAATCTATACATGTTATACAGAAATGATATATAGAATAATTACGCAATTAATCTTATTTTATTCATTAAAGCATTTTAGTGTGAGAATAGAGTCAATGTCTATGTTCACTATTTCTATGTACAGCGGGCGGTTATTAGTCAAGCCAAGCGTTAGCTGCACACGTGTGCACCGGCTGTTTATTTTGGACAAATTATAAGTTTCAGCATACCTCAAAATCGATCATTTATTCATAAGACTTTTTGATTACAACGGCAAAAATCATGTTTTCGCGAAAGTATTTTCAGTATTCAGCCACGCGACGCCGCTCTGTGGCAATTTCGACAATTGTTGTAATAAACAGGGAAAGCCGTTGTTTCTAAAACTAGTATTTTAAAAATCTACTATTGTGTAAAGATTCACGTGGTGTAAGTCAATTCTACAAAAATACGTTAAGTAATTATGGATGAGTTTGATGTAGATTTCGTCCGGAGAAAACGAAAGCCCCTTGGATATTTGAATCATCCAGTAGCGATGAGGATAATATAGTCAAAGTGAGAAACAAGAAAATCTTATTTGTTGTCAAAGTCGACTACAAGAAAGAGATAATAAATCTCCTGGTGTAATCAGCTCGTACTGCTAGGGCCAGCCATCACCGATGGCTTACATCTTACATGTTTCAATGTATTCCTATATGTCAGAAAATATTTTTCTTTTTACATCACCTAACACTGAAACGCTATATGAGCATTACAGCTCATTTTGACCAGTTTGGATCAGTGTCACTTCTACCGTTAGTAAAAAACCCTAAGAAGGCAGACGATTTCATAAAAAAGCCACAGAGAGAGCTTCCCAAGAAAAGAGGCCATCAAGAAAAGAAAATAATTTCATTCTGTACTATTACAATAAGCAATACCTTCATTATTTTCACAGCAATTTTATGGTCTTTCAATTCAAATGTATAAGAAGTTAATAAATAATAGCATAATTTATCGGATTTCAGTAATACAATAATATACGTCAAATTCGTGAGGGAAAAATACATCAAATATTGATTTTTTTCGTGCAGTTTCGTACACATATCGAAGGAGGTGTATATTACTTCTATTAGTTCGTATTTTATTATGTTTTACTTGTTGAAAAAATGAAAAAATATCAAAATTTCTATTGGAAAACAAAAATAAGTATTTATTTTTATTTTGGTGTATTGCTTTTGATTTTATAATATCAAATAGCTTGGTTATCGCCGGGAAAGCTTACTAGTTTTGCGAGTAAACTGCGGAAAAGTAGTTACGTTCATCCCGTAAGTTCGTCAAATTTCATCCCATTAATCTCGGATAAATGACATTTTAAAGTGTAAGATTCCAGCATTCTGAATCTACCAAAACCCCAAAATCGATAATTTAGCAGTAAAGACCCTTTCTTTGGAGCCGGTCACATATACACTGCGCGACAAAAACAACGCACCATTAAAAGTTGTTCACAATTTAAAAGTTGATTTTCAGCCGCTCATCCATATTTGTTGTTAGGATAGTGTAGGATTTCATTGAACTTTAATTTTTAATTTTAATTTTCCGAACGTAGTAATTAATCTGCATTTTGTGTTCTTGGTTCAAATATATAATGATATTTTGTCTACTATATTACACTTATTTGTCAATTATTTCTCATTTTTACTAACCTCAAAAACTTAATACCTATACCAGGTAAACAAATTTACACAAATATAAGACGTGTTCATCAAAAGAAAACATAATTCTACTTTATCTATTGTCAATTTTAGGATATATCGGATACTTCCGCTCCATTGCCAAGGGTGGCTTGGTAGTATTTAAAACAGTAAATTCTCGAAAATTTCGTAAGGGGAATGGTCCAAAGTGCGTTCGGCGTTAATCATTAAGTTTCGACAGAATTTCGTGTCGCCAGAACGGGGTCCCGGCTCGTAATTAACGACTTAAGGCGCGAGCGTTGGCCCGCCCGAAGTAGAAAACAATTACGCAATGGAAAGTTGGTTTTAATAAATGTCGCACGAATTATTCCACGATTCCGGATTCTTGGAGGTCCATTTCGCAAGGGCCCAGAAGCAAGGTTCGAGTATTAGGGCCGCGTTCGCATTTTACGTAGGACCGAAGGTGGCCCCGAAAATCGTTAATCCTTTAAGGACGTACTAACCACGCCTAAGCGAAACGGAAACGTCAATCTCGCACAAGAAAGGCGAATTGCCCCCAGGGTAAACTCGGAATGAAGTGGAGGCGTTACAGTATGCGAGTTTGTGGCACTCGTTTAAATTTAACACGAGTTTATTGTGAGTTCTAGTTAACTACTTAGTAATGTCAGCATAGAGACTATACTTTTTAGTACAGGAGGGCGGTAATTTAGCCGGGTAAAATTAGTTTTAAAACTGTTTTACAATTGCTTGCTAGGTACTAAATGCTGAAACAAGTTGATCTTTGATTATTATGGAGGTCAGTATCTGATAATGCTTGATAATTCTTTGTTGTGAAAGATCATGTGACCTTGACCAGTGACTACACATTACACTGTGTTACAGTGAAAATATACTTTTCACGAGACATAGTCTAAGTTGTTAAGCTGGTAGAACTGAACATAATGGCATATACGAAATTTTCCAAACACCTCCAAAATCTCGATTTTTTTTTCAAAAAAACTGTTTTGGGTACTTGCATGTGTATAAAAATGCAGAACTCCGTCATTTTCCATTCGATATGCAAAATAAAAAATGCAATTGAAAGAGAGAACACAGACCATTAGAAGGATGTACTGTTTGGTCAGTTCCAATAAAAAGTCGAAAAGTTATGGACGTTCAAATTCAGAAGTTTCCCATTATTAACAGATTTTCTGAACTTTACCGACAGTTTGATGACCTGTTTCAATCCATAATATTTTATATCTATTTTTTTATTGAAAGCCCGTGTAAATGTGCGTTTAACACGAGTTTGTTTATTAGAATCGGTTGAAATTTGACTGAGTTATCGATGTTTAATCACCGTCTTGACATTCACACTAGGCAGGAATTTTCCTACGGCTCGACCGTAATAACCGTACTCGTGATTCACATTAACTAGACATTATATTGTTTGTTTATTACCCTGTTTTATTGTATTTTAGTGTATCTAATATGTTATTAACTACTATTCGACTTGTACCCAAATATCGTAAAATCATTAATCGACAATCCTAACCTATTACAATTGCGTATACTATTAGGACGATATAGGTCTTTAGTATCACCAAATTTTATTTCAAATAACAATCAAACTGATCCATAAGCAGTAAGAAATCAGCTCTAGTGCAAGCTTCAGTGCAAATATAAAAAAAGTAAAACGTGTGACAATCGCCATAAGTTTTGTTGCGTCTGCGGATTCTTTGTGGACAAACAGCATCGGCTACAGTTAGTAGAAAATAAATCAGTGATTGAAGCATACAACAAATTTTTTGACCGTGCTTAAACCGCAAGTCGCTGGTATGAACCAGAATACGTGTATGTAGTTTATTCGTAAAAATTGAAGTTATGGAAATCAAAAAATGTTGATAACTCAAGAATTGGAATGACCTTTCCTACTCCGATGATATGGCATCATCAAGCTTATCATAAGGTGGAGCATTGCTATTTTTGTGAATCCGACGTTAAAGGCCATCATTTTAAAACGCGTAAATACATTAATTATACTAATGTTTTGACTGTAACGAAACCATTAGCTCTTGATGATTGGGTTGAGAAACCTGCTGCTGAGGCTGAAGAATCTTATAAATCTGAAGATGATTTTGTTGTATTTCTTGTTTTTTTTTATTTTTCATAAATCTCGATAGTATCTCAGTACTGTTCCAATAGACGATTGCAAATTTTTACTGTTGGTACAATTTATTTTTAACCCAAGTATACCTGGAAATGTAATGAACGTAAACTCTAATGTACTTAGTAACATATTGTGATAGTCTGGCAGGTAACAACAAAAAGGAAAAGAAAAAAACAGTGTCACAATTTTAGAATAACATTGTAAATCTTATTTACATTTACATTTAATTATCGTGTATAAAGACTACAGATTTATTAGTCTGCCTGTATATTTCTTCTCCGTAGTGTGATGTGTCTAGCCGGTCAATAAAATTTGATAATTCTGTTAAATTTTAATCGATTCTAATAAACAAACGCGTATTAGACGTAGATTTAAATGGCCTTTCAATAAAGAAATAGCAAAAAATATTACGGATTCAAACAGATCATCAAATTGTTGTTATACTTGAAAAAATCTGAAAATAATTGATAAACTTCTGAACTTGAACGTCCGTAACTTTTCGATTTGTTATTGGATCTGACCGAACAGTACATCTTTATAGTGGTCTATGCCTCTTTCAATTACATCTTTTATTTTTGAGATCGAATAGAAAATGGCGGAGTTATGAATTTTTATACACGTGCAAGTACCTAAAAACGCTTTCCTTGAAAAAAATCGAGATTTTGGAGGTGTTTGGAAAATTTCAGCTATACCATTATGTTCAGCTCTACCAGCTCAACAACTTCCGCTATGTCTCGTGAAAAGTATATTACGTTTTTTTTTGTAACAGCGTTATTATTAAATTGCAACCCTTTATCTTTCTTACTGATCTTGATAGATCGTTTAATTCGCTTAATTTTAGCATACAACGGCACCAGCCCGCCGAGGTCGTAAATTTAGTAAACTAGTTGGGATTTCAAACAACGATAAAATACGAAATTTTAAAATTCTTTTATTTTTTTTTCAGGAAACACCGATTTTGTTGACACTTTATAAAATTCAGAGAAAAATATTATTCATTATTATTTAAAAAAGAAACGTAAAATACAAACCAAGTTATTATTAATTTAAATTTTCAGAAAAGTATTTTTTGAACTACCTATAACTACCTTATTTATTCTCCTAATATACTTAGATAATACAAAATAAAATAAACTGTAATACAGAGTTATTCTGAAATAATGACGAAATAAGCAAGTCACTCTCATAAAATACACTTTGATAAAATAACGTACAAAATGCGAATTAATGCAAACAAACTAACTAATGAAAAACACTTTGACTATGTTCACAGTTGGTCGAACAGCAGGGACCAACAATTACAGAAAAGTAGGTCATGACCAGCGTGGCAGATGTTTAGGAATATTTACGCCAAGTTGTATTGGTACTGCAGAAGGAACAGGACCACATTGAAATTTTCATAATTATTCTTTTTTAATTTTCTCGAGGAAGCTTTCTTTTATAAATAAAACAGTTTTTACAACCCTGGAGCACAGGCTCTTTCAAAAACTACACTTATTTCAGATAACCCCACAAATAAAATAATAAACTGCGAAAAAATGTGATTAAAAAAGCTAAAATTGACAAAACTACCTACTTATCTTGAATTATCCTTTCAAAAATAAACAGGAAATCAATACTAATACAAATTCTTATATTATATATTCTGAAGTAGATAGGTCTATATCCGACTCCTGAAGGACTAAGAACCATCAATCAAATCCGCGCATTGTGCGAGCGTCACGTCCCCAAGCGGGGACTTGATAATTTCCGGCGTTTTGGGCGCAAAATAAGAAGAAGTATTGTGGTTGGTTACTCACCGGACCAAACTGCTCGAAGTAGCTTTTGACGTCCTCGAGAGTTGTGGGCGCTGATAAGCCGCCTACAAATATTTTTTTCGTCCTGGTTACCATCTGAAACGGAAGAAAGAAATGCGATTAGATCCGGCCGACTTCGGAACAGAATACACAGCACAACAAGCCTGCACGACTAACTGGTGCAAAATCAATACCGGCAAATCGGATTACAAGGATCGGACCTTTAATATGTCTAGTTCGCACGTGGTAGAAGCAGGCGTCGCTGCCTACGGCAGGACGCACACAACCGGGCCGTCGGTCTCATTAAAACTTGAATGACAACTCAAGGAGCTCAAAGGATAACAAAGAAATACATACGGCTCGTTTCATTCTTGTGAGGGATTTTGCGTTTTGTGACCATTATGGATTATGATAGCATACATTTTACCCCGTAACATAAGCCGTTTTTTTCCTTTACTTGTTTTCTTAGTGTTTTTTTATCATCAAGTTTAATTTTTAATGATGCATAATTAATACTGCACTAAAAACAGTTTCACACAGAAAGTCCATATTCAATCCTTGTAAAAAGTAAATATATGATATCACTTGTGGTGTTCTTAACTATATCATATTAAAAGTTAAAATAAGAGATGAAATGTTAGTTCCCAAACTCAGGCCCACTCCTATCCATTTTCTTACGTCGTCCTGAGAAGTTGCCTATGAAATTAGGGTGCAACTTAGCAAGCAATTTCTTTCGGCTAGTCGCGCTCAGCTCAGAGTACGCGTGCCTGTTTTCCAGATAATAGCCGTCTTCCTACTAGTCTTCCTTCTAAAGATATCTGGCTATTAATTTTTAAAGAAAATTGATAATAGTTATGTAATTTATATCATATTTTATAAGTTTAACAATTGCCCCTAATTCCGACACTAAGCGTATATTTTGATCCGAAATCCGACACCTCAGTAAACCTAATTCAGACAGTGATCCTACTAAATCAGAGACTTGTGATACATTATTCCGACAAATATAAACATTCAAGTAAATATTAAATATTTTTATTGTTCCTTTTTCGCTTCCTTTCTTATTTCTGATTTTCATTTGTGCCTCCTCCTATTTTATTAACACATATTCTCTCCAAGCATTATAGTGTTACAGAAAAACAGTTTCCTTTTACTTTATTTGTTTTCAGGCCAGAATAATGATATTTTTAATGGAGATGGCGTCAGTACAACTATTATCTATAAAGGTGGTGTATTCAATGCCAAAATCGCTGCTCTCTGCTGCTAGTGTTGCATCATTCTGTCTTACTTCATCATCTCCCATGATGCCTGTCGGATAAGGGACTATTGATGATTGTAATTCCAACACTCTGTAATAATTAGGGATTATTGATGTCCGCAATTCCGACACTCGTGTAGGAATTTGTACAAAATGAGTACAATTACTTGTAATATAGCAAACGATGTAAAATATGTTATTTTCTTGTATAAAGACAGCAATAGAGTCATGTGTATTATTTCTAACCGTGTACCTACACAATTCCGACACACATGATTTACGGACGTGCTATATTTACATGTACCTAATTCCGATACCACCTAAATTTGTAAATGATAGTGGTTAAAAGAGTAGTACACCGTATTATTATGAAAATATAAAGCATTTTAGTCAACCTAAATAGACATTATTAGAATTTTCTTAATTACTGTTATCCTGTAGCGATTTAAAAAGAAGTCGAATTGCAGTTACCTTATAAGGAAAAAATCAACTTTTGGCATAACACTCAATTATCAAGATCAGTCAAACTTCTAGGTTATATTCTGACCGTTAGAACATTGGTAGAATAAGAAATTATTGTGGGTTGATAAGTGTAATGTCAAATCAGCAAACCGGATGTCCTAAAATAAAGTTCAATGTTGTAGATTTCTTATTTTATCCAACTAAACAGAAATATGTCGGAATATAGTGTCTGAATTTGGGACCTTTACCTTACCTTTAGCAACTTCGCAACAATATGCCTTACAAAACAAGTGTAATGCGCTTTTCTTTTCTGTTTTAAGTCTTTAAATTTATATAGACTTAGAAGTTGTGGTTAGGATATATAGCGGAAACCTTCGTTACGAAAGGTTTTCATTATCAAATGGAAAGCAGTGTTATAATAAGTCCATTGTGAAACAACACAAAGGTGAATTTTTTAAATTTTTTATCACAATAATTGAATAATTGAACTTGGATTGATTTACTTAATTAAAAAAACGTAAAATATTAATTTCATTTGTGTGTAATTTCAGTTTTGCGTTTACGTTTTTATTTTCTATTCAGTTTATAATTTATACAGGTTGAGTTAATTTAAGAATTAAACATTGAAGAGATCTAAAACTTTGGTGTAATGAATTATATCCAAATTACTATAAGATTATGCCATAAAATTTAGATGCTCAAGTATGAAGCAAAAAAACACTTAAAATATAAAAATGTGGGTTTATGTTTCTTTTAGTTATTTTAATTTCATAACCAACCAATTTCATAAACCAAGGTTCTTTTATTACAAGAAAAAGTACAAACTACGTAAGTAGGTACTGTATGTTTTGTAAAATTCTATTTTAAAAAAATGACAGATTGTGACGTTACATATGAATTAAAAATAAAATATTTTGCATGGGAAAGCCTTGTTAATTCTTATAGCTAATTATCAATTATCAGATCTGTAGCTATCGTTTTTAATTGTAGACTCGTTCGGTAGATATGGTTTTATTTTTCTATCCACAGAATAATTGCAGTACCGATGTATTGTAATTCTGCCAAAGTACCGGTGGAGCGCCAACAAAATATTTCCGAAATTTCAGTTTTGATATATTTGATATGTCCATATCTGAAGACAGAACCATTAGTCTAGAGAAAATAACCCAATTTGCTTTTGTAGTTTGCAAATCGCAAATTGCTTTGTCTTGTGGTAATTACAGAACGAAATAACGCATAAGTAAGACTGATATAACGGTATAAATGCCTACCACCATTGGTAAAAACTTGATCGAATTAAATTATGTGATTACCTCATAAATAAATCCCGTCCAAAAAACACTAAATTCCATTAAAACTTTCTCGGAAAAAAACTCGAATAAGCAATAAAAACAGATTTAAATCGCGGGCATCAATTGAGCTAATATCTCGTCAGAATTTTGACAAACGAGAATAAACAATCCTCGCGCAACCGTGATTGATTATGCTAATCCGACTCGATTCATTTTGCGTGGGACCCACTCGACTAGACGGGGAATAAATTAAGATTTTTTGCTGGTACACGCAGATCTTGAGTGGATGGGGCACAATTTAGGAGAGTGCACTTCATACCCTCGGTAATAGGCATGAAAGTGCACGTCAGCGATTTTGAGAACGAGTACAAAACTGAGGGCAGGTCGGTAATACTATGCAAACAGAATTATTTTTCTCGGCTGGAGTGAAGAATAAAATATGTTCCTTGGGTAAACACCAATTACTGTGGAGTTACGACGTCTCAAATCGGGATATAACCGAACTAATAACGACAACACGGGTTGGAGCTCCGCCGGTTGAATTGTTTAAGTTTCAGGAACGGGAGCTTTACATTTGTTCGCTTTATTTCCTTCGCCTAGTGGTACGGTCGTTTCCTTCACGATCGCCTGATGAGGTCCGTTTTTATTTGACTTTTTGTGGATGTAGTTAAAACCGTGATTAAACCGACTTGGGTTTGTCACAGTCAATCGCTGGTGTGATTTTAGGAGAGAATTTACATTAAATTCCCTCCAAAAACAAACAACATTTGAATTTCAAAGCAAGAAATCACGATCTAAATCTAGTTCATCCAAAGGCAAGTGTTTTAATGAATAATTTAATCCGGTTATCCAAATTCGACTTTGCAATAGTGGCTTTGATGTCGTTTTCAATTTTTGACGTTTATGGCTGATCAATAGAACACATTATTCTAATAACTGAAAATGAAAACGACAAAATTAAAATGTTCATCCCGCCTGTATGTCACCATATTATTAACCTATAATATTCTTCTTACAGTTCTCATTTCCGGACTATTTTTTGTGGAAAAATATTTCAGTATATTCCATATTGTTTGATATTAATTGATTTGGACACAAAAATGTGTTTTTTTTCTTCTCCTTCTTCTTCAAAGAAATTTTTGTTTAGGCCGCTATAAGGGTTAGAAAAATTAGGTATTTGCAATGGAATTTATAAACGACAGAATATGTACCTATGAATATGTAGCATGGCTAAGTTGGTATGAAGTCGTACAATGTATAATGTGTACTGAACTCATAACGAGAAGCTAACGACAATATTGAGATCGACAGCACGACAAATTTTATATTTTTAATACTGATAGAAAGCTGTAACTTACAGTATTTATTTAACCAATGCATCTGTGACATATACAAATTATGTTTAGCCCATCAACTTTGTATGTTGTCCCACATAATGCAAAATCAGAACATATGAGTTTCAAATTTCGGTAAAAAATTGGGATTTAAAGAATTCTGAGTGGTAAACTTGCACCTGTACAAAGCTGTAATGTATATATTATGTAGTTTATTACACTTTCCATTTGTGAGTGATATAAAAATAATAATAAGTTAACCAAGGGATATACAAAAAGAGTTATTATTTTTATAATAGAAACAAAATTCAATTCAATTACTGTATTTAATTTATTGTTACTGTCAATATTTCAGGAAAATTCACAAACTTATAATGTAAATTCATAGTATAAAAATATACATTGCACAATAATACAAATATTGGCATCTGTCTTTGTTAGATTTATTTTAATGTACATTTTTTTCTACTCTAATTTGACGATTGATTTTGCATTAGTGTAATTATTATTTATTGGAACTCTATTGATAAATCTCATTAAACATATTAAACTTAAATAATATAATTTAGATACAACGTGTAAATACTAAAATTGCACTAATAGATTTGGAAGGTAATGAAGAGCATCAGGGATGATTATTGTTTGTACGGGGTGCGCTATCTTTTATGTCGGTATGTGAATATTGAAGAACTTTAAAGAAAAACAACCGATTTCCATATATGAGGTATTTTTTATTAATACAGTCCTTTACAATTTATTTGGACTATTTTTTGAATATAACATCAATTAAGTGACCGCCTTCATTGACCAAAGGAAAATGTGCCCTTTTCGCTGCGTTTTCCATCACTTCTTCGAGCATCTCGGGCGGTATCGCGATAATTTCGGCACGAATGTTTGCTTTGAGTTTGTCTGAACCTTTGCTCTTCAAATAACCCCACAAAAAGAAGTCCGGAGGGGTCAAATCTGGACTTCTGGGTGCCGAGTCAATATCGCCATTTTTGACACCACACGTCCAGGAAATTTTCGTCGCAGAAACTGCATTGTTTGATTTGAAGTGTGGCATGGCGCACCGTCTTGTTGAAATCAGTAACCGTCCAGACCTTTTCACGCATTTTAGGGCAGACATAATGAGCCAACATCCACCGATATCGATTCCCATCTACTGTTTCGCTTTCTCTGAGGAAATATGAAGGTGTGAAGCGATTCATGGTTAAAATTGTACTGAAGTGACCTTTCCAAAACATGTTCACGTCAATCGGTTGATAAATGTAGAAGTTATTTAATGTTTACATACCGACATAAATGATGGCGCACCCTGTATTATGTGTTGTATATGTGAATGATAATAAACGTATATTCTATTCTAGTCAGCTGTTCCAACTTAAAACTTGAACAATGTTACCAACCCAAGAAACAAATCCTTGATATTTCTTTTAGCTACTCAACATTATGAAATCTTTTCAAGTACAAGATATTTTATATTCCTTATATTGATATTATCTTAAAATGTAGGCACTTTTTCTGATACATTCTACACCCTAATGACTAGTGTATTATGAAAATAAGAACACAAGCGAAGAATTCATATATTTTGTAGGAAAAGCATATATTTTCTGTCGCTAAAACATACCTTTTGCCATTAAAATGCATATTTTGCCGCTCAAGAACATAAATTTGTCGTGTCCAAGACTAATTTGCCGTGGTCAAAAATGGCACACATTCTCTTACTCAACATAATCATTATTTGAATTAAATATTTTTTAGATGAACTTTTGGAGTTTCGAGATTTGAGATGAACATAGGGTAAAACCTGAAATTCTACATCATAAATAAATATAAATAATAAGCAAATGTAATAGTATCCTCGTATAGGAATTGTATATTGTAACTCAAAACATATTATATTATTTCACTTCCATAAATTTATCTTTGAGCCAACTAATAATAATGCTAAGAGTAAAGAGTAGTAATGACAGATTACAGAACATCAAGTATAGAACTCAAGATACTGAAAATTGTTGAATGAGGTATCATAGAATGGCTCCTTTATAACCTACGTGTCGTCTAAAACTATTTTTTTTCATGTATTTTACTGAAGGTCTGCAACAAACACTTACTTCAATATTTTTCCTCTAATAACAACAATATCAGATCCAATAGACTGAATTTAATGACAAATTCTCTCCGACAAAAGGTCAGATGTAAGACAACATCTATACTATTCTAATATATATCATATTTAGACATAAAACTTCTCCAAAGAGTCTGGGACACCTTTACAAATAAATCGATTATCGTTTAATATTCATTAATTCACAGTATTATCAGTAAGCTCTTCATGAGGCGGCCGAAAAGAAAACGTCCAATCAATACCACCTTTCTTTCAGCCTTTCGCGAAGTTATCTTTCCGGCCAGCGACTGAATAAGGGTGGATTCTCGAGACTATATATTATTCAATTTTGAAGTTTTCGAACGGGAGAGATCAGTGCTTGGGAATTGGGAAGAACGGCCGTCCCCCGTAATCGGAAACAACTTTAATAAAATGCACATCAATTTTAAGAGAGACTTTCAATCGGGACGCCGCTGGGACAATTTGAATTGGGGGGGGGGGGCGACGCCCGTCCCCCCCTCTCCCAGCGCCCGACCGAGCGGGGTAGACAAAGAGTCGAACTGGGGCTTCCCGTAAACCATCAATGGTTATTTCTATGGCAACAGGGGCAATGGGGCGTGTTGGGGTTCACCCCAAACACAAAGCTGTCTCCTCAACTTTGGTTATGTGGCCATGCATCACCAACCGGCCGGGATAGGATGTTTCTGCAAGAATTTCATTAGCTCACAATTGAGTTTGGTGGCTAGATTAATGGATAATGTGGCATTTCAATTAAAATATCATTTGGATTCGGGGTGGTTCGGCACCTCTTGCCATTCCACACCCGTACGGTCTGATCCCAGTTACACTAATGAATTTATTTGTAGGTATTAATACTAGCTCTAATATCCTCTTGAATTTAGACTGACTTATGGGCTATCTTGCTTATGATGCAAATTGATGGCTCTGGCCTGGAATAGCGCTTGTGAGTTCTTTAAATCATAGCTAACCCAAAGACCACTCCCTAACAACAAAGGTTGAAAAAATAAAAGACTGATCAATATGAATTTGCATCTATTCAATTGTATATATTTATTCAGAAATACATATTAACTTGGAATATACGTATTATTCCACAAAGAGGTGTCGATCACTTCAAATAAAACATGTTTCTTCCTACAAGAATAAAGTTTTATCAAATTATTTAATAGATTTAAGATTTGTGTTTCTTGTTTTAAGTAGTTTATATATTTAACTGAATTACGTATGTGGACTATATCGATTATTTAAACTAAAAATAGATTTAATCATACGGAACAGATCATAATGTCGCAGGGAAACTATAGTATATTTGTGTCTACAGCATCAATTTAAGAAACCTATGGGAGTAAATTGAAGGAATATGTATATTCAACGTTGAGGTAAGAATCCGGTATATTCAAATGAATCTAAAGAAAGTTTGAACATCTACCCCCACCATGACAGACCCATGTGACCCAGCGCTTATTTTGTAAACTAGCGCCTACGGTGTCGGCTTGTAAGTAGTCCCGGACGTTCACGAGCGCAGGCGGTGGGCCGTCGGGTTCAATCGGGACTCTACGCTAGAAAGCTCTCGGTATAGGTACATAGAATTAGTGTATACGATAGAAACCAACCGATGTCGACTTTCGAGCGAATGCGATAGTATTACAGACTGGTTCTCCCTATATTTGATTCGACTGAAAATGGCGTGACACCGATGTAAACAAACTATAGCGTACGTTGTAACGTCTCTAATTAAATAATATAGTATCTTATTTTCTAACAACAGTTCTTTTGTTTCTGTTCTAATAAAATAATCGTGTCCGCGCTTATGCCGTGTAACGCAGAAAGTCGGACACTAATAGGAGAAACTTAAAATCGAAATATGAGAATTATCTCAAGAGTACCTTTATGGTGGAAGCTATGCAAAAATTACAGACAATGTTGAAATACGGTGCGAAGCCGACAAGCCAGCTGCACGATAATTGCAATTCTTACAAAAGCGTGCCACTTGATTGATACCTTATGTTTATATGTGATTTAGGGTGATTTATAATTCGATACCTCATTTTTTTGTTCGGCTGTAGTTTTCGAGATGTTCTAAAGTTTTGTGACAGTGGCTAAATTAATAAACAAAGAGATAAAGCAGATGATGGATAAATAAATATTAACAATGGATGATATTCCGAACATGTGATACAAATAATAATTTTTGGCATTAATAATAATATGAATATTATTCCACGTTCTTTGCTTATTAATTTACTCGCGCTCATAAAACTTTCAAGTTAAATATCTCCAAGACTATTGATCCAAATAGAAGTTATTTAGCATTTTAACATATTAAGTATTATTTGAAGTGCACACGGCGTGAAAATATACTATTACTCACAACTATGATTCTATACTCTATAGTTCTAAAATGTATTAAGTGCACCGCAATCGTTCCTACTTACACACATGAATATTGTATCGATTAAAACATCTACTAATTGTTATATAATCCATTTATTGAAAACAAAATAACTATACATTTAATAACGAGAAAGGTATTCAAACATAATTTTATTTATATACAGTGAGCGAGTATGGAAACATGACAAAATCTCAAGAACGGTTTGCTATTTTAAAAAAGCCTCGAACACGTCGATTTATAATTATCAAAATACACCTTATGATAACAAATTATTTTTTTTACCTTCAATTGTTTTTAACAGATGACGTCATCGACATTTTTTTAAATGACAACCCTATATCTTTTTTAATGAATTTGACAGATCTTTTAATTGTCTTAATGGTAGCATAATATTTTTATGGCCTTACATAAGAAAATTTTCGAGAAAAAGAGAATTGAAGGTGGTATGCATTCTTTGGTAAAAGACTAAATTTTGTTTCTGATTAAAAATTTTACCGTATTCACAAGAAAATTTAAAACTTCTAGACTTGTTATGTATTCCAGGTATCAACACATTCATTTGGTCAGGGTGAAATCGTCGGGCATGTTTTCTCAGATTGCATACACTGCTATAAGCCTCGTTACATATGGTACACGTTGTATTTTCAGCCATATCATAAGCTAAAATATATGTTATTGAATTAGAAAAATATATGTGTCCTGCAACTTCTTGCCATAAATTCAATTTAAAAAATAAATATTTTTTATATTTCATTTTATTTTTTAATAAGTTTATTAGTATAATTTATAATGGTAGTCCTATATTTTGACTATTAATTATTATGTATTATGCTGATGTACTTAATAGTTTATTCCCTAAGCTTGTTTTTATTTGCTGGAAATATTTTAAAAAAACGTTGCGTTATTCTAAACCCCTTAGGTAAAACACGCTCGCCCCCCATGCAGCTTTGTTTACAGCTTTGCTTACCTTAGTTCTCACGGCGCCCGTCCGTGTCTCTTTATTTATCTGATATTTATGCAAACATGTTGCAGGATACCTTGCATAATCGTATTCACTACATGAATATGTAAACAGAACGTTAAATTGGAGTTTCAAACAAATTTCAAGTTTATTGCTGACTAAATTGAAATGATTTTGCGTTCCATCAATTAATTAATTGCTATACAAATTAGTAACTTACATGTGTTTTTCTAAATATTTTTAACAAAATACAAATGTCTATGCACAAACTCTAAACACTGGCAAATTTGACAGGTACTCAGTGCTCCGTACTCACCCAGACGGTTGCCGATTACATTTAAATTACAGTCGCTCAATGTCGCCTGAGTTCATGAATGTCCGGGACTACTTACTAGCGGACACCGTAGGCGCTAGTATTTTGTAATGGTTGTTTATGCAGTTTGTGGTCGTCTGTACAGTGCTCCGGTTGGATTGTGACAGCGTGTTAAGGAAATTCCATATAAAATCTACCTGAACAATTGAACTTTTGAAATAAATGGATTCATCGAATTCTATGTTGCGAGAATGGGGGTTCGAAAGCCTCATACCAGCATTTGCAGGCAAGTGTTTCTTATGTTAATAAATAATACATAATTCCGCGTTCATATATTAAAACTAAGACCGGCGACACTTGCAATGTAACAGGAAAAACACGATAATACTACTGTATTAAATAGAGTTTTTTAAGCTGTAATATTCTTATATTTTGATATTATTATTAATTATGTATGTGTATATTATTTTTATATTATTGAATATTGTAGTTTATTTATTTTATAGGTTAATTTGGATTTCTAGTCACTATATCCAAATTCAACTAGTCCTCTATAGTTGAAATGGGAGCCTTTTTTGATGCAATCTTACAATTGAAGAACATGGTGTAAAAGAACTTCACATTTTAGAGCTTCTAGTTAGGATGCGCTACACAGATGAGAGTAACTCCAAAAAAATTAAAAAATAACAAATATTATCGTTAACTACTGTTATAGATGTTAAGTTTGCAACTCAGCTATATGTGCCTCACCGAATTCTCCCAAATGTAGAAGCACGATTAGAAACAAACATTGGAAGTGCTCCACTATTGGAACGGAAGAATCTATAATCAGTTTTGTTAAGGCAGATAGTACTTCATACTATATTGATAACATGACTAATGCAATTTATTTCAGAGTCCTGGGGATATCGAACAGGAAACTGAGAAATACAAAAATGTCTTTTACAATATCAGCATATTTTATTTACATAGTTAATATTGTCACTGAGTATATTGTGGTGTTTGTGTACAAAGAGGCTGTACTATTGTAATGTACGTTACCCCAATAAATTATTTATTTTCAAACAACATGTTGTATAATTAACCTATTGTTGCATCTGGTAAGTATCAAACTTCTCAAACTCAACTAATAATAATGAAGCCGTGAGTGGACGATGGTGTTATGTTACTAAACCAAACTTTGAAATAATTTAATTAATTTGTTTTATACAAGTTTGTTCAGGTTCAATCCATCTAAGCAATTATACGAACTTATTTAGCCCCAAACACATAATTGATTAGATGGATTGAAACTCAACAAAATAGTTAAGAACAAACTTTAATTTACTTCAATGTTTGAGTTTATAACATATACCACCTTCATCCACTCACATCTTCAATTTAATTAATATGAATATCATCAAACGGCTACATTGAGTATACACCTCTTTTTAAAACAAAGAAATAATTTACTAGAATCAAGGTAGGATTAAGTAGTTGAGATAAAATCATAGTTTCATTTTGAATATAAGATCTGATCATTTTAACAAATTCTTACAATCATATTGATTAAACGGTTTCATTAAATTTGATTAAATTGCATTCTTTACTTGAAGTGCGATACAGTCAATGTGAATATCTATACATTCGTTCTAAACACATCATGCCATAAAATTTGAATATATTTATGTCTTGGTTGAATAAGATATTTAATTCCTTATATATGATCTTACCATTTACTCAACCTGAACCACATATATTCATGTCAAGTATTTCTTTTTTTAATGTGTAGACAAGAATTATCTTTATACATTTCGTCGTCTATTAATATAATATATTTTGATTTTCCTCCTGGAATGGCCATAGACCGGAGCTTTTCAGCCTATGTGTTTTAATAATATACTTGACTACATCTCGAGATCGACTGGTTTTTATGTGTTTAGGATATTAAGCCATTTGACATTGTATTTCAAAACTAACGACATTATTTTCAAAAAGAATAACAGTAGAAAGTTCTATTGTAATTCCCGTATTCATAAAACAAATAAGTACGATCATAACCAATCACAACCAATCGTTACACATACAATTAAATTACGTATAACGATAAGTTATATGATTCTTTATAAATACGAGCTAAAGTGTGTTATGGTAAATACTTAAAATGAGTCAAAATAACTAGAAAACAGTTATCGGCATCCTATAAGTACATAATAAAAATATCAAGATTGTGGACAAAAGAAACCGCCCAAAGAATTTACTCAGTGTTTTTGACTAAATAACAAACGTAGATTGGGGTAGGGGGGCATTCTTAATCCGGAATAATCCAGTCGTTTCTTAACGAGTTGTAGCATCTGAAGAATGCGAGGGAAAAAATTTTGCCGGGTGTCTTCTCGGCGCCGTATTAAGCGGATCGAAATAATAATAAAAAAAGTTCAAAGCCTCGCGCCGGGCTGGATGATGTGATTTAAACGAATAGTACTTTACGGGCACGAAAAAAGCCGCTCGAAATTGAATGAGATTTCGCTAATAGAACCGAGTGAACCGATTTCTCGACGCACCCTCCCCACCGTCCCTAACCATCCCCTAAAAAGCACCCTGTTTGTATGAAAATATTTCCGCCCCTCTCTCTGATCTTAAATTATATTTTATGTTTTATCCTCTTTTTTCGAATTACGCGCGTTTATACTCGAGAACATTTTGCGCTTTTTCACCTCTTTTTTCCACTTACTTGATTCACCCCATCAAAAGCTTACCCTACACGCCAAAAATTGGCTCTCGCGATTTTAATACAATTTTATAAATACGGAATTATAATTGTAACTGATTTACCAGATTATTCAAAAGAACAAGTTTTCTAATTAAAGCAACCTTATCTACAATTAAAAAGAAAATATTTCTCTACAGACTTTTCATTGTAAGATCTTTCACAAGATATGCTGTTGTAATAAAGATTTAACTTCACCGTCAGTCGCGCACACTGAATTAATCAATTAAAGATATGATCGTCGTGTGGCGATAGCGTCCATAATGAGTGCTAAAACTGTGTTATTATTCAATAAAGCTGTCAACGGATTAATGCCCGGGTTTGTATTTGCGATTACTACACACATAATGCATGAAGCTGTCAAATGTGCTGCCAGCGCCATTCGTTGCATGATAAGGCAACATTAAAAATTGCACGTTTCGTGTGCGGCGGCGTATGAACACCATAAAGCGTAAATGGCACATCGTTTGCACCCCTGCAAACAAATAGTTTCCTGGTGTAATATTCGGGTAATGCCGATTGAGGCATGAGAAATTATTGTGTGTTTTTGCTAACTGACGAAAATGATTCTTTGTGACTTGATTTGGCTGATTTTAGCTCACGATATCTTTATGAATCATGAAGGGTACGTGTCGTTACCTTTCTTTGTTCATTGATCATCAGTTTGGTGTTCAGAGTTAGATCTGGCAGGTGATATCAACATGTACCAGCTGAGTACCACCACTACAGAATTTCCAAAAATAGAAGCGTTTAAAACCAGAAATTAGGTAAGGTTCCGATTTTTAATACAGAAAGGATGCTATTTTCAAGAAAAACTACCTAAGCAGCAAAATAAGTACTGTGCTGCATTTTAGAAACATTTTTCATATTCTAAATTTATTGGAATACCATTAAAAAATAAAAGAGCTTGTGAAGATCCATGAGTCTTGTAGTTGTTGTTTGTTTATCAAAACACAAACTTTTACGTCAACTTCAATTTCCGACACATTTTTATAATTGATTTTGACAGATCCTCTAAGACTCTAAGTAATATTCTTAACGATGGTATAACAATTTTACTTACGATTCACATATAATAAGGCCATTGTATACGTATCTATGAGTATATAATCACTAGCATGATAATGCCGATGATAATGATAATAGTAGCTTTGAATAATAATGACAGCGCTTTTGAATAATGAATGTTTCTTCAAAGGAACTGTTATTATTATTCAAAAGCTATTGTTAACAGCTACGTGGTTGATAGTTGATTGACAGTTCACATAGCCACTATTGACAAATACATTTAAAATATTTGATATAAAATGGAATTTATGAGTCATAGATAAAACGTCGTATTTGAGTCGCACATAACAGATATAAATCGCGACCATTAAATTTAATAAACACGAGCCGTAGGCGAGTGTATAAGCATGTGCATGTACTCGTCCAATCTGAATTAAATATTGGGACAAACTGATAATTCGATAGAGTTATCACTAGGAGTGCGGATTCTAAGCATTTTGCTTGGACAGTTTTAATGTAAGCAGTTTAAAAAGCTTAAGGAGATCCACGAGCAAAAATAAAGCATTTGGCGTTATTTTTCTTTTGCTTATTTTAAGCGCTTATTTTCCAAAAATAAATGCTTATAATTCCGCACTCTGGTTATCACATTATGAATGTAAGACATACTTTTGTAGTCTTGTAGATACACAAACAAAATATCAAATTTAATTTCCGACCCACTTCTTTTTCATTGTGTTTGGTAGATATAATAATTTGCCTTACTTGTGGGATAAGAATTAATTATAATAATATGGCCTAGCTAAAAAATTACAAAGAAATAAAACGAATTAATAAAATTTGGTATCTCAGATTGTGCTCAAATGTTGCACAAAAGGCGCCCGCACACCACGCAAGCAGTTCTTTAACGACACCTCTGACGTTTCCAAAACCACATTCTGACTTCTTCCGTCAACTTTTCGCCACGCGAAATAAAAATTCTTGCGTTCGGACTCATGTCAAGTGAAAAATGAAAATACCCATTTGACTGCCATTCATGTTAAATTAAATTCTCCTATGGTTTACACAGGGCAAGTTTAGTGGTAGCCAATACTACCCTCTACTAAACTTGCCCAGTCTAAATAATGAATCAGACAATTCTGAAACCTTTTAATAAATATTAAAAATACTTTTTTCTTCCACGAAAAACCCAAATCCGTTTCTCTTTGCTAAACCTTATAGGCATATTTAGGCAGTGGCCACAGAAAAGATATTGTCGATTGAACTACCATGATACATTTATTCTAATCTGGATAATTCAATTGCTGATATACCAACTTGACACCGTACTATTAAAAAGAGAACAAATTCTTATACAAAATAAATAGCAGTGGTCCAAAGATGAACTCGCCATTATTGTGGTAAGCTACCTGGAATGCATTATGAATAGGATGTATATTTTAAATTTAATAATTATCCACTGGGATTACAGCAATCGCCATCTATGTCAGACCTCCACCTTTGGAATGATCGTTCATATTTCATTCGATTCTGATTAAACATATAAAAGAAAATCAAGCATAGGATATAATATGATCACCGGTCATGTTAAAAAGTGGTTCAATTTGCAAACAACTTAATATTACAAACTCCTGCCGAGGCAATTTACCATTACATCAAAAAATTATCGCAGTAACATGGATGGTGGAGACCCAATTTAGTGGGGAGCGCAAAGAGGGGAGGGGAAGGTTAAGCTGTCACGAGAGTGTAGGGTGACTGGAATTTTTAAGGAAAAACGTGCAGGCTATTATGACCGCGTGGGGGGTGGCATAGCGTCGGAGATAAATAAAATATCATGTGCCCGGGTAATAAGGTCAGGGGGGTACAGGAGGCCACCAGCGCGTATTGTTGACGTACACGCCGAGACCGATTTTCATGTGTAGTATATACTTGTGCGCTCCCGATAAATAACAGTATAATTTCGCGTTACCACGCGACCGAATATTTGCATCTAGTCGTATTTCACCCCCTCCGTGTAATGACTCCGACATTCTAAAATGATGGACAATTACTTTGGGCTCGTATCGAGGAAACCAACAATTATGATAGTGCATCGTCAACGTTATTTATGGCTAGCTTCAGTTATGGCTTCCAAGATTATTGCTGTATGAAGTTTAATAGAACAATAAGCAAAATAGAGCGCATCGACAAAAGTCATGTGGTCAAGAATGGCTTCCGATGGCCTTATCCAAAAATCTTAAAGGTCCAGAATGATTGCTTGTTTTCCACTGAAGTGTTATTTATTCCATAGCATTGTGTTCATTCTACAACGTTCTGGCTTAGCAGTTGATGTCTTCACCAAGCCTTTGGCGCTTTTGTTCAATTTGAGGATTGAGGATGTCATCCCTGTAATATGGAAACACTGATAGGACATAATATATAAACTGTTTTTGTCAAAGCGTTTGAGAGGATCTGAGCCTTATTGAAGAGTAAGAAATAGAAATGTACGGATTCAGTGATTCCTTGATCACATTTTTTCAATCTTACTTTCAGTCGACACAGTACATTATGATAGCTTTATTCTGAAGGGCTTCTACGCTGTGGTTTACGACTCGGCTAAAAGCTAATGGAGGATACACGTGACGACAGAAATATGGTCATTTTTGCCTTTTTGGGAATTATTGCATTTTTTTTTGTTAGCGGAAAATTAGTAATGTTTGGGCTGAAATTGTATCTACACACAGAAAAGTGATTATTTGGAACGAGTAAACATAATTTCTTGAATTTATTTACTAGATTCAAATGCATATTTACTTGGATGTAGAAAGTTAGGTACATACAAGAAACTCCACATACTCAATATAAGTAAAATAATTTCTCAGATAAATGCTGTCAACAAATAAATTCTTTCTTTATGAGAACCTTTATGAGAAACTTTATGAGAAGAAAAGAATATTGTATTGAAAGAAGCAATTGAATTTTTCGTCCCAAAAATGTTAATTTCTCCAACGAAGTAAATCTATCCAGTGCGTAGTTACTTGATCCAAGAAAATATAAGACATTTAATATAAGTAAGTATTGTTTACTGAATAAAAACCCACCAATTATTTAACTGAAGTGATTCTCACTTCTTTCAAGTAATCCCTTTCTCTGGAATAAATATGCGCACCGTGATTTTGTCAAGGCTCGCGCGCCCGCGCGTGGTGCTGGCACGTGCTGGCGCCACGGAACCTAACCTACTACGAAAACAACGAAGTACCCGTAGGAGTACCCACGGAGTAGTTTGATGTAACGCACGCAACAGTTTAGAACGAGTAAGTAAATATAACATACCTATCTTGTTAATTAGCAATAGAAAACGTATTTGTGCCAAATCTTTAAAATTCTTACATTAAGTAGCTAAAAATATTTACCGGGAATAAAAATATACACTTCTTGGAAGACTGTTTACTTACTTCACCAGAGTAGCCACTTTCTGAAATCTAGTAATTATTCCAAGAAATAAAATTTCTTGGTTGAAGTCAATAATCTCTCGCGTATATACGAACCTACCAACTACTTCAGCCAAGTAATTCTCTCTTCATTCGAGAGATCACTTTTCTGTGTGTAGTAGAAATCTACTTTTGTATTGTGAGTTGGGTTAGGGAAACTATATATAAAGAAAAAGGAAATGCAATGGTAAAATTCATTTTTAACTTATTCTTTATTTATCTAAGCAGTTACACTGAAAATGTCATCAACTTTGAACAATAAATAACGCCTATTCTAGAAATCACGTTTTAAGAGAGGTAGAACTGGGTCTTAAAGACGTTATGCTTCATTGATTTGGTATCCCCTCTGTGAAGTACATAAAATATTACAGTTGAAGCTATGTTTAGGAAGTTTGTGAACCTTTTTTGATTTCGTGAAGATATACGATATAGCATGCATAGTATACTATTCTTTCGTAGGCATATAAACGATTTGTTACAAGTGTTTAATTTGATATTAATTATTTTTTTACTTTATCACACGTAGTATGTAAAGTATTGTAATCGTGCCAGAAATTCTTTTTTAGATTTTAGCAAAAATATGGCTTTTTGGGTCCCCTGAGCATTTTTGCCCAAGGTACAAAAAAAGTCTGTGTGTGTGTGTGCCCGTTCTTTGTGGCGACGATTCCGGAGAAACTACTGAAGGTATCGGGACTAAACTTCATATCCAGGATTTGCCAGATATTTCTAATGACAGTAGGTAGTGTCAAACGGTGATGTTTGGACAATACGTAGTCTGTGGACTGTCAATATAATCAAAATATCTGTCTAGTATTTGTAGTTTTATTTTAATGCAGACATGGCCGATCTCGATCAAATAGAATCTCATGCAGCTAAACAATTAATTTTAAATATAGTATGCTAAAGCCACATCAGATTACTTTGGGCCACATCAGATTTTTAAATAAAGTGCAATATGCAATAACTATAATTTGCTAAAGTGTAATGCTTAGCAACTATTTTCATTAATTATGGATTTAGATTATTTATTCAACGTATAATTCCATCAAGATTATCACAAGCATTTACTGGTTTGAATATAAAATTCGTGGAATTTATAGTTTTTTTTTCATCCTAAAACTCTGCAATAAATTGAAATGTGATTACATGATGAATTTATTTACAATGCCCTGAAGGAGGAAATTTTAAGTACTATATTGTTACTATTTTGTCCTGCAACTAAATGTTTATTATTTAGTTGGACAAATAAATAATTAAACTAATTAAAATCGGTTTAAAAGATTTATTAACTGAAAACCATTGAAGCATATTACTTTATTGGCTGTTACAGAATTTCAATTGATTGATGCGTTGATTGGATCAGATAAACACTTTTAAAAACTGATTTATTACCATGTGGCAAACATTTTCTGTGCCAACAATGCACACAAAGTTAAAATTTAGTCATGCCCGCAATAATGGGTCATTTTTTGCAAATATGTACAACCAGGATTTCAATTAGAATCTCAAGATTGTCTTTCAAATTATATTTCCGGTAAAAAAAAACTTTACTTCAAAAACTTTAACATAATCACTTAAAAAGTTTACGTAATTTTAAAGAATACCAGGATTCCAGTAGATAGGAAATTTCTCTTTCAATTTTTACCTAAGAACAATTCAATTTTTGGTATTGATCCGGGTTATGTAAATGTGGTAGAGTCCACATGTTGGTTGCCCTGCGGAGGTAAATACGCCTTAGCGGCGACCGTTTCCGCTTTATGTCGCAAATCAAACCGAAATGACGGAACTTCAGACAGTCCCGATATATAAAATAAGTTTGCGGCAACTGCGTTTTATACGCAGACAATATATTCGTTTGTTTGTGCAGAGGAACAAATACGTACCGCGCGCGGGGAACTTTATTACTTTCGGGCGCAACAACTCGAGACGAGCGACTTCCCAGCCAGCCAGCTACGAAGAACGCCCCGCGGCTCGACGAGGAAAACAACCCTGGAGGGACGCACCACCCGATAAAACTTAACATTCACGGAGGCACTCACGACCCGCAATGGTTCAATTTCACTCGATAGATTATATCGTTCTGCCCTTTAAAGCTTGTTTTTCTAACATTGATTTGTCCTGTTCGGTTTCTTTGTATCTTTGACGTGAATCAGAATACGTCTTCAATTCCACTTCACCATATTATTTATTTACCTTTAATACAGAATGAACGCACATACAAGTTTTATACAACTCTGGACATTACATGACGATATGATCAATACAGCATATTTGGCATATAGATTAGGCATATTGCATGCTTAACTATAGTTTTAATGGTATGACTGCCAACCGGAAAAAAGAGAGCAATTGCAGAAACAAATATAAACTAAACTCGTTCGTATAAATTAGAAAGGCATGTCAATTTATCTGTTGCCGTTAGACCCAGATATAAATCGAAATTGTAGCGGTATATCACGCAAAAACTTCCCGAAAATCCCGAACGAAATTTGCATAACGTTCTCCAAGATTTCCGCTGTGAAAATACGGGACGCGCGGAGCCGTACGTTTACTGAAAATCTATTTTTGTATTGGCTTCTCTCGTCTTTTGCTCGGATTTTCAGAATCCTCAAGTTTGTTGTTTTTTTTTCTATATGCCCTGTTCAAATGAATTGTACAGTTTACTTAAGGAGTTTCAACTTAAAAGTCCAGATGATGATTAAAACAATTGTAAACAATTAAACAATCTTAAATCGTGTTTTCTTTAGGTAAACAAAAAAACGACTAAAAGAAAATTTTTTAGGGTTAAGTTTTTGTCGTAAAAGAACAAAAACTTATCCGTCCAGAATACGAAAGCTCAAAATATAATCGAAAACGCCTACACGAAATCCTGTAATCCGGAAATCCTGTAATCCGTAAATCTTGTTTACGTACACGTAGACAAACATTTATAAAAATATATGGATTTATTTCCAGCAATGTGGGTGGGATCAAAAACTAGCCAAGACGTTGCGAAGAAACGCAATTGGATTGTAAAATATTGATTGCCGCGTTTTTACAGCAAATTAACTGCAAGTTCTCCTCCACACCATTATTTCTGCAATGTACATATTATATAGGTAATATCAAGAGAGCTGCAAATGAGTCATCGATTAAAATCGTAAGAACAGACACATGGCAAAGCACGCTGATTCTGTCCAACGCATGGGAATAGTCTGTAACGCATCACCAAAATAACAGCTGAAATCGATGACTCATTTGCAGCTCTCTTGATATCAGCTATACTTTCTATGTAAGGTTATTTCAATATAATGTGATCCAATAGTGCAAATAAAGAAACAAAAAGTAGATATTTTCTTGTATGCACAAAAACAGTTTTAAATTAAGGAGCAATTTGTTTTTGGTACTCGTAAAACTACCCTAAAAATACATGGTTAAGTGATTATCAAAATTATTAAATTTACTAAAAATTTACTTACACGTGAAAAGTCATAAAATTGAAAATTGAATAAAACAAATAATAAAAATAAAAATAAAGTTTTCCATTTAAAAAAATCCCCGACTTTTAATAGACAAAATACACTTTTGTATGTCAAATTGATTACTTTATTATTACGTGATCAATAATTTTTTAATGACAATGCCCGATATTCTTACAGATTACGTATTGTTTTCGAAAAAGTGAGGTACAATGTAAGAAACGTTATTTTCTCATTTTTTATAAACTTATTCCATCTGCCCCCAATATCTTACAAACTTTGGAAGTAGTCTCCTACGAGGGGAAACGTAAGACGTAATATTTCAAGCGATGTATACACACGGAGATTTACCCGCCGGTTGAACCGTAGTAGTTAAACCAGCGGTTTTGGACTGTCACGTCAAAACTGCTGAAAGCCACCAATAGAGATTCATTTAGGAAAGACATTTGTTAAGAAGTGAGTGTTTAGTTTCATTTTTAGAAAAACTATTTAAGCAAAATATTTATTTTCGATTTGGAAAATAATGATACTTGCGTTCCTGGGTTAATATTGTTAAGACCTCCATGTTTGCTGTTTTAATCAACATTGTAAGTGTGGTAAATTCTACATAAATAATGTTTTAATGAATTCAAAGGGACGTTTCTTAATGAAAGTCTGCTATATCTCGGACTTTCTTCAAAAAGTTGAAGTCACTGGATTGTAGCCAGTCTTCTGAAAGTCATTTTCCTTCATTCACACTGACGATTCCATCACTAAAGCTGTTTCCTTTGATTGTCACACAACGGATTTAGAGGCTCTCGGTGGTTGACACAACTTTCGTAGCACGGTACTGACTTGAAAGGTCAACACCTAAATAACTAAGTACGAATGATCACTTTCTTAGATGCAGTCTTGAAATAAGACAAGCCCTGAAGTAAGGATCTGAGGGAAAGAAGTATTCTGCAAGGTTCCTTTAGACCCTGTCCATAAGTCTGAAAGCAACCCAGCAACAACTGCAACCGGTGAATCAGTCTCAAACATAACAATAAATGAATAAGAGACAATAATAATATGCGTGGAAATGTGTGGAAGCTGTCAGACTTCAGGTATGACGAAACCCCCTCGGGTTTGCAGAGTGGTGTTTACTCTGTAAGTTTCTCGAATTGTAGCTCTATTTATATTGGCCAAACAGGCAGACCAATTGAGAAACGTATGCGAGAACATGCCAGCCGTACTTCTTCAAATGTTTATCAACATTCCATAGAAACAGGTCATAAGATCAATTACCGCGACTTCAGAATCATATATAAATGCAAGAAATGCCTAAAGATGGATCTCATAGAGCAGCTACACATTTACAAGCACAATCGAGACCGTTGGTGAATGAACAAACAGATTTCTTTATAAAACTCCTCTTCACTTACCTAAAATTGTAATTTTCCCACCAATAGTATACAGGTGCAAATTGTACAAATTGTAAATTAATTGAATACATGTTTTTCAATGTAATAAATGTTCAAAAGTACCACCTTCTTGATCTACGCACTTTTGAGCTCTTTTTTTTACACTTCGAGTGGTTTTTAAGATTGTTCTGCCGTCGATGTTGTTTAATGCGTTTCTTACCGCTATTTCTAACTCTTCCACATTCTGATGTCTTTCCTGGTAAACTACGTCTTTCACAGAGCCCCAAAGATAAAAATCAAGCGGCGTTAAATCAGGTGACCGAGGAGGCCAACGAACTGGCGCGTTTGTTCCTATCCATCGCTGGTCAAAAATTGTATTTAAGTAATTAACAGATTGTATGCTATTATGAGCAGGTGCGCCATCCTGTTGAAAGTAAATGCGGCCGTTTTGAATAATAGGAACATGGTCCAGGAAATCTTCAATAACTGGCGTTAATAATTCAACATAACGTTGTCCGGTTAACGTGCCGTGATAAAAAATAGGGCCAACAAGTTTAGATCCTATTATGCCGCACCAAACATTTAAACTAAATCGGTTTTGTGGATTACGTGGATCCACTACTAAAGGATTTTCTTTACTCCAATAACGCTCATTGTGTTTATTGCGCATACCTGTGTTTGAAAAGTTAGTTTCATCTGACCACAAAATAAACTTAAAATTATCTCGTCGTTCATTACAAAAATTTATAAACCAATTAGAGAACACTAATCTTCTTTCTTCATCACCAGCTAATAATGTTTGCACTTTATTCATTTTGTAGGGATGGAATTTATTCTTTTTCAAAATTGCGTGAACAGTGGCCCTTTTTACTTCTAATTCTCTTGCACAGTTTCTGATCGATGTTTTAGGGTAAGCTGCAAAATGCGCTAGCACATTTGTCTCCGTTTCTTCATCAATAATAAAGAGCTTCTTTCTTCTTACTTTAGTAAAAGAATTTTCGTTGTTTCGCAATCTTCGATACAGTCGCAGAAAGTATTGTTGGCTTGGTGCTTGACGATCCGGGAATGTGTGCTGGTATTGTAATAAAGCTTGTGCAGAATTTTTTCTGCAAACCAGATACGCCTCCAGCATATCACACTTTTCCAAATGTATAAAATTCATTTTATTTTTCAACAATGAAAATTATTAATCTATCTTTCTAACAGTTTAATTTGACAGATTTGGGTTTATTTACTTTGTTTCCAAGGAAATTTGTGTATTTCATTATTTGGCACTACATTCAGTCCGGCCTACTTACTTACCTTATTCCGACAAATATCACAAAATTAAACTGCGCATTACGTGTTTAGTTTTATGTTTAGGGTAATCATGCATTATCAACTTTCTGTTCAAAATTAAATTTTCTTTAAAAATATTTGACAAAATACAGAGTGTTACAATGAAAAAAACATATTTCTAACAATATTTCTAAAACCAAATTTTCAATTATTTAGTTGTTACCATAATCTTAATTGCCGAAAAAAATACTACTAGTTTGCTAATTTAACCTACTGTGTAGTTATAATAATAACAAAGTTACCAATGGTGAACCGATAAGTTTAGACACGCGGTATATCATAAATGTACCGAAACATACAACAATCCATAAATATTTCAAATGTATTTTTTATTTCTTTTAACGTCCACCAGATGCCTCTAGTTGTGATATTTTACGACAAACGCCGGCATATTCTTTGGTTTTTCCTGATTAATCCTTGTATATCCGCTCTGGTTATTGTTTATTTCCCAATCAATTATCGGCATGTTCATCCAGAACAATAGAAGACTTCGACAAAGACAGTATTTTTATATATATATATATATATATATATATATATATATATATATATATATATATATATATATCTCCGCAAATTAGACAGTAAGTGTTAAGAATGTTTTAACGAGATTTTTAGGTTAAGTTGGCACATTTCTGTGTACTTTTATTGTGATTTGTTTATAGATTTAGGACCGAAGAAGGCTGAGATTGGCCGAAACATGTATCCTATATAGAATAAACTGAATAGTGAAGCAAGAATTAAGAGGTTTTCCTTTCACCCTTTGACTTTGAACAATAATAATATGGTGCACAATTACGAGAATTGAGCTCAGTGCTCTAGTAGTCACTTTATGTACTTACTGTAACAAACGTCGACATATTAATTTTAAAGTAGTAAGCTATAACAAACACGAGCATGGGCTGAAAAAATAAACCACTGAAACACCGGCGCGGCGGGCCGCTTGTATACAGGCTAGCGTAAAAAGCCAAAACGACATTACACTACCCCTCTCTTTCCCTCTCTACATATCTCTCCTTCCTTTATTCCAACCGGGTACCCAAACCGTTCCTTTATACTAAATTAGATATTGTCAATGTATGTGTGTGTTCACGTCCGCTTTTGTGACCAGGCGATTCCGCGTAGTAATGCATTTCCGGGTATTTAAGCGGCTGGCCGTCCCCTTTGTGAACGGGGCGCTTACGTCGCTGAAAAAAAAACCACCCCATGACGCTGACCCAGTAAAAATTCTGAAGCGTTCTTCAATATTAAGAGTGGTCCACTTGGATGAAATAATGAATCCGCGACTCTACACTTTTAATTAATCGCCGCGATGGCGGTTGGCGTCCGTACGCGCCGCGGTGGCCGGCGAAACGCGCAAAATGAAATGCCGGTTTTAATTTTGAACGTGCACGACTTAAAAGTAATACGCGAGATGAACGTTTTTAGTGTCGCTGCTCGCTGTTCGCTGGTAGTGCCGGTGGTGTAGCCCGCACGGTTGTTGCTTGCTTTGCGATTTCTTTTTTTGTCCGTTTTGTTGCTGTGCGTGTTTCGCTTCGTTTCCGTCGTCGTGCATAATTTAAATGAGAGGTTGGAGATTTATTGGGGTTGATGAATTGCGCGAGTATGTTAAGAGATTCAGTTTTATCATCGCCCTGTAATCTGCCTTTGCAATTGTGGAATTTATTTCCGTCTACTCACGTCTATTTTAAAATAATATGTTTTCATTTCAAGTTCTAGGAAAGTCATTGTTGTCTCCACAAATATGCTTTCTATTTTAAGTAGATTACACTGTATTAAAATATACTTTTCACAAGATACAGTGTAAAGTCGTAGAGAAATTTGTTGACCGTGTTTACAACGAAATCAAACAAATACCATAAGGCAGTGGTTCTTAACCGGTGCTCCGCGGAACACTGGTGCTCCGCGAGCTTGTTGCAAGTGCTCCGCAAAATTATGAAAGCCGAAATTGTTGATTCATTTACCGTAAGTGATTGAAATAATAATGTTTGTATATTATTATCGTACAAAACATTCTAACTTCACTAAAACTAACAATTAACATATTTAAAATTTTCAAATAGTATTAAATATGAATAAAATAAATAAAGAATTCTGAACATAATACAATGAAAATGAGTATAGCTCTAGTACACATGTCACATAAAAAGTTCGGAAAATATGCAAATTAAGTTTTATAATAGTATAAAGCCGTATCAAAAATGAGCTTATCAAAACTACTTGAGTAGGTGGTACATAACTGCTAATATAAAGAATCCAGCCAAATTAGCAAAATAATTGACAAATTAGGAAGGTTTTGAAAGTATTATTATATTTAGATTTATATTACCGCGAACAACTTGTATGTCAGATGCTTGGAGGAGCTATCACAATATACCAAATAGGTGGTGGCATTTATAACCACCAGGTGATTCACGAACAAAATTTTGTGGGCCCAAAAAGTCAAAACACACACACACACACACAAAATGTGGAAAATATGTGAATGCGGGCAAAAACAAAACTTTGGAAGCAATTCGGTACATTGAGAGCGGCTTTTCCCTCAAACATATTTAAGAGTTCGTGTGAAGAAATAAATTCCAAAATTCCCGTATATTTTCGGAATTTATTTATACACAAATATACAGGGTTAGCCAAAATTACCGGAACACCCAAATAATTCTACAACGGTAAAAAATTTCAAAAAAAAAATTAAACAAAAGTTTTTAGACTTTAAACAATCCATCGTTCAAATATATTTTGAATATACAGGGTGTTCATTTTATTATAGAAATCGCGTAAATTTTTCTTTTTCAAATGGAACACCCTGTATCTTTGAACATTTTATAATTTTAGGACTAATTCTGGACATTGTTTATTAAAATAATTTTTTTATAAAATGCATCATTTTTGAGTTTTAAGCAATTAATTAAAATTAGTCAAAATTACCGGAACACCCAAATAATTCTCCATCGGTAAAAAAATTTCAAAAAACATTTAAACAAAAGTTTTTGACATTAAACAAGCTATCATTAAAATATATTATTAATATACAGGCTGTTCACTTTTTATGCAAATTTGGTTAACTCTTTTTTTCAAATGGAATACCCTGTATATTTTTACATTTTATAATTCTAAGACTAACTCTAATAATTTTTTATTGGAATAATTTGTTTATAAATTTCATAATTTTTTAGTTATAAGCAATTAGATGAAGTAATACCTCATCTCCTAGTTATATTCAACGAAGATCTGAATAATATTTGGTTTCAACAAGATGGTGCACCGCCGCATTACGGTGTCCAAGTTCGGAATTATTTAAATTCAATTTTCCTGCAGAGGTGGATTGGAAGGAGAGGATCATTGAATGGCCACCTAGGTCGCCGGATTTACAAATACTGGATTTTTCTATTTGGGGCCACCTAAAGTCCAAGGTTTACACCAATAGGCCGCAAAATATTGATGCGTTGAAGCAGAGGATAGTGAACGAAGTTCAGAGTATTACTGTCGATCATTTAGACAACTGTTTACAGGAATTTGTTGATAGGTTGGCGCATTGTCAAGCCGCTCAGGGATGGCAGTTTGAAAATGTAATTTAATTGTTTTGTTATTTTTTCTTCACATTGTTATTATTTATCCGTTCGGCTAAAATAAATGTTTTGGAGTTTTGATTAATTGCTGATAATTAAAAAATGAATCAATTTATAAAAACCTACTTGAAAAAAATTCTTAGAATTAAAAAATAAAAATGTACAGGACGTTTAATGAGAAAAAGGAAAAGTTTTCCATTCTTCCATAATAAAATTAACACCCTGTATATTAAAAATATATTTGAACGATAGCTTGTTTAAAGTAAAAAACTTTTGTTTGAATGTTTTTTGAAATTTTTTTACCGGTGAAGAATTATTTGGGTGTTGCGGTAATTTTGACTAATTTTAATAAATTGCTTAAAACTCAAAATGATGCATTTTATAAAAAAATTATTTTAATAAACAATGTCCAGAATTAGTCCTAAAATTATAAAATGCAAAAAGATACAGGATGTTCCATTTGAAAAAAAAAATTTACGCGATTTCTATAATAAAATGAACACCCTGTATATTCAAAATATATTTGAACGATGGATTGTTTAAAGTCTAAAAGCTTTTGTTTGAATTTTTTTTTGAAATTTTTTACCGTTGTAGAATTATTTGGGTGTTCCGGTAATTTTGGCTAACCCTGTATATTTTCTTTCTGTATCACATTAATAATTTTCGCCGCAAATAAACTTCAGAGATTCGAGAATTCGCTTTTTCAATTCGATAAAAAGTTAGAGCTGATAAAAATATCAATAAAACCGTATTTTAAAAGGCTACAACTTCTTAAAGAATTGAGAAAACCAATAAGTCCATATGAACCTTTTTACTCGGAATGATATTTAGTTCCTAGAAGAAAACGTATTTTATCTTTTACTATACCTCCCACATTTACTGTGGTGAGGGTATATTGAGTTTCCCACAATATCCGTCTGTCTGTCCGTCTGTGATAACTGCCGTAATTTTGAAGTAATTGATCTGAAATTTGGTATACAAGCTATCTCTTAAAAAGTAAGGACAAGTTCGTGAATGGGCAAAATCGGTTCACTTTTTTTTTAAATTTTCTTACTAGTTTTTCTTTGTTTTTTAACATTTTAAACGGCTGAAACTACTAAGGAATAGAAAAAACATCTAAGTCCATATAAAACTTTTACCGAAAATGACATTTGATTTCTAAAAATCAATTTTGCAAAAAAAAAGGTATCTATTAGTTTAGTATATTTATATTTTTTCTAATTGATGTTATTTTTTAAATGTTAAGTAATAATCGTTTTAATTTTTAATAAACGTTGTCTATTTTTTTGGTGCTCCGCGCATTCTTCTCATGATCAAAAGTGCTGCCTGACTTCAAAAAGGTTAAAAACCACTGCCATAAGGGGAAAGATTGCTATTTTGTGAAACGAACGTTAAGGCCATAATTTTAAAACGCGTAAACAAAAAGTATGCTAATGTTTGATTGTATCAGAACCATTACCTCTCGGTAAAAAACCTGCCGTTGTACCTGACAAATCTAATAAATGTCACGATCAAGTTGTAATGAAAGGTACTTGATAACATATAGCATTATGATAGACTTGCAGGTAATAATGAAAAAAAAACAAAAATTACCCACATGATGGGGAGTCATATGGTAATGAGATCTCGGGGCTGAGGCGCGAAGAGCCAGACCCGATATGGCTTGCTATAGATATAGTCCACAACTTTTTAAACAGAAGTTTGTACAATTTTCAGGGTTTTATCACGATCAACGCAAAACGTAACAAATCCGTAAAACGTACGAATTCCATATCCGTTCTTTTTAGAGGATTCGTAAAACGTACGAATTTCATCCACGTTTTTTTGCGGATTACGGCATTTTTAGGTATGTTTTGCAAAAAATCGTTCATTGTGAATTGCGTACAATACCCCATCGTTTAGTAATTGGCCTGGAACACAATAGGGTGTTTACGTTTACGTTAATTGCGAATTAGCCCTATAGCGGTTTTTATACAGAATTGGGGCAAATTTTAGTTTGCGCACAGTTTTTAAAGAGGTTGTATGTACTATCGTGGCCATATATTATGTCCCCGCTTTTGACGTCGATTTTCTCGCCAATCTAGGGGCGAAAAAATTTAAAAAAATTCTGATGCTGTCCTTGATTAATATGCTACAACTCATAAAAATTAGAAAGCTGTATAAGTTGGCGTTTACCCGATTTTTCCAAATTAAGAAGAATTGGGGCAGTTTTTCCCCGTAAACTTCATTCGTTTAAGTTTAACAACTAATTACAATTTTGTAAAATGATCGGATTAGTGGTTGACCCACAAAAATCTATATTATGCAATGCCAGCAATTTCGTTATTAGAAGAGCTAGGATGATGAAGTATCGATCATAGGCTACCTAATAAATCATATGTTTAAAGTTTATTACAGAATCACTGTTTATCTTGCATTTTCCCTACAAAAGATCGTGTTGAAGCATCTCATGATCGCCGTTTTTTGACGCGGCGCTCTTCGGTCTTTGGGGTGGTGCGGGGAAGGGATCGAAAGCGACGCTGCCGGTAGTGGGGGATCGATACGGACACAATATAACGACCAGTTTTATACGCTCAGAGCTGCATTTTGTAATATATGTAATATAACAAGAGTTGTATTTGTTATATTGCTTTTGCCTGTATTTAAATATTACTAATAAATAAACACAAAAACGGACTCATGTTTATTTCGGTCTTAAAAATTATCAAATAGTCGGAATGCTATGAAATTCAAGGGACATGTGACGAAGTAAATAAGGATTATATCCATGCTAACTGCGTTGTCCTGTTAACATTCGCTTCCATCAACATCATGTTTACAACCTTATTGTATACAAACTGAAGAAAACAAAAACGCCAATCGATAGAAGAGACTCTGAATGCAACCTGAACAAACATTGAAAGTTTTGTGGTAAGCGGTTTAGGAGAAAAAAAATCGGAAAGACGACCGTTAATTTAGAAATGCAAAAATCGGGTACATTTTTCACTTCTCTCGCGCTCATGTTTAGACCGAGAGGCAAAAAATTTTTATAGTCATACAATATTTGTAGAAATGATTGAGGAGTATGACACGCTTTATTTACATTTTTTCTGTTCTGTAGTTTTAGAGTTATGAGACGTCAAACACAGGAGTCAATACTATCGACACGGGAGATGGCAGTTAGGGCATTTCTCTCGTACCGGGTCACATATTATATAATCAAAACTCTGCAAAAAATAAGAATTTAATTCTACTAGTTAGAATTACTACCTTGACAAGTTGTCGTTATCGTTAGTTATCGTGTATTGGTAATCAGCTGTCCGCCGTTCTCTCACTGTCGACGGCACTGCTAACGACTCCCTTCCCTATACCACACCAAAGACTGTAGAGCGTCGGAATTCACGCGGCGTTCCAGCACGATCTTTTGTAGCGCCAAAAACAGCGCCAATTCTTCTTAATTTGGAAAAATCGGGACAACGCCAACATATACAGCTTTCTAATTTTTATGAGTGGTAGAATATTAATCAAGGACAGCACCAGAATTTTTTCAAATTGTTTCGCCCCTAGATTTGATAGAGAATCGACGTCAAAAGAGGGGGCATAATATATGGCCACGATAGTACATCCTTTATACGTAAATTTTGTTGTCATTTTACAAATCGCCTTCTTAAGATAAAATAAGCTGTTTAAATCAGAATTGTGGTTTACATTTGGCGCAGGCGGTCGGTAAGCTATTTTCCTCTTAAATTAAAACATTGCTTGAAGAACAATATAAACAAACTTTACAGCGAGCTTCAGTGACATTGCATTTTTGCCAGTTGCCAGTACGCACCTCATGGATTAATTCGATAGTACTTCCATATCATAATTTAATTCGGTCCATATCCGCATCGGGTCGCCCTTAGCTATCCTTATATACCGTACCAGGGACCGACTTAATATCGGAATTATAAATTCCTGTCTGGATTAAACGAGTGTCGCGTCAACTGTTTTCCCGTACCATTTATCAAGCCCCGCGTTGGACGACGCATGTGTTCACCGTTACGTATGAACTTATTAATTAATTTTAAACAAATTACCGTGCCGGTGGTGGAGGCGCCGCGGTAGTACCGACCCGAGCGCCCTCTCTCACTACTACAAAGCGCGGATAATTTATGAGTCCTGAACGTACGTCGCCATGAATAGAAAATGCTGGTTTATCGAATTCCGGGGCCGAAGCCAGGCAGGCCGGGCGCGCGTTGTCGTCGCTCGCCTTGTTTTTGGTTCGCTCGTGATTTTGCCTGTTATTATTGTGTAATGCGTTACGTGGACGTCCCACGGAATAACGCCCGGCTTATAATGTCCCCGGCAAAAAGATGTATGTGGGCGGAGAGCGCGTTTGTGTTTGCTGTTTTAGGATTCTGTCAAAACAATGGGCAGGTCGCAGGGATTGTCTGGACGAAACAATGTCGTGTGTGAACACTATCAAAAGGTGCAAATTTATTAATTACTAGACGCTTAGAACTAGGGATTTGTATTTAGCGTTGCCTAGTTTGCTAATATAAAATGCCTATGTACCTTTATTACGATTTGCATGACTGATAAATAATAAATCCTCAGCATCCGCATCGAAGGACCAATTTATTGCCCGCCGAAAGAACAGTGACAATGTGATAGTAATAAAAAAAACATTTTCACTGTAACTCAAGGAATGAAAATACCATCGCTAATAAAGTTTAACCAAACTGTTTAGTATGAAGTTTCACAGGGTCCTGTATTATTTTAAATTTATAATTACGTCCATTGAGTATTTATCTTTTAGTATTTGCAAATTATCCTCACAGAAGTGGCGAAAAAGCAACTAAAATCAAAACCGTTCATTTTTATGACATAAATTCCGTCATAAGTCATGAGTTACTCCGTCTCGGAAACTTTATATCATTTTATAAAAACAATGCGAAAACGAAGAATACCAAAGTACCTTTTACAAATAATTAAATAAATAAATTCATTATACAATTTAAAAAAAAACATTGGTCAAAATACAAAAATTAATAAACATTATTCTGCCTAAAAAGTTTTATATGGACCTACTGATAACAAGTTAATATTCCTTAAGATGTTTTCATTTTGTTATTTTTTAAGGTATTGAAAAAATAAATAAGTCCTCATGAAACATTTTAGTCAGAACAATAATTACGCTCTGAGAAACAAAAGTGTGGGAATAAACACCCAAGTAGAAAATATTTGTACACACTAATTTTATCTATAACAGATGATCTATATATTTTCTCTGAAAGTTTGTTAAATAAGAAAAAGCTTGCTCATACATACACCATGTTGAAAACTGAACTGATACAAGGTAATTTATAACTCGAGGTGAAAATTATAAGCAAAAACATACCAAATTATAAATAAAAATATGTGAAGAACTTTTGAATTTGTTTCATTGTCAAAATTACACTTTAATTTCCTGTCCGCATAAATTTCCGTCTATAATTGCAAATCATTTTGTATATTTATTGGTTTTCTATGAATGAGATCGACATAATTTTCGTCATAGAAGCTGAGAACTTGACTGGTGATAGGTTAGTTATCTTATCTGGAATGTAAGATCATAATGAAATCCACCACCTACAACTCTGTTCTTATCCTAAAGTACCATTACGAACAGCAGATTCAAACTATAGGTTTATTTTGTCACACATTTGGAAAAGCAAAAATACTTAAATAAATTATGTTAGAGTTTTAACAATAACTCTGCCAGATTGTTGTTTTCTAGAGGTTATTTTGTTTTTATGTAACAGATAATTATAAGTAATATTGTCAATTGAAGTTAATGAATAGTCTAGAATGTTGCCCGTTTTGGATGTAATATTGAAATAACAGTGGTTTATTGGGTTAGGAGGGCTCCAAATCAAAATTATTCACGGATTGACCTTGTTTATTAATCCAATATTTCAAATAATAATCCCATGCTAAAATAATACATAAAAATAACACTGAATAATGTGCCCATGAACCGGCGGCCGCCACCGCTATTTGTACTATTTTTCCGCGGAACCCCCGACGACATCTCGCGGAACCCCGGTTGGGAAACGCTGCTATATAGTATAACTACATCTCAAAAATATATCTCTCATGGTATTCTAGACAGCTCAGTAGATCTAAACAGAGTCACACCAATAAACTTGCCTGCTTTATGACTTCTAACGGCACAAAGCCATAAAAAGTTATCCTGACGTAAAACTATAGTACATTTATGTGATAAACTACAACATAAGTGCCGTAATTCCTGAATTACACTACCAAATATTTGTTGTTCGGCAAGTCCTTGTGAAATGGTTCTTGAAACTTGGCTTCATACCGATATCACTCCCAGTAATTATGTTACACAAATTAAAACTAATGTAGCAGCCATATCTGGCTGGTTTTGTCCTCCTAGTTTTTAAAAAGATAAGGCTAGGTGTGGAACGTTGCTGTTTCCTACCAGACATAACATTAAATTATTAAGGGGAAGAATAGCAAGTTGAAACGTATCTCCCCTTCCAGATTAAAAAGTTTATATGCTCTGGATAACACGAAACAGGTTGACCTTCTAGGATATGGGTAGTGAAACTATTTTTCTTTAAACAGCAACAAAACTTCCAATAGTGCTTGGCGGAATTCATCAACACCATCGATAAAGTTTTCCTAGCGCATTCAAACGCCCGTCGTCCTAAATTTTCCTTTGAAAAATCGTCACCCGGTGCCGTAACTACGCCACTGATGGCAGTTGGTCTACACTCCATAGAATGTGGCAGATAATAACAGGCAGGTGGCGGCGGAATAATACGAATCCAGCGGGAGCGGCGATCAGCACCAGCAAAGCACTCTAATGAACTGTGAACTCGATAGCCGCCCCTATATACGCCTCTACTCGCTCCCTTCCGCTCCCCCACGCCGCGCCGCCACCCCGCAACCGAAATCCCAGAGAGTTTCCAGCACGCTTCCGGATCCTAACGGATAAGAATATGTCCCCGTACCAAACCGGATACTTAGCCAGGTGAGATACCACGATGCGATTATCTCTGATTTTATAATCCCCCGCCAGCGGCGTAATTTCTGAACGCTCCCCAACACAAGTATAATGTATATATACATATAGTATGTTTCTTGCAGAAACCTGCGTATATTGATATAAATATTGGTAATAGTTAATACAGGATGGCGGCAATTTTTAAGTTAAAAAACTACAGCCACGCGTAGGATTTGAACACAGATACGGATTGACGGTCCGACGTTTTACCAATTACACTAACGTGACCTATCACATTCAGTATGTTAATTGTCACTAAAGGAATATGAGTAGAAGTACATACCTTTAGACATATTTCAAATTGTGACACCTATCAGATGAATTTGTCAAGTATTATCTATAAGAAATGTCAAGTCACAAGTGCAGTGTGCGGAAATACTCGGTCGTTTGAGCAGGTACCGGCAGAAGGTCTTTGAGTTGTCCTGGTTGTGGTTATAGGTTATTGCATTGAAGCTAGATGAATTATAAAGGAAGTTAATTTCTTACATAAACCTACGTACATTGAAATGAAAATTGGTAATACAATTTCCGGTAAAATGCGAAAAACCGCGGACGCACATTATGAGGTGGCTTTTAAGGGTGCCAGGCCCTAATAAAATTTGCGGGCATCATAGAATATTGAAATCTAATACTTTCCGAGTTGGATACCAAAATGGCTACCATATTGGATTTAGTTTTCTTATTTGTGCTAATCTCACTGTACATTTACACATTTACATTTAACACCGAAAATAACTATAGTTTTGTATTAAATATTCAACAAAAACATTTGTACATACCTTTTTGGGAACTCATAAACTTAAAGAAAAAGTAAAAAAAAATACTCCTATGGTAGGGCACTCGTCGTTAGGCAACCACTGTGTATAATAAAAAGTTGCCCTTTTTGGATCCAACGCGAAAATTGTTGCGTTTAAATATTCTATAGCGTCCGCAAATTTAACTAGAGCCTAGCACCCCTTAAACCCACCCCTTAATGCGAAAAACCAATAATGAGCAAGTTATCTGTTTTTAGCATTTTGACGCAAGACGGTCACGATTTCGTAATTTCTGCTCCTATACAAAAATAATGCTTACAAAATTCTGCGCATAAAAGAAATTCACCACTTTTTTGTACACAGTGGTTCTCAAACTACGAGCGCCCCAACCAAAAGCTACCCACCTTTTTTTGCTAATTTTAGCACATTATCGCGGGAATCAGTTTATGAGGTTTTGAAAAGAAAATATTATTGTTGAATATTTAAAACAAAACTATTAATATTGACTGAATTAAATATTGACGGAAAGGAAATGTTGATATTGGAATACCCCTGTATGACCGTGCGACTGCTGGCATATTATGAGTTTAGTAATACTAAAATAATACAAATATTATATTACAATAAATATAGTGTGGTTTTTAAACTGCAAACCCCTATATTGTGGGGCGCTTACAATTTAAGAACCACTGTTTTTAAAGGTGGAATTTAATTTTTTGGTGCAGAGTTTTATAAGAATGAATTTTGCGTAGATGCTAAAATTGCGAAATCGTGACAATTTTGCGGTAAAATGTTTAAAGCCGCGAACATGCACGTTAGGGGTGGTTTCTAGGGTGCCATTGCGGACGCCATAGAATCTTGAAACTGAATAGTTTTCGTATCGGATCTCACAAAAGCAACTGTATTGGATTTGTCCCTTCTTTTTGCTAATTTGGTAGTACTACGATATTAAAGATTCATTTACTTTTTCTGAAAAGTATCACCATTTTCGTTTACCTATAGGACATGTTTTGGTATCATTTGGTGCCGTTTCTCTTTTCACTAACATCTAAAAATCCTTTCTGTTGGATGTTTCACAGGAGAATTCGCGATTGATATCAATCAATACAAATTTGTGTGGAACTTTCTACCGCTCCTAGAATTAAGGTGGAGGATCGTTGTTATCCCATCTACAATGTTGGTTGATATTCGCGGTGCGTATTAAGCTCCAAGTACGATCGAGCAAATTTACTTTAAATATTTAGATAATATCCTTTAACGAGATTTAACGATCGGATACTCCCGTGCACGTGCATAAACTCCTAAATGTTGTATTTAACTCCGTAAGCGTACCGCGAGCAAGAGGAGCGGCTTAGCATCAGTTATGCATTGAAATTTACTTCGGTGTTTGCCTTTTCGCAGTGTAATTGAATGTCTGTTGTAGTTCTAATGAGAACTGGTTTGTAATGTGAATCACAATTGAGGTAATTTCTTGTAAAACTATTAAGAGCAGCCTCATATGTATAATAGTAAAAAAAAACTAAAACGTAAACCAAGTCAAAAGCTCAAATGCTTAACCTAATTTTGCTGTACAAAAGGTAGAAACCATCTTTATGAATTAAATAGGCTTAAATTAAATGGTTGGGTTGTTGTCACAATAATTCAAAAAGTAATCATGTGGAAGAAGTAAACGTCATTCAGTAGATTCAATTGTGGTCTGATATTTGTTGCTCAATTTTTCTAATAAGATTAACTAGATTTTTCAGGAATGCACTTTTATATAAATTATTGCGTAAAACTTATTTATTTAAACAATTATGCAATAGAGAATAAGTTAATCCATCATTCAATGTAACTGTTAGTGAGTTAAGGAAAGATATCGCGTCTAAATTATTCATCACTTAAAACTACTTGGGCCATTTTGTTATTGCCTTCCATTACAAATACATATCAGTTGTTACTAGTTTTCCCAAATTATTGATTAATTAACAACCAATAATATCTGTCAATTAGCAAACATTATACTCAGTTCAGATATAATAGTATAAAACTTCATAAGGGTTCAAGATATCTTTATAGGTCCTCTCTGTCACTGGTAACAGTGTATTACTCGACACAGATAATAAACTTTAATATAGGTCGTGATAACATTCACAAGATAATTGTGGGTCGTTTTCGCTTTTACAAAAGCGTCGGTCAGATTTCAGTTATCTGGGTTTTACGTAAGCGTTTTAAAAACATCCCCGAAAGGAAGTTATCGCGATAGGGGAGGCCATTCGCCGGTAATCCCGAAGCGCCCTTATCGCCTAAAATATATGAGGTGGCCTTCCCGAAAAACAAACAATAAAGGAAGACCTACTGTGTACCCCACACGCACGCTCCCACGACCACAACCAACCACTAATGTGGGACAATTTTGGAAGACTGGAAGGGCCAAAAGTTTTTCGATCCCCCACAGAGAGTCGAAAATATCTGGATTACCACCCTTCGGAATAAGTTTTCTCCCCCCGAGCCAACTCACACCCCTGTTTACCACACGCGGGCGAGATGAAAAACAGGGGCATTTCGAATCTGCATTATAAATCAATTTTATTTCAGCGAATGCGAGCGAATTTTATACAATTTCGCATATCAATCCGGCGATACGCGATTTTATAAATCACCGGGGCGAAATTCAAAAATTTCGGAGCGACAGTTATGTGTTTTTAACAGATTCTTCGAGTCGCAGCGGCACGAGGACCTGGAGACGATCGAATCTCCGGCACCTCCGCCCATTGTGAAATTGCCCGATTGACCTCGTTTTCGCCCAGGTTTTGCGTAAACTACGACCGATACGGAAAATATACGCAATTCAGCAACTGCGGGAATGTTACGTAACCCGTTATTGAGATTAACTGATAGTTTAGATAAGATTAATAGAAGCAAAAGTTTTTGAAAAATGAGAAGAATTTAGTAAGCTTTTAGCTAGATTAGGAGGTTGCTGTAGTTCAGGATTTCAAGAATATTGCTTATCTTTTCTAATTTGAATTAACGGGCTTGTTACCCCATGGTTTAATATAAAACAGGTAATAAAGATCATGCTTACTTACACTACATTGACCTAAAAGCAGTTTAAAAAAAACGGAAACAGATTTGTCAATAATTCAATTAGCTCGTATTTTAAATTCGTTATTAGAATCATTGATTATAAAAATAATTTTCATACTATACATATAAACAATACAAATTTTAAGGGAGAGATCAATTTCTGATGTTCAAACTTTAATTTTAAAAAGCACCTTTCTGTCAATCAGCAAAAGGTTGAATGAAAGAAATAATACGCAAAACATACAAAATAATGTTGCTTTTGATTTGTTCAAAAACTACGCTAATTGATAATTTTTGCGTTCAGCTTCTGATTTTTATTGCTGAAGCCTAGTAGTTATTTATTTAGTTTGTATATTGTATTGGTTAAATTAATATTTGTGGTAAAATAATGGTTTATAAGTAAACAAAATGCAAGTTATCGTATTTTTGTGCTAAACATGAATCTCGAAAGCTCAAAACATAGCTTTTGATGTATAATTTGCAAATTTTATAAGTAATGAACATAAATTTAAAAAATCACGAAAACAGCAGAAATATAAATACAGTAGAGTCGATAATCCGAACTAATTGGGACCGAAGGCGATTCGGATTATCAAATTGTTGGGATTATCAAATATTGCAGCTAAATAATGGAAAATACGAGTATTGGATAGAAGTTCAATCTTAATAAAACCAACACCATTCGATTCTTCTCAAACTATAGGAATGACGAAATGATAAGGATATCGAAGGGATATCGAAGAGAAACTATTGAAGCAATCTTAATGGTGCAACGGGATGAACTGTAGAGAATTAAATTACGAAGAGAATGACAGGTTAAACGATCCGATCGGGTAATTAGAACCGGAGAAAAGCTGGAAAAACCGGAAAATCTTGCATTAAAAAAAAAATCATAACTCCGCCATTTTTGAAAATTAACAGCTGCAACTTTGCACAGTGGTAGCTATTCACATGTACTTTAAGTGTGCAAAACCTGGATTCGATCGGATTGGGTAATAGTTTTCGCACAATCCTCATTTGACTTGTTTGGCAATATTGTTGCGGAGAGCTGGATGCGTTTGAGGTCGTCCGATTGCAATTTATAAAAAGGAATGTTAAATCCCTTAAGGGGAATCCATACACCCTACGTTTTACTTGCAAAACATGCAAAAGTTCTGAGGCTTTTTCTCCGCAATTAGTTCCCATCATCGTAAAAGAAATACACCAAATTAAAGATAAAAGATATATAATTTTGCGTCTAGTGGTAGATTTTTGATAGTTCTGTTCGTTTTCGACAAATCTATTTCTGAATATGACATAAAATTGGCTAATTTTGCAATTTTTTTACGAGGAACTCAGGTTAAAATTGAAAAAAGTGCCACTTAATAGGTCTAACTTACACCTTCCTCTATAAGTGTACAAAATTTCACGTAAAAATATCAATATCTTACATCCCTTTTTCACTCAAAACTTTACTTGTTCGAGTACATGAATAAGTTATATTTTATCACGTAGCATGGATACAACAACAACAAGTAATACATATACATTACAAGAGCAAGTAATACACCTTTATCTATAATTTGATGTATAACATGAGAGAATTGATACAACATTAAGCTGACTATGGATGCTTATTTTATAGGACGTACCAGTAGTATTGATTCCTCTTAAGTAAGCTTATGTTATGCTAATTTTTTTACTAAACCTTTATATGGTCATATTACCAAGAAAATATATACATATTATATAAGTAACTACGCGTAAGCGATTCCACCGGCAGACGCTAAAAATTATTTATGAATATTTAATACAAAATCAGTATGATATTTTCCGGCCATACGAAAGTTTACAAAAAACCTTCACAGTTGTTATTTCTGGTTAATTGAATATTATTTAGTTCACATTTACATTATAATTGAAGTAATATTGTACATGTTCCACAATAATTTGTCAAATCTATTTCAGAGTAGTATAAATTAGATAAGATATCCATTTGTTCCTAACTAGTTATGAGTTGTTTTAACTAGCTAATGTTGTGGATCTATATACAATCATCATAATTCCATTATTTTGATTTACTTTGTTACCATTTTTTTCTTTATTTGATTAAAATTTAGTTGTTTAATAAATTATTGTCAACTTATTTATATTATAACGACTTTTTGCTAAAATTATTACCACTCAAAGACTTTAAATTTAGTCTTTATATTTAAATCTTGTTTAATTGCGAAATTATGATGACGCTTGTAAATTCTGGGTCAACGATCACCCATCCCATCCACTACTATTATTTATTTGTCGAACGGCCAAAAGCAATATTATCTCTGCAGTCAGGCGGTAAGAAGGGTCTACTGGCGAGAAAGTGGAACCGTGGCTAATCTGTTACTGGGTAAGCAGCTTGACTGCTGTTTACTTATGTTCGAACTAGACTAACTGCGAACAATTCTGCACAAGATAAACCCTGGGACCGACTGCACGACGATATATGGAGTGAGAGGGAGACAGAGACTCCAATCTTGGGAGTCGATATGTACCTAACTTTGGTATATTACGTTTCCGTGCACCCAACCCCGCACCGCGCCACCCCCTACCGGTCCACGACCGAACCTCAGCCGAAGACACACTTTCATATTCTGTATTAGTTGTTCCACCGAACGCTACTGTTTTCTCAGTCAACAGGTTACACTTCGGCACTGCTGAGGTAAGCAGATTATAGAATTTGCGCATTCTCGGAAGGTGCCTTTGCATGTCAATTCGTATAATCACAATTGCAACATTTCAATAATTATACACACTAGCAGTTTAGTTCGTACAATTAGACAAAATTCTTAAGTGTGTACATCTCTACATCCAGCCATATATGTATATTAGTGTATACAAAGGGGCACGAAATCCGAAATAAACATATATAAATATTTAAATGAATCTGACTATCTGACTCGTCATTTTATGTAAAATATGCTCCTCTCTATCTGACAATAACTTTTGAAGATGTAATTGCTATGATAGGGAAGAAATCATGGCGGGGAGCGTCCCTGCTATAGACGGAAGGAACTCGACTGAAATATAAATTGCCTCGATGCCAGTCACGGAAAGATCAGATTGAAGTCAACATAAAACAAATAAATTGAAAGCCTATTTATAGAGACAGGACATCGCGGTCGATAAGCGGTAATGTTTTAGTTATACAGTCGATTAAAGGAATGATTTACGTTTAATGGCCTTTCGGTAAAGTATAAAAAGGGTGTATAATTCGACCTACTGACCTTTCGTATAGCGATTAATATCTATTTTGTTTCGATATTTCGAATATCGTCGTTTTTGGTGTACCAATTGCCCCGGTGTAATTACAAATACATCGAACAGTTAACTGGAAATGTTATTTATGATATCTACTAATCTCGGGTTAAAGGAGGCGTCTGGTTTATCAAATAAGTAGTATTTGTTAAAAACAAAACTAATACTAACAGAGAATATTCTCACAACATTTTTGATCGTTATTCTAGAAAGTTTTATCCTGTCTCCAGAAGATCAAGGTGCGCACTTCGTCTATGTTTGCTGATTTTGTCTGAAAATGTATGACAGGTAATTTGTAGATACTAATCTGGAAACAAAAAGTCTCCATGGCATCACATTAGACAAGAAATGAAATCAATTTTTCGATTTTTGTCGCTTTTTTATTCCTTCCCAAAGAATAAGGTGAGGCGATTTAACATTATTGTCAAGTGTTTATTCGCTTTATACTACTGTTGTTCAAGGTTGTAATCTTCAAGCCAGATGCCCCGCTTAAGAGGAATCAGTAGGGCTAGTACGTCCTATAAAACAAGCATCCATAGCGAGCTTAATTTTCAATAAATTCTCACGTTATACATCAAATTATAGATAAAAGTATATTACTTGTTGTGGCAATGTAAATGAATTAACTGGTATGGTTCTATCCACGCTACGTGATAAAATATGTCTGATTCATGCACTCAAACAAGTAATGTTTTGAGTGAACAAAGCATGTAAGATATTGATATTTTTACATGAAATTTTGTAACACTTATAGAGGAAGGTGTAACTTAGATCTATAATGTGGTACTTTTTCGATTTTAACCTATATATGTCAGATTCAGTAACCGCTTACTCAAAAACAAACAAAAATATAAAAAAATTACCACTAGACGGATAATTATATACCTTTTATCTTTAATTTTGTGTATTGCTTTTACGATTCTGTGAACTAATAGCTGAGAAAAACCCTCAAAACTTTGACGTGGTTTGTGAGTAGAACGTAGGGGGTACGGATTCGCCTTAATGGTGCTACACACTTACTGGTTGAGCTGTCGGGTTTAATTTAAGAGGCCTGACCTGACGACAAGTAGGTACGTGTGTGGCAGCCTACGTCAACAATATGCTCAAACTAAGATGCATATAATACCGCCACCAAACATAAATACGTCAAAAGGAGTGTAGAAACCACAGAACAAAACTCAACATTTGCATAATTTTCTTCAAATTAGAAATATTTTGTCCATATTGTTCGTTATTTGACAAGCCGTCACTGAGGCTTTGTACTACCCACGATGATTTCAATTAGGAGTTGTACTGGCCCCGTCAGAAGTTGTGTTAGTAACAATAGCAAAGGGGTTGAGTTGGTAACCACAACACTTGCGCAACGCCTACATTACGCAAGCTACCCTTCCGAATGGCGAAGTTAAGGTAGACTGCATGATTTAGCAGTTTTACTAACCACAGTGACGTAAGAGGCACCCTTTAGCTAGCAACGGCCGGTTTGCAAGCGGCAATTTGAGAACAAACAGAAATTACCGATGTCGGCCCCGGTCCTAAGTTAATTGACATGTCGAGGTGACGACGGCACCCAGGTGCCAGAATAGGAGAAGAAGAGGAGAGGTGAGATAGCGTCGGTTGCCTTGGGGGTGTGCGAGGGTGAGATGTCACCGACTTTCGATACAACGCTATCTCCTTTACGTAGAACGTAGGCGCCACTAATACGCAAAACAAAGCCCTCGTAAATCTGACAAAATTCGCCAAAAATATAGTAGGGGGATGATCATAAATTACGGCCTCTCTCTCCTCGGTTATCTTTTATATTAAAAGGGGGTTTATTTAAATCGCCACGAAAGCCGATTTCTATTTCGTTCCGTCTCGTACTGGAAAAAAAGACGCGAACACCATTAAATTATTATAGATTCGCTTTTTTTGTGTGTGTGTGTAGAACTTGAGCGCTGCCACGGCGTCGGTGATTTATGAATCGACTAAATGCCAAAATATGTCGACCGCTCGGTACGTATCGCGAAGGAACAGACCTTTACCAGTTTAGGAAAACGTTTTGCCCCCTCTCCGGTCTCTAACGTCACGGTGCGAGTCGATAAAGTTGACATTTAAAAAGTGCTACCCGCGTATATCCGTTATTTCGACAGCGTGAACTTTTAAAATTCGTTTTGCGTTCGCGTTGCAGCGAAAATAGACATCTATCTACCTTTCCTAACCTTTACAAACTCTAAGGTTTACAAAAAAATTTTATTTCATTGTGATAAAATGAAGCAGATTCCGAAGAAAGGCGTCACAGCAATTTAATGATTTTGAGCTTTTGGCAGATTCGGAATGCTGGAATATAATAATTTAACCTGCCGTTTATCCGAGATCAGTCAGGATAAACTTTGCAAGCTACTTTATAAGCTGCTATTGTCATCTATCATCAAAACAGGTACAGCTAAATAAGGTACCTTGAAAAGTATGAACGAAAAGGCAAAAAAATGCTAACATATTGTTACACGGTTTATGCATACCGTAAGATTATTTCTGCGAGAAATAAAATCTATAAGAAATCCAGATATACAATCTGGAAACAAGCTGCTACTAATAGCCCAAAATGTTGCCTTTTGAGACGTTTTAGGGGAAGAAAGACGGCTTAATCATTCAGCAACTGCATCAAAAAATAGAAAACATGAAAACAAAAAAGAAAAGACACATTGTGATCTGCACCCAGTGATGTTAAATACCCGGGTATTTATTATCAAGGGTAAATACCCCGGTATTACCCGGGAATTTACCCAAAGTGAGTATTTATAGGGGCATTTATAAACATAATATTGTTATGAAAAATAGCAGTAAAAGGAAATATCTAATTAGTAAATAAAGGTTTTTTTTTATCACAAGATTAAAAGGTATTCTCTTATCACAAAATAAAGGTTATTATTATTAAAATAAAAACAAAGAATAAAAATATCAGTATCATCTGACGATATATCAAAAGCAGACATTTTCTTGTCATCATCGTCCATTCAATCGTGTGAATCTTCCATATTTCCAGATTTTGTTATCGAAGAAGATTTAGCAGAAACTTATGCTTATATATTAAGTATAGTTGACATAGCGGCTATTGTCGCTGTTAATCAATTTCTTATTTTGCTATAAATCCAACTAAATGTATAATCAAGAGTACACATCTACAGAGCGTTCCATTTTTTTCCCGCATAACTTTTTTCCAGATAGTAAATGCCACACTGAGTAAAAAGTTTCAGATGGACCTATTTGTTTTCTTTATTCCTTAAAAAAATACAACCGCTTGAAATAATTGTAGAATAATTGCAAAACAGTATATTAAATAAGAATAATAAAAAATAAAAAAAATGACTTAACTTCTTCAGCATGAAAGAAACATCATACTCAGAATGACAATTACTTGTAGAGAAACAAATGTCTAAAAAGTTTTCTTTTTCCCGCAAGATTAAAAGAAAGAGCACAATCAATACCAGTACCAATAACAAAATTCAAAGTAAATAAATTTAAGTAAAAATTCAAAACGTTAAAAATAAACTAAAGAACAAATGAACGTAAACGTAATACACATGAAACTTTTTAGACATTTGTTTCTCTACAAGTAATTGTCATTCTGAGTAAAATGTTTCTTTCATGCTGAAGAAGTTAAGTCATTGACCGATTTTAATTATTTTAATTATTTCCTAGTTCAAATATTCGGATGAACTAAAAAGCTAAATATTGATAAAAACTTAATACAAGAGTACTTAAAAAAACCTGCATAATTTTGGCTTTCCCGATATAATCAGCTGTGACATTTTTTCCAAACTTTCTATGGTAGATCAATGATAATATTGATGAATTTCTTTACAATTACCCAAACAAAAAATAATGAAAATCGGTCAAAATGTGTGCTAAAACAAAAAAAAATATGTCTTTTTCTTTTATATCATCAATCCTCTTTTTTTTTAATTAGGCCGAACAGATACATTGGCCACAATTTAAAATAGCCCAACTTTTTGCGACATTTTCTCAACAAGATCGATTCTTTTTTCTTATAAGTAGCCAAACCTGAGATAAATCGCTAATGTGCAAAGATTTTTGTTTTAACATTTATTATAGTTATTACTGTTATTAGCTATACACGAGGCCGGAAAACAAAAGCAGTTTTCTACAGAACCAAGAATTGAGAATTAAGAATTGAGCCGAAGAACAACAACATTGTCATCTTTGAGAGCCCATCTATTTCTAGAAGTTGATGTAAATTATTCCCTTTATTATACTGGCCAACAAGAAAAATGCCGGTCAAATGACAACTGATTTGGATAGAGTTAATTTTCCGTGAAATCTAAATCTGAAACTGCAATATTGAATTGGCACTAATTTTTTAGAAAAACAGTATCAAAGAGTAAGAAAACGCGATTTTAGCTGTTTTTAACCAACGCTAAACAATAACGTCATGTGATAACACCTTCTAAGTAGGACGGAACCAAACTAAAAACCTGGTTCGTTTTTATAACCTTTTTTAAGCTTTTTAATAAAGAAAAAACCGATGTAAAAATGAATTTATAAATAATATCTTTTTTAGATTTATTAGCAGCTGTATCTTCCAACGTTAAACCCATTCACATCATGCTATGAACTATATTTTGTTTCCAAGACAGGATTATAACACCCTATGCCCTCTAAGGACTTGACAGCACTTGAAATACCAAACGGGGAAAAGCGGCATTAGCATTGAATGCCAAAACTCCGTTGCGGCGCGCGCCCCCTCCCGCACACATTCGGAAATGCGAAAACTTGTCTGGCTTGCGTCATATAATATTCCCGTTGAGATTATATGCGTCGCGACGCGTCCCCGCTGTCATTTAAGTATAAGGTTACACATCGGCGTGTGGATTTTCCTGCTCGGGCCCGTAATGTGTTATGCTAAACAATGCATAATTTATCATGACCGCGCGAAAAAATGGAACGAACACCTTCATGCCTCCAGTCTAGCGAACGCATTTCCTTTGTACGGAAAAACTCGATACCGTTATTATAGCGTGAGGTCGTCTTAACGTCGTCCTTTATTTTCGCGCACACATATCCTTTTTACCACTTGCCTTCGAGTTATTAATTATGCGCATACCGAAACGGTTACATGTAAATTATGCACCATATGCTCTAAGCTAATGTTAACCCTAATTAACGTTTGTGTACATGACCAACTTATGTCAACTGGGGAATTGGATAATCCACAATTAGACGATAATGAGTTATTGTCAATCAATTCGTATTGTAATTAGGCACATCTGAGAGAAGCTAATAGCATCTTCATCAACATTTGCATCAAAAGATATCGTCAGAACTGGATTCACAAAGAAAAGAAGAACAAAGAAGTTACAATAGTCTGGGCATGAGAAATGAAAGTTAATTTTCATGATTTCATCATTTTATTTCTTAACAATAATAAATTAAATATTGCCCGGTTGACCAGACCATTTCTAAAGTCATACTTTCCTCGCTTCGTATTACCTCGCTTTGCTGAAATGGGCATAGAGATCTACTCAAGATTTCCATTTGTTGCTGTGAATTTAGTGCCGAAATATACCTACCTACCTTACCTACGAACGTTTGTTTGTGAATTAATAATACAATAATTCCTTTAGAGGGTTCTGAATAATTTAGATTCACGAGTAGAGAGCTAACTGCACGCTTGAGTCTACTTTCGAATATAGTGTCAGCTCTGCCCCCTGTTGAAATTTCTATTGGACGTCCTGTGCAAACTCGTTTCGCTAGTTATGGAAAATTCAACAGAACCGCACACAGCCGTGCTGCAAACTCCGAGAACTAGAATTGCGCGGAGGAGAGATACGAAACCGATATGAAGTCAGGTAATTATTTAGTATGGGTTTAAATGTCAAAAGATGACTGAGACTGAGACTTATTTGCAGTAATTGGACTCTAGACTTATGGTAAATTCAATACTTATTGAAATATAGTATATTTTGTAGTAGGTTTCGAAGGCAAGCATTATCGGTTGACCAGTAAGGCAAGAAATTTCTGCAGGCCAACGAAATGGAAATATTTTTTTGATAAGGGATTGTATGATTAACCTTAAACGTAATTTGTGTATTTCATCACAAGAATGTTGATTCAAATACTGGAAGAAAGTAGAATAGCAACACTGTTCAGTTTTCTTATGCAGAATTATTGTGGTTGATAGAAACAAATTTTCTGTTTTTTGATTTGCCGCAATGCTCGACTATGTGCGTAGTTATACAAAAACTTTGCAAATTTAGCTTAGTTTGTAATTTTGCAATTTGTTAATACATATTTAATTTAATTTTAATTTGGAATAATAATTTATTAGATGAATTTATATACAAGATCTAAAAGTCATAAAGCGAAGGATTGGAATACTTATAAATCGTGAATTACAAACAATAAAAGAGTTTTATAAAAAATGCTAAAAAGGCCTCCTCAAATCTTCATCTTTAAGGCTCCGTTAATCGCAAACGCGTTTTAGCAGAGGTAGAACTGGGTCTTAACTGTGGATCTTCACGAACATCCAGGACCAATACCAAAACAAAAAAGAGAATACATGAGCATACATGAGAATATGACCAAGCACCTTAATTGCTCCGCATGGTGTCACAAAATTGAGCCATCAGGCTATAATTTTGATTTTACCGGTATAATAACCACCAAGTATTTTTCAAAATTACAAAAGTTATTAAACATTAAAGCTAAAATTGTAAAGCTGTATCTCTTAGTTGCTATATTGTTTCATACTTAGACCACCAAAATCCAAAATGTTCTACATATTTCCTTTTCAAAATTGCAAATGCTATAACAAAATCTGTGGGGTGCATTTATATTTTACATTTATGATTTTCAACGTTTAAAATTTTCTGTCCCAGCGCTTAAACATAAGACTGAGAAAATTGAAAAAAGTTACTTGCAGTTTTAAATTAACGCCCATTTTTCCGACTCCTTTTCTTCTATACCGCTTGCCAGAAAAGCTTCAATATCGACAAGATAAGATTTAAATTTTCATTTATAGATTGGCTGTTTTGTTGCGTACCGTTACTGTGTAATAAGAGTTGGAAACTAGGTTTCTATTGAAGCTGATATTTCAGTCTTGAATGTATTGAATGCCCTTTTGTTGTTGTTGAAAGTATTTCAGAGCTAGAGCCTTCAAACACTGAGCTTAACACTATCGAAACGAGAGATGGCAGTTAGGTTGGTTCGATAGCGTCCAATTTCAATCAATTTTTCGGAAATTTTACTACACTACGACAAATGTTTGACTACCATATCAAAGATGAATTTTCATACGAAACCTCAACTGCACTACCATACACTATAATTGGAATTCGTCAGGTTTTAAACTAAAACTATACACAAGTTTAAAGTGCCATCAAACCCCAGATCCTAAACGAATCCAATATCAATGCTTTGCACTCCATGTGAAATATAATTCAAGTGGTTGTTGATTCAAATCGTGATTGAGGTTCCACTTTTTGAGAAATTCCACTTTGAAGCACATGCATCAGAATAACATGAGGTAATAGCATCTTCTAGGTAGGAATCCATAAAACATTTGTCCTTGAGGTCACTTTTGTCTACGAACGCGTACCTTTGTTATTAACTATTGCAATTGGTATTAGCAGTTATATTTAGGAGATATTTAGAATGAGTTGTTGATTTCTAATTTCTTATTTATTTTGATAGATTAGCTCCAATTTTAAAAAATAATGTCATCTATTAGAGTTTAAGCAGGAACTTATGAAAGAGGATATACAAAAAAATAAGCGTAAGTACATGTTAGGTAACATAATTGGTTAAAAATTCAACGGTATTGCTTAAATATGGCTTCACACATATGTACATACTTAACATCAAATTTACTTTTATCCCAAAAGAGAATAACAATTCTAATTATGTATACCATGTAGGACTTTTCTTGTAAATTATCATAAAAAAAGTAACGTAATTGAAACGAACTAAGGAAAATCCCCTTTCAAGTGCAAAATACCTCACCCTCATAAACCACACCCAAAGACCAAATAACAATATATAGATATAGATATAGCACCATCGAGTTGGCTTAATAACGCCACCCTGTTGGTTATGCAAATGCCTCCAGAAAAGAACGAACCATCGAGGGTTGCTTGCCGAAAAACCGACAAAGGCCCCAGAAGCAGATTACGCATTATAATTTCGAGATGGAAGTCCCGCCCGATGGATCGTTTAGGACCCTCAGGACCTTCCAGCAGAATTGGCAGAGCCGCCGTTAAAGCTATGGACGGGGGCAAACCCCGCAGCCTCACTATACCGGCAAAATCCAGATAACCATCGCGGGCAATGGATCTCTGCTAAATCCAACGCTTAAGCGCGCGGGATACCGTTTTTCACGGATATTGAATTAAATTAGCAGGATTGATTTGGGAGAGGAGAGTCTAAAGTGATGCGTTTATTTCAAATAAACAGAGGAACTTATTTTAAAGTTTTTGAGTGGGAAGAGAAACAAAATTAGTAATTAATTATCTAGTGATTATTATTCTCTACAAATAAAGAATACTTAAGGATCAAATTAAGACTGGCACACTTACCATTATTGCGGTATTAGCAGCACCGTTGCTATAATTAATATGAAGAGATAAGATACAGAGTTTCATTAAAGCGACGTCAATAAATCAAAGTTAAATGTATTAAGTTACTTCCGGTGGGGGAGATTATTACTTCGATTGAGGGAGGGAGGGTTAAAACTCTTTACCACCACGTAAATTATTTTCGATAAAATAACTCGCATACGCATCAACTTTGATTTTTTTTTAAATTGAATCTTTAGGTTTATGCCTTTAGTGTTTCGGAAAAATTCTGTAGTAGGTATATCTACAAATACTACCACCATACAGATACACATGTAATGTCACTAAAATCTAAAATTCTATGCTCCAAAAACACCCCACAAGCACTCTAATATCAACAAATACTACCAAACTATACGTAACTTTAACTACGACTTCCACTATTATGCACTAAAAGATTTTATAGGAATTTTATACCGTCCATTTCCAAAGAAAAGAGACCGAAAAGAGAACCTAAACAGTACAAAAAGTACTATAGACAATTTCTATTTCCGTGGTACAAGCTCTACAATTTGCTGCTATAAAATATGCAAAACTACCGTATATCATTCCAAATTAATTTAGTTAAATGGTTTGGGTTTGCGGAGGGGACCATTGTAATCTTTTAACTGGATAATCCTATGAAAAATTATACTAAAACTAAGTGCAGTTCTAAATTTCAAAAGAGAACGTCGGACAGAAAGTTTATCCGAAGCGAAGTCGTACGAAGGAATTGTTATCAAAGAAAGTATAAAATAAATTATAGTAAGATTGAACCGAAAATTTGACCCTATGGCACTACACATGACATCCAACAATGATTAGTGCAAGAGTACACGATGACGATTCAGAAACTAATAGAAATCTATGAGGAAATTAGGAGTCACTAGTTTATAATAAGCATAATCAAACTAAGTGATCTACTTTCTAAGTTTTAGTAGAACTATAAATCGTATCTAAGATCTAAAATAACTAATTTATAAATTCTAAATATGATCGAAAAGTCGAGACTTTATTAAAGTTTAAAACTTTTAAAGTTTTAAGTGTATGTCGTGCAAATTCTATCATAACTGCTACAAAATACTGAGAATTAATTTTGATGGATGTTACTCTTCAGGGGTGACCTAATCATAATTTTTATCGGTTTAACATAAATCGCGAGTGTGTACAAAAAAAGTAGTGGGGATAATGGTATAGTAGTAGTAGTATAGTAGTGGTGGTAGTACGAGATAAAACGGTAAACGCGAAAAGAGAGGACAAGTGGTAGTAGTAGTAGAAGAAGTGCACAAGTCTGACTTACATTGGGTTAGTAGTTAGCGGCGGTCGACGGTCGGTGGCCGGTATGTAGGAAGCGGAAGCGTTCAGCTAGTGGAGCACTGGCGGCGTCTATAGAGCTCTCGCCCGGGTGGCAGGCAGCAGGACTTTGGGACCTGGAGTCGTCGCACGCGCCCGATAATACACGTGACCTGGCGAGTGCGCGTCGTGTCGCGGAATGGCGGGAACTGGGTGCCTCAGTTGGAAGCGCAATCTGCTCAACCTGTCGCCATGGCGACGGACCGTCGTGCGACGGCGATGGCGCCACAGCAGCGGTCACCCCCGCTCGCGCGCACCCACACACAAAGTGGGAAGGAAGCGGGCACACGCACACAGAAGACGCGGAGGGACTCCAGGAGTTCTTCTTCTTCTTCCTTCAGGACGACGAAAGTTCATATTTTGCGAGTTTTGCTGTGGCTGGACGCCGTTCTTTTGTAAGCGAGGGTGCAAGCAGAGGAGCAGCGGCGCGGTCGATAGGACATAGATTTGCCGATAAGCAGTATTTTTTCGCGACTTGACGAGTCAGTTGATTTTGGCGAAGTTAAACCCAGAGAACCGCGGATTGTACCGCTACCCTCGATAGACTAGTTATGTATAGGCTTTATTAGTACATACTACAATATTTTGTTTTGAATTCAGTGGTCTGTCTGGAGTTTTCTCGATTATTCTGACGATTTACCTACTTCCGTGATCTACGGCTTTGATGATCTACCAACTTCTTTCTACCAGCGACCTACTTACTTCAGAAATCTGCTGAGTTTTGTGATTACCGACTTCAGAGATCTCCTTATTTCAGCGATCTACCGAAACGTTCAGGAAATGAGAAAAACCTTATACAAATTTGAAGAAAATAGATAGGACATAGACGGATTTGCCAAGTTTAAAACTTTTGCAAAATTTTACATTTTTTATACTGACTCACCATAAAATAATCATCACGTAACTTTTTCAACAATATTTATAATAAATTTAATTTGAGTGGTAGATAATTTTTATTAATAACGATATATCAAGTTCTTTGTTAATCAATAGCAGTATCAGTATTTTTAACTTACAAAAACTATCTATCAGAAAATATAACAAATCGCCTTACGATTATTTTTGCTAATGTGACCCGCTCGGAAGCAAGGGGTCTTACTGCTAAAATAAAGTTTTCGATATACACACGTTTAAAGAGTACAGCGTTGCTCGGCGTTCAGCCTAGTGTTTGAAGGCTCATAACTCTGAAACTCCTTTTAAAAAAGAAAAGAAATAAAGTTTGCTATGTTCCCTAGTAATTTCTATATAAATTGTATGAATTTCAAAACATTCTCTCTCTCGGTGTAAGCGCGAGCGCGAGAAGTGAAAAAAGGTACCCCGTTTTTGCAGTTGTAATTCTTTGAAATTGCACTCACCTTTCCGATTTTTTCGTAAAAATCGCTTAGCCAAAAATGTTCGAATTTTCATGGGTTAAAATATAAAATCTCATCTACAGGTTGGCCTTTTTTAAATTTTACGTAATAAAGGGTGTAAACAGGTTTGCAAAAATCTGGTACGGTTCCTTTAATTCCCTCGCTCTCAAATTTATTCCTACGGCCAGAAAATGTTGATAACTATACATGTTGTACCTAAAGAAATACAATAATTACGCAATTAATCACATTTTGTTCATTAAAGCATTTTAGTGTGAGAATACAGTCTATGTCTTGATTCACTATTCCTATGTACAGTGGGCCGTTGTTAGTCAAGCCAAGCGCTGGCCGCACACGTGTGCACCAGCTGCTTTTTTTTTGAAAAATTATAAGATTTCAGCATACCTCAAAATCAAAACCTTTATTCATAAGACCTTTTCCTTCTAACGGCAAGAAGCATGTTTTCGCAAAAGTATTTTTAGTATTAATCCACAACGCGGCCGCTCTGTGGTAATTTCGACAATTGTGGTAATAAACAGGGTAAACTCTTGTTTCCAAAACTAGTATTTTGAAAATCTACTATTGTGTAACGATTTACGTGGTGTAAGTCAATTCTACAAAATACGTTAAGTAATTATGGATGAGTTTGATGTAGATTCAGTTTTTTACTCGTTTAAAAAACAACGAAAAAAATACCTCCAATATATATTTCATTTTTTCGTGTAGTTTCGTACACATATCGATGGAGGTGTATAATACTTCCATTAGTTCGTTATATATTTTTGTTTAAGTTGTTTTCGGCAAAAACTTTGTCAGATTATTTTTTTGAACAACAAATGAAAAAATATTAAAATTTCTATTAGAAAACTAAACTAAGTATTTATCTCTATTGTTGTGTATTGCTTTTGATTTTCTAATATCAAATAGCTTGGTAATCGCCGGGAAAGCTTACTTGCTTTGCGAGTAAAATACAAGCGCACTGACTCCTTCCGCGAAAGTAGTTCCCGTTCATCGCCCCGCCCCGTAACTTAGTCAAATTTCATCCGATTAATCGCGGATAAGTAACATGTTTAAGTATAAGATTCCGGCATTCTGAATCTGCCAAAACCCTAAAATCGATAATTTAGCAGTAAGACTGAGACTGTAACAACTGCATGACAGAATTGCCCTGATTATCTCTCATTGTGTAGGTTTAAAATTTATTTAAAGAAAGTGTTAATAAGTAAGGCTTTCTGTTATAGCTTGTTTTGATTATGTACACTGATTATTTACATGATCTCGCAACGATTGTTTTCCTGAAAAAAATTTATCAACAGTTTAAATTACTACTAATTACAATTAATGTATACTTTCAGCCAACAACTTCTATCAGAGTAGTTTACACATTACTTTTAGATATTTTTAATAATCAATCGTTCTTTTACTTTTGATGAGATGTGAAGGCCACCAGAAATGTAATATATTACAATCATACGACAACAATACTAGAAAAACGCGGACCCTCTGAGAGTGCTTCTTCCATCAGGACGACAAAGCGCTCATATTTTGCAAGTTTGGCCGGCCTCCGTTCTTTTATAAGCAGGGGAGCAGCGAGACGGTCGATAGGACATAGATTTGCCGATAAGCGGGAATTTTTTTTCTTCGCGGGACAAAGACGCACATCAAGATCGCCAACGAGCATGGGGAACCTTTGTGTCAGTCGAACTTGGCGAACCTATTGTCCCTTCTAGACTAAATATTAATTTGGATGAGCACGGTGCGTCATCTTACCGTTATTGGAGTTCTTTCCTTCTGAAAAAATTCCTTAAAAGTGAATCCTGAAAGGCGGGAAATTCTCGAAATATTGCGTGAAATGCCGATTCTTTATAGAGGGTGTCTCACGGAGCTGGTACATTAGAAATTTCTCACGTTCTACTATTTCTGGAAACTTGAAATTTTTGAATTAGTGTTTACTCGATCTGAACTCTTCAGCTAAAATATTCTCAAGTTCACTGTCACGTCCGGTCACCGGAAATCGATATCAACTTTGTTATTTTAAATAGAATGATATAATTTTAATTTTATTCTTGGTTTCTACGTATCAAAATACATCATTTTTAATAAGGTTTCCCTATACCTAAATATCAGCTTTTTGAGTTTTTTTGATTTTACCAATATTTTGGTGATTTTTGGGGTTGCGTTTAAAATTGAATATCTCGGTTATTATTGAACCTAGAAGTTTCATGATTGGAGGTTCAAAACTAGAAACATAACCAAATAAGACGATGTTTAATTCATCATGATATCGTATACAGGGTGTTCAAAATTTACAACACAATAATTGAATTTTCAAACGTAAAGAACTCATTTTTTCAAATGGAACACCCTGTATACCGATACGCCATTCGATAAGAAATCTTATTCCCTATTAATCAATATTAGGGTTCCCTATACCTATCTTAAATGGTTTTTGACATATTGTCACTTTTTCTTTAAATCCATTTTGAATACTCCCATTTAATAATGGGGGACGAAATTAGATACGAAACTTACAACAAAAATTTAAAAAGTAATAGATATTTAGAAATTTTGCGTTGATGTGTGAACAATTTTTGCGAAACTCTTCTCCTCAATGTTTTACGCGACTGCTTTCATCAAATGGACGGTGCACCGGCACATTCTTCGCATGTGCTTATCCATTCAACTTAATCAAATGCTTGACGATAGGTGGTTCAGAAATAGGGGACCGTGGCAGTGGCCACCAAGCTCACCAGATTTAACATCCATTAGACTTTTATTTCTGGGGTAATGTGAAAAGTTATGTCTATTCCACACCAGTTAAAACTCGAGAAGAATTGACTAACAGAGTAGTAGCCGCCATTAATGGACTTCAGCTACAAGAAACCCGAAGAACGACGATGACAGAAGTACAGCGAAGAGTTTTAAAATGTTTGGAGTAGAACGGGCAGCATTTCGAACAACATAATTAAGTTTTAATTTAAGTTAGATTTCCCAAATATATTATTTTGGTTTTAACAAACCTTTTCAATATTTTTCTGTTTTCCTGCTGTTCCAAAGTTGTTACATTCGTATAAATGAAGAATAAATCGTTTTGTATGTATTCTTTTATACTGACAATATCTCAAAAACTATAAAAGATAGATATAGGGAATAAGATTTCCTATCGAACGGCGTATGGGTATACAGGGTGTTCCATTTGAAAAAAAATGAGTTTCTTACGTTTGAAAATTCAATTATTGTGTTGTAAATTTTGAACACCCTGTATAAGATATCATGATGAACCACATATGGTCTTATTTGGTTATGTTTCTAGTTTTAGACCACCAATAATGAAACTTCTAGTTTCAATAATAACCGAGATATTCAATTTTAAACGTAACCGCGAACAACACCAAAAAAATAGTAAAATCAAAAGAACTCAAAAATGGTGATATTTAGGTATAGGGAAACATTATCAAAAATGATGTGTTTTGATACGTAGAAACCAAAAATGGAATAAAAATTATATCATTAGATTTAAAATAATAAAGTTGATACCGACTTCCGTTGACCGGTTAACTTGAGAATATTTTAGCTGAAGAGCTCAGATCGAGTAAATTCTAATTCCAAAATTCCAATCTTCCAGAAATAGTAGAACATGAGAAACTTCTAATGTACCAGTTCCGTGAGACGCCCTGTATATCTCTGGAGCAGACATGTCTTTTTTTCGTATGAAACTTTATTTCTAAAAGATGGATTCTATGATAGCTTACACCACATGTATGTGTACGAGTAAGTAATATATTCCTTGTTTGAATTAAAAATGTTCTCCAGCTCTTCAGGGCCATCGATATAAGGGTTGGGAAGAGTAGGGTTGGGGTGGTGTATTTGAGAGACCTGGAAGCGAGAAATCCGAAACACAATACGTTGAAACTTCTTTTGTGCCGATCATTTTTAACCTCTAATGCACATTCCGACGGGCTCATAATGGCAGATAGGCAGCTTTCAGTTTGCTGCTGCTATACGTTCCAGGGATCGACAAAGTTGTGTACATCAATACATAGCCGTGCAACTCATACACATACACATACACACACACACACACACACACATACACACATTGAGTGAGATGGGGGCCGCGAAAATGCATGCATCAGTCCGTCGCCGTATCATCGTACATTTCGCTAATAACCTGGACTCGTGCGCTACTGCCTACTTCGCACAAAATGCGTGAATACAACGGGACGGCGCGAAGAGAACAATGCGCCCAACGGAGACAATGGAGACGTGTAAATAAAACATTGAAAATTTGATATGGAGCAATGATTTATCATCTCTCTCCGGTGCCAAGCATTATCACTTCACGTTCGTGGTGTTTGCCACCGCCCGCCGCGCCGCACCGCGCGCGCGCTCCGTCCGACAGGGGCACCATTGACAGTTTACGCTAATTAAAAGTGATGAGTAGCGATATTCCGGCGCCCGAGAAACGTATTGTGCGAAAATATTTTTATTCCTTTTTAATAATTCCGTAGTGCTTTTTTGTTAGTTACCTTTTATGGTTAAGCGTAATATTTCACTTGATAAACGTGTGGAGGATCTATTTTAAAACGGATAATAAAATTTTATTGTTGAGGTATTCTTTTATAAAAATACTGTTCAAATAATTTTTTATTAGTAATGTTATGCTGGGATTAGTTTAGTTTAGCTTTTTTCGGCTATTTCCACTTGCTTTTTCCCGTTTCTAGTGATAATCGTGAGTTAATAAGATCCGCTAAGGCAATCCATTTCGTTCGTAGTACATATAGGAAGTAGATAAAAGAAGAAATGTCTAATTTTCTTTGGGATCTACTTATTTTGGTGAATGGTGACTAATTTCAGGTCAGGCTCATCATTAGATCGGATCAAATTGAAAAACCCAGATAGCCCAGATAATTTCATACGAAGTGTTGATCAATTAAGTCAAATTATTGTCAACTAGACAACTGTCGAAATTAATAAAGTAGTTGTTAGTTAATTAAGTAAAAAGTAAAAACTTAGGAGTAAATTAAATTCTGCAAACATGTTAAGTAATAGTCATGTTTGTTAATATTTTTTAGAGATAGTTATGTTAGAAGAATTGATTTATCTTTTTAATTTGTTTTTGATAGGACACAAATAGGAATCTGCAGCACTTATTTTAAGTATTGTTTGAAAAATTAAAGGAAAATGTACGGTACATATATTGCTCTTATTTTCTGGTAAACAAAAAAGATCTGATTATTTTGTTATTTTTTTTTTTCAACTTACGGTCTTGCTACAAAACATAGTGGCTCTCATCCGGCAGCCGTATTTCGTATGAAAAGGCAGAAACTTTTCCCAAACATGAACATATTCTTCAGAAGTGCAGAAAACAGTTAGAATTTATTGTTATACATATTGAATATAGGTACTTTTTGTCTTAATTTTTGACGTGATCTATTTCATACCTTCATGGCTGAGTATAAAAATTAAAATGTTGGCGGCATTCATTGCCGTAAATAATAAACTTTTAAAAAAATATGAAGACAGTGACTTCCGAAATGTCTGCAACATATGGAATAAAAGTATTATAAATTTCTCAGAAAGTTCTATTCTGTATAAAAGTTGATAGCTGGTCCGAAACCAAAAATGTAACCTATACTATGAAAAACTAAGAACTCAGCTCTTCAACTAAAGTACCATATTGTGGGCAGCTCTGAATGTTTAGCTTTTATTTACAATTGGTGATTATATATATTATTTAGATTATTATATAAACAAATGAATAACACTTGTTCATTTACAGCGTAATAATAATACAACAAATACATCACACCTTTATAACCGGTACCTATGGCTTTGCCGTATCCTTTGAGGGGAGTTGGAAGAAAAATTATAACCCTTTTCCACCCTTTAACCTTCATATTTTGTCAACTTGCTTCACTTAATTTTGTTCATGTAAATATTAAATTTTCAAATTTCAAAAATTGTACTGCCATTGCTTGCGTCTAAAGTTCACTATTTGGCGTTGTTCAGTACAAAATTTGTTTTTCTTAACACGCCTTGTCACGTGTGTAGTAATTTTTAATGTATAATTTTAAATGTAATAAGTATTAAGCTACCTAAAACGCCTCAAATGTACCAGAGTGCGTCACCACTGTGTCTGGGTGATTTATTTTCGGCGTTATGCCCCAGTGGAACTAAATAATTCAATCTACAGCTCCGCCAACTTAAAGTTGACTCGACGTGTGCGCAGAACGAGAACAAAGACGACATTCGGCGGAAGCGAGAGGCACTGTACGCTCGGCATGATCCCCTCCACCAAAACTATCCCGTGTCCACTGCGCATCCTAATGTTTACATTTCTCCGAACGACTTCTAAGTGGCCGGGCTGTATGTCTGTATTTTGCCTCCTCATACACAACAAATTGTAAGTAGAAATTTTCTGTCATTCGATTATTACACTCATTGTTGCTCTCAAACTTGTAGATTGGGTCATAAATAAGCTTTAACATTCCTAATAAAGCGAAACGTCGAGCTGAGAAAACAGTTGTTTTTATTCACGGGATATTCCTTTCCGGGATATTCCTTCGTTGATTGTGAAAAATTATAAAGCGAATAACATATAGTTTAGGAATGCGACATTTAACAATAAATAGGACAGAAACAAAGGGGACCATTGTATTCAAAATCTACCCCTAAATACCGACATTATTCGTCTTGGGGAATGGTATCCTCGGTTGTTCAAAACCAGCGTACAAAGGTACTTTTCTTAATATAATATTGAACCTACCGATTTTCTCTTAAGAAATTAGTTAATAATAGTTAGGAAAAACTTGTACGTATGTACTTGTATACTTAATATTATATCAAAAACATGTGACACTGCTCAAGATTTTATTTTCCTCGATGTTAGGGCATTCAAAATATCGTCTTAAGTTAACAATGGTCCGCCTCAAGTATTCGTATACGTATTTCGTGAGATTTGTTGTTGTTGTTACTGGTTGTTGGTAGGGGTCACGAAGGGTGGTGGTGGCATTGCTACGCGGACGGAAGGAAAATTCCGGGTATAATTCGGGCACGAACCCCGGGCCATAATTCCTCAACTAAACCCGCTAATAAAATGACTATAACGGAACATAATAGCCCACTTTGCGGGCCCGCGGCCTATCTTGTATTCTGCGTGTTGCACAACCCGGACCGCACCGCCACCCACCCGACTTGTTTACAAAACGCAATCGATACGCGCCCAACTATACAAACGAAAGTTTCGTCCGACCGAGTTATGCGGACGAATCCGATTTCGTGAATGGGTAATGTTTCGAGACAGTGACCTAACTTGATCCGTTATGCGAACGGAACTGACAACGAAACTATTGACAGGTATGGTTATACAAAATTTGTTTTTCGTCTTGTCGGATTCGTAACCGATGTCGTAAAAGATGTCAGAAACACGGAATAATGGAAAGAATTGGTATGATGTTGATTGCTTATTCTAATGTTATTGCCTTTTAGGCAATTTGAAATGTGGTTGCAATTTTATTAATTTTGGTAATCTGGTATTTATAAAAGAAGTATAAAATATATAAAATAGAAGTATAAATTCATCACGCTTTGAGTTTCAAATTTACAGTTACTGATTTTCACATTTTAACGTTCAGGGAAAGCGACCTCATCAGTCATCTTCCCGACGTTACATCACAGTCCGTAATGCTCAGTAATTATGTGGGAGGGAAGAACTATTTTTTTTTCGTAATAGTTTTGCCTGTCATTGTTTTTATTTGTAAACAGAATTCGCTTAACAATGCTCTACGTTTTTAACCCCTTTTTTTACTAAAGTCTTTCCATTAGTTTGATTGTTTTTCTATTAATTTTCATTGTGTCTTATTTGATGAAAACTGATTTTTCCTTAATATGAGAAAAGCCTGGATGCACATATAAGGTACAGTCTTGGAATTTAGTAAGTTCATATCAGTATTTCAGCAGTGTGTCGATGATACATCCATGTACAAGTTTTTTATTATTCTGGTCGGCCGCTCGGCCGCTAAGTGCAAAAAATTGTCCGCTTACGCTGCAACTCGTATATGGGAAATTTATTATTTACGAAACCTTGTTCGAATGCTTTGAATTGGTATATAATGATTTATATGTTTCTATTTATTAGCTTAATGTGTAATTAATTAATGTAATTCCTACATTGCAATGTAATTGTGTTTTTATTAAATATAACGTTAATTTTATATTAATAAACATAAAAGTTTTCGATTACATGAAATGAAAATCTCATTTCAAGATATTGCATAAAACACAACAAATTATACAACCTTATTCCATCTAATAGGTTTTTTTCCGTTAAAAAATACGAAAATCAATTTATTGTTGTCAATATTTTTACTTTTCAGGTTATTTCAAAACTAACACATGTATTAACATTTATTCACAAAATAGAAATAAATTATAATTAAATGGCTTTAAATTTGTATTTATGGTAATTTGTTAATTGTGATTTACTGCTGTTTTCGAGATATTTAGCTTCAACGATATTTTGCAGTATGTAACTTAATAAACAGAAAGGAGTATGTATTTTGTATAGCATGAATGTATCATTACATTTTTTTTTTTATATTATTATTTTGTATTTACTTTACAGCATGTTTCAAATATCTGGCAACTGAAAATAATGACAACTGAAAATAATGACAATTATGTATATCACTAATTTACAAAAATTTGTGGAAGCAAGCTCCAAACTTTCGGCGAATTTTGATGGAATGTAAATGTTATAATTGTTATTAAAAAAATAAATATACCAAAATATACGACCTTCTAAAAGAACATTTAGACAACATAAAAATTATTTCATCATATTTGACCTAGGATGAGTAGAAATTGTATTGGTAACGGGTATATAATTTCCCAAAAGGAGACGCTTCAGAAAGAAAAGCTGTTGGTTTCTCTTACGTATAGCCTCCATTGCACTAAGTATTGCATTAAGTACTCACAATAATATGCAATAAAAGCTATACGTAAGAGAAACCAACAACTTTTCTTTCTAAAGCGTCTCCTTTTGGAAAATTATATACCCATTACCAACACTATAAAAATTATTATTGATAAAATTAGTTCCCTCTATGTCCAAAGCTACTACAGAGATTTGAAAAAAATAAATAAAATATAGTGATGTTTTGATAAATCAGCTATAGTTTCCGATAAATTAATTACAACATTCAATAAATAACAAAATAAATTAGTAATAACTGCACTTTACGATTATGTATTGTATATAACGTTCTCAATGTATTTCTCATCAAATATGAAATATTATTTTAAATTACCGGAAAATAGCAGTTTTGGTTTTTATTTTATCATACGCAGTATGTAAAGTATTGTGTTCATGCCAAAAAAAAATTTTGAGATTTTAGCGGAAATGTCTTTTTGGGTCCCCTGAACATTTTTGACCAAGGTACAAAAAATGTCTGTGTGTGTGTGTGTGTGTGTGTGTGTGTGTGTGTGTGTGTGTGTGTGTGTGTGTGTGTGTGTGTGTGTGTGTGTGTGTGTGTGTGTGTGTGTGTGTGTGTGTGTGTGTGTGTGTGTGTGTGTGTGTGTGTGTGTGTGTGTGTGTGTGTGTGTGTGTGTGTGTGTGTGTGTGTGTGTGTGTGTATGTGTGTGTGTGTGTGTGTGTACCCGTTTTTGTGGCGACGATTCCGGAGAAACTACTAAAGGTGTCGGGACGAAACTTCATATTTAGAAGTTTCATAACCAAACTTAGAGCTGAAAAGCTTTCTGTTGAAAAGGGTCCAAAGGAACTGGTGGTTTACTCATAGCATTTTTCGAAGATTTTGCAAATGAGCCGCTATTTGTGTAATGTCGTCAAAATAGTTAAATAATAAATTAAAGGAGAGGAAATTTTCTATAATTTATCTATATGACATTTTTTGGTAGAATTTATAGTTTAGCTGCACGAGCAAATTCTATTTCATCGAGATCGGTCGTACTGCTTTAAAACTAGTAGCCAGGATATGTCAGATTTTTGATTCTAATGGCAGTAGCTAGTGTCAAACGCTAATGTTTTGAAAATACTACTGTCAATATAGGCTGCGTTCGGATATTGAACCCCGTTACACTTTTTACACCCAATAACACGTAGGTGTCTTTTGGACGGTGTACCCGGTGTCAACGGAGTACAATATCCGAACGCAGCTTTAATCGAGATATCTGTCTGGTTCTACTATTTTTATTTTAATGCAGACATAGCCGATCTCGATCAAATAGAATCTCATGCAGCTAAACTAATAATTTTATATATAGTATGATAAAGTCATGTGCCTGGCCACATCAGATTTTTTCTTAATATGTAGACCATGATGTGTTGGTTTAAACAAATTTAATCGCCTAAAAGATAAAATGAAAAATAGATATTAACGTGTTATAATGATAAATGAACACGTTAATGTATGCTTAAGTTGAACACAGTTTATATTATAGGTTAATCATATGGTGACATACAGGCGGGATGTAAATTTTTAAATCTAAAATTACAGCCAAAACCTGGATTTGAACCAGGGACCTTCGTCGCTAGCACAGGTGTTCAGAATGTTGGATGATAGATTGTAAGCCATTTTTGCAACAAAAGCCGTTCTTTTTTAAATGGAACCTGTATCTTGTTAAATTTTTGGATAAGAAAGTGCTATTCTTTCACATATAGTACGAACTAATACTATTGAAAGTTTATTGATTTTAAGATAATTGTCTGTCTTTGTCAAAATTGTCACCAGCTGTAATCAGATATTACTGCTCGAGAGTTTGACAAACAAAGGAATGACATGTAATTTCGATTCGCTTTTCTGTGTAGATTTTGAAATTAACAATGCAAACTATCCATGACGTCATATTTATAACATGATAAATTAATAAAATAATAAATTGAGCTCAAACGGTACAAAAGCAGATTTTTGTAGTGTTCTCTAAATAAGTTGAAACAAATGCTCAAACCTTGATATTTAATACTACGAAAGATAACCAAATATGTGGTGCTGCACATGTTTTCCAAGAATGAACTTCTTGGCAGGGTTTCAAAAACTAGAAAATATTGTTTTCTTTTGCACTCAATTTATAATAAATATATGACATTCAAATCAAATCCAAATAACCTGTCATATATTTTTTGTCAAACTCTATTTCGACCCGTAATATCTACATTAAGCTACAATATTGACAAAAAATCAAACTTAAAAACCATAGATTTATACACAATACTTTCTGCTTTTTTACTTACAGGATGTTCCATTAAAAAAGTAGTCTTTGGGGGCAGAAACGGTTCACAAGATATCAATCAAGATTTTTGTTTGTTTTGAATTGCTGTTTTTAACAAAAGATGCAACAACTCTAAAACGGCCTACACACGTAACGATTTATCGTACTGCACGCAGTAGGACATTAGTCGAAACTACTGCAGTAACGATAAATTGTAGCGTGTGTAGCCAAATCGTATGCTTCGCAGTACGTAGTAATCGAATCGTTCGCAGTGCGAAGCCTCCTAAAAATATCGTATCAATAGTCGTGTTGGAGCGCAAGTTGTAACGTTTGTAGAGATCACTGGCTGTTGTGATAGGTGATTTTGCTATACAAGTATTGTTGCATTAAGATTTTGATGATTGATATTAAAAACAAGACATTCTGGGAAGAGTTTATTGAATTATATAGAGACAACAGCTGCCTATGGAACGTAAAATCCAAAGATTATGCAAATAAAATAAAAAGAAATTCAGTTTATGATATTTTATTCAACAAATTTAAGAAATTGTTTCCGGAAGCAACGATAGAAGTGCCACACGATTTTCTCTACGACCTTCAGTTCAACGTGCAGTACGATAAATCGTTACGTGTGTGGGCCGTTTAAAAGACTTAGTTGAACAGCACTATCAAGACATGCCTTAAAAATTAGGAAGGACTTCAAAGATATACGAAAATAGTTTTAAAATGTGCACCCAGGCGTTCCTCATATCAGGAAAAAATCAGTTACACAATCTTCCGATACTAATCTATTGGAAAAGCCTGCAAATATCTAATACAATTCGACATCGAAGAAATGTTAGCCTAATTTTACGTTTGAACATTATGATTATCAGATATACTGTCACAGTCTACACAAACAAAAATAAAGAATAGTAATTGAGTTCTTATTTTCAGTAAACAGTAAAATACAGTAAGTCATGCATTATTGGATCTTTTTTATAAGATCGCATAGACGCCACATTTACTGCCCCACTGCGCTGCTCATAAAATGATAAGCTGCTCATAAAATGAAAGCTTTTTATCATATCTTCATCACGTCCAAACACCCTGTATATCATACGAAGCAGTAGTAGGGTTGAATGGATCGATATTAAATATAGTAATACCATTTGAGAGCGTCGAGTGTGGACTTCGGAAATGTGAGATCCGAATCCGCCGGGGCGTCTAAAATTTATAAACTGACAAGGTGGGATCGAGGGAGATATTACCCGGCCGTAAAAATATGGAACGGGGCGGAAACCCTCCTCTCGCATATTTTTAACTGGATTTTATCTGTTAAAATTTTTTCCCGGCGTCGCCGGCTAAGAAATGATTTAGCGCTGTTGGCGGATGTTTGCGCAATAAAATTTTAAAAGTTTTATTCGAAAATTTCGTCCCGGGATGCGGACCGCCGATGTCATACGACTTTTAAAATTTATATCGCGCGGGCCAAGTTGGTATGCCCTTTATGAAACAGTGCCCGAGCACCTCCTCAAGTATTTGTGTTATTTTTGGACGGTGGTGGGGGTTTCGGGACATGATGGATGCTCCTTTATATTAGAGCGATCCACCTAGAACCGAGGTAGGTAGGAGGTAAGTCCGCGCCTTGCACCAATTTCCACGGTAACTATGTAGCCCCCATGTTAACTTCTTCGGAAGTAAGTACTTTGCATCACGATATTTCCAACACTTAAGTTCGCGTCACTTGCACGGCGGGCCCACGACGTGCAGAATTCCCTAATTTATGGAACGCCCCCTCCTGCTTTTAATTAAAATGCAGAAGTATTACTGGCGAACTCCAAGTTTTTAAACAGACTTTAAACCATACCTTTCACCCGTTCGCATTCGCGGAACTGTTGAAACATAAAAGTTTAGTGCATCTAGAATAGTTCTTTCATAATTCATCAGGCATATTTACTACTCAGAACTAATCATAATAGTTTTCTTACTACCGAATTATATTATACATGCCGAATTATATTTTTGTATCGATAACATTATTTTGATAGTACTGTCATTATCTTTCCTTATACTTCTTATCTCATAGTGGTGATGAGAGTCCGAAGATATACATACAGGTTTGTGAAACTTCTGTCGCCCATATTATTATAGGGGAGCTCGGTAATTCTAACAGGAGACATGGAAAATTGGATTTGGCTGTTCCGTAGTTTTTTTCGAGAGGAATCCAATGGTAAAAACAAAGATTAAAAATCGTTTTTTTTTGCTTTTAATTTACAAACTGAACTTACTTGGCAGTTGTTAAATAGAGGAAAGATATTTACAAACTTTTCAGACACTTTTTGTAGATTTAATATGTCATATTAAAAAGAAATAGTTAGGAATTGTTTAGGATATGTAGCAGTAACTATGGTAACGGTTTCATATTAAAAACAGTCGTGAAACCGAAAACAGTGTCACAATATGTTCATTATGAAATCAATGAAGAAAAAATACATTTCGTGCCAATGTACTGACAAAAAAGCAAAACAAAACACCTACAACAGAAAATATATTTAAAATAAAATGTATTATGTTCTGATTGTACAGCGCAATATATTAGATAAACTGGAAGGTGTCTGAAGATAAAAAATCAGACAAAAGCACAACAAACGGCACTTCTACATAACATGCAAAATCAGTGAAATAGACTAATAGACCAGGCAATAGAGACTTTTTCGTGACAAAAATAGTATCAGCAAGCCGCCGGTCCCAGGTCACGTGAAACAGTCCGTAGATGTATTGTGATGTGTTTTCGACTAGCAAATATCATTACTTAATTTGTTATAAACAAAAAAACCTAAAAAAATCGTGCTTCTTTTCGTTGTTCGCTTGTAATAGCTGAACCGATGGAGCAATCTTGATACTGTCAACAGACGAATTGTAGAGAATGAAAAGACGAAAAAAATGAACCCTACACGGACCCGATCGGATTAATATTAACGGAGGAAATTCAGAAGAACCGGAGAAATCTGCATTTTTTTCAAAAAATTCATTATTCTGCCATTTTCAAAATTGTAACGCAGGCTTTTCGCGAGAAAGTAGCGATTGATGGGTACTTTAAGTGTGCACAACCCAGGCGTTGTCCGATGATTAGTTTTTGCACAATTGCGATTTGAATCTTTTCTATGCAATATGGTTCCGCGAGCCTGGATGCTTCGGAGGTGATCCGATTTTAATTTTTTGGACGTATTTCGAAAGTAGAAGTATTGTGCTACAAAACGTCTATTCTGATTTTGCGTTAAAATGTTGCGAAATAACCGAAAAATGCTTGCAAACTTGACCGAAATCTGCGGCGCGCTCCAAACCGGTCGAATAGTGGGGGTAGGCGGCCGACGCGGGGAAGCGCGTATCTATAGTAATCGCAACGCGCTGCGCGCTTCCCCGAGTCGGCCGCCTACCCCACTACTCGACAGCGTTTGAGCGCGCGGCAGATTTCGGTCAAGTTTGCAAGCATTTTTCGCCTATTTCGCAACATTTTAACGCAAAATCAGAATAGACGTTTTGTAGCACAATACTTCTACTTTCGAAATACGTCCAAAAAATTAAAATCGGACCACTTCCGAAGCATCCAGGCTCGCGGAACCATATTGCATAAAAAAAGATTCAAATCGCAATTGTGCAAAAACTAATCATCGGACAACGCCTGGGTTGAAAATGGCAGAATAATGAATTTTTTGAAAAAAATGCAGATTTCTCCGGTTCTTCCGAATTTCCTCCGTTAATATTAATCCGATCGGGTCCGTTCATTTTTTTCGTCTTTTCATTCTCTACGACAGTATCAAGATTGCTCCATCGGTTCAGCTTTTACAAGCGAACAACGAAAAAAAGCACGATTCTTTTAGGTGTTTTGTTTATAACAAATTAAGCAATGATACTTTCTAGTCGAAAACACATCACAATACATCTACGGACTGTTCCACGTAACCTGGGACCAGCGGCTTGCTGATACTATTTTTGTCACGAAAAAGTCTCTATTGCCTGGTCTAAAATACAAAAAAAAAATACAAAATAAAGAAACATGTTAATCAGATTGATGGGGCATGATGAACGACTTGACATGTTCGAACTTTTATTAGTCACCGACGACATATCTTTGGCATGCGGTGCGTAAATTCGCCACAATTAGCAATAACCCGAATTGGCGGAGTCGCCGGTATTTCTTCATATAATTTAATTAATCTCTTTGTCCCTCTGTATAGTGGGCCAGACTGGACGAACTATTTTCAAACGCATTTTAGAAATTCTTCAAATCTCTATAGACATCAATTAGAAACAGGTTACAATATTGATTACAAGAACACTAAACTTATTCACAAATGTCAGAAGAACCATAAACTAGATTTGTTGGAACAATACCAAATTGAAAAACATAAACTTAATCTTCTCAAGACCAAATTAATTTCCCACATAAACCTCTTATGTACGTCGTCCAGTCTGGCTCACATATTTAATATGTTTCTCGTGCAACCATTGCGTTTATTGTTTTGGTCCTTTCCGTTGATGTTTAGTTTGGATAAGACTACATTAGAATAAGTAAATTTTGAATTTATTTAAACCTTAGTGTTTGGTGCTATGTTGGTTGCATACCTTCCGTTGCGTTGGAACACCTGTACTCGACATATCGTCTATTTACGTCCCAACCATCTTGACACGCTAATGACTTGTCGTTTCGTAGGGAATGTTGAAGTTTTTTATAAAATGTATTTTACTGTTTATACGGCTTTGGATTACTTGACCGTAAATTATAGATTTTCTGTTGTGTTTATAATGTTTTCTAAATTTTATAATTTTTGACCTTGAGTGATGTAATTATATTTGTAGATTTAAGCTGATGATGATCGTATATCGAAACCGGTACTTAGAAACTACTCGAAACCGGTACTAAGAAATAAATATCTTCAAACTTATTTAACCAAATTTGATGAAACTGCTGAAAATCCTTAAAGATTTGTTGACTTGGTGACTTTTAATAAGGATTTTAAACTTTTAGACAGTTTGTCTATTTAGGGTGCAGTTTATAGATTTCACCACATTTTAATTAAATATTGTTTTGCTACTATTGTTAATCATTTGGAAACTATATAGAATATAGCTTGCTTGTTACTAAAAACAAGCTATATTCTATATAGTTTCCAAACGATTAACAATAGTAGCAAAACAAATACAATACTAAATTTTAAAAGTTGAATACTTCCTATCACATAATTCCCTAAGACAAATATATGAATAAACTGTTATTTTAACTAGAATTGTGAGTCAATTTGATCACTCAATTGTATTTTTTTCTGGTATATCCGGAGGTTGGGGCAAGTACGACAGGGGTAGATAACAGTTGGCGGACGTGGAACAATGCAGTAATAGAATTTGGATTCGAAATTGTGTCATAAAGGTGAATTATTGATTCCGTTGCATTTTGGTCGCGTTCCGCCTCCGTTCGCATCAAATTCATCACTGTACCACACCAGCGAATTTCTCTGCTGCAACTCACACCACTGAAAAAGCCGTCTGCTGCTGAATCATCCGTCCAGTGAGGCTCGATTCCCGATATAATAGATCATCTGCATTATACAGTGTATAAATGCCGTTCGACAATATATTAATACAGACCACGGCCTGTGCATATGTGGATCAGAGTATGCGTGGCCGTCAAATTGACGATATTTATTATTAAATGATGCCAGCCATGACGTATCCGCGCTGGTAAGCCCGTACCGATTCAGCCATTAATACAATCAAATCCTTTTATTGATCGAATTTTCGGGAATAGCTAGTAGCGCCGCGCGGCCCGTTTGTGCATGAAATTGGGATTAGGTGGCATCGCGTAAATTTATATTATTAATAATCTAGTCCGAACGCTCGAAACTATTACCGAACGGGAGGTACGGCGTCGGCCGATAGTACCGGGCTCTACGCTGCGGATTTGGCAAACGAAATTGAATTAGAACTCGCGTTCGCGCCGATCCGCAGCCAAAACAACGCACTTGACACAACGGCGGGGATTAGTCTAATCTTTCGAACATTATGCGTCCTGTAGAACTTAAATATTCCGTAGTAATTCGGATGGAATTTACCGACTGGTGTAATCGTTTCTCTGGTGCATACCGATTTTAAACTAATTAGAACAGCTCTCAAAATTATTCTGATCCCAACTTATTCTATTTATATCTATATGATGTTGTCCAACTATGTGTTTAATATTTTGTTATGGATAGAATTTTTCTGTAGTGTCTATAAACAGCTGAATTTCCTTAACATTACAGGCTTTTCACAATGATAACTAATCTGTTGGCTTTGAGAAATGTATATGTTTGTATTCTTAACAAATGAAAATGTAAACAAATTTTGAAATGTTACCAGAACGAGCCAGGTTGGGGGAACACCAACATAGAAGCTAATGTATTTGTTTTACCTTATTAGCCATTATACCTTCCATTAAAATAATGACATGCTTAATATTCAATTAACATGCCAGAATCCAACAAGCAAAAATAAATAAAATAGACAAATATGGATATTCATTAGGTCAATCCATTGGAAGTGGTTCAGAAAAAATCATACTTTTTTAATGATTTTGCCTATGTGGGAGTGCAAAACCATTTTTTTTTATTTTACTCGGTTCAGAAATGGCGGCCACCAGAAATGGTGTGTCAGCGAATCCATTTCTGTACATTCCATTGCTAGATATATAATACATAGAGTTTACGCTTATTTTGTTATTAAAGAATACCTACCTTAAAGTTTACTTACAATAGTCCATTAGTAACCATTTTTATGATTTTTTAAAAATTAGCTTTCTTACTCCTCCCCCTACTGATAACAAGCTATTAAAATTTGAAAATTTCTTATTTTTACGATATTTAATGTCAAATATCTCTGATGGAACTAGGAAAAAAAAAGTCTGAAAGTTTCATAATTAATTCTAGTAAATTCATAAAAATTCTTAATTCTTTTTATCAGGAATGACAGCCCCTTGAAAATGAGAGAAAAATACATGACGTTAAAACAAATTGAATTCAAAATTCTCAGTAAATATAAAACAAACAATTTTCTGATAAAGACTAAGGTAATATTTATAAAATTAAGTGATCTTCATATGTTTTTGAAATTGATGTGAAGCAACATCTTAGTACACCTTCTGTTTCTTGAGGAGAGAATTTGTGAAAACTTCTAGTTCCTGTTTTCTTTTTTGATCTCTGAAATCTATCTTCAAGGGTAGTTTTATGAAACCTCTTCTTTTTTACTAAGTTGTAGTTTACTACAGGTAGATGCTTTTCTGGACCATATGAATTGTCCCTAATACAACATTATTATGTGAAACCTGCGCTAAAAGAAAAAGCTTGCTCAAATGTGCATACGATTGAAAATTGGAGCAGAGATTTATAACACAATGCAAAAATTCAAAAAAAGTACATTAAGCACCCCAGTTAGATCATGTATTAAGACACCTGCAAATTTAGTATTAGTAAATGGATGCAAAGCAGCAATGTCCTAAATAGTTATTAACATTTGACGTCACTAGCTGCTAACTTGATCTGTTAAGACACGAATCAAAACTTTCAAAATATGAAAAAAGGTTTCAAACATCCTTCTAGAATAAGGCATTTCTAATATTTGCTTCTACTGCAAATCAACTTAAAATAACTTAAAACTAATGAAACATGATAAATTGATTTCCGGGTGGAAACCGCGTTGATGACTTAAAAGTAGTCTTAAAAGAAGTGACTACTTTTAAGTCATGAACGCAGTTTCCACCCGGAAATCAATTTATCATTGACTCAGACCGTGGAAGGACAAAACTTCATATTTAGAAGTTTCATGACCAAACTTTAAGCTAAAAAGGTTTTTGTTCAAACGTGTCCAAAGGAACTGGATGATTCCTCAAAGCCTTTATCGAGGATTTTGCAAATGAGCCGCCATTTCTGTAATTTCGTCAAAATAGTTAAATAATCAGTTAAAGTAGAGGAAATTCTGTATAATTTATGTCTATGACATTCTTTTGTAAAATTAATAGTTTAGCTGTATGAGCAAATTCTATTTGCTCGAGATCGGTCGTGTCTGCACTAATATAAAACTTAGTTAGAGAGGATTTGACAAATATTTTCATTCTAATAACAGTAGGTAGTGTCAAACGTTGATGTTGACAATACCTACAATCAATAGTATAAAATATCTTTAAAAAAAAATCTGTCCGTTTGTGATCTGTTCGTTTGTGACCTTTGTATGTTGTTTTCTGGTCTCCACGGCCCACGCCTGACAAAATATAAGTTTTTACAATTGTGTTTTTTGGAGTTTGAACTGTTTGTCAATTGTGTAATTTATATCTCATTTCCTATAACGCCTGAAGAAGTGCCCAGTAGGACAAGAAACATGTAGCGATTGCTAAAAAAAGACAAAAATAAGGAATCCGACCACTTTTTATTGTATCAAAATATCTGTCAAATCCTGGTTAACTAGTTTTATTTTAATGCAGATACGACCATATATCATATTACAAACCTTTTTAAACGCAAGAATCAAGTCTTTTAGATTGTTACTCATTCTTGGTTTTTCGGAACCCGGTTGAAAAAACCAGCACCTATTTAAACAATTAATAATATTTTTTGAAAGTTAGACTTATACAAAATATATCATACATTATTGTGATCAGAATGTGTCTATAAGAAATAATACAGTTAATAAGTAATAATAATAAGAAATTATTTCAAATAATAAATAAATAAAACCATTGATCAGTGTCAATTAAGAAACTTTGCCAAAAAAAATAGGCTAGAAGACATTAAAACAAACAAAAGGAAACAAAAAAGGAACAAAACTAAATAAAAATGTTATTTTTAATAAAAAGATTAAAAATATAAACCACCCCAGTCTGCATACAGCGAGGACACAGTAAATCTTACTAATAATCATAATATCTTTATTGGCGACATACAAACATATAAAACATATTTTCCCAGGTCAATAGGTATTTTAAGCAAACTAAATTAAAATATTAAATGCGCAATACAATATAACAATAAAATACACTTACTACATAAATCGTTAATATATTAGCCTAATATTGCAACATCTACATTCTACACCCCTTAAAATTTATCGCATTTAATGTTTGAGTAGAATTAAACCCGGCGCAATATATTTCGCTCAGAATTCATCTTTTATTGCTCGGATTCGGACGACGCGTGTCGCTTTTTTCGTTCGCGACCGGACAGCCCTTAAATCTCTGGTACGTCGGGATTAATTGCAAGCTGTGCTTTTGTTCCCTACCAGACAGTATCGACACATTACATATAGGTTCGGTAGCCAGCAGCCCGCCGACAAAATCAATCAATATGAACTCCACCGGACACTGGGGTGTGTATTTCCTCATGGTGGGAAGAAATAAAGAAAGAACACAGAAAGAAAAGGATCAAATTGCTCAGCGGGAAAAGTCTCTGAATGGGTCCCACGATTGGCATTCGTTACGCAAAAATATGTGAAACAGAAGCGCTGAGTCACTGCTGGTAGGAAAGGCAAGTGAAAACGCGGTCGCGCCAAGGTCGGGCGGCGAATTCGGTGCGAAATCGGCGGCCGGATGCAGGTCACGTTCCGAATCTTTGGTTTCGGCGGTATAATGGACCCCAGCGAGGGAGTGAAGTGTAAACTTCAATGTTCTACTGCGTGATCTTGTGTTAGACCTCCCCCAGCAGATAAAGACCCGATACTATTACGGAATAAAATGGCTAGAAGTGCGACTCGGTGGGTTTTCCGAATCTATTCTTCTGTAATTTATTTAGATTTCGGTAGGTCGGTGGAATTTAAACGATCTCTGAAGTTTACCTATATCCGGTAACCGAAATCGAATCCTAATTTATATGGTAATTACATTATAAGTGTTGGTGGATTTTGGGTATACCTAAATCAATGTATACGGAGAGTAATAGTCAGAAAATCAGGTTCGCCAACCAAGTTTATTATTTTCTTTATATTTGGCAACGCACCAAAAAGAGAAACTTGGGAATCTTGTTTCTATCGGTTACATGTATGTTATCTTATATTACAATAATATCATAATAATAATTATCATAATGATGGTTTCTCTGGTTCACATCTAAAAATTTCACACAAATTACCAAAACATCATTTATTTACAATTTTGAACCACATAACACACACACATGATATTTTTGCAGCAAATAAAAAGTAATAAAATTATAATATTGCACAAAATTAATAAAAATGAATGATGAAACATTATGTGTTTCTAAGTAACTTTGCAAGATTTTAGTAAGAAATACTAATATAAAGCGGGTACATCAGTTTACTTTTATTTGGAATTTTGACCAGTTATGTAAACCCCATTATGAAGAATGTTTTTGTGAAAATAGTTAATTTAGTGGACAAGTAACTTAGGGTGGTCCTTAATTTGTTTCATTTAATAATATAAAAAAATTATAAAAAAACTTTTTTATTTTATTTTACTACAATAAATTTAGATAGCAGAGTTATTAACTTATTTAAACCATAGAGCTAGACACGGTACGACATATTAAGAAACGTTCGACGCTGGAGGGTGTCCGTAGCATCGTGTAGCGGTCAAAAACTGATGGATAATTTTAAAAAGTTAAGCTAAAATAACTGTGGTACGTAAATTTATTGTAGTAAAAAATAATTTTAATATTATTAAATTGAATTTATTCCGTTTTGAGCCCCTTGGAGCACGTGTTAGTATGTTTTGATTCATAAAAAGTTCGCAAGAATTAAGTATGGATATAAAAGAATAAATTAAGAGGGCCCCGCAGGAAAAAAAATAAAATTTATTCGAAATAATTTTTTATTTTCATTAAATTGTTGTCAAATGTTAATAAACAAAACAAAAAGACAGAAGAAAAATCACAAGAATCAAAGGTTCTGAACATTTGTTCTTAAATTGATTTTTGCTTTATCTTATTCCTTGACAGGATCCTAGTTTTCCATAACAGTTCCTTGACAGTTGAGATCAAAATATTTTATTCGTTCCCAACCTTCTGAAAACAATATTTTTTGTGCTGTCACACTCGAAAACAGCTGATTTCGTTCGAGGTTGGAGAACCGCTGTGGAACTTTGCCGCTCTAGTGCGGAAAGTACAAAATACAAATAAACTAAGATCACCAATTTGATTGTGTGTTGATAAGGAATAGAACCCGTTGTTATATCTAATTCCAAAAACGATAAATTGAGAAAATTGTAAATGAAGTATAGCGACGAGTGTAGTTTTATTTTATTATTTATGTTGGTACGCATGTGACATCTACAGTGTAATGAACAAATATAAATCTGTCTGAATTTGAATAAGTTTTTCAAAATTCCCGGGTGTGTGTAGCCTGCCCTCAGCGTCGGTGATTGGCCTCCGTTGTGGAAATAGACCGACGTAAAATAAACAAGTCAAAAAAATTGAATAAGTTTTTTATTCTTGCCGTTTCGTCGAAGTGGTACCAACCTAACATTTCTTATACAGAAATATAGGTAACCATTTTTATTTTTTTTTAAATACATATTTACTCAAAAAGCAGCACAAAAAAACGTTGTATGTCACTCCTGCCGAAAACTACATAACGCAACTCGCTCACATACGACGCTCCGCATTCGGCGTCGCGCCGCATTACCGCTCGTCGCGCTATTCTGTACTTTCGGCATAAATAACTTTTGTGTCTGTGTTTTTGTCACAATTTTGGTCACAATTAGGATTTCGATGCCAAATATTACAGACAGATGACAGTCAAGCCAGCGCAAGTTCTTTTTGACAATCTTAAACGTAAGTTTGTTACTTAAGTAGAGTTTATTTCACGACAAGTGGCAGTAAGCCGCTGACATACTGCGCAAACGTTCCTACGCATTGACGTGTGTTAGAATGAAATAAAGAAGATTGCAATTTCATTCTAACACACGTCAATGTATATAGGAACGTTTGCGCCTTATGTCACCGGCTTACTGCCATTTGTCGTGAAATAAACTCTATATGGACTGCAGCGTTTTTAAAGAAATATAGTGTATGATGTCTACAGGTCCACAATACACACTTAAACAAACTAAAAACTTATGTTCCTCAGAACTAATAAAACTTCACTTTTCGAAGTACGTTTGTGACACATTACTTGGTATAAGGCTTAAATATTACCCAGAAAAAACCGGCTGAAGTATTACCTTTTATAGACCTCAATGTAAAGGTTAAGCATTTACGAAATATTCAAAGTTCGAATGGCCAGTTTCCTAATTCAGTTTGAAATAAAGATGAAATAAAGACCACTAGTTGGTAATATACTCAACAGGCAGGAAAACAAAAAAGCTAATAATACATGATGAGTGCTTTTGTACTACTGACTCGTTCCGAGTACTCAGAGCAGATGAGCTGATGTTGACGACCGTTAAAATTTGTTTTATAACCGAAGAGAAACCGAAAATAAGCGCTTATATGATACTTGAACTACTGATACTTGACAGAAACTGGTTTCATTATCGTCCATGTCAATTGGAACACAAAAATTGAGTTTTGTACAGTTTAATGTCTATTTTGCCGCGTGTATGGCTACCATATGGCCATTATCTTAACTGCTGTCCAACAATTTAGTTTTATCTTTCTTTTCTTATTTTTTCTTCTCCATCGAACCACAGGCTTTTTTCCTCACCATTCCTATGGAAAGGTGCTCAGGAGTAAGAGGAGAGAGAAAAGCCGTGAGAATCTCTGCGTCGACGGGCGCGTAGCCTCCGATATATTACCTAATTCCATCTGCAGATGCAGTGCTCGGCTTAGCCTGGATATATGGCGGAGGCGATAGGATGTATTTACAGATGGGTCCCTTTTCGCGTCAGGCGGCGCGGCGGCTACGAACGCTCGCACCGCCGCACACACGTACGCCTCCGCGATCCGTACGTGTGTGAGTGAGCGTAAGCAGTATGGAACACTAACTTGATGAAATCGAAATCTTATTCAGAGATATATGAGCGGCGGGCTATTGGTTCGCGGATCTTCTTATTCTGTATTAGCGGCGAACGCCGAGCGCAGAATGGGGGCATTATCGTGCTGGCGCAGGCGATTCCATGAAAGACGTCCTCATGTACCTCTTACCGTAATCATCCGCACTCCAGTACTGTCCCGCAGAATGTATTCCGTATAATACTCAGATTGAAACTAAGTCTAATTCGAAATTTGCTGATATATCTTTCTATACTATGTTGCTGCGATGAAACCTAATAATAGTTATACTACCAAGGTCTATTTAGTAATAGAATATCACAAATTTAGAATTTTATAAAGAAATGCGACACGTAAATTTGATGTTTGATATGAAAAGCTGGCACCATAAGTCGAAATCAGAATATATTCAAGACTTTTTTCTTGGGGCTTAAGAGTTCCGTATCATTTAGTAACATCTTTTTCTTGAGGATAGAAACGGAAGTAGTCTCACTTCCGTGTCAGTCTCAATTCTGAAAACTGAAACGGAAGTAGTCTCACTTCCGTCCAGTCTCAATTCAGTCTATTTATTTTATGCATGTGCATTAGGGTGTGTTTCTTTAAGAATTACATTGTTTTTCAATGAAAGATTAAGTGAAAATATATTACTCTAATGCAACATTTAGATCGTCTGCAGTTTATTTACATTCGATACAATTTTTAGCAAAATGACCATTTTCATATAATTTAAAAAATGTGCTTAAATTTTGATAAAAGTTTATTTGTCATTAAATTTTTTATTACGTGCGTACATGTGGGGTTTGAAAAAGAAAAACCACTCAATATTTCATTAAAAAATTTTATGAAAAAGTTCGAATTTTTAAAGAAAATTATAAACTTTAGGCCTCCTGCGTTAGACCTAAATATTTTTCAATTGGACCAGTTTTTGTTGTTGTATATAAGGGTCCACAGGGACAACTTTTTATGAACTTGAAATTTTGAATTTCGAAAAAAACGTTTTTTCGATACACCCTAATGTGCATATGTTCTGGCGAATTATTATCACAGTTTATTATTATCAGTTTTCTAAGTGTTCTGTACTTGTTTAAGAGTTATTGATGGTGGATCTAAAAGTTTGAGTTACATAGTATATTTTGTATTTAAAATTATTTAGCCAAGTCTATATTGACACCCTTATGTACTTTCATTTGTAGCAAATGTGTTAAATAAGCCATATTTGTACGTGTTTCAGTCAAACTCAAGCAACATTTTTGCTGAAAGTTACTCTCCGGTTTGAAGTTTTAGTTTAACCAGTCGGATTAGACCTTAGCTTTAAAAAAAAATTAGAAATAAGCTAAATCCTTGTTGGAGAAAATCATGTTGCTTGAACTCAGTACAAATCATAAGGTATAACATAAACAAAAACTGTTATTGAGATTCTCTCGAAAAGTGTTAGGTTTTCTGAAAATGAAAATTATTATATTGAAAATTAAAATTCGTCATCATTAAAATTATGGACCAAATTTTTGGCATACAAAAATATAATATTTTATTGCGTTCCAAATATATAGAATGTAGTGAAGGTAATCACGTGGGTAATAATAGTCGACTGCAAATTGTCAAATTGTCATGCCTCTATTTACATGCATTATGTATTTGCATATATTAGATGTACATAAAATAAATAGAATCTATTTTATTGCAAAACTTTATCTATAGCTAATTACCTATATCATAAATAGACTCAGAAGCAAACATCTTTAAAACAGTTAGCTGACCAAAAAAATACGTGGTTTTGGGATGTTGTTGAAACATCAAAAACATAATCGTAAAAATAAATGTTCCAATATACAGTGGACTTATGCACTTAAATATACCTAAATAACTCTTTGATTTAAAAGGCAATCAATTTTACGTTTTTAATTTTTTTGCTATTATGACGCACCATTTTGTGGAAGGGTATTATCTGAATAACGCCAAAGTTACAAATAAAGTCGTATCAGGGTATGATTGAGTAATCAAAAAAGTATTTAAAAGGTGGTTGCAAATCGCAATAAAAGCACAAATATGAAGTTTCTCAACATTTTACAATAAATTAATGAAAAAGGGATAATAATTTGCTATTTTAATAACAAGAGAGCCATTTATTTATTGATTTTCGTTATCAAATATATTGTTCTTAAATCGCATACTGGTTATTCTCAAATTCCTCCCTTATTTTCATTATATTATTGCAAAAAATTATTTTTTAGCAAATCTTTGGATTTGGGTCAAAGTTTATATAATTATTTTTTCTGTCTATCGGTACTGATATGAATGTATTCGAAACGCCATCTTTTATTTTAATCACAGTTTTCTAGATTTTGACTTTATAAATAGGTACTCTATAACCACAAAAAATATGCATCTTTGTGACCAACTGGTGAAATTTCAGATCGATTGCTTTTTAAATAAAAGAGTTAGAAGAATTATTTTACAATGTAGAATACTAACACCATTGCGTATAATGCAACTGCCCCACGTTTTATTTCACAGTTTCCCTTCTTTTTAAATGAATATGTTAGAAAGACAGCTGGGTTATATCAGGCAAAAGAACGCTACAGTTTTCACCATTTTTGTACTTGTTATTCACACCACATCATAATATCTCCACATTATAAATATTCATATTTACATATACTTGTGAGTGCGTCTAAAGCGATAAATTTCAATAACAAATTTCGCGAGGCTTCACCATGAGGGCTGGTTGCCTGGATAGAGGTTCGCGATGTTTTCGGGTTGTTTGTCTTCTTATTTTCTCCCCGTCGTAACCGCTTTGACATGCAAATCAATTACGCGTGAAAAATTCACGTACACGGCCGGAAAACACGAGTGGCGATTTATGGTGCGGCGTGTTTTTCTCTGCGTTTCTGGTCGCGCCTCCCGCAAGCCCCGCAGACCCCCGCGGCGACCCATCCGTCCGTCCATAAGGCCGAAACCGCGACCGCGGCCTGCCCGAAAACAGCCCTGCCACCAGATAACTGAATCAGCCGAATGGCCCCATATGTCTTTTTAAAGAGCCGTTTCCAACTAACCAACCTACAGGTTCAGGTGTACCGATTAATAACAGTGAGTAGTGCGCCCTTTTTTTACAGTACCATTTAAAATTAGTAACAGCAGAGCTCTATACGAGGAAATAAGCGTTATGGAGCATCCAAGAACATGGTGGAAAACCGGCAGTTGGTCCGGTTTGTTTATTGTCAGCTGTATTTTGTATTTTTGACGAAGTTGATGTACCGATTGTAGTCTATTTTTAATTTATTTTTAATAATGCTGCTCTGGTTGTCTGATGAAGAGACAATACAGAGTTTCAAATGTTACAAATGTAAAAGTGGCTTTCTTTTGAAACTATCTTGACTAACGTTAAAATCCAATCTTAAGTTGTTTAGTACCACATCTGTAAAACTTGAGATACAAGAATTTAAAAATATTTTAAGTAACTTTTCCCTGAAGTTGGAAGCGTAAATAGTTTTGTTGTAAACGATCTTATTGAATTAAATGTATTTCTCTACTTTGGTTTCTATGGTCTGTGTTTTCGGTTTTAATCAATTTTTAAAAGTATGTATATATTGCAGATATTTTTTTAATATGAAAATAGAATTCCAAGCTTAAAAATTAAAATAAAAGCATGGAATTTGCTGACCTTTGCGCTACTGTTGAACCTGATATACCCTCTATTTCTATTCGCGTTGTTGTGTCAACATATTCCAATTTATTTACACATGATGCGAAGAGAGCACTAATTGAAGCACCCGTGTCGATTAATAATTTCAATATATTATTTGAATATTTTACCAATAAATAATTTTAACCGCCAAAACTTAGAATAATGCCCTGTTTTGCATAAGATTTTGCACGAAAAAACTGGTCTTCTCGTTCTTTTGAGATATTATCGTTTATGGGTGTTGAATCAGAAGAGAGTAGAGCCTTCTGTCTGATGAACCGCTAAAATTTCCTCGATCTCGTAGTACATTGTAATTATTACGTTGGAATCTACCGTTATTTTGCCCTCAGAAATAATTTTGTCGTCTAAAATAATTTTGTACTCTGATTTGATTTTGCCCTCTATAATTATTTTGACATCTGAACTATAAAATAATTATTTCTATAATTTTTATTCAAACCGCTATCATTTTTCCGCGTAGGCTGAATACCTTTGCAGATGAAGAGCCTTTCTGTGCATTCTCTTCGTCTATTGCACCAGAAATAGCATCTTTTAATGTGGAATAAATTCTAGCTTTGATAATTGTTCGTAATTCGTGATTACGTAAACCGTTTGTAAAAACATTTATAGCCAACTCTTCGTTTGCCGGTCGCAACACTTCAGAAGTTTCGTTACTACCTCTGACTGACTTAGCGTTAGATTTACCATTAAACTTTCGATAGATTTTCCAAACTCATCAACAGACTTATCCCTTTGCATCGAGCTCTGCAATTCAACTGATAGAGCTGCCGCGGATTTTATTGACAACAAATGAAGTTTCACATCTATAATCAATTCTAAATTATTTTCGTAGGACGTCTTTAGCCTTAATTTAGCCCTCTGCGATAATTTTGTTTTTAATACTACATTAGTTAAAAGTTTTTTCCCAGCTTCATCTGATAAAGAATCGTATAATTTTATGGAATCAATTAATTGCTTCGTTTTATCCTCTGAATTATCTATAGTTGGCAATAAGCTTGCCTCAGTTCTTAAATCGAATTTTTCTGCCATTGTTACCACGGTGCTATTTAAAATTCCTTCTTGATTAATACTAATTATTCTATTCTCTAAACTATCACGAATTTCCCTAATCAATGTCTCTATTTCCGCTACGTCTAGCTTAGCTTGCTTAAATACGTCTGGTTCTACTTTTCCGATACCTTTGTTAAATTCTAACCGTATGTTGGAAAATTATTCTTCTATTTCGGTTAACTTTGAAAACTTTTTATTCGTTACCTCTAAACTTAATCTACGAGCTTTATTTCCTTTTAATAAATTTCTATTTTAGTTCTTCGCTAATAATATTGAAACGTTCTAATTGGCTACACACAGAAAAGTGATTATTTGGAACGAGAAAACATAATTTCTTGAATTTATTTACTAGATTCAAATGCATAGTTACTTGGATGTAGAAAGTTAGGTACATACAAGAAACTCCACTAGTTACTTGACCCAAGAAAATATAAGACATTTAATATAAGTAAGTATTGTTTACTGAATAAAAACCCACCACTTATTTAACTGAAGTGATTCTCACTTCTTTCAAGTAATCCCTTTCTCTGGAATAAATATGCGCACCGTGATTTTGTCAAGGCTCGCGCGCCCGCGCGTGGTCCTGGCGCCAGCCTAACCTAGTAGGCAAAACACCAACGAAGTACCCGTAGGGAATGTGCCTTGTGATTTATTGGGGATGTGTATTGTGATTTATAGTGTACAATAAACGTTTCAACACGGAATAGTTTGATGTAACGCACGCAACAGTTTAGAACGAGTAAGTAAATACAACATACCTATCTTGTTAATTAGCAATAGAAAACGTATTTGTGCCAAATCTTTAAAATTCTTACATTAAGAAGCTAAAAATATTTGCCGGGAATAAAAATATACGCTTCATTGAAGACTGTTTACTTACTTCACCAGAGTAACCGCTTTCTTAAATCTAGTAATTATTCCATGAAATAAAATTTCTTGGTTGAAGTTAATAATCTCTTCGTTCGAGAGATCACTTTTCTGTGTGTATTTGTCATTTATCCTAATTTCTAACACAATGTGTTTAATTTTACCGCATCAACATTATCTTGGTAGGTTGCGCACAACACTGCACTTAATGGCATTTCTTTTCACTTTTCACAACTCGCCAAAACATAGTTGCTCCATTTGATCTCCTTCTGGATTTGTAGATACGAAGGACTCTATGCACGGATTATGCATATTTTTGCCCATTAATTGCCCAAAATTTCACCATAGCGACGGTAACCAAGGTGTAGGTTTTCACTATTTCTTAAAATTTTCAGCCTGAGATACGATTATCTCTTGTTTGGAGTGGCCCATTTTTCTCGAACACTAACTTAAGTTGTTGTTGTTACACTGCTTTTTATGTGAAGAACTGGCAGGATTGCCATGTAATGTACTTGGGCTAAGTACAGTGCCAGGTTCTTCCAATAAAACACTCCTATTGATTTTACATTGTTTAATGAAGTACGAACATCTTAAGAGTAAAATAGAATTTGTAGAGAAATGCTTGTCCATGTCACAAGGTGTCATAATTCAGCTGACACGTTGGATTGCTGGCTCTGCAGTTATAATGAGCCGGAATACAAAGCATCCTGCTAAACCTATCTTATCACCTAATTACGCAATGGAGATGCTATGGACAGTAACACGTATTCTATGTCTTACAATTACTTTACAATATAATTATTAATAAAGAAGTTAATTAAATATACAGTCCATTTCACCTGAAATCTACACATATCCAGAGGACATCCAAGTGATAGTCCTGTTTGGTGTAGCTTGAATGTTTAAGGTTTGAGGTATTTGGCATTTTGAGTTTATAAAATTATGTGCCCTATTTTCTAAGTAGGCTGAAATAAAAGCTTAAACTCCGTTCTTTGAAGTATATAGATAAAAATTATTTGACAACTTTGCAAAGTGCTATTTTTTTACTTTTAAACTCAGGAGCAGCATTGAAACGTATTCGGATTCAGCATTTTTCGCATATTGTCTTTCAAAGTTCAATGCTCAAGTTTTAACTTTTTTATTTCAGATTACGGAACTCTAAAAGTTATACGATATTCTTTGTTAACAATCCCTCCTAGTGGTTACACCCAGAGTCAACATTCATCCGGGTCATCTTTGACGAGATATAATCATTATACAGAGCGTTTATGTGAGTTTTGCATAATAATGCAGTGTCGGGCGGCCGCGGGAACTTTGCAACAATGGCGTCCGCCCTTCCTCCGCTCCATTCTTGTAAGCGCGCGCTATGTGCAATCTTTTCAAAACTTGGCTAATATCTGTCGCATCGCCAGAGTTATTACGTTACAAATATCTCGGTGAAGAGCCCGGCTCTCCAAATTAAACACGAAGGGCGTTTAATTTCGCGAAATTGCTCTCACGTTAGTGAACACGTTCCGAGGAAACGGTGTTCCAGTGGCGCGGCCGTTGGGGGGGACGTAAAAGAGCGACCGCGGTGAAACGATATCTCCTGGGGAGGACGGTCTGGCTTCCCGCCCGTGCCGCCTTGTAAATTCCGCCGGAGAAGCGGGCGGAGAAGGTAGAAAAAACACAGGGGAGACGGTAATTCGTGTTATCTATCGTTGTCGAAAGTTTTCTGTCTAATTCCCCCCCTCGCGGCGGCTTAACGCCAAAGCTGGAGGCTGAAGGACCAGGCAACCGCGAGCTTCGGCATGCTTACCTTCTTTACCCTCCGGCAAGATTTATTTCCTGGTGGGTAATTATGCCCGTGGCGAGTGCTCCCGTAATCGACGTCCTTAATTGAATGTTGGCGTGTGCTACACGGTCGAATTTCATATACAATATTACGGGTCATTTCCTTATTTATTAGGTCTATCATGTAAAGGTATTTTATAATATTGCATCAAGATCCATGAACAAAACCGTTGGTTCAAAATCGATTACGGCTAAAACTTTCAAATAACAAAATACATTTTTTAGAAGCACACCGCAGTTGGACGGTGTATGGAAGTTTTGACCAGAAGCAAGGAGATATTCAAGTTGTGATCAGCATCATGTTGTCTTTATGTTACAGGTCTCATACCCCGCATTCTAACGTTGGCGGTCATTTTTAGAACTTGTGAAGACTTGATTAGATTTATATCCTAATTTTGTAGATTGTTTTATCTAGATGTACTTACGTATATGTCAATTTATAGACCCAACTCGCCTGCGTTTAAGATTTTTATGTTCGTGTTGTGCCGACGATGCTGGTTTTTCCTTGATTCTCCTCATTCGACTGTGACTCTTGTTCGTTTTGCGTGGCTTATAGTTTTTTTAGTTCTGATTTTTGTTGTATTAGATTCCGCTGATGATGCCTTGAAAAAGGCGAAACCGGTCCGAAATAAATTTCATTAGATACACATCTTGCTTGTCGAAACGTCTACAGGGCGAAAGGTAGGTCTACGAAACGTCTGAAACGTTTAGCGTTCGAAAAGAAAAAACATCATGAGCGAAATGGCAAACCAGAAAAGAAGAGAAAACGAAGCCAAAAGCAGTGGAGTACCTGGACAATGCGAAGCATATCTGTAACTTGTGAAGAGTATATCTCTGTTCTAATAAGTGGGACTAGAAACCCTACTTAGCCATCGAACTATGTGATAAATAAGATCTGTAGTCACTAGAAGTAGAACTGACAAGTAGTTAGATTTTAGATACTTAATATTATTTATTTCCACTACTGACAATGGTAAAAAGTTACTAAGAAAAGTTGTTCAGTATGATAAAATACCCACACAAAACAAGTTTAATTAAAATTAAAATAAAATGTTTAGATTTATCATTGAAAACTAGGACATCGTCGGTAATTTTCTTCGATAAGGAGATACGGCTTAAAAATTACTAAGAAAAGCTTTTCAGGATAAAAAATATTCATACGTACCACGTTTGGCTTTTGTTAACTGTTGATAGTATCTCGATAATAAGGCAAATTACCGAAACTTTCAAGTTTTCGCGTATTAAATTAAACTTCTGAATATTTTAATAAAATTCGGTATTTTGTTATATTTCTTAATTCCTAACCACTTTACTCAGTACTATTTACCGCATCTTCATTCCGAAGTAAATTACTGAAAAATGTGATGGTTGTTATTAATTTGATGTGCATATTATCTAAGATGCGCACACAAAATAGTATGCCTTGTGAGTTAGTACACCTAAAGCCTTGTATACACTGCAGCTGTAACACGTAATGTAACATGTAATGTAACGTGTAATGTAACCTGTGTGGACGGGGTACAAGCGCGCATTCCATGTTACAGCGAGCATTACACTGTGTGCTCGCCGTGCTCCGTCGGCTGTCGGTATTTGCCGCGAACACAAAGGGACCGAGCAGTTGCAGCGTGGACGTGTTTGGTGGCGCATCGGCCAGTGTGTACTGTGCAGCGAACAAGCAGTGCGAACAACGTCAAGATAAACGGGGATTTTTATTAAAATGGATAGCTGGGACGAAGAACGTGGTAGAACAATTTCATTGAAGTCCGATAGTATTGAATGAAGTGAACAATGCAGCCAGATTGGCTCTTTTTGTGTCAAGGTTCCTACAATTAAACATTTATGCGTTGCAAGTCCATATGATTTTTTACTTAGAATTACATTTGAAAACAGATTGAATTATTTTTCGTCATGGTATTTTTTTTTTTACTTAAATGTATTTACTTTTGATTGTTATAATGGGTATTTATTGTGTTTTTTTCGTTTTCGCATTGTTGGATACATATTTTATTTTAATTTGAAGCAAAAGTTGATGATATAGGTACCAACTTTAGAAACAGCTTTGGTACAGTCAGTCGCGTGAAGCATCATTCGATAGCTCTTTCAAATCCAAATAGGTTTACGTAAAACGGTTGTTAGATTTTCTTAAATTTCTCTTCACTGGCGCTAAATAAAAAAAAGTGAGGTACCAATGTCACCAAATTTCGATGCTCCATAAATTTCTTTAATGATGTTAAGAAAGAGTTCAAACAAAACATAGTTTTTAAGTATGATGACATCTCACACGAATAAATTTTAGGGTGCCAATATCCCAACTTTTTTTTTATCACAACCTGCGGTACAAACTAGGGTACTTTGCGAAAATGTTCCAGGGTTATGCAAAACTTAAAAGAAATCGAGTAATCAGCAATAATAACTGTAAAACCAGAAGGCGATTTTATTATTTTGTAATAAAGAAATGCTTTCACTTGGTAGATGATCAGAAAAACAATTTCAAATTTCTTTATAATTAATATAATTATGAGTTTTTTTGTGCATTTTCGCACACAGTTTTGTGAAGAAAAAAAATGCGTAATAGTTTTCTGGTAATATAATACATAGTTTGAAAAGGTATCACTTGAAAAACAAACACTTCCGATAGATTTGAATAAAAAATTCTCCAAGTGAAAAAACCCCAAATAAAACATTGACTTTTTTGAATAATTTGTTATGCTGCACGTTTTAATAATGGAATAATATACATGGCATTAAAAAAAATGTCCAATATTTGAAGAAGATCTAAATAAAGGTACCAAACAGTCGAAAATCTTAATTATGGGCCAAAAATGAACCACTATCTTCGCTTTTTTCTATACGTAGTTAATTCATGCATCAACATAAATGCACCGCAAGCAACGGCTACTTGAAATGACGATTCCATGCTTCTCAACGCTCGTCGAACAACTGTGGATCACCTACGAGCGGGACTAGCGCGCCAATGCATTGCGCGGTCGTTTTAACCCCGTCCACGAGCATTCACGTTACATTACATGTTACATTACACGTTACAGCTGCAGTGTATACAAGGCTTAAGGAAAAAATTTGAAATCAAAAGCATAAAATATAACTACAGCATGTCGTTGAGTCCACTTCAAGTGGGACACGCTAAAGATACACACCAGGTAGGAAACAGATTTTTATCTTTTGAAACAAGCAAATTCTCCTTACCCTCCGGTCTAAAAGTAATCAGAAACCCCTTTTGGTGGACATACTGGCATTTTGCTAGATTTACTTCTCAAAGCTTGAACATTGTAACGAAACATAATATACACATACTTTATCTCTTTATTCATGTATTATTGGAGCACTACCAAAGTTTCTAGAAACTCTAGAAGTTTGGACGCGCGTTTGTTTTGCTTTAGATACATGTTTATAAGTAATTTAAGTATGTACTGTACATATACTTTACTGTCTGTACAAATGAGGATAGACTGTTTGACAAAACCTAAAGCTAGAATATTTCATTTTCTGTGCCAATAAAGGCTTATAGATCCGACAGCAGGATTACTACATCCGTCTGTGTTTTTTTAAAATCAAAACACAATTGTTATATATAATTATGAATAGAGGAATATGTTTCTGCCGGGTTGCCCATCAAAATGTGACCTCATGTACTTTTAATTCAAATTACATTAATTAGCTTTTCCAAATAATTTCGTACACTTGTCTATATTAAGTAAACGCAATTGAACAATTTTAAATCGGTGTTTCACCTGCCGAAATGTCCATTCTTAATTGCTTATGGAAAATATGGGGAACCTTTTCCGGGCGCGCGAAACGCGACCGTCACCCTAAATGGACCATTCTACGTTGCGTGAGTTTTCGAAATCGACGAAAAACGGCCTCTCGGGCGATTTTGCTTCTAAATTTTCCGAAACGCGAGCGATTTTGGTGAAAGGACCTCAACATTTCAGTAGCTGTTTATGTCGCGTCGTCATGGCTGCGAGCTAGAAACGTCAAAAACACAACCATAACCTATTCACATTGGTATGTACAAAGCTAAGCGATTTCATTATCTGCGGGGGCCTAAAAGCACAAACTCCGTAGTCCGTACCCACAAATAATCTTTGACAAACCTATAACCTGTCGAACCTATAATAATAATTATTAATTCGTGATTATTTGCCTTTGCGTTAATATTTGTTCGAAGAATGTGTATCGATCCAATGAATGTTATTTGTGAAAAGTTCGCGTCTCAAACCCAATGTGAAAGCACCGCTCAGAACCTATTTTAACCTAATACGAATACAACTCTTGAGAGGTTACATATTAGATGGCACCACAAGATATTTCTGCTACTAGCGCCCCTAGCGGGCGTGAAATATCGTCACATAACCTATAATTATACATAAGTTTGAATGAACACTATACAAAATTTAGCTGCAAGAGCAAGAAGTAGTAGAAGATCAATAGGGTGTGGAATTGATAAAGGCCCCTTAAAAAAGCCTCCAATGGCTCGGAATATGGTCCCCAGCAAACTTTTGTTGCAAAGGCTGATCACCCACTTCAAACTACTTTGAACTGCCCGTGGTTCTTTCGAATGGTTTCTCCAGATTAAATTAAAATACAGTAAGAGAATTATATGGAATTCATCAATTTGTTGGCAACATTGAGGTTAGTTTTGAGTTTAGAATGCGTAGCTTTTGTTAATTTAATATTTTTGCAGGTAACGTGGTATGATGAAAAGAGTACACACGCAGTGGAAATGGTTCCAGGTCTTTCCGAATAACAGCAACTTGCTTTGCGTAGACAAGCTACCATAACAAAGTGGCAAACAATTATTTATTTAAGAAAAAACTTGACCCAAAAGATATTGGGCGTACCAAGGGAGTACCGGAGAGACCAAGGGGCCGCAGTCGATAATAATCATTGTTGACAGTAAAGGGATACATTTTTATATTGCAGTTTAAAGTGCCTACCTGTACTTTAGATTTGGCTATGACGCAAGGTTACTAAAAATTGATAGGTCTGTCTGGTAACTTATAGCATACGTCACTCAGTTTACCACATGAAGTTAACTGGTATGGAATTTAATATTTACGTGAGCGTATAACAAAATACTAATAATTTTAGTTCATTGTTTTCTGAATGATTTATTGGAGATGGGTGATAAAGCCCTCTAAGCTGCAAGCCTTCTAATACCTATGAATTCAAATGAATTTGAATGGGCATATCAAGTGGTATGCAAATTTTGGTATCTTTGGGTATGACGTTAAATTTTTGTAAATAATAATTTAGTTCATGTGGTCACGGCAACCAAATGCATTTTTTGTCAGTGAGGTGCAGGCAATAAATCTTAAACAATTAAATGGGTTAAATCATCTCAAGATTAGATAATATTAATTTTAGGTATTAGTTTTGGGTATTATATACCTATTGTATTATTACTAGATCTATCATTAAGATTTCTATCAATTTCATTTGTTAACTAAATTGTTTTTTGTTTATAGTAGACATTAATAAATTTTAAATTAAATATTTTCACATTATTTTATTATGTGTGTTTTATCTTGCTTGACGAGGGTACTCTAACATATTTCCTGTTTGTTTTTACGAAGGAGGAAAGTTAGATACTGGTATACAAATTTATAAATTTATTTTATATTTTACGTTTTATTTTATTTAAAAAGTGAGCATCTGGCTGTATAGTGTTTGTCCAATATCAAAACAAAAACCAGAACTATAAAGTATTAAAAATATTATGCTAATGCAATGTTTAGGTCTTCCGCACTTGGCATAAAATTGAGTAATTTGAACAAATTTAGCTTATTTTTGTAGTTCATTTAAGTCGGTATTGGGAAAAATAAATCTAACATTTTTTTTTTCAAGTGACAAACATCTTTCATATTAACTGAAAGAAAAAAAATGACAAATCAATTTTAATTTTTTCAATAATGTTATCTATATACGGTATACTGTAGTTGCTTAGCCAACCACATGCTATTATATAAAAAAGCAGTGCACTGTTACCAGATTGGGGGATTTTCTCTCACATTTGGGCGGTTTCCCTCCAAAAGTAGTATCTTTACCTTAGGGATAAAAGAAAGTTTTGAGGGTAAACTAAAGATTGTAGTTGTAATTGTAATTTATTTTGACAGCAGACTCGCCAAATAATGAGTAACAGAGAAATATGTACCTCATGGCTGGTTATGTACACAATTTTCAACATTTATTAAGCCTAATTTTATTGGCGGTGGCAACTGTGTTTTTTTGACTTTACCGAATTCACTGATCTACCTAAATAGGCGATATACAGGTCCACTAGTCTATATTAAGTAAACGCAATTGAACGATTTTAAATCGGTGTTTCACCTGCCAAAATGTCCATTCTTAATTGCTTATGGAAAATATGGGGAACCTTTTCCGGGCGCGCGAAACGCGACCGTCACCCTAAACGGACCATTCTACGTTGCGTGAGTTTTCGAAATCGACGAAAAACGGCCTCTCGGGCGATTTTGCTTCTAAATTTTCCGAAACGCGAGCGATTTTGGTGAAAGGACCTCAACATTTCAGTAGCTGTTTATGTCGCGTCGTCATGGCTGCGAGCTAGAAACGTCAAAAACACAACCATAACCTATTCACATTGGTATGTACAAAGCTAAGCGATTTCATTATCTGCGGGGGCCTAAAAGCACAAACTCCGTAGTCCGTACCCACAAATAATCTTTGACAAACCTATAACCATGTTGTACCTATAATAATAATTATTAATTCGTGATTATTTGCCTTTGCGTTAATATTTGTTTGAAGAATGTGTATCGATCCAATGAATGTTATTTGTGAAAAGTTCGCGTCTCAAACCCAACGTGAAAGCACCGCTCAGAACCTATTTTAACCTAATACGAATACAACTCTTGAGAGGTTACATATTAGATGGCACCACAAGATATTTCTGCTACTAGCGCCCCTAGCGGGCGTGAAATATCGTCACATAACCTATAATTATACATAAGTTTGAATGAACACTATACATGCACTATACAAAATTTAGCTGCAAGAGCAAGAAGTAGTAGAAGATCAATAGGGTGTGGAATTGATAGAGGCGCCTGAAAAAAGCCTCCAATGGCTCGGAATATGGTCCCCAGCAAAATTTTGTTGCAAAGGCTGATCACCCACTTCAAACTACTTTGAACTGCCCGTGGTTCTTTCGAATGGTTTCTCCAGATTAAACTAAAATACAGTAAGAGAATTATATGGAATTCATCAATTTGTTGGCAACATTGAGGTTAGTTTTGAGTTTAGAATGCGTAGCTTTTGTTAATTTAATATTTTTGCAGGTAATGTGGTATGATGAAAAGAGTACACACGCAGTGGAAATGGTTCCAGGTCTTTCCGAATAACAGCAACTTGCTTTGCGTAGACAAGCTACCATAACAAGTGGCAAACAATTATTTATTTAAGAAAAAACTTGACCCAAAAGTTATTGGGCGTACCAAGGGAGTACCGGAGAGACCAAGGGGCCGCAGTCGATAATAATCATTGTCGACAGTAAAGGGATATATTTTTATATTGCAGTTTAAAGTGCCTACCTGTATTTTAGATTTGGCTATGACGCAAGGTTACTAAAAATAGATAGGTCTGTCTGGTAACTTATAGCATACGTCACTCAGTTTACCACATGAAGTTAACTGGTATGGAATTTAATGTTTACGTGAGCGTATAAAAAAATACTAATAATTTTAGTTCATTGTTTTCTGAATCATTTATTGGAGATGGGTGATAAAGCCCTCTAAGCTGCAAGCCTTCTAATACCTATGAATTCAAATGAATTTGAATGGGCATATCAAGTGGTATGCAAATTTTGGTATCTTTGGGTATGACGTTAAATTTTTGTAAATAATAATTTAGTTCATGTGGTCACGGCAACCAAATGCATTTTTTGTCAGTGAGGTGCAGGCAATAAATCTTAAACAATTAAATGGGTTAAATCATCTCAAGATTAGATAATATTAATTTTAGGTATTAGTTTTGGGTATTATATACCTATTGTATTATTACTAGATCTATCATTAAGATTTCTATCAATTTCATTTGTTAACTAAATTGTTTTTTGTTTATAGTAGACATTAATAAATTTTAAATTAAATATTTTCACATTATTTTATTATGTGTGTTTTATCTTGCTTGACGAGGGTACTCTAACATATTTCCCGTTTGTTTTTACGAAGGAGGAAAGGTAGATACTGGTATACAAATTTATAAATTTATTTTATATTTTACGTTTTATTTTATTTAAAAAGTGAGCATCTGGCTGTATAGTGTTTGTCCAATATCGAAACAAAAACCAGAACTATAAAGTATCAAAAATATTATGCTAATGCAACTTGGCATAAAATTGAGTAATTTGAACAAATTTAGCTTATTTTTGTAGTTCATTTAAGTCGGTATTGGGAAAAATAAATCTAACATTTTTTTTTTCAAGTGACAAACATCTTTGATATTAACTGAAAGAAAAAAAATGACAAATCAATCTTCATTTTTTCAATAATGTTATCTATATACGGTATACTGTAGTTGCTTAGCCAACCACATGCTATTATATAAAAAAGCAGTGCACTGTTACCAGATTGGGGGATTTTCTCTCACATTTGGGCGGTTTCCCTCCAAAAGTAGTATCTTTACCTTAGGGATAAAAGAAAGTTTTGAGGGTAAACTAAAGATTGTAGTTGTAATTGTAATTTATTTTGACAGCAGACTCCCCAAATATTGAGTAACAGAGAAATATGTACCTCATGGCTGGTTATGTACCCAATTTTCAACATTTATTAAGCCTAATTTTATTGGCGGTGACTTTACCGAATTCACTGATCTACCTAAATAGGCGATATACAGGTCCACTAGTTTTTAAGATAAGTTATAATTCATTGCAACACTTGACCGCAGCAGAGTAATGTAGTTCCTGTTTATACCTGGTTGCCAGAGGTTGCGGCCAAGTGGGCAAAGGCAAAGCAAACTTTTTAAGTTCTTTACGTATCTCACTTTGCATTCTTTGCAATGAAATATAAGTTACCTTAAAAACAAATGAACAAAATTGTTTGGAAAAAATAATTAATTTAATTTTAGTGAAAAATACTTGCGGCCACATTTTGATAGGCAACCCGGCAGAAACATATTCTTGTATTAATAATTATCCATAAAAAAAGTATTTTGATTAGAAAACAGTTGGACGTAGTAATCCTGCCGTCGGATCTTGATTATTATTACAGCGTCAATATCAACGTGTTGTAAATTGAATATGCTGCCAAGGTAGCCCCAAACTGGTTTATTTTTTTTTCCGATTTATATTCATAAAAACTATCCATTTTTGGGTGATTAATTCCCAAGCCGTTTATGAAACGGAGTAACAAAATAGGTCAAAACCTGCCAAAGTAAACCGGTTTTTTGGTATAGTTATTTGCTTGCAACATTGTTGCTTGCCAGTGCAATCCATAAATCCCACTCTCCTGCTTTCCTTTTTAAAAGGGCAATTTCTGGATTAATTACTGCATAATAAAGTGTTACCTTACAACGATGTCACTACCAGATGTCGCACTCGATAGGACTTACCTAGAAAACAGAAGAAGAAAGCATAAGAAATCAGATATTTTTATGAGCATCATATTATTAAAGAAATACACTAATATTGGGAAAAAATCATGATAACGCGTATTAACCACCCATTTTGTAGAAACTTTATATATTGAAGATTTTTAAATATATAATAATAAGCGAATAAAATCAAAGAGCATAAATTAAAAATATACCCCGACATGGATTCGAACCTGGAGCTCTAAATTTCATGCTGTTACGAATGCTGTCATCTGAAATATACCTGCTTACTTTCTAACATAATCCGCTGCTTTAAAATTGGACTATTTCGTCTATCATCCGTCCAAAACAGTTGTAGAAAAATGGATCTATTATAAAATGTTTATGAAAGTCAATCATCGATAAACAATACGCGGAGAGAAGGCGAACGGCGAACGTCCCAGTCGGTCGTTGAAATTGGCCGGTCGCGTGTGTTTGTTTTAAAAACCAATACGTTTCCATACGGTAGCGTTATTTATGTGTCATGTATTCTCGCGTTTCGTGAGCGGATCTCTTCCGTTCGGATTCTTATCGGAAATTTGATAAATGCGCGTTCGACTCGCGCTCGTTCGCGCCCTTGCCCTCCCCTCCAGCCTCGGTGGGCCCTCTTTTTTCATTAGCGCTGAAATATAAGTCCGCTCTGGGTATAATTTCAATCATAAAAGCAATATCATTTCATCATCACGTTCTGCTTTGCGAACGGTTACGCTTGCGCACTTCGAGCTAAGAAGATACTACTTACCGACTTGACGCATAATGGGTCGACGTTTCCAAACGATATAGCGCAAGTTTAACGGGGGTGTAGGTGGGTAATCTACACTCGAAAATAAATCGAATTCCTATCCTGGAATTTCTTCAAGATTGGAGAGCGGGGAGATGGAATAGGTGATCCACGTGCGTTTCGTTTATCAAACAATTTTAAGAGACGCGTGAAAATAACGATAACTCGGCTGAGATGGAGTTTTGAAATACAAATTTTGACGACCTCGTACCATGCTAAACGAATACGTGAGTATGGAATCAGATGTTGTTTCCTCCGCTTTTCAGGAAAGAAAAAAGACTTGCTTACTATTACATTCCTAGTATGGACATAAGAAAAGCTACACAATGAATTTTGATCAAGTTCTCTTCCTTGGAGTACGTAGAAAAAGTAGATATGGACACTGTAATACATAGTTGGAATTGCGAATGAATCAGAACGAGAATTAAAAATGAACCTCCTGTCTTGGATTCGAACCAAAGTTTGATGTCTGATGTGATACTTGTTGCAAACGATTTTACCAATATGACAGGTAGGTGTTACTAGACTCATTAGCTGTGAAACGTGGAGCACTTCCTCACAACTATATTTTCCTTTCTGATTTTGATTCGCATTATATTTACTTTACCCTTTTGGGTCCAATGAACATTTTGGCCAAGGTACAAAAAATGTGTGTGTGTATGTGTGTATGGTTGTGTGTGTACCCGTTGTTTGTGGCGACGATTCCGGAGGAACTACTAATACGGCTTCCAGATTCTCGCAATGTCGCGGTGAGACATAGCGGGAGACCGCGAATCGGGAGAGTGTGGATACCACATTCACCCATATCCGCTAACATTCGAATTGTCAGAAGTCTGAACGGATACAGATAGTCGGAAAAAAATCATACGTTCGGCGAGTGTCTCGCTCTGGTCCGCTTTTTTGTACACGTCGCATCGATCCATTCAATGCCGGTTTTTTGACGCATCTCAAAGCATTTTTTGTGTGCGCCCGAAGGAGCTATTTACGAAAGGGCTCTGATTTATGACACGAAGCAGCCGGTCGGGCACCAATGCAGTCCGCAAAGCAGAAAATTAAAATAAATTTGTATGTAGGTGGGAAAATATTCAGTTTTAAAGTTCAGGAGTTTAATTAATTGCTGATAACGAAAAATGATGCATTTTATAAAAAATGGTTCCCACAAAAAATTCTTAGAAATAATCCTAATAAATTAAAAAAGGAAATGTTACTAAATTTAGATACTTTGCTTAAAATAAAAAAAAAGTTTTTTATTTGTTTACGGTTGAAGAATTATTTAGTTGTAATTTTGACTAAGTCTGTATGGATATGCACCATAATACTTGATTTATACAATAGCAATCAAGAAATTTTTCAAATTTAATTTATTTTATATTAAGTTTTATTTATGTTGTCCAATGAATTATTAAATAATAATAAGCAACATGTCAAAGACAGTAGTATGCATACACATTATACGCTGCGGCAGCGGCTACTTCAGCGACGTCCATTCTCACTGACCCGCAGATAAACATTGAATGCACGAGCCGAACCCCGAGAATGTGGAGGGCCTTCTATGGCCGCTATGTCTCACCCAGCCTCGCCGAACGTTTCGCCGATTTATTTAGGCTGAGTGTGGAGCTGGCATTAAGGTATAGGGACGATATTTCATATTTAGACGTTTCATGACCAAACTTAGAGCTGAAAAGCTTTTTGTTCAAAAGGGTCCAAAGGAACTGCATGATTACTCAGCATTTTTCCACGATTTTGCAAATGAGCCGCCATTTCCGTAATTTCGTCAAAATGCTTAAATAATAAATTAAAGTAGGTAGAGGAAATTTTCTATAATTTATGTCTATGACATTTCTTGGTAAAATTAATAGTGTAGCTGCATGATCAAATGCTATTTGCTCGAGATCGCTCGTACTGCATTAAAACTAGTTAGCCAGGATCTGACAGATATTTTGATACTATTGACGGTATTGTCACAACATGAGCGTTTGAGTTGGAAAACACTGCTAAATAGTATGATAAAGTCATCTGCCTGGCCACATCAGATCTTTTTTAAATAATTGACTTAGTTAAAAAAAATTAAATTTGCCTGAGTACACTTACTAATATTTCTTAAACCAGATGGTTTAGACAAATAAATCCATCAAAAATGTTTTGTTTCAAAATACCTAACCAATGTGATTCTCTCTCAATTCTGTTAGTTCTGGTATATTTCGGAAATCAAAACTTCTATCTTCAAATTCTCTGAGAAAAATTCTCTCTAAAACGTCATATGACCAAAAGAAAGCCTGACAAGGATGGTCTGTTACACACTGTATAGACAGGAATTAATAACAAACAAAACAGCCTGGAAACATGTAACAACCGAGGAGAAGATTTCTATGAAATTATGATGTGCGTAGTAATCGTTAGTAATTTTATCGGCCTTGTCACATGCATGTAATTGCGTCATATGTCTTGGGAAAATGTAGGTCGACATAAAGAAATAGTACCAAACTATCAAAACAAATTATAAAATTGTTTCTGTAGATAGCAAACTTAAGAAGCAACTTTGTTTTTTGTTGGTACAAAAAAGTAACTAATTTATTATCGAAGTGATTTATTTTAGTGACAATTAAGTTTAGTTAAGTTATCTTGCTATTTTGTTATAAAAAATCATATCTAATCTAGATAAAAGCTTTTCCTAAAAGGTATCAATTAGATAATAAATTTTTCTGTGATTTTCTGTTTCGCATGTGTATTGCAATCCACTACTTCAAAAAGTGAAGTTAAAAAATACTAACAATACAAAAAAGTAATTGGGATTATTAAAAAACACAATCTTTTTCACTTACATCACTGAGGCGAATTATTGACAACAAACATTTTGGACTATTGTGATTTTAGATTTTGTAACTTGCCAAGTCTGAATGTTTGCATTATCATTTAAATATGTATTCTAACTCTGTCAATAATTTAAGTTATCTTCTCTTCATTCCTTGCTCTTCAAAATTTACTCTTCGTACTTTATTTTCAACGCACAAGTTTTAATTAAATTCAATATATCAAGTAAAAGACTAAACATTCACTCATTTATGTTACTTGTGAACTTTCATTAGAAAAACAGTCCCAGTTTTAAAATGCCATGACTGTTCACAAGATTAATATTACAAACTAACCCACCGAACACCAAAGAAATATCTTAAAAATAATATTTCATCTGTATTAGGGATTAAGTTTTCTCGCAACTGACATCAAAGTGTAAGATTTAAGAGCGTTTATGTTAATTTAACATCGCAACTCATAAAGTACGAACGACCAGCGATTTAAAATTACCAACATAAAATCTCCTCCAGCCATGTATAGCACGAGAAGCGCAGCAACAGCATCGCCGGCACAAGTGTCTTACGTGTGTAGTTATTTTAAGGGACCGATTTAAAAACCGGGCATGCACTTTAGATAGTGTTCCTCCTTCCTTCTAGCGGAATTATTCGTTAGATTATGCGCTAATGCGTCCGGGGTTTCAACAGATTGCGCCCAGATTAGCCGACATCGCGTCTCAAAGAAATTATACACGGATTAAGCAAGAGCGCGATGCGAGGCGAACGAAGACGAGCCAGCGGAGGCGGACTCTTTCGGATTGAAATATTTTAATGCCGTCATTTATATTCCTTGCCGGAGCGCACGTAGGATCGCGCGGAAAATGAGGAACAGGAGAGAAGGACTAAGAAGGACGAAGAGGACTACGTCGCCCCCCAAGTTCAGCGTCCATCATCCCCTGGTAGGGCTAAACTGGGTGTGTACAAATATTTATAATGTAGGGGAAAAAATGGTCCCGATTTTTTAGGTTTTCTGTTTCGTCCTTCGCTAATTATATTTTAGGTGGTTAGAAACAATTGAATAAACTGGTGTTTAGACAGTTGATTGCTGTTGGTTTATTTTTAAGGTGACTAAAACAGAGTAAATTAAATAACTCCAGTTTTGAGAGCTTTCAAACTTGAAAAACAAATGCCATCTCTTTCGAGGAGGAAACTTCATTATAGGAAGTGGTGTTGACAGTTTCATTTTTTAATTACCACCTCTTGTATATGAATAGATTAATTAGCGTCATCTTGTAGTGCAACTTATAATTATGTATGTAGTTTTAAATTTTCACGCTAGAGAAATAAAATTTGGAAGAGGTATATTAGACAAAATATCTCATTATTTGGTCCAATTTTAGGGCGAAAACCCCTGCTGAATTTTTGAATAACCTTTGGTTATCCATGGTCAAAGATGACCGAATTGGGGCTTTTAACAGTATCTTGTACAAATAATGGACATACAGAGTTCCGTTTCTATTATTTCTGGATCCCTTTTCCACATTTGTATTTTCATGTATTTTCTAGACATGTTTAGGTCTTGAAGATAGTTTTTGTGGCTGAAAGCTAATCCAGCGCTCATTCTGAAAGAAAATAGATGCTACAAGAGCGAGAGAAATTGCATGGTATGTTTGGTTCTTCTGAAAGCTGTGTTAGCTTAACAAAGCTTTTATAAAGCTATAAGTCGTTGGGGTTTTATAGGTTAACTAACTACTGACTAGTCTTATGAAATATATTCCTATGGTATATCCTATCGTATGTCCTATCGTTCATTATGTGCTTTTGAAAGATTTCAGGTTTTGCGAACTTGAGAAACAAGATCATTTATCCAATTTTCTTTATGGTATTTCCTATTTTCTTTCTTTCTGCTCCTATACTAATAGACTCAATGTTCAATAACAAATCCGAAGAATTGTCCTCTTGTCATTTCCTTATTAATTTATTGTTCTGGTTTGCTTTGAACTTATTCTATTCACCATAACATAGCTCGGCGTAAGTCTGAGCCACTGTTGCCAGATGGCTGAAATTTAAGTCCCTAGCGCTTAGTACCAAAATTCCCGAGATTAATTTTTTATTATTTCTCCAGAATTACCTAGAATGTTTTCCCACATTTCCCTAGAATATTCCAAAAATAAAACTCATTGAAACTTATAATACATTTACATATTTATAAAGTACATAGATAATAAATATAATATAGAGGGTGTCCCACTTTCTTTACCGCAAAACATTTCTCAGATAGTAAATGTCATGCTGAGTAAAAAGTTTCATATAGACTTATTATGTTTTTCAATTCATTAGAAAGTACAACAGTAACTTGAATCACTTGTTGATTCAATTTTCTTTATTTTTAATTATTTTATTCAACTTTAGTTACGTTTACGGCCGGCCTTTCAATCAGTTTCATAATCCTAAGATTTTTCCACTATTTTTGTTTGTTTCGTTAATATTTCAAACAGAACTTCTTAAGGAATTGAAAAAACAAATACGTCCATATAAAAGATTTTCCTTAGAATGACTTTTGATTTCTAAAAAAATAATTTTGCTGGGAGAAAAGTGGGACATCCTGTATATTAAATAAAAAATAAATATATATTAACAGATAGTAATAACGCATAATATTTGTGATCACATATGTGATTTCCTATTTAATTTTAAATAAATGTTTTGATTTCATTAATTCAATTTGCCTTCACTAGTATGTATAGCGAATTTGCTCGCATTTAAAGCTTCTTTTGTTTTGCTTTTTAGGTTTCACATCGGTTACAATTGAAAATATTCTTTTTTCTTGCAATTCTGTTGCAGCAGTAATAAAAAATTCTAAACAAGAAGGTTTTTTTTTATTATTAATAAGCATAGGATGCGTAACATATTGAAACTAATCTAAAAGATTAACCATCAATTTAAATCTGAATTCTTAAAACTAGGTACTTGTCTCTAATAGGCTATCCACTGATGTCCCTATATTTACTTTGTCCCAAACAAGAAGCACTAACACCACTCACTGTGCTCTGCTTTTTACACATTTCACTGATTCACTAGTTCGAAGGGTTTAGTTTTTTTAGTCTTCTCACTAGATTCTGGTTGTCCAGTAGCTGCACGGCCTCTACGTTGACGTGATGGCTTAGGCGAGATTCATGCTTAGTGGCGAATCTTTTTATCTCTTGGATGACTTGTGGGACACCAAGATCACGGTGCAGGTCACTATTCCGTGTGTACTAAGGAGCGTTAACCATATTCCTTAGTACTTTATTTTGGAAGATCTGGATTCCTTGTATATTGGAGCTTTTTGCGCAGCCCCAAAGCTGGATGCCGTATAACCAAATCGGTTTTAGTACTTGGTTGTAGACTTGTAGTTTGTTCTGTACTGACAACTGAGAGTTTCTTCCCAGAAGCCAGTACAGTTCTCTGTATTTGAGGCCAAGCTCTACTCTTTTCTTCTTAACATGTTCTTTCCACCTTAGTTTTGTATCCAGTGTCATACCCAAATACTTTGCAGTGTTCGCATATGGAACTATGGCGTCGTTAATCTTGACATGAGGTATGTCCTCGATTCTTTTGTTTGTGAAGTTAATGTGGACAGATTTCAGTTCGTTGAGCTTGGTCTTCCATTTTCTGGTCCATTTGTATATTTTGTTACTAGCTTGTTGAAGATTCCTGGTAGATTCACCAATAGTTGATCCCACTGCCATTAGAGCCGTGTCATCTGCGAATGTGCCGACTGTTACATTTTCCATCTGTGGAAGGTCACTTGTATATAGCAGATAGAGAATTGGTCCCAATACACTACCCTGGGGTACCCCAGCTTTGACTTCTTTTAGTTCCGAGTATGCATCGATCTGTTTTCAACAAGAAGGTGAAATAGAAATTTGAATTTCTCTGGCATAGAAACAAATGTATTGCATTCTGTTCCCAAATCTATTAAGTGAGCAGGATTTTTACAATTAATTTTATGAACAGCTTGTGCTGTGGTTCTCAGGGTATCCTGCCGCGGTTTGCGAATTGTATCTGCATGTCTGTCTGATAGGGTTTCTTTGCCCAAGACCGACAAAAAAAAGAAATATCGAGCATCGCTTATATAATGAGTTTTCCCTTTCCCTTCCATTTTCTCGGTGCTCTATCGTACGTTAGATGTAGCAAGTGTTGATCTAAAAGCTCCGGATACACAAGATTTTAAATTTGGTTTTAATGATTTGAAAAATTCCCTAAATAATCAGTAAAATTCCCCTTTTCCCATTTCTACAAAAATATCCCTAGAACTAGGGAAAAAATCCCTAATCTGGCAACACTGAGTCCTAGAAGGCAATGGAGACATGTCCATTCGAGACCACGTTCCGCAAGAATAAAAAAATCTATAATTGAGTATAGCCCACGGTTATCCTCAACATCAAACTTTCCTTCTCGAGATTTAGCCCGGCGCGTCGACGTTTCGCAAACTTTGCCCGTTTTTTTTTTTTTTCGCGGGAAAAGTTAGCTTCGGTCGAATGTCGCGCCTCGCTCCGAAGATAGCGACGGCGGCGGCGAGTGTCTTGGACTAATTGCAAGTAAAACACAATTTAATGACGGCTCGGGGTGTGCCCCTCCGTTCGAAAATCATCCATCCCGGACTAAAATAATTATCGGCCCCAGGCCCCGGGCAAAGTAATATTTGAAGAGTAGTGGGTCTCCTCGGCACCAGACCAACCACCACCAACACTTAGATTACGCTGCTGATGCCGAGCTCTGGGATCTCCACTTCCGCTTCCCGTCTACCATGCCGGTGTTAATTAAGTCCAAATCAAATTACCATTTGGATTTCATGCTCGTTAAGCTGCAGTCTCGACGGGAGCGGGTCCGTCTAGGATCTGGAAACCCCTTGCCTTCGCTCAGCAACCCTCCTCTGCATCCTGGTCCACCCCCGATGCCGTCATTATGAACATGCATGGCTGGTAATATCTCGATAATTGATATGCCATAAATTATGACCTCGTGGGCACGTTATGCACGCTGCGATACGCACGTTCGGATTAGGTGGTAATCCAGCGTGTTACTTGAGGTAAGTCCATCCAGCCGATATAGTATATCCGATGGATTATGCATATAATTGTATCCAATTATTCCAATCAAGTAAACTGTCTTCATATAGAAATAACGCCTACAGGTATTTGAACTTCACCTAGCTCAGATTAATAGATTCCTCTATGACCACTTGAACCCATAGATGTCAGTTTTTCATAAAGATAGATTCAGCCACTGTGTTGGGCTCTAACTGGCATTAGAGTGGCTTAGATAGAACTTTTTAAGGGGAAAAATTATATGCATAATAATAGTTCGTGATTAAGTGAATCGACAGCCACGGTGATTCTGAAACAAAAAAGTTCTGGTATTTGTTAGTTATAGGTAAAGGAAACACGTTCTGTTCATTTCCAGTTTATTTCGCGAAGATTTATCTGTAGTGGTGCCACATAGCACAAATAGCAACGTCAGCATAGGCAGGCATAGGTATTAGGTTGATGATATGTAGTGTATGTACTGATGATATGTAGTTTATCCAATAAACATGTGTTAGTACTGTCTTCTGCGTTTAACTTGAAGAACCTGAGGTCCTACCAACCAAGGGCAATACATGGCGATCCTGCAAACAAGTTCGCGAAGATCACAGGTCAACAGAAGAAAGAAGAAAAATCAAAAAACTTCGAAATCTGCCAATAAATAATGGAAACTATCAAACAAAGAAAAAAGAGGAAATAATCATAGCACAGACGGGTGGCGGACAGGCAGATATTACACTTTCGAAGGCCGACTATTGTATTGTTTTTCTTATTCTACTTGAACTTCTAGCTATTCTCGTTTATACCATTAAAATCTGTAAGCGGAGAATGAAAAAGATGATTCGTCAGGAGATAACACGCAGCGAACTATCCAGGTCCCAGGAAGTCGTTTAAGGAAAGCCAAAAATCAACGAAAAAAGAAAAAAAACCTTCTATAATCCAACAAGTTGATGCCAACGCTCCACAAACTGCTGAATTTGCATCAATTGCATATCGCCAACCGGACGTCGTCGAACCGAATTCGGTCAAATTGCCAACAAGCTATTTATGCAGAGTCAACTGCAAATTTATTGTACACATGTATCTGTTAAACTCGTAGATTATAAGAGTGCTAGGTTAATATAATGTTTCATACATTTTTTAGGAAATATTTTTATATAAGAACTTAATAAGATTTTTTGGTGACTGATGACGTAGATAAATCGTCAACCATCAACTTAACGGCTTCCCTTATTAAAACAACCACATTAAAAATGTTTTGTGGACAGAATTACCGCTAAAGTGGCACAAATGACCGACGACATGACAATTGGTTTGTCATCCGTTTATACCTGAGAAAACAACCTGGAAAGTGATGTTTACGGTTTCTAAGAAAGGCTCATCTGAGAGTAATGTTATCCGGTCTGAGGGATAAGGGGAGATCGTGACGTCACTGGATTTCGCACAGCTACCAGTTTGGCTAATTTTATTGTATGATTTAGGTTAGGTGCATTAGTATTCCATGGGTAATTTTGCTGTTAATGATATTAACTTATCTATAACAATGCGTTACGTAGATGATTTAATGCATCCGCCGCTGGAGCCGGTCTTCTCAAAGCTGAACGGCTAGTTTGTGTGTGGTCCACACAAACTAAAGTCCATTGTCGTGGCGACCAACTGCCCGGCAGTATTCGGCATAATATGAACCGCCAGAAATGACCTAAGTCACGGGTAAATCCAAACGATTTTGGCCGCTGTTGCAACAGTGACATAGATGCTCTCTTTTAATATTTTTGATTTTTTATCCAATTTTTGTAACCCAAGAAGAACAGTTGTAGCGACATATGTTTGATGAAAGTTCATGTATTATTGCGTAACTCGTGAACCAATTTGGATGATTCTATTTTTGTTCAAAACACGGAGAGAAATGTATAGTTGGAACGCGTTCCACGTTCCATTTTGTACGAGTACAAACCACCGGCATTGACACTGCTGAAGTGCTGAGTGCTGCCTGCAGAGTTTATCAGAACGATAGGGAGGGAGAAGAGGAGAAGCTATTATGTTTAGTAGAATGTACTCATCAAAACTATAGAGCGTTTAGTATATCTTAACCAACCAGTAGTTCCATATACTACTCCGTGTAGTATATCCAACTATCAGAGCAGTTAAATTTACTAAACAGAGAGTTCAGAGGTATCTGAACCAACATGTAGTAATATGTGACTCAACCAGTAGTTATCATTATGATACCAATGCTGATTAAACGCGCATAGTTTCATATACTACAACAGTTCTCTCTATGTAGATGCAAGCCACGAAAACTTACATAAGCCCTACGTTATAATAACAATTCTGGTGGCTTGTGTTTGAATTATCACTTATTTTCATTCAAAAATTGCTCCTACAACGCATTTCGGAACATTGGCTATTTCTATGTTCCTGTATATTAGCACACTGTAATGTACAGAGAAGGTAAAATCCGTTTTGCATGGCACACTATAAAGTTGGCACTGTTTCTATCGACTTTGAATAACACATCGTAGCATTGTGGCCGATAATTTATGTATAGAAGCAAACCCATGGGATATCATATCACATAGCTGGTTGAAAAGCTTGTTTTAAACTTCACATGTTGAAACTGATCACACTGGTAAGATGAAATGGAAACATAACCAGAACCAGCATTATGGTGTCATATGAGAAAATTACTTGATGACATCCACAAGCTAGGATGATGAGCTTTTAAGATAAAATCAAGACCATGAATACGACCATGAATATCACTACCATTTATAGTTTGTTTTTACATAGGATGGAAGAACTTCCAAAATGAAAACCAGAAGCACCAGTTTTTATTTTTCCTGTACATTCGCTGCATCCCATATGCAAATATGCGTAAATTCAATGATGTGAAGGCAGCGACCTGTCAACATTCATCCAGCCAGTAAATAGAATCACAACAACAAGAAGACAAGTGAATTTAAATGTAAGCACGCAGCGTGATGAGATAGTTTTGTGTTGTTCGGCTTTGGGTTGGGGGGATGAAGCAATCGATCAGTTTTCACCGGGAACAGATTGGTTCGTTGGGTCGGTCGTCTGGTCCCGGATTCCTCGTAAGAATGCGTCAAACTCCACCCGTTACTTGTTCACGTTTAATCTAAATACGGTGGCGGCGGCAGCGTAGAGAAGGGTTCTGCTCCGGCGAAGAACTCCCAGGGAACAATCTTACCGCCCCCGTTGACATGTCGAAGCCATTTCGCCGTTGTCTCTCTGCAGCGGCACTGACTGGTGGAGACGCCTGTCTCGTGTGACCTCTCCGTTTACATTATGTATGTTCGTCCTGGCGTGGCGTTCGCATGATCGATGCATTTTACTGGAGCGAACCGTCCGCCCGGCTCTCCCCTTACCCTCGTACCGGGTACCCCCACGGGAACTTTTTCGCAAGTGTTGATTTCAATCGGTGAATTTCATTACAAGTTTGGCCGCTCCGCACACCACTCTCCTACAGCGGGAATTTACATTCGTATATACGCTTTTGAGTACTAAATACGGTCGTCGACGGCGGACGCATTAAAATGTGCATAAAATCATCATACGTTATGCACGGTTATAGTTCCAAATTTGTACACCGACGCCAGAAAACGTGGAAAACTTCTCATCGCGACAGCAAGTTTCTTTTCATCGCTCGCACCGCCATCTCGCTCGCCAACAATATGGGACAGATTTATTGCAAACGAGCGGCGAGATACGTCCCACTTGCGAATTTGTATGGGATCATCAATTTAAACTGTTGGTAGGTACTTACTTGAACAGATATTGTTATACAGTCATCATATTGTCACATTCAGTTTTACATTTTTGGCTTCCTAGGAATTTCGCAGAGTCAGCTCTTTAGGAGCAGATTAAGGCTAGCGGCACAGTATTTTACACTACTGTTATGTAGGCTCTTGTTTTGGGACAGCTCTAGGTCAGAATGGCGATGTAAATGAAAGTCACACTGTTGTTTACACGTTTGGTATATTGTTCAAAGTACTGAGTTCCTCTACTACAGCTGACTGGTGTTGACTAGTGTTTGGCAAGACGTCATGACCTGCTTCTGGGCCCAAAAGTCTTGGATTTTTGGTTGTACACTGCTTTTTAATATTTGGCAACGTTAGAATTGTGTATTGAAACCGCGTCACAATGGAATGTGATTATTCCTATTAGAAACGCATGACGTCTTCATTTATGACCAAGCAATTGCCAGCATGGAAAAATGGACAAGCTGGCCTAATTGATACAATGCAATATCTATTAAAAGATACTTTCTAGTACTGTGGCCACAGATATCTGCTTTCAAAACTGAACATCAACATCAATGGATCCGTGGCTCTTCTCATTCTATTAAGAATACGAGATCTTGTGCAATTTTTTACACCGTTCATATTTTTTAGCCCATAGTAAGACTAAGTCTACTCAGGTATCACAAATGTTGGCATTCATCGTACAATAGTTAAAATCGAGCCTGCACCTTTTCAAGCTCTGGTAGTCGAACGTCTGGAGGATGCAATAATGGTCTGGTATCCTTCCACAGATGATGGTCAAAATCAAGAGATTGGTGTGCAGAGGCACTACTGACCCGCCACAGTATGAAGTCATTTGAGATCCGAATCTCCAGTCAAATCAATCTACAAGTTTACTTTACGAGGAAATAGTGCTCCTTTTTTGTACTTCTGGCGAAGTAACCTAAAATATAGATACTACATGGAGGCGTCTGCATTATACATGGAGGCGGTAAATAACTCCGTTTAGCTTTCACCATTTTGATTAGCTTTCCTCTGAGATATTTAGACTTGTTTTGCTTCCTCGGATACTCTATCGCGATTTTTATTGCTTTCTCCAATCTTTGGTTGCACCGTTTCTTCTGTCATGTATAACCTGATCCTTGATTTGGGATTTTGATTTGGGTTTCTGTCAAATTTACCACCTCTACCTCAGCCATTCGATAACCTTTACGATGTGGTCTGCTTTTCTGCTGTTTTCTATTTCATGGATACAGTTTGTCTTTGTTTTAGCTACACAGTTGACCACGGGTCTAACAGCCATTTTGTATATATCCATATAGTGCTCATTGCTGATGTTCCACTCAATGGTAATTGCTGATATCATTTTGTACCTCTTAATTGTGATGGCTCTGGTCCAGGATGGAGATGGAAATAAGACACGATATTGTTTCCTCAGTTGGTATATTCTTGATGGTGTCGCGTTTCAGAAGCACATCTGGCTAGAGTCCTCTAGTGACCTAGGGGCTACCTTAGTCTTAAAGGACGCCATTCCTACTGTCATGTTTCATTTACCCATATTCTTTCTTTAGAATCATCTCCAGTCTACATCCCAGCTTCCTCTGCCGACATTGTCAACCGAAAATATGCATATAGGTTGTACCCCGATGCGTCACGTGTTGGCAGCTACTTTCTGGTTCCATTTTTCATCTTTCTTCCTCTCTGTATGAACCAAAGATGCGGACAATAGACTCGGGAGATATATTTCTCTAATGCTTGTAACTTTTCCACTTTGTCTGTCCACCAGTACCTCAAGATATTGATTCTTGCATTTAACTTTTTTTACCTCTGCTCAAGTAACCTAGAGTTGAATAGAATTATTAAAAACTGCGTTAGAAGTTGTCCCGAGATGTCTAGACAAAGTGATGCTTGTGGACCTTCCAACAAGTCATAGAGCACAGATTTGCGAGGCAAAAATGCACTCCAAGGAAAGGCGCGATAGAACGAACGGTTCACGGGCGGAACTAATATGTACGGATTGAGATTCTTCGAGTATCGCCAGTACCAACAGCAGCACAGACAGGTCCGTTCGCCGTTCGCATTGAATTTTCGAGAGATCGCAGTCGCCGTCGCCGCGCGAAATATCAATAGCCGTCGTATTTGAATCCATTGATAACTTGATCCCGGTTGAGGAGGATTCCCACAACTCGACCGGCGATACGATTGTCCTCTCGAAAGTTCGAATTGCGGCCTCTATCGTATGCACCGCTAGCTCCAGCTACAGCTTATGGCGTACACGTCGCACCACCGCACAAAATGGAATCGGGCTCGTGTGGCGCCCCCATCTCCGCTGAATAGTGCGCGCCGATTGTAATGAGTCTCTCCGACTCGTTGACGCACTTGCCTGTGGCACGGCGGGTCGCGCTAATTATATTTATGGAGTCGCTGGGTGCCTCCCGCGGTTGAAATAATTATTGCGATAACCGACTTCATTATACGCTAATTGGCGCCGCCGCGTCACTCATTACATGCAACGACCTCTTCAGACGCGGAGGCGTTTCGAAATTGCTGAAAATTTGTTCCGTGAGACACCATTCTCGGATATTTTTAATTCAGAAACCCGGACCACTAACGTTACGAAAACAAAATCGCATAAACCAACTCTCAATTTGAGTACCTAATGGTAAGAACATTGTCAATAATTCATAACAACAAGGTGGTTCCCATCTTTGTGACATCTGGTATAGGATTTTTTAACAATAATCTGCTACTCTGTCTGAGTTGGCCGGAGTAATTCAAGATCCAGCGTATAAGATCACAACACAGGTAGGAACCAGAACAGTGTCTCAAGTTTTGATTTTGTTTTGGGATATTACTTCGATATTTGTCTTGTGATACTTAGTGTCAACATTTCGTGCTCGATTGGGTTCGGGCTGGTTACTTTGGTAAGAATGGTAAGAACATTGTCAATAATTCATAACAACAAGGTGCTTCCCATCTTTGTGACATCTTGTATAGGATTTTTTAACAATAATCTACTACTCTGTCTGAGTTGGCCGGAGTAATTCAAGATCCAGCGTATAAGATCACTTGACACAGGTAGGAACCAGAACAGTGTCTCAAGTTTTGATTTTGTTTTGGGATATTAATTACTTCGATATTTGTCTTGTGATACTTAGTGTTGACATTTCGTGCTCGATTGGGTTCGAGCTGGTTACTTTGGTGATAATTTATGCCGACGAATAAGTTGTATTCTCGCTAGTGCTGCCATACTCCTTCAGCAACCACAGTTGAGCGGACTGTCCTGTTTTGGTTTATAAAAAAGTTTGTCAACCGGGGTTCCGCGAAACACTAGGATTTCGCGAGAAGGCGTCATGGTTTCCGGGAAAAATTGGCTTGGCTTCAAGTGCCAATGACAAGAATACTTAAAATTATCCGTTACTTAAAAATCTCCAGAAAAAAAAACACTGGCAGAACTATTGGTCAAAATCCAAGATTATTTATTTTTTTTTTTGAATATGACTCTCTGCCAACACAAATTTTAACCTGCTGCTCAGTCTGGGAACTTGACTTTAAGAGAAGAGCAGATCTATTGGTGTCAATATCTTTTAAAATTTTAGATAAGATCACAGATTAGGATAAGATTAAGAGTATCTGTGTCATATATCTTGTCTGCCATTAATAGAAAATCAATAAATACCCAGAGTGATCTGGAATTTTAGGCGAAAATTGATATGGTCACAATACCATCCTAATAAAAGATGTTTTGTTTCCAGAAAAGCGGACAGGAAACTAATAATTATAATAATTATAACCATAAAGTATTTAACTTTGCATTTTTATTCAAGGAAACTTTAAGAGAAAACACAGAAATAATCTATATGTTACAGATAAAATAAGAAGGACCCGACGATGTTTTTACATAACTAAGAAATATATTTAAAAGTTACGATAATAAAGCATAATATGTAAAAATAACTAAGTAATAAATAAATAACAGAGATATTTATAATCATAAATGGGAACGCTCTTTCCCATATATTATTTCGGAACGTAAATGTCATTCTAAGTAAATGTTTCACAAAGACTTATTTATTTTTACTTTCCTTTATTATTTATCTTATTACTTTTTTCAAAAGTCAGCCGTTTGAAAAATCGAATCTTAAACTGCCTCTACCTTCGTATGGAATTGAAAATCTAATAATCCATTTGAAACTTTTTACTCAGAATGAATGTTTATTCATTTTATTTTTATTATTGTTAATTGTTGAATTTCAATTAAATTATTTAGATTTTATTATTATATAGGATATTGTTGATTTGTATTTGCTTCTTTTTCCTTTTGTTAATATTTACACGGCTGCCACATTTAAAGGAATTGACAAAGCATAAACGTGGCCGTGTTCACAGAGAAAAATGTCTGTAATGTTACTGAAAATAAATTAAATTGACAACAACAAAAAATGCTGGGGCAACAGCGATAATACTGTAAAATTACAGTAAATTATTTGTAATAACTTACAGGAAAAGTGCTGTTAAAGTATTCGCGTTAATTCCTATACAGTAGAGTCTCCTACAACGCGGATTAATGTTACGCGTTGTACGAAAACGCGTTATAGGAACTTGACGATCGCGAATTTTGACGCTTGCGCCGCCCGCCTGTAGCTCTTAACGCCAAAAACAATGCAAAATTTATAAGTAAATAGACGTCAACTCGAAAACACATTATAATGGAATTAAATGTCCTACCTGTTAAATTGATGAGCAGCATTTAGAATAGTCGATATGAATTAGTGAATACACGTAAAACAAACTCGAAGAAACTAATTCATTCCTATCGCAAAATCGTGTGTACATTTACCGCTTCTACAGACGGCTTATATTGCATTGTTTTCGTTGTTATTATGCATTATGTCAGTTTTGTTTGTCTCCATGATCCATCGTGCCGCGCCGTTACGAAGCATTTTGGTTATGTATTTTCTAACCGCGGTGGTGACAGTTCAAAATAATAGCGGCATGCTTATGGCTCATGCGCAGTTAGCACATATCGGCCGGACAACCATACGCGCACGTTGTTCGTTGTACGAGAATCGCGTTATATAAATTTGATGTCGCAAAATCTTTAGCGCCTTGTAAGAACTCGCGTTATAGGAGACTCTACTCAGTAGAGTCTCCTATATTGCTTTATTTTTTAGTAAAAGTAAAGCAATACAGTAGAGTCTACTGTATTGCTTTATTTTTTACTACGCGAGATCTGATTCCTTAGATATTGGTTTATTCCAGCTCAAACAATCCAAAACAACTGTACCCTCGATACCATTAGCCCGAGATAGGATGTCTTATCCCAATCCCGACGTGAAGTTAGAGGGAGGAGAGTTTTCACCTACCATGACATATGATTGTTTATTATATACATGAGTTGTGATACATATATATGTATATATATATAGTATTGTTTAATAAATTACACCGTTATTACTGTAATTTTACAGGCTTTTTGTAATTAAACAGTACGGTAATTCACGGTAAAAAGAGGTTGAGAAACGCTAGTTTATAGGCTGTATGGCAACCATTTTGTCACACCTCGTGTAGGATTTTAACCCATGATCTTCTCTATGAGTTGGCTGGAGAAACCCAAGAAAGCGATGATCCAGGAAAATAGTTTTCACGGGAATAACTATCAAATTAAACATATTTCTTTCATGTTCATTGCGCACCACAAATTTAGTAATAACGAAGCAAGTAATAGAAAGATAGTCTTCATCTCCAGTAAAGACCATCCAAATACCAAACGAGCGTACAAATGAAATTAAAGAAATATCTCACTGTTGTAAGCGAGCGGAAGATGCGCAAACACACCGGAATCATATCTCGGGACTAAATTAAGCGCGGAATTTACACAGGAAGTCTCTCCGCCGGTTTCCTTAACTTATTAACCCAAGAGTAGAAGCGGAGTGTGTAGGAGATTAAGACACAGGCTGTTGGCTTCAGTAATACGATGGTAATTCTCCTTGCGACTATCCTGGAAAACTGCCAGACGTGGATGGACGCTCGGATTGTTCTCGGGGTTGCCTACACGATAAATATTCAATTGTTTCGATTGTGCGAGCGGGCGGTTCGTGCAAGTGTAAACTTTGCACGATGACGGCCGTCAGATTGACTTTGTGCTTCTGTGCGAGCGAAGTTCTCCACGTCAGTGTTTCTCAACTGCCATGAGTCGGGAAAGTGCAATGCAAGACTTTGCATAATTCTTACTCGAGATTTTCGGTGTACTATTGTTAAAATCTGTATACAGATTATTGAGATCATCCCACAATTGGACAATTTGTAAACTTCAAATTTTTATACTAGGAATGTTTTGAACCCAAATAGTATTAAGGCACGTTTTTCACCAAGAGGATTCATAGGAAAGTATTAGAAGATTAAATTATTTATTATTTTATTATTTTTAAGTCAAAGTTGTAATGTTATTGACTCCAACATGACATTGTACAGGCTCATTATAAATGATTATAGTCGAAGTAGGCCATGCCTATGTTAAGAAATTTTTGACGCAATACACAAGCAAACTTGAAATAGGTTACGCAACCACGTTAACTTTTACGCGTAGAACAGTGGTATTCCATTCAAATAGAGCGGCAAACAGAAATAGTTACATTTGATATCATGGCCTACTTCGACTACAATCATTTATAATGACCCTATATTTACTTTATGGAAAGAAAAAATAGAACTAGAAACTAATGTGAATTTGTGAATTATGCATGAATGTTTCACGTAATTTTCAGAATACAATTTTTAGAGAAAATATTTTATGGCGTCTGATTTTATTTTAGATTTGTTTTAAATTATCCATTTCCTTGCAAAACTTACATTTAGAAAATGGCCAGTCGAATTATTTATAAAAGAGAGATTCCACAGCCAAGCAGCTTCAGAAAGGTCTGAAATTGGTTCTGACTTTTTACTACTACAAAGCGCACTCAAGTACAGTTGACATCAGAAACGCGAGAATCGCTTTTGTTTTGTGTATAAATGACGTCCAACAGAAGAATACAAAATTTGAGAAAGTTTTTTGTTAAAATCATAGGCTAGGCAATGGAGATTTTTGCGTGACAAAAATACTAGCAGGAAGCCGACGGTCCCAGGTGACGTGGAACAGTCCGTAGATGTATTCTGATGTGTTTCCTACTTGCAAATATCATTTCTTAATTTGTTATAAACAAAAAAAACCTCAGAAAAGCGTGTTCTTTTTCGTTTTTCGCTTGTAAAAACTGAACCGATTGACCAATCTTGATGCTTTCAAGAATTGTAGAGAATGAAAAGACGATAAAACTGAACCCTGCACGGACTAGATTGAATTAGTATTAACGGAGGAAATTCGTTTTTCAAAAAATTCAAAAACAGTTGTAAGTTAAAAAGTTAAAAACTTGTAGCGGAGGCTTTTCGCATGAAAGTAGCGATTGATGGGTACTTTGAGTGTGGCTAACCCAGGCGTTTTCCGATGATTAGTTTTTGCACAATTGCGATTTGAATATTTTTATGCAATATGTTTCGGCGAGCCTGGATGCGTCGGAGATGGTCCGATTTTAATTCTTTTTACGTATTTCGAAAGTACACGTATTGTGCTACAAAACGTCTACTCTGATTTTGCATTAAAATATTGCCAAATAGGTGAAAAATGCTTGCAAATATGACCGAAAACTGCCGCGCGCTCCAACGCGGTCGAGTGGTGAGGGTAGGCGGCCGACGCGGGGAAGCTCGCAGCGCGTTTGCATTACTATAGATACGCGCTTGCATTACTATAGATACGATTTTTTGAGCTTTCTTGTTTATAACAAATTAAGAAATGATATTAGCGAGTAGGAAACACATCACAATACATCTACGGACTGTTCCACGTGACCTGGGACCGTCGGCTTCCAGCTAGTATTTTTGTCACGAACTCAGTCATTTTCTGCTCTATTACCTGGCCTATCAGAGAAATTTGAAATGTCTTTGAGACCAACCAACGCAATTCAATTATTTCAATGAGAATTTCAACAACTATATATATATATATATATATATATATATAAAATAATCACGTGGGAAATTCAGTCAAATAGGCGAATTAAAGGAAACTCCTTTTATCTCAGTTCAAATTTTCGTTTTAATTTTAAAACTTCTTCAGGAACAAGAAATAGAGTTGGAGAAAAGTTAGCATGGTCTTCAACTCTATTTCTTGTTCCTGAAGAAGTTTTAAAATTAAAACGAAAATTTGAACTGAGATAAAAGGAGTTTCCTTTAATTCGCCTATTTGACTGAATTTCCCACGTGATTATTTTGCGTTTTCGCTCAACGAAGCCACGGTCGATACATACTCTCAACTTTAACATTATATATATATATATATATATAACTCCAGATAATAGTAACGTGGGAAATTCGGTCAAATGGGTAAAGTATATAAAACTCCTTTTATCTAGTTCAAATTTTCGTCTTTAATTTAAGACTTCCTCAGGAACAAGCTAATAAAACACAAACAAGGGCTTAATTACTGAAACGTCAAACTTAAAATAACGGACAAAAAAGTTTCTACTTACAATTAGAGTATCATAACAGTCTGCATAGTGAGAAGCATAGTGTTTTATTAGCTTGTTCCTGAGGAAGTCTTAAATTAAAGACGAAAATTTGAACTAGATAAAAGGAGTTTTATATACTTTACCCATTTGACCGAATTTCCCACGTTACTATTATCTGGAGTTGTTACAAAGTCACGGTCGTTATTTTAATTACACTATATATATATATATATATATATATATATATATTTAAACTTTGAAAACAGACAAATTATTATAAGAACAAAACATAAATGCAACAATCGCACTGAAATAATATACTAAATAATACTGTAAGTATAAATATTCTTCATTCTATATTTTGTTTACGTTAAGAACATAGTGGTGGTTAGAACTGGGTCTAAGCACGACTTACACAGCAGCAATATGCTGTAGATGGCGCCAAAGTCAAACTTTCTGTCAAGACATAATTTAAAATTGGAATAATCATTGGCAAATTTACAATACCTTTTTTCATAACGCTAATGACTATAAAATTAGTATGACTTCATTTTCTCTGCATACTAAAGAAGTACAAGATAATGGTGGATTTTACAAGATTACTTATTACAATACACCTATCTTCAGTAAAAATAAATGCTTGTGATTGTATAATTCGAAAATTAATATGGTATCAGAATTCTAGTGATATTTATTTTTACTAATTCTTACCAATAAAAATTCAATGGATTAAAATTACCATATATGTAATACTACTATATAGCGGCTTGTTGATTCCTTGAGTGTTAAATTTGTTCACCGATGAAGAAAGATAGATGGCACGAATGTTATTGTACGAAATGCGCAAAAACAATTTGACACCATTATTCAAAGAAGGTTTTCATTTAAAAAAATAAACAGCCAACATAACACATTATGGAATCCATTCTAACTCACCAGAATTTTGCCGAAATATCAATAAATGCAATTACTGATATTTTAATTATGACGCGTAACCTTCTTGGTCAGCCAGCGAAAACAATCGCAAGGAAAAGATTTTATTTTCGAGGTGCAACTGATTCTTGGGGAATTCCGTAATACTGATAACTTTTGGGTTGAGGAGCACTGCTCTACGCTACACCCTCGGCAAACCGTGAAGTTGACGCCGGATAACTTCCAGTCGCCTCCAGTTTCGGCTCTTGGGGTAATCCGGAGTCGCTCAACCGTCTGTTACTGCTGCTGCCACGGAACGGCTCCTGCCGAAATTTATTAAGTTTATATTCGCCCGTTTAAGATCCTCTTATCTTCCGACAAAAGCGGTTCAATACCGCTCACCGTAACAAATAAACTCTTACAAGTCGCGACTTGCGTGCGATATCTCTAAGTTTAGACAACGAGTTTGCTTCTTATTAGGGATTACTTACTTACTGAAAACTCCGCTCCACCGTTGAGAGGTACATGGAGGAATGATTCTTAGCCGCGAAACGATTCGTGCATAGAATAGCGTTTTCGGATCTATTATGATGAGTTTAACTGAGGTGGTGGCTTTGTATACGCAAATATATGTGCTTTAGTCTATTTATTTTGTGCCGTGAGGCGTGATTTGAACAAATCCCAATGTGTGAAGAAATAACAACAGAAGCACAAACCCTGACTAAGAAGGACTGGAACAATACTGAAAGATACTGATAATACTAAATCTTATCATTGCGAACTTTTTAATTTGCGCTTTAATTAATAAATCTAATAAGATTGCTAATACTTAAATAATTATTTTGCCACTTTCTCAGAGGAAGTTAATATGACAAAGAATAGTCAACTTTTCTCTTCTTAAAAGCTGCCAAAGTTCAGTGCTGAGTGATAAGAAAAGGTTGACGATAGTTTGAATGTTCTGTCAGAGCTTTTAGTTTATTTATTGTTGCTGTAGGGCAGGCATGTGCAACTTCGAGTCCCGGCCGGATAGAAAATTTTATTGGAGCTGTTACTTATTATTTATTATATTATTCATATTTTTTAGTCCATTTAAATTGTCGTTATTATAATACATTCAAAAATGAGTATAACCTAATTGCGAAAAAATGGTAAAACAAACAGGAAAGGAAAAAATGCACAAAAAGGTGAGAGTTTTATTTTAATCACAGCTCCCACAGCCATCAAGAATATTATATTATTAAAATAAATGATAATAACTGGAATAAATAATAACCAATAAAATATTTTAAAAAAATAAATAACTTTAAATAGAAAAGTGTACAGCAGCGATAAGTATATTGTCAGTAATTCAAATATCTGTGTCAGTAAAGGGGACTCTAAAATTGAAAATAAGAATTAAAATATCGTTCATAACAAGTAGCTCAAAAACTTCTCGATGATGTTTCTTACAAAGGGACTCTAAAAAAAAGTACTACTGGAAACCCAAACGAACCTCCGGATATTCTCAACATTTACAAAATGTTTCCGTTCCAAGTACAAATTGGTGATGTTTTTAAAATTAAAAACAATGTTAATATGCTAGTCCTTTGTTGTTGTTGATGGACACCTTCGAAACTGAAAGGAAAACTAAATATTTTTTTATTGCAATTTGACCGTTTATTTATCTTTTAGTGGAAAGAAGAATAAAGTCTCTTTATTTAAATATACACAGTAGCGGTTTCGACCATTCGGCCATCTTCAGCTGTATTGTCAGTTGTATAAAAAGTTTACGAAGCAGCACATGTCTTATAAAAAAAAGGGGCGCATTTAAAAACAAATTTTCCGTGGACTGAGGTTAAAATGTTTGTGAGGCCGGACGAATACACATATCAGAACTGTGTATATTTAAATAAACCTTGCAAAGATAAAGAGGCTTTTTCTTATTTCCACTAATTACATTACTTTGCACCATGGACCACATCGAGATATTTATCTGTTTACGAGAAGAACCTAGCATATGAATCTCTTAAATATTTACCAAGTATATTTTCGATAAATATACAGAATTTCAGAAAAGGAAAATGTAGGACAAGATAAAAAAAGATTGTGTAATATTCTCGATTTGAGTATGCAGATAATCGTTTATATCAGTCGGTGGTGAAATTTGGTCTTTGAAAAAGCGATGGCGGGCCGGATAAAACCAGGTGGCTGTGGCCCGTGGGCTGTAGGTTGCACAATTGCACATGCCTGTTCTAGGGCATACTACTTTCTAGTGTCAAACATCGTAATCATCGTAATTTTTATGTTGCCGAAATCACAATCATTTAGTTTGGCGGCAAATTCAAAGTATTCTCAGCCTTTTATGATCACTCTGTGTTAGAGCGCGCTACTTCTTTCATCAAAAATTGTATTTTTTGACAAATTAAGTATTTGCAAAGCTGTGAATAATGTAATGAAAACAAAAATAATCTTTAACAGCCAGTAGCGACCCGCAATTATATCCTTTTTAATTATAAATAAATTGTGGCCATATTACATTCAAGTGGTGGGCTCTTGAAAAAAACAGCTTTTGATAAAATGCAAATTAAAACACAAAATACGTTAGTCGGGTTCCTTTCACTCATGCGCCAAGACGTCCTATAAGACGAGTGTAATACTGTATTTCTTTTTCTAGTTTCAGTAATTTTATTTGGAATACATTTAGAAATTAATTTTAGGATATGTAGCCGGAGCCACAGTTTCTGACGGTTTTCATTAAGAAACTGAAAACAGTGCCATAATATGTTCATTATGAAACCAATTTTACAATAGTTACAAAATTGAAATATTTATTTTAAAACCAACAAACGTTTCCCAATCTTTAAGTGAAATTAGTTATAATATAATTTATTTTTTAAACTTTGCTACTACGTTAATATTGAGTTGACGACACATTCAACGAAAGAAAACGAAGAAAATCAAAAAAAAAACTATTCCCAATATAATTACATTAAAAACAAAGAAAAACAGTTGTGGTGAATGCCGCCGGTGACTCTTTTATCCAGTATTACATATAAAACAAATGTTCAGTGCTTATGAATAGTCATTTCAATTAAATTTAGCGATGTTAGTGTGATATCTACTGTGTCTAATCCACGGTATACGAGTTGAGAACTAATTATATTTAATACGGCGCGCTTGTGCCCTGGCATCATGTAAGGGCAAGTATCTTATCTAGTCTATTGTTCCGTAGTTGGTGGTAGAAATTTGTAGACGCGGTGTTTAAGAGCAGATCTAATGCGCGCGTCGTGCCGGCGTGTGTATGTGTACGCGGTAGCGGGAACTTATTTAAGCCAGAAATTATGCGAACTTCCCAGAGCCCATTTTAGCGGAATAACCGCGATCTCGGTGTTCCTAAAACTCGCAAACTTTGCACTCATGGTCGGGGTTTCTGAGCTGAACCGGTCCGGACTCCAACATATAATAAATTGCGTATAAACTGCAGCGGGAAGGAGTTGAATCAATAAGTTGCAAGTCCGGGTCGGGTCCCGGAGTTAAGTTCAGAAATTAGGATTAGAGTGGACCGGACCGCCGAGTTTCGGCGAATTTCGCGGACATCGGCCGGCTTTTAGCGAAATTGAATTCGCGGGATATCTTCCACTCCAATTATAAATTATTTTCAATTCGCCCCCAATTATACCTCCGATGTGCGCTCGCGGAATAGCACCGTCGGAAAATTGAAAATTAATACTTAAAGTCGACCCTCCACGAATCCGTATCCGCTTTACTTTCTTCCTTCCATCTTCTGGCCGCTACCGTATACGTTCTGTCCAAGGGAATACATTCGGCAATTTATGCAATATATTCAATCTGCATTGCGGTATTCAAAATCTAATGTTTAGATAAAAAAGTACCTACTTTTAATTTAATTCTTATTAAAAATATATTGCGATTGGTTCGAAATCAATGTTACCACATACAATAAATACGTGAGAACGAAACACGAGCCGAAGGCGAGTGCTGTAGATTGATATGGTGATTAATTGTCACGAGTACGTACTTCCGAATGGAGACATGTAAAATGATGAAACAGTAAAATTGTGACTGCATTTAATCCACTCGAATTTGGATTATGTTATACAAAAAAGTCTGTTGACGTTTTGGGTGGATGCGCCGGTAAAGAAATAAATGTACAATAAACAATACATTTCTACGTTAATTACACTACTACTACAAAAAGAAAAACGTAATATACTTTTCACAAGACATAGCGGAAGTTGATGAGCTGGTAGAGCTGAACATAATTGCATAGCTGAAATAAAGCCAAACAACCCCAAAATCTCGATATTTTTCAAAAGACTGTTTTTGGGTACTTGCACGTGTATAAAAATTCATAACTCCGCCATTTTCTATTCGATTTTCAAAATAAAAAATGCAAATAAAGGGGGAAGCATAGTTCAAGTTCAGAAGTTACCAATTATTTTCAGATTTGTTCAACTTTAACAACAATTTGATGACCTGTTTAAATCCGTAATATTCTTGCGATGATTCTTCGATGCTATACTTACACAAGTATAGCATCGACGATGACAAGAGGAAGAAAAAGAAGAATGAAGAAATCGCCATTGACATAGAGTCACAACTAACCACACACCAGGACTTCCTAATGATAAAAAATGTAATAGCCTCAACCCTTAAAACTGGACACCCCTCCCACGATCTCGCGAAGAGAAGACAACACATCACAAAAGAAAAGGACACCCTCACTCAAATTAGGACCAAAATAAGAGACAACAATATAACTGTTACATTGGGCGACAAAAACGCAGGTATGGTTTTCATTTCCTCTGATGTCTATATTCAAAAAACTCTGAATTTTTTCAATGATAACAATTTCATTAACTTAAATAAAGACCCCATGAAAAAAATGGTAAAAATAGTAAAAACTGACGTGAAAGAATGCATTCACACCCTCCGCAAGTTTAACATTAATAATTACAATGTAATAGAAATGAACCCGAAGCCTCCTATCCTGTACAGCTTAATCAAATTGCATAAACCCGATAAAAACATAAGACCAATAGTAACCAATATAGGTACACCCACTGGAAAACTAGCCAAACACCTTCAACAAATCATTCAACATCAATTCCTATTCAAACCAAGATACACCATAAATAACTCAAACAACCTTATTCAACAGATAGAACATTTAAATATAAAAAAGTCCCACAAATTAATATCTTTTGATATAAAGAACTTATATACAAACATTCCTGTCTCGTAGACTATTACGATAGTTAACGATTTTTTACTGGACAACGTACATAAACTTAAACAAGTGGACTTCTTTGACGTTTCAAACATAATAACACTACTTCGAACTGTTGCTCACCAGAATTTTCTAAAATTCCAAGACAAATTTTATCAAATGCAGGATGGGTTGCCTATGGGTTCACCTATTTCAGGCCTGATGGCTGATTTTTACGTCGACTATCTGGAGAATAAACTGTTCTCAAATAAATATAGTCTTATCACCGGGAATATTGTTTTTTACGCCAGGTATGTCGATGACATATTCATGATATATGATGGAAATGACGCACAGATCGTGGCTCTACATAACATACTAAACAATTTGGGCAAGCCCGAATTTACCGTGGAAAAAGAAAAACATAACAAATTAATCTTTTTAGATTTGGAAATCACTAAAGATTTAAATAATAAAAAACTTATTTTCGACATTTACAGAAAGCCCACCACGACAGACACTATAATACTCCAACAGCAGAGACAATAAACAATCAGCCCTCCGTTATTTTTCCAGAGAGCAAATAATATACCATTGAATACAAATAACTACAATAACGAGGTTAAAACGATATTGCAGATCGGCCGAAAAAATGGATATGACATTAAGTTCATGCAAGACATTTACAATGCAGTTCATCATAGAAACATAATTAATACCATATATCCACATCATACCTCCAATAGCATATACTTTGCTTTAGATTTTCAGGGCAAAATAAGTTATAAAATTAAGGACACTCCTGGCAAATACAAAATAGCAACAGTTTTCAAAAGCAACAACAAGTTATACAATCGCATTAAGAATAACAAAGAAAAAATCGACCCACTAGATAAAAGTGGCGTCTACAAAATTAATTGCCAAGACTGCCATAAGTTTTATATCGGACAATCCGGAAGAAGTTTGAGAATTAGATTTAAAGAACATCTTACCAGTAATAATTCTAAAGTACACTGCCATATCTCGGAAACTAGGCATAAGATAGATAATTCAAACCTTAAACTCATACATGAATGTAACAAATCACGAAAGATGTCCTTATTGGAAGAATTAGAGATTTTCAGACATCAGAGAGAAACAACCGACCTGCTTTTAAATGAACAAACCGACATACCACCATATAGATTATTTATACGAACCTTTTCAAAAATCCCGCCAAACGCTAATGCCTAGACTTGCTGCAGAGGCCACCACTATTGACCTTGCATTCCATCATATTCTATTTTTAGAAACGCATTTTGTCGAGGTAATTTATTATTTTTATGTACATTTTAGTGATTGTTACAGTAACTTTATCATAAGATCGATATAATAAGATTACACTTTTGTGTCCTACCCTTAGTTTGTAAGCTGCACCGCCTTCTGAAGAAGTTGACGAGATATATGTTCCGAGAAATACACCTAACCTCAAATATTTTGTACACAGTGATTTTCGCCTGACGGTATGTACTAATGAACTGTTTTTTCTCCCTTTTTTACTAATAATGAACTCTCCGATGACCTTTCTTCTGATTTTGGTCGGTTATTCTGTTGTGATCTGGTGTGATGCAATTGTAGAGTGAAAATAACCTTTTCACCCCCCCCCCCTATTTTTCATTTTTAATTGTGTACTATATTTATTGTAAAGATTCCTGTTTTTTCTGACTTATCTCTGTAATTTCAGCTTGGCCTGAGGACGTATCGTATGATACGAAACATGTAGCCAAAAGAACATCTTTTTATATAATAAACGCTGGAACACAGTGTTAATAGAGAATTTACTTAGCGTCACCTAAGTAACTCTAAACCTTAAAGAAGAGATGCCTAGGGTTAGAAAAGTAATTGTTTATCAAATAATCTTGTGCAGCGCGTCCTAATCATTAGCTATTGTTCGCTAAAACTTTTAGTTTTAATTGAGTGATTATTAATCCTGATATAAAATTCATCACATACACCGCAAAAGTTCAATCTTGTAAGACAGCAGAATCTATTCTTTTTATAACCCCGACCAATTCGTCTTCTAAGTTTTCTTATTCTCGAGTTCGTTAAGTGTAAGTATTTTTACTCTTGTCAAGGTGTGCGAGGAGCGTGCGGTTATTGACTGGTTCCCACGAAATTCGGGCACGGCCGTTTGGTCGATACCGATTCAGACGGTATCCTCGCGTGCCGCTCGGCGGCTCCGAAATGTGACCGCCTCAGCCAGTATCAGCTATCGCAACTTTTCCAATGGAGGACAGGGGATCCGGGCATTCCCAGGAGTTATTTTCAACGGGCCAGGTATTGGGAACTGCTTCGCCCTGGCAACTATCTCCGGTAATCTCGGGAATCGAAAATACCACCCACGCAAAAACTTTTTCGCCAAATACGACCAAGAACGTCGGATGCGAAAACATATCTTCAAATTAATCATATTTGGACATGTAATTCAGGTAAATCATGTATATAAATAATAATTTCAAACAGGTTGATTAAGATACTACAAGAATGGTTGGATAAAGTGGATATAGACATTTTTATAGAACATTACTTACAAAATTAAATAGATACACACTGGGTGTCTCATTACGGATCTCGCATATGTTAAGAGCAGAGTGAACAGTCTAGTTTATTCTCTTTGAATATAGTACAATTGAAAACATTGTTAAACTAGTTTTTGAGTAAATACACTTAAAAACAAGCTAAGTAGGTTTTGATAGATTTCTTTGCGCTGAGCACGCATTCTACATCAAAAGATTCCTACCAAGTAAGCTTTTACAAAAAGATGAGATGTCAAACGCCGTCATTTTGGTAATTTTTATGATTTTATAACGACGGAAACCAAGCTTCAGATTTACTTGAAGCTCTTTTAAAGTTTCTAGGGTATTGGTTTAAGATTTGAAAAGAGTTGAAGGGAGAGTAACAATGCATTTCTTTTTAAATGAAATAAAAATCGTTATATAAAACCATAAGAAATGGTGGCCATAAAATGTTGTTCTATAATTCTGAAACCTTGTGAACATGATAATATTATAAATGCCAATACATGAAAATAAAAAAAGAATGCAATGGTGTAGTGTTAGGAGGATTTAAAGATAAATTTGGGTTTAAACTTCTGAAACCTTGCAAATATGATAATATACTTGCAAATAAACGAATAAATAAAATAAAAATATAAATGTATGTACCAATGGGAGTTTTGATGAAGTTGTAATATAAATTGGGTTTTAAACTTCTGAAACGTTACAAATATAACTAAAAACGTATTCTCGCCTGTAGTTATTATTAACGATCAAAAAATTGATTCTGGGAATAGCAGTAAGCACGGAAGGGTAATTAAAACAACACGTTCATTTCTCCAATCCCTAAGCTTTCGGCAAAGATTTTTGTCTTCTTCAGAGGGTACGCTATAATAATAATAACAAACCATCAAAATAACCACAGTACCAACAAACCATTTACTTACGACCAGACGCGAGTAGGCAGCTACGGGACAGTATGACATTTTACAAAAACTATTACAAGGACGGCTACTTCTCTTTGACAATAGAAAACAAACTACCTACAAACACACAAAAATAAGCGGTCATAAGCGGTCAAATAAGCTGCCTACTCGCGTCTGGTTGTAAGTAAATGGTTTGTTGGTACTGTAGTTATTTTGATGGTTTGTTATTATTATAGCGTACCCTCTGAAGAAGGCAAAAATCTTTGCCGAAAGCTTAGCGATTGAACAAATCAACGTGTTGTTTTAATTACCCTTCCGTGTTGGCTGCTATCCCCAGAATCAATTTTTTAATCGTTACAAATATATAATATTATTCTTGCGCATGCAAGAAATATAGTCAAAAAAGTCTGTACGCGTTAAAAAACAACCGAAAAAGGTTATAACCAGATCCGATTGAAAAATAATACACTCAAATTAATTAGAAAAGCGTCATTTAATGAAGCCCTGTACTTTCGACACTGTGTACTATATATCTGAATGAATCTGTGATGCAGCCACCCCAATAGGGTATTCCGGTGCTTTTGAAATTGTCATTTTTTACAAACTATGGGTGCTACTGTTTGCTACTTCACAAGTCAAATATCAAACATTGTTTTAAATTAAGAGAAATCGTTGTTTGAAGTTTGAATTAGGATTGGTCTTTGTGACGTCACAAAGACCGCTCAAAGTGAGCGACTTGACAACGTTGCTATATCTAGGGTGCCCGTAGTAAATTTTTGTCTTCTGTTGTGTCAACGTTTAGAATCGCTCGTTTGTTGACACCTGCTTTGGTTATTGAGGTTATATCAAACAGTTGTTCAAAATGTATAAACTCCAACGCCGACATTGTTCTGTGCCGGGCTGTAGAACAGTAACTCCTGATAAAATTTTCTTTACCTTGACGACTAGCGAGATGAGGGATGTTTGGCTTCAAGTTTCAATGATCAAATCATGTCTCAAAAAAGTTACCTTTATTTGTTGTCAAACAACAGGGTCGCCAACCGTCAACTTGGCCGATCAGCTGTTCGAGAGCTGTCCGCTGTTGCCACCGCTACTAGGGATCGGTAATCATCGTGTATTTCCGAGGGTGGTCGGTGAATTCAAACGAAATGCACTTTTAATTGCAATTACCTCATAGAAAAACTAAATCAAAAAGCTCATAGCTTAACTTTATGAATCCTCATAAATTGTACAATAGGTTAAACCGAATATCTGCTTAAATTTTGACATAACCGGAATACCCTATTATCCCAAGGACTAAGAATGGTAGATATCTAAAATTTTGATATCAAGAATTAGCAACAAAATACAAAAATAAACATATGATCAAAATTATAATCGTCATTCACATGTAACATCATAAGCTGTTGACTTGAATAAGTATAATCAAATATTTTTCTGTAAGAATAAATTTTAAAATAGCTCCTACAATACGGTTGCTACAATAGTTATTTTTCGAAAATTTTGACGTTTCAGTTTAAGTTGAAAAACACAGGACCATGAGTATAAGAAAAACTACTTTGGCAAAAAATTGGACCAATTACTAACAGTATATTTTAAAAGCTATTTAGTAAGTTTCATTATAAATAAAAATATTTTAAAAAATCTTATCACAGTTTGTGAATTAAAACTAAATGGTGGTGCATTAACAATTTACCTCTCACCCAAGTGTCGAGTAGCAACAACTTTCATTCTCAACATTTGATATACAGTACGTACTATTACTGACATAAATTTATAGAATTTTCTACTTAAAAGTGGATGATGGAGATATGAGCACTAACCTTCGCCAATAAGAACATTATTTTTTAAATAACGCACTCTGTCAAATGCTGTTCAAACTGTTTGATAGCAGATGTGCCAGTTTATGATTCCTGCACAAGACACCTATTGCTTTCATGCATGACGTCGTTTTCCGATTTATGTCCCTTGTCAATAACAATGGTAATGAAACACCCTAGAAAATATTTAGTTTAATAATGATTGTTACTACAAAAGAAATCAACTGAAGCAGAAAACAGTGGTGTAGAAAATAACAGAAGTCTACAAAAATAGATTTTTAGATTATCAAAAGCAAATAACAAATAACAAATAAGACTAGGAAGAACTTTTGAAATCAAAACGCAGGAACGGGATAAACAACAAAGTTTTCTTCCTAACATGGTGAAATTTTGGTCTCCGTACATAATTACAACTCACAGTAATAACGAATATTATTCACGCGCTTTTCTCGGTTGGAGATAAGGCAGTGAGACGTGTTGTATAACTGCTGTACGGTTCTGTTGGCTGCCGTGCTTTCGCAGTATCTTCACGTAGCAAGTCTCCGCTTCACGCGGAATTCCAGGCGCAAAATAAATAAAAACCCATCTTTTAAAAGTTCCTTTCATTTCGTAGCGTATTTCCGGAATTACAAGTCCGCGCCCGGTATTGTGTCTATTACACAGTCCGTTCACCGTGTCTCCTCGTTTTTCTTTGCTGCCGGCCTTCAAGTTGGCGAGCTTTCAAATATTAATTCCGCAATTACCGGTTTTATTCAAACGATGCAACGCGCTTTGCAAGCGGCGCGACAGGGGTCACGGCGACACCTAGCGCGCATGTCTTGTACCAGAGGGATGGTATTTTATCCCCGGAAAAAAGTTTAGCCGCGCTGGGAAAATCTGAGAGGCTTACCTTTGGATGTGCTCTTCGTGGAAATGCTACTTTGGGGTCAATCTGAAACAATTTAGAGAAAAGTCAGGTTAGAAGTTGGTCAGTTTATGGAACAGGTTAAGTAATGATGTGGTGAAGAAGTGTATTATGATGGTGTACGAGTGTAATTTTTATTTTCAATAGTTTGACTTCTATAGTTTACTAATACTACAGTTAGTAAATACTACAAATTTCATAAGAAAAGTGTTGGAGAGTTTTATATTTTAGAGGTTTTTTAACAATATATGTTTGGCATCCCTGCCTTTTGTCCTAGAAGATGTTATGAGAATCCTGAAAATGCTACAACATTTGAAAAAAATAAATTCGTTTGAGAATAAAATTGATTGAAAGCTGGCAATTAAACAAATACAACATAGTTGCCGTGCTGGAATAGTATTGTAACCATTAAAATCTATTTTGCATTTTTTTGTAGCTGAAATGAACCCCATTTAGGTTTATATTTTGGCGAAATCCTTTTTAGACCGCCCTTTCAAATATCATATAAGCGTTGAAAAAAATATTTAGGTATCGCTACCTGCTGTCAAAGTTAATAAAAATGATTTAAATTTGTATTATAAAAACTAAAAGGAACATTTCCGTCCTTTTTTTAACCTCAAATCAATTGGCACACCACAATTATTATTTTAATGAAAAGGAAATATAATCGATAAACTTTTGAGTTTCACAGATCTGTGAAATTTGTCAAAATTACCACTATCAAAACGGGGCCAATAGCAAAAAAATCGAACAACAACAGATTCTGTTATGCCTTTCCGTATTATTTGAATCAGAACGCAGACATACCTATTGAATTGTGTCGCATGTTTGGCGCTGCTTTGCACCGATTATCACAAAAACTAGAGTCAATTTATAATTTCTGTTTTCAGATCTAAATCATACTAGAACCAGGTGTCACTTGTTCGATTTAATTAGTTGTTGGCCAAGGTAATATTTGCTTTCAATTATTGTATTCTTAAAAAATTAAGTAATTGTAATTTCTGTGAATGTTCTTATATCTACACCCAAAAGTGTATGAATTATATAAGTACATAGGCTTTCACAGCCAGAATCATTTAGAAAATAGTTTCCGGGTTATGACGGGCTTCAAAAGAAGTCATTGTTATACGGGGAATATATATCGGCCCGACAAATTTTTAATCACAACGACAAATTGTGCACGACAAAATATGTGCTCAGCACGACAAATTTGGTATTCCCCACGACAATAGTTAACACGACAGAATATGTATTAAGCACGACAAATTAAAGATTCTTAACGACAGTTTAATTGCACGACATATTATGTTACTTTGATTTTATTTATGAGTTTTAAATATATAATTTTGGTTATTTGAGGTTAAATCACATAGTTTGCTGATTTTATCGTTGAAATACAAATATTGTCGTTCATTTACAGTTTTTGTCGTTAAAACATATATTATGTCGTTTGTGTGCATTTTCTGTCGTTAAAACACATATTTTGTCGTTCAAATGCATATTTTGTCGTTAAGGTACCGACATTTGTCGTGCGAACCCCTAATTTGTCGGGCCGAAAATGCCACCCTTGCTATATTGGGTATTCGGTTAGCTTTGAAGTAGCGAACAACATGATTCGCTAAACGTAAATACGAATTTTGACTCACGGCATAACCCGGTAACAATTTATTTTATGGATTATGTTTTTCATAATAATATTTTCGTAATAATTGTGGTAAATTTAAAGGAAAAAGTGAAAGTACAAAGGTAAAATGTGTATTAAGCAAAAGTATGTTAGCTAAAATAGTTATTTATGTACCAAGGGCATTAGACGGATGTTTATGCCCCGAGGGGACAGTTTAATAAGCGCGAGGGCCGATAGGCCAGAGAGCTTTTTAAGCCGCCCGAGGGTATTAACATCAAGTAACGCCCGAGGTACATACAAAATTTTATGTCCTACAATGGTTTTGTTCCTCCGTTTGAATAATAGCTGTGTTCGTTTATTCGGTTCTGGGTTCGGTGTAGATAGTGTCGGTGCGCTGTCACGTGACAACGGTGTAAGGGTGGTGAAAGGTGTAGTTCACAGGATTTTCGAACGCACCTGGACACATGGTGCGCGTCAAACGTCAGACTGGTCAGCGTCCGATCTGTCAGTGTCACGTGTGTCAAAACTTTGCTATGTGCTAATACGAAATCACCTCACTTAACCCAACTTAACCTAAAAAAACACTGACAAGATTGACGTACACCGCCTCCGTACACCGAGCTCCACCAAAATTGAAGGTGTAGATAGTGCACGCACCACGTACACCGCACTGCCTCCCTCTAGCTATATCCGAACACGAAAGTGTCAACACTGCTACACCGCACCGCATAATAAAACGGCTCGGTGTCACTTGGTGCAAAAAGTGTCAACAGTGTAGAATATCCGAACGCAACATATTAATAAATATGTAAATATGTAAATACGTTATCAAGTGACGGCGTATCTAGGGAGTTGAATAACAACACAAAGAATTCGGAGTTGAGTGACAATACAGACAATTAATAGTCGAACTTATAACCTTAATCGACAATAATTAACATTGATGAGTGACAATACAGACAATTAATTGTCAACCTTATAACCTTAATCGCCAATAATTGACATTGACGATTTAAAATTCACAATTTGAATGACAAATATTTGATATATTTGACATATAACCATGGCAATCCTTTATGCCCTAGAGCGCATAAAGAATCTTTATCGTTCTAGGGCGCAAAAAGTAGCTGTTTTCGTCCCGGTAACTAAGATGTAAAATGTCACTTTATGATCATGTAGAACATAAAATAAATATTTTATGAAATTCTGTTAATACAAAGTTATCTCTACATTATATATTTATATCTCATCGTCTTTTAAACTTGGACAGCCGACCCTAAATTTATGAAGGCACGCAATACCAATATATGAGTATTTGAGGCAACCAAAAAAAAACACCAAATAGCTTATTTAGACAGATAATACACTGTCCGATGATAAAACCATGAATAACCAATCGGGAAGCATTTTCAAATTCAGGCAATGCGCTATTTCGATAGAAGTACAAAATTATGTAATCGTTCATTGGAATTGGTTTGCGATTTTACTAATTTCGCTTTTCTGATTAGGTCAAGTTTTGAAAATTTTCTCGCTCTTGATCAATTTTCAATAAACATTATTACCTACAATCAAAAATGTATCTCAGCGAAGAATTACAAACCTCTTGCAAGAAAAAAAGAGCAAGAAAACCCTACCGATAATAATACTGGTGTTGATTCGAATTTTCTTGTTCGGTTGTTTATCGCTGTTGGGAGGCATCGGTAAATTGAACTATAAGCGCATCGTTCTTTTGTCTCTCCTCGGGGACGGTCACCGAGCAGCAGAAAAAGTGAAAATCGTAATTGGGAATCGAGTCGGCTACTGGGCGCGAAACCAATCACGGACCGGGGGTCCAAAATTGCGACGACTTCCAGCGCGCCTAACAGACCTTTACTTTTCTACGTGTGTCCCACTAATATAAAAAGGAGCCTATTCCCGAATTTCCACGAGAAATTACGACCTCAGAGGCCTATATTGACCGCCTCCCACAACAACCACGCTTATAACCTGCCATAATCAGTATTTATGTACCTAATACTAGGTACCGGTTATTATCCCGACGTAATTTATGCAAATCTACAATATCCCTGCTGAAATCACGATACCGCTCATTTATTTTAAGAACTTCCTCGTATTAGTTGAAGTTAGTGATGCATTTTATTAGTATCTTCTATGCTAAGCAGCGGAAGAGAACATAAGGGCGGGGTAATCAGCTATATGCAGGTATCATTCTCTTTTATTGCTTCTAACGTCAGTCGACCGAGGAGGAGATAAAATAATCCAAGCAGATCGTTTATTGCTTTTCAGGAACTGAAGCGGAATAATTATAATGTTTGAGCGATTTGATGTTATGATCGAGTTTACGATGTGATTTGCTTGTGGGTGCGCCCCACAGTGGTAGACTTTTAACATCGAGGTGATCAACAATTACTTCTTTTTGGAAAATTAACTTAAAATAGCCGTTAAATAGGCGGGAAATAGTGAAAAACTCTTAAGTCTCTTAAGGTCTGTTAGAAGGTTGCAACACATTTTTGGTGTTAAAATTATAAATACTCGTGTGTTTGATAATAGCATATCTTCAAATACAGGATTTTGAGGGTGCTTTAGATATGAATTAATAACTAGTGATATATATTAATATTGCACCTGCGAATATAAAAAAATAGTCAAGATTATTACTTATCATCGTAAGTTTGAACAACAAAGTTTTCCTACCGGTTATACTAGTTTAACTAAAATTATGTTCTGCTTTCCTTTCGAGACACGCTGTGGAACCTGGGCAATTTACGAAGCACTATGTTATAAAGCCATATCAAGATTCAACATTTTGTTTTCTGGTGCATTCCAATAGTTAATTTTTTATCCAAGATACATAATTCCCAGTAAACGTTTGCAATTTGAAATGCGGTTATAACTTGCGACAAATGTTACCCAATTGACTGTGTTAGGCTATACTAATACCAGCAATTACTTAATTTACAGATAATAACCCGAAGTTAATAAATAAGCCGATGGATTGAAAATGCAGCATGCAGTCAACTAACGACATGACATCGAATGGACATGTTATAAAGTTCCTAAAGGCCGGCACAGACACAACGTCTTATCGAACGACTTGTCGAATCAGACAAGTCGTATCAGGTAAGACGGAGCGTGTAGACCACAAAACGTACGTCTTGCATGATCGAAGTAAGTTTGTACGATAAGTCGAAAATCTGAGCTGCGAGGCATCATTTTATGACAATTGTTTCGACAAGTTGGCGCCTGTGGACAAACATGCGTTTTATTTGACAGTTTTGCCGTATGTTTACGTACACTGAGAAAATGGCTGTAAACTTACGCATAAATCATTGTACAATAGAAATGTGGTAAGTCTAAAAATTGCACGTACAATTGAACGTTACAATTGAGATGTAAATTTTTACACGTCTGTGTACTATTACAGCGATATTGCTGCTTTATTTCAATATTATTGATCTTTTAGTAAAAATACACTGGAAATATACCTTAGAATCGTAAAATTACAACGTATGTTGTGATTTTACTATTATAATAGCGGGTTTGTTGATATTGTAACGCCCAGACGCATGCGCTACGTTTGATCAGCTGTTTTGCAAACGAACGCCGGCACGCACACCATCGGGTGCAGTATATAGTTGGGCGCGTCGTATTTCTGTCTCTGGTAAGTAACAGTGATACAGTGAACTAATAGGTGTATGTTAAAATAGTATGCCACACTGAGGAACAATTGTATTGTCCTTGTAGAGCACCAATGAGGACAACCAGCCACTAGAGATTGATGTCTTAACGCCATTCCTGGCAGAAAGGTGTAAGTACAGAGTCTCTTACGTTTCTTTTTGAAAATTTGTTTTAAGATTGAAGGGTTTTATACCCACAGAAAGATAATGTGCAAACTATCTACAAAGCCAAAGTTGGAGAATAGAATAAAATGTGAAATCCCCTTTTTAGGTTTAGTTATCTGTGTCTGTCTAATATGTTTCCTTCTGTTACAGATACAGATGCGGAACATCTTGCACCAAGTGTGTTTGTTAGAAACAGAGTGGACGAGTAGTTCATGACTGACCGAAGTGCATTTATATGTTTATCCGTGTGCTTTTTATGTTTGAGTATGTATTAATTGCTTCTCTATGATTTTAATGTATTTTATGTGCCTCAAAGTGTTTACTTGTATGTACGTCTAATTTTTTTACAATTAATTTTATATATACCATATTTGTATGGCCGTTTGTACTATTGTAACGTTTGACTGTTTGCATGATGTTTGTTTTCTGTATTATATGATAGAGTTTCTTTCACGACAAGTGGCAGTAAACCGCTGACATAATACGCAAACGTTCCTACGCATTGACATGTGTTAGAATGAAATAAAGAAGATTGCTATTTCATTCTAACACACGTCAATGCGTATAGGAACGTTTGCGCGTCATGTCGCGGCTTACTGCCACTTGTCGTGAAAAATACCATAAATGTTAATATCTACTCAAGATCAGAATAAAATTATACAAATCAAAAATACTGCTTAGTTCATTGAATATTACACTGAAATAGATGTGAAATTATTACGCATTACCTCATATTTCATGTAAAATTACATTAAAATTGATGTTGAGTTATTACGCATTGCCCCATATATCACTTAAAATTACATCCAAATCGGTGTAATATTCCGGCCAAATTCTTGTAAAATTACAGTGAAAATAATATACAGTGACAATGTAAAAATACAATTGAGATGTAAAATTACACTGATTGTCGCAGGGCAAAAAAACCCTACTATTCCTACTGTAAATTCACATCAAAATTTTTCTCAGTGTAGTAACGTAGTATTTTCGTACTATTCTGTTGCTTCGTGCTCGTGCATTTATTTAAACTAGAACTTTTTTTCGCATTTAATTTTGTATTTTATAAATTCATAATACATATGTCTGATCTTCAATGCTCTCGACAAGTTTCTGGTATAATTTCACTCTATATTTGCTTTGACATGATGGTCGTGAACTCGAAATCTTTGTAGCTTCTTCCTTTTGCAAGAAATTTTAACGTGGCACTGAGTCTCTCATGAGTTGAAATAGCTTTTGTCATGCAGGTGTTTTGCTTCTTAATGTAGGGAGTAACAGAATTTGACAAATGGTTGTAAGTTTCAGTGTCCATCCGCAGGTAATTACGCCAATCATCTGCTTCATTATGAAGTTCACGTAATATGAGAAAATTCAGGCCTTTTTAGCAACCATTCCCTCTACCATCCTAATCTTCGAGTTTCTTTTTACTTTTTATTGCTATGCAAACAGCATAGATTGTTGCACTTCGTCCATGATGACATCAGACAACTGACATTTGACCGCTTAATAGGAAACGTGTGGACAGGCTAATCTCTGTACTTTTTGTCGAACGACTTGCATGACCGCTTTATCGTTCGATAAGACGTTGTGTCTGGACCGGCCTTTAGTTACCGCACAGAGTGTCAGGAACTTAGACAAAATACATCATTTGGTTAGGAATAGCTCCATTTGTCCTCGAGTATAATAAACAAAAGATTCTGGGTTCGATGAAGTGTCATAATTTACTGCTTTCGGGCAATATCTAGGTTTCGAACGCAGCTCGTCATCAGTTGCTCACGTCAGGCTAATGCTAACGTTGATACAACCTGACGTGAGCAACTGATGACGAGCTTTAACATGACGTGAGCAACTGATGACGAGCTGCTAGATAGTCCCCGAAAACAATAAATTATTACACTTCATCGAACCCAGAATATTTTATTCCAAATACATTATGTTGGTCCTCCTCTACCTTTAACATTTTTTCTTCAAATGTATGATAATCTTGATAAATTTCTTTAGACCGTTCCGAAAAAAAAGATTAAAAATGTTATTTAACATCAAAGTGTAGTAAAATAACTGATTATTGTTTATTTCGTGAACCATATTATTTAGAAACAATTTTTTAATCAAAAATGGTATCTTTTAAAAATATCTGTGTATTCAATTATTCCAAACACGACCTAGGTTCTGGTTTGAGTTTCCAACCCCAAACACAGTAATGACTACTTCCGGAATATTCCGGAAATGAAAGCTATTAAACACATATGTAAACGTACTTAACAACTATCGATAATCGATTACGTCAGCTGACACTACAAATTATTTAAAGCGAACATAACATCTACACATAAGTAACCCACTATGCGTCGTGGTTGTCACTCAACCTGCCACGCAACTGTAATCTTTTCTCCAGATGATTTTCAACCATTTCCTGTAAGTGATCAACACCATCAGGAACACTAAGGATTATAATAAATTGTTGAATGCAGGATATTGTTGTAAGTATTAGTAAATAGATAGTAAAGAAGAGACTCAAATATTTTCATATATCGTTTTTATATTTATTTATTTGTACTTCGTTCTGTAGAAATAACTGGATTTCCGAGCATATTTTCCGGTTATTATCTTTACTCCCCCAGATGATATCAATCAATTTTATTATTAACGAGTATTTGATGCTCTCGTAGCGGTTATAAATTATCCATTTTATAACCCACGGTGTTAATCATACACCATTTGGCCAAAAAGCCATATATCAAGATTAAAGAGTGCTTGTGGAATGTGTTGAGGTTTATCTGGCCGTAAAACACCGGTGGCAGGATATAATTATTAAAAAATTAATGAGCACCGGCACACAGCTACCGTTTAAGTGTACATAATTTATAGTAAAAATATGCATACTGGAGACCTGAAGACAGCCTTTTCAGCGTCCCGCAACTAACAGCGCTTAATTAAGACAGTAGTAATTAGGTGGAATCGGTAAGTGGTGGTTCTCGTCATACCACGCTTAAGTAATTGGGGATTACGAGCGGACGTTATTTAGCACGTATATTTATGCCTTGCCGCAGATCTTTATCTATAATTGACGGTAAATTGTCCCAGTAATTAGGGAACATATAATATACAAATCTTCGTACCGCCAGAGGCATGTTACGAACTGGATATGATGCGGAATATTGGCGTGGAGATTAATTTTGAAATTCTGGATTTAGGTATTGCTGCCATGAAATAAATATACAGGATTCAGATCAACTTGTTCTGTCAGTATGTGGAGTGCAATTCGAGAATTACTATTGTTGGCAGACTTGTTATTATTTTAGCCATGATTTTTTCCTGGTTGTTTTACTCTACACTTAAAACTTTCCCTCCATTTCGTTAAATACAAAAGCGTACAGAAATATATAAACGACAACTGATCATCATATAAACAAAGCCATGTCCATTTTGACATTACTTTTATACGTTACTTTCCTGCAAAATGTTAAAATTTTTACATTAAAATGTCCCGAGAATTCAGCGTAAATTACCACATTAATTACCGTAATTAATGGTAATTTACCCTTTTTTAATTACCGCAATTTACGGCTTAAATTACCGATGGTAATTTACCGACAATTTAAATTACCATTGGTAATTTACCAGTAATTTACCGAAAATTTTAGTTACACTTGGTAATTTACCGGAATATATAAATTAATTTGAAAAAGCTTCCATGAGTACCTGCGTGAAGACACCCCACCACTCCTAAGCAGTCGACAAGTGCAGTGTTGTTTGTGCTTTGCCTGGGAGGTACTTAATGGTAATTTCCGGATTTTTAATTACTTAATTCAGCGGAGCCAATAATGCACATTTTAAATCAGAAGCCATCCACCTACTATCAAATTCATGATTTGAAGAAATGTTTTGGTGATCCGGATAAAAAGTGATAATTGTTTTTGAAACCGGGCGTTGTCGCTTTGTGAGTCGGTAATAAATTACAGTATTTTAATAAAATTATGCTGTTAGACTGTCCATTTTATAAATTGCTGGTATAAAAAGTATTTTTATTGTAGTCCCTGGTTTAATTTAAATAATGAATTACACTATTTAAATCAGGAAAAGCATCAGCGATTGGTGGTTATCTACAATATAATGACTTATAATTTTTAATTACGTGGTAATTAAAATTTGAAATTAATAAGTTTAATTTCAGCGGTAATTTACTGAAAAAATTAATTACGGAATGTAGCATCTTAGTCAGATTGCTAGTTATCTACAAAATAATGACTTTATCTACCAAACATTTTTATTAACAAAGTAGCATTCATAACCTACAGTGATCATGATCAGTATTAACGCCGGATTAATATACCATTTTGAATTTTTAATTACCCGGTAATTTAAACCAGCGTAATTTACCATTTGTAATTTTTAATTACTCGGTAATTTAAGCCAACGTAATTTACCATTTTTAATTTTTATTTACCTGGTAATTTTATATTTTAAATTAATATTTTTAATTTCATCGGTAATTTACGAAAAAAATTAATTACCGTAATTTAACATCCCTGGTTATGTCAAATACCGTATAGTCTAACTTAGTTTTTGAGAAATATAATTAAGAAAAACGCAGTCCGGTCCTGTGTGTCACCGGTGGGTTGAGGAGTGTCGACTGGTGATGACGAATCCACCACTCTAGATCAGTCCATGAATAAATGCTTTGCAAAATTCTATCATATTTATTGTAATGCATAATGTATGTGTGTAGTGTACTAGGGAGTGTTTGTACTAGAGTGAAACTGCCAATTTCCATGTTTTTCTGTTTTTCTTGGCTGCATGTAGAATAACTTTGATCAGATAATAAATTCTAAACTAAAAAACAAAATGAACCAACAACCTTATTATTCGCGATGTTACCACGGTTGTCGATTTTTTTGTCTTCTCTTCATCTTCTCTTTTAACGGGCTAAAATAGAAAAACAAATGTGACAGATCTGTCACATTACTATTGAGGACTTTGTAGGCAGGTGCAAATACCAGCCGTTAATAATATGTAAGCTTAAGTGATACAAATATTATCCTATTGATTCCACGAATTGGATTTCACCTCAGAATTCCGCATCTCAGATTCTGTATCTCGTATACAGTATCTACGTGTACAAGAGCACTTAAGGTCCATAAAGTATTGCTGTGCAATTTTGCATCATTGTGTATTCATTGCCACCAATGGGCATGATATGACGATTAACGACATTTTTCACAAATATAGCAACTAGGTTTTCTTTTAAGAATTTTCGATTTTTTATCGACAGCATAAAATAGTATAATTACAGAACGTCAAAGACAAAAAAATATAAACGATAAGAAACACAACCTACAGCATTGTTTTCTAATTAAATTGATTAAGCAAAATACTGACAAATGCTAATCTAAGCACTAAATTAAATTCAAAGAGACGTATAAATAATCAAATAACTTCTATACAAAAATTAAATAATAAAAATAAATAAATACAGTGTCAGTTGTATACCTACAACCCAATTCTGACGCCTTCTTGAGCAGATTCGTTTTAAAGACTAGCTGTCGATATCTAATGTTCTACAGAGATCGCCCAATCATCAATCAAAAATAAGATATTTTTATATGCGTAGTCACAAATTTAAACGCAAATTTATAATAATTCATTACATTTGGAACTGTGGGGTTTAGTGCATAGGCTTAGTGGCTCTTTGCTTCTAGTTGGTATCCGTAAGCACAGCAATGACGTACTTAAAAGTTGTTTCTAATATTATCTTCAAAGCTTCAACGTTGATTTATCAGTCAATAATATCCCAAACAGTTTAACTAAAAAGAATCAGTCTTCAAAGCGAATATGGAAGCGATAATAAAGAAATATTGTCAATGAAAATTCGCGAGGTTGGCATAAACTGGCGAGATTTATGAAATGTGCATTAGGGTCCGGGCCGGGCGATGCCGTGCGCGCTTGCTGGTAAATTTAATACATTTCCTTCCAAATTTATTAAATTACTCAGTGAGCGGCGCGATAGAGCGCCTTTTGAAGTCACTTCAGTTTGTAATAAATTGATGTAGGCAAAGGGAAATGGCATTACCGAGGTAGGTAACGACATTTTAAGTCATAAAAATTTAACGTAGAGTTTATCTTTTCCTTTAAGAAGTGTCGACGATAATGAGGGCGCCACCGTCGACGAATGTCACCCTCGCAAATTCACCTTCCACCCCCACCACCACCTCCACGATCCCAACCTCCGGACGTCCCAAAGCACTAAATTTTATTATTATTTTAATTTCGAAATTTAACCGTGTGGAACTCTAAGATAAACGGAATTGGACAAGGTCACACGTTTAACACCGACTAACTTAATGTTATAATCATTATTACTATTATTATAAAAAGTGTTCTTTATGAGAAGTACGTCATTATGACTTTCGAGCAGCCGTGTGCAATTATAATTTACAACTTATACAGATGTATGCTACATCTTTTTATGGCGGCAGTAAAGCTCAGCCAGATTGAGAAAAGCTCACGTCTGCGGACGCATAACCAGGGGTTTTAATTACAACCGACGACGAAAGTTTGCCGTATTAACAGTTTTATGGATAGAAATCCTTTAGTAGACATAAACGAATTTTAGAGTTGGTTATCGTATAATATGCTTTTTGCGTCGTAAAGATTTTACAGTTTACCGTGAAATATAAATATGTTTTCTAGTGCAGTCTATAAACGTGCTTAATTCTATTAATTTGATTCCACTTAAGCAATTGTACCTCGATCAATAATAAAAATGGAAGTATACTTATATGCACTATAATCGCTTGGTAGTAAAATTCATCTCGTTTCGGGAGACGCAACATAAGAAGCGAATTAACATGTAGCTTTAGATAAGAAAGCTTCCTACAAATATAACCAATTTAGAAAAATCAAAAAATAGCTAGATTTGAAAACTAACATGCACGTACATAACCTCAACATAATTTTATCACATTGAAAATACAATTATGGCGGTATTAATGGCGTCTTCTGCATTTTGAGAAGATAAAACTGTAGAGTATTTTTTATATATTTTGTGGAATACCACAAACAATCAATAAACTTTGAGATATCAGAATATTTTCAGATGTCCAGTTACCTACTTAATTTGTATGAAAAATAATGACTTGCCTTGCTTTTTTTGCTTTTGCGAGTTTTTGTCTTTTAGTTCTGGCGACAGCAATTGAAATTAAAATATCTTTTCTTTTCTGGTTGATTCCCCAACAGCATAAAAGTAGTATAGAGGGTTTCTATTTCTTTATCGTCATCAATAAGCTCTCTTATTTTTCAATTATAGATTTATTTTGTTAATCTACAACAATATTTTATAAAATTAATGTTTGGCGTCTCAAATGGATTAGAACCTCTTCATTTTATACAGAATTAGCTTACCGCAACACCTAAATATTTGTCCAACCGTAAGAAATCTTAAACAATTGATCGAACAAAAGTTTTTTGGCTTTAAACAAGCTATCGTTTAATATATTTTTAATCTACAGATCGCTCATTTTATTATAGAAATTTGGCAACCTTTACTTTTTATAAATAGAACAACTCTATATATTTAAAATTTTTTTAATTCTATGATAATTTCTAAGAATTTTTTATGTGTATCATTTTTTTATAAAATGCGTTATTTTTTAATTAACCAAAAATAGTCAAAAATACCGGAATACCTAAATAATTCTGCAATTGCAAAGAAAATCAAAAAAAAATGTAAAATATAAGTTTTTTGGGTTTAAATAACGTCTCGTTTAAATATAGTTTTAATATAGTGTGTTCATTTGATTATGGAAATTTGCAAAACCTTTCCATTTTCTAATAAAACATCCTGTATATTTTAATTTTTTCAATTCTAACATTAATTCTACGAACTTTATGTAGATATATTTTTTTAACATGCATTATTTTTGAGCATATAATCAGAACTCCTGACCTTCAAATAAAGAATATTTCCCCACATACACATTCAAACTGCCACATTTTAATGTGGCAGTTTGAACATTTAATTTAAATCTATTTACTCGTGTTGTTATTTTCTCGTGGATTTCTTATTTATTTTTTACCCGCTTCGTTGGAGTAAAAGTTCATGAGTTTGTATTAATTACTTATAACCAAAAACTAATTTGTTGTATAAAAAAGAATTCTTACTTAAAATTCTTAGAATTAATCTTAGCATTAAAAAGTGTAAAATATACAAATATAAATAAATAAATATACAAATATAAAATAAGCAATATAATAAAATAAACACCTGTGTATTTAAAATATATTTGAACGAGAGGATGTTTAAACATAAAAACTTTTATTTGAAAAGAAGGAGAATTATTTAGGAGTTGCGGTAATTTAACTATTTTTGGTTAATAGCTTATAATTAAAAATAACGCATTTTATAGAAAAATGATTCCTATACAAAATTCTTAAAATGAATCTTAGAAATAAAAAATTTAATAATATATAGGATTTCAGTTGAGTATAATAAAACACGAATGTTTTATGTAGACTGATGTATTTTATAGTTATTTAACCAACAAGTATATTCAAAAGAGCGATTAATGATCGAGACTGTTTAACGCTCGAGCGTAGCGAGAGCGTTAATTGTCGAGATCATTAATCGCCGTTTAATACTCGAGTTGGTTACAAAATTTTTTCGTCGATCGTATTCTTCTAGCGTCGCGTCGTCTACATAGATTTTTCTTCGCCAATGTCTTTTTAGGTTATATGACAATTTATGTAATTTGACACTGACAGTTCTAGAGGGTGGCATGTTTTGATTGGAAGGTTTCATTTCACATATGTTCGATTGGCCAATCAAACAACGTCTTTACGTAGTGTGATTGGCTATAACAAATCATGCATTAATAGAAATCGTGCATTAATAGAGTTGTTTAATAAACGATTTCGTATTCACTAAACTGACTCATAAATAAACGATCGACGGAAAATTAAACGCTATCGATTTTGGTCATTATAGGACCATCTTCAGGCGTATAAACGTCAATGTGTAAAACTAAAGATAGTGAGATATAATTAAAGGCCAGCAACCAGAAAGAAGGTGCACGAAAATTAAATCAAAAAATGTACACAGGTATGTGTGTGTGTCTGTATCACTTGTTGGTTCACTCTTCAACAGTGAACTTCAAGCAGCAGTTCATCAAATTAATATATTGGATATTAAAAAAAAAAAGGTAAGGTTACCAAATTTCTACAATAAAAGGAGCTCCCTGTATATTGAAAATTTATTTAAACGATAGCTTCTTTAAAGCCAAACTCCTAAACTTTCATACGTTTTTTTGTCACTATTAGTACTACTTATTTCCCAACTTATTATTTGCGTTTAGTAAACTAATGATAAACTTAAAACCCTCAAGATGCATGACGTTCGCGTGTTGCATACTTTTACAACTGTCAGATTTGTGTTGGTTGCTAATCAGTTTAGTTGATAATATTATAGTCGAGTAAAGTATTCTATGAGCCAGTAATATAAGCAATTGCTTTCACCAGGATGAAGTTAAAGCAAAACGTTCGAGCGAGTATTTGCCATTACCTGCGAATAGAATACTTTTTCTTCGACTGTGTAGGTATTACTATTTATGTATTACCTATTTATGTATGTACCTATGACGGTATTACAGAATTTTGACAGAATAAAATTGTTTGTAGCGCTCATCACATAGCCAACGTCGCTAAGCACTGTCTGAAAACAGGGGGCATGTAAAAAATCCAGAGCAGTGGTTGGTTTTAAAGTCGTAGGGAATATTTAATTTGTTCACCTATAAACGTTGCAATTCCTACTATTTTCACAATTAATTCGTAACAATATCAACAGGCTCCAAAATAACACAATTTGTGTTGCATAAAAAAGTTTTAATTAATAAGTTTTACACACATTTATTTATTGGGGTCATATTATTAATAATAGTACTGCAAAGTGGTGATTGGAAATAATAAAATTGTAATGTTAATTTAAATACACAATTAATTACGTAAAACGTATAACAATGCTGTACTCTCAATATTTGTTAGTTTTTACCACGGAATTATTGACTAATACAGAACACGTACATACGTAATATTTAGTGACGTGAAATGTTATCTACAAAACAAATGCATTATGTCCAGAAGTTACGTACGCAGTAACTCGTTCCTAGCTTTGCTGTATGCTCATGACATTCACAAAATAACATGCGGGCAAAGGTTTATTTTTCCCGGTTACGAATAGAATTTAATTTGTTGTTTGTTGTTTGTGATGTCGTGCGGTTTACTGTTGACTGTCAGTGTGGACGACAGAAATCTACTTTCCACTACCAACTGACAAGCAGTACGTCCAATCTGCGCATTGGAAACCGATTGAATTGTGTACAGAGCCCTTTTAGCCCCTTTGAGTCATTTTAGGTGTATGATAGAGAAACTATCCAAAACTAATGTTTGATATATCCGTTTGAGTTAACTTCGATAACACGTGATTTATGCTAAATGCAGTTTTGAGAAGTTTGATGTGAATCTGTTTTACTAAGTAGAAACAGAAGTGGTACGAAGAAAGCGACACTAAAGTGATAAAAGTTTGAATAAAACCGCGCGCTCACCGGCTCGTAAATTTCGGTCGAGATTATTTTCAAGAATTTATTAACCTGTTTGTTGCTGACATCAAATTGACTAAAGGATGCCTTTGTTTATGTTCGTCGGGAATTTTTTCCAGGTGCAAACCTCGAACCCGCATCTTATTTATCACTCCTCAATCCGAGTTTTATGGGCACAGGTGTTTTATGGAATTGCTCCTAACAAAAATATCAACTTTTAACCGTGTTTATTTCAATTATTTTCCTTCATGAATCTAAATAAACGTTGGATATAACTAATTTGAAAGCGATAGATTTCCTCAAAGCAAATGTGAATAGGGTTATCACTGGATCGGTGGCATTTTTTCCCGTATTGTATAAACGTTGCAATTCCTACTATTTTCACAATTAATTCGTAACAATATTAACAGGCTCCAAAATAACACAATTTGTGTTGCATTAAAAAGTTTTAATTATTAGCTTTTATACACATTATTTTATTGGGGTCATATTATTAATAATAGTACTGGAAAGTGGTAATTGCAAATAATAAAATTGTAATGTAAATTTAAATACACAATTAATTACGTAAAACGTATAACAATGGTGTACTCTAAATATTTATTAGTTTTAACCAGGGAATTATTGACTAATACAGAACACGTACATACGTAATATTTAGTGACGTGAAATGTTATCTACAAAACAAATGCATTATGTCCAGAAGTTACGTACGCAGTAACTCGTTTCTAGCTTTGCAGTATGCTCATGACATTGATAAAATAACATGCGGGCAAAGGTTTATTTTTCCCGGTTACGAATAGAATTTAATTTGTTGTTTGTTGTTTGTGATGTCGTGCGGTTTACTGTTGACTGTCAGTGTGGACGACAGAAATCTACTTTCCACTACCAACTGACAAGCAGTACGTCCAATCTGCGCATTGGAAACCGATTGAATTGTGTACAGAGCCCTTTTAGCCCCTTTGAGTCATTTTAGGTGTATGATAGAGAAACTATCCAAAACTAATGTTTGATATATCCGTTTGAGTTAACTTCGATAATTCGTGATTTATGCTAAATGCAGTTTTGGGAAGTTTAATGTGAATCTGTTTTACTAAGTAGAAACAGAAGTGGTACGAAGAAAGCGACAATAAAGTGATAAAAGTTTGAATAAAACCGCGCGCTCACCGGCTCGTAAATTTCGGTCGAGATTATTTTCAAGAATTTATTAACCTGTTTGTTGCTGGCATCAAATTGACTAAAGGATGCCTTTGTTTATGTTCGTCGGGAATTTTTTCCAGGTGCAAACCTCGAACCCGCATCTTATTTATCACTCCTCAATCCGAGTTTTATGGGCACAGGTGTTTTATGGAATTGCTCCTAACAAAAATATCAACTTTTAACCGTGTTTATTTCAATTATTTTCCTTCATGAATCTAAATAAACGTTGGATATAACTAATTTGAAAGCGATAGATTTCCTCAAAGCAAATGTGAATAGGGTTATCACTGGATCGGTGGCATTTTTTCCCGTATTGTATAAACGTTGCAATTCCTACTATTTTCACAATTAATTCGTAACAATATTAACAGGCTCCAAAATAACACAATTTGTGTTGCATTAAAAAGTTTTAATTATTAGCTTTTATACACATTATTTTATTGGGGTCATATTATTAATAATAGTACTGGAAAGTGGTAATTGCAAATAATAAAATTGTAATGTAAATTTAAATACACAATTAATTACGTAAAACGTATAACAATGGTGTACTCTAAATATTTATTAGTTTTAACCAGGGAATTATTGACTAATACAGAACACGTACATACGTAATATTTAGTGACGTGAAATGTTATCTACAAAACAAATGCATTATGTCCAGAAGTTACGTACGCAGTAACTCGTTCCTAGCTTTGCTGTATGCTCATGACATTCACAAAATAACATGCGGGCAAAGGTTTATTTTTCCCGGTTACGAATAGAATTTAATTTGTTGTTTGTTGTTTGTGATGTCGTGCGGTTTACTGTTGACTGTCAGTGTGGACGACAGAAATCTACTTTCCACTACCAACTGACAAGCAGTACGTCCAATCTGCGCATTGGAAACCGATTGAATTGTGTACAGAGCCCTTTTAGCCCCTTTGAGTCATTTTAGGTGTTTGATCGAGAAACTATCTAAAACTAATGTTTGATATTTCCGTTTGAGTTAACTTCGATAACACGTGATTTATGCTAAATGTAGTTTTGGGAAGTTTGATGTGAATCTGTTTTACTAAGTAGAAACAGAAGTGGTACGAAGAAAGCGACAATAAAGTGATAAAAGTTTGAATAAAACCGCGCGCTCACCGGCTCGTAAATTTCGGTCGAGATTATTTTCAAGAATTTATTAACCTGTTTGTTGCTGGCATCAAATTGACTAAAGGATGGCTTTGTTTATGTTCTCCGGGAACTTTTTCCAGGGGCAAACCTCGAACCCGCATCTTATTTATCACTCCTCAATCCGAGCTTTATGGGCACAGGTGTTTTATGGAATTGCTCCTAACAAAAATATCAACTTTTAACCGTCTTTATTTCCATCATTTTCCTTCATGAATCTAAATTAAATTATAAATAATTTCAAAATGAAAGCGATATATTTCCTCAAAGCAAATGTCAATAGGGTTACCATTGGGTCGGAGGCATTTTTTCCCGTATTGTTAATGGGACTCCGGTGTCCCGGTTTCGGAATTTTTCCATCGCTGGGGACACATAAAAATCGTACCTTTCATATAAATGGCTGACCCGGCAATTCAGGAAAGTGAATTGATTTTTTTATTGTATTAGGTCGGGCTGACAAATGTAACCGGAACACGGTAGCGGAAATATTATACTATACGACATTTCAATTTGTTTTATTACGTTCATATTCAGCATTAATTATATGCCAATGGGAAACCATACTTTATTTATTTCTTTCTTTCTCATATTCGGTTTCTATAGAGTTTTGGTACGATAAAATCTAAAATATACCCTTGCATATATCGGTTTTAACAATAACAGTCTGATTGCTTTTAGAATAATTTCCGATACTAAGCTTTGTAAAAAGCATAAAAACAAATTTATTTACCGATATGTGTTGCATATTTAGTACCAAAGAAAAAAGAAAGTAAATAAAGTGAATACTGACAGAGAAATATGTACTTATTTTTAGTGTTATTTTTCCTGGCTATATCTGGCGTTTACAGTGGCGATATTGGGACAAATTGAGATAGGATGTCTCATCCTGCATCCCGCACATTTAATGACTAATGAGCCAAAAAAACATGGTTAACGTTAACACTTTTCATAAAACACCAACGTTAATTGTTTGTAGTAAAGAGTCTCTAACAATTTTTTGTTAATTGAATAAAGAGATTATTATTTTATTTATTTATTTGTTTAACGTAATTCTTCCAAACTAGGGACTAACTTAACAATGTTTATCACTAATGTGTTTCAAATACAAAACATCTGATCTCAAAAATGAACACGAAAAGAGAGAAACTAAAGAAAGCTGTATTGCAGTAAATTTATTATTCACCATAAAACATTTTGATTTGAAGCTGATACTTTGTTATCTCATAGAATACTCTTAACTTTTCAATGTGCTTGTGAATGTGCTGAACTTCTTGAAAAAATCGTTCTAGAATGTTAGAATAACGTTTTAGCGACAAACAATATTTTTGTCTGAACACATGTAAAAACAGATAGATATACAACCAACAATGCACATGTTGATGTTTCTGTTGTATCGTGGTGCCTACTTGGCACTTTTTACATCTGAGCGCACATACTATTTCAATCGGTTTGTTATTTTAAAAGCGTCGATCTTTAACTATCAAAATACATATTTTTATCTACGACTCACATATAATAAGTTCATTGCATACGTATCCATGATTATATAATCGCCATCATTATACACTGCCAATGATTATAATGACACTAGCGTTGCATAATAATGGCAGTTCGTTCAAATAAGGACTTCATTATTTGAACGAACTGTCATCATTATACAACGCTGGTGTCAAAGTCTGTCAAAACCTACGAGGATGACAGTTCGCCTCGCCATTATTAACAATTACATTTAAAATGTTTGATATAAAATGAAATTTGTCAGTCGTAGATAAAACGTCGTATTCGACTCGCACACAACGGATATAAATCTCGAGCATCCTTAGTTATGTGATCGTCAAATAATATACTATTTCTGTAAAATACTATTTCCGACCTGAAAATATTTCTGGCATATAACGTCATTGGTATTTTATAAAAGCCAACCTCATATTTTTCTTTGTGATTTTGATAGAGCTTTTAATTTCCTAAGAAAATTTTGAGAAAAACACAATTGCAATTTGTAAAATATTGATGAGGCTAGTGTGACTAAGTACTCATGGACCTTGTACATAAAATACGAAAATGCGAAATACGAAAAAATCTGATTTTAGCAATCTTATACCTATAAAAACCTCAAAAGGGTCCCATAGTGATCCTTAAACTTAGTAATTTTCCATGAAATTCTGAAAGTTTGTTCACAAATGTATTTGAACCATTTACAGCAATCTTTAAGGGGAGATTCTCATGTAGAGACCTAAAAAGTAGCCCAACTTTGGAACAGATTTTCAAACAAATTGTAAGAGATATCAATAGTTATCCTTTTGCTATAATTTATTATAATTTAGAGTACAAAAAAAAATTGTACCAGAAAAAAACTAAATGCAAGACGTGGATACTGTTGTAGGAATTATCAGGCCCTGCGCGGCGTGCTTTCCTGAACGACGTGCACGATAGCTCCTATAAAAATAACCAGAAATCGAAATTTCAAAAGCGCTGTGGATCTAGATGAAATTAGTTGGAGGCTGAACCAACATTTAGTTAAAAAAGTTGAAAATTGACAAAATGGTTGCTATTTGAATTTTAAGTTCGATTTTCTACAGCCTTTTTTCGTATTCAAATCGGTATAAATAATATAATTATTTAAAAGTTTTACTTTTTATGAGATTCAGCCTCCAATAAAAAGTATTTTCTTTAAGGGAAAAAAAGAATAATGAAGCGATTTAAAAGTAATCGCGCATGCCAGTTTGAAAGAAAAACGCGGTTGCATCGGTGTTGTTAACTTTACACTAGAAGGTAGAAACATTATAATTTTTAAAACACCTATTCTAAAATGAATTCATTGAGGAGAATTCATCAAGGTTTCAAAATAAGAAATATGAAAATTTTGATTTTTGCCAAGCGATTACATGAGATGCAATAACCTGACGTGCAACTTTCAAGCCCGGATTCATATTTAGCGCAAATATATAAATAGAAAGGTCTATACGATTTCCATTCAGAGACAATTAAGAGAACTATCAAGATTAGTAAGAAAAATGTGTGGACGACATTTAAAAACATGTCGAAGATACGCTCACTGTTTACATTCTGGCCATCTATTTGAAATTAGAATATGGGCTGAGGTGTTATGTTTAGCGTTGTAAGATGACGGAGGGTAATAGGTAGATTTTCGTCTGTGGCCAAAGCCTACTAACTTTTCAAATTTATTGAATTCTTAGTTTTTTCATTGTTGAGAAATCTGCAAATTTAAGAAATCTAAGGGGGAATCTGAAGAGACAAAATGCATATAACCCAATTGTAACATTACTTATATATAGCATTGTAGCATTTTAATATTATGACTAATTTCTGGGTTCAGTGGAAATTTATTTATGAAACACCCTACGGTTGAATACCTCTTGGACTGCTGAATCAACGAACAGAAAATGTGGAGATAAACGCGTAAGTAGACAGCTTGGGTCGCGTGCACTGAGATACCGTCCGCCGCATTTGCGAACCTGAGTGCGTCGATGTGTGTTGAAATGAATCTTTTAATCAAGGAGAATGGTTTTAAATCAGCTTAGCGAGGAGTTCTGGGTTTTGCATGCCGGCATTCACCAGAGGATAGGGTGAGGTCCAAGGGATGCGGTAGCGGTCGGGGGTGTAATAGGGGTTGGTTCAGGGAGGCCCCGCCGCTCATGAATACCGGTCATAAGTCAGCCTCAGACCGGTGCTGGTTTCTCTTCTTGCCATTCTCTTCTTTGTGATAGGAAAGGGCCGTAGATTCTTTTTTCGCACTCGGCCAGAAGAAAAACAATGAGCGAGCGGGCGGCCGACGGATTTTACACTCTAATGCGGTTTTCTTTTCTCCGATTTATATCCTGCGGTTGCAAAAATTGCCGTATTTTGGCGCCCCCTTTCGTTCCGCCGCGTACCCGCAGCGCAGCCTGGCGTTTTTTGCTGATATTAAATTTCAATTCGACCGCAATTAACTCCGGCGGAATGTATGTGGCCCACCATTCCCCTTGCCGGTTTAATTTGAAATTCTATATACACGAGTGCTGGGTTTGCTTGCTGTGATGGCCGCCGCAGCACAGTCGTTAGAAAAATCTGCCTCGTACGCTTACATGCCATTAATAATGAAATATGGCAGAGGAAACATCGCGTCCCGCGTCCTGGTATCATTTACAAGGAAAAATAAAAATCGCGTTTCGGGGATTTTGTGGCATGGCACTCGAATACGCAGAGAATATTATACTAAAATTGTAATCTCACAACGACCACAGCTCATATGTAGATGCCACCATTTTTCCCTCCCCATGAGAAAAGGGCTCATTTTCCATTACTTATCTTCTGACAAACAATTTCTATATCTATACTTTGACAACGATACCCAATACGATGCCTTTGTTTGTGCTGGACGATACTACATCAAAATTGTTGTGGCTATAAAAGGTCTGAAGCTACTAACACAACTAGTAAATTGTATAATACGACATCAAGAAATTTGCATGGGTCAACACGTGATGTACATACGTATACATCAAAAACGTTCTTGAGAAACTCATTATAAACATAATCAGCAAATGCGTGGTCGTGGGATGACATTACATGAAAAGTAGTAGTCCGTGCATGAGGCAGTAAATCGGAGACTATGACTTTGAAAGCATAATACTTAATACTTTGGCTTGCATCATAGATTCAAAAGATACAAGTATTACATACGTCCTCGATGTTTCTTCCAACCAATGAAGAGGAATTTTTGAAAAAACAATAGAAAAGATTTCTACTCCGAATAATCGAAACCGAAAACGATGTTCATAAACTTCGAACAAAACAAGGCCATGGAAAAATATAATCCGTGCCTAGGAAATTCTAATGAGGCAGACAGTACAAAATAGTGTAAAACTGAACAAAAAAATAGAGAGAACACCATATGTTATCTTTCATATTTGGAGATGGTGACTAATACAAAGGATTTAGCATAGGGTGACAAACCGTCCCGATTTGGGCGGGACAGTCCCGAATTCTGAGCACTTGTCTCGCCTTATGAAGCGTCCCGAATTTTGTCCCGATTTTTTAAAATGTTATTCTAATGTTCAGAATTTCCCAGACACTAGCCATCAAAGTAATGATTTTGTTAGCATTTTTAAGTGGACCATACTTTTCTCAACAAAATGACCCAGCCGTATCTAAGAGAAATGTAGGTAATTGAGATATTTTCAAGCCAATTTTTAAAACATTAGCGTATTTAGTTAAGAGGAATCATTAGAGCTAGTACGTCCTATAGAAGAAGCATCCATACTTAGCTTAATTTTGTATCAATGATCTTATGTAATACCTCAAATTTTGTAGTGATGAATATGTTTTAATTGTCATTGTTGTATCCATGCCATGTGATAAAATGTGTCTGACTCATGTACTGAAAGAAGTTGAGTAATTTTGATATATGGGATATTGATATTTCTATGCGAAATTTTGTACACTTATACATGAACATGTAGCTGATTTTCAATTTTAAGTTGTGTTCTACGTACAAAAAATTGCAAAGTCAGATGCAATTTTATGTCAGATGCAGTAACTTCTTGTTAAAAACGATTTTAAATTTCAAAAATCTATCACTAGACGGAAAATTGTATATAACCTCCATTCTGGCGGTGGAGGTGAAACTGATGGAAGAAAAAATATTTTCCAGGTGCATTTCTAATCATTATCTATGTCAGTATCATTGGTTAGCTCATTAAACTTCTTAAAAAATATAAAGAGCAAATGGTGAGACATGGATAGGACGTAAACTTTAAATTACATAGAATTAATAATAATTAAAGCCAAAACCTGGATTTAAAGCAGGCATCTTTTGGTGTCCAGAACAATGCACAAATATCAATGCTATCGGGGCCTATGACATGCTTTGACGCGTGTCAACCACTTTTGCGTTTACACTACTTATTTCAATTGGTAATTACGGAATGTCCGTACAATCTTCAATTCTATTCTTAGAAAAATTAAAAAGAAGCTTAAAAAAATTTCAGAAGAACAAAGACCTAGGTTAGAAACCTAGCTTTAACTTTATTTCCATTTATCTCCCGCTAATCAAAAAGCCTTGCAATACTTAAGATAAAAATATGTTTCAGTTATTGTCACATATCTTAAAGACACTCTTTTAAATGCAACATCAAAATTTGTGTGGTATAAAAGACTCATGTCTCATTACTAGATTAATGCTAAATTAGGGTGACCAACTTTTAAAAACTCCAGATCGGGACGCTAACATGTCTGTTTTCAAGATATGTGAAAAAGGTATTAAACCTTTGAAGCATGAAAATTATGATATTTTTGAAATTTGCCGTTTCTAGGCGGTTTTGATAGATGTGTGCTGAATACGAATTCGTTCTAAAGTTTTTGTTTATTTTATTTCTGAAAGAGTGTACACTAGTAGGTACCAAAAACATCGTCCGTGTTTCAAGCTCAGTTAAAGCTCTTCTGTGAGATACTATGAGTCTGTGAGTTCTTCCCATATTCATTTTACACATTCTCATACATTAGCTGTTTTAAAATCTTATACAAAAATTTGTGACGTATATTAGGCGCATCTGCTCTATGTATTAGGAAAATGTACTTATCTAAGCTAACGCCATTTTATTTATAAAAACTGGAGCATAAACTCGCACTTTATGCTCATGCTCAGGCATACATACGCAGAGCATAAACTCAGTATTATTCATATCACTCATTATCTGTCGGTAAATTCTAATCAAAACATAATTACAGTAAGCTGATGAGTGTTCAGAGTTTTAATTCAGTTTTATCTAAAAACTTGATTTGCAGAAGTCTGGAAAAGATTAAAACGACGTGTTTCCTCAACGGTGTATAATGAAATGTAAACAGCCCAACACCTACGTTTAATTTTCGCAAATTTAATTCTGATTTTGGTAAAGCTCCGCATATAGTACGTGTGAGAACACAAACCACTAGAGGGCGCGGCGCGAGCCGGCAACAAACAAAAAATCCACTCACGAATTGCGGATAAATATTTAACGCACGCGGACGCCCAAAAAAGTAAAACAATAAACCGTAATCCGGAGACCCGGAGTCCGGACGCTGGTACGGTATGATACCGCGGCCCTTTGCCCTGTTATACTGTCGGTTATAACACTAAAAACGAGAGTAAAAGGTGCGCTTATATTTTATCGTTACGTTAAATCATTAATGAGTTCTCAGCGTGCCTGTAAAACTAACTTTACTTCCCTCACAAATTATGTACTCTTACTTCTTCAGGCAACTATTACACTTTCTCGCAGACTTTTACTCGCCAATAAATTCATTATGTTACGTTCGTTATTTTGTCGTCACAGTATTCTTTATAGTCTTTACGTAACCGTTTCCAAAGCACTCATTTTTTATTGTGACAGATGAAAATGATCCAAAAAGAAACTATTTGAAATGAAATAAGTGTATTGCGTTTGTAACTTTGAAGACTTTATAAAATATAAACTATATATTATAATGAGCTTTTTTCGTCTGCAATGTTTTGCTTGACTACGATCAAATATTATATAATGTAGTTGGTTTAGCTTGCAGCGAAATAATATCATATTAGGATGTTCCAATATGTCATATGGGATTGAATGGCGTTCATATGTCCAGTTTAGAGATGAAATTACGCGTGATTCACATAGCAATTGACTGCAACCATGCGAGAGTATGTGAAATTACATCGGTCAGATGGAATGACATTCTGTGATCTGTGCTTCAGTCGACAATTTCGTAGTAAGAGGTAATGATACATGCAGATAGATGTCCCTGAAATAACTGCTAACCTTGAAATTTTGGTCTAATACCGTAGCATATTCAAAAGCTTTTGGTACTTCAAAAGTTGTTTTAGGTCAATACAGTGTAAGACGTGTACGCTACGAGATGAGTATTTTTCATTAATGCTAAATTATAGGTACTGACCAAACCAACTAATAGGAGCGTATTTTTTAAAATTGTGGTTACAACGAGATTAGTTAAACTCACGCTAATAAGCAGCGATGCTTACGAAGGTGAGATTCGGAGAACAGATCAAAAAACACATATATATGTACATACACTATACAGGGTGTCTCACGGAACTGGTACATTAGAAGTTTCTCATGTTTTACTATTTCTGGAAACTTGAAATTTTGGAACTAGAATTTACTCGATCTGAGCTCTTCAGCTAAAATATTCTCAAGTTAACTGTCATGTCCGGTCACCGGAAGTCGGTATCAACTTTGTTATTTTAAATGGAATGATATAATTTTAATTTTTATTTTGGTTTGTAGGCATAAAATAACATCATTTTTGATAATGTTTCCCTATACCTAAATATCACCATTTTTGAGTTTTTTTGATTTTACTAATTTTTTGGTGATTTTCGGGGTTACGTTTAAAATTGAATATCTCGGTTATTATCGAAACTAGAAGTTTCATGATTAGTGGTCCACAACAAGAAACATAGCCAAATAAGACGATGTTTAGTTCGTCATGATATCTTATGCAGGGTGTTCAGAATTTACAACACAATAATTGAATTTTCAAACGTCAAAAACTCTTCTTTTTCAAATGGAACACCCTGTATACCGATACGCCATTCGATAGGAAATCTTATTCCCTATCGATCAATATTAGGATTCCCTATATCTATCTTTAATAGTTTTTGAGATATTGTCAGTATAGAAGAATGCAAAGTGATACAAAACGATTTATTCTTCATTTATAGGAATGTAACAACTTTGGAACAGCAGGAAAACAGAAAAATCTTTGTTAAAACTAAAATAATATATTTGGGATATCTAACAAATTAAAACTTAATTATGTTGTTCGAAATGCTGCCTGTTCTGCTCCCAACATTTTAAAACACTTCGCTGTACTTCTGTCATCGTCGTTCTTCGGATTTCTTATCGCTGAAGTCCATTAATGGCGGCTACTACTCTGTTAGTCAATTCTTCTCGAGTATTAACTGGTGTGGAATAGACCTGACTTTTCACATGACCCCAGAAATAACAGTATAACGGTGCTAAATCTGGTGAGCTTGGTGGCCACCGCCAGGGTTCCCTATTTCCGAACCACCTATCGTCAAACATCTGATTAAGTTGAATGGATACCACATACGAAGAATGTACCGGTGCACCGTCCATTTGACAAAAGCGGTCGCGTAAAATATTAAGGGGAAGAGTTTCGAAAAAATTGTTCACACATTCACGCAAAATTTCTAAATATCTATCGCTATTTAAATTTTCGTTGTAAATTTCGTATCTAATTTCGTCCCCCATTATTAAATGGGAGTGTTCAAAATGGTTTTAAAGAAAAAGTGACAATATCCAAAAACTATTAAAGATAGATATAGAGAATCCTAATATTGATAGACAATAAAATTTCCTATCGAATGGCGTATCAGTATACAGGGTGTTCCATTTGAAAAAAATGAGTTTTTTACGTTTGAAAATTCAATTATTGTGTTGTAAATTTGAACACCCTGTATAAGATATCATGATGAACTAAACATTGTCTTATTTGGTTCTTTTCTAGTTTTGGACCACCAATTATGAAATTTCTAGTTTCGATAATAACCGAGACATTCAGTTTTTAACGTAACCCCGAAAACCACCAAAAAATTAGTAAAATAAAAAAAAACTCAAAAATGGTGATATTTAGGTATAGGGAAACATTATCAAAAATGATGTATTTTTATACGTAGAAACCAAAAATAAAATTAAAATTATATCATTCCATTAAAAATAACACAGTTGATACCGACTTCCGGTGACCGGACGTGACAGTTAACTTGGGAATATTTTAGCTGAAGAGCTCAGATCGAGTAAATTCTAATTCCAAAATTTCAAGTTTCTAGAAATAGTAGAACATGAGAAACTTCTAATGTACCAGTTCCGTGAGACAGCCTGTATATATTAACGTTATTATGAGTGAATTTTGATAAAAATATTCATTGAACAGCACACACCTATGTTGTATTTAGAGGGATATTTAGTTCAGTTAGTTAAGACCTTTTGTTAGTTAACAATATTTGTTTCTTTTAAATCTTGGGCATATAACAGTCGCCAATATATGTACACAATTTACTGCATCATCCAATGGATGTCCCTACAACATCTATTTCCATTATTTCTATTAAAAAAGATCCATATCAACTAACAAATCTAAACTAAAATCAAGTTACAAAGAAAACCATACTGGCGTCCAACAGTAAAACGCCGTATCTCTATACAAGATATCGCTACAATTTTTCGGTTTTAATATCTAGATTGTAGACTTCCGCGGTCTGAGTCAATGATATATTGATTTCCAGGTGGAAACCGCGTTAAGGACTTTGAAGCAGTCAACGTTTCGCGCTCTGTTGCAGGAGGCATCTTCAGGACTAAATTATCAAAGCAAGTGCTAAGAATATACTGTCGTCTGTTGGGACCGGTGTTTATATGTGAGTGGAGTGGAGTCACCCGACAGTGTTTGGAGTGGGGGTAACGAAGTGGAAGGGGTAGGGTTAACAGGTAGTGGGCCACCAGGTAGAAGCGGTTGGGACAGGACTGATTTCCAGGTATGATGTAAGTGAAAACCATTCATATTGGAGGACTGGTTTAGGATTTCTATTGATTCACGGATCCGTCTAGGGTAGTAATGGGGTTCACGGGCGAGGATTTTGGTATGTGTAAACAGGTTCTCATGTCCCGTGTTATACCTGTGTTCAGCTAGAGCTGAACCAGCGATTTGTCGCAATCTAGTGCAGCGCTCGTGCTCAGATACTCGGACGCTAATTGATCGCTTCGTCTCGCCAATATTGGCGAGACAAAGCGATCAATTAGACACTTCCACAAGTACATGGAATCCGGTACACACCAGGGGAAAGAAGAGGAGGAATATTGTCCTTTGTAGAAGGAAGTAAGTCCGATAGCTTGGAAAGGGGTTTGAATATCGGTTTTATGTTGTACTTGCGGAGGATGCGTCCAATACGATCGTACCCTGGACGTAAGGAATGACAGCTGTTGCAATTGGGACGTCGTGATGCTGATGAAGTGTGTTATCGGTTGGGTTTAGGTGTCGGGAAATGGTTTTAATTATCGAGGACTTGGGATAGTTGTTTGGGGATAAGACTTTGGTTAAGTGGTCAAGTTCGTTTTGGAGGTATGTGGGGTGGGTTATAGAAATTGCTCTTTTCCGAAGGGTGTTGATCACTGCTTGTTTCTGAGCGGGGTGATGGTGGGAATTGGCATTGAGGTATCTGTCGGTGTGGGTGGGTTTTCTATACACGGTAAGTTCAAGGGTGCCGGATGGAGTGCGAGTAACTAGGACGTCGAGGAAAGGAAGAGAGCCATCTGTTTCCACTTCCATGGTGAAGCGTATGTCTGGGTGTTGCTGGTTGAGGTAGTCGAGGAAATTGTTTAAGGATTGCCATCCATGTGGCCAAATTACGAAGGTGTCATACACGTATCTGAACCAACATTTGGGCTTGAGGTTGTGTGACTCAAGGATTTGTTGTTCAAATGCCTCCATGAAAATGTTGGCAACAACAGGGGATAAGGGTGAGCCCATAGCAGCTCCCGAAATTTATTCATAGAACTTGCCTCGGAACTGGAAGTAAGTGGAAGATAAGACAAGCAAAGATAGACAGGATGGTTGGTTATCAGATGTAAGAAGTTGTGTAACATCCTACACAAATCATCTCTTGCCTACATAATATATAAACTGTAAATACTTAATTCCATCGGCATCGCTCTTTAAGTGGGTGTTAGTAGGTGCGTCACTCTTTTTACAAATTTTTATTATCAAATTTATTTTCTAATATTCAAATCACCATCCCCAAATTACTAGAATTTCGTGGAGCGGTCGCCAGCCTTATTTTGCATCTAATTTCCTTAAAATAAGGCCCAACAGCGTCGAGAAGAGACCATTATCCGGCATCCAGCAGTGCGGCTGTAGTGTATGCGTCGGCCGCGCCACTGAGAGCGCCTCATTAGCGAATTGCGGCGGTTCGCGAACTTACCTCCTCTCTCTTACCGTTCCAGCCTCGGTACGTGCGGAGAAACCGCCGTAGTCTTGAGGCCGCCGAATTATCCGATACCGGCCGAGTCTCACTCGATACCCCGGCCGGTAATTGGATAAAATAATTGACGGCGTGTGTACCGTACGCGGAGTGGAGCGAGTGGAGCGTGCATCAAATCGCCAAACGCAAGCGTTCGGAATAAGGCCGCGCTCGGCGGGCGCTCTGCTCGGCTGGGCTAACGGTTGGATGGATAGATGGCGGATACGTCGGTTAGCGTTCGAAATTAAATTCTTCCTCCCTATTTGAATAGCGTATTGTTCCAATTATCGGCTTGGAGCGGGCGGTTACCCCAACGATTCGGGCGGAGTGACGACACCAGAGAGATGAAAACGTGTCATACGAAGCCTTTTCCGATTTGGGTTTTGTTATTTTTTATTTCGAACTGCTCTACAAATATTACAGGAAATAGTGAAAAGATAACGCTACAGAAGACTGTAGATGCCTTTTATTTATAATTTTTCTTGTTTTCCCCATTTTATTTTCGAGTAAAAGGACGGCTTAATAATGTATTTAAATTATGGTTGCCGATATTAGATTAACTGCCGACTTCTTCAATATCTTTTTCTCTTTAGAATCGCTTTTATATACTATAAAAATTATCTAACTACTCAATTTACCTCAATCCGAAAGGGTTTTCCAAATGGCAGAGGCGCCTACAAAGTTTGGAAAGTTTTCAATACCAAATTATTTGCAGATATGTTTTCGCTGATTAAGTCACCCATCAGTCCTAGTCTAAAACCTTATTCAACCGGTAAAAATAATTAATAAAAGTTTATAATCATTTTACACGTTTTCTCCATTTCAAGTGCGCTCAGTTTTACTTAAGATCAAATATTTGCTCAAAAACTAACAAATAATCTTGGATTGGATTAACATGACCATTAACAAGTCATCCAATGTTAATTCATATTAGAGGTATGGTATAAACATGTTTATTTTGTTGATGACTTGTTTCACTTAGGTATTCGTACTACATGTTTTAAAGGTAAGAATAATTGCATTCAGTTCTCACGGCAATAGCGTTTTTGTTAGTGTATAAATAAACCTGACTTGATGTTCTTAATGTGTCCCTAGTGTCTGTGTAAACAATGCTAATTGTATAATAAATGATTAAGTTTTAATAAAATTCTAGCTAGTTGAGAAACTTACTGTTCTTTCATTTACACTTACTTATTACACTTTTTTACTATTCACCGCTTTTAATTATGGTATATCGCGGTAAACTTTGTTGGAGATTCTCGTTCTCATGTAGAGATAAAAAAAGTAGCTTAACTTTAGGACAGCTTTTGGAGCAATTTGAAAAAGATACCAATGCTTTTTCTTTTGAAGTAAATTTGCTATACCTTAAGGTGCTCTTACACGTAGCCACTTTTGTTGCGCGAGATTCTATTGCGACACTATGAAATGGCATGTTGTATTCACACGTGAGATAAAATCAGTCAAAAGTTGCGCCACTTTCGACTAGCGCCAGCGCCAAGTGGCAGCCACACATTTTAAACTTGCGATGCTATTCACACAGTACACGCCACTTTTCATTGCTGCAACTTGTAAAAGTGGCACGTCGGATGTCAAGAATTGCTCAAGGAACGACTGCACACCCTCGTACTTGTAGTGGTTGTGTTTATATTCTGCCTCATTAAGTTTTAAGCGACGATGGTGATACTGTGTTGTTGTTTATTCCATAAAAAATGGATTCAGATTCTGTTGCCGATGAGAGGACTAGAGCAGCTGCGTGTTATGAGATAATGTTAATGAGCTATTCAAGGCCGCTATTGTAGGAAAAGGCTCAACTGCCTATCGCAGAATTTGAGGATAAAGTGAAGTAGACTTGGATTTTTCTACTTTAACAGCCCTACTGTACTGAAATTTTAACGTTGCCGCGTATTATTGCATATTTTGTCGAACCAACAGGAAAAAGTCCCCAAGAATGATAGGAAAGGATCTAAATGTAGAGAATTTTCATTTTAAGTTCAACCTAACATTCCCATCAATGTCAATTTTTACGATCGCAAAAAAATTATTCGAACAAAAAGTCTCGTCTTGAGTTGGGTTGGGAACTACTTTAACAAGTAGAATGAAAATTTTGCTAAATGTGCATTATGCGGAAAATATAAAATCAGTTGATTATTTACGAGGACTTTAGTTGGAATATTTATTGTAATATTTATTTATCTGTTTTTTTTTTAGAATGACATATTTATTCGAAATTCTTTTCAGAGAAGGATTTATTTTAAGAGGTTTTTGTTATTCATATTGTAGGTTGAAATAATAAATATTTATTTATGTTCTTTTTTGTTTAGAAAATTAGTATTTATCGGTTAGCATCCTTTATTTACAAAATATCAATTTGATAAGATTTTTTAATTTGTAGAAGTTCGATAGTTATCGATAGTATCGCTAGTTTTAACGATACTATCGATAACTATCGGACACGCCCACTATCGATGTTTAACCAACACTACCGTATATACATCTACTAAATGTTGCGCCACTAAAGTGGAAGTGGACCAACACGTCGGTCCATTTCTGTGTGGCGCTAGTACCGTGTTTGTACCTGTTTACACGCAGCAACGTTTTAGCTGTACGCAACTTTAAAAAATTGCGCGCTGTACTGAAAGTGTCGCAATATTTATAGTTGCAGCGTTGTTCACACATTGCAATACAAGAATTGCGCCATTTTTTAACTTGCGCAATACGAAAAGTGGCGTCGTGTAAGAGCACCTTTAGTGTACAATACAAAAGAAGTGGATGCCGTCCTAAACAGTATCAGGCTCGTTATAAAAAATGCAGTTATTTCATAGTTTTATTAATTAGTAAGTAGTAAAGTAAGTCCACCCGTTGAATGATTCATGGCTTACGCCAATTTGACAGATCGTCTTTCCAAAGACGCGTGGGCTGTGTCGGTGTCATAAATGCTACAAGAAAAAGTGATTTTTAAGATTCTTTTTACTTTATGAATTAATTGACAGCAATAATTTCCTCAACATTCCTATATTAAGACCCAGCTCTACCTCTCCTAAAACGCGTGTTCAAATATAAACATTATTTATTGTTCAATGTTTATCAAATTTTCAGTGTTCATTGTTCTTAGATAAATAACGAGTTAGGCTGGATGAAAAATATTTATTGGAAAGATAAAAATTAATTTTACTTCTACATCTTTGGCTTTTTTCAAATATAAAACATCTAGCCCAACTGATACAAAAATATATGTTTTATTTAGGGTACAATTTTAACCCAAACATTACAATTGCGATAATAAATCGCAATTGCCAGAAATGTATTTATTTGCCCATATTACTGCTGCCCGGTGTAGACAGCAGACGTCAGGAGCTTTAAACATCGCCTATAACTGGTGACTACGGATTGATGTTGGTGGGGGACAGGCTGACCACTCCCAGCACAAAAAAAAAAACATCGCAACGAAATATTTCGTTTCGGACTTGCAATGTTTTCAGCACCGAGCCTTAAGGCGTTATCAATTGAAAAACTGCATGTATATGCGCCGTCTAAACGCAGGAAATTTCAACAGGAGCATACCATAAGGCTGTGTTCAAGGTTTGAAAATGTGAAAGAACTTTTTTTTTTTTTGATTTAACTAACCGATTACATGAGCACTTCCTCTTAAACAGCATTTTTGTCAGTCGATATATCAATGGAATCGTCTCTAACAGAATAAAAGGCATAGAAATATGGAAAAATGTCTCTTTATTTTGAAACCATTTATGTGACGATCGATTTCGGTGTATAACACATCATCCTCAGGTCAACGCTACAAGAATTTGAGGTTAAATAAGCAACGAATGACAATCAGAATAATTTAACTGACAGTCAAACGAAAATATCTATCTTGAAAAAGGCATAATCGCAACAAACCATTGTTGTTGTTGTGATTATGCCTTTTGACTTTAAACATTCTCTCTCGATGAATAACTGAACTCAAACTAATTGTATTGAAAAGAACTATTGTTTATTAACATATTGTCAATTTGGTTTTCTGTACATTTTTATTTTAACATTCTGTCTTGAAAATGTAGTAAATTTCAATTAATATAGTAATATAGTCGCCCGTCAATTGTGAATTCCAATTAATATTGTCGCCCTTCAGTTGTGAATTCCAATTAATATTGTCAGCCTGCAGTTGCTAATTTGCTCACGATCAACACGATTGAAGAATTGTCGATTTTAAATATTTATTATAATTTTTGTGTTAGTGCTTGTAGAATATTGTGCCTATTTTACAATAAATACATGTTATAGTCAGGGGTAAATGTATTCATAATAAGTAACTTCAACTTAAGTCTTTCTTGCAGTTGTTATTTCATGATCTATTTTGGATCTGCGTAAAATAATAAGGAAAGTGAAAAAACTATAAAACTTTCAGTTGCGCTTTATCAAAATTATATGTATATTCTAAATATTGACAGATTTAAGATTTTTTTCAACATTATGATTGATTGATTGTCTCACGTTAAGAAAAACGAAGTAACGTGAGCAATAATTGGATTTAGAAAGTTTAATACTCATTAGATTACCAATCGAACATTACAAAGGCAATAAACAGAAAACTGATTACAATTATTAGATCACCGTATCTCCAGATTAACAATTACAGATATTGGCTACATTATTGGCTATGTGCATTAACGGTCCTTAATTGGAGTGGTAAAACGCCACTGTACGAAAAAAAGAAACACACACCACCGGTTGAGAGCAGCGGACGTTCATTACAATTTTAAAACGGATCGGGAGCGCCGGGTCCGGCCGGGCCGTCGAACGTTCGGTCCGCTGGCTGGTCGCATTGACCTAATTATCGGTGTAATTGGCAATTCTTCAGTGGTCCGGGCACCGGGAATAAAAGGGACAATAAAAGCACGAAACGGATAGATATCTTCGCCGATAAATCTATCGGAATGTCCCCGGCGGAATCAGTAAATGCGCCGCCCCCGAAACAATCCGTACCGCCACTATCGCTCCACCGAAATAACAGTTCATTCACGGGCACGTTCCGAAATTTATTTGGACATGGCACGCTCCACAATCCTTTTCCACCAGTAGCAACGGGGCAGATACTATAACGGGTATGGCGGTGGAAGTTTTCAGGTCAGGAGGTTTTGCAGAACGCTTTATGTGTCGCACAGTGGACCAGGAGACCGGAAAGTGTCGCCTAAAACCGTGATCTTCTTGGACACTTGAAATTGAAGCTTTATTCAAGCTTATAAAACGTTGCTGAATTTCTCATTTTATATCTAATGTCAGGTTTTCTAAATTTAAGATAGTGTGTTTGTAAATGAGTAAAAAAAAATCTGATGTGGCCAGGCACATGACTTTATCATACTATATATAAAATTAATAGTTTAGCTGCATGAGATTCCATTTGATCGAGATCGGCTATGTATGCATTAAAATAAAAATAGTAGAACTAGACAGATATCTCGATTAGAGCTGCGTTCGGATATTGTACTCCGTTGACACCGGGTACACCGTCCAAATGACACCTACGTGTTATTGGGTGTAAAAAGTGTAACGGGGTTCAATATCCGAACGCAGCCTATATTGACAGTAGTATTTTCAAAACATTAGCGGTTGACACTAGCTACTGTCATTAGAATCAAACAATCTGACATATCCTGGCTACTAGTTTTAAAGCAGTACGACCGATCTCGATGAAATAGAATTTGCTCATGCAGCTAAACTATAAATTCTACCAAAAAATGTCATATACATAAATTATAGAAAATTTCCTCTCCTTTAATTTATTATTTAACTATTTTGACGACATTAGACAAATAGCGGCTCATTTGCAAAATCTTCGAAAAATGCTATGAGTAAACCACCAGTTCCTTTGGACCCTTTTCAACAGAAAGCTTTTCAGCTCTAAGTTTGGTTATGAAACTTCTAAATATGAAGTTTCGTCCCGACACCTTTAGTAGTTTCTCCGGAATCGTCGCCACAAAAACGGGTACACACACACACACACACACATACACACACACATACACACACACACACACAGACATTTTTTGTACCTTGGTCAAAAATGTTCAGGGGACCCAAAAAGACATATTTCCGCTAAAATCTCAAAAAAATTTTTTGGCATGATTACAATACTTTACATACTGCGTATGATAAAGTAAAAATGTAAATTCAGTCAATTGGCGACTGATTCGGATAAATTGTTATTCCGTTGATACAAAGATTCTTTTGGTTATTTTTTAACAGATACGTAAGAGTAATATCATGTGATTAACCTATGAGCCTTCATCATTTAGCCTACATAGCAAAAATCAAGTTCAATCAGGCTAAAATCTAGCGAAACAGTCCTTGTTTCTTACTAAATCACCAAGGTTTCCCGGAAATTTATAATAGGTAGCTATGAAGATAGTGTCTTGTAACGTTGTGTGCGCCTGGCGTGAGATACTAATTTGTAATTTGTGTTTTTACTTTATCATACGCAGTATGTAAAGTATTGTAATCGTGCCAAAAAAATTTTTCGAGATTTTAGCGGAAATATGTCTTTTTGGGTCCCCTGAACATTTTTGACCAAGGTACAAAAAAATGTCTGTGTGTGTGTATGTGTGTGTGTGTATGTGTGTGTGTGTGTGTGTGTGTGTACCCGTTTTTTGTGGCGATGATTCCGGAGAAACTACTAAAGGTATCCGGACGAAACTTCATATTTAGAAGTTTCATAACCAAACTTAGAGCTGAAAAGCTTTCTGTTGAAGAGGGTCCAAAGGAACTGGAGGTTTAGTCTTAGCATTTTTGGAAGATTTTGCAAATAAGCCGCCATTTCTGGAATTTCGTCGAAATAGTTAAATAATAAATTAAAGATGAGGAAATTCTGAATAATTTATCACTATGACATTTTTTGGTACAATCAATAGTTTAGCTGCATAAGCAAATTCAATTTCTACGAGATCGGTCGTATTGCATGAAAACTAGTAGCCAGGATTTGTCAGATTTTTTGATTCTAATGACAGTAGGTAGTCTTGGTGTCAAACGCTAATATTTTGACAATAACTTCTGTCAATATAAGCTGCGTTCGCATATTGCATTACACTTTTTACACCCAATAACACGTAAGGCCGCATTTATACTACCAGGAGGCAGGCGATAGGTGGCGGGTGGTAAGCTACGATTTGCAGGCGTTGAGAGTTACGGTGTTTATACTTCGAGTGACGTCACCTAAATAACCACTGCAGTTTTGTGTTTGTATACGAATGTCAGTCTAGATCAAAATGCGATTAGAACGCGCCGCATGTTAATGCTAGGTATTAGGTTTGTTCGAGCACCAGTCAAAACAATAATTCTTATACGCAGGCGCAATGGAGTTTTTCGAAGGGCAAATCCCCCATTGCGCATGAGCAAGAGAAAGAATAAGTGCTTTGTGCACTTATTTTGGCACTGTTCGAACAAACCTAAGAGATAGTGACATTGAAGATGAAGTGGAAGAAAAAGGAAGAAGTTATAGTGTCCATCCACTATTTCAAATACGAAGTACATACGGTGAATTTTACCATTTATACCATCAGCGCCAACATCATGAAAGCATTTTTGTGATTAGCCGAATTGCCGATCGGGTCTGAATTTCGCTGATTAATATCTCGCGATCACATTTAGAAATTGACTTTTTACATGTGCGTCCTATAGCAAACAGAGATGAATGCAGGGTTGTCCAGGCTACGCTGGGCTACGCCACTCGAATCTGTCGCATCACGACAACTACGGGTTGCAGCCGGGCTGCGTCTCCTACATCTCTCGGCGCCTGTCAGAACTATAAACACTTCCATAAGAACAAACATTCCACAAATACAGGTGACGTAGCCTGACACCTGTCACCTGCCACCTATCGCCTGCCTCCTGGTAGTATAAATGAGGCCTAAGTGTCATTTGGACGGTGTACCCGGTGTCAACGGAGTACAATATCCGAACGCAGCTTTGATCGACATATCTGTCTAGTTCTAGTAGTTTTATTTTAATGCAAACATGGCCGATCTCGATCAACTAGAGTCTCATGCAGCTAAACTATTAATTTTATATATAGTATGATAAAGTCATGTGCCTGGCCACATCAGACTTTTTTTCTTTAGATGTAGTATTGTATTTATCTGTATTTAAATTATTGAGCTATCCTTACATTGAATTTTAATTATATTTGGATTTTACTTAGAAAGATTTAATAAAAAATGACTATTCATGTTCATATGAATGCTAACTTTGTCAAAATTAAGGAACCTATTTCTATTAGTTCTTTATAAAAGTATGCAAATTCTAATCCTTCGTCAGTTTTTGGATTAGAGACCAACAAAAATTATTGCCCATCATTTAACCGTGCTTAGTCTCGGAAATGATCTGCGCATATACAGGATGGGTCACTTTTTTATTTTCAACTTAACATTTTAATCTTAACATTTGACTATTCCGAAAACTTTCGGAAAAAGTTACAGCGAAAACTACGCCTCCCGGAGTTAGTAACTTTTCTTATACGAAGGACGCAACAAGGAAATGTTACTAGTTTTCTTGTAGATGGTACCAGTATCGAGAAAAACAATTTTTATTTTATATGCAATGGTCTATATATATTTTGTGAGTTAGTTTGTACGAATTGACTTATTGACTGTAGTTTTTTTCCCCCTATTTTCAATTTGTAGGTGGTTGATGTTTTGTGTATTTTGTAGATTTAGGCTGATGATGGCAAGTTAATTACTGCCGAAACCGGTACCCATTAATATAGTTTTACTACAACGAATATCGAGGCATTTACTTTCTCCGTTTTACGTCTATATTCCAATTTAATCAGAATTATTTGCAACATTTAAGTGCAAAAAGTACTAAGATAGTTCCTACCCATATTAGTTGCCCCAATTCATTATAGTTTTTGAGTTATGGCCTTATTTGTCTAAAAAAAAACATTTTTTTAAGAAACATGATACAATCCCTACTATGAACTTGTTCAAAGTAATTTATGACGGAGTTCTAATTAGCATGGAAGCTTTTATCAATTTAACACAGGACAACAGACTAGTTTGCATAAACGTGTTTATTTTTAATTTTGGAATACATCATGGAACCATCACTACATAGAACCATAATAATCATAAATAATAATCATCATAATTATAATATCCTGTAATGTAACAAATTAAAGCAGCCAGGTTTCATACAATCCACGTAAACATGCAATTTTCTCCAAAACAGATTTTTAGACAATAGTATGCAAGTATTCCAATGAGCCAATTGATATTCCTTGAATGGAAATTGTTTAATAGATGTATTCGAATATTATAAACATGTTGTTGTACAAATTAGTTGTCCTAAGGCTTCAAATTGATATTTCAAACAAATTTCTAGCAGTTTAAAAATAATGTAGTTCTTAAGATCCTATTTTTAGCAAAATAAAACCAAAACTCAAAAACTCTCAGGTATAGGGTAGGACTATGTAAGTACTCCACACACTAATATTTTCCTAAGAATAAAAAAGTATACAGAAGTATGGGCCATTCCTGTTGAAAACTGAAGTTGACACCGTTTACATGACCCTAGCGCCGACACTTTTCACTACGTTTCACGATAATCAAATGTTAAGATTAAAATGGCCCACCTAGGCAGTTGACAAGCAATCTGGAAATTTCATAATTGAGAGATTTTAGCAATTTTAGTCACTAATTAGCCAACTTAAACATTGTTTTGACCAGAACTGCTTAGTTGAACATTACAATTTTACCTATTCTTCATGTTATTTTAGATCGCATGTACATTTTTGGTAGTTATTTATGAGATTTTTCAAATTTCACTATGACATACGTTGATATATAATTATAATTCTACGGCATTGCTTAAAAAAAAAAATATTGTTCTTAAATGACTGCCAAATAATTCGATCGCCTGGCTTACAGTCTAACGGTGGAGGTTTTCAGGTCAGGAGGTTCACCCAATCGCTTTATGTGTCGGTGGCTCGTGCGGATGACACTGTTGATGCTTTTTGTCGCTCCTTCCTCAGGTTTGGGTGCGGCGGCGACTTTATGTGTGCGCTCCGGTTGGCCATGAATCTTCAACGATGAGCGCGGCTGCAGATGATAGCCGGCTGTGCCTCGGCCATCCCCAGAGGGCTTGCTGCTCAGCCCCGCGTCCATATATTAGCGACCCCCCGATCGATCGAGACCAGGCCCAGTCGAATGCCACCAGGACACCGTTTTTTCTCCGCTCTCGCGGGCGCTATGCTAACAAACAGATGCCGTTGTGGCAATGCACATCTTTTACTCACCGCTGAGTACACAGGAAAACGTGAGCGCGCATATGAGTGGAAATATAGTGTTTTCCTGCTCCACAAGTCCTCCTGTGCGGTGTTTCTCAACAGAGAATGAGTGCAAGAAAATTCTGCTAGAGTAGAAGAATGGTAACAGGCGGAGGTTATTCAAAATTTGGATGTGATCGTTTTTCCAAAAACGTTTTATATAAGTAAATATGTCGTACCCACGGCTTAAACCTTTCAATTTGCATTTTGTAAGCTAACACTTGCTACGTAGGAATGACTTGTAACTTCTAAAACGTACTTTTAAATAGAAACCAGGAGAAAAAATATAGTACAATAACTAAAGAGCACTGTTTTTTTAACGACACAAACATGAAAAATGATAAAAAGGAGAGACGTGTCCAGTACGAAGTGGACAGCATTGACAAAAAGAACGAAAAGGACTAAAAAAAAGGATAAAAACTATAAAAAGAATCAAAAGGAAAAACAGTACAAGTATAAAGGACGGAATTTATAAAAAAAAACACAATGATGTTAAGAACAAGAAGAATAAAACGATAGTAAATAACAAAAATTACAATAGGAGCAAAACCAGAAAGGACATTAAAGAAAGAAAGGTTATGATAGGATATTATTTAGCTATTTTAGTTATTCCTTTTACATTTTTTACCGTTTTATCTCTTACGTTCATTTTTAACTTTTCATCCATTTTATGATGCGAAAAAATTAAAATAATGGAGTTCCTGTATATTTAAAGTTTCCGATTATTTTTTCAGTGCGTATATAACCAGTTTAGGAATAAAAAGACTCAAAATGTCCGTTACTAAATGATGTGAGCTTTTGTGTTCCTGGCTCCTAGAGTAATTTGTTTGTATTCTGCGGTCTGGAAATTGCTGCAATCGATCTACGTTGCTGGCCAATAGATGCTGGCGATCTGCGACTCCGTGCACAGAAAACAGATCTCTTGAATGGAAAAACAATTACTTGAATTAACAAGTTAGTAGGTCCGTATAAACACTGAGAAAAATGGCTATAAAATTACACATAAATCATTGTGAAAATTACAATAGAAATGTGGTAAGTATAAAAATTGCACGTAATTCCAATTTTTTTACACGTCTGTGTACTATTACAGCGATATTGCTGCTTTATTTCAATTACAATGATCTTTTAGTAAAAATACAATGGAAATATACCTTAAATTCGTAAAATTACAACGTATGTTGTGATTTTACTATTATAATAGCGGATTTGTTGATATTGTAACGCCCCAGACGCATGCGCTACGTTTGATCAGCTGTTTTGCAAACGAACGCCGGCACGCATATCATCGAGTGCAATATGTAGTTGGGCGCGTTGCTTTTCTGTCTCCGGTAAGTAACAATGATACAGTGTATTAAAACTTATCTAGATACCTTGTAGGTGTAGGTTAAAATACCATGTCACACTGCAGAACAATAATTGTATTGCCTTGGTAGATCACCAACGACGACAATTAGCAATTAGAAATTGATGTCTTAACGTTAATGCCATACCTGGATGAAAGCTGTAAGTACAGTCTTCTACGTTTCTTTGTCAAAATTTGCTTTAAGATTGAAGGGTTTTATACCCACAGAAAGATAATGTACAATCTTCTTTTTAGGTTAACTTTTTTGTGGCTGTCCAATATGTTTCCTTGTTCTTACAGATACAGATGCGGAACATCTTACACCAAGTGTGTTTGTCAGAAAAAGAGTGAAAAATATGTGTGTTCATGGTTGACCGAAGTGCATTTATATATTTATCCGTGTGTTTTCTATGTTTACGTATTTGCGTACGCTAAGTATTTATTAATTGCTTCTCTGTAGTTTTAATGTATTTTTATGTCCCTCAAACTATTTTATACTTGTATATACGTCTACATATTTATTTTTTTACAAGAATTTTATCTATACCATTTTATTTGACCGTTCTATTGTAGCGTTTGACTGTGTGCATGATGTTACTGTTTTGTTTGTATTATATGATAGATAATGTTAATATCTACTCAGGATCAGAATAAAATTATACAAATCAAAAATACTGGATATTTCATTGAATATTACACTGAAATAGATGTAAAATTATTACGCATTATCTCATATTTCATTTAAAATTATATTTAAATTGATGTTCAAATATTACGCATTGCCTCATATATCACTTAAAATTACATTAAATCGGTGTAATGTTTCAGCCAAATTCTTCTTCACACAGTGTAAATATACAATGACAATGTAAAAATACAATTGAGATGTAAAATTACACTGATTGTCGCAGGGCAATACTGTAAATTCACATCAAAATTGTGTCAGTGTACACGAGAGATTGTCGACTTCAATCATGAAATTTTATTTCTTGGAATAATTACTAGATTTAACGAAGCTTTTTACTACGTAGAAGTAAGTAAAAAGACTTCAATGAATATGGATATAATGTAATTGGCATCACTGTTTTGTGTGAAGATAATTACAAATTGTCGTAAAAAAGTATAGTATTCCACACACAAGTAATGGCTATTACTCACTAGATTGATTTTTCTCCTTGCTCATAGAATAATATAAATATTATTTTTACAATACATATATTAATGATAATTCTGATCCAGCGTCAAACAACTCTATCAGACAATATATAGAAATAAAATTCCAAACATCAAACTGTTAAAACATCTGCTTTAAAATTCAAGTAAAACCACTAATGATAATCCAACAGACAACGTGCCTTATCCTTTTATAAACTGTCCTCGATATCCTCGGCCGCCCATTTTTAGAAAATTACACCGTTTTCCTATTGATTGTGGGCCTCGCCGGCGTATTAGTCGATAGTCGGGCACGAGTCTAGCGTGACTCGGGTGCATTGTTGGTTCGTTCGTTTCGTTCACGTAAATGGAAAATTGATCGGCCTGCTGGTCATTCACGTATTTCGAAATGTGAAATCTAAGTATATGCAATGGAATTCCGAACGAGCAACGTTCGCTAATACTTATTTACGAAGTACCGCACAACTGATTTGTACGTTTCCTATTTCGTGAGCTAGGCCCACACCCTCGCATGCAATCGAACTCGTTAATAATTCAGTGATCGTGACAGATTTTAAAACGTTAAGTAGTTAGATGTAACTTTAAATTTTTTGTTATGCGATTTAAAGGCCATTATACTAGGAATAACCAAACTAGAAGTATATTTAGCTTATTATTGAGAGTAATTTGTCGAAAATAAGCATATATATGATTCAGTATTATGCACTGAATGTTTGTTGATTCACACTTGTTTTCATTTGTATTCATTTAGGCTCCTTAGTTTGAGAGAATTACGACATTAGGTCGGTATTTCATAAATGATGTCATATCTCGGAAAAGGTACATTTTTCTGGTTTCTTTGGTCACAAAATGTGTTGTTTTATCCCCGCCCCATACAAATTTTAGACGCCTGTATATCGGTTATCATTTTAGTAAAGTTTCTTAAGTTTTTTTAGTGTAGATTCGCCAAAACAACGGTTGTTTCTAATTACACACAGAGAAATGGTTGTCTAATGTTAAGAAAATGACATTCTTAATATAAATTGTTTGTTTTAAGACAACACATCTTGTAATAAGAATGTTTCTTTAATATAAAACAGCGTAAATATGAGCTTTATGAAAGCGATAGTTTTGATTTAAGAAAGTAGTTGTTTTGAAAATAATGTGAGGGATGCCGATAGATGGAGCTTTAGTTTCTCGTCGTAAGAGAGGTCTCCTAGAGGGTATATAACTTGATTGTGCTATTTTACCGTCAATGTATGACGTAGAAATGTCCAAAATTTCCAGTATTGATGGAAAGGAGACTAAGAAGGGAAACCGGGAGTGCCTTCTCCAGTTGGAAAATAACAATATCCTTCTTTGGATGCGTTAATTTCATTCCCTGTAAAATATTATTGCTTTGAATGTATTGAATGTTTAATCCAAGAATGTGAGCTGATTAATCTAACTACCCAACCTTTTAATTTAAAAGAGCAAATTCTTAAGTCAAATAAGTATTGTATCTATTTAAAATTGTACAATCTTAAAGTAAGACAACTGGTCAAAACAACGTTTCCTTCAATAAACGATATATATATATATATATATATATATATATATATATATATATATATATATATATATATATATATATATATATATATATATTCTTGCGTGTAGATAAAACAGCCGTTGTTTTGGTTTAAGAAGAGTTGATTTGAATCGAGACAACGTTTCGTTGTGTGTACATACCTAATTCGTCAAAAAGACAAATACTGAGATATACCGACTACAATGACAACACAACATAAAATCTGAAAGCTAAACATGTAAAAAAAATGATTTGAGGGATATATTAAACATACTAATATTCTCCAAACTAGGAATCTGCCGTCATTTTCAGATACCATAAAAAAAAAGAAAATCTGTTTAGCATTTTTGTTTACTTCAAGCTGAGATTTTCAAAATATCTATAGTATACAGACTACAGAGTGTTTACGAAATAAGTGCAATCATTTCTAGGGGTTATAGATATAAATATAGTACAAAAATGCAGTACTTTTTTCTATATCTTGCACCAGTTTTGAGTAATTAGTTATTGAAATTTTGGACACTACGTATTTAGGAAGACTATTAGTTGATGTATACTGCGATCAGTTTCACGATTTCAAATACAAAATCCGTTAGGCGCCCATACACACAGAAAAGTGATCTCTCAAACGAAGAGAGAATTACTTGGCTGAAGTAGTTGGTAGGTTCGTATATACGCGAGAGATTATTGACTTCAACCAAGAAGTTTTATTTGTTGGAATAATTACTAGATTTAAGAAAGTGGTTACTCTGGTGAAGTAAGTAAACAGTCTTGAATGAAGTGTATATTTTTATTCCCGGTAAATATTTTTAGCTACTTAATGTAAGAATTTTAGAGATTTGGCACAAATACGTTTTCTATTGCTAATTAACAAGATAGGTATGTTATATTTACTTACTCGTTCTAAACTGTTGCGTGCGTTACATCAAACCATTCCGTGTTGAAACGTTTATTGTACACTATAAATCACAATACACATCCCCAATAAATCACAAGGCACATCCCCTACGGGTACGTCGTTGTTGTTTTCGTAGTAGAGGCTCCTATACGGCGCCAGCACAACGCGCGGGCGCGCGAGCCTTGACAAAATCACGGTGCGCATATTTATTCCAGAGAAAGGGATTACTTGAAAGAAGTGAGAATCACTTCAGCTAAATAATTGGTGGGTTTGTATTCAGTAAACAATACTTACTTATATTAAATGTCTTATATTTTCTTGAATCAAGTAACTACGCACTTGGATGGATTTACTATTACTTCGTTGGAGAAATTAACATTTTTGGGACGAAAAATTCAGTTACTTCTTTCAATACAATATTTGTTCTTATAAAGAAAGAATTTATTTGTTGACAGCATTTATCTGAGAAATTTTTTTACTTATATTGAGTGTGGCATTTCTTGTATATACCTAACTTTCTACATCCAAGCAAATATGCATTTGAATCTAATAAATAAACTCAAGAAATTATGTTTTCTCGTTCCAAATAATCACTTTTCAGTGTGTAGAAAGTTGAAAACGGTGAAGAGATAAATTTCATTTTCGAAAGCAATCTTAGCAAATATAAATATGTCGCCTATCTCCACTAACAAACGAGATCCCATACAGATTTTCTATGGAATCGGTCTATACAACAAACTTGATTCACCAGCAAGACGTCATTTTTAGTTTTTCTTTAAAACACAACGCGATTTCAACTTTCTATTTATTACAATGGTTTTAAACAGCATATCATCAACGACTCTCGAATTTTTTCAAAGCATATCTAGGAACGGCGCTCACATCGTTACTACATTTACAATTCAGCGGCATCAGGTTTTATGCGCAATTCCTAACGTTAAATTTGCCGGGAACCGGGATGTTCCGCACGCCAATATCATACATATTGATGCGCCCCAAAGGTTACAATAACCAAGTAAAGCGTGCGTGGGCTGGAACTGAGGGCATTATGTTATAATACCGTGTATATGTATCGCTCATATAATTGCACTAGTCGGGACGAGAGCGGCGCGACCGGCGGCGCGTCGGGGCGCCGCGTGTGTGTTCTCCCTGGCCCCTATCTACTCTGATCGGCTCGAAGGTAATGTAATATTTGTGTTGCGGGTGCGTATCCCGTATTCATTAGCATTACACACAGGCGGTGAACATTATTAGATTTCGGTTAACTGGAATACATTATATGCCGCGGGGGTGGCTTCAGCCCCATACATGCGCGAGCCCCTTCCCACTTCGAGTTCAATTGTTGCGATCGAATTCTACATGCAATAATTACGTAGATATCCGCGTTTATGTTTAATCGCATTATTAATTCCCTAAGTGGTGGCCACCCCACTTCGCGCCCCTAAATAGAATGTACTCGACGTTTGCGTTCTATGATACTATTTTGCAGTAATTTTGATTATGTGCGGCAATGCGCGCTAACACTTTGACGTGTAATGCAGTACCTAAACTATGTTTGTCACCTCGGCGTGCGGTGGTACTAATGGGTAAATTGAGTGGTTTGATATGTAATTTTCTAGTGGAATAATTATGTTATGGAAAGGGATGATATTCCCCTGCAGAGAGAGAAGAGATTTTTGTTGTTGATAAACATATTCTTTTAGATCATTTGGATTCTTTGCCACACATGATATTTAGGTACTCGATTGAATACCTATTTCCTTGTACTTACATTAATTGTTCTGTAATATTTATATGATATATACAAATATAATTTGATATAAGAAAATAATGTCATTTTCGTGTGAATTGACAGTATAATAAGTCTTTCCTTAATAGTTTTGTAGTACCGAAATCTGGTACAATGTTGATCATACAATTGATTTTTGCATTTCACAGTGTCAAGCATTCCTCGAGCTATTTCTAAATTTACCATAACCATTTATGTACTTCAAATTATACCTATACCGAAATGAGACAAAGTTGCGCTCTTTGTTTCTAGAAAGTCGTTTTTTTAGGCGGCTTTTTTCAAATGTTATTATGATTCGAGAAAAATATAAAAGTTATAACATTATTTTAAAATAATTATTAGACGTAAATAAAACAAAAAAGCAAAATGTTTGTTGATTGAATAATAAGATCTGATATGTGTTTTTTCGTATCTGTATCTGAAGACAGAAATTATCAGCTGGCAAATATGTAGTAAAATATGCTTTTATGGTCAAATAAGCATTATAAGCATTTAATGGCAAAATATGCAAAAATATGCCCCAACAAATAGGGCTCAAAATGAGTGATTTTCTCTGAAACGGATTTCTATCAGGTCTATTTTGTTGTCATTCGTATGGAAAAAAATATGCAACTGCTTACATTTGGTTGCCCTACTGATCAACCACAAAAATGTTCCCGGCTCTATTTAAGATGTCCTCGTGACGAAAGGTGACAACCGTAGTAGGTATGTACCTATTACCGTACGGATTGTAAATTTATTGAACGCTACAAACTCACGCACCTAACCTCAATTATTATTGTTGGCTGTAAAAGCAGTAAATTATCGATGAGGTCTTCATTAGCTTTGTTGCTATAAAAAAATAGAAACCAATGAACATACCAGAATAGTAAGGGCTATACTTCATAAACTGGCAATAGGTTACCTATACCGGTCAACGTCAAGGCGTCAACCAAAGACGTCCGACCGCGCCGGTATACATTGTTTAAAAGGATGAATTTATATTATGTTTTCGGGTCTCTTACCAATATTCTAAATATATTTGAGGTAAATGGTTCGTTCTTACGTATAAACACATGAGTAATATAGAAATAGTTAAGAAGCGAATGATAATTAATCAAGGATGAGGATATATTTAAGGAAAAAAATTCAGCCTGGATTTGAACCAGGGATTGCCGGTTAGAAGCTCTCCCAATAGAAATTTATATTCGGGTCTGTCACTTCAGTTGTAGATGCCGAGATTCGAACATAACAAACACGTCACGACACCTAATGGGAATATATGGAAGTTTGGTACATAGGGATCAGTAAATATTTAATGCTAAAGAACAGCTCTATGTAGAAATAAATTCAAGTAAAATGGTTCTTACGTATAAACGCGACAGTAATATAGAAAGTGTACGAACTGAATAATAATTAATCCAGCATGAGGATAATTCGTGCAAAAAATAAGAATAATTTTCCTTGAATTTATTTCTACTTAGTGCTGTTGTAGCAATAAACATTTAGCGATCGCTATGTACCAAAACTTCCATCAATCCCAAATAGGTGTCACAACGTGTTTGTTATGGTCGAATGTATGTCATCCCTCATCCACCACTGAAGTGACAAATCCGCCTATTCATTTCCATTGCTACTGTAGCTTAATTATGACCGGACTTCTATGACTTCTTACCGGCAATTAAATGGTTCCTGGTTCTAATCTAGGAGGATGTATTTCTTCAACAAATTAACCTCATCTTGGATTAAGAATTAAATCATTGGCTTCTTAACTGCTTCCAAATATTCTGTTTTACTGCATGACTCTTTCATGTACCTGCATTGTCTCCACACATCTTTATGCAGTGATGAGGGAGGATACATTATTGTATATTTTGAACTTCAATACTGTAGGTCATCACTCATCATCCAATGTGCAGTGGATAATTACAAGTGAATCTTTTAGCATAACATGGATTCTAATCCATGGGAGTAATTAATGTAATATAATCAACACCAAGCCAGAGAAGTATTCTGGATTTCCTAGCCATCATACGTTTCCTTTTCTCTTTTATCAGATTTTCTTGTTCTTATAATTATTCCAATGACCAAGACCTTTGGGACATCTACTATTGTTAATCGCAACTGGGTACAATTTACTTGATAAATCCAGCACAGTCGCTCTTGCATTTGCGAGTAAATGTGCTCATCAAAGAGCTTCAATTAACGTTGTAGTATGGCCGACGTGAAGACAATGCGGGTTCAGAAAATGTCCGCCGCGCCCTCCGCCATTATCCTTAGCTCACCAATTTAATCCTGTCCCGTACAATGTACCCCAATTTTTCCTTTCCTCTTCTTGTAATTCCATGCGACAGGTGACAGGTCTCCTACTGAACCTGGAGAGATCGGCTGCTGGTGAATCGCAGACGTCACGGTCGGGGGCCTCATTGAAGCCAGATGTTCCACAAAGAGGGCGCCAGATTTCATTCCGAATCCCCCCTCCCCCCCGCCGACCGCCGCCGCGAAGAATACTTCTGATTTACGCCGCGCCTCACTTTCGTCCTCCATAATTATCCCTATTTGTGCCCTCCTCCGCGCTGGCTGTGTTTTGTATTTTTCACAACTCCGATTTTCTAAATGTCAATTAGAGTCCCCTCAAACCGGCAGCCCCATTCAAAGAGATATCAACTGACGTAAAGGGTGCGAACTTTCAGACAGACTACCACCAATCCTCTCCACCCTATTCAAAATCAATCCATTAGCTTTGTGTGGATGCCGCATTGTCTTCTATCTTTGATTAACAATACAGCCATCGCAATAATTAAACACGTAGATGATAAGTCATATGTCTTTGGAAGTCGAAAATAAAATATTGAATTGAGGAATTAAATAACTTTATGGAATGAGTATAATGAAATAGATGTGGTAGGATTGTCGTCACTAGTCGTTTCCTTCAACCCATTTCCATCCGTATCCAATAGGTTTTCTAATCAGAAAATGCTGGTTACTCTCGTTGATGTATAGAATTCTACCAATTTTTTTTTTTAGAAGCCGGTAACATAGCGGTAGTGTATCTCCGGCAAGACAGAAGGCTTTGGTTCGACTCCACGTTAAAGTTTTTTTTTTGTAAATTCGTTAAAAATGTGTTAAATTTGTGCTATCTTTATTTAAATTACGCTAAATACGGATAATGTATCTTGCTAATGAACGAAATAAAAGTGAACGCATATCAGCAAAAAAGTCACATAATTTTCTTTCATAAGAAATGTGGCTTCGTACTGAATGTAAAATAACTTAAATTTGAGAATTATTTAAATTCCCCAATTTAAAAAAGATTTGAAAAATCTCTAATGAAACATTAAGTCTCATCGCCATTTTGTTGAAATAACCAACACACGACTTACATCAGTCGTAATCAGAGTAGTGCCTCACGTTTGCCCGGAAATCAAGTAAAATGATCTGAAAAGATGAGTTTTGAAAACGCCGAGTAACTTTTTAAAATATGACACCAATAAATTTAAAGGGTGGTCCAACCATAATGCACGATGTTAATTGTCAATAAAACAAAAAGTTTTCTGAGAACGGCTTCGGTGGCATACCTCTATCCGATGGTCGATATTTTCAATGACTCTGAGACAAAATGGAGGTTCACTGTCGTTAATGTGCCGAATTATCTCATCCTTTAGCTCTTGAATTGTTCTTGGCTTATTGACGTACACTTTTTCTTTTAAATGTCCCCAAAGAAAGGGACTTCTTGTGGCCAGAAATTGACGATATGGACCTGGATGATATGTGGTTCCAACAGGATGGTGCCACTTGCCACACAGCCAACGAAACAATGGCTCTTTTGCGCGAGAAATTCAATGGCCGTGTTATCTCACGTCGTGGCGATGTTAATTGGCCGTCACGATCATGCGATTTGACACCGTTGGACTTCTTTTTTTCACGTCAATAAGCCAAGAACAATTCAAGAGCTAAACGATGAGATAATTCGGCACATTAACGACATTGAAAAGTCATTGAAAATATCGACCATCGGATAGAGGTATGCCGCCGAAGCCGTGGCGAGAATTTGGCCGATATTTTGTTTCACACTTAATTGTCATAGATCCTTCTATCATAATAAAAAATATTAAGATAATTCTCTGAAACCTTTTTGTTTTATTTACAATTAACATCGTGCATTATGGTTGGATCACCATTTACAAAGTTGGCCGAGTTTATGTGAACTACATAGTTTTCTGTCAAGATACACAGAGTGGCCCATTACTTTTCCCGCAATTTTTCTTTCAAGCAAATGTCTGAGTAGAAGATTCAGATGATCACATTTGCTTTTTTCAATTCCTTAAAAAGTTATAGCTGCTTGAAAATAACAACACAACAAAATGCTAAATACAAATTTAATTGCAGAAAAAGCGTATTAAAGGGCTTACCGACTTTGATACAGTGAGATATAATTCTTTTGAAATTTTAGCTAATAATATAACACATTTAGAAGCTCCCATAAAATGACTATTTCTTGTACAGCAAACCAAAAATGTTCACATAAGAATAAACACTTGAATTATTGTTGGCGTTTCCGGTGATGGTAATCGTTATATCATGAAAATACTATATAAGTTCAGATTCGATAATTTACTTCCATTATTAGTATCATTGAGGTATATTACGTATGTAAATTATCAATAACGTGGGACCTAATAATTTGGGTACCATTGAATGGTTTGCATTCAATTTGAAAGTGCCGAAGTGACTCAATTCCAACCCGGTTGATGAAGAGATTTTGTGTACGTTTACATTTTGTACGTGTACATTTTGCACGATGGACGACTCACAAATAATGGATTTATTATGTACGTATCTATGGAGACTTAATCGCTGGCATAACCCGATTATAACAACAGTGCGGTGTTTTGTGATGGTTTTATAGTCATAAAACACCACACTGTCTTCAAACGTGAATGTTTTAATATATATTGTAATTATTGTGATTGTAATCAATTATAATTTTTCATATATGGATCTCACAGAATGGGAATAGTTCCGTATGATTCAGTATGATTAAACACTCGCCTGGTGGTTCGCGTCTTCAAATTATAACGAACATGTGCTGGTGAAATAATATACGAATCCTATCAGAGAAAATGTTTGAAAAAAGTTATTTTTAAAGTCAGTATAGAAAAAGTATAATTTTATAAGACGAACTTTGACACATAAAGAATATTTTAACGTGGAAAAGTTGAACCGTCGGCCGCATGAATTATTATTCCCTAATTCAGCGATATCTTTTATTTAATTCAACTGCACCTCGCCTCCGTCCGGGCGAGCGCGTCTATTAACCAAGTAAAACTTGGGCGCTCGCGCTAAAGATAACGCGGTCGAATCACGACGACCAGACGAACTAAAAATCCTTTTGCTCTGCCGAGAGAGGAAAGAAGTTTTTCACTTTTCACAGTTTTAAAAAATTAATCCGCGCCACTAAAAACGCGAAAGTTTTAATGAATCGCGGGAGGGATATCTCCCGGAATATTTCCATTTGGCCGGAGCGACAGCCATGCTCACTCCCAAGTTTTTGAGGTGCCGTTCCGGTACGACAGGCACGGAGAATGACAGTCGCGGTTACTAATTGCGTCACTGCAGCGCGACATATCACGGCGCAGAGCCCTCTAACGGCGGATCTTACTCAGCAAAATTGTGCCTTGTCGCCGCTGCCCGGATTTTAACAAAAGAGATTCGCCTCATCCGGAGCGAAACTGCGAGCCGGGACATTGACAGAAGACGTGCTAACTTGATAGGTGTACGTGCCGCATTTTAAACCGTGCAGAAAGTCCACGCCATTATGATTCAATTAGAGATAAACCGGACGACGGATTACAGAAATTTGCTGCAGCTCTGCTAGCTCAATAAGGGCTATGGCATAATTAAATAGGACAGGCGGATAATGAAGATACAAAACTAACAATGGGGATTTTTAAGTCTTTTTAGAGAACGTTGATTTGTCTAGTGGAGTGATTTCAATCTAGTCTAGTCTCTTGCTAAGGGTCTTATTAGTCTTCATATTCCGTCTGTCTGTACAATCTTAAGTTGGTATGCTTGCAGATTTTGCCACTGCTGTTTTAGCGTTTTAGCTAAATTAGTACTATTCTGTTTGACATGCGGTCTCAGGGACTACTTGATTTCGTTTCGATCAGTTTATAGAAATTTTCCTTATGCGAATTCAAATAATAAAGTTTGGCTTCATTAACGATAAAACAGTGAAAAAGATGTATGACGCAAAAAAAAATTGCTACCAATTGTACAGGATGGTAATCAGTTCAATTTGAAGTTCTTAAGGAGTGATTGAAGAGTACATACAGAAATTTTATTTTTTTTTCGTTTTTTGTTTCGTTTACGAGAGCCATACTTCTAAAAAGAAATGTCGCTTGTGCCTAATATTTCTAAAACGAACACGTTTCAAGTTTCAAGACACCTAAATAGTACCTACATATGTTTAAGTCAAACAGACAGTCTACTTTTGTAATATCTTTACAGTCAATTCGTCTGTCCCGATTAGGCGGCTGCCCATGTATCCGAGCTACCAAAAAATACATGATTAGTGCTTTTACCCATGTATATGTTCAAAACTGATGCTCCAATAAAAATTCTACCACAAATGAATCAAACAATAATGAAAATAGGAATAGTGCACGGATGGCTCGAAGCAGACACAGCCTAAGAACCCCTCGGAGGTTAGCAAAAGGGGCCTAATGAGGCCTAGGTGCTGTGGGAATTGTGCCACCCTCCAAGATATCCATAATCGATTATCCAGGAATAGTGCAAAAGTTGTAATTTTAAGATAATAGTTGTATATACTTATCGCTAATTTGAAAATTTAATCAAATTAATATGTGCCAACATTACCCTGTATAGTGTATATATTTTTCTACATCAACATGAACCTGATGGTTCATGGTTTTTATCTGACACCGTTACCGACAGTATGGTGGCGGAAAATTTTAAATCTTCAAAATTCTTCTCAGTTGCCTAAAATCGAAGTGTTAATGGCGTTCTCAACTACTGGCGCTATTAATGGTAACAACGCGTTTTTCTTCACAGAAGAATATTATTCATTTGTCAAATTCATACGATTACTGTCCCGATTAAGCGGAATACTGTCCGGAAAAAGCGGAGTACTATTGTACTATTTCCTCGGTTTTGTTTCCGTTCTTTACGATTTGTTCCTAATAAGCGGCTGTCCCGATTAGCCGGTGTCCCGATTAAGCGAAATTTACTGTATTCAGTATTCAATTCCTTGGGGTTCCATAATCACTCTTTAACCGCACTCCGCCGTAAGACTTTTTATTATTTTCAGCTCCTTGACACGTGGCCCGAAGACGGGACTTTATAGACCCGTAGCTACAAGAACATGAATAAATGAATAAATATATTACATCGGAAGCTGTTACTCTTATTTTAATCATATTTTTAAACAGTGATTACTAGGGCAACCAAAAATATTCTCTAAAAAACTCTTTTAAGCGCTTATAATACGCCCTATAAATATGAAAAACTGCCCTAAAAACCTGAAAATATGCCCTAAAGAATGTGTAAATACACTTTAAAAGGATTTAATATAAATTTTTATTGCAGTAAATAATAAACATATGATGGAAGTTTTGAAATAAAAGGTTTTGCCGGTTTAACTAAGGTTACTACACCGTTGTACGTATGGAAAACGTCCGCTTTACATCTACCGATGTTATTGGGGCATATTTGAATGACATCACTTCTATTATTGTGTATTTTTCTAATGTTTTTCCTTCTATGGACGCTCCAGTTAAGCACGAGTAAATATCATTTGAGATTGAAAACCCATGGTTTTTGGAAAAGACACTGCTACATTTTTCATTTATCTGTTTGGCTGCAGTCCCGTTGACTTCACTAATTGTACGAGCATGAGTTAACAACCTCTATTTGCTCTGCAAGCGGTAAGCCAGAATTCGAAATTTTATAGAGCCAATGAATCCATAATTTGACATTATGTAAATTATGTCATTTTTTATTTTACCGTCGCGTAGTAGGTCTTAACAAATTTTGATTGAGGCGGCCTCCTCTACATCTAGTTGCTCAAGTACCTGCACAATGTTTTCGAAATTGGCAGCGTAGTATTTTACGGCCTCCAACCAGGTTCCATCTAGGTGTTATTTGGTTGCGGTTGTTATTGGTTGGTTGTTATTGGTACTCTCGATGGCGCTTTCAAAAATACTTTTGTTCAATAGTGTTTCAGTCTGCAACCTGCAGAGCCATACTCGACCATTAGTGATTCGATGTTCATTAGTTTGCATCATATCTATCAAATTTTACCTGGTTTCTAAGGTACGTGCGTCCACCTGTCCGCGTCGCATGGAAAGGAAAGTTTACTGTATTACAAAAATAAATCCGATACATATGATGCGAAGTACAGAACGTGTTCCGTAAGCCGGCCCTGATACATCTACACGAGAACATGGCGCGAGGTCAACCAATCTGGTCAACATATATCAAACGTGCAGTAGATATTCTGGTTGTTTTCTATTCTGTGCTATGGCTACCGATTTCGGCGGTCAACAGATCTACGCGACCTGCAGGCCTTATTACTGCAAAATGCAAAGAAGCTGGCAAATATGTAGTAAAATATGCTTTTATGTTCAAGTAAGCATTTTAAGTATTTAATGGCAAAATATGCAAAAATATGCCCTATCAAATAGGGCTCAAAATGAGTGATTTTCTCTGAAACGCATTTCTATCAGGTCTATTTTCTTGTCAATCGTATGGAAAAAATATGCACCTGCTTACCTACATTTGGTTGCCCTAGTGATTACATATCAGCTTATTAAGCTCGAGAAGTGGCATAGGTATAATTCTTTAGTACTTTCCATTAAAGAGGTTATTATAAGATATGAAGATTTGATATACAGCACCATGAAAATTGTTCAAGTTTATGACTAAAGTTTTGCAGAAAATTGGGTAAAACTTTCTGCATCTTGCCTATATCGTGGATGCTACAAAAATGTCTCAAAAATCAAACGTTTGAAATAAACTAAAAGTGGTATATGTGGTCCAAATAAAATTCGATTATTGTGGAATATATCCGTGTTTAGGAAATATGGTTATTATCAAAATAATAGCAAGCAGACTCATATTTATATCCAAATTTTTTCGATTTAAACTTTTGAATTTGAGTCTGCTTTTTACTGAACTTTTACACAATTTACTGAATAATTTTAAATTCATGTACTTTTATAACAACAAAAACTCATTATAGTAAAATACACGAAATTCCCATTTCACATCATTATTCAATCATTTCTGCTTTCATATTTTGTACTGCACTGGGTATATTAATATAAACTAATATTAAAGAGATTTTTTCCATTAACAAAAATATTATGTAGATATAATATTACTGGAAGAGTTGTATTACTTCAAATAGTTCAATACATTAATAGCGAATCACATATGAAAACTACAGCATCGCACACAGCATGCTCGTTACCCCATTTGCAATCATTCGAAATCGGCAACAGTTTAAATCGCAAAACAATCCTATACGAAAATTGACATGGATTTTATTTGATGGCCAATTATTTTCAATTTATTTCGATCGCATCTGCATTTATGGATTATAAAATTTTATGGCGCAACTAGTATCATCCTGTGTAGGCCTGTATAAATTGCGGATTTGTGTTTCATGCCCTAGGCGCACGTAACATTAAACTCCCATTTACAAGAAAATAACACAATCATTGTCATGTGAATTGGTTAGTTTCATTACTGCCAACCATACCCTTTTTTAGTATATGGTCGTTCGAAAAAATTACATATCTACGACTGTATGGCTTCTATATAGATTTCACTCATCGCATTTGTTATATACAGGGTGTAAACAAAAATATTATTTTGTTTGTGGAATACCTTATATATTTTATCAAATTTAGTTTCCTGAAGTAACTGCAAAACAATCATCAATAATTTCATAATTATCAATTGCATTATCTCAAAATATGTAAGGCTATAAAGTTTGAACCAGATGTTTTTTTATACAGCTTTTATAACGACTGAAGTATTGTAAGCCCTGAAGGGTAGTACACAACTACATTAAATAGCAATTAAATTCGAAACAGAGTAAGTTAGGAAGATCGCTGAACAGCAGATGTTTCATCAAACTTTCCAAGGCACACTATTGACTTCAACTCGAACTTAAAGTGTCTGAATTATTGAAGTGGCAAAGATTCGTTCTCCGTGTTCGCGAATTAAAAATTCAAAAGTCTGCCCTTACTAATTCAGCGTCTCTATTCCGACTGAATATTACGCTTATTTTATTAATTCAGGTGCAATGGGTACGTCTGGATTGCTGGCCGACGTGTTATAGACACACGTATATTTCCAGCGTCGGGGGAAATCCCCCAAAATGACCGGTTTATTCCGCGTAATTGAACATAAGCGCTGATGGTTTTATTATTCTTTAAGCGATGTAATATCCAACGGTGAAACGTGAACTGCTGATTCGTCAATTTTTCACGTATACTGGGGGACGGTATACCGGGGATTATTGTGCTTCAAATGTTGGTCATACTTCACTGTAACAACCACACTTAAGCTAGGTCGTATATTTCATCAGAATCTACGATGAAAGGTGGCATTCTCTTGGAAATATCTTATGATGGTTCTAGGAAAACTCGCTATATACGTACCAACATAATTTTATTGCACTCGAATAGTGAATGTATGTTGAAAGTACCCTTGAAATATATTTCAATATTACCTTAGTAGTGTTGCATTTAAATAAACTTTGGCTGTATACGTTACAATCATATGTTTGTTTTTGTTCCAAGCTTGGACAAATTCAAATAACAAAAATATTTAAAAAAAAATTTAAAAGCGTGTTTCAACAAAATCAATTGTGAGCAAAGTTGCGCTTTTACCTTGTTCTTTGATTTCATTTGCTCATATGAGCAAATGTACTTTTCTTTTATTATATCAACATTGTATATCTATACAGCGTGTCCGGAAAGTAATGGGACCCAGCTTCACCGTATATTCTTGATGTCAAATGGGACCGATGAAACCAAAAATCCCATAGTAAAAAGTGCTTCCTTAAGAAGTTATAAGGTGTTAAAGATAGAAAATATATTTCTTGATTTGCGTATATTTCAGAAAAGAAACGGCCGATCAAGCTGAAAATGGGTACCCTTAGGCTTTTGGAGAAGCCAAACATGATAAGAGTATTAGGACATTTGCATATTGTAGAGGGAGCTATCGGCAGCTTTTCTGGGGTAGTATTATTATGATATTTTTATTATTATTATGACTATGGGCGGTATGACTAATAATTATGATACGGACGTTAATATCACATAAAAAATATTTACCTATTTTATGCCGATAAAATCCACCGTTTTCAAGAAAAACGCAATTAAACATTTTGTGTATTTGCTATAAGCTATATCATTATAAAAAATTTAACTTAATTTTCACTTATTCTTTCCTTATAAATTTATAATGTTTTCAAAATGTCCACCGTTTAGTTCAACACATCTTTCACAACGTTTTCCTAAGTTTTGTCGTACTCTAAAAAATGACTCAAAGTTATTTCTAATTTCATTTCCTGCGTCAATAATTGTTCTTTGCAAATCTTGCCTAGTATTAGTAGACTTTCCGGTATACAATAGATTTCATAGAGATCCATATCAAAAAATCTAATGGCTTGAGGTCTGGGCTTCTCGGTGGCCAAGGATAATCACTCCAGCGGTACGGAAAGTGGTTGTCTAAATAGTTTCGCACAGTTTGCAGGAAATGAGCGGGAGCACCATCGTGTATAAACGATACACTCCCATGCAGGTTTAAAGGGATGTCTTCTAATAAGGTAGGTAGAACGTTGTCCAAAAAATTTAAATACGATGCACCATTTAATCGAGGAGGAAGTTCGTAAGGCCCGATCAAATGACCTCCAACAACGTCGCACCATACATTTACTGAGAATTCATGTTGGAAATGTTTATTTCGGGATAAATGGGGGTTTTCTACATTCCAGGAGTGAGAATTGCGTGTGTTTAGGATACCACGGCGTGTAAAAGTTGCCTCATCGGTAAATAACACACGTCCAAAAAATGTAACCATAGACAAAGTTTTAGTCTTTGTGGCAAATCATTTGGTAGCAACGCCTGCACATTAGTGTGGTGGTAGGGATAAAGCAGAAAAATGTTATGCGCGCTTGTCCGGGGTACTCCACTAGCTGCACATAATTTCCGTACTCTTCCTTCAGGATCTTCTTCTATTCGGAACAAAATATCTTCCTCCTCCTCAATGGTTGGCGAAGTTGGTCGTCCTGCATGGCGCTTTAGCGCCGAAAACTTCCATGTTCATTCAGCCGTTGAAACATATTTTGGAAAGGCTTTCTATTGGTTGGCGACGATTTTGGTACTACTGCCTGTATGTTCCCGCTGCTGCTGCTCCATTAAATTGCTCTTGAGCATAAACAGCAACCATATCGGCCATTTCTGATTTTGAAAAAAAATTCTGCCAAGGCATATTTTTTTGTGATAAAATACCACAAATATGTAATGAACTGTGAAATAATCAATTAAATACAGTATCGTTAAGCAAACTGACACAAATGCATTTACGTTTGACACATAGTAACTTGATAGAATAACATTGCATAAACTACAGTTATTAAATACCCAGTACGTTTAATTGTGCTTTTCTTGAAAACGGTGGATTTTATAGGCATAAAATAGGTAAACATTTTTTGTCCAAAATTAATGTCCGTATCATAATTTTTAGTCATACCGCCCATAGTCATAATAATAATAAAAATATCATAATAATACTACCCCAGAAAAACTGCCGACAGCTAACTCTACAATATGCAAATGTCCTAATACTCTTATCATATTTGGCTTCTCCAAAAGCCTAAGGGTACCAATTTTCACCTTGATCGGCAGTTTCTCTTTTGAAATATACGCAAAACAAGAAATATATTTTCTATCTTTAACACCCTATAACTTCTTAAGGAAGCACTTTTTACTATGGGATTTTTGGTTTAATCGGTCCCATTTGACATCAAGAATATACGGTTAAGCTGGGTCCCATTACTTTCCGGACACCCTGTATAAGTATATATTACACGCTTCATGTTTTATGAAGGTACTTTTCGATCACTCAGTATTAATCTTCGAAGACAGTAAAAACAAAAATAAAATGTGTGGTTTTAAAAGAGCTATCCTCAGCCGACAACTTTCTGTACAGTTTAAAAACTTCGTACCAGGGACGTACATTTCCGGAAATGTTTCTGTGTTGACCTTTAGGTCCTTAATATACTCCTCTAGATGTCTTAATGTCCGAAAATACGGACACTATATCCTCATTGGAATTTGGATTTTGATGATCTGATACTTCAAAGTATTACAGTAAATACCTTTGACAAAAAGAAATAAATTTGACCAACAAGTTTCCACAGTAAAGTTTCTTTTTATTGTTTAGTAGTTCCAAAATATTGTCTTTTTGTTGATATCCATGTAACTAAAAACTGATCTAAGTTAAATCTGCTTCTATAAGAAATATAATAATCAGAATTTTCAAAAATGTCATTTAAATTTAAATCACTAAATATATTATGCACAATTAACACGGATAAAAGCATATATAAGGTGTGTTCGAATAAATTGGTCCTTTCGGCGTTGCCAGATATGGGAATTTTCCCCATTATGAGGAATTTCAATGCCGTTTGGAGATTTGGGGAAATTGTTACCAAATCTGGGGATTTGTTTTATTGCTTCCGTTCTAGTTAATTAATTGCAGGATTGATAAATTTCTAACACTATTTATGTTTTCTATTAATTTTTTTGGGTTTTACGCAGGGTTGTTATGTTTAAAACACTTTGTTTTAAAACAAATATTTTTTGAGTTTGTTTTAAATGTTTAAAACACTTTGTTTTAAAACATTGTTTTAAACATGTTTCAAACAGTTTGTTTTAAATGTTGGAAACACTTTGTTTATACTGTTTTAAAACAATTATTTTGTTTTAAACTAATTATTTTTAAACATGTTTAAAACAAGTTTGATTCCTTATTTAAAACATGTTTTTTGGGTGATTTAAAACATGTTTTTTTTCATGTTTTTTTCGAAGTATTTAAATACATTTCGGTAAAAAAACATCATTTTATAACTGTAATTTTTTATCCCGGGGAAAAATAACCACGTTTGGAGATATTTATCTGGCCAGACTGGGGAATAATTTTTACCCGGCAACATTTTGGTGGGAACCTAACCTCATAGCAATAAATAAAAACGGCCTGTCAGTAGTCTTTACAGTTTGCAGCAGGTGCAACAACCTACGTTATTTTTTCAAGGCCATCCTCTAGCAATTGATATAAGCAGCAATTTATATAAATACACGTTATTACAATCCTAACATCAACCAGAACAACGGTTTAATGGACTGTAAGTACTAAAGATCGTCTAAAATCATGACCAACCAAAATTATTACAAAACATAATGAATAAGCGACACATCTCCGTATTACTTCTCCAAATTGTTAATAAATGCAGTTTCCGTTTCGAGTTCGTAAGTACTCGGGGAAATATAGATGGCGAGTAATCCCAAGAGAAACGCACAAAATCTGATAATTAGCTGATTGAACGTGGCGTTTGTTTTGACGTTTCTCTGACATGCGTCAGGTAAAATGAACAAAACTCCTGATTTCCGTAACTTGCTCGAACCTATGTCAGACTAATGGACTGTTATCACGTGAGACAACTTATCATCAAAATAGTTAATATCATAGTTAGTTTGGCTACTTTAAGCTGACACCATTGACACGATGGTTGTTTGCCTGGAACAACAATAGATTTGTTAATTTTACGACAATGTCATGTTCAATCAGCTGTATGCCAGCTATCTGTGTCTGCACCAGAATTAGGATGATATGTGATGTCTTTCTTTTCTGGTAGTTACGAACACCAACTTCTGTCCCACACAGAGGTGAGATGAACCTTATTTCAAATAGCAATAAAACGCGAACAAAGGGCTTAACTCCGTATCACCAATGTTATGCAAACGGGACAGTCACTTTGTTTGTTGACATAGATCGACGAATGGCCTCAGTTTAAAGTTACTAAAAGAACAAAAGATTGGTTGTGCCAATAAAATTTTCAAATAAAACTTTTTAAAGAATTGGTTTTCAAACTTTGAAATGTAGGTAGGTAATACAAGATATTACTAACACAATTACCAGTAAAATTTTCCTTCTTAAAGGACAATATGTACCCTATAGTGCCAAAATAAGTCGACCTGAAAATACTGAACGTTATACAAGACAAGAGACTTGTAAAACAAATTTCAAAACTCTCCATACACTTTTAACGAACCTAGCTATAAAAGAATAGATATAAATTAAAAGAATATTAATATGTGCTCTAACATAGACTGTTATTGTGTTAGTAAACAACTTCCGGTTAGATCCTAAATTGACTGTTAAAAGACTTGCCACACTTTAATACTAAGGACGTGTTATTACGTGTTTCTGTGTGTGTGTTGGGTTCGCCGCGATTGAACGATAAACGTGCGCGAGATAAAGTAGTTGTAATGTATGGTGGTAATAATGCAAAAAAATAATAATGTTCTACCCTACCTTTTTACCGTCTAGCTCGTGTGTGCCTTGAGCTAATACCTTATCTACGCTAGCCGGGTCTGCGAAGGTGATAAATCCGAATCCCCTATAAGATAACATAAGACAATATTACTACAAGGTGGCACACTTCGCGCGCTTCTCTAATAAAGAGATAGAGATACGATAGTTATAGAGAGAGATACTAACAGAGGGCACTACGCGAGACTAAGTGTGTATGTACAGCACAACATCGAGCTTCCACCTACCTGGGTATCAGCAGTCTGGAACCGCTGTCCACTGCCATGGCCGCTACAGCTTCAATATGGCTGAAAGAGAACGACTCTTCAAACCATCTTTTATCATTGTCGTGCATTTCTACCACTAGAAGCCCACTAGTCTACGTGCAGTGCCGGAACAAAGCGATGTTATAAGGTTCATAGGGGTGGGGTGGGTTTTTTTAGGTTAGGTTCGGAGAAAGGATTTGATCAAAACCCCCCGACTACACATATACAATAAAGAGACAAATCACATGACCACGCTCTCTTCGTACTATGAGATCATCCCCTCTATTCACCCCCCAACTAGATCTTTCTTCTCCACGCGCACTTGAACATGAAAAATCACTTGAAAGTGTCTGACGCTCAACCCTCCCACCATAAATAATAATTGCTAATTTTCCGGCGACACAACGGTTCTACTACCCGCTGAAGAGGTGCTACACACCCCCGGAAATACTCCTGAAACAATGGCGACGCGTTTTACGAGAACAAAGTAACGAAAAAGGGTTGTATTCAACTGTTCAAGCGATATTCAGCTTAAATCGATAGACACAAAAAAGTTCGTAAATTATGTATAAATATAATCGAAGCTATTCACCGATGTTTATTATGGCGGTATGTTTGAAATACCTACTGACACCCCTTTGTGATCTATTATTCATTTCACGAAAGGGGGCATTGGTTCACTTATTATAAGCGGTCCTATACAAGTGAGCGTTGTGTGTAATTACACATAATATATCACTCTTAATAGTGACATTTCGGTACACTCCATGTAACTGCTTGTAATAGAAATGTCAATAACGAATTCTATTATTGTTGTGGTTGAAGAAGAAAAAGAAATACAGTCGCTCAGAAGTAATCTAATGATATGGTTTGGAACCGAAATGAATTAATTTGATAAATTTAACAGTAGAATTTCTATATAGGTAAATCCAGAAAAGAAAAATTAAACGAAAAGGATCTAGAGGAGTAAAATAAAAATATACCCGACCTGGGTTCGAACCAGGACCTGTAAGTTCGAAGAATTATTACTAGAAATGCGTGCAGTATGAAAATTAATCCCTCCGCCGCTGGAGCCGGACTTCTCAATGCTGAATGGGCTCTGGTATATTTTGCAATGTTTGCTAATGAGCTATGGTGTATTCGATATATATTTTGCGTTGAATACTAATCCGGGTTCTAAAGTACAGAATTTGTATTTCTTTTATTTTCTTGCTAGGACACACCACTATATAACCGCCCTCCCTGCAAAATATTGTCGAGGAATGTTAAAAGGGTTCATTTTGAAACATCTAAGTCATCAGGTTCGTAAAAAAATGACAACATAAACATATTATTGAAAATTAAATAACTACCAAACACTATATACACTGTGGGCCAAAAAGAACGGTACAAATTTATAATCACTCGTATTTCCATTAATATTTAGTCAATTCAAGTATTTCTTTAAAAAACGAATTGCTTGTAGTGTGAAGATTCAAATCATACCATATTCGCAACAACAGAACGTTTCAATCCAAAGTTATGTTGCTTTATGTTTGCCTATGCAACATTTCTGATAATATCACACAATTTAGCGTGAAATGAAAGGAGTATTAAAATCAATGGGTAATGACATGTGTCTTGTTTTTGGTAAAAATGGGCACTAGAGATGTTATAGCATCGTATACAGGGTGATATTTTTTTCTTTTACATAGTGAATCCTTTTTATTGCTTTTAGTAAAAACCAGTGGAATATGACATTTGTAACAAAAATTTGCAACGGAAAGAGAAATCTAACTGTGCACTTGAGTTATCTTTAAAGATCGTGGAGAGACCATTGGTGTTGTTATGGGTGGCATGTTTCAAGTTATCATTTTAGGTGGTCTTTTCGTCAGTTTAAATTATGATGTATCACACTTGTTGTTTAGATGTAAATTTTATACTATGTTACTTGTTCTTGTTCTTTTGTGTTTTTGCTAAGATTAAATCGGAGCTGGAATCAACGTTTTTGAGTATGTCACATCGCTCAAACGCTTTTTTTAGATATTTTTTATTTGAAGTAACTTTTACGTGAAAAACGAACAGCAAAGACCTGACCGCCAGACAAGTGACAGCAAACTGCCATAATTTTAGTTCAATAAAAAACGATGTTGATTTTAGTTCCAAATCACTGCAAAAGCAAAATGTTATCTTTTTGTTGCAAAAACATAAAAATTTGCAAAAAATCTACAGTCCAATAATTGCAGTACAATATGGAAAGGAGGTGAGAAAAATCCTTCAAAAATTTCAAAATCAAACATGGCGGCCATAAGAATACTAAACGTTGGCCATAGTTTCTCCACCATCTTTAAAGATAACTCAAGTTCGCAATTGGACTTTTCGTGCATATGCAATGGAATCGTTTTTTATCTATGCAAACGTTCAAATTCCACTGCTTTTTTGAGTAAAAACAGCAAAAAAAAACGATGTTTCAAAATTTAACCTTGTATACTAAAAAATCACTCTGTATACGATGCTATAAGATCTACTGTTCCTTTCGACCAAAAGAAAACAAATGTCATTACCTCCCAATTTCATTACACCTTTCATTTCACAGTAAATTGAAATGTTGCATAGCAATACATAAAGCAACATTACATTGGATTAAAACGTTGAATTATTGCAAATAAGGTATGTTTTCAATCTTCACAATATAAGCAATTAGTTTATCAAAGAAATGCTTGAATTTAATTAATATCTTTGGAAATTGAGCAATTGAAAATTTATACGTTTTTTTTTTGGCCCACAGTGTATATACAATTTTGAATACCGAAAAGTGAACAAAATACCCAAACTATTTTATACCTTTAACTCACTTTAACTCAAAGTTATTATTGCGTGGTTTATTTCAATTGCATTGTATAATTATTAAGCTCAGGTCAGCCAACCACTCTAAGCTGGCAATTGCTTGGTCAGAAATGCAGAACCAGACGTTTCAAAATCAGAACAAAGATATGTGGCATGATTTCAATACGAGTAAATTTAACATTAACAAATATCAAGAAACCGTCTGCAACCAAAAGTCGTAAGACAGGACTTTTGGACCCAAAAACCAGGTCATAACGCCTTGTCAAATTTGAAATAAAAGCAAAGGCGCGAGATAGGACGGGGATCAAATAGTTTACAGCACCCAACACAGTAAATCGCGACTATAGTATTGGCTCATACTCAATACCAGTCAGCTGTAGTACTGGGATTCATCAGCAACATACCCAACAACAGTGTAGCTTTTATTTACACCTCCATTCTGACCTAGAACCGTCTCTCAAACATTCCGATAATAATTTGACCCTGAAAGCAACAAAACAGAGTTCAGCTTAAAGTGGGGAGGAGTTTTCTATTTCTGTCGATTTTTCTGGGAACTGGTAAAGTTAGGTAATAACACCATTATGGTGTTTATTAGAAACATTCGTCGTTCCATAATATCGAGGAAACCCAAAATTGAGCAATAAAACACCAAAGCTCGCACCATAGAGGAAATACTGTGCAACATATAACGTTGACAACAAAAATAGGTGTACCATAGATTACCGTTTGGGGCAGATAAATATATAGCGGGGTAATATGGCTGACGTGGTGTGCATGTGTGTGTATATAAAGCGGTAATATAATGGCGCCGCAATCGCGCCACAACGCGGCCGTTGTTGAACAAAACATTTGTCCCGATTAAGGATATACATTATAATGGAACTAATAATCCTGGGCAATAGAAGTCTGCCATTGACAAGTAATTAAACGTTTTATTGGCGCCCAGGCCGCACCAATTCAGCCGGACGACAGCCGAACTATAAACAAAACTAATAACCGTTAAGTAATCAGAAACAAACGACCACTCAATAATTATGTCCCGGCCGGAAACGGCCGCCAGGTCGATAACGAGCACCCCTCTCAACTGCAGACGCACCAGTTGAATTGATAATAATATTAATTCACATATCCGATCACGAACGGGAAAAATGTCACGAAAATCTCCAAAGATAATTTGAGAATTCCAAAATACAATAATAATTAAAGATTTGGTTATTCACTATCTGTTAAATCTACCTAACTCTAGCAGTTTTCTTCCAAACATCGGATATTCTATCATATGCGAATAACCTAACCTCGCAATTCAGAAATGCACTAAGATGCGAAGTCTCAGAAGAATAAGAATAACTACAAGAATAATTCATTTTACGAGATTTCACTGAGCAGCTATCTTCTGTGGGCCTTTGCACATATTTAATTTTTGCGTAAATTGTTTCCACAATTCCTCGACGTTACCGGCTTCCGTAAAGGGAGCTGAGTGCGTCGCATAAAAACTTTATTTTTGTGAATATGACTTTTGTGTAGTTCTACTCTGGCAAATACAACTATTCATTATTAATTTGCGTATTTTTAACTTCTGAGTACACAGCACATCGAAAGGTACTGATATGGTACTGATCAGTTGATTGATGTTTTGTACTGAATGCGCATGACCATCAACAGTTAACCACAGTTGTTAAACGCATTATTCTTAACAAGTGGTTAATTTTTTGATATAGAATACGAAATCTTATTAAAGTCGTTAACAAGGTGGTTAACGAAAGTCGTTAAGGTAGTTGCTACGTAGCAACTTGCTACGTAGCAACTTGCTACGTAACAACTGCGTTACAGAATTGGCCTGAATATGTTGGTGAGAGTCACCAAGTAGGTACTACAGCTAAGTAAGCGTTGGTTACTGCATTACCCGCGTTGACTTTGAAAATATATTTACTATTTGAGTGCAAAAGTTGTAAGTTAATGCTTGCATAGTGCTAGCTGTATTGCCACTACTACCTGAATAAAACAATTCTTGCCTTGTATAGGGCTAAAAACGAAGAACTATACGTTTCACTTTGTTTTATTAAAATTCTTTTATTTTGATTTGTAAGTTTTGAGGTTTCAAAGAATTGTTAAAACAAAGAAAAATACCAGTATCGATACGCGTCAAACATGTGTTTATCAAAAAACAAACTAAATACGATAAAAGTAAACCTACGAAAGATGGAACGAATGTAGGTCAAAGATTTAGTAACTGAAATAATCTACGCCAAAATGTTAGAAAATAGTGAAGCATGCTTTAGAGTGGCTAACTTTGCACAAGTGGGATCATATGGGTAGATTGTAAACTCCACAATAATGCAAAGCTAGCGTTCGTGAGTGCTAGGGGTAGTTCTGCGGTCGTCACTGTTAGAATCGAGAGCTTTTTAAGCACCACGGATTACGCAGTGGCCAGATTAGACAGTATAAGACCAGTTTCCGTCCGGCAGAGCTTCGCATTTACCATGTCAAGTCTAAACGTGTTTCTGACGTTGTCCCGAAAACTCCAAAAGTGTCCGCGAACGGGTCCACATGTTCGCAAGGATAACGCTAAAGTTTAAGTATCACCACCAGAAGTGGGAATCTGTCCAATCCGGATCGCTGGACCAAAATCTCCATCTATCCCGAAATTAGTCCATTGCAGAAAATTAAAGTCCCTAATCTGGATTTATAACGGCCGCTAATGAGGAAGCTGGGTGAGATTGCAAGGGTGGGACGTGTCCTATCCAGGCTACATGAACGGACCGTGTCATCATCCTCAAATATAAAACCGGGGACTTGACCTGAATTGCCCAACACTCGCGAGGGAAAAGTTTTGCGGATGTTGCATTTTATGGCGCGCATCTTAATTTCGTGGCTGATTAATGAGTGGCTCTTATCGCCACGGATATGCAGCAGAGGAATGAAGATGTCTTATGAGAGCGGATTCGCACGAGACAATGACTTGTTCCACAAACTTACGCCAAAGTGTAGCGCTTTTAATGCCTTCTTAGAATGTACATGGCGCGGCGCTCTGAATACATCCAGTCGGCACGTACTATAAATTGCGGTTTCATTATAGCGATATGGTTTAGTTTTATTTCTTAGTACTAGTCCAATTTTCAGCAGTGTCTTTTGCAAAGTCCTTTCTGTTTCAGACATCGATTTTCTTCCGATTGATGACATCCTTCCAGGTTGGCATCTGGTGATGGTAGAGCAGGACTATTTTCTGTATCTTTTATATATATAATAACTTTTGCTGTGTTGTGTAGTAAACTGGAGCTAATAGTTTGAAATCATAAAATGAAACCGAGCTACAACGAATAAGGCCGATGAAAGGCGGTGACATCAGAAACTTTTTCCGCTGGCCCGGCATCGACAAGGGCCCGTCCGTAGGAACCTGACGTGACCACATAACTGTGTTTAAAGTCCATGGTATTTTCTTTGCAATAATTCAATAATGATAAAGGATCATCAGCCGCGCGTTATATTTTCATTGGACCGTGGGCAAATTTAATTTTTTCTTGGGCTGAAGTTTTAGATAACATTTAATTAAAAATAAATTGTTTATTTTATGTAGCAAAATACTAAATTTTATTTCCGACCTTCAATTGCCTTTGACCTATAACGTCATTAATTTACTTAATGAAAGCCTCCAATTTTTAATATTAATATTAATAGCTTTAATTGTAATAGTGGCAACATAAAAATGAGACCTTTTTGAAATTTGTAAGATAGTGGGTTCAGACTGTATAAATTAAAAGACATTGCAAAAAAACACGTGGCAACGGAAAATAAAGATCTGCACATATTTCGAAAACCTCACGTAATAGGAGACGTTTGACTGTGAATTCGTATTCAGCGCAAAACAACACTTTTTGTGCCTTTTGAGCTGAGAATCGTTAATATGTTTTGTTCATTGTACCCTATTGTGTCTGTCATTCTCAATGCATAATATTGCCAAATTATATGTTAAAATTATATCAACATAAGGAACAGCCTAACAACCTCCTTGATTAAGTTAATGTAAAATAAATCATCAAATAGGTATTTTCTTTACTTAAATTTCGAATATAAAAGAAAACTGAACGGTTGCATAGACCACAAACATGACACTGACGAGATAAGTCTTATTACAATAACGGCATATCAAGTATGATGCGTTCTTGGTGGCATTTTGATAAACTTATCAAATCATGGTAATTCTAAAACAGTTGCCATGAAAAGATGTTTTTCAATGTGCTTTGAAACAGTTCCTTCCATTGGCGCACGATACAAAATATTGCAAACATCAAAGCACCACATCAATTGATATTGTAACAGACAATCAGGCCAATTCTGTAACGCAGTTGTTACGTAGCAAGTTGCTACGTAGCAACTACGTTAACAACTTTCGTTAACCACCTTGTTATCGACTTTAATAAAATATCGCATCTATATTGGAAAAATTAACCAGTTGTTAAGAATCATGCGGTTAACAACAGTGGTTAACTGTTGATGGTCATGCGCATTCAGTACAAAACATTCAATCAGCTGATCCGTACCCTTCGATGTGCTGTATACACAGAAGTTAAAAATATGCAAATTAATAATGAATAGGAGTATCTACGAGAGTAGACTACACAAAATCCATATTTATGCCGTCATGGTTAATTTTATTCACAAAAATAAAGTTCTTTTGCGACGCACTCAACTCCGTTTACGGAAGCCCGTAACGTCGGAAGAATTGTGGAAACAATTTACGCAAAATATAAATTTGTGTTGATATTCTTGTTGGTATTCTTAGTCTTATGAGATTTCGCGTCAGAGTGCATTTCTGAATTGTAAGGTTAGGTTATTCGGATATGTATAACCACAAGTTTCAATTGGAGGGGTTCATTAATACGACAACTGGGTAAATTCTAGTAATTGTGGTTAAAAGGTTTTCTCGTTTATTGGGTACTTATTCAATTATTTAACAATGATACATTAATTTAACTGTGGTAATCTTTCCACTGTACATTTAATAAATTTAACAAACTTGTTTTAATGGTCGACGAATACAAAATTGTATTTGACTATAACATTATTTTTATTTTTACACCCAAAGAAAGGATCCCCTAAGTTCCTTCTGGCAATTGTTAGGTAATCTCTAAAATAAAAATATAACTTAAATTAAAATACCTATCATACTTATTAAATAGTAAAAACAAAATCAATCACCTGTCATGTAAATCTTCTATTTCATTTACAACTTGTTTATTTACGATACATATACCATAAATCAAACAATTCGTTTTTATTTTAAGGTTAAAGACTTAAAGAGTGTTAAGCAGCACGTCCCTCTCCCTATCGGTTGCTACGTAGTTCGTAGTCACTAGGTTCGCCACTCAACTGGTGGCAAATTATTTAACCACTCGATATGTTACAGAATACCATTTTATATTTTAACAACGTTGCTAAGAAATTTAACTACTTGCTACGTAACAACTGCGTTACAGAATTGGTCTGAATATTGAGACTCTAAAAAAACTTGAACATTTTAGAAATTAGTATTCTCTGTGAAAAAATTTTGCCACACGGGTTGGTATTTGCAAAGCAGATTTGGGTATAGGTCTAGAAAAAGAGAAAACAAGAAAAAGTCAACAGAGTGATTCCCTTCAAAAAGGTGAATTGTTACAGGTTTCCCATGCAGCCACCATTCTAACAGGAATGAATAGGTCTAAAATAGGGCATCGAATAAAAACATTGATCATTTCCAACCGCTATTCCACTTGGATCTTTTGGATATACTAATTATCATCAGACACATTGTTTAGCAGTTATCTGTTAATTATAATATTTTAATCCTTCATTTTCAGTAGAAAGCCTTAGCTGAGAGGGAAAAAACACGCAGAGTATTCGACAAATGATAGGAACGAGGCACTCAGTAACCAGCGTTTTACGCTTCTTTAGGAATACGGGCAGATTCGTGTTTTAAATATAATATAGATTCATCACTTATTCCTCATGATTTTGTTCAGTGTGACATGGAACGGTACTACTTAACACTGGTTACACATGAGTAGCGTGAACAACACCTATGTCGGAATTATACTCGTAAAACAATCTTCTTCCTTGTAACATGATTAATAACCTCCGTAACAGAACACAACATAATGGTATGTGCATATTATAATTAGTGTTACTGGATAATAATTCATACTTAGATGTTAATTTAGTTCGGATACCGATCGTCTCGCGAGAGTTATACATATTTATGTGATGATTGGCAACAGATAGCATCGGGCGCAATTGCATGTAGGTATATACCGGAGGCCAAGATTAACGTCAGCTGGTATATTAGTTTACTCGTCGATCGGCTGCTGTGAAATTGCCGCATTTCCTATTAATTACTATAATCAGCAATGCGCGATCAATAGGTGATTGTATTACGATGGGCTCGAGTTGAGTCCTAGACCGGAAGCCGGCAAACCGCTTATGTCAAATGGACCTGCGAAATGTAATTTATTATCTAGATACTTAATTCATGCATAGAAGCAGCCCGTCACATGTCATCATCAATTCTACGGATGCATTATTCGATTGTAATAAGACGTAAGATGTATCGAAAGAACCCATCTTCAGTTCAATCTCCATCTTTCATGCATGAGTATAATCCGGGAGATCGGCCACTGAGGTGGCGTGGCGGAAGTTTGGCGATTACGTGGCGGTTCTCGGCGATCCACAGCGGTGGATAATGCGAATCTAGCCGTTCAAAATTATTTTAGCGCTATGGTCCAATTTAATCCAAAGTAACATAAACATGTTCATGGATAACCAAATGACAGAACCAATCAGTTTGTCAATTTAGACGTATACTCGCGGAAAATATGATGTATACATTCTGTATTTTTTGCGGCGCTATAACTCAAAAATTATCCAATAAATTTTGATATGCTTTTTCTTGAATATTACCTATAATACAAGGAATTTGTGGGTGAAAGTCCGATCAACATTCGTTGGGTAATTTCTGAGTTACATCAAAACAAAAATAATATGTAAACATCATATTTTCCGCGAGTGTACAATAACTGTACAACATTTTAGTTTCCGTATTAATTCTCCATTGTTGGTTTGAAAAATTAGTTACCAAGTGATGGTCTAAACTTTAATTTGGCCGGATTGTCTGAAGATGAGACTTTATTTTATATTAAATGTTCATTAATGAAAATTTGGAAATTTAATTAAGCTTACAGGTTTTTACAATAACTAGAAGAAAATATCGCGAAATTTTCGTAAGTTGCTTACGTACTTGTTTACATGACCAAGTAGGTATGATTGTCATAATATTTGTCACATATTTGCTTTATATATGTTTTACTATCGGCTGGCGGAATTGCTTATTACAGGTTGCTAGGTTCGGCGATATATACCTACATATGCTTTTTTGGTTATATGACGGCATAGAGGCTCAGGAAACCAATTTACATAACATAAAAATACTTAGCGTACTCAACAGTTTTGATTTCCAGAATGTAAAACCAGAACCTAGGTTGTGTGTGGTATCATTGGATAGATATTTTGTTGAAAACATTCTTCATAAATCATAGGGCATACGAAAGAAACCATAATCAGTAATGACATCTGCAATAGCTCTAATCAAGACGAAAATTACAGGTGATAGTTTTGTATTTAGTTAGTAGAGAAGGCAAGTAATATTATATCGATAGTTAATGATTTAGCGCATCTGGTTTTCCAGATGTTATATTATCTATCATATTTGCAAGATTTCAGAATCTTTCAACCTCCATAAAACTGAGTTTTTTTTCACTATTTTTCCGCTGACGACTATTTTAAGTTCATTTACGGAAGAAAATAATGTTGATTAGCTAAAAAGAAGCGCAAAATCGAACAATGTATGATCCGAGCAACCAGATGACCAAGTAGACCAGGCAATAGAGATTTTCGCGTGACAAAAATACTAGCAGGAAGCAGACGATCCCAGGTCACGTGGAACAGTCCGTAGATGTATTGTGATAGGTTTGTTATAAACAAAAACCTCAAAAGATCGTGTTTTTTTCGTTTTTCGCTTGTAAAACTGAACCAATGGAGCAATCTTGATGCTTCCATGAGCAATTTTGATGCGTTTTTCAAAAATTTATAACTCCTCCATTTTCAAAGTTGTAGCGGAGGCTTTTCTCGTGAAAGTAGCGACTGATGGGTACTTTGAGTGTGGACAACCCAGGCGTAGTCCGATGATTAGTTTTTGCACAATTGCGATTTGAATATTTGTATGCAATATGATTCGGCGAGCCTGGATGCGTCGGAGGTGGTCCGATTTTATTTTTTTTTACGTATTTCGAAAGTAGAAGTATTGTGCCACAAAACGTCTAATCTGATTTTGCGTTAAAATGTTGCGAAATAGGTGAAAAATCTTGCAAACATGACTGAAAACTGCCGCGGGCTCCAACCGGTCGAGTAGGCGGTCGACGCGGGGAAGCGCGTCTCTATAGTAATACGCGCGCAGCGCGCTTGTATTACTGTAGAGACGCGCTATATGTACGTTTCCCCTCTAATCGCACACTTCCCCCATCACTCGACCAGTCCAGCGCGCGCGGCCGTTTTCGCTTATGTTCTCAGTAGTTTATTACCCACTTAAACGGATCTTATCGAAAAATCAGAATAGACGTTTTGTTGCTGTTCACGTCTAGTTTCCAAATCCTCAAACGCATCCAGCTCTCCGCAAAAATATTGCCAAAATAAATTCAAATGAGGATTGTGCGCAAACTACGAATCCACACTTAAAGTACATGTGAATAGCTACCACTGTGCAAAGTTTCAGCTGTTGATATTAAAAAATGGCGGAATTATGTTTTTAAAAAAAGGTAAAATTTTCCGGTTTTTTCGGCTTTTCTCCGGTTTTAATTATCCATCGGATCGCTTGTCCTGACCTGTCATTCTCTTCGTAATTTAATTCTCTTCAGTTGATCCTGCTGCACCATTAAGATTGCTTCAATAGTTTTCAATTTTAAATAAAAAAAGTAAAAAAAAAACGCGATTTTTTGTTGATAATAGTTTATAAAATATGAAAAAATGGCATTTTCGAGTCGGAAACATGGAGTAATATACTACGGACTGTCCTCCACAGGATGGCACAGGCGGCTTCCTGCTAGTCTTTATGTCAAGTACAACCTCCATTGCTTGGCCTATAAAAATTTTGTCCTAAAACACACCAAAGCATAATATCATGCTCAATAATATTGAAACCATTCACCATAATGACCATAATATGAGTGAAAATTGGATTATATTCGGATTCGCAAGCTAGTGCGTACGTACAGAAGCAGCGCTTAATAATCGCGATCATTGCATGCCATTAAGCTCTTTCTCTAACAACCAGTGGCGGCAGCGGTGGTAGCATTTCAAATTGGTAATATGTCCGGCGAATTGGAGGCAACCCCCTAATATCGCACTGACGTTAATCAATTCGACGGGAAATTCTCCCAACAGGATCGCAGTTTGGAAATTAGTGCCATTCCAAATTACTGCGGACGGGGGTTTGCACCCTCCTCGCCCCTAACTAACCTAACCGTCAACCCCTCTTGCCCCAGGATCAACGAATTAAATGTTTACGTAACGTGAGGCAGATGTCATATTAGAGCTCCAAGGATCCCGCCGCATTTACTAGTGTTTGCTCTTTTTGATGGTTTTTGTTATTGTCGCCCATTTTACGATGTGATCTACATCATGTTTTGCGTAGTTCCTCAATCTGGGCGAGTGTTGGTTGGGGTTACTAGAAGATTAGTGTTGAGGCAATTTTTTTTTTCAGAGGGCAAAAATGGTTAAGACAATTTGTTTGGGGTTTGCTACTCAAAAAGTCGATAAACTGAAACTGACAAACTAACTATTCAACAAAAACATATGGTTAGGGGTGGGCTTTTCCCATGGCACCTGAATCAGAAGACAGAAATGATAAATTTGCTACAGTATGTGAAAAATCGCTGAAAAAAAAAGTAAAAATTCGAAAAAACAGTTTTTATATGCCCGGCATATTTTATTATTATGCCGTGATTTTTCAAAAATATTCACAATTTTTACCATCTTTCGGCAACTTTTGGACATGCATAATAGCTATACTAGCAAAATATTGATTTTTAAAAGGAGTGTTCTTAAAACTGTTTCAGCCAAAAACACTATACAACAAACTTGTAACCTGGAAAAATTAAAGCTTTTTACTCTATCCTATGGTATACAACTGTCTGCATTTCTATTGTGTACATGAATCCGGGCTCAAAAGTTAAATATACATAAAGATTTAACAAAAAATTTCGTTAAAATAAAAAAAAAACCTGTATTTGGGCAATGTTTGTTTATTTCTAGCAAAGGTAAGCCACTGGGTGACCCCCTATCTATAAACTGAAATATGTTAAATGAGTAAATAAATTTCTCTATTCTTATCAGATGTCGTTGGTTAAACGAGTAAATAAAATTCTTATCCGAAGTAAAATGTTCTTTATTTGATTTCATGCAAATTGCAAATAGCACGAATTCAAATAAAGAACATTTAACATGGGAGAAGAATTTTATTTACTGGTTTAACCAAAGACATCTGATGAGAATAGAACGATATATAGCTAATCAGTTGTGATTTACATATTATATAGGTACATAGCAGAAATTATAGATCATATCTAAACCACAATGTTACGGTAAAATCACAACATTGCATCAAGAAAGTAATAATTTTGTGATAATTCTCAAAATTCATTAGAAATCGTACTAAAATCACCAGTTAAAGAAAAAAATAACTTTATTCTCAAAAAATACATCAATAAGAGTCCAATAGAAATAGAATAAGCCATAATAAATTTTATTACAGGAGGGTAGTAAATTTAAAAAAAATTTTTTTTCGTGACTGGCTGTGATTTTAAATTAATTTTAATATAATTTTATTTTTTTAAGTTAATTTGAATATAATTTTAACTTCTAACCAACTTTTCCAAATATCATTTGACGGTAATAATGAAAATAAAGGCACTTTACTCTTATCATGAATTCATATTTTCTGAACCAGCCTGTATATGGCTAATAAAACTTAAAGTTCGATAACTGCATTTTTGGTTTTAGGCCAAGCAGAAACTTTTAAAAGAATAAAATTTTCTGAGAAATGAATAATAAAAAAAATTCCAATATGGTTCCAACTTTTTGGCGCACACTGTACGATATAGACATTTCTACTTATTTTTTACATAATAATAAGTTTTTTCTATAAAAATAACGTAAATTCGTTATTTTTGTTCTCATATTATTTATTCGATTTTGTTTTGTTGCTTTTAAGTGAAGTAACAAGTGTTAAAAAGACAATCGGCATACAAAATTAATGCGTTTTTCTTATAATAAACATAAGAATAATTTATTTTTTTTCCTGTAGAAAGTGAATTCTATTCTTATATATAACGGGTGTGGGTAAAATAAGACCCTCCCTGGTATATGTTACATCCGACCCCATAATAGACTGGAGAGACCCAAAGAGAGTAAGGTAACACATAAAGTGTCTCCAACAAACTTTTGTTTTAAAAATTATTTTCTCACTCACGTGACTTCACGTATATCCCAAGAAAATCTGCAATTCAAGTACTTAGGAGAGATGAGCGTGGGTCGCAAGCAGATCAAATATTAATGCACAATCCGTCGCGTCTCGCGTAATTAGCTCAGCGCTCCTTAACTTCCTGGTGCAGTTAAGTTTCTAAAGCTGAATGTGAACTGAAAACTGCAGCAGAATCGATTGCCTTAGAAACTTATAATTGCGTTTTAAGTCCGCGGGGGCCTCGGGTAGTGGATCGGGTCGGGTAGCGTCGTTCCGAAAGTACCATTCCATAATTCTATGCATTCGCGTGCTGATGCCAAGCGCTACTAAGCGCCACTACACGTTAATTCCATAAAGCGAAGAGCGGCCGCCGCCTCCCTTGTTTTCGCACACTAAAATATTTGCGAACGTATTATCTGACGACATCGGGGACTCCAAAAACTTCGAGTACTTTAATTCCATCAAGCAATTAGGAGCCTTAGCGTCGTAATGCTTTTATAATCAATTGGGCAACTTTTAGATATATTGTCGGATAGTTAAACTCAAAAAAATATAAAAATAACGGGGAATATATATCGGCCCGACAAATTACTTATTCACAACGACAAATTGTGCACGGCAAAATATGTACTCAGCACGACAAATTTGGTATTCCCCACGACAATAGTTAACACGACAGAATATGTATTAAGCACGACAAGTTAGGGATTCTTAACGATAGTTTAATTGTCTAGCACGACATATTATGTAATATTACTTTTTAAGCTGTTTGCGGAAAGTATTAATTAGTTAATTTCTTTTTATAAAACTTAATTTAAATAAATAAAATAAATAAAAAACAGCTGTAGTGTGGGGTATGAATTTTTTATAAAAACACAAATTAAATTTAAAATATTGTATTCAAATAAAGACACAAATAAACAATTCAAGTACAATAAATATATATCCGTACATACTATAAAAAATAAACAAATATTTGAATCATTGTTTTGAAATATTGTGTATTTGAATATTTTTATCTTTTGATTTAGTAGCACATGTGTAATATTTAGCACCTACTTTAAGTATTTTTTTGTTTAATTATAGCCATTGATATGCTTCGGTATAGTCCTTCAATGAATTTGTTTGTTGTGAGTAAAATTGTTTATAGTTATGCTTTGCAACCTAATGTTGCGAAGCATAAAGGGCGTTGTTTTTCAAAATTGGGTTGAGCTGCAGTGATACCCGCAAAGGGAGTACCCTAGGCTTCAGCGAAGCTCGGTACTACCAATTTGCCCTGATGATCTTCATTACTTTTCAAAATTTATTAGTGTAATTTTTGTATTTATATGTTGTATCTAAATTATATTATCTATGTTTAATGTATTTAATGAAATGTATCAGAGAATTCCAATAAATAATAATAATAATAATAATAATCAAATAATAATAATGTTACAGTGTGTTTTAATTATACGGTCGAACTTGAACAGTAAAAAAGTACTAAAAGTTGATCTTTTGCAACCGACTAACATTTTAGTTAAATACATCACAATCAAACAAGCAATTGCCTATAACTGTTCGATTATGCATAGAATAATTTTCAATTATTCCCATTCCTTCTGCGAATTTAAAAACAACATACATATAACCACACTTTTAACGGTATGTAGCACACTGTATGAGTATGGAATAAGTTTTGTAAGTTTGGAGGTTAAATCACATAGTTTGCTGATTTTATCGTTGAAATACAAATATTGTCGTTCATTTACACTTTTTATCGTTAAAATATATATTATGTCGTTTGTTTACATTTTCTGTGCAAAAATGCATATTTTGTCGTTAAGGTACCGGAATTTGTCGTTCGAACCCCTAGTTTGTCGGGCCGAAAAATGCCACCCAAAAATAACAGGAGAGGAAAAAAAACAGTACAGATTTGTGCAGGAGACCATGCATTTTTTGTACAAATATATTTATAGTAGAATATTATTGAGTCTTCTAATCGATAAGACAGAACGCTTACAATCGAAATAAACAAAAAGGCCGTTTTTGCAATAAGTAGGAAATCGAAAAATCTAATGAATGTTTATCATCAGAAAATCAATGGATTTGCTGTATCACCTGCTTTTGAAATTTGATATATAAATATCCTTTTAAAGTTAAAAACAGTGCGGTTTAAAAAAAAAACACGGTGAAGTAAGTAACAACTGAGATTTGTAATTCCTACACTTGATTGCGTTTTGAAATGCATGTAAGATTATAATGTTGAGAATTGGGTGAATAACGATGAGTAAATACTCATAAATAAATAAAGTAAATACGCCAAGTCATAAGAATAAGAAGTCTGGAGCAAATGCACAATGTAAGAAAGTAGATAAATATATTCTTCATGAGTACATACTATTTTATTCATATTTCGTATGAATAAAATAAAGTCCATGCCTCAATCACCGGAACAAATTGAAATATAATTTCAAATATAATTGAATATGAGTTATGTTTATTTTGCGTCCCGTAAAATAGCACCTGTGCCCGGGAAGTTTTATATGGCATTTCTCAGAAGAATGTTTTTACATTACAAGGTGGCTTGCTAGCCATTTTTTTGTGAAGAGTTTTGGAAAATAGGAGGTGGTGAGATATCTAATTGATAAAATAAGAGTGCTTTTAAGATATGTAAAGACACTAAACTTTAAATCTTAAAAATTACGATATTATTGAAATTGAGAGGCGTTTTTGGTAGATTTTCTATGCTGAATACAAATCCGGTCTAAAAGGTCAATTAAGGGGAATCCATACCCCCTACGTTTTACTTGCAAAAGACGCAAAAGTTCTGAGGCTTTTTCCCAGCAATTAGTTCACACAATTGTAAAAGAAATACACCAAATTAAAGATAAAAGATATATAATTTTGCGTCTAGTGGTAGATTTTTGATAGTTCTGTTCGTTTTTGACAAATCTATTTCTGAATATGACATAAAATTGGCTGATTTTGCACTTTTTTTACGGAGAACTCAGGTTAAAATTGAAAAAAGTACCACATAATAGGTCTAAGTTACACCTTCCTCTAAAAGTGTACAAAATTTCACATAAAAATATCAATATCTTACAAGCTTTTTTCACTCAAAATTTTACTTCATCGAGTACATGAATAAGTTATATTTTATCACGTAGCGTGGACACAACAACAAGTAATACATATACATTACCACAGCAAGCAATACATCTTTATCTATAATTTGATGTAATACATGAGAGAATAACATTATGCTTATTCAAAATAAGTAACTACTGGGGGATTCAGCCACAGTAACAGAGAAATTAAACCAGCTTCCTTTGTTTAAGCCCTGAGCTTTCGGCAATCAATTTATTGCCTTCTTCGGAGGGTGCACTACAAAATGACATACAGTATTATGCTAAACGAACAAACAATACACCAGTGTAACTATGCTTATTTTATAGGACGTACCAGCAGTACTGATTCCTTCATTCTATGACAATTTTCCAAGGATTCTAGAAAATATATTTCATTGAACATTTTATACATTCGCAAAACAATAGCAGTTATAAAATCTTGTCCAAAAACCTGTGACGTATATTACGAGCAGCAGCTGCTAAACGTATTAAGAGTATGTATACTTATCCAAGCTAATTCCCTTTTATTTATACTAACTGAACATAAATTCGCAATTTATGCTGATGATAGTGAATACATACACGAAGCATAACCTCAGTTTTATTCATATCACCCAATGATTAAGTTTTATTATCAAAACACAAAATAATTATTTAATTCTAAAAATAGTATAAAAGTCATATTTGGGTTTATTAAGGTCTAGTCGAGAACTATCAGATTCTCGGAAATAGGGTATTAAAGTTAAAATAAACTATTAAAGTTATAGCGCGTTAAGTTTACTATAAAAGAGGTTCATTGAATTTTTTATCCTGAAACTACCCTTTTCAAACAAATGAAGATCTGACTGTGTTAAATAAACTGCGACCCATATCATGCCATGACATTATTTTAATGTCGTGGAGTTTTCACATAAATCGCTATATTACGGCAACAACATGATATCCTTGGACGTTGTACATCAATATTTTGAAAAACATTAAGAATATAAAAACTAAAAAAAAACTAAAAAACTTAAAAAATGTCAAGTGACGCTGCCTGGTCGACCTTGGATAATTTTTATCGTTTTCTTATTAATAAGCACTTGATGCTTAACATATTGAAAGTAATCTAAAAGACTAACCATTAATTTAAATCTGAATTCTTTAAATTTGGTGCTCGACTATGATAGGCTATCCACTGATGTCCTATATTTACTTTGTCCTAAACAAGAAGCACTAACACAACTCACTGCGCTCTGCTGTTTTAGACATTTCACTGAACTGGTTCGAATGAGTTGAAAGAAAAACTGCATTTTGAATTGCGAAACATGTTAGAAAAACTAAGTTTTGTTGTACAAGCCCATCATTGGATTAGGCATGGTGTGTTCAAAGTTGCAATTAGAAATTTACTTCATCACTTGAAGAATTAAAAATAAAAAAAAACACAATGTTCTTTCCAGTTTTCAATCACTAATGTTCGACCAATCTTCACTCATAAACCAACTATTGCGTACCTGTGACCCGTTTGCCATTTCTTTTTAATCTTCCCAATATCCCATATTATTTACTTTTTGTCTTTTTATTTACCAATTTAATATTTATATATCAGAAACGCTAATTGTTTCGTACACACAGAAAAGTGATCTCTCGAACGAAGAGAGAATTACTTGGCTGAAGTAGTTGGTAGGTTCGTATATACGCGAGAAATTATTGTCTTCAACCAAGAAATTTTACTCCTTGGAATAATTACTAGATTTAAGAAAGTGGTTACTCTGGTGAAGTAAGTAAACAGTCTTCAATGAAGTGTATATTTTTATTCCCGGTAAATATTTTTAGCTACTTAATGTAAGAATTTTAAAGATTTGGCACAAATACGTCTTCTATTGCTAATTAACAAGATAGGTATGTTATATTTACTTACTCGTTCTAAACTGTTGCGTGCGTAACATCAAACTATTCCGTGTTGAAACGTTTATTGTACACTATAAACATCCCCAATAAATCATCCCCAATAAATCACAAGGCACATCCCCTACGGGTACTTCGCTGTTGTTTTTGTACTAGGTTAGGCTCCTTTACGGCGCCAGCACCACGCGCGGGCGCGCGAGCCTTGACAAAATCACGGTGCGCATATTTATTCCAGAGAAAGGGATTACTTGAAAGAAGTGAGAATCACTTCAGTTAAATAATTGGTGGGTTTTTATTCAGTAAACAATACTTACTTATATTAAATGTCTTATATTTTCTTGGATCAAGTAACTACGCACTTGGATGGATTTACTATGACTTCGTTGGAGAAATTAACATTTTTTGGACGAAAAATTCAAGTACTTCTTTCAATACAATATTGGTTCTTATAAAGAAAGAATTTATTTGTTGACAGCATTTATCTGAGAAATTATTTTACTTATTTTGAGTATGTGGCATTTCTTGTATATACCTAACTTTCTACATCCAAGTAAATATGCATTTGAATCTAGTAAATAAATTCAAGAAATTATGCTTTCTCGTTCCAAATAATCACTTTTCTGTGTGTACCCTCATTCTCAATCTTTTAGTCTTTTGGCCAGTCCCTGCCCCTAACAAGAAATAGTACCCTTTTATTCTACGTGCGAAACACATACTCTTTCCGAGTTTTTCTTCTCAAAATTTTATTCAATCAGAAACTTTGGCCAGTTATTAAACCAACAATTATTAAGTCACTATTCTCTATAATATAACATTCATCGAATTATTCTCTGGGCATGGCTAAAATAGATCTGACAGCACCGTAGAGCATCTAATGCCAAGCAAGTGATCTTGGGTGTCTTGGGAGTGGAACAATTTACGGATAGAAATTGTAACATGTTAGTGAGACGCATCCGGGTGAGCAGCGAACCGACAAGGTCGTAAAACATACTCGGGCGTAATCGGATTATCATTAAACCAAAATCGATAAGTTTTACAGCGGGGCGTGTTGCATGCGCCCGTAATTGACACTTAAGACTCTTACCTGGCGGCGGCGGGCGCCAGAATCCGACATATTCCGAATTCTGATAACATAATTACATCCGCGCCCAGCGCGCTCTACCCCATGAATCGACGCTAACTGCATTAACGGGCAGACAAGTCCTGACGGAGGCGCCGCCGAGTCGCTTCTTAGACGCTCTAATATGACATCTGGCCTCAAGTTACGTAAACATTTAATTCGTTGATCCTGGGACCAATGGGATTGTGAATTGGGAGTTGGGATAGTTTGGATGTGGATGCTGCAGTAAGGGAAAAGAAATATAAGAAAAATAAAGAAAAGAAGTAAAAGCAGAGCCAAAACTCTTAAGGCCTCAATTACATTGAGCGAGTTTACACGCTGCTAGTTGGCGAATTCACTAGTTGCTAGTTAACTCGCCCAGTGTCATCATGTTCACAACGGTACTCGCAGCTTGTAAACTATCTGCGAGTAAAGTTGAAAGAAAGCCGGGCTACTTTAGTCGCTTACTCGCTGACGTGTGGGATTGTTAGCAAGTCAACTTGCCATGTGTCATTATAGTTGCTAGTGAACTAGCAGCGAGTAACTTTGTGGTTGCTGGTTTCATTGTCTATAAGGATGGCAAACATGAATCGATGCTTTCAAAACAACGATAAATTTCACAAAAACATCGATGTTTTTGCATCGATGTTAGTGTTGCGATATATCAAAGAATATTTGTAAATAAATAGGTATCATTAGCAATAATATAATTTTCTGTTGCCATCTGAGAAAAATTATTACTATTGTTAAAAGGTAGAAAACTGTTTAATTTATTTATTTATTTTACTTATTTTAATTTATAGCATTTCTCACTAAAAGTAATAGTGATTCTCAGGATTCATCAAAATTACTATAGTGGTAGGTGTTAACACAACCATTAAGTACCACTACTATTATTGTGAAAAGGTAGAAAACTGTAGCAATAACTTGTTACCTAGTTACTATGAGTGATTAATAATTTATAGTATTTCTCATGGAAGTGATAGTTACTCTCAAGAGTCAATAAAAGTACAATAGTGATGGTGTTTTTAGCGGATAATTAAGAATTTTACATATATTCTGTACGTTCATTAGGAGAATCGATAAAAACATCGATTGTTTTCAAACATCGATGCTTTTTTTGTACGATACATCATATATATATCGATGTGTGCTTACGGTGTATCATATGATATTATAAAACAACGATGTATTCGTAGTTTTTGCCATCCCTAGTTGTCTACAAAATGTCAACGGAACTAGTTCGTGGTGGAGTCGTTATTTTAGCTCATGCTATCACGAAAGAATTAAAAAAAATCTGATGTGGCCAGGCACATGACTTTATCATACTATATATGAAATTAATAGTTTAGCTGCATGAGACTCTATTTGATCGAGATCGGCCATGTCTGCATTAAAATAAAACTAGTAAAACTAGACAGATATGTCGATTAAAGCTGCGTTCGGATATTGTACTCCGTTGACACCAGGTACACCGTCCAAATGACACTTACGTGTTATTGGGTGTAAAAAGTGTAATGCAATATGCGAACGCAGCTTATATTGACAGAAGTTATTGTCAAAACATTAGCGTTTGACACCAAGACTACCTACTGTCATTAGAATCAAAAAATCTGACAAATCCTGGCTACTAGTTTTCAGGCAGTACGACCGATCTCGTAGAAATAGAATTTGCGCATGCAGCTAAACTATTGATTGTACCAAAAAATGTCATAGAGATAAATTATTCAGAATTTCCTCATCTTTAATTTATTATTTAACTATTTCGACGAAATTCCAGAAATGGCGGCTTATATGCAAAATCTTGCGCATGCAGCTAAACTATTGATTGTACCAAAAAATGTCATAGAGATAAATTATTCAGAATTTCCTCATCTTTAATTTATTATTTAACTATTTCGACGAAATTCCAGAAATGGCGGCTTATTTGCAAAATCTTTGAAAATGCTAAGACTAAACCTCCAGTTCCTTTGGACCCTCTTCAACAGAAAGCTTTTCAGCTCTAAGTTTGGTTATGAAACTTCTAAGTATGAAGTTTCGTCCCGATACCTTTAGTAGTTTCTCCGGAACCGTCGCCACAAAAAACGGGTACACAGACACATACACACACACACACACACACACACACACAGACATTTTTTTGTACCTTGGTCAAAAATGTTCAGGGGACCCAAAAAGACATATTTCCGCTAAAATCTCAAAAAATTTTTTTGGCCTGATTACAATACTTTACATACTGCGTATGATAAAGTAAAAAGCAAAAATTGAGACAGAGAAAAGTGTGGGTCTTGGTCTTTTATAATCCATAACAAGGGGTACTGCAGGTAGACATTAAGAAATTCCACAATATTATTTGCGTTTTACTTCATTTTAACGCCCAGCAATATTCAGGAGATGACAGAAAATACAACAACAACTTATTCATGACACGTAGTTTCCTAGCTAGCTAGTTGGATACTGAGCGAGTGGACAGTTTTGTGTGTCATCAAAACTATCCCACTAGCCGACACGCTCGCTTCTAATCTCGCTAACTAGCAGCTTGTAAACTCGGTCAATGTAATTGAGGCTTAAGCACTTGTTATGAAATGAAAATGTACAAAGCAAAACTGTAAAACTTATAAAAACCACATGGAAAAGGACGAAAACCAATAGTATCGACAAAACGAATTAAAACTGTCGGCAATTATGTACAATATAAATTCTTATTAAGTTTCACCATAACTTGAAATCAACTTGTCATATTTTCATTTTATAAAATTGCATAAAATGTAGACAAAATTTAAATAAGTTTGTGTTCGGAAATAGATTCTTGCCGATTGGGGTATTATGTCTTTATAGTAATTAGATTGGTATGGAATGTTAGTGCGAGAACGCTTGTATTTTTAGTTGCTACTAAGTTACAGGATTTGTAGAAAATGATTTGGCTTATGACAAATTTAAAAAAAAATTCGGACATATTATATAATTGGGTTGGACATTTTGCTGACATTAATCCCCTCTATACTTGTCACATTACTTTGACTCAAATAATTAACCAAACAACGATCTAGTTACATTAAACAGAATTTTTTATCTGCGTACTTATACCAATGCCACATTCTTTTCAAAATTGAAGCTGAAGTTTAGGTAGAACTAGATAGGCAATGGGTTTTTCAGTCACGTTTTTTGGAAAAATCTCGAAAACTGCATAACATATTATCCCAAAAAATATTTTTGATATTCTTCACAACACCCCATCGATCAATACGCGACTATCCATGCCAACAAAATCGGTAAAGTGAAAACTGTTTCTGGTATGCTTTTTCCCGTAAAATCTGAATCTGAAAGTCGAAATCCCGAATAGAGACTAATTTTTGAGAAAAATGTATTTTTGGGTTTTTGACAATTTTTTAGCTCTGCGTTTCTCAAAAACTACGCTCAATTCGAAATTTATGTCTTCAAATTTAGTATTTACGGGAAAAAGCGTATCGGTTCATTGTTGCACAGGATAGCCACGTAGTTTAGATTATTAAATTTTAAAAAACATTAAGGCGCAATTTTTCAATGACAGTTTAGTAACTACGTTTAGGTCTCAAGTATTTTGTACATCTCAACTCAGTTTATGGGTAAAACTGAAATTGAAAAACCCGCCCTAAGAGCCGGTATTTTAAATGTTGAATACGATTTCACTACAGCATTGTAAGAAACAATACGTTGTAAAATAGAAAAGAATAAATATAGAATATTTTGCAAGATAGTAAATACTCTGATAGTAACTAATATTTAGAAAAGAATACCGCTTTTTTTGAGGCAAACGTTTCGGAGGAAACTTACTACGGAAATAGACTAACGATGGTACAAATCGGTACAAAACGGGATGACATAAGATCCGAGAACTTGCATAAAATATGCTATAACTTTGATGAATAATTTATTATGAATCTTATGCAAACTGTATCAAAACTTCAGTTTGAGCATGGCGTCGAACATAATGGTCTCAATAAGTTTTGCATAACTGAGTGTACGTAGAGGGAACACCTCGTACGTCGACAAATAAATTCGTGTCACTAATAACACCCCTCAGAGAAGTCTAGAGCGCGAGCGGTGTGAGATTGTTCCCCCTTTGATTAAGAATTTAAGTTAATCCCGGGGTAAATCGCGCGAAGTTCACAGGGCCAATTTGCAGCTTAATATTTTAGTGTGATTCTTAACTTCTTTGCGTCTGCGAATCCACTTAGTTTACTACCGTGCGCAGCTATTCGCTGCCTTCAAGAATACAGACTACACTGGCTTATGTTCACTTAAACGTCATCATCAATTTACTTGCAAATACTATAAGCTATTTGCTTCAATTTGAATTTATTATTGAAGCTTTATAACGCCCGCAACCTTTAAACTCAACACACTACTATGTTATTTGTTGTTTATTTGATGTTGTCCCGCCGTTGACCCAAAAAGCTGGCCTTAAATCAAATTTCTCAATTGTTAAATTCCAAAAAGTAAACCAGTTTCTGGGATAGGTAAAGGACCGATGTATTAAAAGGCGGCAATATGTTTTCACCTGAGCCCTGCGCCACGTGTCCTTGTCAGCCAAAAGTTAGAGTTTACTATGGCTAAACATAGGTGCACATAAGTTGAAAACGGCTGTGATTTTGTGTGCTAAGGAAAAATATGACTTTTTTGTTATACCTTCTTTAGAACCAAGTATAAACTTTCGTTGTTGACATTGTTTTTATTAAAATTTACCCACAATTTTGTTTATTGCTGGGCCGAGAACATTCGCTATTATAAAAAAAAAGCAGTTTTATGCAGAATTTGCGTGTTTTAGTTTAGTTTTTAGCTTAATTAAGGTCTTGAAAGTGGTTCAAGTTATAGTACACATATTTGACATTACAACTACTGCAAAATATGCTGCGGATAGGTGCGGATGCGGTTTCTGTGATTTTATTTCTATCACGTTGTAAAGGAAAATCGATTTATATGTAATTTGATGCAATTCCTTGAAACCGTGATAGTAGAGGTAATTTCGGACATATTTAACCATATTTACCTATATACAAATGATTACGGCTATCAAGATATTGACAGTTTTATGTTCAATGCATCTTGTATGTTGTAAATGCCGTTATGTACGTATATTTTTCCGTTTTGGATCATGTATAGTGAACAACCCCGATGACCTAGACTCTTAAAAATCAAGTATAAGTATTAGATAATTTTGAAATAATACTAAAAATAATAGTTTTGATAGTGATAAATATGGTTAAATAGGTTCTTAACTGCCTCTACCGTCACGTCTTAAAAGAATTGCATCGAATGAAAAATAGCATGAATAGCGTATGTACCGTTTCAATACACAATATCGACTTGTGTAAACTTTAATTTTCTTCCTCTACCACTGGTCTTAAAAATAAAACTTTTTTAAAGATAAATAAATTGTGTTTATTAAGTTGTTAAGCTTCAAATACTTTGTATGAAGGTTAAAATGCTATACATAAATAATACACCACATATAGAGCCCTTATAGGTGAAAAAATAATTTTAGCCATGTTTTCGTGTCAAATACCCCACTGTGCGCCGTATCATTCATTTCGATCTAATGTGAGTTTTTTTGGCATTACCTGGATGAAATTTAACTCATTGTTCTATGATAAATAAGTTCGTAAGTCCCTAGACTGCAATAACTTCTAAGTTCCTTTTCGCGGCGGCGAAATGCAACGCTCGGCGCTTTGTTTGCCTGTTATCAGTGCCAAAGTTGTCGGACGTGCTTAGAATGCGACACAGTGGGGCGTGTGGGGAGAGGTTGTAGGAAACGCGGGCTATTCGATTAAGACAGTGGAGAGTCGGGATTCATCAATGCGGAACATAATTAAATGATAGGGCGCCGCGACTTGTCGCTGAGGCACAAACACATACATGCTCGGTGGCCGGGTGCGCAAACGTTGTCTCTGCTTATCAAAGAGTTCCTCATTACGGTCGCCCATTTTCTGCAGATAACGGCTATCAACGAAACCGGATTACGACGAGTCTCCGGGTCGAGCGAAGACGGCGGCGCGCGCGACGCCGTCGCAGTGATGAAACTGAAATTGCGCCATTGTTTATTAAGTTCATCCGGTATCTTGGTTTTAGACGCGTGACAGGAATGTCTTGTTTATATCGGGCTTACAACGCTCTCGACTCGACTCGAGTCGCCCTCTCGCAACCCTCGCCCTAGCCGCTAAGTACACCACCCAGCTAGCACACTTGGAACGGAGGGGCGGCATTTGCTCGCATTCCACATTTTTCGGTCGCCTCTCGTTGAAGCGGGACAAGTTTCGCTCGCTTAAAACGGAGAGAAATCCGCGAATAACAGGAGGGGTTTTTATATCCCGGCGCCGCCACCAATTTGTATACGGAATTTATTATACGTTTAACAGAAGAGACATATTTTTTTTACTTTTTGTTTAAGTTCTAATTTATATGTAATTTATCGATTTATATTTACTTTATTTAGTTGTCATTTATGTATATTAGTATTGTTTAAAGATGATCAATAAACTCATTTAGCAGTGGTAAGATGTTGAGTAAATGAAGTTTATGTTATATGTTTTTACTATGAAGACACTGTCATAGTATGTTGATTTTATTACTTTTTAATAAAAAAATATTGTTCCGTAAAAGTAAAGACCAAAATAGCAAACAGGAGAACAGTTGCGAAAAGGGTCAAATTAGTGTACAGAGGAAAAGGACGATAAGAATAACCCTGTAGAAAAAAACGAAAAATATTCGCGCTTTCAAAATCCGATATTATGAGCTAATTTCATTGCCATTCTTTAAATTTATCCTAGTATACAAACATATCCTGGTCAATCCATCTGAAGTGGTCCAGAGGTGGTAGCTGGACCATTTCAGAAAAAAATCATTTTTTTAAATGAATTTGCCTATGTTCTGGGAGTACAAAACCATTTTTTTACAATTATTTTACTCCGTTCAGAAATGGCGCCCAGTTTTGTGTCAGCGAATCCGACATTTTTGACATTGGTATGTGTTTGCGTTAAACGAAATATTTTTTTTTGGGATAGTCCTAGAGAGTTGTAATAAAAACCATTCTATTAAGCAGATTTCTAGCTACCTGTTAAGTATATAATACGTGTAGTTTATGTTTATTTTCTATTTAAAAAAAATATCCTAAAGTTTACTTACAATAGCTTATTAGGAACCGTTTTCATGATTTTTTTTTGATATGGAGGGGTACTTCATTTATCCATTCAATATTTTTTAGTTCACCTTGTATGCAAAGGGCTTGTAATAAAAAAATTAGCTTTCTTCCTCCTTCCCCCTATTGATAACAAGCTACTGAAATTTGAAAATTTTAATGTCAAATATCTCTGATGGGACCAGGACAAAAAATCGGAAACTTTCATAATTAATTCACCTTTTTATAAGGTTTAATAATAAATAAAAACATTCTTATGTATTGCACCACAAATTCTCTCCTCAACCAACAGAAGGTGTAATAAGATGTTACATCAACTTCAAAAACGTATGAAGATCACTTAGTTTTAAAAGTCTCTTTTGGTAAAAATTGACATAATTGTTATGAATAGTATACTTTGTTTTGAATTTACTGAAAATTTATAATTAAATTTGTCTTACCGTCATGTGATTTTTCTCTCATTTTAAAGGGCTGTTATTCCAAACACAGTGCAATACACAAGAATGTTTTTATTTATTATTAAACCTTATGAAAAGATGAATTAATTTTGAAAGTTTCAGATGTTTTGTCCTGGTCCCATCAGAGATATTTGACATTAAACATCGTAAAAATAAGAAATTTTGAAATTTCAAATGCTTGTCATCAATAGGGAGAAGGAGTAAGAAAGCTATTTTTTATTATAAGCCCTTTGCATACAAGGTTATAACTAAAAAATATTAAATGGACAAATTAAGTACCCCTTCATGTCTAAAAAAAAATCATGAAAACGCCACCTAATGGAGTATGTAAGTAAACTTTAAGATATTTTGTAAACAGAAAATAAGCGTAAACTCTATGCATTATATACCAACCGATAGCTTGGAATGTGCTTAACCGAGTGGTTTTTATTTCAACTCTCTATGACAATTTCAAACAAAGTTATTTCGTTTAACGCAAACACATACCAATGTCTTTTCTGAACTAAATAAAATAATAATAGAAAAAAATGGTTTTGCTCACCCAGAACATGGCAACATGCACAGGCAAATTCAATAAAAAAAATGAATATCTTTCTAAAATGGTCAAGCGACCAAGTTGGTCTTATTCTGGACCATTTCAGATGGATTGACCCTTAAGCATTATTAACGACGAGCAAGGTCAACAACAAAATCTCTGTAGATTTATAGATGACTAATCAAAGACTACTTCATTATTTAATACAACACAATTACACAAAACCAAAAAGTCCTTTAACGTCTCAATTCCTGCTCTTACTGCTAAGATAACCGCCTAAAGATTGGCTAAGCATACGTAACAAATAGTATAAACAAAGGGCACAATTAACCCAAAACCCGGACGCTCCCAGTAAAATATTAAGCCGGGTTTAAATGATAATGAGGGCTATTTACAATCGCACATTTCAACCGGGTTCCAGGCAATTAAAATAAAATTTACTCTGCGGCGGAAGTAGCCGAGAGTGTGTTTGTTCCCAAACACGCGCACAAAACCAAAGACACACACACACACATACACACATACGTGTATATAGATACACATACAGACACACACACTGGTGCGTCATCTTAAAGCTCCGGCGGCGTTGTAGGCGAAGACTGGGGTTATTTATTATGGGGCGGCACGCAAAATGCCCCCGCATAACGGAACCGAGTCACGTGGCCTTGCCGCACACTTCTGTTTAGATAGCGGCCAAATTACCGATTATTTCTCTTTTAGTCCCACCCTAAAATGTTTCCTCCATTGTTAGTATTATCTATCCGGGACATTCGGTATTTCCTACTGGTTAGAATCGTTGTTTCGAAACAAAAACTGGAAATAGGTAATATAGCATAAATAATATTGGATACCACCTGCAGTACTCCAAATTATTTAATCAAGCCACTGTTCGGACATAAATACGAAAAGAGAGAAAACGTCATGCTAGTCGACAAATGCAGCAATGGATTTGGAATGGACTTACTTGAACAACTGGAAATGAAGAGACACAACAATGATCCACAAGTAAAACTAATCAATGGCCAGTTGCAGTTTTATAAAAATCCACTCTCTACATACCAATTAAACATGAATCTTTTGAAAACCCCACATTTGAGCACCGAAAAAAATTAATTAACAGAAAAATTAAGAGTTTATAAACTCGTTATCCAACGCTTTGTTTTCGCTGATTTTTTACTCGTTTTCGAGCAACACGAATGTCGGGTATTTTCCCACCCCAATTATGATACATATTGCTGTTTACGTGATTTAGGTGGCCACCTTTTCGGCTAATCGCTGCTGTCCCAGCGGTGGCCGGCGGCGTTATCGGGAGTGGTCTCCGCTGGCCCGGTTTGATTTATATTTAAATTCGTTAGTTTAATTGGATAAAGTCCATTAATTCGGAATGGTCGCGTTCCAGATATCCTTTCGGCGCGCGGGTCGCGAGCTCGCACCGGAAGCAGATAATACGAGTTGCCCGCCGCGTCGTCGTGCGTATTTCAGCAGCGAAACCGATATCAATTAAAGTTAAAACAAGTCCCTACAACGAGGGGATGACAATTTACAGACTAAACAGTTTAATCGGGGTTTAAGCGTACTACTTAGATGAGATTAGTTAAAACAATCCCTTCAAATAATTCAAAGAAATACAAAAGAATAAAGAAAGAATGAAAGTGTAAAATATAAAAAATAGCAATAGAGGTATCTGTGTATTTGTTCCGTTTTAGGTAGCTGTATATTTCATACCAATATTAATACAATTTTAATACAATATTAATAAAATATTAATACAATATGAATACAATTTTAATACCATATTAATAAAATATTAATACATTTGGACATATGGAACTAATAGGCCGAAAAAAAGCAATAATGTTCATGCATGGTACAAAAAGAGGCAAAACAAACAAAACAGATCCAAAAATGGCCGAAGAAACCGACAAATAGTCGAACAGGAACAAGATTAGGGAAAAGAAGAAATACGAATATTGTTCAAACGTACAATTATTATTTTATATTAATTATAAAATTAATATGAATATTTGATTCAAGAAACCGCTTATTTTTATGACCACTTTAAGTTTGAATGATTAATTAGAATTCAAATAACTGCCAGTATCAAATATATAAATATATTTGTTTAATATTAATAATTGGTTGCATCCAAACCCATCTGATTACTTCAAGAAAATTACGCAACTGCTACAACGCAACATACTTTTGGTTTAAGAAACTTGTTGCTTTTGTAAAAATATGTATAATCTTAAAGTAAGAAAAAGATCATTGTATGGCGATAACAGCGTTTGAAGAACTCACGTTAGATGACGTATTGCTTGGCTCTCATTGTAAAATAATACCTCATATGGGTATAATCAAGGCAAAAATGGTTATGATGTGATTGTACTGATTGTACGATAAATAAAAAGTAAGCATCTAAAGTCGTTTAAAAGTATGTGTGGCAAATTAAAGCTTAGTCAAATGTTTGTTGTTTCTTTTTAAGGATAAGCACTAATTTGTTTTGGAATAACTTTTAAAAAGAAGAGTTTTGATGTAATCGTTTATTGAAATAATGGCAATGTTAATGGAATAAGTAAAAAAAAAACAAACAGTCATAACATAAACCTTTCTGTGACAAATTTACCTATGCATAGTAGACAAATTTATCTACCTTTGACTATTCTGCCCTCCAAAGGTAAAGTTCCGTATCTGCATCAACGGTTAAGCGATATTTGCAATTATTTATTTGATATAAATTGTTTTGAGAAATCATAAATATACTATACCACGCCGTTTAATGATTGTTCACGCAATAATACAAAATCTGATGTGGCCAGGCACATGACTTTATCATACTATATATAAAATTAATAGTTTAGCTGCATGAGATGCTATTTCATCGAGATCGGCTATGTCTGCATTAAAATAAAACTAGTAGAACTAGACAGATATGTCGATTAAAGCTGCGTTCGGATATTGTAGTCCGCTGACAGCGGGTACACCGTCCAAATGACACTGACGTGTTATTGGGTGTAAAAAGTGTAACGGTGTACAATATCCGAACGCAGCTTATATTGACAGCAGGTATTGTCAAAACATTAGCGTTTGACACTACCTACTGTCATTAGAATCACAATATCTGACATATCCTGGCTACTAGTTTTAATGCAGTACGACCGATCTCGATGAAATAGAATTTGTTCATGCAGCTAAACTATTGATTGTACCAAAAAAATTTATAGTCATAAATTATTCAGAATTTCCTCTACTTTAATTTATTATTTCACTATTTCGACGAAATTCCAGAAATGGCGGCTTATTTGCAAAATCTTTCAAAAATGCTAAGACTAAACCTCCAGTTTCTTTGGACCCTTTTTAACAGAAAGCTTTTCGGCTCTTTTCGGAAAGTTTTGTCATGAAACTTCTAAATCTGAAGTTTCGTCCCGATACGTTTAGTAGTTTCTCCGGAATCTTCGCCACAAAAAAAAACGGATACACACAGATATCCATCCACACACACACGACATTTTTTGTACCTTTAAAAAATATTCAGGGGACCCAAAAAGACATATTTCCGCTAAAATCTCTAAAATTTTTTTCGGCACGATTACAATACTGTATCGTACTGCGTATGATAAAGTAAGAAGAATTCACAACACAAAATCAGAACTGTCGAAACTAGCATGATGGTAACTACAAAATGCGTTGCATGATACTAGTGGAAAACACGGCATGTAGCTATGCAATGGAAAAGTGCGGCTTCTACACGAACATGCCCCGTTTTTCCGTAGTACATTTACGCTTTCCGCGTTTTGTTTTAGTATTATGTGGGAGAAAAAGTACACATTCGAAAATCATCGAAGGGGTTTAGTCTTTGCACACTTTCCTTTAATAAATCAAAGAAACTATACACTTTAGAGTAGAAAAATACCACACTCATTTAAAAAAAAAGTAGATTAGATGGAACGGTTGAAAATCCAGCAACGGAGGTTTAAAAGGCGATGAAAACATAAAAATGACAAAATAAATCAAGAAAGACGATGTAAACCTAAAATCAGAGTTTGATTCGTGTATAAATTCGTTACTTTAAATGGCTTTAACTCATTAATACAGATGGTTTATGGAATCGTTCGAGATCCTTTCGCGGGCAGAGCGGAAGCAGATAATACACATAAACGGGTCACGAGGGATGGCTCGCATGGTGCGTATTTCATCGCCGAAACCGAAATCAATTAAAGTTGAAACAGGCAGCCGCCGGAGGGACGCAAATTTACAAACAACAGTTTCATTTCTATCCCCTCGCGGTGGACCGTTCTCGAAAAGTTATGAAACACGGTCGACCTCTGTATGAGGATTTTATATACATTTATCAGCCTACTTACTCAAATTGGCAGTTTGTTGAAACGATTTAATTATTTCGGGATTACGGGTGTAGGAATGTAAGCTTAAAGCACATTTACACATAGGCAATACCGATTTTTGTCTAGTTATCGTTTACAGGTTTCACCGCGTTCCATCAAAGTTATTGCGCGCATACGACTGATCCGTCGCATACAATTGCCATCCGTTCATCTCTGGTACTTCAAAAATCACTACACAAACACCTACATTCAGATTCCACAATTTAAAAGATATGAACAGACTAAAGTAGGTAGCGATTTTATTCCGCTAAACAGGGTCGGACTCGAAGTTAGACCATACGTTATTTGACAAAACATCTTGGCAAGACACCAGGGAGTCTATTTTCGTCATCTTTTTGAAGCGAATGCGAGACTCCTCGAATGGTTAGGTGGACGGAGTGGGGATATCAGCGGTTTCCCTCTGGAACGTATCTATGAGCATACTTGTCGCTAAGTACAATAACGCACACGCCACGCCCATACGAACGTATCTATGAGCAAGTTTTTCAGTTGTAAAGTCTTTAACTGCAATAGTAGATATACATTACAATTTAAGAGTGTACTGTGTTTATAAATTACAATACATGCATCACAAACACACGTCACTGGGTCTTCCCTCTTTCCTCGCCTCGTGGTGGGTCTCCTTCACTTTCGTTTGGATCTCCTCCTCGGGTTAATGGTATTGAGGGTACTGTTTTTTTCGTGCAACATGTATCTATCTTTATGTTATTTTGTTGTGAATAAGTAATTGTTTTATCTTTACTTTGAAAGTGCTTAGTTTCTTTAGGTGGTCAGGTAGTTGATTGTATTTTTTGATGGTATCGTCGATCAGTAGCCTCTGTTTTCTTGTTTCTTTCAATTTTTTTTGTTCTTACATGTGTGCAGGTTCTGGTTCTGTAGTTGTAACAGTCGTTCTTCGTGTTTAGTTTTATGTTTGTTCTTATTTTGTTGTGCTTTACCTTATGTATTAGTGTCAAATTGTTGATTATGATTGTTTGTCTCACGTTTAACGCTCTAGTTATCTTGTATAGTTGATTTTTGAGGTATATAGGCAATGGTAGATTGTGTTTTTGATTGCATTGGGTATTAGATCTTTAATTTTCCACATAGTCGATACGGTTTTTGCGTTTTCTTTTATGAGTTTATTTATGCGAGTGTCCCATTTTAGGTTGCATTGCACCGTCAATCTCAAGTATTTTGATTCTTTTACTCGTGTAATTGTTTCTCCATTTATGTGATACCTGTCTTACTCTCTATCCTGCTCCATTTGAATACCATATATTCGCACTTCTTTTCGTTTATAGTCAATAAGTGGTCAAAAAACCATTGCGAAAGTCTTTTCATGTCACAGTTTATGTTGTCTTGAATCTCTTGTTGGGTTTTTGCAGAGTAATGTTTGCTCGTCGCTAAGAACAATAACGCACGCGCGACGCCAATACGTTCCAAACACAGGGCAACCGCCGATATCCCCACTCTCACCTAACCACTCGAGAAGTCTCGCATTCCCTTCAAAAAGATGACGAGAATAGACTCCCTGGTAGCACTAAAATATTACTCATAAGGTTTCTAAACTATTGCCAATCAATTAAAACTTAAATTCTATTAGGGACGATGTACACAACCAAGTTATATAACCACCTCGGGTGTTATTGGATGAGACAATAGCTTGAGCAGCTTTTGCAACATTTATGCACAGTGTGGGGTATTTGTGGGGAATGCTGGGAGTGAGCGGCAAGCAATTACCAAAGGAAGTCGGGCATTAATAGGGCTAATTACCACGTCTTCGCTTTAATTATCCCGACAAGAATGCCACGCACTCGAAACAATAATCCTACTTGTGAGGGATGAATTATCGAGCCGACCGATTACGAAATAATTAATTGGAATTCGAACTATTCGCTCTTAGTAGGGGTGACAGGCGGAGTGGGGGGTGTTGTTGGCCGAAAGTTGACCCCCACTCAGCCATAATGTGATTCCTAGGAGTCCCGCGTCGAGGATCTTGCACACTCCGCAAGTGCCCGGCATTCTCTGTCCCACTCGACTGTACCTCCGTCCTTCTCGCTCTTGAGTGGCGCGTCAATGCTGCTGCTGCTACAGCGCGGAATTCGAATTGATTACTTGTAGTTTCCAATTAGACCTATTAATATGCGAAACGTCGGAAGACCGTCAGAGCCATTGAACCGTGAATAAGCCCTACGAATAAGATGGGAACCATCGCCAGCCACTTGCCTACCGATTCAATAGAGGTCCCGAATAGCCTATCAAACTTAATTTCTTCGTTAAAGATATCGCTTCAGAGGGTTTAATAGAATTGATATTCACAGAGAAATTCGTTATTTAATTGCGTATTTTTTTTAATTAATAATATTGATGCATGTTTCTTTGAATATTATTATAGGTACAATATAAGAACAGAGTATAAGTTTTGTCTTGACAAGACAGCGCGAGAGAGAGACGGCTGACTGTCCTGCACGAGTGCCAGAAATTTTTCCTTCCGTCTTGAGGTATGTCATAATTTTGGCTGCTTATGTGCGATTACGGGTTAAGTAGTGCCAAAGTACACCTAGCTCACAGATAAATTGAGTAATTAGTGCTGCAAATTACAACTCGTTAAGCCGGGGCCTCGTATTCGTATATTTCCCAAATATCAAATATTTGCCAAGTATACGAATATTTGTCAAGTAAAAAAACCAGTGCTCTTCAATTCATAGCGAGTCCACCTCAAAAATAGATTTATACAGGGTCCTGCAGCTCAGCTCCCGTCTTCTGTAGCTCAGTTACTAATTAAGCTAGGAGTTTGACATTTTGCAAGCTTACCCTGTACTTCAAGGTACATTTCAAGAAATTATTTTTGATTATACAGGGTGTCCCAAAAATGTGCAACGCCAGCGTGATATATTTTTTAAATTGCATGCTATGTATTTTTTTACACATTTGGAAGCCTGTTATTGCCTACATACCACCAAAATTTTATTGAAATCGGTTGAGTGATTGCAGCGCAAAAAAATAAAAACAAAAGAAAATTGATTTTGCATCGTTGGCTTTAAAAATCAATAAAAACTACAAATTGCACCTCGTTGATAAAATTTTGCGACGTCCTTATTATGTTAGATCTAGGAAGACATTTCGAACAACTACTTAATTCAGTACACTCAAATCTAAAATATTTCTCTGCGTTATATTTTATGAAATAAATTGTTTTTCAACACCACGTACGATATTTATTACCTACAATTGCCGTTGGAACCGTTGAAAAATGAGTTTTTGGCGAATAACTTTTAAAATATTGGGAATTGTGATGGGGTTGTATTTAGAAACAATGTTTATTTTTTAATTCTGCATCGTTTCACCTAAAAAAATGTATGGGTTCCAATTTAAAATAAGAACAATAACACGCTTTGAAGTTTGACAAGTTTGACACTAGATTTTGGTCAACCTGTATAATGTGGATCAATGACACTTGGTTAACGAGACTACTAGATTTAACTTAATAAGGACGTCGCAAAATTTTATTAACGAGGTGCAATTTGTGGCTTTTCTTGATTTTTAAGGCCAACGATACAAAATCAATTTTTTTTTGTTTTTATTTTTTTGCGCTGCAGTCACACAACCGATTTCAATAAAATTTTGGTGGTATGTAGGCAACCATAACAGGCTTCCAAATGTGTAAAAAAATATATAGCATGCAATTTAAAAAAATATATCACGTTGGCGTTGCACATTTTTGGGACAGCCTGTATAATCAAAAATAATTTCTTGAAATATACCTTGAAGTACAGGGTAAGCTTGCAAAATGTCAAACTCTTAGCTTAATTAGTAACTGAGCTACAGAAGACGGGAGCTGAGCTGCAAGACCCTGTATATTCGACGTTCGGCTGTGCGGACGAGTTGTTTTACGTTAAATAGATGGTATTTGCAATACCCAGTTGAAGTGGGTATAGCAAATGCCAAGGAGACAAATATTGGAGCCTGTATTTGTACGCGATGAACATTTTAATACGCTGTTTAATTTTTCCAAATTTTAATTTCGCTTTGTGTGATGTAGGTCTTATACGAAGATTGACAATAGATTTGTAATTATTAGTAAAATGTGTAATGTTGCTAAAAGGTGACAACCGCATAAAATTGTAATTTTGTGCAAAATTTTATTTTCCGGAAACCTTCTCAGACAGAAATTAAAAAAATATATTATTGTTGTTTTTACCTATCCAAATAAACGCAATGTTATTTCTTTACAAGAAAAACGTACACCGTCCACAGAGTGTATCCTAAGTTGATACTTTTCTATGAACAATAAAGACGACCATGTCCATAAAATAAGTTATTTGGAAAATTATACTTTATTTGCTTGTTGTATTTATATATTTGTCGATTTTTATGTTTATTATTCGAACAGAAATGAAAACGGTTAAAAATATTTTCACAGTAGACAAAATTTTGTGTGGGTTTTTACTTAACAAAATACTTTCTTTATATATTTTTTTAAATTTTTGTTCTAAAAGCTACTGTCAGACAATATTAAGACACATTTATGCAACGAACCTAGCAGTACCATTGGATTTAGTAGAACTTTAAAAATGGCGAAGAAACCATACTCAACATTTTCTTTATGGGCAATATCTACCTAATTTAAATAAAAAAAATATAATTGATAATGCTGATGAATTAAACAAAAAATCATTAAAATGAAACAGTTTCGTCAAGATTTGTGTTTAAATTTCAACAATAATGCCTTTTTCATACGCTACAGTGTCTTCTGCACTTGTAATTAAACATGTGTCGGTATCATAAAATAATAACTTGCTTGTTCGTGATCAATTTATCAGTTTAATTTGAAAAAGCGATAAGCTAATACGCAAAATAAGGCGAACATAAAAAAATTGCTAGCGCCCATTTGGTACGCCCATGAGCAAGTCTCCCAAGAAGAAGATTTTCACATGTTGGAAAATGCTATGTGGGGATGCATTAATGTTCGATACATTCGCTGTTGCAGTGCAAGTCTGACGGTCCGAAATCACAGATGAATAGTGTACAAGTTTGTTGGTATGGAAGAGATTCTTTTGAGTTTTATGAAAATCAGCCGGCAATAAAGTCAATATGGATGAAAAATATTCGGTGAACGAACATAAAGGGAAAAAGGAATCACTCATGGCATCGTTTAGAGCCATAAAATTCAACAATTTTCTTGACAAATATTTGATATTTGGCAAGTATACGAATATAAAGCCCCGGCTTTACATGTGAGGTTTGAATTGTAGATGGATTTTGCTTTTACAAGCTTTTTATATTTTGTATCTACAAACACTTTTTCTATCACCTTATTTTGCTTGTCAAATTTTCAGAATAGTTTAATACCTAACAAGGTAAGTTTGGAAGTGATTATTAATTTCGAGTAATTTTTGTGGGGATTAATACACCAATCCATAATATTGGTTAAAAACTATTGGACCTTTCTTGAAAAACTGCTCATAATAGTGATAATAAAAGTTCTTTTTTTTGTTTAATAGTTTTTATACATTTTAATAAGCAATTTTGGGAGCACGCAATTTTTGATAAAATGTATTACTATTGCTTTTTTTATTAATATTTTTCTATTAAAAATACATAACGTGAGTGACAATTAAAAACTCGTTACTTATGTGCCAGTGCAATTCGCTAAAAAAAAAAAGGTTTGCTATCGTAATTATTCTGGTGGTTTCAATTTTTTGACCAGTCGAAATTAAGGCAATATTGAGTTTTTACAGCATATCTCCTTTTCAATACACACATTTCACATTTCGCTTAAAGCAGCCTTAACAATTTTTGTGGGCAATGTTTCCTACAATTTCTGTATTTGCAACTTTTTTCTATCTTTAATAGATAACAAGATATAAAGTCGTAAAACACATTATTTTTTACTGAATTTTTTTTACTTTCTTTGAAGCGGTTAGTTATAGGAAACATGCATAGAATTCTTCTTATAGAAAATTGTACAAGCAGTTATTTGTATACCAGTTTGCCGATAATCTAATAGTTCCCAACTGCTTCTTATTAAAAGTTTTGTTTATTTCTTTTGTAACTTATACCGTAAATTTGTAACTTCAAGAAATAATATATGTGGAATAATTTTTCAGACCCATTCCACACACCTGTTTCAGACCCATTCCACACACCTATAAAATGAACAAGTATTATTGCGGTATTAATGCTCCACGGACAAATCCAGTAATGTTATTTTTGTCAGTTTTTGTATATTCCATGTGCATTGTTCTATTTGTGTCGTTTCTTCACAGATACGGATTATGCAGTTGTTTTGTACCGCAAAGAATGCGAGACAGAGCATCTACTTCTTGCATTGTGGAATATCTTGTTTTTAGTTTTATCAATATCAATTTTTTTAATCCTATCTGTTAGCTTTTCATGTGTCCATACCACTTTAGATGTTCACGATTTGTCATGCATAAGTAAATTCTATCTTTGATATTAGTCTTATTACCACTCTATTTATCTCAATGTCGATGTATGTCCTCATTTTTATTGTCGAATATTATATAAATCATCTTTTTCAGTAAGTCAATATTTTGCTCCAGTTCTTGAATTGCGGTTAGAAAACAAAATTTAAGATTTTCTGTAGTTAAGCGTCTAGTTAAATTTTTAGTGTGAATTTTGCATACATATGTAACACAGCATGTAATCTGTTAAATGTGCCTGTGTCAGGATTGGAAGGAAGCTTTTTGACTTTAAAGCGTAACACTTTTTTCACCCAACATTAAGAACGTCGACAAAGAAAATATCTAAGTAATTATGGTTTCTTAGCATGCAATTTAGAACGTCCTAATGGCAGACACGGTATCGTTGCAGTGAAATCTCCCGTTTTATGCACCATTTACTCACTTAATCGTGAAAGGTTGCTCAATTTAATTGCCTGTTCTAAAAGCTCACGAGACCCTTAATGCCATCGGAATCTCAAACGATTTTTCTCCGGCCCGTTTTCCGCCCTTTGGGCACCAAAAGCGGTCCGGATCGGCCGGACCAGCCCGAGAGATATTTTAAACTCAAGTTGATATCTCTTCCAACCCTCCCCATCATTCCCGCCTCCTTGACATGTTCACCAGAAATTGTAAGGAGCCGTCTCGTGGCCGACTGCGAAATTAAAAAAAAAGAACGAGAGAGGAGTGAAATGAAGGAAAGGCGAAACGGAAACTTTTCTAGAACTGGAACGTCCGCACCATATCGTGTAATTTAATTATTAAATTAAACTTTTAAACCGAAGACACCCCGTCGAAAAATCACAGCAGAGCCACTTGAAGGAGCTTATTTAATTACGTACTGCAAGCTAAATTTTGATATCTTTACAAGAGGGTAATTCTTGGTTGTTTAATCAACACAATTGATGTATGCAAAATTAGCTCTGAAGCGAGCAAAACGTCAGCATTTACGAATCTTGACACACGGCATAACCCGGAAGCAGTTTATTATCTAAATGATTCTGGCCGTGAAAGGCTACGTACGTAAGTTGTACTTCGTTTCTATTAAGACAGTTGAGAAGTAGAAGAAGTTTCCCTGCCTTTTTAAATTTATCTTAAATTCAAATGTAAACCAATGTATCTACTATATAGTTAAACTCTAATAAATCTTATTTCAAGGTAGAATTCGCTGGTATCGACGCATTGAAGTTTTGGATTTTCGTTTCGGATGTACCAACGTCAGGTCAGGTCGAGCGGCGAAGGGCGATAAAAATGCAAATAGAAACCGTGTGCCCCCAGGTATGAGGCGAAATTTGTTCAACGATATAGTGATTGTAAGTTTAAGCTTTTAAGCAAACTCCTAAATTTACATTGAATTGAAAACTTTTTCAGTCAAAAGTTTTGCGCGACTTTTTCCTTCCTGGGGGAGACACTGATCTCGCCGGGTTTATGTCGGTATTTCTTTTTCAATACCGGTCCAACGCCGATAACGCTACTAATATTATCCAACAACCAACAAATAATGTTAGTACAACAAACTCTTAATACAAAAGTACATACATTGTAAAAGTTGATAAACTTCGATTCCTGGAGTTTGACTTAAATAGCAGAGTTGAAAAAAGTCAAACTTTCTTGTGAAACGACATAAGAAGAATTAATAATTATAAAAATAAATACTTTCCGTATCAATTACAACCTAACTTGAAAATTTGTCATCCCATATTTTCGACAAGAATAGTCATGTGACATGTTTAGCAAAAAGCACAAAATTGTTGCCAATTAAGAGTAAATTGTTGATGGATTTTGCTTTTACAAGCGATCTAGTAAAAAAGATGTAAAATTAATTTTTTCCACAGCTATCAAAAAAATCCTGATATTTTGCTTATCAAAATCATACTTTTTACCAAGTAAAAACTTACGAATGTGCACAGAACATTGCAATGTGGACAGTACTCTCAGTGTTTCGTTACAAAACCATATTATATTAATTCTCAACATTTTATTTTTTAGTTCATCCCATTATAGTTTTTCTTTTTATAAAATATGCAGTTTTATGTAAAATTTTGAAAAATTCTGTCCTTGCACCAGAAAGACTAGCAAAACTATATTTTACTATGTAAGCTCAATATGCCGCAATCCCTCAGGATCGAATTATAAAACTTATCCATTTGATACCACGTCGCTTAAGTGCTGTAATTTCAACAAGAAGTAACCATAGATGTTGTTAAAGTAACAAGTACACGTTAAGCGTTGCTTATAATATTGATCTTTCTACCTGTTAACTTTCAGTAATTATCTTAAATTAAATCGTTGCTGGCATTAAAAACCATAGGCCAATATTCTCAATCAATACCATTGGCTTCAAAGTTTAGCCAACATTTCAAAATGCAAAAGTTTATGTAAATTGGGTATCTTCTAAGAAACTTCAGATTCAAAAAACAACCAAAAAACAAAATGTTGAAAATTTATATGGCATTGTAATGAAGTACTGCAGAACTTGCCCAAGCTTCTTAGTTATTCCACAGCATGTTTAGAAATTAGACAAGAGTTATCGATATGGTTTACGCTGTGTAATCAGATGTACAACTTTGTTTTTCAAGTATTGCTTGATAAGCTTGACATATTTCTTTACAAAATGCATAGGAAAAATAATGAAACTAGGTAAGTAAAAAAAATACAAAAGCTATTGAACATCTCTTTTTTTGATTAATATTTTGTTTCTTTTCTACACAGGTAAGTCTTTAGCTCAAATAAATATTTGTTAAATGAGACTCAAAAATATATTCATTTGCTACAAAGAAAGTTTACTTGAGTCCAAGCACTATTACTTTACTCCAAACAAATGTTATTTGACTAAATAGACATGTGTAATAATTTTCAACACCCAATTTATTTTGATAAAATATGTAGTTACTATATGTTTCGTTAATATTTTTTTATAAAATGGTTCAGAAACACTATTTAAAATGTAAGTTGAAAGTTTTTAACAATCTCAGCATCTTGTTGAATATCTACTATCTGACGCTAAAAAAGGTACCCGATTTTAGCAGTTTTAACATCTCGATCGTATTTCAAATATTATTTTCTCTATCTCAACTTTTTTTACTGGTCTTCGTGGTTTCTTAAATTTGTATGAAGGATTTCATGAAAGCTGATATCTGGGAATTCGTGTCAACATACCTGGGGTCCAGAGCCGAATATGTAAAGCCCAGTTCAGTGAATGTGGAATATGTGGCTATTTAGTGTTTAATATTTAATGTTTAATGACGCATATTAACAATCGTTACAAGTTTCTTCAATTGTTGGTTTCCGATTTATAATTTAATGCCATGTCTGTTTCTCAAAATTCAAGTTTCACACATAATTAGTTGTTTTCTTCTGTCTTGAACATGCATAATAAAAATATGAAACACTGTGCAATCGTAGCTGGTAAGACTGGACGTATCCAGACTCCAACTTTTCTTAATAAATACTTAATTTTACCAAAGAATCAACCAATAATATTATGTTGTGATTTGAAGAAATCCACGCAGCTTTAATGATGCGAAGTGCGAATTACAATTTTGCAAAATTATATATGTAGCACATATACAATGCTTTAAAAAATTATTATATACTTTATTTTATTTCATTAAATATCAATAGTAATATTAAGTAAAATACGACGATTGTAGGCGTTTACAGTTTACACCATACCTGGTATTAATTTAATTAATCTCAATACGACTAAATACTAATTGTTCTAATATTCATATTCAATCAAGGTTTCAATATACATACCATACAAACATTTTGCTATGTTAAAACAATGTTTGTATTGTTATTGACTTTGGAAATACCATTTTCGCAATGAATTATACAGACTTTTATAGAATGTCGTCAAGTGAATTTATCATGCTTAATAATAAGCAATGACTAAATTAATCCGGTGAGAGTGCTTTGCAGAAATGGCGGATGCGCGGGAAACGCTCCCATAATTCAGTATATTTTCGTAATTATACAAATTCATATCACACAAGTACGAGTTGTTCCCCTGGCATGCTCCACACTCACTTATGCAAAACTTATCGAGACCATTACGTTTGTCATGACGCGCGAACTGTTTTCGCCGGCGCACAGTTGCGAATGAAGAAGAATGCGCATTATAAGTTTCGGTACGGTTTACATGTAATGAGTCCCCGTTGAAATAATCCAGCCGAGCTATCACATATTCCCGCCCTAGCGTCTTGCCCGTTAAGTTATCGGACCCGCGGGACTCCGGGAATCCGGAGCCTACCCCCACCCGCCCCCCACCCGCTCCCATAACAACGGAAAAGATGAGGTTAACAATAATGCGATTACCGCGATGTCGTGGCTTCGTTATAGTCCGTGTTTATCAGTGTCAACCCCTCCTCCCAACCCCACCCCCTGTCGAGTATACGGACTCGTATACTCGCATGCAAGCGGTCTCCAGAATTCGGGTTAGTGCATTCCGAGCATTGTCTCATATGTACGACACGTTGTCGTACTAACTCGACTGCATTTGTTTTCACGTTTCAATTAAGTCGGATAAATCGCACTGAAATGCTTGCAATTTTGCCAGGTTAATTCCTCCAAGAGTAATTTGCATATACAGATTTTAATTATGCGACGTCGCTATCTGTAGGTCATGTATCATTGCATAATCACCTCAAAATCGTTATATAGGTGCTACTAAAGCAATCAGAAGTCTTCAAATGGAGTCTGGTCAATTCTTTAGTGTTACAGAAGGTACGATAGGTTATTTGGATATACGGTTGTTTGTGGGTGCTTTTTGTTCTCTAAGTAGGCTGAAATGAGAGCTCGAATAAGACCTTTGCAATTATAAGGAGAAAAACATCGTAGCAGTAATTTGACAGTAAAACAGAGGCGTAAACTTTTTACTGGGTCTGTATGGTACGCTTTGACATTCTTAACCTATTTTTCAATTAATAGAATTTCTCTCTTTGGCTGAATAAAAAGAATAAACTTTAAACCTTGCAGATGAACTTCATGGGACTTCACATCAGTCTAGTGGTATTTCCACTTCTGACATATATTTTTATAGAGGATCATTTTATTTCAACCTTTCAGTTATGAAGAGAAAAATCATTTTACAATGTTTCGAAAGCACCAGCGTTTGATGCAATTGACGTAAAATTGCAATTATTTATAAAACAGTAGATTTTTCACAATAGTGTGCTGGTACTATTTTATATGAGAAAATTCCAATGAGAAAATAAATTTCTTTGATAGGAAATTTTTTGATAGATGTAGCATACCATTGTAAACATTCTTTTATCTGGAATGACTTCAACAAATTTCTAATAGTTCATATTTTATTTATTTCTTAAAATAATGTTTTATCCCATCATATTCATTAGTTTCATTTTTATAGTTAACACCTGTTGGTAAGGTAAATTTATTATTAGTATGCAAGTCAGATACCAACAGGACACAAAAAAACTCAGTTGCTCTCAAATTCAGGGGTTATCATCCCTAATTTTTAAAACAACTGCTCACGCAATAGAGAACAGTGAACACACAAGTGAAAAACTCTCGTCACAACACTCTTATCTCATGCTTATCTTATAATCTATATTTTAAGAATAATTAAATTTTTTAACAGAAAATACCAATAACATTTTTTTTCTAAGTAGTTTATGGCTCTGTTTGCTCTCATTTCGGTTATTTTGTGAGGCTTAGAGTGCATAGTATTTACATATTTATAAACATTTAACATTCAGAGCAATTGACATAGAATGATGTTTATATATCCAGCGACCTCAGAAAGAATATAAATGAAGTAAAATATTTAGTTTCTCAATTCTGTTTTGACTAAGTTGATTTTTTGTTATGTTGACTATAAAAACTTGCGCAGGAATGTTAATATTTATTAAAACCATTCTTCTTACTTGTTCCGGCCAATAAAGTATTACAGCACTATTTAGGTAAATCATATTAAAAGTGCATTTTTTTTGTATTGTCAGTTTTACCGAATTTCATTGTAGTAGACATCAATCTGGTGTTAAATAGTGTTGCCAACACTTGTAACTAGTGCCCCGCCGAAATGCCTTGAAAAATCGCCAGAAACCCGCTAGATCATATTATTGCAGCAATAATAGAAAAAAACTTAAAAAATACATTTACAAAAAATACAACCAATATGCATTTAGCATATTATAGAGACCAACGTGAAAATATGAAAGTAAATAAAAGATAATTCTTCTAAAAAAATAGATATTCTTTCTGTTAAAAAACGAATAATAAGTAACATCCTCGTATTAAATTTTCATAAAAATATTTACAATATCTTTTTAACATATTGAGACTATCGTGAAAATATAAAAATAAATAATTCTTCTTAAAAAGTCAAAAATAATTTAATTTATTTATTTTTTAATATCATTCTGCAAATGAAGGGAATAATAAAATAACAGTGTCATATTAAATTTTTATAAAACGTATATATTTACAAAAAAAAAATAACGTCCTTTTAACATATCGAGATCAACGTGATCAATTTTAATAACTCATTTTAAATAAATATATCGAACGGTTCTTCTTCATCGATAAGAGGACTTAATTTGTCTTAATTTTCATTAAAACATGCAAGATACATCATAATTATAGCACCATTTTTCTTCTGCTTTTAACGCTGTCCTAATTCTCAATATATTTATTACTCAACATAGAAACTTTAATCCTGTTTATGGCTTTTGTCTTTCTTAAATTCATTTGACCAACGAGACGTTCCATATCGGCATTTGAACGTCGCAGAGACAAGCAAAATCAGTTAGTTTCTTGAAAATGGGCCAACACCATATACCGTACTTTACACAACGTTGCTAATTCGAAACATGGGATAAATAAGAAGACTTATCTATTTTTGACCGAGTTCTTTTGTAGAAAGGGCATAAAACCGCTAGAAAATGTTATTACATGTAGAGCAGACCGCCAGAAACCCCGCTAACCGCTAGATGAGCCTTTTTCCCATGATTAGCAATTTCAAACCGCCAGATTTAGCGAGAAACCCGCTAAATTGGCAACACTGGACTGTTAATACGTTTGCGCGTGTCTCGGCCGTGACAGTGAATCAGACATGAATTTAACACTCAGCGAAAAGCCGTAATTTTCGATTGCCACTTCTTTAGTCATCAAATTATATATAATTGTTAGTTAGCTTATATTTAACGTTATATAATCAACAGTTTGTCAGAAAATTCCCCAAAAGTGGATTTTGAACCAAATAAGTTTGATCTTTCCATTTCACGTCATTGCAGAGAATTAATGAGAAACCAGGTTTAGTGATTCTGGTACCAATTTTAAATTTTGAAGAATCTATCTCACCCCATTAACACTGATTCTAAAGCTGGTACCATCTTCCGTCTCTATTTAACCTTCTAATGAGTTTATGAGTTTATTTTCATTGGAAAAGATAGCTCAATGATGACATCACTGAATACTAAAATACGGTCGCTATCTAGGGACATACTGTATTTACGAATAGATACAGAAATTGAACACTATTCATAGCAAAATATCAAGCGTAAACGAAATCCATAAAGCTGTTTGTTTCTTTAATCTTTTGTTAACTTACAAATGTACATTTCACCCGCATTCAGATATGACTATTCACTATTTCCTTGCAGCGAACTTCCTCTTACATTTAACCAAAACCAGCAAAAACTCCGAGCCTTTCTCTGCTTCGCGATAAAAAAAAGAACAAACCTTCAGACCAGCAGCGGGTAGAGCTCGAGACAATTTTCTGCAGCGGGTCCATTAACGGCCGCCAACCAATTCCTGCCCCAATAAAATGTACTTCTTCGGGGGCGTCTGGTGTATGGGGATACAGTTATTCAGCCGGTTTCTTTCACATGCTAATGCCGGCACCCGTGGAATTCAACCGCACGCGCCCCCTCTCACTTCATCTTCATCTCCCTCTCTCTCTCTCTATCGTTCTGTGCAGGCGAAGTCGTCGAAGGCCTTTGAAGTGAGGGACACGATTAACATACGCTGCAGTGCCAGAATTGATGCCCGCATAAAAGCGAGATAAAGTACGGACGACGATCGGGTGGACCCCGCAAAACGCACCACTTCGGTACGGCGAATCGTTTTAACCGTTTTGCTCTTCCTGCCCAGATAATGAAATTAACCGTTTCGATAGGGGAATCAACTTTTCAAATTGTTCAGTTTCATAACTGCCGCTCGTTCGATTTTATGGGTTGAATTCCGGTATAGTTGGGAGGTTAATACAATTTAGCTTGCACTTTGTTATTACGAAATGCTACTTTGCACACCTGTTAGTAGGGTTCAGCCAACTTGGTGAATAAAAGTAAAGTAAATTCAGTTATCATAAAACTTGTAAGTCAGATAATTCTCGCCAGAAAAAGCAATAAACATTCGATGTAAAATATGTTATTTATTACTCGTGTATTTTGATAAATTATTGAAAACAGTTCTTTATACAAAATACCCAGATATAAGTATGTCTGAAAATCAATAGAAGTTAATGGTCATTTCTAATTGGTACCTACCAATGCTACCTAGCATTATTTCTATTTTAGGTACTCTAATTAATATTGAATGTTACTATAGTTAGACATGATTGGCTCTATCTACATGATTGTAACGTTTCAATCAATATACTACAGAAATACTTTGTACGGATACGGAATTAGGGAAAAGTTGCGCTAAACAATTTTATAAGAAAAATGAAATTGACTTTACTACTACTTTTTACGAGAAATTTAATAGTGTTGCATTGCATTGAATTTAGGCGGGTTACATATGTTTGAACCGGAGATTCTAAAATATGACAATCTAGTCTTAGGTATTTTACAGTTTTTCATAAGGATAAATTATCTCAAAATATTTTTTCAAGCAGCACTGTTTCAAACAGTTGTTCAATCAGAACAATTGCTTAACAAAGATAAATAAAATTTTAGAAGTAAAAGTAAAGAAGTTTAGGGAAAATAAAAAAATTATTGTTATGTTGCTTGAATTTCATAAAGAATGTCTGATGATGCGCTTTTCCGTATCTGTATCAATAGACAGATATTATTAATTAACTGCAGTTTTTGAAGAAAACATATGCCAAAAAGCGTCGAAATTTGATGTCCAATTCGGGTAATACTTAAAAAAATCGATACTTTTGTTGTTGGACAGTGTAGTCATTCGATTATTGTCTATACTAGAAAACGTAAAACAGTAAACCGCCGAGGCGATGTATTGTTCGAATCAAAAAAGTAAACTACATTCGGCATATAAGTTTCAGTTGGATTTTGAGAAACAAATTCAATACCATAATTAATACAGTATTTGATTTTTCTCATAATAAATACAAGAAATGTTCGATGATTTCTTTAGTTAATTCATCAATCACAAAATGTACCCCCGCTATATTCAAGATGTCCTCGTGACGAGTTTTTGAAAGGTGGAAACCCTAGTACCAACCTATACATCAACAATGGCACCAAAGACGGACTAATGGAAAGAGCAATTTATATCTTGTCGCAACTGTGATGATTTTTGTTGAATGGTAAACGTCTTTTTTTATAAGTTCTTTGAAGGGAGTGCTGTTGTGTAATACGCATCTGTAAGTCATATAACCATGTCTTATGAGACATGCTAGTTTGTTGTAATCAAGGTTGTTATAAAAATCTTTTTTTTTATTATGAACAAAACAAACGTTCTATTTATCAAATGATGTTTTTAAACACGAAACAATGTTTTTAACTCATCGCAAAACAACATGTTTTAAACATGAAAAAAAAAACATGTTTAAAATCACCCAAAAAAACATGTATGGAATAAAAATTGTTTTAAACATGTTTTAAATCACGCAATTGTTCATTTGTAAACTTTTCATCGGCGTTTTTTTTACGCAGTTCTCAGTGGAGTTAAATCTGTTGTGTGAATGACTTTTTTTTGTCACGCTAGAGGGCGCCGGTAATGCAATGTCGGCCAAAATCGATTTAGTTAGTGTTTATTTGACAATTTTTACTATTTTCACCAATTCATAGCCACCAAGGTTCATACACAAAAAAGTTATTTTGGCGTTGCGTTCGTGATAAAAATTAATGATCGATATATTTTTGTGTTCAGAATGTCATCCTGATAGAATGAATATATCACACAAAGAATATAGGGTGCCATTTAAAATTTCAAAGATGAAGTCATTTCCTGAAAAACCGGGTCATATTAATCTCAAGAGTATCCCAAATAATGGATTCTTTTGTCCATTAACACTTTCCCAAATTTCATTCGTCCAGTTTTATAAACAAAAGAATAAACGGGAGTACCTATGGCGTGGGTCACCCGGTATGTTATTAAGTTATTATAAAAGTTTATGTTTATTGTAGTTACATGCTATCACTGAATGTATTATAATATTTTATAAAGAACTCTTTTTTTATTAATAAATACAATATTTAAATATTTTTTTGATTTTTTAATTGATCCATGCATAAAAATCTTGAAGACCAGCATACAACTCTGATTAAATAATTAAATACGTTGTCATCGGTAGTTTAAAACACTTGTTTTAAACGTTTAAAACAAACTGTTTTAAACAAGTTGAAAATAAAATAGTTTAAAACAAAATATTTGTTTAAAACAATGTGTTAAAACAAAGTATATTAAACATTAGAACAAACTGTTTTAAACATGTTTAAAACAAAATATTTGTTTTAAAACATGTTTGAAACAATGTTTTAAAAAAAGTGTTTTATACATTAAAAACAAACTGTTTAAAAGATGTTTTTAAAAAAATGATTTAAAACAAAATATAAATATTTGTTTTAAAACATGTTTATAACAATGTGTTAAAACAAATGTTTTAAAACATAACAACCCTGGTTGTAATGGACTTTTTCTGGCCAATGATATTTTTATTTGAATTGTCAACAACAGTAGTAATACATCTGGTCCAATGGTGTTGCCTATTGTTGTCGCTGTTTGTTGCCCTGGTCTGAAACTAGGCTCTACTGATGTTGTTGTTGATCTGAAGGCAGTGTTTGTCAGTGGGTGAAGCCTGGCGATAATTGCAAAATAACACAATTCAATTAGATATAGTTAGATAACAAAATACGTCAGAACGCAATACGCAAATTCAATGCGAGCAACGTCCGCGAGGTTGGTAACTCTGCCTGCGGTGGTGCCAGCCCGGTGGCGAAGTGTAAGAAATTCGTCGGAATAAATTCCGACTCGTTTCATATTTATAAAGAATTACAATTTCTATTTCATACTCAGCATAAATTATGCACGTTGCCGGCCAGGTTCTTCTCCTCCGTAATACCTTTTTCCTTTTCAATTTCACCGGTACCTACGCAGATAACCGAATGCCGCATTCCCACTTTAAATAAACCGCCACCCACCGCCCGCACCCCCGACCGGGGGCGGCAGGGTGTGCAATTGCATAAGCTCCCGGCTCATTCTGGTCCCGCAATTCTTCGACCAAACTCCGCCAGTTGTCGGACAGATGCTACCTCTCCAACGACGACCGCGTTTTGTTGTGTCGTCGCCGTCGCCGCACGCCAACCGCCCCCGCCGCTCTCTCTCTGTCGCCCACCCCCGCGCGCAATATAAAAGAGTGTATTATGTATGCATTTCCCAGAGTACCCACATTTTACATTTTTAATAGAATATGTCCGTTTTAATCCATCCGCTTATACCGCGTTTTGTTCCTTTTATCAGTTCTTTATGCTCGTAGACACCGAAAGAGCACGGAGATATGTGTGGTGTTTCGCCTATTTATCTCAAACTGTGCAAATTGAGTCAGGAGTGAGAATTTAATATTTTCTCTTGTATTCTGACTCGAAATTGCGGCGAATGAATGAACAAAACATTATCCCTCGTCATGATACTAAGCGCAAACTGCGATAGTCTTGTTGACATGCTGAAAAACTGTTACATTTTGTAGTTTGCGTTTTTCATCCACGCGTCAGACAACCATCTGATGCAGCGCTTCCCAACATTTTTACTCTTGCCTTTTAAACAGGGTGGAACCTGGCGGGACCCCAACAAAAAATATACAATGCCCTTTCCAAGGCTTTACGAGTATTTGTTTTTGCGTACAGAAGAACGTGTAACGCAATTTTTGAAGTAACCAGATACAAGTTTCTAAATAAACGCAGTTCAGTGATTGAATATTACTTACTCCAGTGAAGTATGTATTTGTATTAAAGTTTTTTTTCTTCAAAATTTAAAAATGCCCTGTAAAATTAAGGTGATACTGTTCTAATTTCACAGGAATATGTTTGTGGAATATGTGAATTCTGTAAAAACAATACACAAATTTAGCTGGTATCCAATAACCAGCGATGTTACAGTTAATTCTTCTTTTACAGCTTTTTTGGTAGTTTAAAACATTCATTTTCTGTAACATTGCAGATATTTCTCTCTAGGTATAAACTTATTTGTTCTTTTTAGTTCCTTCAAGTATTACCAAAGGAAGGAAGAAGACAATACAAATCAAACAATGCGAAAACGAAGAATACAAAAAGCACATTTTACAAATAATTAAATAAATAAACTCATTAAAAAATTTAAACAAAAATCATGACCAAAATACAAAAAATTAAGAAACATTTATTCTGAGTAAAAAGTTTCATATGGACCTATTGATAACAAGTTAATATTCCTTAAGAAGTTAGAGCCATTTAAAATACTTATGAAACATTTTAGTCAGAACAATAATTACGTTCTGTGAAAAAAATTGTGGGAATAAACACCCAAGTAGAAGATATTTGTACACACTAATTTTATCTATGACAGATCATAGAGACGATCTCTATATTTTCTCTTAAAGTTTGTTAAATAAGAAAAAGCATGCTCATACATACACAATGTTGAAAACTGAACTGAGACAAGGTAATTTATAACTCGAGGTGAAAATTAAATGCAAAAACATTTTCAACCAAATTATAAATAAAAATATGTGAAGCACTTTTAAATTTGTTTCATTGTCAGAATTAGTGCTTAATTCAATTTAATTTAATTATTTTTTGTTCAATTAAATGCAACGAAATTTGAAATTACACTTTAGCTTCCTGTCCGCATAAATTTTCGTCGATAATTACAAACCAGTCTCTATATTTATTGATTTTCTACTAATGGGACCGACATAATTTTCGTCATAGAAGCTCAGAACTTGTCTGGTGATAGGTTAGTTATCTTATCTAGAATGGAAGATCATATGGAAATCCACCACCTACAACCTACAACTCTGCTTTTCTCCTAAAGTACCATTATGAGCAGCAGATTCAAATTATAGGTTTACTTTGTCACACATTTGGAAAGGCAAAAATACTGAAAACAAATAATGTTAGAGTTTGATCAATGAATAACAATGAATAACTTTGCCAGATTGTTGTTTACTGAGGTTATTTTGTTTTTATGTAACAGATAATTGAAGTAATAATGTGCCCATGAACCGGCGACAGCCACCGCTATTGTTACTATTTTTACGCGGAACTCCTGACGACATCGCGCGGAACCCCAGTGTTCCGCGGAATCCCGGTTGAGAAACGCTGATTATTCTGATGAGTACACAATATCCTAGATATTATTTAAAGTTACAATGTTATGAAGATGTGAAGAGGGTTCTTCAGTTCAGATATCGGCAACCGTCACTTCAAAATTAGCTAATTAATCCATACAGACTAATTTAGATATCACAAAATGAAAGAAGTAAAAACGTGAAAACTGATAAAAATTAGCCAAAAGTACATCAATTCTTATAAAGGTTATATAAAATTTTCTCAAACATTTTTGGAGAAGATTTTACAAAATCTTGAAACAAATAGAACTAACCTAACTTTTGATGAAATTCATGAACTGGATTTCGTTGGACTGAAGGCGAATCCAGATTCAAAAATGTTCCAAAAAATACGGTTATCGAAAAGGGTGAGGTCAAACTTTAAAAAATCTTAATTTTGACAATTGGTCTGAAGTTATTCCCAGCTGAACTAAAATTTTCAAAAGAACTTTCAGAGAGCTTCTATTGTAAAGCCAAATATAAAAAAAAAACGATAGAAATGCAAAAACCAAAGTGGTATGCAAGTTTATGCAACAAGTCCGAATTTAAATCATGGCAAATAACCCGGGAACATCAACTGTTGGTGGGCGCAAATTCATATTCAACAAGAAAGAGAGGTCAATTCAATTCGTCTACATTCACTTTAAGAAATCATAGTTTACATCATCTACATTATTCTTACATTATTCTTATAGACCGTTAAAACCACATCGACAATTAATATATCTATCAAAATATGGCAGACTACAATAAAATGAAACACAATTGACAGGATATTTGCTAAGACTGCTGTTATTCTGAATGTCAAATATGCTAAAAGTATTCCATAATCCATTTCATACTTTCTGGGACCACCAATTCTAGGTATGTCGTCCCTATATAGTCTGCTATAAAGTGGTTTTGAGCTGTAGTGCCAACTATTGTTCAAATTTGAAAAACTAAAAACCGAAATATCCTGATAACACAGAATAAACAACAGGTCTCCTTCTACAGGCGGATGTCTCATTGTAGATCTCCAGACTATCAGCACTTATTGTATCAGCTCATTGAATCAATTATTGTTAATAAACAGAATGTTAAAAATAATCTAAAAATTTAATATAAAAAGAAATATATGTTGTAAGAAAATACCTACTTACAGATGCAACCTCGTTACTCAAATATAATTGACGTGACTTTTAAACTTGAAGTTTTCCAGAATTTGTTGTTTGCACTTTATATACATACGAAATAAAATCGATGGAATCTCCAAAGGCACATTAAAACTTTACTAGAAACTTACGAAGTAACAACCTCTTAATGCACTCCCGTTCGCATCAGAGTCCCGTCGTTAGAGGGACAGCCATTTTATTTTTACTGTTCAAGAACAAGAGGAACTAATGCAATAAAAACGACCGGAGGAATCGTCAACCAATTTTACATTGTAAACTTTTATCAAGAGCAGAGCGTACCCTTTGTTAGTACAAAGACGATGTGGAAAGTGGACTTATGAGTAAATGTGCTCCGGCCCGCTTTGAGTAATTAAGTTAGGAGCAATCCAATGTTTGGAGTTGGTTTTAAGAATCGGAGAGTTTCCTGTTTTTAAATTAAATTGTTTGTAGGAATATTCCTTATCGCCATACGTCTTATAATCAATACATTATTATTATTGGGTTCTTTTTTTAATATGGATTTCTTTATTTAACTGTACTGTAATGCTTTGTTCATAGAATTAATATTCGAGAAAACTAATCTATTGTAGATGCATTTAATGTTTTAATATTTAACATTTTATGTAGAGAAAACTTGCTAATTTTTAACCTTTAAAGATGCTTAAGGTATAAAAGATATAAAAGATAATTTTAACACGTATTGAAAATTGAACCATGGTTTTCAGTATGTGGAACTTTAATAATCTCTATAACTTTCTGACGTATAACTGACAACCAAATAGAGTGAAATACCTACGATGTTTATGCAACAGGTAAGAGTACTGCGTTTTCTCAATATAACGAATAGAAAAGCTAATAGTGATTTGTTGCCGCATTTGTAGACAAATGTTAACGTTGCTTATCATGGTAATATACATTGTGTCCCCAGATGCACCAAACAATACGTATGTATAATAGACCTAAATGTTACTTTTTTGAGAAATAACGTTTTTCTTTTTAGACAGTTTTGGACGCTCCCTAAAGTGCATAGTTAGAATTTTGATCTAGTATAGGTGGACAAAAACAAGAAATGTTAAATCCGTAAAGCGGGTCCGTAACAAGAAATTTTGGAATCATTTTGGAAGCATATTTTGCATGTACAAAATACAGACAATCTTGCTCAATAACGTCTAGAATAGTGCACAGAACAATTTTGTAAAAAATGACCATAAAGAAGTATATCTGGAATTAAAATTAGTAGGTATATTTTAAAAAAAGCAATACAAAAAGTTCATATTTAGTCTAAACACACTCACAGTCTTAAAAGATTTACAGCAAATTTAACGGAAAGAATACATAATTAAATAAAGAATGTTTGGGAAAAATTATAAAATGTTGAGCTCTGTGCTGTTACTTCGTAGGCAGAAGCATGCTAATAACCTATTTTTAATTCTTTGTCATGTTCTCATATCATTTAGTTTTAATAGATAACAAAAAATCATACCATCTTATTAATTTTATCAGAAAAAGTAAAACCTGAACAACTTTGCAGATACGACGTATGTGCTTAATACGGCAGAATAGTACATTATCAATTGCAATTGTCATAATTTGTTGTAATAATAGATAATAAAAGATCAAACGACACAAACGATAACAAAAAATCATACCATCTTATTAATTTTATCAGAAAAAGTAAAACCTGAACAATTTTGCAGATACGACGTATCTGCTTAATACGGCAGAATAGTACATTATCAATTGCAATTGTCATAATTTGTTGTAATAATAGATAATAAAAGATCAAACGACAAAAATAAATCATAAAAGGTCAAAATTGATATAAAATATTATTATTAAATTAACATCCAGATATCCAGATGACTGTGGCGTTTTTGAAAATCCAAAACTCTCAATAGAGGCTTGACTTTTTCTCGAGGATTGAAAATATTGGTTTATTATAGGTATAGTCATGTCTACGTAAGAATACAACAAAGAATAGTTAAACATAATAAAAATGGATTCATATCAACATTACACGCTTCTTGAAATCTGTCTGCTTTTGACATCTAGGAAATTAAGCAGAATTTGAAACATTTATTTCATTTTATTTTAACTTATAATAATAATTTGGATTTGGAGACTATTTCGTAGATTTCATTTGTAGTACCGTGACAATACCATAATGGATGGACAATTTTTGTGTCTTTTGGAAATTTGTTGGCTATGATGTTTTTACAAGGAGTGATCTGCAATTATTTGTGACGATACATGCTCTTAATATGCGACACACATTTGGAACAGTTCAAATAAAGTTATAGGTTTTAGCTTTACGCCCTATTTTCTGTGATGTTTTTTTGAAAGAGAAAATTAACCGATAAAGTGCCCCATCAACTGCCGATCAGGCTGATTTCCGAAAATCAATTAGTTTATGGGTTTTTCACCGGAAAGCGAGCTCTTTGCCCAAGGTAAAAAGGCAATAACGGGCGCCGGCCGGCAGTCAAACGGTACATTTCGCGACGCGACCGCGTCCCGTTAATCATTGGTGCTGGCGTCAGTCGAAAGTGCCAATTAAAATATGGATGTACGCGACATCACCGTACCGATTAGAGTCGGATAGACGTCGCGACGGCGAGCGCCCGTTTAATTAAATCTAGTTACTTTATGGCGTCAACCGGTGCCCCCGCAAATGGGCCCGGAAATCGAACTGCAAATCGGACACAAAAAGAATACCGGAGCAGACACACATTACCCTCCTTTTAATACACGTGCCCGATATTGACAAATATACTATTCGATCAAAACGGGCCAGGCCGATGGCTATTTGATGTTTTCGAACCGGTTAATTTGCATGCAGGGACGATAGAACCGCGTTTTTCCCCGGTGTGACAAGTTCCGGTGTTTCGAGCGCAGATTTTGATACCCACCCCATCCGGTAAAAGGTACAAAACTATGTTTCTTTTTTTACGGAAAATATCCTTGGTTGAAGGAATATAATGAAATAACTGCTAACCTTTAACAAGCCCAGGGTTGGAGATTTGTTTTGTCAAATATTGTAGTTTAATCTGACAATTGAAAATATTAATAGACAAAAAAGGTTCGCTGCTGTTCCGCGTTTTGCGTGCGCTGCAGAGTGTATGATGATTTTACTAATGTTGAACCATTGATAGAGATGATTTAACCGGGAGAAAACATTTTGGTCTCGATTAGAACTTTCCCTAGAACTTATCATGAGTATACCCTGCCATCTTTTACTTTTTATGATTAATATTATGAAAATAATATGGTTTTCTGTTCATTTGTTAAAGCTGAAAGACGTCTACCAATTGAACAAGCCATATTTTCGTTAAAATTGCATTTTGTTAGAAAATATTTGCATATAAAATATTGAACGTTTATAAACTGCAATTATTTTTAACTCTGCATTAACCATATTATTACTTGTGCAATGATGTTAATCTACAGTGTTCGTTTCTAAAGTATCGAACGTTGTACTTAAACCAGTTGTACTTAAACGTTGTGTATTATAAAATGAGCCCTGGCATGGTTTTTTGTTTCTCGCGTTTTCTATAGTTTTACATCCTATGGCATGATGTACAAAAATTTCGCATTAATATTTTATGTGAATAAATGTCCATTGTGCAAGGAAATAAATCAATATCAAGTTTAAATAAAATAAGAGCCTCCTTGATCCTTGCAAATTTATTTAATTTGCTGTAAACATGTTTCGGTGGACACCACCATCATCAGTACTACAGTACAGTATAAACTAACTTCGACGAGCACAGGAAAACACAGTCAGTCACATGGTTTGAAATACAATACATAGTCACAATTAAAATTCGGAGACAAACACAGTTAAAATTATTTTGAATAGAGACAGTGTTTCAGGTATGTGTGCATCACATGGCAGCTCGAGGCCGTCAGATAGGTTTCTTCATGTTCCGTTTAGACATTTTTTGACAATTGTACGTACTGATGATGCTGGTGTCCACCGAAACATGTTTACAGCTAATTAAATAATTTTGCAAGAATCTAGGAGGCTTTTGTTTTATTTAAACTCAACATTATTATTTTGTCTGGGATGTTGAACCTCTAATAATAGAAATACCAGCCGTTTTGTGAATTTTCAACTTTTTTAACCAACGTTTACTTCAACCACCAACCAATTTCATCTAGTTTTACACCGTTTTTAATATTTCGATTTCAAATGATTTTTCAAGAAGGTACAGGGTCCGCCGTTGAGACAACCACGCCGAGCAGTAATACTGCATACTACATCGTCCACTTCTTGCCTATATTCTTTTACAAACCAAATTTATATTGTATACTCGCGGAAAATATGATGTATACACTCTGCATATGTCTGCGATATAACTAAAAAAACCAGGGATGTAAAAGCGTAATTTACCGCGTAAATTACGGAATTAATTACCGTAATTAATGGTAATTTACCGATTTTTAATTACCGTAATTTACGGCGTAAATTACCAATGGTAATTTACCGTCAACTTAAATTACCGTTGGTAATTTACCGACAATTTTAATTACCGTTGGTAATTTACCGGAATTTTATAAATTAATTTCAAAGACCTTCCATCAGTAGACGCATGAATGCGCCCCACCCCTCCTAAGCAGTTGACAAGTGCACTGTTGTTTGCGTTCGGATCTCGTTTGCGTTTGCCTGGGACCTAACAATCCGCGTGGTTCATGGTCAGACTCGTGCGTCGTCCTATTGACCATTCGTTATAAGGTCTGTATCATAGGTTAATAGACAATGACAATGTTATTCAACGTGTAAAGTTAACACATCCACATTTCCCGTAAACGTTATATTTTTACTATTCCAAATCATCCGACATTACTTCTGAAAATACAGAGCTAATATTTTGTATTTAATGAATAGAGAAGTGGAAAACCCCTTTGCCAATGACGACCAATCCAATAAATCCGATAATGCAGCTCTGAAATCGGAAGCCAAGTATTATCAAAATTCATTTTTTAATAAATTTACCATTGTTAGAAAAATGATCGAGACTAAAAAATGATTCGGATCAAAAAACCCTCTGTATAACGGAGAGTTGTTTTGTGAATCTAGACAGAATCGAAGTGTTTATTTTCTACTATTATTATTCTGTTTGATTTTCCTGTTTTTGTAGTAGTGTTATAAATAATATTTCTATGTAGTCTTTGCTTTGGTTTTAGTAGGTACTATCAAATCAGGCGAAAGATCAGTGATACCTAGTTATCCACAAAATAATGATTTAAGGTTTTACCAAACATTTTTATTAACATTAGTAGTAAACATAACTTACAGTGATCTTTTTAATTTAACATTTTGAATTTTTATTTACCCGTTATTTAAATCAGCGTAATTTAACCTTTTCAATTTTTAATTACCCGGTAATTTAAACAGGCGTAATTTACCATTTTGAATTTTTAATTACCCGGTAATTTAAACAGGCGTAATTTACCATTTTGAATTTTTAATTACCCGGTAATTTAAACCAGCGTAATTTACCGTTTTGAATTTTTAATACTCGGTAATTTATGCCATCGTAATTTACCATTCTTTATTTTTAATTACGTGGTAATTTACGAAAAAAAATAATTACCGTAATTTAACATCCCTGAAAAAACTATCCAATAAATTTTGGTTTGCTTTTTCTTAAATATTACCTAAAATACAAAGAATTTCTGGGTAAAAATCCGATCAAAATTTGTTGGGTAGTTTCCGAGTTACATCGAAACAAAAAAAAATAAAATGTAAACATCATATTTTCCGCGAGTGAGGAATCCATATCCACATGAGAAAATTCCTTTAGTTACAAAATGAGATAATGAGATAATATAAAAAGATTTTGTCAAAGTCAAGATCAATCGAAGTTGGTAATTGAATATGATATACAAATAAGTATTTTTATTAACTAAAATCGTCAACGCTGATTTTCAAAAATAATAAGCGGTTGAATATTGAATTACTTTGCTCCATATTTTAGCTGAGTACTGTAGATTAACGTCATTGGCAGAAGAATTGGTTTAGTGGATTTGAATAACCAACATTCCGAAACATACACAAACCAATCACAAAATTCTGATTATCGGTTTGGAAGAACCGATTATTGAAGTTGTTACCAAATCTTTGTAGCCTGACAATTTCTTTCGGCTGTGTAAATTAGTTTAAAATATTATTAATGACCAGTAAAATAATCAGTAAAAAATTACACCTGACACCAAACTAAATTTTCTATAAAGTCATGTTCAACCATTATCTATTAATAGAGTTATTCTACTTCTAAGAAGTCATTATATTTTTTGTTCTTCTTACCGGCACGTGAATGATTGATTGAATGCCGCCTATATATACCACACACACGCGGTGTCTCGCATACACATTTATGCGTAACGACTCCATGAACTTCTTCTTGACTTATTAATAATGCAGAGGAGTAAGTAATACTGACGCTAAAAACGTCGATCGCGCTAGTCACACATCATTAAGCCTTATGTAAAGTGTTGGTGATTGATACAATAATGTGAAAAAAGTACCAACACCAGTAATTATAATTAATTTTCTCCGGGTCTTCAAACCCTTGCCAGAATAGCAAGATGGCGAGGTAACGCGAACATGTAATCAACTGAGCAAACGATGTTGAAGCGCGAAAGAAATGTTTGTACACGAGGGAAGCAAATATGCGTATGTTTGACATGCAATTACAAACATATGGCATACGTACAATATACATTCATTCCTTAACGACCAATGTAACGTTCGAAAGCACTTAATATCATGGTATTTATTAAGCAGGAGCAAATGTCTTATACATTTTTGATGGTGTAACGCAGCCATACTCCATCAAAATCCAATAATGTTGACATACATACATAACATTAATTACGTTAAATTAATCAGTGCTCTAACAGTATTATATATCTCAGCAAAAGAATAAGTAAGTAATATATATTTCTGTGTATCTAATAAAAACGAGACGGAATTGTAACTTTGTATGTAACTTTGTGAATAAAAAAGTTACAAGCTTACCCGAGCTTATTTTTTATTGGATACACAGAAAGGATGTTTCTGAACGACATATTATTGCCAACTGTGCTATATCCAACGGTGACACCATGAGTCTAAACACAATGCAGATAACCCTCATAAAACAACGTAAAGGCAACAAAACTCGCAATGAAAATGAAGATTTCTCCAGTTGAGTGATATTTTAAATTTCTACCGTTCGTTGTATTTTATAGCCAAACAAAATGTTACGTAATAACTTTCTTTTCTGTTCAAATAATTATCTCGTTTCATTATTTAGTTTATATTTGAAGGTATCAAGTCAATAGTCAATTTCTGATAGGTATGAATTATAGATACCTACTGACTATTTTCAATCATTTTAAAGGTTGTCATATGGGACAAATTATTGAGAATAAGATGTATTGAATAGAAACGAATAAAAATTGAACAAATTTCCTAAAAAAAATAGAGAAATACCTTATTTAACAGCATTTTCAATACCTAGTTTTAGTATTTCCTTACGGTAGTAAATACATATTACTGGTAATTTCGTTCGTCATAAAGTCCTACTCAGTAATCCATAACATGTAATTTAATACACTATAAAACAGTATCTTAGAAATAAATGCTGATAATCTACAATTTTGATGAGTATCGAGCAAACAACTTAGATGATTTAATTATTACTTGAATTATGTAACATGTTTTCCGGTCCGACTTATGTAAACACTTTGTATGTATTAATAACATCAACAAAGATTATTATTATTACTTACTTACTTATTCATAGAATATTGAAAATATTTACTGGTTTCTGCTTTAGTGTTTTTCTTTTAAATAAAGCTTTATTACATGACATGTTATTTTATTTATTTCAACTAATCTTCAAACGCCGTTACTTTTACAAATTTAAAATGTTGAATAACAAGATTTGTTAATTATATTGAAATATTACACCCTACACAAATAGAAATTTGTGTTTAATTTAAATAAGTATGAATTGAGACAAACAAATCTGGTGTTTCAATAGAGGCAAAGAAATATTTCTTTGCGGATGAAAAAAGCATTTGTTTGAAATATTTGTTTGGTTTTCTACCAAACAAATATTACGAAGAACGTTTATTTGTGCCTAACAACTTATGTTTTCAGTTAAAATTTACAATTTGTATATTGTAAGGAACGATATTTATTTTCTTCAAATAATTATGATTGTATTGAGCGAAAGAATTATATTTTTTAAATTAACGAAATTGTTGGTTGAGTTAAAATCCGATATTTTAAAGTTGCATCAAATGGTTCTTTGATAAAAGAAATTATTAATTTATTGAAGGATGCTTCTGAATTAATGAAGAACTATTATTGACAAGAATTTTTCGCAGGGTACAGTAGAGCAAAATCGCCACATGCATGGGCGCCGTTACATATGGGCAGGGGGGGCGCTTGCCCCCCCCTGGATTTCGAACCCAACTACCGCTACGTGAAAAACGAAAAAGATAGGAGTGGTCGAAAAATTTGTGATCGATCTTTGATCACAATTGAAGACCGATAAATAGATCTGATCGATAAATCGGTTATTATCATATTAGATGGATATTTTGATCATAGATCAGGTTGATCTTTTTGATCAGATGGATCTCGCATACCAAACCGAATTGAAAGCTATGAATTTATTTAACAGACAGGTCAGTAGCCGCCCGGCCTGTGTGTAAAATATTTTCGCGGCTAGGCTTGAAAGTTATTAACTAAACGCCTAGCGGGCAATTAGCATCTTTCGTGTCCCCACAAAGATGCAAAAATGACATTTACGTATAGTGAAGGATGAAAAAAAAATACTACATAAATGATGACTACTCCGATTATTATCGGCTATTGTCACCAATGTCAGTTTTATTAGATATTGCGATATTGCCCACTCGTAACAGTCGCGAAAGAGCCACAAGATGACAAGATAGGTACGGTATCCAAATTTTGCGCTGCAGTCCAAAATAAGTATTGTTGTATGCACTTTTATTTGATCGTTCTTATTAGTTTCCATTACTTCGCAATTTTTTGCACTGCTGAGGAGTTTATCTTAATTACACTGGGTGTTAAACTAATAAGCGTAGAATATATAGATAAGGTATATAGTCAATATATATAGTCAACTTTTGGTAGTAGACCAAATTTTGATAACGAACTCATGTCCAGATAGCTGCCGTTTAGGAACTGCAGAGAGCCGGAATATTGTACCAACTTTAGAAATTGCTTTAGTAGAATAGGTTGTATAAAGTATCATAGAATAACTATTTTAAAATCAAATAATTTAAAAAGATTTATAGATAACCCATTATTGGCCAAAATTGGTAATAAAATTACAAAACTTCGATTAATGAAAAGGGAGTTTCAAAAACGTTAAATAATAAAAAAATTTCAGACAAATGTTGTTTGGTATTAAAAGGGCCATCCTATGATACATGACAATTGATTCTCCATGCTGTTTGTAATATTGGTACCATTTTATGACAGTCTCCAGCGTTAACACAATACATTTCCGTACATGAGTTCGTTCAAAAGTTAGTAGTTGACCTAACATTATCGCCTTACAAGTGTTCAAGTATAATAGTAATATAAAAAAATATTATTTCGTCGTCGATTATCCTAAATACAGAATTTTCAAATTAGTCCACTGTTCTCTACATTTCGTTATTATTTCTCGTTAACGGGGTAAATTTGAAAATAATATTGTTGCCTTTTTATTGTTTATCAATTTGTTATTAAGATATTGTATCAGATTCTCGATGACCACGAGCTAGAAATTATTATAGGAAATTAACAACAATGTCTCCTAACATAGTAAAAAGTAATAAAAACGCTACCATATTGTTTGAAAATTATACAAAATCTTAAATTCTAGAATAAGAGTTCAATGATTCAGAAACAAAATATATTTACAAACAATTATTAATTAAAAATATTAATCCCACATTAATAAACGATAGAAAGACGGCAAAATGACTAAGGCAAACATAAAATATTAAACGAAATAAATCTCTCCTTGTATACAAATATATTTGATTGAATCAAAATTAGCTTTCTTTGGTTTTTTTCATATCAAAACAAAAAAATTACTTTAAAGGAAACTAATTTTTGTTACCAAATATAGTTATTTAACTGTGTGAAGTAAATATTGTTGGCGTCATAGAAATATGCTTTGACCCAAAAGAATAAATTCAAAAGAATATATTTCTTAAAAATAAGAAATCTTTTCTATCTGTGTAAGATCGTCTTATAGAGCTTCGATGTACTTTCTCCTTTTTACAAAAATGTAAAATCCTGAAACCCACATCAGTCGTCAGTCATCACTCATCGCCCAGCTCACCACGCTGAAAATTTAATAAATTAACAAGCACGTAATTTATTCACTGCCGCTCCTGCATTTTCCTCGAACATTATTATTTTTACTCTCGGCCGGCGGTGATGTTTCAACACCGGTGGGGCCCCCCTGGCGGGCATTTTCATAAGTGTATAATTAGCTGTCATCAGATTACCATGCTTCGGGCGTGTAGCGAGCGAGCTTTCGCGTGTTGAACGTTCTTTGTCAGCGCGACAGGTCGTGTTAATGCTTCACCGTGCTTCCAAATTAGCGGAACGTGTGAGGAACAATTTACCTATCGGCGATGTTGGCCGCCAATGGGGTTCGATGGTGGCAGCACTCTGCAGGCGAAAAGACAGCGACTTCTGATTCCTCCAGCGACACCCAAAAACTTATCGACACACGCAAATTGGAAAGTTGAGCGTTTTAAAAGTTTTTGAGCGGATAGCTGTCGAGTACCGTTGAATGCTTTGCATGAAAGAATTTGCACTGACGGTAAAGTTTGTGGAAGTTCTTCTTCTGTCTTTTGGATTGGAGCGGGGTCGAAAGTTTGGATGTTTGTGTCATTAATTAAAGAGGCTATTGAAGTAAGCAATTCGTGTCTTGTTTTATTTTTACAGCGTATGTTTAATGATAAAAATAAAACTTTTAGTGTCTACCTTTTTAATATACCTAACACATTTTGTTCTCATGTTACATCCACTTAACTTAAATTAGTGAAAAAGGCAGTGAAAGTTAAACTGCAATGAATTAAATGTATTCGGCTTTCTACAATTAAATGTAGGTATATAAAATTAATGAGAACAAAAATTAAAATAAAAATTGCAAGTATAGGTTTACGGTATTCAACGGTATTTTTTCTTGGGACACAGCTAACAGCTGAGCACATTGACAAAAAAACTGGATTCCAGCTACAAAGCAGCTTAAGAAAAACGCCAAATAGTGTGATACACCGAAAGCAGAAAAACGCACCTACACAAAACATACAACAACAAAAAATACGGTAACAAAACTTTACTGTGATTTCTCCACTATGAAATCCAATTGCACAATTCAATGAATATCTCGTTAAAGAAAAAGTGTCTTAAGAATGTTTTAGGAAAATACAATAGTTCCCTTTTTGATGTAAAAAAATCAGCATAAAAATGCTCATCTTTGAACCAAAACAAAATGTACTTTAAGTTAACCTTTAGTCTATTACCACTTCATCAATGAGTTGTAAAAAAATAAGAAGTACATATATGTTGTATATACAGTAGCGTGGCGAGATCGCTGAATACATCATATTAGAATGTACCCCAGTAAGCTCAAAATAGAGAAAAAGTGTAATTTAATAATAGTAACAGATAATAAAAAAACTTTTTATTTGGTATTGCTACTAATTTAACAAGTGATAACTGTCTCTGGTATGCCTTTTTTCCGTAGAATATGAATCTGGAGGCAGAAATTTTGACATGAGAAAATCAGTGCAAAAAAAAAAACAGCACAAAATCTCAAAAATGCCCAAGACACAATTTGGAATTTCTGCTATAAAATGTACGAAAAAAATACATACCAGAAATAGTTTTTACTTCTCCGATTTTGTCCTTTGTTTGTCAGCTTAAATTATTATGCTTTTACCACACATTACGTACACGGAAATGTGTCAAATGCTTTGATATCTAGACTCAAAAGTTGACGGATTATTTTTTTTAGATTAAGGTAATAAAAGTGTATGCAAATTTACTGTGATAAAAGAAAGCAAAAACTTCTTTTTAAATATTATTAAACGGAACTTATTCTTGATTTTGAACTTCTTGGAGTTCGAGTTAATGTAGTTTGATCGATCAAATTTCACATCAGTTGAGCATGGATAGAAAAGAATAATTTGAGAGGGTCCAGCAGAAAAAAAAACTATATTTTTCCTATGTAAACAAGGACCACCTTAATATATACAAGTATTATAGATGAATTAGCTCCAGTTACAGAGTTATTATATAGGATGCCTGTCCTGGATGCAAACAAGTTTCGATGTGCATGACTTTAATTTATATATTTTTTTCTATTTATAATCCTAGATGAACGAAATTTTGAGGACGGTAAATGGACGAAAAATGCCATATATTAAGATGATTCTGTTGTCAGGTTTTCTCCAGATAGTACGGCCGGATATTTAAAATTTTAATAACTCCTTATAATCTTTTTTATTGTAATGATATTCTGAACAAACAAAAACCATACAAATCATGAATTTTTTTCACAAATATAAGAAAGACATGTTTGCCTTTATATATACATAATGTTTTATAAATAGAATAGAGTTATTTCACATAAAATTATTATTATTAAGTTATTGGCCAGTGTTATTACACACACTCTAACTCAAACTAAAATCTAATAAGAAACAGCCATATTAGATAAACAATAAATACACCAGCCATAAATAGATAGAAATACTAAGTCACATGTAAACACCAGATTTATTACAACAATCTCACGAAACTAAAGGCGGCAAGAATTTCTTAGAGAAGCAAGCATTAGGCGAACAATACTCGACCCATCTAGTAGTGCCTGCAGAAGAAACAAAAAGAAAGGCGAAGTGGTACAAGCATATCCCGGCGATATAGTCTTCGAGGAACAAACGATTCCGACGGAACAAACACGCATTCACTTCAGCCAACCATCCCACACGTTATTTATTTTGCAAAGTGGCCTCTGGACGTGTCCGTGTGCGTAGTGTCGACGTACGTTCCAAACGGTTGCCCCCTTGAACTCCTGAAGGAAGCACGCTTTGCGACCATGACATCCACGAGCGCGTATAATGATGAAAGGAGATAGTTATATTGTACAGGGTGGAGCAATAGTATGTGCAATCTCTGAAGACTGTATCTCTGGTAATAAATATTATTGCTGATATTGCTTCTGCAAAAACAAATCGATAACAAGAAGAGACATACTTATCAAATTATTTTGGACTATGCATAAAGTTATGTGTTAGAACATTTTAAGGCGTACCATTAGATGTAAAATGGTAATTTCGAGGGACATAAATGTAAAAAAACACCATTATGATGTAAATAAAATGGACAATAACCAAAGTAAATCTAATTAAAGATTTATTAGCATATTAAAACTTGTGCAAAAAGAATGAAGAATGATGGAGATTTGAAATGATGGAATTTGACTCGAAAAACTACTAACTACTAACACTCCAAGTTCCCAATCAAAAATTAAATAAATGTGGGGGTATTGTACCTATATTATAAAGAAAGCAAATTGTAATTTAGCGAATAATTTCAATTGTAATGTTGATTTTTAAAAAATAAGTTATATGCACTTGTGAGTTATGTATGTCTGAATACCAACGATATTGTAATAATGTACAATTTTAGAGTCCATTCCAGAACTTCCTGAATCTTCTTGGTGTCGAATCTTTTGATGCATTAGTTCGTATTGAGAAAATTCCTTTCTTACAAAATGAGCTGAATGGGTATGATTTATTTCATGATATTTACAGTAATGAAAACGTTCTTGTTTTTCAAAATATTGTTAGTATCTGACTGAATATTATTATAAATATGGAACGACAATTTGCACTTTTGGAATCTTTTGTATTTTCTTTCGGCAAGGTTGCCGGTCTCATTTCGTTTCTTGCTCTAGGTCAGTTCAAAAACAGTACAAGTCCAAAAAGTGGGTTCTGAGAAAATTAACAAACTAATTATGTCGGTGCAATATCTTGAAAAGTATAGCAGTTCGCTATGTTGTATCAACAGACAAAATATAATTTTGTACCAACAGACAAAATAGGTATCAAGTAGCTCACACAGAATTAAATGTATTACATATTTTATTTATATTTGCATGAAAATTAGAGCTATAATTAAAACAATCATCATGGACATGTACTGTTTTTGAACTCAACGGAAAACAGCGTACATTTTTAACAATATTTGTTTATTTAAACCATTTTTGGGGTTTTGATTCCAAACCCATTGTGTTTTTTTATTAATTTTTATATTTTTTAATTAAATTTTTTAAATTCAATATAGCGACCAGAAAATTTAGAAAGATGTCGGGTGCTTATATAAAACCGTGATATTTGAAGGTCCTAATCCAAGGTCCAATTTTGAAAATTCAAAATGGCGGAATCAATATGGCGACCGAAAGGTAAAAAATCTTGGATTTGCATGAAACTTATTTCCCGTAAGATTTGAAGATTGATGATTAAAAACCTCATGTCAGATTTTCAAAATAAACTCAAAATGGCGGATGATATAGCGTTAGTCAAAATTGCCGGAACACCTTAGTATTTCTCCAACCGTAAAGAATTTCAAAGTTTTCTAACAAAAGGTTCTTTGTTTTAAAAAGCTATCATCTCTATTTTCAGTATACAGGGTGTTCATTTTATTCTGGAAATTTGGTAACATTTTCCTTTTCAAATAGAATACTCTGTATTAAATTTAGAATGTTGTGTAGAAATATGTTTTTTATAATCTGCTTCAGTTTTTAGTTATAAGCAATTAATCAAAATTCGTCTAAATTACCGAAACACCAAAATAATCCTTCAGCCGTTCAAAATTTCAAAAAAAACCAAAGGTTTTTTTTTAACAAGCTATCGTCTAAGTATATTTTAATATACACGGTGTGGAAACTTGGTAAACTTTTCTTTTTCTAATAGAACATCCTGTATACTTTTCCATTTTTTAAATCTAAGATTATTTCTAAGAGTTTTTTGTAGGAACCATTGTTTTATAAAATGTAATTTTGTCTATTATTGATGAATTGCTCATAACTCAAAAATGTTGCCTTTTATAGAAAAATGATTCCTACAAAAGATTCTTTGAATCAAAAAAATGTACTAATAAACAGGCGTGTTCTATTTGAAAAAGGAAAGGTTACCAAATTTCCAGAATGAACTGAACCACCAGTATATTAAAAATATACTTAAACGATAGATTGTTTAAAGCAAAACGACTTTTAATTGATTTGTTTTTAAATTGTTTACGGTTGGAGAATTATGTTGGTGTTCCGGTGATTTTGACTAAGCCTGTATATGGCGATATGATAGATATTATGACAGTATTAAATTTCCTCTTCTACGGTGGTAGTTGGTCCGGAAGTCACGTGGTAGTATAATTCAAAATTTTCACCAGTTAATTATATACTTGAGGACTTTTAATATATTAAGAAGACTTATAATATTATCTATCTTTTTGATATTGTTATTCAGATTGATTATTTCGGCGTACCTCAACAACGATTTGAATGCAAATTACGAAGTTGGCAAATTTTTGCGACTGATATATCAGTAGAAACTGAGTAGAAACGCGTTCCATGAGGGAGCATAGAAAAGCACTGTTCTGGACTTGCTTATTTCGCCCAAGCACCCTCTTTAGGTCAATTTGATAGAATGCACAATAGCGAACATTTCGGCTATTTCAGTGCAAAATGGCCAATTTTGGATTTGTATACTGTTTTCGAACTTGCCGATTCAATTTTGTTTATACATCGCACCGACCTCACGTAGTCTAACCTCTACAACAATGTGGCTGTCAGCCTGACCTGCCAACGCAATAACGGAACATAACTACTTTCGAAATAAAGAAAAGTTGCCAAATAACTCATTGTATTTGCTACCTGTGACGTCAGAAGGAATTCTCATACGAATTTCAAACGGCGTTTTCTCTTAAATTGAAGTAAAGTTTGACATTTTATTTATAAACCGAGCATCAGTAACGCACTTTCTTTCCAAAAATATGTTATTTGATAAACGCCATAATACCCTATTGTAAACGTCAAAATGACATACATTTATTCGTTATTTATCTTCAATCTCACAGTGACAATATAATTTTAGTATTTGAAATATGTAGGTACACTGTTCTCTATTTTGCTGCATTGTGTACATACATACATTTCTGATGCACTGTCCACTACAGAAAATTTTAATGTGTAAGTTAACTTTTAGCATACGTCCACACATATTCATAAATCTTATGATTTCTTGCGCACATTCCAACCGTCAGGATATTGTTAATTTCCGATCGGGTATCTGGAATCGTCTGGGCTCTTCGACGCGCCAGGTAAATGGTTTTGCGCGGCGGCGTCCGTTATTGACGGAAAATCGGTTCTTAAAGGGCTCCCGGAAAAGCCGACTCACACCGACCATAAATAATCCCATTGCTGGCTGGGTGGATGGCTCTGGCTCGCCAGGCCACAGTCGGAAAACAATCGAGAATCCATCCGTGGTTATCGGAGAGTATCGTCCGCCCCTTTGTACCACTACCGACGAGAATCTCTTCGCCGCAGTCTCAATTCTCAAATTCAGCGGAATTTTTCATTGTCCTGACCGAGGAAAGGGGTGGGAAATTGTTTTTGTTTCTGACCGCCTCGCCGTGCCAATACTGATGGCCGCAGTGAAGTGTGTGATGTCACATTTTGGTACGTCTTGTGATCAGCAACTCATCAGCAATCTTTTTACACTTTTATGACTCTTTCAACTTTTATTTTTTTATTTAATAAGGCAGTTTAAGAAAAATATTCACGCTAAGATTCTGATTTTGCGTTATAATTGATATTTGTCATGAGTCAAGTGGCGTAAAATCTTCACTAGAAAAATTAATACATTTGTCGGCATTAACAATCGACGCTATACATATTTTGTAAACATGGGAGCCCAAAATCAATTTAAATCGGTAAGATTTAGTAAGATCAGTAGTCCATAGACAAAAAATACCGTGTATTTGTGTACTACACACTAGGTGCTGAAGAAACTTGTTTATTCAATGTACATACATACAGCAGTTAGAGAACTAATACTGTTCTGTAAGAAAATATCTGTTCTCAGTTCTTATCTTTCATAACAAGCAAATTCACCACAAACCTAACTTCTAACCTAAAACATCATATATTCAATTCAATTAATTACCTAGATTTCCACAAATAATCTACCGTTGACTACTAGAACATTTTATGAGAACAGTAAAATTTGGTAATAAACCGAATATTTGAGGTTATATTAATAATCACATCATCTGATAATTTCACCAAGTAAGAGTTAATTCACAGGGAAGGTAAAACGTTAAATAGGTAAAAATTAATAACGCAAAATTTATTTACGATAAACGAGATATGGGCACCAGTGGCGGATAGTTGGGGCCCCTAGGCAAATTATCTATGGGGGCCCCACCGCCCCACCCACAAAGTAAAATAATAAAATAAAAAGAGAAAATGTAGGCAGCAAATAAATATTTCATTAAACGTTTAATCGTTTATAAACAGTTTTATAATAATAAGAATTATTTCATATAATAAGAGTTTATAACGGTTTATAAATAATAAAACAATCTCTTGCTTATTTTCATGTCGTTTTTAAAAACATTGGAATTTTTAAATTATTTATTATGGCTCCAAAATTTAATTTTATTTTTTAAACTTATGCTAGATTTAAATTAGGGATAAGACATTCAAGCGCTCTTGTCCCATTACAACCTACTTTTGACTTTTTATTAATGTGGCGATGAAAATGGACAGAGGCACCAAATATACTTCATGACTTTTAATAAGATTTAAAATAATAATAATAATTCAAATAATCACATATCCGGCCCAATTCTGTCGCGTCTAGGTGAACAATTTTAAGAATATTGGTGTGGCTATGTCAATAACATATTTGCAAGAGTTGAGCTGGATATTTTTTAATTATTAGCCCAGGTTCAAAGTTTACGCTAACCTATATTTTTAATGCACAAACTTGAACGTGTTTATGTAACAGCCGATTGACAATTTTAATTTTCTTCTTTTTAAAACACCTCCTTAATGTCATCATAGAAGAAGATTGTTCACCTTCACATACTCTGCACCTCAATGTCAAATTAAGTCGAAATGCGTTGCTTAAGCTTGTCTAGGATATTTCCTTGTATTATAAGCTGATTAAATTAAGGCTCCGTTCCGAAAACATCGCAACTCCAAAATGAAATACTTCGTTTCTGTGTTTTTTTTTGCTGGGAGTCACCAGTTATGGGCGGTGTTTAAAGCTCCTGACATTTCTGGCAATTGCGCTTTATTATCGCAATTATAATGGTTGGATTAAAATTCTCCTTAAATAAAAAATCTATTTTTGTACAATGAGATGTTTTATATTTGAAAAAAGCCAAAGATGTAGCAGTAAAACTAGTTTTTATCTTTACAAAATATTATTTTTCATCCAGCCCAACTCGTTATTTATCTAAGAAGTTACATTGAAAATGTCATAAACTTTGAACAATAAATAACGGTTATATTTGAAAACGCGGTTTAGGAGAGGTTGAACTAGGTCTTAAATTACTTAATTTTCCAAAAGATCTTCCAGGTTGCTTTGTATATTTTGCGATTGATTGCTTAGCTGCTTGTTGTAAATGTCCGTCTTAACTTCAAATTATAATATTGAAACAGACAGTTAAAGCTTCTGTGATGGCAAGCGCTTCACCATTCTCTGCGATTAGACTGTAGTTAGTATACTTAAATACGATTCAATTTTGAACCAAACTTTTGCCAAAATATATCCAGGGTGTGTTTAACAAGATTGATCCGAAAAATGCTTTAATTTTATTTTACGTTTCTTCTATTATTGTCGTACTTTTCTAACCATATTGAATACATTTGTGACAAGCCGTTGAGTGTACGACACATTTGCACGTCCATAATTTCCGTATATCAATGTTTTGAAGAACTTTTTGCTTAAAATAATCAAATTTTTATGATACTTTACTACATTAATCTTTAAAACATTATGGACAAATGTCTTGGTAGGGGGTCCCCCAAAACCCGGGGCCCCTAGGCTAGTGCCTCATTGCCTTATGGGTAATCCGCCACTGATGGGCACACACGGCTCCGCGACAGATCAATTGTCAAACAAATGAAGTTTGTACCCAATTTATAATTAACGTTATTCGTAAAATGGGCGTAAAATTAGTGTAAATCCATTAAACATAATCTTTTTCGTAATTAATTTTTACGTTCCTACATGTTACGTTTTAAGTGCATTGTGAATTGACACTCAAACGGTCACTATTATCAACTCAATTTGTACTTTATATCCATACTTAATTCCTGTGAAATTTGATCGATCAAAACATAATAACCCGTGCTCCAAGGGTCTCAAAATCCAAAATGAGTTCAATTTAATAATATTAAAAAAAAGTTTGTTTCATTTGTTTTAGTTTTTATAAGTTTAATCTAAAGAAAAAGAACTTATGAGTCTAGATATCAGAGCATTTCACATATTTCAACAAAAGACAAAATCAGACAAGTAAAAACTGTTTGTGGTATTTTTTTTCTGAACCTGAAAGCAGGATTTCTTAAAATCTGAACGCAAATCAAAATTTCTGCCTTCAGATTGAGATTCTACGATCCAATCGAACCAAAGATCTCAGAGCATTTCACATATTTCCAAATACGTTAATTATTAAAAATACAATAATCTAAGCTAAGTGGATATCCTGGCCAACAAAGAACATAATCGGATAAGTGAAAACTGTTTCTAGTATGATTTTCTCCGTACAACCTGAATTTGAAAGCAGAAATTCCAAATTGTCCAATCGTTCATCAAAACTAGCATTAAATCAAAATTTGTGCTTTCAGATTCAGATTCCACGAAAAAAAGCATAGCAGAAACAGTTATGACTTGTTTTTAATAATTGCAGGAACGCCCACTTTGCAAGGTAGCACCGCTATTTTTTGTGATTATAAAGACAGTATGGTTTGTATTTGAGTAGTTTGGGCCATTGTAAGCCAGCATCAAAAGATTTTTGTCAGCATTCTGATAGTGACACACATCAAACTGGATGTTGGAAGGGATTCATTGCTTCGTGCGTGGCCGGCTTTATCTAAACATGGAGCCATTAATAACTAAAAATCATAACATTACTTTTGGGAGAGTTTAGCAAGAAATGGACGTAATAATTCATTTTTGTAGAATTGTTAGTCATTGTTGGTTCATCATGTAAATGTAGTTCACTCATGTAATTCCAACAGCGTTTACATAAAGATGTGTGTTTCTTTTCGTATCTACAAATCAACACACATGGCCCATTCTTATTCACGTGCGTCCATATTTAAGTTCCTTTGAGGAGTGTTTTACATTTCGTACGGAGATAGCGGGCCATTCTTCTACTTCCCGGTGGGAGCCCCGGCCCCTAGACTGATTTTCATCAAGCGCTCTTGACAAATGCATCTCGTCCGTCTGCACGCCGGTGGTAATCAGGGCAAAGATGGGGCATAAACGCGCTCGCTACACTTCATTCTCCGTTCAACTACAAAGAATTTATATGTGTACATTTGTACGACACTTAGATGGAATGGCCAGGAGCTCTTTTACGATACTTCCGCCCGTCTCCGTGTCCGTCTATGCGAGCTCGTTCTTCCTAAATGAAACGCCCGGAAACTTTTGATTGCAGGTGCCTGTATTTACCTCTGTTTCGTGTTCATTCAGTCTCTGTTAGTTTTTGTGAAGCGTACGAGTAATGTCTAAGGTTTTCACTAGGTCGTTGCGATTTGAGCTGTTGAGATGTAAGGAAACCCGGGTCCTTTTTAGAGTTAACTAACTTTGTAATTAAAGTAAAAAGATCGATTATTGGGAGAATATAGAAGGTTTTAACAATGGCTTCTTTGAAAACTACCAGGAAAATGACGGAAAATACCTGGGTATCAGCCACATCTTCATGAAGAAAATTCTCCAGCGGTCGGCTGTTATAAAGTCAGAAGAGTATGCTCGGAACATTTGGACTGACATTGTTGATAATTATCTTCTGAGACCATACTTGTTGCCTACAAATTCTAAATGGTAATATTTATCATGCGTGTCTCTTCGCTTGGTGTGAGTAGGGATATTTTTATCAACTTGGCAAGGGGCCAGCATATTTATGTGCTGTTCGTGGACAGTAGGTACTTAGATGCAATATATCCCAATACATGAGTTAGAAGTAGGGTTGCCAGATCTAAAACCACTATTTTCTGGATATTTCCTGACATTCCCTGGACATTTCGGCACATTTTTAAATTAATCAGTATGCCCAACATGAGCATACTGATTAATATTAGAAAAAAATAAAAAACATAAATAACGCAAAAAAAGGAAAACATAAAAATAGCAAAAAATATCAAAAACCACGGCCCTTTGATATACCCTCAACAAAACATAACGCACTCTAACAGAATTCTCTAAGGCTGAAATAAGCGCTTAAATTTTTTTTTACTTTACACACAACGAAACGTAGGCTCAGTACAAAGCAACCTTTGTTAATCCAAAACCGCGGTTGTTTTATTGGTTGTATATACGCAAGCAGATACATATATCATTCATTCAAGAAAACCGTTGTTTTGACCGGTTATCTTATTTTAAGATTGTACAATTTTAAAGAGATACTATACTTTTTTTACTTAAGAATTTGATTAGTTAGATTAAACAGCTCATATTCTTAGATGAAACATTAATAATAGTTTAAATGGAATGCAAATTAACGCATCCAAAGAAGAATATTGTTTATTGTCAACTAGAGTAGGGACCGCGGCCCTTTCTAGTCTCTCTGCACCAATACTAGAGAGCTGTTAGACATTTCAACGTCGGATACATTGACGAAGATGTATGAGGAATCTAGGAGATTCCTCCTATGAGGAGATTACTAAAGCTCCATCTATCAGCATCCTTTACATTATTTTCAAGACAACGACTTTCTTTCATCGAAACAATCGTTTTCTTAAAGCAATTATTTAGGTTGCTTTATATTAAAAAAATATTTTTATTACAAGTTACAACTTATTACATGTGTTGTCTTGAACAAACAAATTACAAACAAATTACTTTGTCATTTTCGTAACATTAAACAACAATTTCTTTGTGTGTAGACGAGAAAAAACCACTCATCTGAATATTTTACATATATCACAAATATTATAACAATAATTATCTACTTTTCAAAACTTAGAGTACCTATCTTGGTACCAACTTGCTACTTCCGGTCAACCGGTTTCTTTTATACATTCACCACGCGGTCTCCATGTATCAAAGCCATACAAATACGGCAGATATGTTGATGACATCTTCATTATATATGATGGTTTTGATGATGCTCTTCATACCATACGCAACAATTTAGGAGTTTTACAATTTACTTTAGAATTGGACCATGATAACCAATTACAATTCCTGGACATCAATATAGTTAAGAATTTAACCCTTAACAAACTCGATTTCAAAATTTACAGGAAACCTACTACCACTGATACCGTTATCCCATATAATTGATTTAATGCTATGTCGAATAAGCAGGCAGCTTTTCGATACTTTTTCAACAGAATTTTAACTGTTCCTCTTAATAAGGTTAATTACAACAATGAATTGGTTAATATACTGCAAATAGGCAATAATAACGGTTACAGTGTTAATTTCTTACAAAACTTATATGATAATATTCATCGGAAGACCATACTCAATCACATTTATCTCAATTACTCTATCAAAAATTGTTTTATCTCTTTAGATTTTCAAGGACATACTTCATATGCTTTGCAACACATTTTGAGAAGATACAACATTAATATATCGTTTAAGAGCCCACATAAATCAGGCAACATGCTCACTAATAATAAACAACCCCTCAAACTGACCTCTCGTAATGGTGCTTATAAGATTGCTTGCCCTGAACCGGGATGTAACAAGTACTACATAGGACAGACAGGTCGTAGACTGGGTACACGTTTCAGGGAACATATGAAAGACCAGAAATCACACGTGTTTAAACACATACAAGAGACAAACCATCAAATTGGTCTCAACAATCTCAACAATTGATCCATGAGATCAATAAACGGAAAAAACTAAGTTTGTACGAAGAATTACAAATCACCAAGCATTATCTAAAAGCACCAGACTTGCTACTCAACCAAATGATAGAAGTAAACCCAAACAGAATGTTTTTAAAACTTTTCAAAAATCCCGCCTTAACTACTACTATGGCGCCACTTCGTGACAACTACTGAAGCTTGCACTGATATTCACACATTTAACATGACGCTCCCTCCAATGTATTAAGTTTAGGTATGCATTTGTTTAATTTTGGTTTAATTTCGAAGTATACGTTACAATTTATTAACTAAGTGATAGTTTTGTCCGATATTACTTTCATTGCTGTATTCGTCTATTTTAGATTCCAGTTGTGAAGTGAACTGTACACACAACGTTCATAACCTTATTTTACCACATGACCCATTGTACTAGCGGCCTTGACGGTAAAAATCTTTTGTTTTCTGTTATCTATTTAATTGTTAGTTGTTAAAGAGATGGAATTTCATCGTATTTATTTGTTTGTAGCGTGGCCTGAAGACGGAAGTTTATACTCCCGAAACATGTAGCCCCGAGAAACTCAATAAAACAAATTACATAACAACATCGGAATATACCTTTTTTAGTTTAATTATGTACTGTATGTAGTACAAACGTAGGCTGTTGTTAAAACCAACAGTTCTGTCTGGTGGCCGCATACCTTAAATACGACCAAACGAAATGATGTACAGTTCACCCAAGTAATAAAACTCTTGTAAAGTAATAACTTCAAAACTATCAATCCATACTGGGGTTCCCTATCCCTATATTCCCTTTAGTGATAGCGATTATGTTCTGTTTAAACGGCAAAAAGAGTTTAGAACAGATCAACTCAATGTATTTGAAAATATTTAGAATTTGAATTACATGACACATCACACAGAACACAGAAAACATTCATAAGGAAGAGTTCAGAAAAGAAGAAAGAGGACGTCAAGAAACATTAATAAAGAGGAGGACAGCACTCAAAAAAGGAAGACTGCCATCCATAAAGGAGTACGATTTGTCACCTTAGGAAATACCAATTTGAATTGTACAACACAGAAATCATTCAAAAGGACGGCAAGGAATTATGTATGAAATGAGGGCGTGGAGATTTCTCGAGATTTCATTTGAGACTAGTTAAAGAATCGAGTCACGTCACCACCTTTGCCAAATAAATGTCAAAATACACGTAACTCTTTGATACAAAATTACATTGAGTATCCTACCGCAAAAATAATAGAGTGACAAGTACTGAGTCAAATTCTCTTTTTCTGCACCCAACTGGAATTGACAACAACCTCTAGTTTGCAATAGAAGTTTAGTATAAATTTCCATTTGATTATTTTGTCAGTAATTTCTATCCTTTCTGACACAATTTCAATATAGGTTCGTCCTGCAGAAAATAAATTATTGTTAAAGCTAACACAATCAGAGCGTGCCCATAATTGGAAGTACGATAATAAATACGTTGGCGGCATCATTAAAAAATTATTTGAAGACGAAAGAAAAAGAAAACAAACAAACGTCAATTTACTCGCGCCATCGTCGACGCACGCTAGACTGATATTCGCGCTCGCAATCGATAGCAAATTAATTTATTTATACACGTCAAGGCTGAAAGCATAACTCGTTCGCGAATAAATAATACCGCGTTGTCGCGTTAAATAGGTGACGCGACGCAATTAAACGCACAATGCCTGCAGGCTGTATTTCAGCGCAGCCCATTAGCCCGCCGACGCGTGTATAATTTCAATTAATTCCCGAAAATTTAAAATGGGCACCTGCGAAGTCGATCCAATGTCAAAAGGTTTTCTCGGGCCATCGGCGACAACCATCCTGAAAACGTCGTGTTATCAGCGGGCTCAGACGGCCGACACCTATGTAAATAGCTATTCAAAATAAGGCGACTTATTAACCTTTCAAGTGTGCATTTGACCTTTGGTTCGTCTCTCTTGCAGCGTTTGTTTAACTCGAGCAGATTCTGTGCTGTGAGTCAGAAAATTGTGAGAAAGTAATGCTGGAACGGCCTACTGAGAACACCGACCAACAAATAAACCTTTCTCATTTGATAATAGTTAATTTGGCATTTGCAAAACCAATTGTAATCCTCCAGTTGTGTAGAACGGTTCTGACAGCGACTAAACTCTATGAATGATGCCAGCCAACTGTATCGGCCGGTTTGCTATTGGGAAACCTGTACGGATGTATTTTTCAATTCTGCTACTGTAAACATTGGTGAAATTGCCACTTCTACCAGCAGAGCCATATGCCCTGGATTGCATTGACTTTTCTCTTGCTCAAATTATTATCAAGAATACGAACAAATTGATAACGAACCAAAGAGAAAAGCAGAATACTATTCCAATCGAAAATCTCTTAAACAAAGAAATAAAACTCTCATGAAAGTCTGCAGCGAATAAAACAGCAAACCGTCATAATTTTGGTCCACACAAAAAAAGTTTGTTGCAAAGCTGTCCTTCCAAAACAAAACAAAAAATGATACATGTCGCCAAAAATCGTTTAGCAAACATTAAGTGTGATATATTACTATCATTAATCAAAATTAAAATATACTACATATGAAAATAACAAAATCCAATATGACGCTATAAGAAACTGAAAGGATGGCCATGGTATATCCATGGTTATCTCAAATTCTAATAGCTCCGACCAGCAAAAATACCCAAATATGCCAAGTTTTATTGAATTATTGAGATGTTTAGTTCAATCATTGAAAATTTGAATTTTTTAATCCTGGACAGATTTTCTTAGTATTTTTTAACCGTAACTCATTAAGAATTCAGACTACCAATTTCAATAATCGTCGGTATGGGTTGTAAGTATTTTCCCAAATAAAAAATTTACGTTAAATTTAATTCTATATTATTGATTAGCACAAGCAAACGCAACTTAAAACTTTCTAGAATCACAAATTCAGGATCAATCAAAGTTTATCAAAGCCTAAGCGCAAGCACCCCAACCGAACAACAACTTAATTGTATGAAATATTATGTTATGGCTGCCTGTGTGCTAGGAGGCTACACAAAGGGCCCAATGGGAGACAGGTGCATACATGGAAATTAGGGTGATACTTATTTTTCAACTTTTATTTTACTGAAGGACCCTCCGATCCTTTATATCGACTCCTGTGAAATTTGCGATCGATGAATATACAGGGTGTTAGTAAATAAGTGCTTCAAACTTCAGGCGGTGATTCTCCATGAAAAAATAATGACAGTTTGCTATATAAACGTATGTTCGCAAATGCTTCGTTTTCTAAGATACCGGGCTGTTAAAGTTTTTCTTAAAAACTGACGATTGAATCTCGTCTGAGGGAGGAGGTCATTTTCAAAATTTTTTGTAGCTTTGCGCCTATTTAAAATTTTATTAGTGTTATTTTCTGTTATTGTTTTAGTTTAATAAGTTATTGTATTAAATAGTTCTTTAAAAAAATTGAGATTATTAAGATGTTTTATTTTTTTGCATAAAAGGGTGTCCCCTACAAAAAAAAGCAGAGACAGATTTTTTGTCACAAATTGAACGAGGAATTCCAAAATGATTTTTAATTTGAAATATCCCAGTAGCGTACCATTCTTTTCTTAAAAAAGTTGATATCATTACCCGTCTGCGCGCCAATGATGAACATAAAATTGTTAATTGCATGTCAATAAATGCGCAATAACTACCTCTTAAAACCCATTAAATTTCATTTGCCTATCTCGACCGGTTTCAGAGCAATAAATAAATCATAAGTTTTTAAGAAAAACTTTATCTCAGAAAAGGAAGCGTTTGCGGACATACGTTTATATAGCAAACTGTCATTATTTTGTCAAGCAGAATCACCCCCTGAAGTTTGTCGCACTTATTTACTAACACCCTGTATATTAAAACGTATCCCATGGGGCTCAAGGTCTAGAAAAGTGTAATATAATATAATATAACAAAAAAATAATAAAAATATTTGGCTTTACTATAATAAATTTACATAACAGTTATTAGCGTAATAGATAACAAATATTCTTTTTTTTTGTCTAGATATCAGACCAGTACTTAACTTGTCAAAAATACGATGATCTACGCTACATGATTATCCTGACCAAAAATGAACAAAATCTAATAACAAAATATCCAAAAATGCATGTATGCTTCGAAATCTAAACACAATTTGGAATTTCTGCTTTCAAATTCAGATTGTACACAAGCATACTAGAAACCGTTTTCACTTATCCTATTATGTTCTTTGTTGGGCAGGATATTCACTTAGCTTAAATTATTTTATTTTTAATAATTTACGTATTTGGAAATATATGAAATGCTTCGATATCGAGACTCAAAACTAAATTGATTATTTTAAAATTAAGATAATGGTGGTGTGCAAATTTATTCAGGTAAGACGAAACCAACACTTTTTTTAAATTATTAAATTGAACTTATTCTTGATTTTGAGCACCTTGGGGCACGGGTTAATATGTTTTGATCGATCTTAAATTTCACGGGAAATAATTGAGAGGGTCCCGCAGAAAAAAAATATATTTTCTGCTTATATAAATAAGAGATAAGAAGGGTGGTCCTTCCCTAATGGTGATATATTGTGAAAACTTTTCTTTGTCCAGACACGGATAGTTTTCTTGTCCAATGTACTACTGAGATAACCATAATAAGCTGTTGAATATACAAGTTACGTATAACCAAACGAGTTAACAATAGACCACAGGTCGGTAGAATTTATAAAGCGGCAAAAATAACAGCAAATAATTTAAATGTACTTATCAAGTATGTAAAACTATTTTTCGAAAACTGTTCTATATCCATTCTTCTGCTACTAATGATGGTTTGATGTACAAAAGTACTTTAAACTTGGTTTCTAATGATATATTATCCTTTCGAGTTCGTTTGAAAAGTGTACTAACACCACTACACTACAACTATTATAAATTTCACATGATATGCGAGCATTATAATCCGATAAATATTTAAATAGAGGAGTGCGGCGTTTCCGGAATAGTAGGTAGGTATGTAGTCTGCTTGGCCGTATCAGACCGGAATTACGTTGCAGTAACGGCCAGTTAACGAGATAAATTGCGAGAGCTTTGTGCGGCCAGCTCGGCTCGTTTGTATTATTCATGAAAAAGGGTCGAACACGTCGCGAAATAAAATAAGCCTAAACTTTCGCCGAAGACTTTAACCACCTCACCCCCTCCGTCTCTCAATCAACCTACCCCTTTCGAACAACAGGGTTGATAATTCGCCCACCAAGCGTAACCCAATTAGCGACCGCGCTGCTATAAAAACGGCAAATTTAAATAATCAATGGAGGCCCGGTGATTAACGTTGCAGGATAATTGTGTGTGCGCGCGGGCTCAGTTTTTGATTTCGTGTTAATAATTAATTATTGTTGTGTGGCATGATTGCAATTAGCCAGGAGAATGTAGCGTTTACGCGATAATAACTGGCGGCGATTTAATTAATTTAATTTAGTTGATTGTACCGGTAGATAAATATGATTGTTTAGTTTTGGTATGTATAATTCGCCTAAATTACATCAGCATCGTAACGATGTTGTGTCTTTTAATTATGGATAAAAACTGTTTCTTAATTAATACTATGATTTCTATTACAGATTTGCATTTCTTCATTTATTTGATTGCTGATTTCGAGACCAGTGTGATTGCATCGTCTGTACCTGCCAGAAATAGCTGTACGAGACTATTTTAAACATGCTGCAGGCTTCATTTGGCCCTGAAAACTTACGTGGCAATTCAAGAATTCGGCTGTCGATGTGATCCATCAGCTATGTGTGTACTAAGTTTGCCAATTCTTGGAACCAAGAGTGTGGTTATGTAAAACTTCAGTCAACGCTTGAAAGATAGCCACATCTCCACAATCAACCAGCGGATGTTGAAAACTTTGTATATCAAGAAGAATGGCAAGAAAACGAAAAAGTTAAGTGTAGTAATTATAATTGTAATGGTTATCCTAAATACAGAGATTAGGCTGTACAAAGCTTGCACTCAACAACGGAAGGCAAATATTCGCGGGCAGAATGCTCAAATGTTTTTGGGTCTATGGAGGAACTGCAGCAAACCATCGGGGGGGGGGGGGGGGGGTGCTAGCCATAAAGCTTATCTATGACACTTTTTCACCCGATTTTAATAAATGATACTTCAAATCATAATCAGTAGACAAAAAATTAAAATATCTACGGATTTTTGAATATATTTCCGAGAGCTCATATCACAGTTATTATATAAACGATCATAATAATACATCATACAAAGTCACAACTTTCATGTACAGTAGAGCGTCGATAATCCGAACCTTGGTAATCCGAACGTTCGCTACGCCGAACCCACAAAAAGAAATAATAATAAAATTCATCAATCATCACTGAGTAACCGTGGGAAGTCATTTTTTACGATTCCTGTTTTCAGAAAAATATTGCTTCCGTTTCATATCTTGTATCCAATACTAGTATTTTCTACTATTTAGCTGCAATATTTAATAATCCGAACAACCTGATAATCCGAATCACCTTCGGTCCCAATTAGTGCAGATTATCGACGCTCTACTGTACTTCTACTAGTTTTGTCCTGTCGAAATTATAACTATTAGTTAACATCTACCTATGAAAATAGAAAATGTTAACAGCATGAAAAAAATTAAAAAATAAAAATAACAGATTTACATAATTTAAATGTTTCTTGCAGTAGGCAAAAAAAAATTAAAAATAGGCAAAATATGGACGAACATATGCTAATTTTATATAAACTACTGCAATATTTCCTAAGAAAACCAAGCTCAAAATATTCCGTTTAGTTACTTTTGGCTTCTCTAGTTATGACGTTCAATTACTTATTACATTATGCTAAATTCACAAAAAAAAAACATTTTTGAGGATTCGATTATTAAGGACCCCGTCTCCGACCCCCAAAACGCGAAAATAACCCACGTCATAATTATTGTGCCAATCGTGAAATGCTCGCTACCATTCGATTCTGAAGGTCCTTATGCAACTGCCATCGGAAAGGAATTTCAATATTTATGAAAATTATTTATGCAAATTTTGATGTGGAATGCAAATATAGACATGTTTTCCAATGGCAGTTACGCCTGATTATTGTCTGCTGTAATACATTATAAAATATAATTAAATGTTAACTATAAGAGCACAAGTTATTTTCTTCTGAACTTCTCTAGGCTTGCACTCTGGAGTATTGTAGTGCGTGTTTGTAGTGAGTTGGCAATCATGTTTACAATAGCGACTACTGTGAAAGAGCTATATCATCGACTAGAAAACTCAAACACAGTCCAGTTTGAATATTTGTACAAATAGAAGGCAATGTATTTATTTCTTTAGGTTATACCATACGTCAAAGGTAATACGAAATAAAAACAGACATGTTTATAGTAGCGCCATCTACATCTGGTGATTTTTTGATTTCGGAGCTTTGGAGAGAAGTTCGCTACAGTTCGTTATTTGAATTGAGACGGGTGCCTTAAGTTCACTTTGGTTCGTCAATCGATCAACCCACAAATTTTAAGTTTTATGGTTATACTGACCAATGTGTGTACTTGACACGTTTTACAGATCAATATACAGGCTAATTATTCTGCTTCTTGCATTTTTTTCCAAATTTTAGGAAATTAATTTTTCCAGATAAAAACAATTGAAATGGTGATATGGAAAACAAGTGTATTGTGGAGAAAAAGTGAATGGGCGTCATCGATAGATCTTGAGCTGAATAGGAATGCGGACTAAAACTTTATCAGGTTCTTTTACGATGGCGCAAACCACTCAAAGAAAAGTTGACAGTGCAGCAAAGATATTGGTGAACAAACTTTCTTGATTTCAGGTATAAGTACAAAATTTAGGTAAGTTACAGGTACACACCATTCTGAAGTTTGTATGTGATTGGATGTCGACGCTATAAACTCGAAAATAGTATCAAAATCGCATAAGATTACATTTTGTTTATTTGACAAACCTTATGTGATGGGGGACAACGACTATGCACTTGCTCGACATGTTTAATTGATAAGAGGCAAGGGTGGAATCACTTTATGCCTCGTCTGGATAAATTTAATTACGCAATCAATACCGCGTAATAGGATTGTGTAGTTTGATTACCGTATGTATAATGAGAGAGAGCGTAAATATGAGTAAACAGAACAAATATAAAATAAATATAGAAATAAATATAAAACCGCCCGAGGCTGGTCTCTGCCAACGCTGTAAACGGCGTCAGAGAAGCATAAAAAAATTTCCTTGCAAGGCGAGGGTTTGAATAAATAACAAAAATAAAATAAAACTTTTAATGCCGACTTGGCGTGCTTTTGTTTGACTTTGCGAAATCGCGCAATTTTGTAATTGACGGCTATGCACACTGTTGTAAATATTTATTAATATTTTGGGATTTTCAATTGTACCTTTTCACAATCTCCAGAAACAAACAAAAATCGATATAGAGAAACGATATAGCTGTTCCTTATTGGAACAGCCTGTACGTGTAACTGATATGATAATTTATTAACTGTATGCTATTTTTATACCTTAATACCCTACTCACAAATTCAATTTTCTTTGTTACCACCACCAATATCGGATAATTTTTTATTCGCATTTTGTTCTATTCCGTGAGCCTTGCATAATCGAAGGCCAAGCCTCCCCAAATCAATTTGGTCGAGTATTTATGTTTACCGGAAACTAGCCGCACCGACCCCCGCGCGCGCCGGTTATTATTTAAATTGCATGCAATATTCACGTACTTTAAATTTCAAATTCGCCCCTCGCATTTTGCTCGCCCGCTTATATTTCAAGTAAGATAAAGTGGAAGTCTCAATTCCGGCAGCACAACTCCGGTACTCTTCTTGTTCTTCCTTTTTATATATCGCGAAGGCCCCCTTGTTAAAGGAGCCAGTAACGAGGTTTTCACAGTCAATATACTTAGTTGTAGTTCGTATGCAAGTAGGTCTTGATGATGCGCGCGAACCCGCAGGATTCGTTATTTTCAACGAGCCTCGAGGGATCTAAGGTGCTCGTGGGAGCCGGAGAACTCCTGTTGTTCCATATATACGTTACGACTTATGGGTATAAACAGGTCACTGCTCAAACAAGCCGTATAACCTAAACTAACCTCACTTTCTCCGTTCCGCTTCGCTAGAGCTCTTCAGGTCGCGAGACTTTTTACTGCCACTTAATAATATGGTAGTGGGGTATGTAATATAGTTCCCTATGAACCCAGCTGCTATGAAAGTTATCGTTGCAGGGTAAGTTACTAGTTTTATGATGAAGGTGGAAAGCACTGTGAGCGGCTACGTTTTTAGTAATATTGTAAATTACTATGTAAGTAACTAAATTGTACTGGGGCAATTCTTCGGTAAGTGTTGATGCATTGTGATTTTCACTCCCCCAGCCTCATGAAATTATACATTAGAGTGAACATTAACGTTAGACTGAACATTGAACATTTGCTGATAATAACAAAATCCCCAAATATTACTGAAATAGCCAATACAGAGAACGGGGAAAGTATATTTGTTAGCATATTGCTATCAAAATATTTTTAAAATCACTGCAATATGCAAGCGATATTTTTTTCATTACTCCAATTGACTTATTTTCTATCTAGATACCTGTGTCTTTCCCTGTCTTATGTTGATGTTATGAAATTTTATATGAACTTTTATACGTATATGTATAATAAGACACTGATAGGTCAGAAAGACGATAAAGGCAATTGTTGAAAACTTTCTAAGATACTGGTGAGCAGTCATGTTAAATACCAGGGTATTTATTATCAAGGGTAAATACACCGGGTAAATACCCGGGAATATACCCAAAGTGGGTATTTATAGGGGTATTTATAAACATAATACATATTGTTATTAAAAATAGCCGTAAAAGGAAGTATTTAGTTACTAAATAAAGGTTTTTCTTTTATCGCAAAATCAAAAGGTCTCTTATAACAAAATAAAGGTTATACTTATAAAAATAAAAACATTTTGAAAACAAAGAATACAAATATTAGTCTCATCTGACGATATATAAAGAATCAGACACTTTCTTGTCATCATCGCCCATTCAATCGTGTGAATCTTCCATATTTTCTGTTCTGTTATCGAAGATTTAGCAGAAACTTATGATTATATGTTAGGTATGTCAACTTAGCGGCTTTTGTCGTTGTTAATCAATTTCTTATTTTGCTATGAATCTAACTAACTGTACTTCTTATATAACTCAATATGGACAGATGTGTTTTCTTTATTCCTTAAAAACCTACAACCGTTTGAAATAATTGTAAAATAATTCCAAACTGTATACCTATATTAAATGACTTAACGTCTTTAGGAATAGATATACCCAATAAGTCGGCATGAAGGAAACTTTATACTCAGAATGACAATTACTTGTAGAGAAACAAATGTCAAAGTTTCATATGTATTTTGTTTTCGTTCATTTATTTATTTAGTTTATTTTCAACATTTTAAATTTTGCAGTTAAATTTCTTTACCTTTAATTTTGTTATGGGTATTGATTGTGCTCTTTCTTACTTTTAGAATTGTTTGATATGTAGTTTATTGTTTATTTTTCTTTATTTAGTTAATATTTCAAGCGGCTGTAACTTGGCGTTGAGAAAACAATTAGGCCCATATGAAAAGTTGTGACATTTACTATCTAAACATAATTCTTGTGGGAGAAAAAAGTGTCACACTCTGTATAAATATCTCTGAAATGTTGTTAAAGGTGGTGTTAATGGTGTTTTAAGGATAAAAATGATAAATACCCAAAATTTAGGTATTTACCCTAAGTAGGGGTAAATACCCGTGTAAATACCAATTTTAAGTTCCCACCCGCAGGGTATTTACCCGGCGCACATCACTGCTCGTAAGACTTTTAAATAAAGTGGTAGCTGGTTGCTTAAAATATTTTAAGAATGTTTTAAAGTTACAAAATATAGCATTACTCAGAACAAGTTTTAGAATACCTACAAAATCTCTATTTTTATACCTTCTGAAATTTCCACATCAACCATCTGACTAATTTCATTTTAATTATTCGAAATATAACTTAATTTTTGGCTTATTATTTAGTTACCATTCTAATATAAAAAAGCATATATCAAAAAAGCAGCCCATAACTTTCGTTACACTAAAATTGCATTTACCCTGCTATAGGTTTGTTCCAACACGAAGAAAACGGTGTTCAGGTATCGTGTTTTTTGCTAGACCAGTTACGATGGATAAATCTGGTAAATCATGATAAAATTAGCCCTGACACATCTGGTCCAATACATTATCGTACCTAAGCGGTTCTGTGTGTGTTGGAACAGACCCTATATTGCTGTTATGGTGACATGTCATCCTTTAATTTACTATCAACGCTCGTGGTCCTCTATGCCCGAAGAAAAGTAATGAAATACGCTATTTTGTCATTATATTTTCTGAATCATACATTTTCTCTAGGTCTATGAGTGAATTTAAGCTACTTTTGTTCCGTTTTTATCGCTTATTAATGTGCCGGTATAATATTTTTAATTTGTATCAGAAATAAAGACTGCTCGATAAAAATTCTTAAATGATAAAAATTCTTAAATGATAAAAATTCTGCCGACAAAGATTGACAGATTCAAAAATTCTACGATAGCGTCATCGACGGCGAAATACAAAACTATTTTTACTACGCTTATTTTAATTTCACGTGTTTGTGTATTTGTCAGTTCTGCTTCAAATCTTGTAATCGATTATTTTACATACCCAATGTGATCCAGTTGAAATTTGGCATGCTGACAGATTTCCGGTGACAATACATGAATTAATAAAATTCTAAAATTTTTGGAAAATATTCAATATTTTTTTTTTTTTTAATGAATTTTATCTTTATAAAGCGTGATTTATAAAAAAATATTTTTATATAAATTTATTGTTAGTGTTATGATAATGTAATATTATCAATGGTTGCTAAATGTATAGGATAATGTAATATTAAAAACTTTGTTTAGAAAACAATTATTTTGAATTTCACGAGTGATTTTGAAAAATGTAAGTACCTATTTTGAAAATTACTAAATAAAAATAACGGTTTAGTATACATGAAACATTTAAAAATTAATGGCGAAGTTGGGCGAAGTTGGGCAAAATGGCGAGTTCAATGTGGTGGAAAAGGTTTCTAAAATCATATACTTCCAATTTAGGTTGAAATTCAGTAATTTGTAATGTTTGCGGGTGCTAATTAAAATAAATACAGAAAATCTGACACGATGACCTTTAGGGTCAATCGCAAACATTGCATTAATTGTCCGCCCATCCTACGAGGCAGAGAAGATTGAGAACTTCGATGGCAGATTTTATTTCATTTCAAATCAAATAATTCAAACATCATTAATTAGTTTTATCCTACAAACGCTACGCAAAAATAGCACGTTATTTATAAAGATCCAAAGGGAACTTATTGCAGGGCTAGCCAATAATATGTTCCTCAATTTTCTTTTTATAGCTTTACGAATTTCGAGTCTGTCCACTGAAAACAAAAGTTCTGCTGTTGGCATCAATTTCCAGCGTCAATGTTGTTTACTTATCAAATGCCAGATTGACAAGGTGTACAAAAAAGTGGTCAGTCTCGTGTACAGTATGTCTGGCCATATCATCTCTCAACCCGGAAAAGAATCCCTTTTTTAGCTGGGTAGATAATATGGTACTTTTTAAGGTTTTCTCAATTTTTTTTACCCGGTTCATAGGGAGGACTTTGAAATTTAAGACAGAAATGAAGAGATTTTAAATGCTAGTACTATCGACTAGTAAATCTGCTTTTACTATGCTATCTTTCAAAGTTAAAAAAATAATGTTTACTCCCTCATTCGCCGGGATTACCGAACCCCGAGCGTGTAAGTAATAAAAAAAAAAATGTTTTCCCGGATTCACAAACGTGTCAATTCATTTCAAGCCGATGACGGGTAGTGAATCAGGGATTGGCGCTGTGTGTGTGTGTTGGTAAGGGGATCCTAAACGTAGTAGATGTACGTCTGGCTGTGCCGAAAAAGAGCAATATTATTTCGGGGATGCATTCACGAGCGAAACGAATCGGAACATATCAAATAACCGGGGCGGATCCATCGGCTGATTGCTTCTCGGCGGGGCCCAGAGGATCAAGTAAAAAAAGGCGCGCCCGCATTAATAACCACCCCCCGACATCATCCTACCCCCTGCGCCAAATATCTATATCGATCAAGCTAATGCATATTTCGTAGGGCTCCCTCCGAATTCGGCGATATTAAAATTTCTACTTAATTTCCTGCGGGGAGTGCTTACCTACCGAATTACGGACGATGGCGGTGGACGTCGCCGCAACTGGAAGGCGGCGACGGCGGCGGCTGGATTCTGCGGAAATAATTTGCCGCCTCTCTGCCTACCGTCTACTTCACATATTCAATTATGCGACAGGTAGGTGGTGTAGAACGAAATCGAGTAAATGCATACAGATATTTCGGATATAATTTAAATGATGATATTAGCGAGGAAAAATAATTTCCGATTTTTAGGGAAAATGGACTGTTGAGCTAATCATATTTGTAGGGAGGATTTCAACGTATTTCAAGCTGATAGCAATATTCTGGCTATCACAGATTTTTATAATAAACTTTATGAATTATTTCATTGCTTTAACGGTAGTATACTGCCATACATATGACGACAAGAGGATTAAAATTGATATTAAAAAAATTAATTCTATGCACTGAATACAAATCTGGAAAGTTTCAATGATTTTGTCAATAATTTAAACCGTATAACAAAAAAAATCTGTCTCAGAAACTGCATAGCTTATTTAACCTATTTACGTTGATTGTCAATGGATATAGACAGTCAGCCATGGGTTAGTTGTGGCCTTGGCATCCCGAGGGCATGGTTTTGAGCAAGACTCATTTTAAGCCCGCACTCGGTGCGAACTGGCCCAGTCCGAGCATAAACATTTAATAAATATAATAAATAATAAATATATAAGTCAAAAAATTTTATATCCTATAATGGTTTTGTTCCTCCGTTTGAATAATATTAATAAATATTTTGACGTTATCAAGTGATATGCGTATCTACGGAGTTGAATAACAATACAAATAATTCTGAGTTGAGTGACAACACAGACAATTAATTGTCAAACTTATAACCTTAATCGCCAATAATTGGGATTGACGATTTAAAGTTTACTATTTGAATGACAATTATTTGATATATTTGACATATAACCATGGCAATCCTTTATGGCCTACGGCAATAATACCAAACAAATTTTGAGATTTTAGCGGAAATATGTCCTTTTGGGTCCCCTGAACCTATTTGATCAAGGTACAAAAAAGTTTCTGTGTGTGTGTGTATAACCGGTTTTGTGGCGACAACTACTAAAGGTATCGGGGCGAAATTTCATATTTAGAAGTTTCATGACCAAACAGAGCTGAGAAGCTTTTTGTTCAAAAGGGTCCAAAGGAACTAGATGTATACTGTAAGCCTTTTACAAGGATTTTGCAAATGAGCCGCCATTTCTGTAATTTCGTCAAAAAAGTTAAATAATAAATTAAAGTAGAGGATATTTTGTATAATTTATGTCTCTGACGCTTTTTTGGTAAAATTAAAAGTTTAGCTGCATGAGCAAATTGATTTGATTGAGATCGGTCGTGTCTGCATTAATATAAAATTAGTTAGCCAGGATTTGACAGATATTGTCGTTCTTATGACCGTAGGTAGTGTTAAACGCTGATGTTTTGACAATATCTAATGTCAATAGAATCGACATATCTGTCAAATCCTGGCTAACTAGTTTTATTTTAATGGTGACACGATCGATCTCGATCAAATAGAATCTCATACAGCTAAACTATTAATTGTATATATAGTGTGAGAAAGTCATGTGCCTGGCCACATCAGTTTTTTATCTCTTACAAATACTCTGATCTCAGCTGGGTAGCTAATTCGTATTGTTTTATGTTTTATACGGTGGTACTGTTCCAGGCAGCAGGCTGTATAGGTAAAACTACGAGAGCTGAAGTTGAGTCATCGCCTAAAAACGTAAGAACAGACGCATGAAAAAGCACTCTGTTTCTTTCTAACGCACGGGAATGGTCTGTAACGTATCAGCAAAATAACAGCTGGAATCGATGACTCACCTTCAGCTTTCGTAGTTTTACCTATATTAGTAAAGTTTTCAGCTTCTATTACTAACAATAGGGTATTCCGGTCATGTCAAAATTTAAGCAGATATTCGGTTTAACCTATTGTACAATTTATAAGGATTCATAAAGTTAAGCTATGAGCTTTTTGATTTAGTTTTTCTATGAGATAATTGCAATTAAAAGTGCATTTCGTTTGAATTCACCGACCACCCTCGGAAATACACGATGATTACCGATCCCTAGTAGCGGTGGCAACAGCGGACAGCTCTCGAACAGCTGATCGGCCAAGTTGACGGTTGGCGACCCTGTTCTTTGACAACGAATAAAGGTAACTTTTTTGGGAGATGATTTGTTCATTGAAACTTGAAGCCAAACATCTCTCATCTCGCTAGTCGACAATGTAAAGAAAATCTTATCAGGAGTTACTGTTCTACTGCTGTTACAGCCCGGCACAGAACAATGTCGGCATTGGAGTTTATACATTTTGAACAAGTGTTTGATATAACCTCAATAACCAAAGCAGGTGTCAACAAACGAGCCATTCTAAACGTTGACACAACAGAAGACAAAAATTTACTACGTGCACCCTAGATATAACAACGTTGTCAAGTCGCTCACTTTGAGCGGTCTTTGTGACGTCACAAAGACCAATCCTAATTCAAACTTCAAACAACGATTTCTCTTAATTTAAAACAATGTTTGATATTTTACTTGTGAAGTAGCAAACAGTAGCACCCATACTTTGTAAAAAATGACAATTTCAAAAACACCGGAATACCCTATTTCTGATGCTTCAGCTGGACATTTAGATATTTTTTTTTTCTTATTTAATTTCAATTGAAAACAGTTCCAGTGTTAATCAAGTGACCAAAAAGTAACCGTAATGGCATATTTTCTAGTACAAACTAGTGAAATTCCCATAGCCGCATTATATGTGAACACCTTGTGTGTCTTCTGCCCTCTGGATGTCAAGGCAAGGTATTTTTTAAAAAAATCTCTATTGTTTACAAAATTACTCTGAGACTACACAAACATATTCATTCTATTTCTGACGACGAATACTCAAAATTTCGTCAAAAGACCCTTAAAGCAATGAGATTGATAGATAGGTGGACGTTCGTGGTCTTCCATTAAATTCTATAGCAGCCTCTCGAGTAGAACATAATTATCACCAACATGTCATTCCGAAGAAACATTAATAACAAAACGTTATGTGGCTTTTATTAATTACGATTTTTTTTTAAATTTAAGGTTTTAGTAACAGTTTTTAAATACTTTTTTGCTCTATATTATTCCCTGATATGACGTGAAATAACGTGTAAAAATATGCATCTTAATAGCCTGTGATAACTGATAAGTGGTGAGAATTTCGATGTTATTGGTTTTCATTTCAAAGTGTAACAATCTATATAAAAAGTGTATATATATTGGAAATACAAATACATACATTTTATACTTTTTCACCCGCTGGAAATAAACAAATCTTAAATCAATTTAAAATTTGGCGAATTTTTTTATTTCTTACTGTTAGTTTTCTGTGTACTTCGCAAAGTGATTACAAAAACATATCATAATGGACGGCACTTGACAACAAAAGGTCTCCAAGCGGAGTTTTGACTCTTTAATTAAAAACTATTCACCTTTATTAGCGTATTTATTAACAATCTCATTCATCCCAGACTCACTTAAACCTAATCAAACTGCGGTGACATACATAAAACCCCTTCATACGTGCCGAAATTGCAAATCTTGCATCAGAATAAGCAGGATATGGCCGCATCAGCGGTTGCACGTATCCAGCTGGCTGCACCCTAAACCAGTACGTATGGGTATGTTGATTAAGTTTGAATGTGGCTCATTTGATATGTGACGTAACTTGGTCGAATTATCCGGCTGACTGACTGCCGATGAGACCGAATCCGCCAGGCAAATGCCGCGTTAAACGTAAATGTCCTATATTGCAATTCGACGCGCGTTCATTCGATACTAATTTCAGCCGGAGATTTTACTCCGGCCCCCGGTCGTTGCTCCGTGGTTCGCACGACGCGTTTCAATCATGTTTAATCAACTAATGTTAAACTCTATACCTGAACGTAATTTGTATTATACAGTAGTACAAAGAGACAACACTAATTTTGTTAGGTTGCTATACGCAGACAAAAAAAAGTTACTGCACAGATTTGAATAACTAGCTTTGACCTCGTATTTTACTATAATAATACTAATAACCAATGCCTTAACATGCCCCAACCGCTTTAGTTTTTTAAACGGCAACCACATATTTTTGATACTGATTAGTGTTATATCTCTTAATTAGCTGAATGACAACGTGCAAATTTTATGGCAAATTTTAATTTTGAGAACAAGAAAGTTAGTATTGATTACTTCTTTTTGTTAATGAAAAGAATTGGTTGATTTCTTTCCGCTGAATACGAATCCCGGCTTGAAAGAACATATATTTGGAAAAATTAACATATCTGGAAAAAACGACCTCGCCAACTGCGGCCAGCAGAGGTAAGCAGTTCGATGTATTACCAACACCATTCAAGGGGCCATCGGACAATACCTTGAGTTCTCTCACCAGCATACAAGGGGCCAGCATGGAGGACTTTGAGCTATCTCACCAGCATTCAAAGGGGCAGTGGAAATAGACTGATGTGTGAGTTCTCCCGCCAGCTACAAGGGGCCAGCAGGGAGAGACTGATTCCTAGAGGGAAATACTCGGGCTTCTATGCCGTCAAAACGACCCCCACTAGCCACGAAACTGGTCTTGTCTGGGCGGCCGATCGACGTGTTTAAAAACATAACACGAGATTCACATACCAAACCAGCTCGGAACTAGTTTACGTTTCGGATGGTCAGACGAGTTCAAAAATATACAAAAAACTGGATTCTCCAAAATGAATGCACACAAGTAAAAGTTATACATCAACAAAAACTTATTACTAACAAAATAAACTTGCATTTATTTATTACGAACGGTGTTTCGTTATGAACAAACTTTCAGGATTTATGGTAAAAGTATAAAGATTAGTTTTCTATAACAACTGTTTGACGGTTTCTTGGACTCTTATTTTTGAAGAACCCATACTAGTTTACAACAGTAAATTTACTTTGTAGCCTTCCTCCATGCTTTGTAGTAAGTATTAAAAGTCATGTTGACCAATTTCTGGACAAAACCAACAATGACCCATTCGTCGTCGGTTATGTAAAGACACTACAAAAAAGCTTTGACACATTGCGACACTTATTCCATGTTCAGAACTACGTTAGATGCGGTTGTTGAATGAAACTATTTGAATTGTTTTACAAGAACTGCAGAACGCACGGACATTCAGGAGCTACCATTCCAGAACGAGTCACCAAGCAAGGAGATCCTTCCTCTCCAAGCATTTGTACTTGAACCATAAAGGTAAAATAAAATCAAACAAAATTGGAGAGAAATATGTTAAGTATGCCCAAAAAAACGAATACAAAATGCACCCAATTAGAAGTAAAACAAAACTAGAACACATATCTATGAAGAAAGATCTTTGTCCAGCAATGCACTACCAGCGTGGTAGGTGTATGATAGGTGTTAATGAGAAAATATACCTACTAATGTGGATCGTTTTAAATGTTCATTATGGACTAGTCATACTTTTCTTTTAAAATGATCCCTCATCCGGGAGTTTTGTGCCATTAGCAAATTAACCATATACGTGGTTATATAAGTGGCATTTGCTTTATTGGGCGTATGTATAGGCATGCCACCACATCAAAATGAATCGACAAAGTTTAGCAACGCTAATCAATACCCGTAGCTTCTGCAGGCTTACGTATAGTTGCTAGAAGCGATGAGGATCCACTTAAGCCGGGATCCGTGCTCTTACGACATACGAAGAACCGAAGCTCGCAAGTCGACCGCACGCAAAACCGCTAATGACACTTTAATGTATCTTCTCTTATTAAATATCGAACATGAGCAGGCAACCACATCTCACAAATCCAACCAGCAGCCACCAACAAAAGCGTCTCTCATCATCTCCTAATCACTTACAAATTTCACTCTGGTATATAACGGTTTAACCGATAAGACATAAGAACGGTCCAAAGCAACAAACTTGCGGAGAAAAGTAGGTTAAAGGGTTTAGGTGGCTAAGCCAATTTATATATACTTTGCGGATGGGTCGTATTTTACTTTGGATAAATAAAATATGAGGAGAGAACACTTTTTACCGCCGTCTCGGGCACCATATTAATTTTAATGGACCAAGTTGACCTGGACGGTGCGCGTCGCCCATCTTTATTTACGGAGAATTTATACACGCGTCGTATAGCTTACGAACGCGTCGAGGGAACGAACGTGCTTTCCGAAAATCAATACCAACCACTAAAATTCACTATCGTAACGTATTGAACATATCCCCGCAAGTGTTATAGGTTATGGGCTTGGCCTTTGCACGCTACTATTCGAAGGACCCGCGTAAGGATACCCTTTATCCAAGCGAAGGATAATTTTAGTTCGAGTAGACTTTAATATGATATGAAGGTGACTCAGAAATAACGTACATCATAACCTATAAATAATCTATTATAGTTTCCACTTCAGACAAATTTGGAAGTAAATTAAATTTACATCCTGCAAAATTATCATCGTAAAGAGGCATCATTAGGAAACCGTTGCTGAACTTATAAGGATTAATTTAATTTCCCAGGCAAAAATTGACGACGAGCTTATGTTACAGAATATAATGATCTCTCGTCGCTGATGTACGCCATTATACACATATGCTTGTTCTACGGCCTTATAGGGCAGTCGTTACCTAACCGATATTAAATATCTAATTTGCATTTTTTTCTTGGATCCGCTGATTCTGCCCTCTCACAAAATTGATATCGCGTTTCATTCATTATACTGTCTCATGTAAATCCGTGTATCCTGTAGGAGATTGAAGAAAGGTTGGAAATGCAGAACGCATCATTATTTTTAAACAGTTCGATAAATTCAACATATTAGTAAAATAGATTAAGAGTTAGTGACGGTTTTACATAAGGTATCTGACTCTACCATTGAATATAAAACCGTGCGTCTTGATATCCAGGACTGGTAGAAAATAGGAGACCACACAAATCCTGTGGCGTTGAAGGGTTGTGGTTTAGTGTATCAACTTAAGTTGGTACAAGAGCCTGTTTGCTAGCGTGGATGCTACGTCTGAAAATATGTTTTGTTGCCTTCATGGTTATTCAATAAAAAGATGCAAATTTTAAATTGTTCTTCTAACAAATCCTGAAGTGACAAATAAAAACCTATAAATTTCCACTGCCTCTGAAGCTCAAATGGGAGAGCTGTCAACCGGAAATTGGAGGGTTCCTGGTTCAAATCCAGGCGGAGGTGTTTTTTCCAAAAATTATCCTCACCTGGATTAATAATCATTCGCTTCTTTAGTTAGTATATATAAACTTTATATAATATTAACTTTCAAATTATAAAACCACCAAATAAGATTAACCCATTAACGTAAGAAGTTACAAAATGGACTTTTTAGACCAACTAGAAATAGAAAGACATAAAGGAGATAAAAATGTCACTTTACTAAGCAATCAATTAATTTTCAATAACAAACCCCTATTCATTTACCTACACTTTATTTTCCTTGTTGCTAACCCTGCCATCTCCTAAAACGTTGCGAACTTCTGTATGCAGGTCCCGTGTCAATCGCTATGTCCCTCTATCTGTTTGGATTAGACACCTGTTTGTTGTACCTGGTTATACCTGTGATTTGTATACTCCGACCGTAAGTTGCCATGTAATTTTAACCACCTAAGATTGATGTTAAATTCTAATTGTAGATTTTTGATGAATTTATCAATGATTCAAACCTAGTACCATTAAAATTCAAATACAACAAAGCTTTGTAACAACATGAACAGCTTCAAGATTGTATCTTTTTTCATTTTGCTACAAATGCCAATTTAAAATCTACGAGTTCTTGTTGAATAACCCTGCGTAATAAACATAACATTGATCTGAACATAAGTCACAACGGCGTTTCAAAGAATCTCTTAACTGCTCTAACCCCAAAACTGCACATGACGTTTAATAAACGTCAAACAGCATGCTTACCAACTTAACGATTTTAGTCATTGCTTGCTTGAAATATAACGGGTGATCTAAAATGATGGACAGTTTGAATTTCTCGCCACAGTTTTGAACGTATTTAGTGTTACTGATATGGTATTCGTGCAGGATACAGGTTATGATTACTATCAGATACCATAGTGGACTCGTCAGTAAGGGTACATTCTTCTGCAACAATATTTGATCTCTTCGGGATTTAATTTGTAATAAATACTATATTATTATATTTGATTTAAGATATGAGAGATGATTCTTATTTGATATATAGATAATATGCTGTCTTGTTAAAGTATTATTCATGTCAAATGTCTTTACCAAGAGTAACCAAGACTTCCAAACCCTCATTGTTTCAATTTAATATACCTAAGAATACCTATACAAGAAAGAATACTTACGCCACAGAACAAAAATAACAGCTGTCATTTGCAACCATTACCAACATCACAATTATTCAATGTGGCGGGAAATTCAACCTGTTCATCGTCATTTTACATCACTCTGTACTTATGGTGCCACCTTAAAAAATAATGGAAGAAACTATTGCTACTAACTTCTTTAATTGGAGATTTACCTCAAAATCATATAGAATAAATATATTAAGTGTTTCTGCTTCTAATATTTAGTTTTTTTTTTTTAATTTCTTCTGGTTAGTTTTTCAAATAAAAATATCTGGAATTTAATGCATCGTATGTTTTGATTTTTTGTCTTAATTAAAATATAATATTTAATTGTATGGCCTCCAATATGAAGATATTCGAAAAAAAAGCGAATTAAAAATCATCAAATATTGATGATGTTATTGATGTTGTACCTGCTGGGGAACATTAGTTTTGAGAATTGAAAGTGTGTGTAACATTTTGATAGATTTTATTGCAATGAAAACTAATTCGGTTTTTCGCGTGTTGAGTTTGTTTTACTTCAAACCGTCAGAGCTTCAAGGGCACTTGTGAAAAAAGTCTTTCAGTACTTAAAAATACAACGCAGCAGATTTACTTTGAGATGTTTGACTTCGATTTTTTAAAAACCTACCTTAATAAAAAGGTGCAGTTCTCTATTCAATGGCTTTGTACCTTAAGTAAACATATCGCTCGCTCTTCATCTACAAAGAATTGAATTGTCAACAAAACGTTTTGCGCAATCATATGAGCTTTGCACCGTACTGAATAACTAAAAGCTCATTGAATATATAACCCACAAAAACGTACTTTTAACCCGAAAAAAAGGTGGAACAGTTTTACTGTTGGGCTGCTTCGCTGAACTTGCATTGTCGGCAGGGACCTATCACGTTTCCGCTTGCTCCAGTTTGCGGTGGCCAGTTGCCAACGCGTCTCATGCTATTTTAAAGTGCCCTTATCAACAAGTAACTATTTTCTCGTTAGTTCTTTGGCCGGTCGGGCTAATTGAACGCCGCGTACGCTAACAACCTCTTTTTTGTTCAATCGCCACTAAATTTATCGACGCGTCAAAAGGCACCTTTTTTTATTATTACAAGCAGCTTCCGCGTACGGAGCTCCCTCTCGCGTCGCAGGTGTGTTTCATTAAGCACGAAATGGACGGGGCCGAAGTATGCCAGACACTATGACAAGGCTGTGAGAGCGCATAGTAAATATAGCATGTTGGCTGTTCGGTGTTCGCTGCTCGGTTGATGTATTTGGACGGGAACTAATCTTAACATTGAAACTGGCATAGTTATACCGCGTTTGAGACTGTCTTGAGCGCGAGCCCGAATGCAATTTCGCGGAAGCGGGTATTCTGCCGCAGCTGACGTTGATGGGGAATTTGCTAAAACTAAAAACCGAACTAACTGTTACTGAATATCACTCTGAAACGGTGAGACTGCGTCGTGAGTTTGATGGAAGTTGCAAACCATACTTTGCTTATGCAGTTTTAACATTTTATAGTGAATGTCACAAAGGAGGTAATTTTACAATAGTGAAGAGAATATTGGACATTTTGTTGTGAACTCGATAAAATAATGATCGATTTGCAAAACTAGAATGATTTGTTTTCATTTTTACTTTATCATACGCAGTATGTAAAGTATTGTAATCATGCCAAAAAAATTCTTTGAGATTTTAGCGGAAATATGTCTTTTTGGGTCCCCTGAACAGTTTTGACCAAGGTACAAAAAAATGTCTGTGTGTGTGTGTGTGTGTGTGTGTGTGTGTGTGTGTGTGTGTGTGTGTATGTGTGTGTGTGTACCCGTTTTTGTGGAGACGATTCCGGAGAAACTACTAATGGTATCGGGACGAAACTTCATATTTAGAAGTTCTATAACCAAACTTAGAGCTGAAAAGCTTTCTGTTGAAAAGGGTCCAAAGGAACTGGTGGTTTACTCATAGCATTTTTCGAAGATTTTGCAAATGAGCCGCTATTTGTGTAATGTCGTCAAAATAGTTAAATAATAAATTAAAGGAGAGGAAATTTTCCATAATTTATGTATATGACATTTTTTGGTAGAATTTATAGTTTAGCCGCATGAGCAAATTCTATTTCATCGAGATCGGGTGTACTGCTTTAAAACTAGTAGCCAGGATATGTCAGATTATTTTGATTCTAATGACAGTAGCTAGTGTCAAAACGCTAAAGGCTGTTCCACAATGAGTCGTCCCGTTGTCGTTAGTCGTTGTCGGAAGTCGGAAGTCGTAAAAACATAACAACTGACAACAACACACAGTCCACATCCAAACGGATTGTCGCTATAATGTCGCACGAACTATGTCCCGCCCCCTTGTCAGCTAATATCGTACCTTTTGATATGATGTGTTACGTATAGGTTAATAAACGGTGGGTGATACTACCACAGCAGAAGGTGTAATGGTGGTGTAATGTGTATAGTATGGTCGGAGTTCACACGTCATTGTAGAAGGCGATATGACATTTTGAATTTTTTTAAGTTTCTATGTTAGCATAAGCTCCATAAACCTCTCCATTTGATGGAAAATTATGCGGTTTTGCCCACCATCTTCTGCATTGATTTCTTTTGCGGGCCAATATATTTACGAACCAGCGTTATGTATTGGCTCGCAGCTTGTAAATGTTGGATACAGATTAGTAAGTCATCTTTCATCTCGTCGAGATGAATACAACAATAACACCACAAAGACTACGTTAGGTCGAGTAGTTTTGATTTCTGTCAAATACTCAAATATCAATAAAGTGCGCTCTGATTGGTTGCTCGTAACGTAGCCGCTAGTCGGGAGTCGGAAAAGATGAGAGTTGGTCAACTTTGCCCCGACAAGCGACAGTCGACTTCTGACACCGAAAAACGTCATACAAAAATCATCTACGCATGCGCCCGACTTCCGACAACGACTAACGACAACGGGACGACTCATTGTGGAACAGGCTTAATGTCTTGAAAATGCTACTGTCAATATAGGCTGCGTTCGGATATTGAACACCGTTACACTTTTTACACCCAATAACACGTAAGTGTCATTTGGACGGTGTACCCGCTGTCAACGGAGTACAATATCCGAACGCAGCTTTAATCGAGATATTTGTCTAGTTCTACTAGTTTTATTTTAATGCAGACATAGCCGATCTCGATCAAATAGAATCTCATGCAGCTAAACTATTAATTTTATATATAGCATGATAAAGTCATGTGCCTGGCCACATCAGATTTTTTTTGCTACGGTTTCCATAATTGTCGTTTACCGGTCGTATTTCTCGTTTTATATCTGTTCTCATGTCTTAAAAACATTCTTATTTTATCAATTTGATGACCACCTCTTCTTTGCCAACACTTTTCACAAAAATACTGGTGGTTTGCAAGTCACTCTACATTCTCCTTAGGAGTGCCATATAAAACTTTATAGTCTCTGACACAGGTGTTCTTAGTTTATAGTATTTTACGGAACGCAAATTAAACATAAACTCTGCTATGTCAACTACTTCAGACTTCAAATATATGGATTAGAAACTTCGGTGATTGAGGCATGAACTTTATTTTATTCATACGAAATGAGTATGTACTCACAAAATATATTATTTAGAAGTACTTCCTCACAGTGGGCATCTGCTCCGGACTTTTTGTTCTTATGACTTGACGTATTTACATCCAAAAATTAAGCATACATCTAGTATGTACTGAAACGGTGTGTTTTTTGGGTTCTCAAGGCTGGGTGCTACGATTTTTTTTTTGGGATGTTGAAAAGCACAACAGTAGTTTAGTTGACTTTTTTATTAAGTTCGATATTTCGCTATTTATTACAATAGTAGTTTAGTTGACTTTTTTATTAAGTTCGATATTTCGCTATTATCAGCTTCTTCGGGAACTAAAAACACAGATAAAAAGGAGAGAGTATATAGCAACAGACTTCCCAAAACCAAAAAATAATGACAGCAACACTGGTACGCTACAAAGAGAAACGGTATTTAACAATTATAACGATAAACAAACAAAAGATGAACTAATTTACCTGAGATAAACAACAGGACTCGCGATCAAAAACACTTGTTTACAATTCGGCGGCAATAGCAGGTTATACGATGGCAGGAATTAAAACCAGAACCGGCAACCGAAACGAGCCGCAGACCAAAAATCCCTACAAGTGCAAAACAATCGTACACTGTAAAATCAAAAACAGAAATCCATACACTGTTTAGGTAGATTTAAAAGAATAACTCACTCTAGTTGCCCAAACAGTTGGATGACTCTTTCAACAACCGTTCGTGGTTGTGGTTAAAATACAGCAAGTGGACATATGCTGAACTCAGATCCTCAGTGTCAAAACGTAAATTTACTGCGTTTGGGGTCGATTGTATTCCCACCATTTCAAAAAATAATCTTTCACGTAAATTACGCTTGTATAGAATTTCAACCTCGCCAAAAGTTCATCGTGTGTCCGTGGTTCAAGGCATGCTGGGTCAGGGCACTCGTCAGTCGTCCCTTGCTGACATCGTCCTCGTGTTGTTTCATCCTGGTCTTAAGCCAGTTAGCTGTCTGGCCATCATACGAGGCCCCACAATCCAAACAAGGAACCCGGTACACAAGTTTCGATCTACATTGGGTGTCAGTCTTACGCTTTGTCCTGGTAAACAACTCTCCTATCTTTTTCAAGTTATAGAAAGCAATTTGAAGGCCTTCAATTTTAAACAGTTTACTGATCTGTCCAGACAACTCGGAGAAGAACGGGAACTTCCTGTATATACAGGAAGTTCCTATCTTCCAGTAATTTGACAGCAGGTTACTAATAGTGTTTGTTGCTATATACTCTCTCCTATTTATCTGTATTTTTAGTTCCCGAAGAAGCTGATAATAGCGAAATATCGAACTTAATAAAAAAGTCAAATTAACTACTGTTGTGCTTTTCAATCGTAGCGCCCAGCCTTGAGAACCCCAAAAACACACCGTTTAAGTTTTAGTAAAATAAACTAGGCAAAAGAAAAATAACACTGTTTAAGTTAATAAAGTATGTAGGTACTAATTTTTATTCAGACCCAGTATGTCAATGCCACAATTCTAGAATTTTCGGTTACGTCAATTTTGTTACATTTTCTGGTTTATAAGTCTCTATTTTTGTTATTCGTTAAACACGAAAAAGAAAGAATTTCGGATGATGTCTATTTGTTTTCTGTATTTTCGGTTTAAAATATTTTTCTTGATAATTGAATAAACTGCAATTAGTATTGTGTTGCTATTAAGAATTTTACACGATTCTTGAAATTTGGTTTTGGCAATTTGTCCCTTGATGATTAAGTGAATCCAACTGTCACCTTTCTATTATTAATTAATTTGCTTTTAAGAATTTTTATTGCAGATTCTAAAATTGGCAAGAATAAAGTCTGTGCATTTTCTTGGTGTTAAACATTTTCTCTCCATATGCACCAACGGACCTAGGCAGAATACAAGTCTATAGTGAATTGTTGCAGTAATAACTGATAAAACATTCTATGATTAGTATGACATGATTTTGTTTATTGCACAGCAAATAAAAATATATTTAATAAAAGAAACTATGAAAAGCAGTGCCATAAATATCATAGTGCAGGACCAAGTTTTGTTTTTAAAATATCGAATTCATTTATCTGTTTATTACTAAGGTCGAATGACCAAACTATCTGTAAATAACTACTAAACTAAAGCACTGGTAAAAGAATTGAACCCTGGGGAACAATAACAAGTGATTTGATCTGCTGGAAGTTCGTACATTCCAGTAGAAAACAGTATTTTTGGGTACATTTACTTTCCTTAAGGCGGCTACAGACGTAGCAGTCGATCTGTCAGGTTTACCTGAACATATCTGACCTGACTGGAAAACTATTCGTGTGTAACGGCCTTTAAAATACTCGATCCTCCTAATAACCTAAGATTTACATTTTTCTTGATAATTCTTTAACAGAATATCCCTATAATCGCCCTCAATATTTGCACGTCAAAACTCCATCCCTCCATATCAAAATTGCTATTTATCTGATATATCCGTATAGCGGAGGTGGGTCCTGTGACGTTCGGTGTTATATTACTGGTAAATTATCGCCTTTTAACCGACACCAAATGATGAATTGGATCTCTCGGAGATGTTCAGGTGCTAATCCGCGTCGGATTGATCCGTGTCTAGGCGGGCACTCCTCGAACCATTAGGGTTAATCCAATGCACTGCGGCATAATTCATCAACTACGCAATCAATCAATCAATGCTCCGTTTCGTGACAACCTAAATCCGATTTCCTTCCTTCCTTGCTTCGATGCGCCGAGCATAGATCGCCAATGGGTGAGTGAGGATACGAACCCGAATCCCGAGACGCTGCGAGAGTGAGAAACGCGGTCAAATGAATACTCCGGAATACGACGAATGTTTATTAATAGTCTTCTTCTAGGATTTCCTACCGTGTGCCCACACTGCCCACTAATCTTTCGCTTTTTTTTGTTCTGCACTCGTAACTCACGAGCTAGACTAAGAATGTGCTGTGTTTATTGCTCTATTTGATTGAGGACTAAACATAATAAGCTTTAAATGTGTTCGGATTATCAGGATTACAGTGTTTTGGTGATATTTTATAGGAGACATTGTATTCTTATAATAGTACCTATGTTATTTGACGAGCGCATAACTTAGGTTAAAATTAACGATCTTGAAATTTATACAAAATTTATACACGAGCCACCAGGCGAGTGTGGCGACCGAAATAAAGTACCGAATCAGGGACGTTAGTGGTGGATTGGAAGAACTCTAGGGTCTTTCATGCGCGAGTATTTCCTGCCGCACACTGCACTTGTGACTTGACATTTCATCGTTCGTAAACAACTCGTCGACATTACTGACGGAATATCTCGTTCGAATTCGTACAGCGTAGAGATATACTGTGATTAGTAATAACCCCGAAATGACCGCTCGACTCGGAACCCTGAGAATAAAAGTTAGGTTAAGATATAAACGAGATAACCTTAAATCCCTATCACATTATTCTAGGATGACATAGGAATTATAGGAAAGACTGTAAATACATACAGAGAAAACCCTGCTTCATCCTCGATGTATGGGTCGATTCCTTTAACGTCTGTAAGGGTTAAACCGTAGAACAGTAATCGCCCAAGCATCAAACCTTATAGATCTGCACTTAGGGTCGAAAACACAGAGTGGACCCAAACTGACATATTTAGGAACGTATAGAATTACCGAACAGTACCCAACAAATTTCTACGATAATTTTGAAGACCAGGAACAAATATGTAAGCTTTTCACTTCTTAACATATATCGTACTAATCAATTTTTATATTCTAGGTTAAATTATCTTTTAAGATAATGGTGAACGCCTTTAAAACTTTTAAAAAGTACACATTCACCAGACCAGAATAGTTAAATTGCTTGTCAAGCTGTAATAACAATATATCATCAGATTCACGACTTCACACATAGCGTCCGGCATGTTCGTTAGAAATAAAGCGTGAAAGTATTCTGAGAAAAATCCGATTATTGATGGCCCGATGCTAAGTTCGAAAACTGTAATACGTTTGAACATAAAATATTTATTACTAAAATGATCTTTACAATAGATTTGTATTTATATGAGCTGCTTTCGATTTGAAGACTGGAACAGTATGAGTTGCATCTGCAAGTTATAGCAGAGTTGCACCGTTGAGTGTTGTGTACTCCAACTCGGCTATGCATTCGATTTGTTGTACTCCCAGCAAAACGCTCCAGATCAAAACGTTCTCAAATCGAAAGAAGCTATTATTAATTAGAGTGCGTTGAACAGTATCGTTATCTTGATTGCTAACAATATAAATAATTTTAAGCACAGATTAGTGGAGTTGATTAGAAAGTGATAAATATAATAAACAAACATACAAGTAAGTACGTAGGCTTTCACGGCCAGAATCATTTAGATCATTTAGAATAGATTTTAGGTATATAAGGGAGATTTTCTTGGTAGGTCTTCAGTATTTAATTAGCTTTGAAGAAGCGAGCAACATGGTTCGCGAAACGTCAGCATTTACAAATCTTGACACACGGCATAACCCGGAAGCAGTTTATTTTCTAAACATACAAGTATTATTTATAATTAATTTGCAAGCAATCGATTTTGTTTTGCATTATACTTGTTCTACGGTTATTTATTATGTATGACCTGCGGCATTAAAGACTTGCCTGTTGATTTCAACCATATTTCAACTAAATGAAGTTTGAAAAGGGGTCAAATGGTAACTTAGATGCTTGTAAAGCTCTTTTACAGCACCTAACCTATAAACCAACGGCCTGATGACAGCTGAACTTGCCAGTATATTTTGTAAATAAAGTATCTACTAAACTATCTGCAACGTTCAGAAACGTTGAGAAAAGATATAGATGGATATCTAGTTGTATGTTATTATGGTCTAATTCTCTCAGAGCTTTTATAATAGTGATTCGACTATATTGACGCCGTCTATACAGAAACCTGTAACATATCTGTTATAGTTTGGCTGAGATCTGCCAGTTTTCTGTTTCTGAATATGTCTCAGTAACCACTTGGGATAAGTGAGCTGTGGATAGAGAAGCTTCTCTACGCACCTGAAGATCCAACAGGGAAGAATTTGTCAAGCAGTGAGGTGGGCATCACGTGAGCTGTACACGATCATAAACTAAAGATAAGTATTCCCTACTTAAAAAGAATGTTGAGTTTCTATATTTCACCAGTATATACTCGTAACATTTGATTCAAGTGCTGGGTTAATGCGACCTCGAAAACGCATCTACTTATCACCGTATATGGCGTCCAGTCGTGTCCTTCGCGGATCTCTCGAAGAACCACTGCTAACGATAAATCGTCGCTCTCTTTTGCTGGTCGCCTTTAACTGCGACAAAGTGCGCCATTAGTTTCCAGACCGACGACGGTGGCAAAGAGGCACACAATCGGAAATGTGGGAGCAGCGAGCGACCAAGAGACTGGAGAGTAGGTATTGCAGCGTGTGGAGTCGACGGGCGATGCTTGCGCTGCACCACTTTTAAACCGATCGACTAAATTAGTACCTGCAATGGAGCAATTGCGGAGTTCTTGACTCGGCCCGATGGTCCACTTATTGTTGGGGTTACTACCGGGACTAATACAAATCCCGCACGGCGTGTCGTCGACTTTGATCGAGCGCCGTTGTAATTTCGAATCCGCGCGCAATTTGTATATTCAAATGAAGGGGCGAGAGACCCAGCGCCGGTCTTCATTCTCAGTTAACCGAGTGTTAAATTCCGGTGAACACAGGGACTGCCAATTCTCCGTTTGTTGTGTTCTCATAGTATGCATCAAGTCGCTTTGTTATCGTGTAATTGTATTTAGGTGTCCATCGTGTGATGTCCAAAACATTGGCGAACATTTGCTATTGATTAAGGCCCACATACACCGAAACGTTGCCTCAATTCAAAGCAACCTTCGCCAATCCAAAACAACGGTTGTTTTATATATACGCAAGAATTATATCGTTCATTAGAAAAACAACAACGTTGTTTTGACCAGTTGTCTTAGTTTAAGAGTGTACAATATTAAATGGATACTATACTTACTTGACGTACAAATTTATTCTTTTAAATCAAAAGGTTCGGTTTGGGTTTAGATTAATCAGGTCACATTTTTTGATTAAACATTGACCTACTTCTTTTGTTATACATGTTATTATTCGCCCTGTGCATACACCGTGGAGGGGACTTGAAAAACGATCTAAGAGCCCGTACCGGAGAAATACCTAACTAAAATGCCTACAGTATGTGCAGTAGTTCACGGCGCATTATGTTGTGATCCAATCCGTCAGAACTAATAACATATCGTTGGTATAAATAATCATAATGGGACACAGTAAGTGTTGCGTTCTCAACTGTAATAATACAGGAAGAAGTATTAACAAATGCAATATTGTAATAAATAATATAAATTTCATCGGCCCACTTATACAGTACAGGTAACTGTAACATTTATTAGCAATCTGCACCATTTACGCCTCGTGGACCTACTACCGCCTACACATGTAGAGGCGCTTGCATCGCGCACCCGGCCAATAGAAGCATAATATTTTACACGGAATTCAATTAACACATCGAAAGAAGAATATTGTTATTTTTCAACTAAATATTGGCCCCGGTCCCTTCTTAATCTTTTTCCACCAATACTAGAGCTGTTGGACAATCCTACGTCAGGTACATTGACGATATAATACAACCACAATCATTGATGCTGCATAGACATGTATGCGGTTATATACCCTCTAGATCCTAGTATATCCCTATTACAACGAGGACGACTAAAGCTCCATCCATAGGCATCCTTCACATTATTTTCAAATCAACGACTTTTTACTTTATCATACGCAGTATGTAAAGTATTGTAATCATGCCAAAAAAAATTTTTGAGATTTTAGCGGAAATATGTCTTTTTGGGTCCCCTGAACATTTTTGACCAAGGTACAAAAAATGTCTGTGTGTGTGTGTGTGTGTGTGTGTGTATGTGTGTGTGTATGTGTGTGTGTGTGTGTGTGTACCCGTTTTTGTGGCGACGATTCCGGAGAAACTACTAAAGCTGTCTGGACGAAACTTCATATTTAGAAGTTTCATAACCAAACTTAGAGCTGAAAAGCTTTCTGTTGAAAAGGGTCCAAAGGAACTGGTGGTTTACTCATAGCATTTTTCGAAGATTTTGCAAATGAGCCGCTATTTGTGTAATGGCGTCAAAATAGTTAAATAATAAATTAAAGGAGAGGAAATTTTCTATAACTTATGTATATGACATTTTTTGGTAGAATTTATAGTTTAGCTGCATGAGCAAATTCTATTTCATCGAGATCGGTCGTACTGCTTTAAAACTAGTAGCCAGGATATGTCAGATTTTTTGATTCTAATGACAGTAGCTAGTGTCAAACGCTAATGTTTTGAAAATACTACTGTCACTACTTTTTACACCCAATAACACGTAGGTGCCATTTGGACGGTGTACCCGGTGTCAACGGAGTACAATATCCGAACGCAGCTTTAATCGAGATATCTGTCTAGTTCTACTATTTTTATTTTAATGCAGACATAGCCGATCTCGATCAAATAGAATCTCATGCAGCTAAACTATTAATTTTATATATAGTATGATAAAGTCATGTGCCTGGCCACATCAGATTTTTACTTTATCATACGCAGTATGTAAAGTATTGTAATCATGCCAAAAAAATTTTTTTGAGATTTTAGCGGAAATATGTCTTTTTGGTCCCCTGAACACTTTTGACCAAGGTACAAAAAAATGTCTGTGTGTGTGTGTGTGTATGTGTGTGCGTGTGTGTATGTGTGTGTGTGTGTACCCGTTTTTGTGGCGACGATTCCGGAGAAACTACTAAAGGTATCGGGACAGAACTTCATATTTAGAAGTTTCATAACCAAACTTAGAGCTGAAAAGCTTTCTGTTGAAAAGGGTCCAAAGGAACTGGTGGTTTACTCTTAGCATTTTTCGAAGATTTTGTAAATGAGCCGCTATTTGTGTAATGTCGTCAAAATAGTTAAATAATAAATTAAAGGAGAGGAAACTTTCTATAATTTATGTATATGACATTTTTTGGTAGAATTTATAGTTTAGCTGCATGAGCAAATTCTATTTCATCGAGATCGGTCGTACTGCTTTAAAACTAGTAGCCAGGATATGTCAGATTTTTTGATTCTAATGACAGTAGCTAGTGTCAAACGCTAATGTTTTGAAAATACTACTGTCAATATAGGCTGCGTTCGGATATTGATCACCGTTACACTTTTTACACCCACTAACACGTAAGTGTCATTTGGACGGTGTACCCGGTGTCAACGGAGTACAATATCCGAACGCAGCTATAATCGAGACATCTGTCTAGTTCTACTAGTTTTATTTTAATGCAGACATAGCCGATCTCGATCAAATAGAATCTCATGCAGCTAAACTATTAATTTTATATATAGTATGATAAAGTCATGTGCCTGGCCACATCAGATTTTTACTTTATCATACGCAGTATGTAAAGTATTGTAATCGTCCCAAATAAAATTTTTGAGATTTTAGCGGAAATATGTCTTTTTGGGTCCCCTGAACATTTTTGACCAAGGTACAAAAAAATGTCTGTGTGTGTGTGTACCCGTTTTTTTGTGGCGACGATTCCGGAGAAACTACTAATGGTATCGGGACGAAACTTCATATTTAGAAGTTTCATGACCAAACTTAGAGCTGAAAAGCTTTCTGTTGAAAAGGGTCCAAAGGAACTGGTGGTTTACTCATAGCATTTTTCGAAGATTTTGCAAATGAACCGCTATTTGTATAATGTCGTCAAAATAGTTAAATAATAAATTAAAGGAGAGGGCATTTTCTATAATTTATGTATATGACATTTTTTGGTAGAATTTATGGTTTAGCTGCATGAGCAAATTCTATTTCATCGAGATCGGTCGTACTGCTTTAAAACTAGTAGCCAGGATATGTCAGATTTTTTGATTCTAATGACAGTAGCTAGTGTCAACCGCTAATGTTTTGGAAAACTATTGTCAATATAGGCTGCGTTCGGATATTGAACACCGTTACACTTTTTACACCCAATAACACGTAAGTGTCATTTGGACGGTGTACCCGGTGTCAACGGAGTACAATATCCGAACGCAGCTTTAATCGAGATATCTGTCTAGTTCTACTAGTTTTATTTTAATGCAGACATAGCCGATCTCGATCAAATACAGCTAAACTATTAATTTTATATATAGTATGATAAAGTCATGTGCCTGGCCACATCAGATTTTTTAAATCAAAACAATCCTTTTTTCAAAGCAAACATTTAATTAAAGATGAATATACGGACATAACGTAATGAATACAAAACGTAATGTGTGCAGAAGCTTAATATAGGAGCGGGAGTACTATTTTCAAGAATAACTAAGAAAAGTAACAACATAATTAAAATAAACGTTGTATGTATTATAATTATACAATTTATTTCAGAAATACCGTCTAACCTTCTAGGAGCATATCCGCCAAGGACAGAGAAGCAATTTTGATCACATGACGTGTAATGTTTTTCAAAGTTTAAACGTATAATGTTTTTCAAAAGTTTTGAGTACTAACAAAATTGTATTAAAGAAATCGTCTAAATCCTGCCCTGGTGAAAAGCCGATCGCGCATGACCGAAACACGATTGCGAACTGAATCTATAATTGTGATTGCAATGTGATTCCCGTCGGACAGAACAAACCGACTTACTCCCAACTACGCGGCGCGGTCGATCAAAGTTATTTCCCATACAAATCATCCGTCGCATACAATTACCATCCCTCCGTCTCTGGTACTACACAAATCACTACACAAACACACCCACGTTAAGATTCCACAATCAAAAAGATTTTTATCGTTGATAAACCAACGAACAGCTGACTACGATATGAACAACAGAGAAAAGCCAGAGTGCAGGAAGACCGATATTTACCAGCGGCGGTGTTTTGTCACCAGTTGCAGCACAACCGCGATAGGATATTTACGATTTTCTTCAGGTCAAGAGGGTAGGACTCCGTTTTTTTTTTATTAATTTGAGTCATCCTATATTTTTGCATGTACTCAAACAACCATTTATTTGAATGAAAGAAAATTTCTACTAATGTAGCCTGGATTTCCCCTTTTTGTTTAATTAAATATACATATCATGTACAGCTACCTATATACTTTTTTTTCTGTAATCTGGCCAATCGGTACACTCAGGACGATTAGCAAAAAAGAACCATTAGCTGTATTATTATTATCGATGTGGATTGACCGGCCGTAACGCTAATACATATATCACGGTTTATAGTACTCAGGAGGGATATTAAAAATGAAAAATTGTGCCAGGCAAGTTTACCCAGCCACCTATATATTACGTACTCTATGAAATTGAGTATCCATGTTTGACGTACTTATTGCCCTGTCAGGTACATACTCCTACTATATAAACACGCGCCTAATCGATTGACACGCTATTAGATGAGTATCTCGCAAACAATAAATCATTATCGAATTGTTACCGTACAGCGATTTGGAGGTGTACTGATATTTTATTGTATTATTCCAAAACTGTTCTTGATTAAACAGAAGAAACACAGGACGAAAAAAATACTCAAACTATTTATTAAACCAGAACAATATACAAATAAAGAAAAGTAGAAGTAATCTCGAATTTCCGATTTTGTCATTTCTTTTTCTGTATCTCCAGATTGACCTAACTATGCCTATACCTACATGTTATATATTATATAACCCTAATTATCCAGAAAAAGTTATTCTTTATAAAGAGTCCTAAAAACGCATAGCCATAGGTCAGAATGTGGATCCTACATACAGATTACCGAATAAATTTGTTCTAGAGTAAAGGATCAGTTTTTCATTAACATATCATATGGAAAAATAGTTCTCAGATATCAAGTTTGAAAATTGAATCTCAATTTAGATATTTTATCTTTTTGATAGTGTGTTCTTATTTTATGTTTGTTTTAAGTCAAAATTATTAAGGTAAACGTCCCAAATTCACACAATGTCGTAAATTCCGACACATTTCTGTTTAGTTGGATAAAATAAGAAATCTACAACATTGAACTTCATTTTAGGACATCCGGTTTGTTGATTTGACATTACACTTTCCTTATAAGGATTTTCAAGACTTCTTAAATCGCTACAGGATAACAGTAATTAAGAAAATTCTAATAATATCTATTTAGGTTGACTAAAAATGTTTTATATTTTCATAATAATACGGTGTACTACTCTTTTAACCACTATTATTTACAAATTTACGGGTGTTGGAATCAGGTACATGTAAATATAGCACGTCCGTAAATCAGACATGTGTGTCGGAATTGTGTACATGGGTTTAGTAATACATATGGCTCTATTGCTGTCTTTACACAAGAAATTAACATATTTTACATGGTTTGCTATATTACAATTAATTGTACGCATTTTGTCTAAATTCCGACATGAGTGTCGGAATCACGGACATCAATAATCCCTAATTATTACAGGGTGTCGGAATTACAATCATCAATAGTCCCGTCATAAATATCGTCAGGCACCATAGGAGATGATAAAATAAGTCAGAATGATGCAACACTAGCAGCAGGACTAGCGATTTTGGCATTGATACACCACCTTTGGAGATAACAGTTGAACTGATGCCATCTGCATTAAAAAAACATTATTCTGGACTGAAACGCCGGAATAAAGTAAAAAGAAACTGTTCTTCTGTTACAGTATGTCTAGTGCTTGGAGAAAATATTTGTTAATAAAAAAGAAGGAAGCACACAAGAAAATCATTCTAGAGAAATAAGAAAGTAAGCGAAAAAGGATTAGAATAAAAAGCTGCGCCAAGAAAAAGAGAACACTAAAAATTCCAGATACAAGAAACATTAAAATACAGATGAGGTAAAGAGGGCAGACTGAAGAAGACTAAGGACTTATTTTATACTGTGTTATAAATGTTTAATGTTTCTTAATAATAAATCTTATTTAACAATATTTAAAGCGCTTAATATTTAGTTGAATGTTTATATTTGTCGGAATAAGGTACGACAAGTGTTGATTTAGGATCACTGTCTGAATTAGGTTTACTGAGGTGTCGGATTTCGGTGCAAAATATGCGCTTAGTGTCGGAATTAGGGGCAATTGTTAAACTTCTAAAATATAATATAAATTACATAACTATCATCAATTTTCTTCAAAAATGAATAGCCAGATATCTTTAGAAGGAAAAATTTGTTTAAAAAAAGTTGACATAGTCATTAGCACCACATAAATATAAATTCTACAGTTACAAATGTAACAAAAATACCTTAACGTGTCTGAATTTGGGGCGTTTACCTTATAAACAACATATTTTGACAACTTAATATTTGAAAATATAAGCAAAATCATTTTGAATATATGATGAGTGATGACAAAGGCAAAATATTCCGAGGTCCATCTGCTGTGGTATATTCTGTATGTAAATACTAACGTACATTATTTGCTATTCACTAAAACGCCATTATAAAAAATAGCTAGTATTGGCAACATTCCTACAGATATTTTTCTTCATAACAGAGCTTGTATAGAACGTAATATCAATATAATGCGTAGTAAGTGACGCGTGTTCAAGTCGATGATGTACAGTTGTCTCTATTGAAGCATACAATGGTCAATTAGTGCAATTAATGCATTTATAAACGACATGCATCGGCAATTACTACCAGTTAAAATAATTTATGCCGTATTCACCGAATTATTACCGAATTAATTGCGCGCATTGCTATGCATTGTGCCATGCATTCCACAGCCGTCCTGAATAACTTTCAATAATCCAAACTTTTTTACCGCTACGAAAAGTTAAAGCCAATATCAACCCCCAAAAAAGTATGTAGTTTTATGCTAGTACTCTGTGGAAACCAAAGAAAACTGTTGTTGGTATAGACCATAGAGGAGTGGGGGGAGTTCATTTTAATCAGAATTATTATTATTCTACCTCGACTATGCGGTCGAGGCGAAATGTAAATGCCCGCGAAGAACTTTGTTGTGGGCAACCGGAAGGCGGACGCTAAGCTCGCCTTCCACGAAATTACGAACTTTCAGAATGCAGTAATTTTTGAGGCTGCAATGAAAATTCAGATGTTCCATAAAGGTATTCTGGTGGAAATTTACATAAGTTAGGATTCCCATTTTCGGGGAAGTCTCGCCCTGCCCGGACGTTAATACCTTCGCTACTGCGGATGGCGGCTTTCCACCTCGCACACTCATTGTTAAGACTGTATATACTCGGATTATACCGATGGTAATATCGCTGGTAATACATTATACGCCTCCCGACTTTTATGTCATCCTCATTGTCCGCGCAATATACGCCAAGAACAAAACACGGTTACTGTTTTTTAAAGAACACATTCATAGGCCCTTTGGTGTTATTAAAAACTTTATGACAACGTGAATGTTTACTTATCTTTTTATGCTTTAGTCTCACCAGGTGTGTGCGTGCTTTTTTTTTTTCAATATGACCAACAGCTTTTTTTTCAGCCGCAGAGCTGGTCTCTGTTAGTTTCCGTTTCAGGTTTTCATAGTGACGCACACATTTGATATCAGAGGCTGGTAAAATGTGGAAATCAGAAATACTAACTGAGAATAGATTGAATAGATTTTTATTGGAGTTAAAGTTTGCCATCTTGCAGGAACAATGTTTTGCATACTATTGTTATGTTGAATATTATGCCAGCATAATCATGGATTGATAAGACTTAGAAAAAAACGATAACGAGAACAAACTATACTAGGGTGAGTATCTTTCCTTAGAATCTGAATCTGATTATGAAATAAATTTATGTAATCATCAAGTACTGAAATTTTCGTACCTATTTAGTCATGTCTGCTAACTATTATTTCTCCATGTTCTTGAAATACCCCATGAATTAATTTTTCCATAAATTTTTATTTTTCCATGAGTATTTCTCTTATGTTGATAACTTTTCATCTGTGATTTACCTGGTTTCCTATAATACCTATAAAAGTAGGTAAATTTTACAGAAGAAACAAAGAAAGAACAATAAAACAAAACTAATATTATTAAAAATCGCCATAGGTGGACTCAAGAATCCCAGAACTTCTCTTTTTACGTATTCCCACATAGTCCAGTCAAATCGTTCACGAGGGTGCCTGTTCCAGGAAAAAAATTTAGATTTTTTTTCTCTCATTCTACACAGATAGAAATTTTTGTTTAACTCAAATAAATTAAGGCAGAAATATATTTATTTGCTACAAAGAATGTTTATTTGAGTCAGAATGTTTATTTGAGTCAAATGCCATTCGTTTGACATAAAGTAATATTGTTTTAAAAATTCTTTGTAGCAAATAAATATATTTTTACTTTATCATACGCAGTATGTAAAGTATTGTAGTCGTGCCAAAAAAATTTTTGAGATTTTAGCGGAAATATGTCTTTTTGGGTCCCCTGAACATTTTTGACCAAGGTACAAAAAAATGTCTGTGTGTGTGTGTGTGTATGTGTGCGTGTACCCGCTTTTTGTGGCGACGATTCCGGAGAAACTACTAAAGGTATCGGGACGAAACTTCATATTTGGAAGTTTCATAACCAAACTTAGAGCTGAAAAGCTTTCTGTTGAAGAGGGTCCAAAGGAACTGGAGGTTTAGTCTTAGCATTTTTGAAATATTTTGCAAATAAGACGCCATTTCTGGAATATCGTCGAAATAGTTAAATAATAAATTAAAGATGAGGAAATTCTGAATAATTTATCACTATGACATTTTTTGGTACAATCAATAGTTTAGCTGCATGTGCAAATTCTATTTCTACGAGATCGGTCGTACTGCATGAAAACTAGTAGCCAGGATTTGTCAGATTTTTTTATTCTAATGACAGTAGGTAGTCTTGGTGTCAAACGCTAATGTTTTGACAATAACTTCTGTCAATATAAGCTGCGTTCGCATATTGCATTACACTTTTAACACCCAATAACACGTAAGTGTTATTTGGACGGTGTACCTGGTGTCAACGGAGTACAATATCCGAACGCAGCTTTAATCGACATATCTGTCTAGTTCTAGTAGTTTTATTTTAATGCAGACATGGCCGATCTCGTTCAAATAGAGTCTCATGCAGCTAAACTATTAATTTTATATATAGTATGATAAAGTCATGTGCCTGGCCACATCAGATGTTTACTTCTAGACAAACAAATATTTATTTGAGTTAAACAAAAATTTCTATCTGTGTATATGTTTTTGGGGGTGCAGAATCCGAATTTCAACTTTGATACTTCCCACGGATGTGGTTTCACAACGAAAATTGCAAAAAAAACTCAAAATGTTTTAGGAAAAAGTGATAAAACTATGCACTTTTCGAGGTAGATCCTCTACAAAAATAAAGTACATTAGATTTCCTATAACCGCACCACTGAATTGCATTTTTCTTTGAACGGCTTGGCCGCTAGGTCGCGCTGAAAGAAGTCTAAATTTTCCTACTTTATGTAATGTGCACGAACTTATAAAAAAAAGTTTAGATTCTGATAAAACTACATTAAATTCCCTACAAATTGCATGAAGTGCAATCACTTATTTTGGCCAAACTGTGTAGTATAGCGCGTTCAAATTTTTATTTTAGGTAATTTTCACTGCTGCACACATTTCAAATATCCACTTCTCTGGCACCCATTAATTTAATAAAATTTTCATGCAGCTTCCCATCCACCATCATTTTTCCATTCATTCTGCAGATGAAGAGCCTACCACTGGGCCTTCACAGCGCACCAGTGCGCCTGCAGCCCAAGTAGTGGTTGCAGGTGAGGGACGTATACAATAGTGAATTCACTGCAATCATTGCGAATAATGTTGTGTTTCCCTTTCATAATTCAGAAGAGAAACCAGGACCTTCAACCGCTAAGCGTCGCAGACAGAAAAACAAACAAAAATACATACTTCTTCCTTATATAAACATAGAGTTGAAACTGGGCATATTATTAATTACAGAGATGTTAAGTTACTTCACAACTGTGATAAAGGTTATAAATTAGACCTTCTTGAACAATTTGAAATAGAACGACACAAAAAAATCCCTAATACCTTTCTTCTTAATGATCAAACTAATTTTATTTACAAACCCTTATTTTCATACTTATAGTTTCTCCAGTCCATTTCGCAGGAGATATTAATTTTATTTAGTTATTAATTTTTCTGATCCATCCACCCCCCCCCCCTTTTCATTGTTTTTTGAATTCGTTGTTCCCCGCTTTAAGTTGTGGTAAAAATGTTTTGATTCTTACTGTATCTATGTTCGGTATGCTCGTTTTCGCGCGCATTTTTCTTCTGCATCGAGCTGCCATGCATTACACACGTACCTGAAACACGCTCTCTATTGAAAATAATTTTAACTGTGTCTCCGTATTTTTTATGTTCTTGATCCTGATTATGTGTTTTACTTCAAACACTGTGACTGACACTGCGTTGTTCCTGTGCTCGTCCAAATTACTTTGTTCCCGAATCTCTTCATGATCCGTTTAGATAATTTTTGAAGTAAGTTTTTTTTAAAGTGATTTTTGATTTAATAGTCATTAGTTATTTCGCTATTTTTCCTTTGTAGTTTATACGTACTGATGATGGTGGTGTCCACCGAAACATGTCTACAGTAAATCAAATAAACTTGCAAGGATCAAGGAGGCTTTTATTTGAGTTCAACATTAAAAATACATAATACATTAAGTATTAATTAAAAAGAGCAAATATATAGTTTTTAATAAATAAATAGTAATAATATAGTAATAATATAGGTCTCCACTGAATCTTTGGTGAAGCGCTCTTGACTACTAATTGCACGCACATTACATAAAGTAGGAAAATTTGGCCTTCTTTTAGCGGCCAAACCATTCAACCAAAAAGTACACTTGAGGGTGCTTTTTATAGAAAACTTAGTGTACTTTATTTTTGTATATAGTGGTCTACGACGAAAAATGCATATTTTATGACTTTTTGGCAAAAAACTGCGAAAAGTCATATAGAATGAAAGAAAAAAAGTCTATATTTTTTCCTGGCCAAAACACCATTTGACTGGGCTAACAGAAAATAGTCTAATGGGATAAAATCGACAGTATGAGCGGCCGAATGTATGTAAACCTACCTATCCTATGTTACATCACATTTTCTGTGATTTGAATCGCTTTTAAGGTGAAACCCGGTTTCCCTATGAGAAATTCTCTGGCAATTTTGAGAATAAGTATTTTAAATAAGTATTCTATTATTTGCCTCTTAAATCAAATAGCGGTCGTATTTGATATAAGAACGTAATAATGTATTTTTGGTAAATTTAACCTTAATCGATTACAATCGATTAAAAATAGTATTATTAGTGTATTGATAATCACCAATAGAAAATCAATAAAAAGTAAAACATTGGTGTAAAGAAGAAAAACATATATGTTCTTCTTGCCAAGTGGCTGTGATTTCAAACTCGAATAGGACTCCTACATGGAATAATTACATCTGATAATCTATGGCGAACAAACGTAAATATTTTTTTCATTTGAGAAGATATTCTTTGGAGTGATGTTAAACATTAATTTGACACCTTACATTACAGGCCTGGGAGAAACCAACATATTTTAAAAAATGATCACGCAGCGTCCACACCGATCGAACGAATACATCCTTCATATTGTCCTACGGCAGAACTCGGAACGATATCCCATCAATATTTTTATGCCCGGAACGGTGAGAACACGTTTCAAAATATTATTTCGTGTTAATACACAGGAGGATACGGTACAGTTTCAGTGTGGCACCTCGAAGAAAATCCAACGAGGAATGATCTGAACTCGATCAAAAGAATTACATCCTCCAGTGTCTTGTCTCGCACGATTTTTTTCTTATTTCTGGCTCTCTCTCTCTTTGTCTCTCTATCGTGCTGCTGTAGCTTGCGCGCCGATGCGGTTTATTTGCTTCTCTCTGAATTTTTACGTGGCCCCAATAACGTTTTATTGCAGTACTGAGTATTATATAAAATGTTCATTGTAAAAGTAGACTTTGGGAATTGTAGAAGAATAATAAAAAAAAAGTTGGGACGAGTAATGTTATAGAGATTATTTCGATTGAGTTGGTATTTCTTGTTGAATGTAAGAATGTATAGTTTATTATTCATCAACTTCTAACCTCATGGAGCGAAAAAATCATGACTAAATTTCTTTTATTTCTTTTAATGGGCCACATATTTGATTTTGATGTTCTCGAACGTAATTATCGTTTTTTCTGTTTCGTTATAGATGTTAAGTAGGTTAAATAATGTTTTTTTTTTATTATTTTTAATTTTTTTATTTCAGTATTATTAATATTCTGTTGAATAATGTCTAATAACGCTTCAAATCTAGTTGACATAAGTTCTCTAACCTTTTGAGCGTCACCAACAGGATTTTTATTTTTCAAGCAGCACATTTTCATGACATTATACAAGGCATAACATTATACGCAGCAGTAGTTGTTATTTTTTTTTAATTTTTTAATCTGAAATTAGAATCAAAATACAACAAGACATTGAAAAAAATAATAATTTCGTAATTCACATGTGACGTCTCAAGCTGCCAAATTGTTTTTAGGGTTTCGACAAATTTGAAAAGATGAATAGTGTTCAAAAATTAATAACAGGCTACGAATACAAAGTAACTGCAGTTATGGCAAATAAATAATGGATTACGTCTTTTAGGTATTTTGATTTATTAGCCTGCCTTTAGATTTCGAGTTCAAGAAACATTACATTATCGCAAAAATTAAGCCAAAAAAGGAGAATGTTCGATTAGCTATAATGAGGTTGTTTGATTGGCTATAACAAATCATGCATTAATAGAAATCGTGCGTTAATAGAGCTTTTTAATACACGATTTTCTATTCTGTAAAAATACTCATAAATAAACGATCATATATTTATATGATTCACAGATACCCAATTTAAATTTTCAAGTATTCAAAAGTTCATACATCGTAGCTGTATGTATGACTTCAACTACTGGCCAACAAAAAAGGATAACTGATTATTTTTTTCGTAGAATCAGAATCGTAAGGATATAAAGTCAATTGTCCTGGTATCTACATTTACAATTTATTAGTAATTGCTTTTTCTTAGTTTTTGCTTGATTAATCGTTATAGTATGAACCATAATTTAAAAAAAAAATAAAATAATAAACTTTTAACCTGAAATTCTTCGTATTTTAAGGAATATTCCAACAAAAGATTATTGGACAGTACCAAATATATAGGATGGATTATTTATCTCAAGCTCAATGCTTGTGAAAACCCGGATGAATTGGCAAAAAAAGTATCTTGAAATTTTAATATTATTACTTATTTAGTCACGGAATTGCCACTGTATCCCGTGGTAGGTTGTAGATTAATTTTTTAAATATAATATAAATGCATGAAATTACAACTGCATTTTAACGTAAAACAGTTAAGATTTGATCCTTCAAATTTCATTCATCCTACAAAATTTTACTTGAAACAAAAACTTTGATTCTAGTTCCAAAGTACTGTTGAAAAAAGAAAATAAAACAAATTTGCCTAAAATATGCAGCCACGCATCAATTGAAAAAGAAGTATTACATTCGACAACATAAAAATCTAATATAGCGCACCATAAAAGATAACAAATGCTATCGGTAAATATGCATATTTCATCAAACAAAAGTTTTAACATACAAAATCAGATAAAAAGGACGTAACAAAAAAAAAAATATCTAAAATCTAACCATATCGCAGGGGAGAGCAAATAGGGCCGCAATACCGTATAACACGAATTTACATATAGGGCCTTCCTGCGCAACAATATTGGACCAGTTTGACATCGGGCGGGGACCGCGGCGAGCAAAGAAGGAGCCGAACAAGCGCCAAGACAGAGGCACAAGATTGCAATAACAGCCTATTCCATATGTAACGCTCATGTATATTCACGGATAGAACAAAGCCTTCCCCTTGGGGTAAACACCGGTCGCGGGCGCCCGGCCGGCAGACCGACGCGTCTCCTGCGACTGTCGCGCTATCTGACGGGCCCAGCGAGAAACATTTGCATAATCGGATAAAGTTTCGATTCATTATACCGCCGATTAAGTCCGCCGACATCGCTTACATATCTTATCAGCGGTCATTGAACGACAGCACGACGGGATCTTCTTCTTTCTTGCTTTTTTTGCCTGGATGTAAATTATATAATGTTTGCAGCCGTCATGCTGGGGATCGCTTCTCGGAATATAATTTCGCTGTCTTCAATTTGTGTTTGAAGGAGATACTGAGTGACAGACCTTGAGGTGTTTGGCTTTTATTATTAATCTTCGCGACGAACGTCGTGTTTGCTTAACAATGCAGGTTCGTCGAATTTGAAAGTAAATAATAAATAGCACCGGTGACAATATAATTATGTCACCGGTTTTCGTGGTTAGCACACATTGTAGAACAGAATTTTGTTTCTGGTTTATATGGTTAGAAATTAATAAACATGATTTAGTGTTGGTAACCATTGTCATCTATTCATCATGACTATTCATGATCCAACTTTATTAGAGATGAGTCAAATACTAGTAATCTTTCGGACTAAAAGACAATAGTTAATCTCTAATGGTAATGAAATTAAACCCAATTTTCATTTCTTATTTCCAATTACATACTACATTTTCCCGTCTGTATTCACTTCAAATCAAAAAACACCATTACCAGTGTTGAAGCACAGGAATTACCCTGTTTATTGTCAAAACTGAAAAGTAATGAATCAAAACAATATAACAGCTAAAAAACTACTACAACTTATCGACTCGAGAAAAACCTGACTACGACTTTGTGACTATATTTTTTTAAATGAGTTATTTTCTTTCGTATGCATTCGTCAGGTAGTGTTATGTTATGCTAGGTTTTTAGGTGAATCTCTATGAGGCCATAAACCCAAGGAAAACTAGAAAAAGCCAGGTGGTATGTTACAACTGATATAATATGAGGTTCCCCAAAAGATAGATGCATTATTATTATTATTATTATTGTCACTCTTAATGGTAATAAATGCTTAATAAAGTTAAATGTTTAGTTTAAAATACATAATTATAACAAATACTAATGGTAGGAAGCATTGGCAGATCCCATTGTCAGGGTTTAACATACCTAAAGATGATTAAATTCAGTCAAGTCAAGAGCCCCAAGAAGCTGTACCTACTTAACAACATTCATTCGACTCCTATATAGCTATAACCTCTCATTAAAGTACAACAAATTAGTTAAAAACGCCTGGTTGGCCCAAACCCAAATTGTAAGTGTAAAATAATAAATTTCTTTCGGACTAGTGACTTGCTATACAAATATCCCACAACTCAACGTCCTGCATTGGAGTTCTGATAGGTCAGCATGACTGACCAGAAAATCGACATATTGGCACTTTTATGAATTTAGTCAAAATCGTCACCACAGATCAATTTTACGAATTTTACAACCAGAAAATTCCTTATTTTAAGGGGGTCTTCCGCTTTGTTGTTGGTTTTTGTATTTACCAAAGTTCTTGTAATTTAGTTCGCGATTTCCCAAAAGTCGTGTTTTCCAACTGGTGACCACGTTTTTGGAAAACGTATTTCACATATCGGTATAATTCTTTGTTTTTTATGTTCAGTACACATCTTGTTTTCGTTCGATCGTTCATTTCTTTAAATTTTTGTTTTATTTCATTTTTACAGCGTTTTATACCTCGAAAAAAGCGGCGAAAACGGAACTTTTTTGGGTATACGGCTGCCATTTTCTCAAAAATCAAAATATTAAGAAACTGAACGATCGAACGATAGCTAACAAAATAACAATTAAGAAAAGAATTCACTTTTTTTGTTTTAGACGACCTGAACACCGTTTCACATTAGTGTTTGCACATAAGCGCGGACAAAGTAATCTGCAAGGTCATTGAGGTCATCACAATAATTTTGAAATTGTTAATTTTATACACCAATACTAACATAAAAGAATAAAAAACTTTGTCTAAATATCTTGTATGGTTCTTTCATTATCAATTCCTTAAAATAGGCTCGAAAAGCGGAGCCTATTTAGCGGACCCCCCTTAAGTTTTTGTATGCAACCCTAAAGGACCCTGCTATTGATCACAGTACAAAGTTTTTTCATTTTAGCTAACTTGAAATTCGATTTAAAACCATTTTAGAAGCCACACTGACCTACGTATGTGCAAAGGTGCCTTTTCTAAAAGAATTGGCAGGTAATTTCAACACAATCTTTAATATTATTTGTGCTTTGTTTATTTGTAAATAACTACCCGTCACTTTAATTTTACAAGTATTTTCATTCGAAGTTCAAATTATTGAAATAATTTCACAACGAGCTTCTTGTGCAGTAAAAAACAATATCATTTTTTTCTATAGTAAACTTAACAGGCCGTGTATTTCTTATTGAGTTACTCATGATTCAGGCAAAAATATTTTTTTTCTCCAAAATTATAGCAGTATTGAAGTTATTTTGGACGCTGGTCAATACCAGAATTATTTAAGGTTGCGTTTGTAAACATTAGAAAGAATTTTTTACTTAATTTTTTAAGAATTAGATCATATTATACATTCTGGTTAGTCAGCAGCAGGTCAATCAGCTCTCTTAAGCATAACGTTGAGTTATGGGACACCCGTTAACAATTTCACCTATTTGCTCGAAAAATACATGGACATTATTTAGTATATAACGTCATAGTCAAGTACGTTGGATATCTTTATACTTATCGCAGACCAAGAACCACAAAGAAGTTGCACATCGACGAAGCAACTATTAAAAAATTGTGTTTTCGTATTATTTTTTTTTTAATTTGCACCAAAACAATGAGCGGAATGGACAAACAAAAATAAAAGTCTGGAAAAAGCTTTCATCACTCCAAACTGAATTACAATACACAAGAATCAAAAAAACACAAGAATCAAAAAACTTTTGGTAGTTCTTTGGAGTTTAGATCATCAATTTATAGGAAAATCCTCGAAAATACCATTGCTATGTCCAAAGAAATAGAAGCAAATCAAAAGAATCTGGATAAAATAAAGTAAACATTTAACCGAACGGGATAGAGAAGGAATATAGAAGAATATAAACAGTACCCGAAAACAAATAGAATTATTCCACGGGCTGTATTCGGTAATACCCAGGTGTGCAGTGGCGAATTTACGGCTAGCAATTCCAGCGTGGCAAAGTTGAAATTTCGACAGCGTAAAAACCGTTCGCTCATAATTGGACTCATTAAGCTAGCAACAGCAGACGAATTCTGCACTGTTTTCGCTAATTCCGCTGATTAAAACGTGTGCGCGCGTCCCCGCTGCCAACCCTTCATCATAGTCGGCGATGCAGCGCAAACTGACCGCTATTGCATTTCAAGCGCTTGCGGTAATTTCACTCGGCCAACGTTTAATTTTCGAATTGTGTACATTTTGTGACTGTGTGTGTGTGTGTGGAGGCACCTGAGTATGTGTCGGTGTCCGGCGACCGGCCACCGCCGCCGCCGCTGCCCCCTACCGACCCGCTAATGACAACGCATTCCCGTATACAACATCATAGATGAATTCGTAAAGTGATTTGTGCGTTCGCACCCTCTACAAACTTGACCGGTTCTGTGAGAGTGCTTCAAATTGGAGTTGTGACATATTCGACACTTAGCGTTTTGTTTACTTTATTGGCGTCCTGTATTCAGTCTTATTAAAGATAGAAGTCATTTTGTAAAAACATTTTGTGATATTTTCTTAAAAACGTGTTAATTGTCCCAAATCTCACACTAATTCTCTGGAAAATATACTTTATATGTGATGCAATCTGGGAAAAGGTTCCAGATTTCATAAAAGAAAAAGCTCGATTTGATAATAATTGAAGGAGATATTAAGGTTTCAACTTTAATCATTATGTTCTAAAAATCGCAGTTATGATGCAAAGAACTTTAACTAACAGTAGCTGTCCTTGAAAAAAAAATAACGCGATAATTAGATGTTTTGAAAACAGGTACAACCTGGATAATGAAAATAAATGTAAGGTAATTGGCCTACATAAAAAGATATACAAAATGCAGGCCATCCATTTTTAGTGCGAATGTAATGATATCTCGTTTCTTCGAAGAGATAGAAAAAGAAACGCGGACAAGGTTGCGCATTTGAATGTTGATCAATTTTGTGAAATTTTATCCATATTTTGTTTAGTTTTATAGATATCAAAAAAAGATCAAATTTTGAATGTATAAGGTTATAACAGTTTGAGAGTCTCAATCTTAGTCTGACTGCGGAATCAAATTGTCTGTAGAAACGAGTGAAAAAAATCTTTTATTTACACATGTCTAATTCCATATTGAGTTAATAATTAGAAACAAAAATTTAGGTCTCTATTTGATTTTTTAAAAACTTTTATTTAGACATTCTATTATGGCAAGTTGATCAATGATCTTTTCGCAACTTTTCCCTATTTAACGACTTTAATAAGGTATCGTATTCTATATTGAAAAATTAACCACTTGTTAAGAACAATGCGTTTAGCAACAGTGGTTAACTGTTGATGGTCATGCGCATTCAGTACAAAACATTCAATCTACTGATCAGTACCATATCAGTACCCTTCGATGTGCTGTGTACACAGAAGTTATAAATACGCAAATTAATAATAATGAATAGGAGTATTTGCGAGAGCACAAGTACACAACCGCCATATTTATGTCGTTCGTCATGGTTAATTTTATTCACAAAAATAAAGCTCTTATGCGTCGCACTCAATTCCCTTTACGGAAGCTGGTAACGTCGAAGAATTGTGGAAACAATTTACGCAAAAATTAAATATGTGCAAAGATACACAGAAGATATCTGGTCAGTGAAATCGCGTAAAAAAATGAATTATTCTTGTTAATATTCTTATTCTTCTAAGACTTTGCATTTCTGTGCATTTCTGAATTGTGAGGGTAGGTTATTCGGATATGTACAAGTTTCAATTGAACGGGTTAAATAATTCGACAACTAGTTAAATTCTTGTAGTTGTGGTTAAATTTGAATTTTGAATTTGCTATAACATTTTCTTACTTCTATAGATATACATCTTAGGCAAACGCCAAAGCAAGTACCCCCTAAGTCCCTTCTGGCAATTGTTAGGTAACCTCTAAAAGTCTAAAATAAAAATATAAATTAAATCAAAATATCATACTTATTTAATGTTAGAAACAACATCAATTATCCTTCATGTAAATCTCCTATTTCATTTATCACTTGTTTAACGACGATACATATACCATAAACCAAACATTTCGTTTTTATTTTAAGGTTAAAGACTTGAATAGTGTTTACTGTTCAGCGGCAGCTCCCTATCGGTTGCTACGTAGTTCCAAGTCACTCAGTTCGCTACTAAATTGGAGGCAAACTATTTAACCACTGGATATGTTACAGACTACTATTTTATATTTTAACAACGTTGCTAAGAAATTAAACACTTGCTACGTAACAACTGCGTTACAGAATTGGCGTGAGTATCGCCATATAATTGGTATAATTATTTGTACTTATTTGCAATTTTGCCTATTTGAACCAATTTTTATCCACGCAAATTAATGAATAACAAACTGCCTTTGTTGCTTCAGGGATCAACATTGATGATCGATAGCTTTTTGTGGTTTATTTTCGCAAATCACGTCATCCATAACATTTATTTTTGTGTATCTAATAATTTTCAAATAATCGCAAAGGCTCAGCACGAAGTTCACAGCAGCATACACGTACTTGTCAACGAAGTCCATACACTATCAAGACGAAAAGCTACAGGGCCCTAATATAGCTTAAAAAGTGGCCAATGGATCATAGAAGCAAATGCCATCAATTTTGACTTGATATCCTTGATATACTTTCCTTGTTTCCAATGATTATCTGTAGGCCACAAAATAAAGACATAATATTTCTGAAATTGTTTGCCATTTGAAATCTGACCAAAATCGTAGAGTAGTAAACTTAGTAATAGCTTTGTTTGAGCAGCCACAAAAGCCAGACAACAGTTTGTTTAGATACAGAAGATATATCATTCGTATTTATACCAGAGTTTCCATACCAACAATTTAGGTCATCATAAAAAACGATTTAAAAACTAGATTTTGGACGTTTTACAAAACATCAACATTTCTTTCTCGTAAATCATAGTATACAGGGCCCAAATGACAGTATAAACCACATTTTGACACACAAAAAATCAACAATATAATCGCACGACCAGTTCATACTCGAAAATCCACATCGTAGCATAGTGGGATTCCTGCGTTTAGAATTGGCGAAGGCGCCGGAGGCATGTATATTCTCGTTATTCCTCGCTACCTCTAATATGAATTTTCAAATAAACACCGAATGAAACGTGCATCTAGCGCGTGTATGTGTGGACACATACGTACATACATTGAATAAGCGTGCTTGGGCCGGTCGCATATAGCTTCCCATTATACGTGATTTGCTGTTCCAGTCGACAGTTGAATTCCGCCTTCCAACAATAGCTGGGCGGCACGAGCCAGTCGGAGAATGCAACTGTGCTTCTGAATTCGTGGTATGACGTGGACCAACATGCATTCTTTGAACGCGATGGTAGGCAAGCGAACGCGTGGCAGATCCACGCTAAACCCATGGGCGCCGTTAGACAATTTTTTTGGCAGGGGACAATATTAAAAAAGAATTAAACGAATAGCGCAGTTTGAATTTAGAGAGGGTATTTGTGTAGCCGTGCGCTCCATGGTCACAAAAATTTTGAAAAACATGCCACCGTTTGCCCTCCATTGACATTTAGGTTTCGTTTGCCTCCTCATAGTTTTCGAGAAAATTGAATTTTTCTTCTAAGGGGGTAAGTTCACGCTGAGCCAGCCCCCACCCATAATTTTTTTCTTTTTAGAAATTCAAGTAGGTACATGAAATTAATAGCATTTCGTTTTTCCATTTTTGCCTCACAAGCCGATTTTTCCTATTTCCTATTGTAAACAAATTATGATTTCTTTCCGAAATCTGTTGTGAAGTTAGCCTCCCCCCCCCCAAATTGTCCAATTAGGTCGAAATGGAAATTAAAAACGTGGAATCGATTTCTCATTATTTGCTCCCGATTGCCATTTCATATTTTCGCTTTTCTCCTAATAGTTTTTCCTCAAAAGTGACTTTTCCTCACAGCAGTAAAACGCTGATAGGCTAACAAATTTCAAGTTTTATTGTTTATAACTTTTGTCTCAGAAAGAGGCAAACGCCAAATTTGCTCAGGATAGTTAAAAGAAGACATATTTGTAGAGTTTTGTTGTTTGGGATTCGCTAAAAATTGAGTAAAAGAATTTCATAAGTTCAATTGTTCATAACTTTTGTCTCAGAGGGAGGAAAATGCCAAATGTTTTGAGTATTGTTAAACATGTGATAGAAGAAATAATTTATAACTTTTGGCTCAGAGGGAGACAAACGCCAAAATTGCTCAAGATGGTTAAACAAATTGCGGAAGACATATTTCTAGAGTTTTGTTGTTTGGGTCCTTCTAGAAATTGAGATAAAAAATAAAACATCTGAGAGGAAGAGTCAATTTGCGGGAAAACTATTGGGATAAAAGCGAAAATATGAAATGTCAATCGGAGGCAAACGATGAGAAATCGATTCCACGTTTTTAATTTCCATTTTGACCCAATTGACAATGTGGGGGGCTAAGTTTACATCAGATTTCGGGAAGAAAGCCCATCCAGAAGAAAAATTCAATTTTATCGAAAACTATGAGGAGGTAAACGAAGATAAGATCCGGAATATGAACATTTTAGTTTGAAAACTGATTCGCAGGTAATTGATGCTGTGAGATAAGTGGTTATGAGAAAGAAGATTTTTATCATAATATGTAATACAGCCCCAGTGGTGTCTGTGAAGTACTTGACTGTGGAATAAATTTTCATAAAAAGAGAAACTTAAACAGTAATTAAAACCGTAACGGAAACTATATATTATATAAATAAGAAGAATAATGAGATATTGCACTGGACAAAATTCTTCAAACTTTCTTCTCTCAAAAGAAAAGACAGGGCATTTCAGTAGACTACAAATCTAGTAATCAAAAGTCAGAATCACGTTTGATAAAAGAGGCAGGAAACGTCGTGGCATATTTTCATGGTCTACAAATAAATTATGCAACATGACTGAATTTTCTAGGTAGGATCCAATGAACAATTGAACAGTTCACAGGAAAAAAACATGTGAATACTCTAGAAAGTATTTCTTTAAACGTTTATCATAGTAAGCAAATTCCAATTCAAAGAGTTTTCTCTTCACAAGGTTTTTTTTCACGTTTTAATTCATTTTTACTTCATCAAGATTTGCCAAAAAATTCTAAACACCACATAGCACCGACTTTACGACAAGTTACTGTAACTGTAAAAACTGCAAAAAAATAAAATAAATTCATAGGCATAAAAACAATTCACTCTAATATTTATACCTCTGTAAAACATGGTTTTTGTAAATAGAAAGATCTTATGTCTTTTTGATATATGATGCTCACAACTAATATCAGCTCAAAAGCATTCTATCACCAAGGTTTTAGAAGAAGAAAACAAGGGTTTCAAACTAAACCTTAAATATTTCAAACGCTGATGGAAAACTTTCGAGCCAAGATTCATATGCAGCGCAAAGAAACGTTCTGAGTGTTAAGTATCAATATTTGTCTAATTTTGTATTGTCTTCTCTCCCATATTTTCTTAAGGCCATAAAGTCATTCAGTTAAAAGAAAAAAATCATACATTTTACCAATTCACTTCCACTAGTGATGATAGTGGCTAGTAGCTGATGATGTCAATTAGACGAAACCGGTGCCTAGGAAATTCAAAATATAACAGTGCTAAAGACTACCTACTTTATAGTTTCTTTCATGCTTTATCCCAAAACTATACCCATTTGACCATAATTGATAAAAAAGTCAAAAACTTTTGTCCGGAAAGTTCCTGTTGCTAGTATAACTTTTTCATAAAACAGGGAGGGCAAGCACCCCTTGTCCATATGTAACTGCGCCAAGGCTGTACCAGGACTTCTGCGTGCACTAATACGCGTATTGGTAAGTACTGACGTTAACCTGCATTGGCCTGCTCTCATCATGACAATGGCCATCGATGTAGTCATTATCTCCTGCCGATGATCGAGCCGTATAGAGCACAACGCTAATTGATAATGGGTGGGCCTGATGCCGTCCGATGCTGTATCGATTCAGCCGGATGATATGCCTCTTTATTATTAACGCACGGTATCTGTCTATTTAGGCTATGGCGCCCACTCAATAGATTTGTTTTGTTCCGGATTAATCGCCATTCGAATTGATTGACCAAATTGACGGGAAAATGAGGGCCGTTCGGTGCAATTGCCCCATTAAGAAAATTATGCCGCTCGAATTGTCCTGGTGCCGGCGCGTGCTGCCCAATGCATGCTACGGTGTGCTATTCGTGTACAATGTACAAGTAGTGACCATGAACTTTGATGTGATACTGATTGTTGGTCACTACCACGATGCATCGAAGGTTTTTTGATTTATTATGATGGGAATTATGCTCAGAAGTAAAATACTAAGTGACATATAATGAGGATATCTTTATGTCACACATGTAAGTGGCGTGGTTAAGACTGTATTAGGGGATTCTGCTTGTTGCCTTTTAAGCGACGTACAAACTTGTCTATATTAAGTAAAGTGATTTCAGACAAATCAAATATCATCAAATCATCATATCGCAAGCAAAAATGTCCGACTTAAGCTAATAGAAAATTTGGATAGGCCTTTTAGGGGACGAGAAACGCGACAAACGTCCTATTTGAACGATTCTACGTCGTCGAAGCTTTCAGTCAAACACTGCAAATGGCCTATAAATGTCTTTATTTAAATAATTTGCTAGTTTTTGTAACTTTTCTCAAAATATTCTGAACGAGCCATAGTTCGTTAAGCTTATTTTTGATAGTAATGACTGTAACTTTAACTTTGACGCAACGTTCCGGTATCATCATCCGCATATTCGTTTTCGATGATATTTGTTGTGCTTTTATTTTATAGAGGTGTATTTACCGGCCTATTTATTTATTTTTTAAATGTTAACTATTTTTTACTCATATATCAACTGTTACTGACTTTTTGATTTATTTATTTATTTATTCAAAAATATTGCTTAGTATCAAAATTATCACTGATAATAAATTGTTGAATAGGTATAGATATTAGGGTCTCTATTTTTTAACTTCGAGATGTTTTTACGGACCCTCTCAATTTGTTTGGTCAACTTTATTGGTTAACAATATAATTATCTAAGCCGACTGCCCTGGCTAAATATGAACAAAATAGCGAAATCTCTCCCTGATACGCTTTTTTTCGTACAATCTGAATTTGAACCTCTGAATTGTGACTAGTTTTTATTTTCCTGTTTTCTCTCACTAATTTTCTCAAAAACTAGATTAAATACAGAATCTCTGCCTGCATGTTCCGATTCTACGAAAAAAAATTTAATACCAGAAACAGTTTTCATTACAGCGATTTTGTTTACTGTTGGCCAGGATAGTCGCTTAGCTTAGATTATTGTATATTTGGCAAATTAAGTACCTACTTGTAAATATGTAAAATGCTCCGATTTATAGGTACACACAAAAATTAATCGATTATTCTTTTTTATAAAGTGAATAAATATTCTGCGGTACGTAAATTTATTGTAGTAAAACAATAATAAATAAAAAAATAATATTATTAAATTAAACTTAAACAAATATCACATGCATTAAGTATGGATACAAATAAATTGAATAAATTGGGACGGTCCCGCGAAAAAAAAGTTAAAAGTTCAAAAATAAGCACCTCCTGATGCACGCCCCAGAGGCATACATCAAGAAATTAATAAAAACTACATAAGCCCAATTTGTTCCCTAACAAGGAAAATTATAGGAACCATGATGCAAATGTTTTTCAAAGAATATTTTATAATTTATTGCATACCTAATAAAATGCCTAACGTAGGTGATTTCTTTTGGGTGATTAACAACCGTTTATTAATATATTCAAACTTAAAGATATGTTTTTGCCTGTTTTTTAATGATGCCTTATTCTTATCAAATATTGTTTTGTATTAAATTGTGTTTCGTTCTGAGAATTTTGTGCCCTACACTGACTTAAAACCATTGGAGGTTTCAAATAAGTCAAGTGTTGAAGAACAACATGAAGTAAGTATACCTTCTCATTTGCTGAATGCTTTTGGAGGAAATTAAACAAGTGTCCATACATATATCAGATTTTGATGACTCAGTCCAGCGATAGGAGTCTATTAACTTGACAGTAAATCGATTTATGTTTGACTGCCACTAGGATGTTATATTTGTCACTAAATATTTAGAAAATCCATATCATCAATCTTTCAAGTAGTCTCAGATAAAAATGAGAACAAAAATAATATGATTAGTTTTATATTATAATAAATTTTAAATTTTCCGAAAAACAAATAATTAGGTAATCATTTTGTCTCCTGCATGAAGTTTACGACAATGGTATTATTTTTGTATCCATGTAGCATCAAAACATTATTAAATCAATAAAAATTATTAGTATTTTAACTCAAAATTCTGCTTTTCGAACAGCAAATTAATAGATTCTAGTTTTTTATTGTTCAACAATGCAACGCACAATGAGGTATTTGACCCGAAAACCTGGCCAAAATGTTTTTTTCACCTATAAGGTCTAGATCTGTTGATTTATTTATGTATAGCATTTTAACCTTGATACTAAGTATTTGAAGGTTACCTTAATAAACACAATAAAACAGTACAAAATAGAGAACAAAAAGCAAACTGCATTAAAAATTGTTCTTCACTGCAGTACACCTATTGTTAATTAATTACTGCTACAAGATTTGTCGTCAATATTCTTTTGTGATTTTATTTCTATCTTTATATTTTATTTCTATTGCTGTGTGAAATTTACAAAAATATATATGGCACACAGGACATGCCATAAAATCACAAAAACCGCATCCGCACCTATCCGCAGCAGATTTTGCAGTAGTTGTAATGTCAAATATGACCACTTTCAAGAGCTCAATTAAGCTAAACTCTAAACTAAATCGCTCAAATTCTGCATAAAACTGTTTTTAACACTATAGTTAACACCAACTATAGAGTTAGCACCGAATGTTCTCGGCCCTGCAATAAACAAAATAGTGGGTAAATTTTAATAGACAGAATGGCGAATGAAAGTTCATACTTGGTTCTAAAGAAGGTATAACAAAAAAGTCACATTTTTTCATAAAACACAAAATTGCAACCGTTTTCAAGAGCGTTATATGTGTGCATCTTTGTTCAGCCCATAGTAAAATCAAACTTTTGGCTGACAAGGACACGTGGCGCTGGGCTCAGGTGAAAAAATATTGCCGCGTTTTAATACATCGGTCCTTTACCTATTCCAGAAACTGGTTTACTTTTTGGAATTTAACAATTTAGAAATTTGGTTTATGGCCAGCTTTTTGGGTCAAATATCCCAATGTGCAACGTTTCAACACAAAACCTATGAGAAGTACTAGATCATAGTTTTCGTTGATAACTGTAAAAATATAGCAGAGTATGCGGTCTTTTTATTTTTCTGTACGTCAATTTACGCAGTCCACAGAACCATTAGTAAATTAATAATTAATTCAATGTAGACATTTAATTGACTCCAACGAACCTGATGATTATAAACATGCTGAATTATATTATAGAAATCTACGAAAGTAAATCTTCTAAATCACTTAATCGAGACATCAAATCCAGCAATCAATCTCCATAAAAACGCTGCGTTTAATTTAATTAGCATTAACCAATTTCATATTACTCATTTTATTAATTACTAGGAAACTCATTTCCATAAAATTTCTTCACGTATGTACGCACAGACCTGAGGTAGTACTGCCAGTAGGTAATTACTAATTATGTAATTCGATGTGCGCTGAACTTCGCGCTGTTGCCATATCATAGCTGGGAGGCTTTTTCGTGTACCGTTACGCGGTCGCTAACCAATATATCAGCCACTTAGAAACCGAGCTCGTCATGGGGAAACGCATGCAAATTAATTCTGATAAATCTACCGCTGGATTTGATGTGCGTAATGGCACATGTTATATCCCGACTATGTAATTAACCTACTCTTGCTCCTGGATATTGCGTGCGTTTTAATGTTAGTAGTTATTATTATTAATATACTGTATTTAATTAGGAAAGGATTATTACTAATGTACATCAAATAAATATTACACAGACTAGTCTTGTCGGCACCTATACTATGTATATTTATGACAGCACAAGTTAGGTGTAGACTGTAGATAGATAGTGAAGGAATATTACTAGTAATAATTTTGTAATTTATAGTTGAACTGAAAACCGAAAACCCCAAAACCGGTTTGAAGAATTTGTTTTGTTGAAAAATCATCATACCACAGCATTTTATTCAAATTAGGTAGGCGAAATAATTTTTCTTTTCTTTTGGGTCCCATATGTGTAAGAAATATCAGGAGATTTTTGAAAAATGATTGTAACGCCCAATATTTTAATTAAATAATTATTTAATTTTATTTTTTCCTAGCTGGAGGTATACTTTTTGTAGATTAAGAAACTTTACATGTAACATTTGGTAATACAATGTTGTTATGTAAAACGGAGAATATAGAAGACTCGATATCCTTGGTAGTAAAAATATATTAATGGGTGACGGTTTCGGCAGTAATTAACTCGCCATCATCAGCCCAATGTAATGCCTTATACATAGGTCAAACGGGAAGAAAGCTTTCAAAAAGAGTTTCAGAACATAAAAATCGTTCTTCATCTAATGTATATCTACACAAGATAGAGACTGGACATAAAATTAATTACGATAACACCAAATTAACTCATAGATGTAACAAAGGCTTTAAGATGGACCTTTTGGAACAATACGAAACAGAAAATATAAAAAGACATCCAACGTTACGAATGAATGATCAGACCATTTTCCCTTCAGACCACTCTTTTCTTACTTAACTTTCTGACCGACCTGTACCTATACATTTAAAAATAGTTTATGCTCGATTTGTGACATTTCATGTTTCTCTTCAAAATAAAAAAAAAAGTTGTTATTGTTGAAATTTCTTTTCGCACTGTATCTTCGAAAAAAAAAGCGACGATTCAAACATCATCAAAGGACAAAATACTCTTAGTATAGTCCAGGGAATAACCTCTTGAAGTTATTTTTTCTATGAGAATCTTAAAGCACATACACAGCGAAGTATATTCTCAAAACGTGAGAAAATTATTTACTTGCGGTTATTGCTTTAGATGAAAGTTAATATTTACTTGGTTTGAAACAATTTCTTTCATTTAAGAATTCCTTATTCTCACAATTCAAGAATATCCCAATCTCAGAGTTATTTTATTAGTTTCGGGTAAGTATATAATTTTCAAACCAAGTAGTCTAAATTCTCAATTCAAGAAGTTGATCAATATCTTGAATCAAGTAAGCCATTGCTTGCAACGCGCTTGCGCATTTACACTCAAACGTGCACGAACGTTGCCGAGATTTAAGATTTTTCGCATCGGCTGCTATGGCGTCGTGTTCGCTGACTACCGAGTATTGTCCGGGAAGAGTTCAATATGTTAGTACTAATTTTGTAGGTACTGTACGCAATAACTTAACTACGCGATCTATAATATTATGAAAGTATATAGTTTTAATTTTGCGTGAATACCCTACAGTATTTATGTTCAACGTATTTGCGACGCAGTTCGTAGTTGTGACTTGTGACGCACACGGTACGTAAATTTTGCCTAGCCATATAGTGGTCACCAAATCAACATACATGACACAGAAAACTTACTTGTGTAATATAATGGAAACAATTTGATGTCTAATAGAATATGGTGTTTTTTTCCATGCCTTAGATATTGTAGGTAGTGATAATTTATAAATAGGTAAGTACATATGTAATTAAGCAAAGAAATTTCATACAATAAAACAAATATCATTCGCTAAGTTATTGTCTATTTATTTCACACAATTCCCTACCTTTTTAAAAAAAAACTAAAACAGTAATTTCTATTCAATACATTATGATCATGTTCTTGAACTAATAATATCTATACTCATTTCAAGAAAATATTTTCTCATTGTCAAGCATATATATTCACTTTAAGAAAATTCCATTATTCTCAACGTGAGAATAGTTTTCTTGAATGAATAATATCTATACTCATTGCAAGAAAATATTTTCTCAGATATACAAGCATATGATCATTGCAATTCAACAATATCTCTTTATTCTTAACTTGAGAAAATATCTACTTGCGGCTATAGCAAACTAATCATTTACTTGGATGAAAGCATATTGCTTTGAGTGAAGTATTTACTTTTCTGTGTGTACTTTCGTCTAAAATGTCCCCATGTTTTATTGTAACTGATGTGATGCCAATTTATGCCAAAATTAAACATGGCGTCTTAAGTTATTTTAAAAATGTTGAAAAATTGTTTGGGCATCAGATGTCTCTACACTATAATTTACCAGGTTCTATTAAAATCTGTTTCAAAACTGTTTTTTTTTCACATTTACCTCTTACAAAATCAATCGTAATTAGTCGTATCAATTACATGAATTGACGGAACTAAAACCCCATTTTGCATAAATTTTCGCCTAAGAGTTTAAAACAAAATAAAAACCATTCAAACGTTTTACTAAACATCCCATTAAGCAATAAATGCTTTATACCATAGATTATACATACAGACATTATTACTATGTATTCTATCGAATACATAGTAGCAATTTAAAAAAATCGTGTTAAAATACGCATTGCACCATTGTTAGAGCTAACGAGCAAAATTCGTACAAACGACCATAAACAAACCAACAGTTACAAGCTGTCACAGGTCTTCCTCAATTCGCAATGCACGTTAACTTTTTTCTGCAGCATAAATGTACCCATTGCAGTAGCGTTGACACGATATGACAGCACGTAAAAGGTACACACAAAACAAAGATAACAGGGATAATGCACTTTTAATGACAAATGAGTTATCACGCAATCGTTGGACTACACGTGGCTGGCTTGACATGGAGTCGAGGAATGGCATCAGTGTTGATATCCTCACCCCCACTGATCTATCCGCTAAGGCATGTTCTGTTGTCATGCAATGGATGTTTATTAATTTCGTATTGCTCAATGCTGTGTCCTGAAATGTACATTTGATATGTCCGGCTCGGACCATGTTTGCTCAAACGGCAGACGTCGTCACGCAAACCCGGTTGCGTAATGTTGTTATGTGATACGTTTATTGGCACGGCATGAAGCAAAACTATCGAATGACCGACAATAATAAGGTCGAAGGATATGTAATAAAATTTCTTTTTGTCCATGAAATATATCTGTGGGATTATTGAAAGCAACCTTGCTACAGTTTGTTTGCTGTTATTTGTCTGATTTTCTGCTCTTGTAAAGAAAAAGGTGTATTCTGTAAACAATAAGAAAGAAAAACATGGGAGACAGATATCTTTACTGTATGATGGAATGAAAAATAAAGAAAAATAGGGTTGTTAAGACGTTATTTTTTTGTACAGTTTAGGCCCACATTATGTATGTCGCCTATCGAGTTGTAAACAAGCTCGATAACAGAAAATAAGTGGTTGGTAGACTGGCTAATTCTGTTTTAAATATTTAATACGCAATGAATTATTGACTAATGTGAATCATAACTATTATTCATACTTTCTAATTTTTTCTAATTTCTTCATAATTAAAGTATTATTTCTGCTTCTCTTAATTTAGCCTTTGTTATAAAACCTTGAAATAAAATAACTCCGAAGCAAAGACCGATGAGAAAAAAATGATTTTGCAAGTAGAATTTGATACGGAATATGCGATTGCAGCTTTTGCCTCGGGTTATGTATGAATCGCCCTGCATATATTAGTGTTAGAAGATCGTAGAGGAATATTTCATCAAGAAACAGGGTGTTCATTTCTAAACTTCCCACCCAGCATACCTTATGATGTGAAAATCTAAAGAAACAAACACGCCTCTCTTTGGAACTTTATGGGGTAACTTAAGAGGAATGAATACTGCTGGTACGTCCTATAAAAAAAGCATACATAGTCAGCTTAATGTTGTATCAATTCTCTCATGTTATACATCAAATTATAGATAAAGGTGTATTACTTGCTGTGGTAATGTATATGTATTACTTGTTGTTGTTGTATCCACGCTACGTGATATATAAATATAACTTATTCATGTACTCGAAGAAGTAAAGTTTTGAGTGAAAAAAGCATGTAAGATATTGATATTTTTACGTGATATTTTGTATACTTATAGAGGAAGGTGTCACTTAGACCTATTATGTGGTACTTTTTCCAATTTTAACCTGAGTTCTTCGTAAAAAAATTGCAAAATCAGCCAATTTTATGTCATATTCAGAAATAGATTTGTCAAAAACGAACAGAACTATTCAAAATCTACCACTAGACGCAAAATTATATATCTTTTATCTTTAATTTAGTGTATTTCTTTTACGATTATGTGAACTAATTGTTGAGAAAAAGCCTCAGAACTTTTGCGTGTTTTGCAAACAAAACGTAGGGGGTATGGATTCCCCTTAAGCAACAAATATAAAATACTTTTGAATATTTCGAATAATAGTTTCTTTTCAAACAGTGCCCTGAAGTCATGTGACTTTTTGTGCACACTAGGGTGGTTCTTATTTTGTCAAAAATATTTTTTTAAGGGCCATCCCTTCAAAATGTTATGTTCCCAGAAAACAATACAGCATTATTTTATAATTAAAAAAGATATATAAGGGTCGCGATTATTATCTTAAAAAGAAAAAAAAATAATCGATAAACTTGACAGTTTTTAATCAGAGCATTCCAGAGATTCTAAATAAATTAATTTGTGAAAAATACAATGATATAACTTAATGGGCAGCCTGGTCTCCCTTGTAACGCAGATTCTGAATCTGAAGTCGGATATTGTGAATAATGTCGAGTTTTTCAGAAACGCGAAAGCATCTCGTTTTTTGGCATTGATTTGTTCAAAAGCTTAAGTTAAGAAATATATTCACTCAACTTTGACAAAGAGTAGCAACCCCCATCTATTTTTTAATAATGAAAATAATACTGTATAGTGATATTGTTTCATAGGTAAGGTGACCAGACGTCCCGCTTTTAGCGGGACAGTCCCGATTTTTCATGTTTTGTTCCGCGTCCCGCGGAGTTTTAAATATGTCCCGCTTTTCAGGAAATATATTTTTTTACAGAATTTTAGAGAACTGCTAAAAAATAAACTAGGTATAACCGTCGAAACTAAGACTTTCAGCTAAATGCAAATTTTTATTAACTTCAAAGCTTTATTGGAATCAAAACCCTTTGCCTTTTACCATCGGTTTATCTGTTAATTTTTGGTCATTATCTTTAAATTAATTCGTTGCTGGTAATGAACAATACTCTAAGGTAAACAAGTAACATTTGCTGAAAGGTTTAACAGCATTTTAAATTGCAAAGGTTTACTTGAAATTGTGTATCCTACAAAATTTAGATACTTGAATGAAAAAACACAAAAGGTTTGAGAATATAGATGGCTTTGTAACAGAGTACATTAAAACTTGCATAAGCTCCTCCTTTATTCAACACCGTGTCTCGAAATCAGATCAAAAACATCATTATGGTTTACCCGGTGTAAACTTCTGTTTTTCAAACTTAGATAGTAAGTATGTGCTAATGTTAATGAATTTCTTTCAAAGTCATCGAAAAAATTATAAAAGTTGGTGAAAGATTACAAACGTTACTTAACATTAAAGCTTAGCAAAATAGGCGTTTCGTTAATTCTGTCGGTCGGTGTATTTTTCCTCACAACTGCACCTTTAATTTGTTTATTTACTTGGACCTTAACTTTTTTAGGCTTCTTAATATATTTTTTGGTTCATAAAATTGTATTTATTTACAATATGTATTATGTACAAAGGGCATTTATTTGAAAAAATTATGTTGAAGGAAAGAGTGGAAAAAATTTACAATTTATATCTTTATAAGAAACGATCACGAAATAAACATTTTCTTGTATCAAACAATATTATTTGTTTTAAATAAATATAGCAAAGCAATAAAACACTAATAATGCAAATAATGTCAAGTATTCAATGATATATTCGTTTTAACAAATATGTTTTGATGACAAGAACAAACATGTTTAAAGGAACATGTGGTAATGTGTTTGTGTTTCGTAAAAGAAAAAAGTCTGTACCCAACCATGCGAAAAAAACATTATATTAATAATTGTTTAGTGTTAAATATTTATGAAAATCCTAGAATTGGTCGATTTTCTACTTTTGCGAGGACGCTAGTATTTGGTTTTAATAACTTTATAATTAACTTGAAAATAAAGCAGCATTTAATACACAATGGTATTATAACTAATATAGACTCATTATTATTCATAATATTATCGTTTTATAAATAATCAGCTTACAAAATTATATATAACAACATATAATTAATAACATCTATTATCGGCATTGGAACTACATAAGCCCTTATATTTCGAATAATACAGAGATTAATTTTGTTAATTCATTGATTACATTATTGTTTGACATTTATTATCCCATTGTAAAATATTACGTAACGTTGATGTGAATTAATAACCAAAGCTGAACGGAAAAAAACGCTAAACCGCTAATCGTTAACGTTCCTGCCGAAGCACGCCTCGATGAAAACCTCCGAGCTGGGTGTGGACCCAGGTCTTCATAAGGATTGAAGCTCTTACCTTCAACTTTTTACTAAATTTATCTCTCAAACCTTGTAGATTGTTTAAAAAGGCTATACTGCAAGTTAACCTAAAACCAAACTTGATTTACTACTCCCAGTCCAATTTAATTGTTATTTAAGCATACTTCGGTAATACCCTAGCTTTCAGGAGGAGGACAAAGTTTCGTCGTAGTAAGTATTTCAATTTATTACCGAACTTATATGACGTGGAGTGACTTCCGGTGTCCCTTAATTAATTATCGACGGATTAGAAGTTCGGAAGTTGCGATTTTGGGGCCATTGTGTCACCAGTATAGCGAACCCTAGACTAGAGTAGGAGCGAGTATTGGATAGAGAGAGCGTGAGTGCATGTCTAAAAGTCTGGGGTTTGGGTTTGGATTAAGAGTGATGGATACGCGGGTAGATGACTACATATCTCTAGGAGAGACCTCTAAGTGAACGCTAACTGAACGTTCGTCCACGCGATCCCTTTTGGGATTTTCGGGGGGGACATCCCCCGCCCAGTGTCGGAAACTTACCAAGTGACCGACGAAGTTCAAGTTAGGATTACTCAGGAGGCAAATGGATGAGTTTCTTTTCACTCTCTGCTTACCTCGATCTTCGTGTCGCCGGATCCTTCATTACCATTACTTCCGTTATTTCGCCGTATTTACTAAAATACTCTCGCAGGCTCTCTGGAAAAGAAAGAAGAAAAATAAAATGATAACCTGGATTAGTATAACGGCGGATAATACATTTACATTGTGTGTTTCGGGGCGTTGCGGGGCGTGTAATTTTTTTTCTGGTGAAAACGAAAAAGGACGGTCGTTTGTCTTGTGGATTTTTTTGGGGGGATAAAGTCTTCAACACTTTGCTTATCAAAAAAAGAAGTAGGTGTTACTCAAATGTCACAGAATAAGCACTGTTTGCTTTGTAATATATTTAGGTCTGACGAAAAAGTTAGTTAATTCATTCAAATTGTTATAACATGTTCCAGTTATCGGAAATCAACAAACTTTACAAAATATCGCGATTTCCAACAATGTTCCTAGATTTGCCACAGAATTATTGCATTTGTTGTCACCAACGGTAAAAAAACATTGTCTTAGTTCTATAATACAGTGAAAAAAATTCGATCTACAGACAAAGTATTTTCATGCATACACGTTTTTTTTTTTTAAATGGAACACTAGGTATATTATTGCATATTTTGATTTGCAGAGATTTGATTATTTTTGACAATAACTTGTGAAATTAATGTCAATGCGTGCATTTAATAAAAAAAACATTCAGAGGTAATTGACATGAATAAAGAAACAAACGAAATCATGTTGGATAGTAAACATATCACAGTTTTCAATAGTAATTATTGATTTGCGATTCTAATATAACTTGTAGCGAACTGGAGGTTCGCCAAATGTCAAATAACTTAAGAATTTTAATTGGATATCCCTATATATCTGGACAAAGTTAGAAAGATCGATATACCAGCTTTCTTAAAATGCATAACTCGGTAGGCCTATCACCAACCAAAAAGATATTGAGCATCTAATTTGAGATTTATATATACGATATACAGGGTCCCGCAGCTCAGCTCCCGTCTTCTGTAGCTCAGTTACTAATTAAGCTAAGAGTTTGACATTTTGCAAGCTTACCCTGTACTTCAAGGTACATATCAAGAAATTATTTTTGATTATACAGGGTGTCCCAAAAATGTGCAACGCCAACGTGATATATTTTTTTAAATTGCATGCTATATATTTTTTTACACATTTCGAAGCCTGTTATGGTTGCCTACATACCACCAAAATTTTATTGAAATCGCTTGAGTGACTGCAGCGCAACAAAATAAAAACAAAAAAAAATGATTTTGCATCGTTGGCTTTAAAAATCAATAAAAACCACAAATTGCACCACGTTAGTATAATTTTGCGACGTCCTTATTAAGTTAGATCTAGTAGTCTCGTTAACCCAGTGTCATTGATCCAAATTATACAGGCTGACCAAAATCTAGTGTCAAACATGTCAAACTTCAAAGCGTGTTATTGTTCTTATTTTAAATTGGAACACATACATTCTTTTAGGCGAAACGATGCAGAATTAAAAAATAAACATTGTTTCTAGATGCAACCCCATCACAATTCCCAATATTTTAAAAGTTATTCGCCAAAAACTCATTTTTTCAGTAATTTCGAACAACTACTTAATTAAGTACACTCCAATCTAAAATACTTCTCTGTGTTATATTTTATGAAATAAATTGTTTTTCAACGCCACGTACGATATTTATTACCTACAATTGCCGTTGGAAACGTTGAAAAATGAGTTTTTGGCGAATAACTTTTAAAATATTGGGAATTGTGATGGGGTTGTATTTAGAAACAATGTTTATTTTTTAATTCTGCATCGTTTCACCTAAAAAAAATGTATGGGTACCAATTTAAAATAAGAACAATAACACGCTTTGAAGTTTGACAAGTTTGACACTAGATTTTGGTCATCCTGTATAATTTGGATCAACGACACTTGGTTAACGAGACTACTAGATCTAACTTAATAAGGACGTCGCAAAATTTTATTAACGATGTGCAATTTGTGGTTTTTATTGATTTTTAAAGCAAACGATGCAAAATCATTTTCTTTTGTTTTTATTTTTTTTGCGCTGCAGTCACTCAACCGATTTCAATAAAATTTTGGTGGTATGTAGGCAACCATAACAGGCTTCCAAATGTGTAAAAAAATATATAGCATGCAATTTAAAAAAATATATCATGTTGGCGTTGCACATTTTTGGGACACCCTGTATAATCAAAAATAATTTCTTGAAATGTACCTTGAAGTACTGGGTAAGCTTGCAAAATGTCAAACTCTTAGCTTAATTAGTAACTGAGCTACAGAAGACGGGAGCTGAGCTGCAGGACCCTGTATACGTATGCACAACAATTCATAAATTCATATTAAATGTCTAGGTGGTACGATGAAATTCAACAATCTCACAAATGGAATAATTATTCTTGTCAAGCAGCAGCTTTTAGTAAAGGCATTCTGCAATTTTCTATTACACAAACAATAAATTATTGATCGTCTAAGATTTAGGTTTTAATAGTTATAATAAAAAATTTATAAAAAGAAAACAACAACATTTCCGTAACTTAGGCCAAACAATGACGTATAGTGTAGGCTTCACATATCTAGGAATTCTGTCGAACTGGGACAATTTAAATTCTGCTACATGTGTTTTACAACATAGACGTCAATATTTAATTAAAAACCAACCTGAAACGTGGATATAAAAAACATAAGATACACAGTAAGTAGGAAATAAATAAACTACTAACAGGAATAAACAACATAACATAGCCAGACTGTGGCCCAGTGGTAAAGCGCTTGGCTATCAGTCTGGGGGTCGTGAGTTCGAACCTCACGACCTGCTTTCAGAGTAAAGGTTTTTCTGTGGTTTTCCTTTACTCCCTGGCGAATGCTGAAAGCCCAACAACTTAAGACGTGCCACAGACGCGGGCCATAATAATAATAATTCGGGCCTGCCGATGCCCCCGTAGTGGCGAAAGCTGTTGGGGGATGTTAAGGCGTGGATTATTATTATTATTATTATTATTATTATTATTATTATTATAACAGATTAACTAAAAGACAAAAGATGCACAGATTGCACAGTATTTTTTTCTTTCTAGAACCTTTGTTTTTGTATTTCAGAGGTTAATAAATGCATTTACTATCATTATTATTAAAGTTGTTTTATGATACTCTTTTCTCTTCTTTTTCTTAGTTACATCAATTGTACACTGAATTTGACATGCATGTATCTCGACCGCCATTTAATATTCTTGAAAAAAAATAACAATAGTTATTAATTGGATTAAGTTTTAAATGTCTCCTGTAAAATTTTCTAGACCCACCCACCAAGTTTTGCTGTTTGAAGGATAATATTTAGTATTTAATTTAATAACATTACAATTATATTTAAAATTTGATGTACCTATGGTCTTTTCTTTTCATATGATTTGTTTATAGTATGTGCATATAACAAAACGTGCAAAATAGTGAAATAGCAACTGACATGAAGAGTACCATCCTAACTAGAAAACTAGGGTATGTAGCAGTGACGCCTTTACGGTCATCCTAGAATGCCTCGTTTACAAGTCTATTTTCATGACCGCCTCACCAATTCGCTGTGAGGCGGCTATGCGTGCAGACCTTGGCACTCGCGGAACAGGACCGACTCTGTTTCCATAATTTAATAATTTTCTCGAGAATGCGTTAAACTACGCTATACTTTATTTGTATTTGTATAATTAGTTTTATATCGGTAGGGATACGTTGATATGTTGATTGTTAAGTAGAAAGTGAAAATACATGTATTTTTTATTATTGTAAAGTTAATGGTTAAATACTCATAAACATCTATATTTATTCTAATAAGAGATATGATTAATCAATTTGACTTTAAGTAAAGTTTATATTAAATCCAGGTTGAATAAATTTCCAACTGTCCCGAGCTATATCGGTGAATAAAAACGCTGGTAGAAAGGCTTCGTAGTATGATCGGCTTAAAAAGTTACTTTTATTTCAATTTGTTGATCATTTCACGGCTAGCGCTTCCCTCCCGAGTATTTTAATCCCCCTGCCTGTCAGCGAATACTAAAGGAGAAGAATAAAAATCAGGTAATTAAGCGTAAAATAAACCCGTCTAAGAATAACATCGAAACTGCCGCTGAGTCCCTAGCAAAAGAAAAGGCAAAAAGACTTTTTATCTCGTTTCACCAAAAGATATCTTCACGCTGTTAAAATATTTCCATTTCTGTGTTCGTTTAATGTAAAAAGTTATCCTTAATTCACTTTACTTGTTCTTAATTTTCACTTCTCTGAAACTTCTTGTGTCCAATATTTTTGTAGGTTATGTTTACTGATGACAGATTAAGCTAACTGCCAAAAAGATCTTACTGTCTAAGGTAGTACGCATACTCTCATTTAAGTTTTTACACACTTTTCTTGTTCTCAATTTTCACTTCTCTGAAATTCCTTGTGTCCAACATTTTTGTAGGTTATGTTTACAGATAACAGAAAAGTTAACTGTCAAAATGATCTTGCAATGTCTTTGGTAGTAGGTCCCATTTACACAATAGGTATGTTAACTTTCATCCTGCCATTAAACAAAAAGAAAACACGCGTAAAGAAACGCACCACCCCATCAACCGTGACGTTAATCTGGGGGATAACAGCGGTACTCATTTCCAATTCAAATCGCGCCATAACAGCGAGCAAAACATAAGTGCATTTAGAACAAACAATCGCCATTATGGCACTGAGTGGACATTTTGTGTAATTTATGAAATTGTGCCCGGTATCTTGGGACACACCGTATGCACACTGGGATATTATGCTAATGTTCGAGTTCTCGGCTCCAGAACTATGTAGCCATTACACAACTAATTATAACCCCGGTCTTGCGGATCGTTGTAAATGGCTTAAGACGGTACGCCCTTTCGATGTTTCTATTACAACGGCGAAACAATAAGCAAACATCTGGTGGTTTTAGTAATGGGATGTCATAATCAATTTACTCTCCATTTCAAACCAACATACGCCATATTTTGCGTCCAAGATGACCTGAAACGGAGAGTAAATTGGACGCAAAATATGGTGTATGTTGGTTTGCTATGACTAGAGGGGATATTCTAAGCATTTTCATTTTACCTTTACTGTTTTACTATAAGTAGCCTTAAAGAACTTTATAAATTAATTAATAATTAAATCATTTCGCACTACTTATATTTTGTATTTTTCCATATTTTTAAAAGATGTGCTTATCAACAAGCGTCTCGATTGCTATCATGATCAAGCATTCTTGAAAATACCGGTGAAATACTTCACAAATATACTCGTGAAAAAGTCCCACCTTTAAAACGCATTTTCGAGGCGCAAGCTTAAGGGCGTTCGGTGAAAACTTTAATAACTATTACCCTGAAATAAAGTGAGCTGATCGAGTTGTTTTCTGATTTTATTTTGGTGACAAGACATAAAGGCTCATTGTCGCAATTTTTGAGATCATTAGAATATAAGTCGTCTCAGTTGTAAAGCTTCAAAATATTGGTTGCTTTTGAACCAAAAACTTTGGAAAATTTTTCTTATCGTTCGATGTAATATACTTAAATAAGCAATGATTTTTTACGAAGTTCCTTGAAATACTTCTGTCGGATGTAACTAGAACAATCATATCTCCGTTTTTAGTTAGCTAAAAACGTAGGTTAAAAAATGTAGCTAAATGTAGTTCATCAAATTCTGTCGATTTCAACTCACCATACTACAATGTAATTAATGCATAGAACTTGCCCTATAGTTAACAAACAAGAGTGTTTATCTAAACGGAGTGTGAATTTACATTATCACCATTAGACAACAGCACAAAATTGCAGTTTAAAGGGACATTTGTACTGTCAATAGTAGTGTCAGTATTAGTATTACTGCGTAGTTCTAACGCAATTATGTAGCATAAAGCCATCAATATTGACTAATACCTTCAGTATTATACAGTGTGTTCATTTCAAAAGTATCCACCCTTAATAACTCTTGACCTGATGCGATTATTGCTTTGAGTGAAAACACGTCGATTGAGATATCGAGGGGTAAGTTCAAAAATGGTACTTACAGAATTTTAGGTTTCATCCCTTCGCCACTCAGCCACCCACTTTGAAATTTCAAATGGCACCCCCTACCTTGTGATACATCATTTGAAAGGCCACAAAATTCTCTACTCAAGCATGATAAAAAAATCGATCAATTGGTTCTTAAGATAGACTACACAGAAGATGGAAGTGTGCTCATTTCAAAAGTATCCACACGTCGATTTAAATATCGAGGGGGAAGTTCAAAAATGGTACCTAGAGAATTTTAGATTTCATCCCTTCGCCCCCTTGTGATACATCATTTGAAACTGGCAAATTCTCTACTCAAGCATGATAGAAAAAATTAAATCGATCGATTGGTTCTTAAGATAGATTACACAGAAGATGGAAGGTATGAAATAAATTATTATTAGCGAAACATTGCGGATTGGATAGACTGTTGAATTAAATTACAGTCAAAAGAAATAAAAGAATTTTGTGCCCTTTCAAATGATGTATCACAAGGCGGGGTGCCATTTGAAATTTCAAAGTGGGATGGCTTGGGGGTGAAGGGGTGAAACCTAAAATTCTCTGGGTACCATTTTTGAACTTCCCCCTCGATATCTAAATCGACGTGTTTCCACTCAAAGCAATAATCAGGTCAAGAGTTATTAGTTTATTCTAGCTTTTTAGTTTGTCTATTCAAAAAATCTGATGTGGCCAGGCACATGACTTTATCATACTATATATATATAAAATTAATAGTTTAGCTGCATGAGACTCTATTTGATCGAGATTGGCTATGTCTGCATTAAAATAAAACTACTAGAACTAGACAGATATGTCGATTAAAGCTGCGTTCGGATATTGTACTCCGTTGACACCGGGTACACCGTCCAAATGACACTTAGGTGTTATTGGGTGTAAAAAGTGTAATGCAATATGCGAACGCAGCTTATATTGACAGAAGTTATTGTCAACACATTAGCGTTTGACACCAAGACTACCTACTGTCATTAGAATCAAAAAATCTGACAAATCCTGGCTACTAGTTTTCATGCAGTATCGACCGATCTCGTAGAAAGAATTTGCTCATGCAGCTAAACTATTGATTGTACCAAAAAATGTCATAGTGGTAAATTATTCAGAATTTCCTCATCTTTAATTTATTATTTAACTATTTCGACGAAATTCCAGAAATGGCGGCTTATTTGAAAAATCTTTCAAAAATGCTAAGACTAAACCTCCAGTTCCTTTGGACCCTCTTCAACAGAAAGCTTTTCAGCTCTAAGTTTGGTTATGAAACTCCTAATTATGAAGTTTCGTCCCGATACCTTTAGTAGTTTCTCCGGAATCGTCGCCACAAAAAACGGGTACACACACACATACACACACACACACACACACACACACAGACATTTTTTGTACCTTGGTCAAAAATGTTCAGGGGACCCAAAAAGACATATTTCCGCTAAAATCTCAAAAAATTTTTTTGGCACGATTACAATACTTTACATACTGCGTATGATAAAGTAAAAATTAAAATTGTTATCATTGTGCCATTTTTTATCATATATTGTACAAGAAATGTATGGTACAAGAGATTTAAAGTTATAAAAAGTATTATTTTTTAGCGTATCAAACTATTTTTTTACTTTATCATAATATGTAGTTATGACAAAGTATTGTAATCGTGCCAAAAGAAATTATATTTTAGCGGAAATATGGCGTTTTGGGTCCCCTGAACATTTTTGACCAAGGTAAAACAAAATGTCTGTATGTGTGTGTATGTGTGTACCCGCTTTTTTGTGGCGACGATTCCGGAGAAACTACTAAAGCTATCGGGACGAAACTTCATATTTAGAAGTTTCATGCCTAAACTTAGACATAGAAGCAGTTTTCTTCAAGAGGACCCAAAGGCATTGAGCGTTTACTGTTAGCAATTTTCAACGACTTTGAAAGTAAGCCGCTATTTCTGTAATTTTGTCAAAGTAGTTAAATAATAAATTAAAGTAGAGGAAATTTTGTATAATCTATGTGTATGACATTTTTTGGTAAAATTAATAGTTTAGTTGCTTGAATAAACTTTAACTTGGAGAGTCATGCACAACAGGTTTTTTTCATACTATAAAAGAAAAAAGATTAGCAAAAGAACTACAATAACTTTTGATCATGTTATGATGTCTTGGTATGCTCCTCAACTAATTCAATTATAATCTTGATGGACACATTGTATAACAAAAATAAACTGTAATAAAAAAGCATAGATATAAAATACTATTCCCATTGGTTTTTATTTATCTATTTGTCTTATCAGTCAGTATGCAGTATTAGCAAGTGGAAAAAGTAATATACAATATTTCCGGAATTCCGTCGTCTAGACTCGACATAATAATTGAAGTGGGTATCTTTTCTTTATTATTACAAAGCAACGAAAAGTGGTCTTAAGTATGGATTGAATTCTAAAATCTGAACTCGCTGGTGAACAGTTGATAGTAAACGGTGAAGAATATTTGTATAGTGAATAGTATATGGGACCAAGTTTAATAAAAAAATCCACTTAAAGGTTCTTTTTGTTATATCATCTCCTAAATACCTCTACCTGACCTCTACCAGTATGCAGTATTAGCAAGTGGAAAAAGTAATATACAATATTTCCGGAATTCCGTCGTCTAGACTCGACATAATAATTGAAGCGGGTATCTTTTCTTTATTATTACAAAAAACGAAAAGTGGTTTTAAGTATGGATTAAAATCTAAAATCTGAACTCGCTGGTGAACAGTTGATAGTAAACGGTGAAGAGTATTTGTATAGTGAATAGTATATGGGACCAAGTTTAATAAAAAAATCCACTTAAAGGTTTTTTTTGTTACATCATCTCCTAACTACCTCTACCTGACGAAATTTATTTTGAAAAATCATTGTACACTGATAAGTTACAATAAAAAGACATAAGGGTTTCGTTGTTGAATCATTGAGGACAACACATTTTGCGATGCGATTCTTGAGCATCTTAGTTATCTCCAGTATCTAGAACAGTTTTCGCAAGAAAACGCTACGTAATCACATATTTATAATCGATTCTGTATTCATGGGGCAACACCAACCCACTTGGTTAGAGGCTAGAAGTAGTTCCAAACTGGTAGTTTGGCTGTTATTTAAATTCAACGTATGAAAATTTAAAAACCTATTTGCTCCTGTGCAACCACCGTTCATGAAACGATCAAGTTGCTTCCGTCTGAAGCGCACAGTCCATTTTTTGTATTTTTTTTTGTTGGGCATGTATAGGGGATAGTCCAATTCTCATTACACCATAATCGTCGGATTATTCAGAGTCGGATATGAAAGTGGAAATTCAATTTTAAACCATAGGACCGAGACATTTATATTTCATGGCCTTTATTTATCCGAAAGTTTTTCATTTCCTGAAACATAGACTTGGCGCGGCGCCACATAAGCGCCCGTACGCGGATCACGGGAGTGTACTACGCCCTGTCGCGGCAAATTGACACAATAATTAATAAATTCCCGGCCGCCGCGTCGCCATGCTTTGTTTCCCGTTCCGTTTGTTTATGCTGTTGCACACGACAAATAAAACAAATTTGCGTTCGCATATTTTATATTTTCGTTTGCGACTGGTGTGTCGCAATCTGGTTATAAATTTATGAAATTTACTGCACTTGAATATAAATAGTTTATCGAGAATAATAGAATAACTATTCAGATATAGAATGGTAATAGTTAAGCTAGTCATCCATATTGTATTTTTGCCAATGTTAACAATATATAAACAAATTCTCCGTTAAGTTATTATCCATTTCTCAGAATATTCTTAATAAAATTGATCGTTTCTCGATCAGTTTTACGCTGATTTTGATATGATTGGCCTGATTCTGATTTCAATAAGTAAGAATTTAATAACAAAACTTCTATTAGTTACTTCATGATTTCAGTTTATCTACAGGGAAAAATATCAATGTTGCATAGTGAAAATTCATAATAATATATTTGAATGATGAGTATTACCAAAATTGATTTTTTGCCTTTTGCAGAACAGTGGAAAGTATTTTTATAACAAAGTAAACAGGTTGAAGTGTTATTTGCAAAAAAAAAATATTATATTATACCTAGAAGCTTGGCGTTATTCTACACGATGTCAAAATAGAGCTTTTCGGTTACTACATTCCTGGAACAGGCATTTCTTCCACTTTTTAAAATGTTTTAATTTCTCATGAAACGGAAAGAAATGAAACCTCATTTCTTTTATGCAGGTATCCCATTTTTTTCCCCGCAGAACTGTTTACAGGGTAAACAGTTTCACATGGACTTATTAGTTATTTGTTTCAATTCTTTAAAAAGTTACAGCCGTTTGAAATATTGATAAAACCGTATTTTGAACGGCTCCAACTTCTGAAGGAATAGAGAACACCAATAAGTCCATATTAATCGTTTTACTCGGAATAACATTTACTTTCTGAGAAAAAACCTTAAAAAGTTTTATATGCATTGTTTTGTTCATTTGTTTATTCAAATTAATTTCCGCTTCGCTTTGTTTGACTTGTATTTTATTTTTAATTTTTCCTTGTTTTGTTAATATTTCAAACGACTGTAACTTCTTAAGGAACTGAAAAACAAATGTCCATATAAAACATTTTACTCAAATTTTGCGGGAAAAAAGTGGGACATATCTGCAGATATGTTTCCATATGTTTAAAATATTACAAAAAAAAACTACGACTTGTTCCTTTCGCCTCTGTCTTGGTGAAGTGAAATACTACTACACTTGCTTCTTGGTGCTTTAAAATAATTTCATATAATAATATGAATAATATTGCTGCTTTATTTTCAATTACAATGATCTTTTAGTAAAAATACAATGGAAATACACCTTAAATTCGTAAAATTACAACGTATGTTGTGATTTTACTATTATAATAGCGGGTTTGTTGATATTGTAACGCTCAGACGCATGCGCTACGTTTGATCAGCTGTTTTGCAAACGAACGCCGGCACGCACACCATCGAGTGCAATATGTAGTTGGGCGCGTTGTATTTCTGTCTCCGGTAAGTAACAATGATACAGTGAACAAAAACTTATCTAGATACCATGTAGGTGTAGGTTAAAATACCATGTCACAGTGCAGAACAATTGTATTGCCTTTGTAGATCACCAACGACGACAATTAGCCATTAGAAATTGATGTCTTAACGTTAACGCCATACCTGGATAAAAGCTGCAAGTAGTCTTCTACGTTTCTTTGTGAAAATTTGCTTTAAGATTGAAGGGTTTTATACCAACAGAAGGATAATGTGCAATCTTCTTTATAGGTTAACTTTTTTGTGTCTGTCTAATATGTTTCCTTGTTCTTAGATATACAGATGCGGAACATCTTGTATCAAGTGTGGTTGTCAGAAAAAGAGAGAACGAGTATGTGTGTTCATGGTTGACCGAAGTGCATTGATATATTTATCAGTGTGTTTTCTTTGTTTAAGTATTTGCGTACGCTAAGTATTTATTAATTGCTTCTCTGTAGTTTTAATGTTTTTTTATGTACTTCAAACTATTTTATACTTGTATGTACGTCTACATATTTATCTTTTTACAAGTACATAATTTTATCTATAGCATTTGTTTGACCGTTGTAACGTTTGACTGTGTGCATGACGTTATTGCTTTTTTGTGTTATATGATAGATAACAATAATAATAATAATTAATATCTACTCAAGATCAGAATAAAATTATACAAATAAAAAATACTGCATATTTCATTAAATATTACACTGAAATGGATGTAAAATTATTACCTCACATTTCATTTAAAATTACATTTAAATTGATGTTCAAATATTACCGATTGACCCATACATCACTTAAGATTAGGTACATTAAAATCGGTGTAATATTTCAGCCAAATTCTTGTAAAATCACAGTGTAAATATACAATGACAATGTAAAAATACAATTGAGATGTAAAATTACACTGATTGTTGCAGGGCAAAAAAACCTACTATTCCTACTATAAATTCACATCAAAATTTTTTTCAGTGTGTGGTCAAATGTGTCGTAATGTGATTTATGAGCAATATTTGGAAGAGTTTGAACATTCGGATAAAATGCAAACTTAAGTAAATATGGAACCTTCTCTAACATTTTTCGGATCTTAAAAATTGTGCATGGATCAATAACGGACAAGGGAATATTGTCAATTTGTTTTATAACTTCTGTATTACTGTTTTTAATCAACACCAATATGTTCAATAACATATTGAAACTAATCTAAGATATTAATCATCAATCTGAATCTGAAGTCTTAAAACTCGGTTAACAATTTTGTATTATGGTGAATAGAAAGAGAATAGAAGAATAATTAATGGAAGACTTTCCATAAATACAGTAGAGCATACTTTTAAATTAGAAATTGTCCGCCAGGTTTGGTTTGTTCTGAAAACAGCAAAATTAGTAGTCGAACAGCGTGCATGAAAGTGCATATAATTATGTATGCTTGGCTAAGCCAACAGAAATGAACGATCTTTAATGCAATGAGCAAAACCCAGAAGAAGAGAAGCCCAAATGTGAATGTTTACATTTGGGCTTCCATCAGGTTTATGGAATACAAACACAATTGAATAATATCAAGTAGAGAGACTACAGAAAAGGCCGGCCATTCACTAGACGCGTATAGTTGTGCATTTACTTGCGATTTTTAAATGGACATCCAATGTAAAAGATCTTGCAATGAAGAAAAATCGGTTATTGGCACGATAAACAGGACTATACGGGTCCAGTAAGCGGCGTATTTATCTGTGTAACACAATTCTATCAGAATGATCGTCTAACGGTGTTTAAATAAAGATTTTCAACTGAAAAAGTAATAAGTAATCACAAAAAGACTCCATATATATTATCCCACATACATATGAATTAATAATTATATTGTATGATACTGATGCTTCTAGAACATTTTTCTGGAAGCCAAAAAGGCGGACGTTTAGATAACAAAACTAAATGCGTAAATAAAACTCTTTAATATTAAAAACCCGAACACGCGAGCAAAGTTTCGTAACGAAACACTCCCTATGTGCATTTTCTTCACCAATAAAAATCGAACTTAAACTATTTATCCTGTTTATTCCTGCGGGCCGCGCAATAAATCCAGTCGCGAACCGATCGTCGGCGTCGGCCAGTTCCTGCGGTGAAAACTAAAACAAACGCCGACGAGCGTCTCCGCCCGCCCGCGCTTTGTACAACGAAGTAAAGCAATTTAAACTCTCGAAAGTAGTTGAAGTATCCGGAGATAAATGAATGCCTCCTCACGGTAAGAAAATCAATCGGGGGAGTACAGCAAGGGCTGGTGGTGGGGTGGCGAAACAAGAGCAACGCGAACGCCTGTACCGACACCTAGGGCGAATTCGAAAAACAAACTCCCACATCCTCGCAAAAAACCGTCCAGATTAATCACCCAGATTACAGAACGTTCTTTCGACTACAACGAAAGAAACATTTCTGTGCATTAGCTGGATTGCTTGCAGCATTGTGGAGGAACAGGTGCAACCGGGTAATGCATCAAGTGTATCAGTACCGAGACACCGGGAAGGCATTTCGAAGCAGACAATGGACTCCGGTGGAAACTGGTGAATGGCTTAAGGAAATCTTCCGTCGCTTCAATAGGATTTAAAATAGTGAGTGCGCGGCCTCATTGCTGGTTAATTATTAGTCGTTCGCCGGCACCTTGTGTAACTATTTGCCGCACTGCACCTCTCTCTCGAGCGGACTTATTTCTGATCTCCGTGTATTTATACAGGCGCACTCACTTGCGCTACCTTAAAATTAGGATCAAAGGAATCGCCAAATCGCGAGCTTTGCTTGGTATTTATCTAATGGCTATGGATAAAGGATGTGCGATATTATAATCGGATCTATATTATCATCGACCATCCTTATGAGATCGTTTAGATGTGAAAACGTTTATTGATGGAACTATGATTTTCTTATAGCTTAGATTTGTACGTTGTGTTCATCTAACCAACACTGCTGGCATTTTCGATAACTGTTGGCATTTTTAAAATTAAGTTTTAATTTTTTTCCTCAAAAGCCACAACTAGACATGCAACGAATTCACAAATGTACGCTATTGATTCTTAATACAAATTTTCCCAAAAATATCAATTTAAAATTAATAATAAAGCTCTCAAAAAATATCAGGTGGTATACAGATATATATGTTACGGTCATAGTGATAAATAGGTTATTATTAATAATTACCGGTTATTATTAATAATAGCCAAGTGGCGAGGTTAAAGTGAAGAATTTATCACATGAACCGGCTATTATTAATAATTTCCAGCATGCTGTGGTCAATGTGATATATTTCAATGCCATATTGCATTAAGGTGATGCTACAATATAATAGAGCCTCAGATTTGGAATTCTGTTAGTATCTACATAATCGCCACACAACGAATCTATTCACTGGGTTTTCAGTGCTGGGCCTTTAGTGACGTTAGTCCTGACTAACTTATTTAGTTACTATTAAGGACTAAAATAAGGAAGATTATCAAAACGAGACTAAAATATGCCAATCCATACTAATTGCATGCACGAGTGTGTAACTCTTTGGGTCATGCTTATTTGCGCAATTCTTAAAAGCTAAGTAAGTAATAAGTTAGAAACTCGGTTTATATTATTCTGCCAGTGCATACGTACATGGTGGTTCTGTATTATTTTTATAAATTATTTTTATTTATAACTTATTATTTTATTATCCTTTTAATACAAAACTTTAAAAAATGTTTTATATTTAATTTTGAATACAAACGTCCTTCTAGACCTTTATTTTTTTTTGTGGTAGTACAACAATTACACCATTTATATTGTAAAAATAAGCAAGATAAAGTTTGTAACAATAGGATCTTTTGTTTTGTTCACCAATGTGAACTGTACCTGTATTTTATTTTTATTTTATTATTTACTATGAATATTGTTTATTTTTGATTTGTAAGTGCCCAAATATGATACAGACTTTATTTGAGTTACCTACTGTTTTTATTTTTAAGAATATATTTTATTTTTAAACTGATTCCTGGACTTGAGAATTGTTTTTGTTATTGTAAAGGTGCATTTAAATTAGCAGCATAATTTACATGGAGAACCAAACGGGAACGAACGAGTTCGTTCGTGTTCGTGGATGTTCCAACGCCTGTCGGTAAATCAGCGAATCATCAAAGGAACTCGGTGCTCAATGTGGACAGTGTAAGTTAGAAGCGAGCGAATTCACTACGAATATTTGACATTTATTTGCCAAACCGATTTTTTGACATTATTAGTTACTATTACGCTTGTAATTTAGTGTAATTGGTTTCTTGAAACTTGTATCTTCTTTCGAAATGCCAGGTCCAATCAAATTTAATAAAAATTCTAAATCTTCCATAGACATTCTACAGAAATTTGTAACTTGGCCCAAATTGTCATTCGTTAAATCTATTAACAAAGCTTCACCACCCGTTTTGTTCCTTTTCTTTAACAAATTGGAACACCACACTCTCATCTTCCTTTTTTTTTCGGAAAGTCCAGCAATAACTATAAAACTAGCGGCGCTAATTAAAATATCCTCATCCATAGACATCGCGAACGAATGGATGGATAATCGACGATTGCGAAAGTTCGCTCTAATTTAAACGCTCCTGCTTGTAGAGAAGTAACGAACGAGCAAATACCTGCGAATTCGTTCCTTTCGTTCGTTCGCTTCTGTTCGCTCTAATTTAAATGCACCTTTATATTTTTTTCATAGATCTAAATAAATAATGTACTTAAAAGTTTTCTTTGTTGGTGATACACACTTTTATAATAACCGCCTTATCAAACAGATTATATCCGTCAGATATTAGATATGCTTACGGTAGGTATAGGTAATGGGCAACCTAATGTAGGGAAGATTGGGGCAAGTTGTTAAAATGTTTAATCTTTTATTTATAAAATAGTACTTTATTGTCAAACACCAAAAGTAAAAATCCCGTTTTAGGAACAGAACCATACAAAAATGTTTGCATCATTTGTGCGGTGCAATTTATGTAAAAACATGTATGTAAACTAGTCTCGCCTATTCTTGCATGTAATTGCATGAAAATACAATATTGAAAAAATTAATATTAAATGCGCAAAATTTCAAGATAATTGGGATTTGAGAATTTACTTAATAAATTGTAATTGTACATTTACAAAAAACTACCCACATGCATTAAGTATAAAATGGGTGTTATTGATAATAAAAATGTTAACTTTTTTGAATACTCTGTATAAAATGTTCTTTTTATGTTTTCGTCATTGAGCCGTCCTTGGGTGTATACCAAATATCATTACCAATTATATCTAGTAGTTTCTGAAGTACAAGGGAGACAAAAGAAAACATTCTGTATTATCAATGTTTTGTATTATTCGTAATTTTGGTCATTGGGCTAGCCGTGCTGATGATTTGCGTCGAGTAAATAAATATAATAGCTTACATAGTAATCAAAATAACCTAGCTAACCTCTTTGAAGACTGTATACGAAAGACCTTTTGTAAAAAGTAACGTTTTTATCACTTTTACCGTGCCCGTTAGGAAATTATTAATAATAGCCGGTCCATGTGATTATTTAAGTGTTTCTAATCACATTGACCAAATGATGCGGTTATTATTAATAATAGCCGGTAATTATTAATACAAACCACATTTATCACTTTAACCGTAACATATATACTGGGTGTCTGTTTAGAGTTCGAAGATCTTACTAAGTTTTGAAACAGCATATGGAAAGTAGATTTTGATTTGTATCCTGGAATAGATCTTTAAAAACCAAATAAGTTTAGTCTGAAATGTTGTTATTTGACGACCTTTAAGAGACTTCAAGAGAATTGTTAATATAATTAGAAGCAGCTAATATTGTGAAATAAAAAAATCAGGTATAACTGTTCTACGACTCCCTTGTATACCGTTAAAATACAGCGACTTGTGTAGGCAAATAAACTATTTCTAAAGATTTAAAATGATTTATTTTTTAATTATAAAGTTAAATGAACAAAATATGTGAATAGAGCAATCCAGTTGAATACCTACTCTTGATTTTAGAATAACTATCCGCTTCAGCTTACTCCGCATGTCCTACGCCGTATGTGCGTCTATTTATTTTGATATTATTATTTATTTATAAATTTAATGAATGTATACAAATGAAGGTTGAATGATTATTTGTTACAAACTATATATGCCGTTTTGCTATATTTATTTTTCAGAAATCTGACTACATTCATGAAATTTGTCACCTATACGTGTAATATTTTCAATCACGATAATATCCTCAACAGTAAAACATATTAATCGTCAATTTTTGTCACCAACACCACACTTTTTCACTATACAAAAGACTTCGAAGAGCTTAGAATTGGTTAAAATAGTAGAACATTTGTTAAATAAACAATAGTTAATCCGATTTTCACAGGGTTATCATTGTTTATTATATTTGATCACCAATAAAGTCCTATTATTATTATTATTATTATTATTATTATATTTAATGGTGAAAAATTGAAAACAGATAATAAACAAAATAATTACGAAAGTTATTGCATTCGAACAAATACCATTCGCATGGTATACCCTAGAGATTCCACAAAAAATCGACATCTTCTCTAAAAACCACATGCGTACAATCTGTGATTTTTTTCGTTGTCTTCGTGATAAAAAATGCTGTTCGATATGCTTTTGTATTCAAACCAATGAAAAAATATAGAAAATATAGGGTTGCATTTAAAATTTCAACAATGTCACAGACTCTGAAGAAAAGTGTCTTACGGCTAAATTATCGATGTTGACAGATTCGGAATTCTGGAATCTTATACTTTAACATTCAGTTTATCCGAGACCAATCCGAAAAGATTTGATAAAGTTATAGAGCGCTAAACAAAACTAGTGCGAGAAGAATCAGTAGCTTGCGTTTATTTCGCAAAACCACGTAAATTCAAAGATCCTCATAACTCTTAAATGACTTTACGGCATCAAAAAAAAACAAATACATAGAGTAAACTTTAGCAAGAGACAAGTGAAAAATCGTACCCGATTTTTACGAACTTGCTTACAACCTTTATTCCATAAAACCAGAGGAAAACATAAATGAAAATCTATAGACGAAATTCCAAATTTTACTCGATCAAAATGAAAAACTGTTAAAATTGCACAAATCGGGTATCTTTTTACTCTTATACAATATGAAAAAAGAAACTAAATAATGGGTCTATTAACACTTCTCGCCGATAACACGTTTAACTTTAGCGTTTAACTTTTAATGATTAAAAAATGAGCACTTCTTCATATGGCCTTGGTGACCTTGCTGAAAACGCCAAACCCACATTGTGATTTGGTATTTCCAGGCAATGACATTTTACAGCTCCAAATAAGATAAAGAAAAGTTTACGTTTTTAACTTTTCACTCAAACAACAATTTGTAACCTACACATTTTTCTTTATTGCAATACCTACCCCTCAGTTAAACCGTTTGGCAACCTATCCGAAATAATTTAATAAACAATATAGAGATAAAATTTTTAACATTTTTGTTTTCATTTCATACACCACATACTCATCAATATTACTTGTACGCAAAACATGTTATGCAACCGGATTTTCCATCCAATTACAACGAAGCGCGGTTCACGCAATTCAGCCTTTCGATGTCACACACGCCTGACAAGGTTACTGCCTACTACATTGTTTCTGGTGGCGTAAACAATCGACAAATCGCGACAATCGATACAAGTCGAAAGGAGGCGGTTCCGCGCCTCCGGTTTTAATTATTCCGGCGTCGCGCAAAAGGCTGATTGGTCACGGTGAAGTCCGCATCCCATTGTGGGTCCGGCGACAAACCTCTAGAATGGGAACGATATCCGTAGATCATGTTGAAGCCAAAGCAAATTAGCCATAATATGCTTCAAGAATGAGGGCCATAATTTGTTTTTATTTGAGTTCCTGCGAAACCGGCAGGTGTTCAAACTGCCATTAATATCGTTTAGTCGCTTAATATATTGTCACAGCGACGTACTTTATCACGACAAATTAACAACGTGTGCGCACCGCTGGGCACTATTTTAAACTGTGTATGGTGAGTGTAGGTATTCACAGTGGGTAATTTCTTTTGTGGCCGATGGTATCGAACAAAAGAAGAGTTATTATTGTTAGGCTGAAAAGCATGAACCGTTGAATTGCTTTTCAATTCAGATCGGAACATTGCAGGACCGTCTGTATATATTTTTATTATAATCATCTTGCATTTAATCTAGCAATAATTACAATTATAATAAATACTTGTACACCAGGTCCTTACTGTTGTGCTCTGTAGTGAAAAGCGATTCATACTTTTTCACCACACTATGAAAATGGAGTAGATATGGGAAAATGGCAAAATACAATGGCAAATTAAGAGGGAAGGAAATGTTTGCAAACAAACAAGGCCTGGAAGATTGTAGATGAAGAATATGTAGAGGAAAGACGATATTGACAACAAATGGGTGTGTAAAGTTCAGCTGACTGTCATTAAAACGGTTGAAGATTTGTGTTTTGAAGAAGAAAGTGAATTTTGATAAAACAGGCTAAAACGGTGATTTTTTGCGAAGATATATTTTTGTATATTTCGTATAGATAATATAACTTGCTGGCCATGTCAAATGAAACACAACATCAATTAAATTCTTCAAGGCGACCAGCTTTTTCGGTCCAATATTCCACAGACCGGTCGCATTTTTTTTTTCTCCACGATGCGAAAATGTCATTTTCGCGTCTCTATGGAGACACGAAAGATGCTATTTTCTACTTTGTGTTCGTTATAAACTCATAACGAAACCGCTTTCGGTGTCGCTATGAAAACACTAGATCCACTAGATACCACAAACTTTTAGTACCATTTTGTTTTCCAAGATTGATGATATGGACGTCAAGTGTCAAAAAAAAGCTGACATCTCAATCGCTATTGGCACGCCTCAATCGTATTTGTGAATTTTACCACAACCATCAACTGTTGAAAATAAAACTACTCTAGATTGTAAGATGACAAACCGCAATTTTTGAAATTTATGTAAAATTAATGTCGCAAAGTAGAAAAAACTCCTCGCTAAGCTCGTCGTGCCCAAAAAAACTCGTGCGCCAATTTTTGTCATATAAAACTTGTATTATAATATACTATTTGCCCACCAGGCCCAGAAAGGCAAGAAATGAACACTTTTCTGCGCTAGCCGCGAAAATAATTGTCCCTATAGATGAGGACCGAATGGTCTGTCCAATCAAAACACAGTCAAAGTCAATATGTCAGTTATTAGTCTTTAGAAATGGGTGATTTTATTACGATATTTTTGTGTAGGGTAAAAAATTATGTGTGCACCACGCCCAGAAAGTGGTTTTCCGGGCCTCAAGAAGTGCCCAGGCTCGCTACGCTCGCCTGTGCAGCTCTTCTGTCGGCCCGGAAAATAACCACTTTCTCGGCTTGGTACACAATATACTATTAAGCTATAGTGGCCATATTTCAGAAGTGCTTTTAGTTAGTCTAGACATGAAAAATATCTATGGAATGAACACAACATATTACCCAATAAAAACGGTTATTTTGATATTATAACCAACGGCCAAGAAAATTTCAGACCAGTTATCAACGTGTTATATATGTTATGGGCCAAGTGATTAATAGGGCAATATGAAAAATGCCCGGGCAATATGAAAAGTGCCCAAAACAATCGGGCAAGATGATTAAAATAATTGAAATTATTACATTGCCCGGGCATTATTCATAATGCCCTGTATCTATTGGGCAGGATGATTAAAACATGTTTCTTTTTATTAATTTTTGTATTTCAGTATTTTTACAATAATAAAATAAAGTTGTACTCCAGTAATATATGCAACATATGTTACAAATTAACAAAACTCATATTTTGTCTGAATAAGCCTTCACAAATATACAAAAATCAAACTCTATACTCAAGCAATCTGCGTATAAGTTAAAATAAAACAAATCTCATATCCTAAATAAATAAATATTCAGAAGTAAAATAAAAAGACAACTTTATACTGTCAAGTAACGTAATAAAATATCGAAAATTAACAAAAACTAAGCAATCAAGCAAAAATATATTAAAGCAATATCTTTTATTTATTGGAGCAGTTTAGACTTTAGTGGCACTTCGAATTACAGATTTTTATACCCCCCCACATTTAATGTGGTGAGGGTATATTGAGTTTGACTCAACATTTGTAACACCCTTAAGGAGGCGTGGCAGATATAGACTTCCGTCTGTCCGTCTGTCAGTCTGTCCGTCTGTCCGTCTGTGTACACGATATCTGCCGTAATTTTGAAGCAATTGATCTGAAATTTGGTATACAAGCTTATCTCTTAAAAAGTAAAGACAAGTTCGTTGCAAGATTCTTTGCATGTTGTAAATTCTTTTCTTGAATACAATTGGTGTAATATGCCTTGTATCGTGCCTAATTTACAAAGGTTGGTATCTGTTAGCTCAACTACAGTAGCTAGAATATTCCTTCCATCACTACGAGCTCGGAACTTTAGAAGAGGGAAATTTGGTACTTGAAGTACTAAATATTGTTGTTTTAGATTATATAAAGCCATTGCTGTAGTATTTTTTACATGTTTGGCTCTTTTCCAAAATCGGATCTACGGAATTGTTGTTATGTACCAGCTGTCCTGTTCTTGTTATGATTTTCTTAACTTGATGACCAGGTCCAGGATCTGCATTAATATTATCATCTGAAATAGTACCCAGCTCTTCGGACGGAATACTGTCAGTTACATCCACGCAAGGTGAGACATCGTTTGGGTCATGTAATGCTATTGAAGAGCATTGATATGATTATTTTGGACCATATACACTACTTCAGACTGCACATCACTCTGAGTTGTTAAAACTGGTTCTAAATCTTCCTCAGACGTGATAGTAACACATTTTAGTTTGCATGTACATAAACATAAGGCACTAGCAATTTTCGATCAAAAATACTATAATGGCGTCTACTACCACTGCCATTGCCAGATTGCCTATTACCACTAATCTAAACGCATCTTTAAGCTGGCCGCAAACGTTCTTCTAAGTTTTATGTTTCAGAATTTGTTTTCGGAAGCGGATGAACAAAACCTATACTAAAGTTATAGATGACAGACAAGTTTGTTTTATTTCCGAACAGAATAGCAATACTCGCTTTGGATAACGAATTTAAAATCCGAATTCGGAAAACGATTGTTTGTGGCCGCCCTTACAGCGATCGTGGTCGGTTTGAATCGTCATCGCTCTGACGACATTGGTAGGCCGTCTACTACTTACTCACCACAACACCGCTTGTAATATTTATCAAAGTGCCCAACACAATTTAGCAGTATTCATAGTGCCCGGGCAATGTGATTATATATCATTGCATCAATACAAATTTATTAAATTGGCCAATCTTTCAGGGCAATATTCATAATGCCCGAGCATTATGAATTTTGCCCGGATTAATCACTTGGTCCATAACACATACACCGATTAATTGAAAACTGTATTTAGAGGCAACCAGGTTCTAATTAAGCCAGAGCTGTCCAATAAAAATATCCCTCCGAATAATTTTCTGTCCGTCAATAGGAACTGGGCATTTTGTTGACGACAACTTGGCCATCTGTTGAATCTGGATTTAGAGTGTTACTCATTAAAAATTATACTCCAACTATGCTCAAGAACTGAAGGCTGTAATCAAAAAACGAACATCCTTGTCCGTTTTATGAAACATGACACTGCTATTTTTATTTTCATTGCAGTTTTCTGTCCTTTATGGTGTATGCCCTTTTATGTTTACACAGTTCATTTTCTTCTTGAATTTGATTTCCACAAATTACATGATTCCAACAAGACCATAATGGAGATGCCATTAATTAAATAATTAAATTAATCTTATTATCACATATTAATACTAGTATTTAATATAGGCTTTCAAATATTATTGTTAAATAGAACAAAAGGCAAAAAGCCTGCTTTAACAAACAGACGAACCATGGTACCATCATAGTCAAGAGTGAATGCACCGCTCAGACGTAAGCAAAATTACCGAGAAATGCCTCTTAAGTTGTCGTTCTGGTGTTTTGCGTTAGATTAGAATCTCGAAAATCATACAGGGGAAGTAAAACGTGTACAGGAGAAGAAGAAGAGAAGAAGGATGAAATTTGATTTGGGATGCGGGATGGATCCGGCATGCCCGGAAAGAGAGAAGAGAGGTTATGGCGCGGGGCATAATCTGATCACATATCGGACCCGGAGTGGCATCCACGTCTACTTCAAGAATACAAAGATTTCAATTTGGCCCCGAAATTGCCTTTCAATAAAAAGAAAAGTGAAAAAATATATGAACACCAAACTGGATTGCCGGCAACGACGACGACGACAGCGACATCTACCATAACCCGCGGCCTACAACGTCGATTCCGGTACGCAGAAACACAGACAATCGCCACACAAACGGTTCTCCCTCGACGAAATTTTATGCTCCCGACAACATGCATGCAACCATTAAAATTGAATTATTGTGATCCGTTCTTTGGCCAACCGCGTATTCGTTACAGCGTCGGTTTTTAGGGCGCCCCGACGTGACCCTGTCTTTTGTGCCATGCCGAAAAAAATGTATTCCGCGGAATATTAAATCGTGCGTGTAACGCCCCGGACAGGACGTTTCGGTCTGCTCCGGGTGGCATTTTGACCTCATCCCCCTATTTTAACGTCGTCTGCGGCTATTCGGCTTCCTTGTTCTGAGTTATAGTTCCCAATAAAACGCGGAATAACAAAAGTTTGCACTAGAGATTTGTAGGATCGTCCTATCTTTATGATCTCGAGGATATGTGGCAAATTTCGGAAATTGATTGTGACGTTCTATTTATGTGATATTTAACCCCATCAGTTTTATAAAACGCAAGTTTTCTCTTCCCAGACAGTATAGCACATTCTTAGTTCAAATTTTAATTATTGTCAATATATTATTCATTACCACATTACCACCTGAATAAGCTTTATTATAACCATTCATATTATTAGCTGATTTTATTATAATTAACACTGTATAGTTTGCAATTCAATGCCCATTATATGTGGCTTTAAAGAGCGATAAATAAATCTTTGCAATGGAAGAAACATAAATATTTATTGCGTCGTATTGCCTTTGTTTTTATAGCGATCTGAGAACAGGTCAATGAGAAGTGTCATCACGAGTATCATAATAATCGTTCATCAGGTTATATTTATGAACTAGTTTGACGGACGGATTTATCGATATTTGTCACCAAACAAATTTAATTTAAACATTGAAAAACATTGGCTCTTGATGCATAACGTGAACGATATGCAAATAACGAAAAGTTATAATAGTTTCGACAATTTCATCATAAACAAATAAAAAGAATCTAATCTCAATCTGTGCACAAAACTATTAATCCGGCAATCGTTAATTATTCTTACCCATGATACTCATGATCGTTCTATACGTTCATCTTCTAAGGGCCACTTTGATCTTACAAAACGCTTTTGTATAAATACTAGAATAAGCTGCCACAACTATGGCAAGACAAATAGCTAAGCCACTGGGAGGTAGGATTATTTATTCTGGGAATAACTATAACAGTATATTTTTTTCTGAGAATAACTATTCTTTTAACTAACGTCGTTTAACGTTTAAAGTCGTTTAACTAAAAAAGTTCATAAAGATAGTTTTGTGTAGAGCAAAAGGCCAACACAAAGTTTTATATTCTTGTGATTTGGAAAACAAAAGCAAAAAACAAAAGAAAAATGAAGCGTTACGGGTAACTCATTAGTCCGTCTGGACTATGGTGCTCGGTACTCTGGAAATAGAAATTGTGACAAAATTGAAAAATTCAGTGCAAAGAAAACGAAAAAAATACCCGCTTCTTACTCAACAACAAGAGCCAATTTAAAATATTTGGAGGCATGTTAAAAAACTACGAGAGAAAGAGCATAGCAGACTTGGTTGTAACTTGTAAGCTTTTTGCTGTTGGCCAGAGTAGTCATTTAGTTTAGATCAGCGTTTCCCAACAGGTGCTCCGCGGAGCCCTAGGAGCGGAGCGCACCTATGCGTCTAACGTGAGCGGGATAAGGACAGCGGAAGAAGATTGAGAAACGCTGGTTTAGATTATTGTATTTTTGACAAACTAAGTATGTAATAAGAAGTCTGTGACATGCTCTTATATATAAACTCAAAAGTTTATCAATTAATCTGTTTTATTAAGATAATAGTTGTGACATGTAAATATATTGTAGTCAAAACAAAAATACGAAGTTTATTTTAATACCAATTTAATTCCTTTTTCCGTCGATCGTTTATTTACGAATATTTTTACTGAATAGAAAATCGTTTATTAAAAAGTTCTATTAATGCACGATTTCTATTAATGCATGATTTGTTATAGCCAATCAAACGACTTCATTATAGCCAAACGAACATACGTACAATAAAACCATCCAATCAAAACATTCCGTTGTACAGGCACACAGTTTAGAACTGTCAGTGTCAAATTACCTAAATGGTCATATAACCTCAAACGACATCGACGAATAAAATCTATGGACGCCGCCAGAAGAATACGATCGACGGAAAAAATTTGTAACCAACTCGAATATTAAACGGCGATTAATGAACTCGTCAATTAACGCACTCGCTGATCGCTCGTGCGTTAAACAGTCTCGATCATTAATCGCTCTTTTTAATATACTTGTTGGTTAAATAACTATTATGCCCTACATGATCATAAAGTGATATTTTACATTTTTGTCATTTTAGGTATTATCTGTGGTGTTATCGCAATGTCTGACATTAGAAATTGCACAAGGGTATATCTTTATGATGTTATTGAAATATATAGTAAATATAGGAGTAAACCTTGTTTGTGGCAAATAAAGAGTAGGGGCTACTCAGATAGGGATCAGAAAATTAAAGCTTACTAAAAATTGGTTGCAAAATTCAAACAGGTTGACGAAAATTCTTCGAGATACGGTTGTAAAAAAAAATAAATTCTATGCGGTCATGCTACAGAAAAAAGCAGAAAAAGGTTATAGATTCGACTCGATATGGAGCAGGCAAAGATGATGTTTATATATGCTCGGAGTTTTGCCCCATGGACAACCCCTAAATGGCAATAATGCCCTTTCGTATAGCTTCGTATTTCACTCAGTTTACACAGGCAAATGTTCATAACTTCTGCAAAAATGTTTGCATACACTTCTATTAAATATCAAATTGTAGGTTATTAAGAGACCTAGTATCCTAACTTGTGGTGTTTTGACCTGCTATTTTTGCCTGATCAAATAGTGATGATGAACAACTTTCTGTATGTTTCAAAATCCATCCTCATGTAATCATTCTGCGTAGGTACGTAATTCTCGGAGTAATTTGACATGTGAATAATGATGCCTTTTTAATAAACATTTTTTAGACCAAACAGTCCTTAGCCGCCTTTTAAAGTTTTTTTGTTTGTTTTTTTTTGTTAAAAGTGATAATTTTAATATTTCTTCAGGGATGCAACTCATCGTTCATAAACACAGTTTATAAATAGACGCTGGTTTCCAACGCAACTACGAAAAACTGTAGTTTGCACAGGTAAAATTATTAAAAAGACGTAACGTGTAAACACATGGAAATCGCTGCGTTTTGCCTGCGCAATCTAGACGTAGTAAAAAGACGGAGCGTGTAAACGGCCCTTTAGATACCGGGGCAAAAACTGCTTCTTAACGCCCGCCTTAACGCCCGCGCGGGCTTTAAGGGTTGCCATGGCTATAGGTCAAATATATCAAATATTTGTCATTCAAATTGTAAATTTTAAATCGTCAATGTCAATTATTGACGATTAACATTATAAGTTTGACAATTAATAGTCTGTATTGTCACTCATCAATGTGAATTATTGGCGATTAAGGTTATAAATTTGACAATTAATTGCCTGTATAGTCACACAACTCCGAATTGTTTGTATTGTTATACAACTCCGTAGATACGCATGTCACTTGATAACGTCAAAATATTTATTAATATTATTCAAACGGAGGAACAAAACCATTGTAGGACATAAAATTTTGTATGTACCACGGGCATTACTTGATGTTCATACTTATTCAAATCTTACTTGAAGTTTATATTTCTTCCTAAATATTTTCTTAAAATTATAACATAATTACTGTAATTGTTTTACTGGTCAGTTTAAGTAATTTTAAGTAAATTTTATAGCACACATATTCTGGTTAAAACATAATCAACTGTTCGTTGATTTGCTTTGTTCTTTTTCGTTTTTTTGCATCATCTTAACCGTTTTATAATTCCTGGTTGAAAATTGGTTAGTATAAATCGAGCAGATCAGTTCAGTACATCCTGAATACCTTGCACCGCGGTACACTCGTAGAAGGAAAGACTGGAAACCAGATTGTGTGTTGACATAACTTAAAAATTACCCGACAAATATTAAGCGGTTTTTATCTTAAATATTCCCTGGGACTTAACATGGAATTTATGTGTAAGTCCAATCAAAATTCGTTAGGTAGTTGTTAGTTTTTGATTTAAATACAAAAATATACGACATTTTGATTAGTTGCCAAATTTTGGAGAATCAGCTTCATAATTAGTCGTCCAAATAGCGAAACGCCATTCATCAACTTTTTGGCGCATATAACTCCGGCTTGTACAATTTGCCGATTGCAGACGTGTTTTAAAATCATTTTTCTGGTTATAATTTCTTCTATGTGCTTTTTTTTTTGTTCTTAATGTTTATAGAATCTTTGAAATCGAATTTGTTCCAAAAATGCTTTTGCCAGGAGCACAGCTGTAAAACGAACAAATTAAAACGAGATTTTTTCTTTAAATTCAGTAATGTGATATCAGAGTTTTTTTAGGATACCAAAAGAATTTTTTTTCAATTCTTCGTTCCACTTCCAATAACTTCTACAATTACAATTTTAAAAAGCTTAGTGGTATTAGAACTATATGTGCGTTAATATCGTATACCACTGTCATGGCACCTTTAGCAAAACGTAATTAACACTTTGTAGCGTCGATTGGACTTGGACCAACGCGTATATGTGTTAAAAACAAAACGCTGCCGTCCATATGCAGCAGTGGTACTTTGGTAGCGAACAGGATTGCACATGTTGCATAATAAACGACAGTAGAAATTTGCAGTAGCCGTGATTTAGGTGCACGCATTGTCGCTAATATATGTAGTGCCGGAGGGAATTAATAATCGGACGTGTGGCGCTGCGAGCGCTTGACGAATCCGCCGCAATATTTCTCCGCGAGCGGTGAGACGCCAAGCGGCGGCGGCGCGCGCGGCGCTGCCATCGCTTCCCGTCACTTCCTAGTGTGGAGTTCGTCCGCTCGCGATATTTACCGACTGTCACTCCGGATCGGATTTATGTATCTGTTTATAGCGGACAGAGCCCACTATGAATCAAAACACGGTTTCGAGCGGTAGCCGGCCGGCATTAATCCGTAGACGTTCCGGTTTTGCGTCAATTTACAGTCGCTCTTTATTAAAAACGATAATTCAGAGCGCGAGCGTACCGGCCGGTGCCTCCCAGCGGGTTTGCCGCACGCACGAATTTACCAAACTAAAAAATAATGGTTTTTGTTTGTGGACTGTTCCGGGTTATTTCGAATTGTTAACAGACAGGCCACCCTTGCGCATACGTATATATTGCAAAGAGTGAAATACTGATATATGGATATACTGCAACTGACATCATAATAAATCTATTTTTCAATGCTGAAATATCGCTTAAATCGATAAGTAGATGATGAATCTAACTCAATAAATAATAAATAAATAGATAAATTGTTAACACGCAAAAGAAAACTTTACTTCGAAAGTGAACTTAATTGAAGATATTAGAATGAAAAAAGATATTACAAAAAAAATATGAAATTGATTAGTATTTTCGGATAGTAGGAATAATTAAAACACTTTTAAAGCGTTTATCATGAAGGGAACATAAAAACAACCAAATGTGTCTGAAGAAAAAAAATAACTTATTCAGGCTGTATAAAAAAGCAGATATGGAACAATTCATAATGTGGTTGTTAATCGTTGGATTAAAAAAGTAATTGTCATAGTTTTTTGACAGGTCATGTCAACTTTCATCTTCAAAATGAACGGTATACATTTTGCTTCGAATTTCGTAGACGATTTATTTCTGAATGCAATGATGATCAAATTGTGTGGCCTTAGATGAAAAAAATTTGCGAGAAGACAATTGAAAATTGTAAAATATTGATGACTCTTGGAGACGTGGCTTTTGTAAATTAACAGAATAATGTATTGATGTATTCGATAGATTTCTTTGCGGTGAACTCGAATACGGACTCAAAAGTGTCCTAACAAACAAGGTTTTCGAAAATGTTGGGGTCCACGTGTGTGTACCAATGTGCGCATACAGATATAAATCATCTACTTAACTACTGAAGAAGAAACAAACGTTACGGCTTGTTCGATCTTTTTTTAAATATATATGAATACAGCCTGCACAAACGAAGGATTTGAGAATAATTTTTGATGTGGAAAACACTTTCAAAACCCTGCAATAAGCCATAATGACAAATATAACATTATTTTGTATCACGGTGTTTTTCGGTTTTCAATAATTGATTGAATTTTCAATTTTATCATTTTTTTCTGCTTTTTTTGTTTTAAATAAGGGAAACGTCCCAAATTCAGACACTGTCCTAAATTTTGACATATTTCGGTTCAGTTGGATAAAATAAGAAATCTACAACATTGAATTTTATTTTAGGACATCCGGTTGTTGATTTGACATTCCACTTATCAACCCACAATCGTTTCTTATTCTACCAATGTTCTAACGGTCAGAATATAACCTAGAAGTTGGACTGATCTTGATAATTGAGTGTTATGCTAAAAGTTGGTTTTTCCTTATAAGGTAGATGCAATTCGACTTCTTTTTAAATCGCTCCAGGATAACAAAAAAAAATCTAATAATATCTATTTAGGCTGACTAAAAATGTTTTATATTTGCATAATAATACGGTGTACTGCTCTTTTAACCAGTATTATTTACAAATTTAGAGGTGTCGGAATTAGGTACATGTAGGTAAATATAGCACGTCCGTAAATCAGACATGTGTTTTGGAATTGGGTACATGGTCAGAAGTATGTAATACATATGGCTCTATTGCTGTCTTTACACAAGAAAATAACATATTTTACATCGTTTGCTATAATACAATTAATTGTACGCATTTTGTCCAAATTCCGACACGAGTGTCGAAATTACGGACATCAATAATCCCGAATTACTACAGGGTGTCGGAATTACAATCATCAATAGTCCCGTCATAAATATCGACAGGCATCATAGAAGATGATGAAATAAGACAGAATGATGCAAAACTAGCAGCAGATGGTAGCGATTTTGGCATTGATACACCACCTTTGGAGATAACAGTTGAACTGATACCATCTCTAATGCTTGGAGAGAATATTTGTTATTAAAAACAAAGGAAGCACAAAAGAAAATCATTCTAGATAAATAAGAAAGGAAGCGAAAAAGGAACAGAATAAAAAGCTGCGCCAAGAAAAAGACGTCTAAAAAAGGACGTACTTTATACTGTGTTTCATTAAAAATAATAAAACATAAATGTTGAACATTTCTTAATAATAAATGTTATTTAACAATATTTAAAACAATTAATATTCACTTGAATGTTTATATTTGACGGAATAATATACCACAAGGGTCTGATTTAGGACCACTGTCTGAATTAGGTTCACTGATGTGTCGGATTTCGGATCAAAATATACGCTTAGTGTAGGAATTAGGGGCAATTGTTAAACTTATAAAATATAATATAAATTACATAACTATTATCAATTTCCTTTAAAAATGTAGAGCCAGATATCTTTAGAAGGAAATATTTGTTTAAAAAAGTCATTAGCACCACATAAATATAAATTCTACAGTTACAAATGAAAATACAAACGCTGTTTGTGTTCATGTTGAAGGTTCTTATTCAGCAAATTAGGTCTTCACAGTTCACACAGGCTTCACAGACCCAGACTTTTTGTAGAACTAATGGAATACAAACCTTTAAGTGGCTATTAAGAATACTGCAAAAAATTACAAATCAGGAAATCTTGGCGCTCACTGAATCAATGGTCATCGTTATATCATCCTGTTAGGAATGACGCGGCGACTCATTTAAAAATATTAGAAAATAGGATACCTAACTTTAAAACATAGGTACTCATGTTTATCAACATTTTAGTGTAATTATATTTGATCATAACAGTCATTAGCTATACAAAACTTGACGTGATATTGTTTATACTTTTTAAACTTGACAAATGAGCACGATTATTTAAACAAAAAATCCGCTGGTCCACAAATCGCAGATTAGCTCAAACATCGTCCTAATTTCTGAATAAAATACGGCGAAAATGCACTTTAGAGAACAGGTGTAACGCGAATAGTTATTTGAAATTATAATTTTTTGCGTACATTATCATTCGTCTCGTCTAATTGCGCGTCCAACTTCGTGACAGTCCACCGCTCTATTCGAATGGATTTCGAGTCGCTCCGTAAAAAGTATCCCGCTAATGTAAAAACTCGCGCGTGTACGTGGGGTTTTTCCGAGCCGCGCTTGGCGCAAAATGCGGCGGTACGACAATTTCAAATGCACTCACTCATTCGCTAGCTCGCTCGCACGCTCGCTCGCTCTCCAGCGGCCCGACGGTGTGTCGGTGATGCATTTTCGTAGAGTCGGGTCCCGATGAATAGAGTGGCTTTGAATAAAATTAACGAAATCGCCTCGTCAACTATAAATTTTTCCTCTGGCAAACAAACGCGCCGGCCACATTAATTGCATTTGCAGAGCGGGAGCGAGTGAAAAGCGACTACTGCTACAGCAGCGCCGCCAACGTGATCGGGATGAAACGTGCCACCGGATTGAATGGCATACACGCATGTAAATGTGAATCAAGTGCGACACAACTGAGTGAAATTCATCTTCACTCTGACCATCCTGAAATCGATGGCGAGCAAGATATATATGAATTGTTTATAATAATTTGTTTATAAATAAATTATAATAAATTTGTTTAATTTATGGTAAATAATAAAAATAAATCAAATCAAAACAATAAAAACAATTATTTCAAAAAAATATGTTGTTATTCATAGAGACTATGAATATATAGTGCATTTAAAAAAAACTTAGTCAAATTAATGTTGTAGGAAATAAAAACTACTACTTTTGAAGCTACTTTTGCATATTTTTTCAATGGAATCAATTTTCCATTCAATAGAGTATCAAAAATTGAGAAAAACTGAGGATCGACACATTATTTTTTTTATTGTTTTCTTTTTTGCCCTGTAACATTTCAATACATACTTAGGGACATACAGTTTCCCAGTTCAGTTTGTGATTTAGGTAACAAAAACTAAAAAAAAAAAAAACAGTAGTCAAAGTAAAAATACTTTGGTCCGCTCCTGACAAATGCAATTGTTTGCAAAATTTTATTTTACATTGACACGTACACCCTTCTTTTTATAAACAATGTATAGATTGTACTTATTTGCTGATACAAATACAAAATGCAAATAAACTATTTTGGTACAAAGGAAATTTATTTAAGTCATAGAATTTGTTGAGCTAAAATTAATAATTTGTATACAGGGTGTTTACGGTCTTGTGATGTTATTTTCAAGGGGTGATAAAACATCTTAAAAGAAAGCTATTAACATAAAAATGTTTTAAGAAAAGTTACATAATAAGAGAGATATTACTGTTAATTTTTTTTTGTTTTATTTTTTGGGGTGTGATTAAACACCTTGGAAAAAGTTAGTAAAGCTAAAACGATTGATCAACCACTTGTACAAAGTAAATCTAAATTCAAACGATTAAAAGTTATCATTGAATTTTTTACTAAGTAGGCTGATGTCACTAACTTTTCCCATCTGTCAAGCTGTTTCATCAGTTGTTACTGCTCGGTTGGTTTGACATAAATTCTCCCGAATAAATTCTAATAAGGAAAGTAAAAATGGTCCTTCGCACCAATAGTGAATACGTTGACATGTTGTTAATTTATGGGGAAGTACACCAGAATTCTGCTGCTGCTAGTCGATTGTATGCTGTGCGGTTTCCTAAGAGATCAACACCTATTCCACAAAAGTTTACCGCTCTAGTAATCCGTGCACGAGAAACTGGTGTACTGCAAACACGTCAAGGTCGGGATGGTGAACCTGGCCGACCCCGACGAATTTTGGATTCCGAAGAACAAATCTTAAATCTTGTTGAAGAAGATTCTTCTACTAGTACTCGACAAATATCTCGCCAATGTCTCAAATCGAATTGTCTGGCGAACACTGCGCGAGGATCAATTGTATCCTTACCACCTACAAAAAGTACAGGCTTTGCAACCTGAAGATCATCCTTTACGTTTACCGATGGTTTGCCGATGGTTTCTACAAAAACATTCTGCAATTCCAGAATTTTCTTCCATTGTATTGGCTACTGATGAAGCAACGTTTACACGTAACAGCATAAATAACTGTCATAATTCATAATACTCATATCTGGGCTGTCGAAAATCCACATGCTGTTTGTCGTAATATTTCCAGCACAGATTTTCGATAAACGTTTGGGCGCGACTTATTGGGCCATTTGTGTTGCCAAATCGATTGACTGGAAATGATTATCTCTTTTTTTTTGCAAAATCATTTGATGGAACTATTGGAGGAAGTTCCTTTGAATGTACGTCGACAAATGTGGTTTCTTCAAGATGGCGCACCGCCGCATTTTAATCGTTTAGTTCGCCAACGTTAATCCCCTGGATTTCTATTTATGGGGCGTTATGAAGACCATGGTATACACCAACGAAATAATTGATCTAGATGATCTTCGTAACCGCGTTGAGGCAGCTGCGGCGACAATTCGACGGCAAGACCAAGGTCTAGTAAATTATGGTAATTCACGGATACGTAGAGCGAGACGTTGTGTTCAACAACACGGCGATTATTTTGAACAACTAGAGTGAAATGGATTCCATAAAGAAATTATAAAATATGTTCCGTTTAAAATGCTTAATCACCACTTAAAAATAAAAACAAACAAAAAATTAGCAGCAATTGCTCTCTTATTGTGCAACTTTTGTTGTGACATTTTTACGTTAATGACATTCTTTTAAGATGTTTAATCACCGCTTGAAAATAAAATCACAAGACCGTAAACACTCTGTATAAAACGACTATTAACTTACACTTCGTATCATGCACATCATAATTATGATAACCTCACTCAGTCGGATCTCACGTAGATTCTAAACACACTAACATGACCTAGAAATGTTACAAACGATGTAGTGAGAGGTTAACACAACAATCTCTTTCGAGCGAAATATGAAATTCATGACGAATTTTTATTAGTAAGGAGTTTTTGGAAAGTACAGCAATATCTCGTCATCGTTTTGTACCTATATATTTCTTTTTTAGTTTTTAACTATCATAAACTATTGACTTATCAACTGTCATTAGCTTTATAAAAATGATCATCTACGAACTTTTGAGCGTACATATAAGAACATTTCACAGATTTACAATTACTTGTAAAAAATAGAATAATTTAAACTAAATGATTAGTCTGGCCGACAACTACAGACATCGAACTAGTGACAACTTATTCTGGTGTGCTTTTTTCATGCAATCCGGATCTGAAATACATCAGTTGAACAGAATTTTTGTTGTATAAATGTTTAACTACACTTAATTCTAATAAAAGGATATGCTTAAGTTTCGACCGTAATTTAATGAACACCTTCAACCTTTTTGGCTTACTTTCCTAACTCCAGGAAGGATAATATAATTAGCTCAAAATCAGTGGCAGCTAAACCGGGGCAAGAGGAAATATGATAATCTAATTAATTTAATTAGTGACTCTAAGTACATATCTAACTTCTGTCTAACTAAGTTCTCATGTACTTCAGAGATAACTGAAACGATCATTTTTTAGTAGGAGCCATTTGGGACAAGTTAGTGCACGGGCAAACAGTTAGCGGCGCTGCTAGCGGTGTTTTTAGCGGTGCTGATAGCGGCGCTGGTAGCGCAACGTTTGAATCCACAGGTGCTTATGGTCTTGAACACACAGTCAGCGGCGCTTCTAGCGATGTTGCTAGCGGTGCTGCTGCCGCTACTTTGTGTTCATGGCCATAAGCACATGTGTATTCAAACGCTCCGCTACCAGCGCCGCTATCAGCACCGCTATTAGTGCCGCTAACTGTTTGTTCGTGCACTCAGACTCTAGCTAACTCTAGCTCCACAATTCGCCTCTAGAGCGGAGAAGGCATTTTGTGCCCCACAAATATACTAAATAAGATCTGTTGAAATGAAATACATTAACTCACCATTAATTTGAACATTTTGATTATAAATGTCCAAATTGTGTTTTCATACAAGTACAGCTCATAATACCGAAATTATATTTTATTTGGATTGTAGTTCTTTAAATTGACGTTAGCTTGAATCACGAAAACAATTCATTTAAGAACCGACTACACGTTGTAGGGTAATTTCCCATTGCTTTCAGGCATTTTAATGAGGTGGCGTGATTGTTGAATGCCATATTATTTCTAGAAAAAACTAAACGTTGCCGGTGAAATAAAAAAATAAAGTTCGGAAAGTAAGAATTGCCTTTATTCGCGCACGTTACGACATGGCATTTATAATCGAGTTTTGCATGAGATCGGGCAGTTAATGCAGCGACAGGGTGCCGGTTCGCTACAAGGGCATTATATATAAAGTTTGGAGAGAGCGTTGGGAAAGTTTCAACGTTAAATTCTACTTTAAGAGGCAATCGCCCAGCTCTGACTCAGTGGAGGTAAAGAATCCTCTTTTCCATTCCCATTCACCCTAACCCTACAACCAAACCGACCCCCGTTCTCGGCCCGCCAGCAGCGAACCGAAAACTTTTTATTTACCCCGGGAAACTCGCCCGATGGAGAAGTGTCAATAATTTTATTTGACAAATTGGATCCTAAGTGCAATTGCTCTACCCTAACATTACCAGGACGCCCAGAAGCACCATTCCTTTTCCAATAAACAAATTTAACAGCTCACGAAAAGGCATACCTCTTGAATCTTCACTGTTTATCCTGGTAATAATTTAGATAGCTTCTACATAAAATCGAATTATTTTACGCCACACGCTGCACAGTGGGGTATTTGACGCGAAAATCTAGCCAAAATTATTTTTTCACCTATACGGGCTCTAGATGTGTTGTTTTATTTATGTATAGCGTTTTAACCTTCATACTAAGTATTCGAAGGTTAACAACTTAATAAACACAATAAAACAGTACAAAATAGGGAAAAAAGCAAACTGTATTAAACATTGTTCTTCACTGCAGTACACCTATTGTAAACTAATTACTGCTACAAGATTTGTCATCAATATTTTTTGTGATTTTATTTATATTACTGTGTGAAGATTACAAAAATATATATGGCATGTCCTGTTTAAATACGCATAATAGACGGATTTTAAATTGGACAATACATATCGTTTTTGGGTTATATGAGATAATATTTTTTGGGTCAGTTATGTTGTAAGAAAATCATGAAAAATATTTTATTTTTAAGACCAGTGGTAGAGGAAGAAAATGAAAGTTTACACCAGTCGATATTGTGTATTGAAACGGTATATACGCTATTCATGCTATTTTCCGTTTGATGCAATCCTTTTAAGGCGTGATAGTAGAAGCAGTTAAGAACCTATTTAACCATATTTATCACTATAAAAACTATTATTTTTAGTATTATTTCAAAATTGTCTAATACTTATTGTTTCCATGAAAACTTTCGAAATGTGATCATCCTTCAAACTGAAAAGGTCGTTTTTTTTTGTGGTATGATCCTAATACGCATGTTTTGAACCCAGATTCGCATTCCGTTTAAACACATTTATCGAAAACGCCTAACCAGCTTCTATTCACAAGCTTACTATTGTCTCTCCTCAACAATAATCTATTTTAATGCAGAGAACTGTGTATGCGAGTAGGTCCGTTCGATGTATGTTCTTGTCCTGAATATAAATCCGATTCGCTGCAAGCAACAAATTTCCAATAAATTCACATACATTCACAAAGTTTAAGGTTTTTATCGGACGATTTTTAAGAGTCTAGGTCATCGGGGTTGTTTGCTATACATGATCCAAAACGGAAAAATATACGTACCTAACGGCATTTACAACATACTAGTTGGCAGCCTGGTCAGTAGAAATATGGCGGAGTTCAAATTAACGTAACACATTTGCTACGGGTAGGCCTGGCATAGGCATCTAATACGTACAACTTTTTGACTCTCTCTATTTTAAAACATCGATGCTTTTTCTCGATATTCGATTATGGGAATTCGATGTTGTATTCGATGTTTAAAAAATTTTGGACATCCCTACCAACTGCAATGTGAATAGGTTATGTTATGATGAGGTTATGGTGGTTGCGTATTTGACGTTTCTAGCTCGCAGCCATGACGACGCGAAATAAACAGCTACTGAAATGTTGAGGTCCTTTCACCAAAATCGCTCGCGTTTTAGAAAATTTTGAAGCAAAAACGCCCGAGAGGCCGATTTTCGTCGATTTTGAAAACTCACGCAACGTAGAATGGTCCATGTAGGGCGAAAGTCGCGCTTTGCGCGACTGAAATGCCTTCTCCATTTTTTTCATAAGCAATTAAGAATGGACTTTTTGGCAGGTGAAATGGTGATTTAAAATGTTCCAATTCAATTTACTTAATATAGACTAGTGGACCTGTGACCGCCTAAATAGGTAGATCAGTGAAGTCGGTAGATCGCTGGAATTGTTAGACTACACGTACAGGCTGTATTGAAAAACTAACAAAAAGAGCCATGTTTGTTAATTATCCGATTGATCTGAACTAAAAAGTACTGTCTTTATTTTATTGTAAAAAATCAGTGAAAGTTTAATCCTCTTAGTATCAATTTTTATTTTCAAATCCAACGTTTTTTTTTTCATTAGACAATTCATTTCTGAATTCAATGAGATAGATGCCTTAGATAAGAACGCCTTAGATAAGAAAATATTGAAAATTGCAAAATATTGATAAATCTGAAGAATGTGGATTAAGAAATATGAACATTTCATCGCTATTACTATGTACTACTAATGAGACAATATATTGGTTTTCCACATGTACCCGTATTAAGATCAATTTCATAAATATATAAATCGTGGATCTGTAGACAAACAGGTTGTTTGTAGTTAACATGTAAAAACCGGTTCCGAAGAAAAGATTCTTATGACTAAAATTAAATATTGGCGAAACACGCGTTTAAATTAATATTTTCAAAAATATTCATTAATATTCCCAAAAAATTTGGGTATATAATATTATATTCTTTGGGCCAATTGCCACCGCGGATCAAATAAATTAGATACACAACCACCCAAGAGGTACCAATTTAGGCTCGTTACTCCGTTTTTTACATGGTGAGTTCGCCGTCAAGAGGAAATATGAAAGCCCTATGTCCCATGTGTTGGCCAAGCAACTACAATCTTGATAGAGACTGCTTGGTTTGGCACAACTGTACATCAGTAATCGTGCAAGAATGTGAAATATTCATAATTCCTAAATTAAAATGTGGATGTAGTCCGTTATTGTAAAATTCTAATCGTATATAGATGGCTTGGTTGAGCATAACTGTATTATGTATATAATATAAGTAATTATTGATTAGCGACAACATCGGTAAGTAGGTAAGCGAGGACGTGGAATGGTAGAGTGACGACAAATATAATAACACTAATATAAAAATGTAATGTTTATTTCCAAAACATCTGTCTATTATTTAAATTTTTCATGGATAAAGAAGCATATTGTATTTTTCGTAAATTTCGTGTTATGTATGTTGTAACCTAATTCTGCGTGTGCCATGTATTGGCATAGCAATCGTAGTCTTTGGTTGACCATAACTGTCTTGCAGGTTACAATGATACGTATTATGTTATAAACGCAATTTTTATACTTGTAAGAGAATAATGCAGCGAGTAGACATTGTAATACTAATATGGATATAGTATTATATTTATAGAATATTTATTTGTCACATAATTTAAGTGTTGTAGTTCCAGCAACTACAGTCTGTACGACTGCTTGGTTGGACACAACTATTGTAGATTGGTATTGTAGATTAGTAACATTGTAGGTACCGTATATCGCCGAACTTGTAATATGTGCACGTATAATAAGATTCGTATGTTTAAATAAGCTTTTCCCTTATTATTTAGTTAATGTGATGAAATTAAATTATATATTAATATTAATTATATATAAATTAAATTATGTATTAAGAATAGTAAACAAATGAGAATGTAACAATAGATAGAGATAATAATGCAGCGAGTAGACATTGTAATATGGATATACAGTAGACTCTCCTATAACGCGGTTCCTAGAACGCGAAATACTACAAACGCGCTAAAAATTTTGCGACTACATCTTCATATAACACGATTCTCGTACAACGCGCATGCGTCAAAATTTTCGATCCTAAAATTCCTATAACGCGTTTTCATAAAAAGCTTAATATTAAGCCGCGTTGTAGGAGAGTCTACTGTAGTAGTAAACACATATAATACGTATCAGTTTTCTGAAAAGATTATTTGTCGTATAATTTTATGATGTGCCATGTGTTGGCTCAGCAACTACAGTCGTCTGTACGACTGCTTGGTTAGGCACAACTATTATAGATTGATTTTGTAGATTAGTAACATTCTAGTTACCGTATATCGCAGAACTTGTAAAATGTGCACGTATAGTTAGATTCCTATTTTTAAATAAGCTATTCCCTTACTATTTAGTTAACGTGATGAGATAACTGGTAAAACAAATAAAAATATAAACCTCTTTTAAAATCTGTATTAAGAATAGTAAGCAAATGAGAACGTAACAATATGTAGAGAAAATAATGTACAGAGAAGACATTGTAATATGGACATAGTATACTACATATCAGTTTTCTTGAAAAATTATTTGTTATATAATTTTATGACGTGCCATGTGTTGGCCCAGCAACTACAGTCTGTACGACTGCTTGGTTAGGCATAACTATTATAGATTGGTATTGTAGATTAGTAAAATTGTAGGTACCGTAACTTGCAGAACTTGTAAAATGTGCACGCATAATAAGGTTCGTATTTTTAAATAAGCTTTTTTTTCCCTTACTATATAGTTAATGTGATGAGATAACTGGTATAACGAATAATAATATAAATATCTATTAAGCAAATGAGAACGTAGCAATATGTAGAGATAATATTTTAATGATGTATTATTAGGTATATTATGTGAGGTATATTGTAACTTAATTATTGTACAAATAAAAGAAAAAATTACCAGTGACATGTAATGAAATTAGCAATGATAAAGAATTATGTACAAAATATGATCGAGGTTAAAAATCAAGTCCCTTTACATTGCAAAAGTGACAGGAAAATGAAAAATTACCCATGGAATAAATATCTAGAAATATAAATTTTTCTTCATTACGTGCGCCTATTAATTTGAATTGCAGAGAGCAAACTTGTGTAAACTATGTTTTTTGTAAAGAACAAATTTTGATTTTTCAATAATTGCCCCTGAGAATACGTTTTGTCGATTTGCACCTTTACAGAATCCCACTTTTTAGCCCGAGAAAATGCCACATATAGCTGGCCGTGTGCGAAAACGGGTTGAGGTAGATAAATTCCAACAAAATCAAAAGTTTGTCCTTGTGCCTTATTAATGGTTATTGCAAAGCAGACCTTGATCGGAAACTGTCTTCTTTTTAATACGAAAGGTACGGATGTTTCTGAGGAGGTGAGGTCCAATTTTGGAATGAAAACACGCTTCCCTTTTAGGTGACCCATCGAAATTTCACAATCTATTACGTTATTAAATAAATGTATTACTTTCAGTCGTGTGCCATTGCATAAACCTTCAGCTATTGATAAATTTCTAAGTAACATGATCGGAACGCCTTCTTGAAGAGTAAGAGCGTGGGGGGGCATGCCTGAAGGTGTAATTGAATTTAAGTATTCTACCGTAAAATTTGCCCGTTCTTGATCGTCATCGGTGGCTATAGAGTCAATACTATAATAAATTACGGACTTTCCAGGAAGTTTATTCAAAATGTCATTGTTAATACGTTCGCAACTATCATTTTTCGGGGTCAATATTATTTTTGAATGAAGAGATGCATATTCGTTATCGCCAAATTTCTCAATGTCTCCGTAAATAGCCGAAATAATATCAGAAACAATACACTGACGCGGAATAATAATAGTGTCAACAGGCAAATTATGATCAATATGGTCGATCAGTTTCCCATCGCCCAGCTTTAAGAGCCACACGGCAAAATTATGCTCACTTTCGTGTGTGCGCATATTTCTCGAAAGCGTAAAATGAGCAAAGTGGACCCACGCATCTGAATTATTTACACAGGACTCTACTATTAGTGATCTGTGCCCTCGCGGTACCACAGGCAAACATTGTCTAAAATCTCCTCCTACTAATACTACCTTTCCCCCGAACGGTTTAGCATTTTTCATGACATCTTGAAACAATCTATCTACAGCATTAAATGCGTGCACGTTGGCCATCGTAATTTCATCCCAGATAAGCGCATGAGCTTTTCTTAATTGCTGAGCTTCTTCGGACTCCATTCCTATCGATGATGTGGACTCTCGTGTCAAATTTATTGGAAGACGGAATCGCGAATGCACCGTCCTTCCACCCCGCAGCAGAATTGCCGCAATCCCAGTCCAAGCTACTGATATTGCCGTTTTACCCATCACATATAACTCGTCCAAAATAGTATTATAGACAAAAGTTTTTCCAGTGCCCCCAGGTCCGTCTAAGTAGAATAATCTCTGATTTTCCCCGTCTGTTAATATGGCATGTATTACACGATCGTACACCAACATCTGATCGTTATTGAAATTGTGTTTGTTTATGCCGACCTGAATACGGATACTGATCATTTCATCCGAGCTAACACCTAAATAATCGTCATTATTAACAACTTGAAGAGTTGTATCGTCGATAGATGATAAATTTGGCAATTTAAAATTATCATAGTCATAACCGTTGCGCGTTAGTTGATTTTTAATTTGAAGTAATGCCATTCTTTCAGCACTGGTGCAGTCATAACCTTTATGCAAGAAGTCTTGCATTAATAACATTTTAAATTTGTCCCAAAGAACGGAAGGTGACAAAATTGTGCAAAAAGTTAGTAAACATACAAATAATTTACGCATTTGGAATGGCATTTGCAAAAGTGACGCTTCGCGCAGGCATTTTTCCCATTCCGTATCGTCCTCTAATAAATTTCTAGCTTGTGCTGCGTCTTTAAAATCACTATAAGTGATACCATCTACTGTGAGGAGCTCTTTATATGAGCGAGGTCCACGGACATAAAGTAATAACAAACGCAAAAAGAATAGCTCTTCATTACTGGGAGAAACAGTGTACATACGTGGAATTACTTTGGAACCATCATACTTTCGTTTGACCCATTCTGATTTAGCTGTATCAAATCTATAATAATGAGGAATTTCGCGATATACATATTGACGTGCATTACTGTCAGTTGCATTTAACTTAAACCACGCTTCAAACATAGATAAACTATTTAACGATTTTTCTACCGCTCTCGCTTCTTCCCCGTCAGGAAAATAAATAGGTCTTTCCCCTTCCAAATGGAATAATAAACGTATTATTGTGTGAGAAGTTTGATGTAACGGTAAACTCAACAACCTCCAGGTTGCTTCTGCAGAACCAACATACCTTGAATCTACATATTCTGCAATTTCGTCGTAATCGTTCGACTGTCCTAACTGAATTTTAAGCAATGCACTGTCATGCCCTTTACAAATGTACTTGAAGATATATTTAACATTTTTAACAGATGAACACACTTCTATATTGATATGGGCGTCATATTTTTGTAATAGATAGGGGTTATATGGTACTACAAAACGATTATCTACGTCATACTCAATGCCATCCCGCTTAATATTAACTGTTCTCCCACTATCACTCCTTTTGTATATTGGAAATTTGTCACTCTCGACTACCGTTCTTTCTACGAACGCTTTTGGAAAATATTTTTTGCACGTTCCATCTTTCTCCATACATAGAGATTGTTTGTTAAGTGTTCCGCAAGGACCATGTATCATGTGGCTGCGAACACATTCAAAAATATTCTTATTATCCTTATTTACGGAGGGGTCTGGAATTTCGGCACTAATGAACTGATCAATTTTACTGGGTTCGCGCATTTTGTCCTCATTTGCAAGAGTTAATAATAGATGGACGTGAGGTAGGCCACGTTTTTGAAATTCAACAACGTACACATAAGCAACTGCTATGCCAAAAATTTGTTTCTTAGTTATGTCATTTAAAAATGATTTAAATTTGCTATAAAAAACCCTGCATGTTATATCTGGACGATCAAAATATTTTACATTATTTGGTAAATTGTTTATTATTTCCGGCCACCTAGCATTGCAGGTGAAAGTAATGAATAAATCTGGCCTGCCGTATTTTGCTACGATGGCCATTGCATCTTGAAAATGTTGATGCATGGCGCGCGGGCTGCCTATATATGTAGCTGGAAGTATGATAACCCGTCCCAATTCTATATTCGCTTTTTCAGCAACAGTCTTTACATAATCTATGACGCCGTTATAATTATGAGCTTTTAATTTGATTTGATTTTCGCGAATAAAACGTAATCTATCTGATTCCACCTTGTAGTAACAATCAAGAAAATATTGCTGCGTCAACTTGCCAGCATAGTAAATTGGATTAAAAGTGTCTCTTACGCTTAAGGCGCGGTACACGACATACTCTTGTCTACTAATTGCTTTGCGCTTCAAATGGGGTTTGTCGGTAGTCTTTAAAGGTATTCCTGGATGCCATCCCAAATCCCCTTTAGGAAATAATAACGGATAACAAAACGGATCTACAATCGGATTAAGAACATGTAGCCAATGTTTTGAAGTGGGATTACTTCGTAAGTAAATCCGCAATTCCTTCGGCTCTGGCGGTGCCCCATCGTCACCTACAAAAACCATACCCACTTCATTTCTATTCTGTGGCGCATTATACCGCCTTCTATCAAATTGAGGATCTTGGTGTATCTTAAATGAAATTGATCGCATATCTTTATTAAGTTGCAATGCACGGGCACGTTCTTCCGCTTCAATTTCTTTCAAAAACATGTAAGTCTTAGCGTATGGGTTTATTTTCCTTAACAGAGCGTCTATTTGCGCTATCAACTCGGGGTCGAGATCTGCATATCGTTCTGATCGTACTGTTACCGATTCTTCGTTGTTCATAAAATATAATAGTCCGTGATGCGGATTGGAATCAGTTGGGCATATATCTTGAACAGAGTGATATATCATACCTTGAATAATGCAAATTTTATATCTTTCGTCATTAGGAAATTTTATATCGGCAGTAAATGCCGCGAATGCAAATAGATTATTAAATGTCAAAATATTACTAAGAAATCTATTAGATTCGGCATGCACGTGAGTCAGCAATTTTTTTAACAATTGTGGATACCCGTGTAAATTTGGCAAAGATATAACACCACCCCGACAGCAATTGAACGTTTCGTCAGTGAAAAATTTTGCCCCGCATTTTGCGCACATATTAATCATAGCGCCGACGTTATGAACTGCAACATTTACTTTTGAGGCATCGCCATATGTTTTTATCCGCTTTGTTACTTTCTTTGTTGTTCTCTTTGTTACTTTCTGTGTTATTTGCTGTGTTGATTTCTTTGCAACTTTTTCTGTTATTTGCTTTGTTACTTCTTTTCTTGGTTTTTTGGTCGTTTCCTTATTATTTCTCCTCTGAGACGCCCTGTCCGTATTGCTGATATTATCTTGTCTCGTTATTACTCTCTTAGTTGGTCTTTTGAATATTTCTTTATTATTTATCCTATCAGAAACTACCGCTGTATTGCTGACATTGTTTTCTCTTATCAATAATGGATGACGATTAATTACAATTACCGCAGTGAGGCTGTACACATTTTGATTATGGTTAACATTTGCAGTGCTCACTGCGAGGTTACTTATTAATTTACGATATAACTCATCTATGGTTGAAAATTTCAAAACACACGAAAGACCGTCACTGCAAGGCGATCCACTTTCATCTCTTGAATGCGAATCAAAATAAAAATAGCATTCATTTTGTTTAAAGATTGCGACTGATAGACCGTTAGTGGTCAAAACACCACATTCGTAGTTTCTAAAAAAGGAAAATATGCCAATTTCTAAGCGTGGCATAAAATTATCGATGTGATCAAATAATCGACCATTAACAGCATTCTGTTCAACAATTTCAAAACTGATAGCTTCTTGAAATAATACAATATCTGTGAGCAATTCGGCAAGGGTTAAATAGGCCCTATTCTGTATATCAAAATTTAATAACGATCCACTTTCTCTACTCCTAACGTATAAATTATCCCCGCAATGTAATATTGAATCAATAACTGACGTATTCCAGTCTTCAAGAAATCGAACGGTAGACATTACACATGCAACGGCAGCATTAGCGGTGCACTGACTTCCTCGACTATATAAGTTAAATATTTCACTTCCTTGATTAAAGCTGCCTCTGATAATGTTTACGGTAACCTGACCTTGTTCGTTCACAACCTGTTTTCCGGTACCAGTTTGCACCTTTTTCCTGGTCTGCAATGGGTCAGGCTTCTTTGGCGGCATCTTGAAAACTCCTAAGGGAACATATTTTTTAGTTATAAAAATTATGCAGATACCATAGGTGACGCAGCAAGTGCAAAATAAGCCATCATCTACCGAAATACGTTAGGTATCTGTACGTTGATAAAGATATTAAATGAGCGTTAGTTGTTGTCAAATTTGGAAAGGTTATGCAAAATTTTATATTGCATTATGTATTATGCGTCTACCGAATTGAATGCTTTGACCGTTTCCCGAGCAACATTTTGTCACGCTGACACGTATCCGGGCGTTAATCGCAGTCACGTTGAGTACAATGTAATTTGTATTTATCATTGATGACCAAATAAATATTGTATTTAAATGTTTCACTCAGTTGTTCTTTTGTTGCAACGTGCATACAATTTGCTACCGTACTCATGTTCGTAAAACGATTGTAATCAACCGTGACTTCTATATGTATGTGTATTCATCATAATTATCTTCTATCTATTGCTCATTATTTTGATGGTTTTTGAGTTTGCATAACTGGCAACATTCAAGAAACCAGCAAGCATATCAATTGTCTGTTGTTTGCCAAAATATTATCAAATTGGCATATTTTATACTATCCAAAAAATTGTCCTTCTAATTCCGTTGATTTGTGTGAATAGTTCTGCCTAATCAAAAGCAGAATCTTAATAACCAACAATATTTACCGCCTGGAACTCTCCAAAGCAAAACATAACCTCATATTTGCAAATATTTACATCCATACATCTAAAAATTTGTGACTACCAAAGTTGCCATGCGCGAGCAATAATTTAAAATATTCTAAAACACGCATTCTTACAAAATTAATTCAATAAATATATTCAATTTTGAATCTGTTACAACACATACAAATTGTCTAACAACTAACGCAAAATATATATTTAATTCTTACCTCGCTATAAAATTCGCCGACGCACTAATAAATAGCAATTAGAGAAAAGAAAAAATATTCGAAAATTAGCAGAAAATCGATTAAATTAGCAATAACTGTGAAATCCAGGGAGCATCACACAAAGTACTGCAATCGAATGACATTCAAAATCGTTTTCCAACGGCTAGAAACAAAAGCTATCGAGCATAGAGCCAATAAAATTCAAATTGTGAGACGGTTATAATAAATGAAATTTAACCCAGGCTTTTTGACAGTTGACCGTGAAAACTGTTGTAGAATACATCTATAAGAAATATGGCAAGTACTATAACATTTCTAGGATCCAGCATCCTACGACGAATGCAAACAGATATATTACGTAAGTATCTTAGAATAATATATATATATATATATATATAGATATGATTAATAATATATACGATAAAGTAACAACATTCTCTTTCTAGATGTGAAGCCATTCCTAAGTGGAAACTACAAAATTTCCGCTGGATTATGTGTCGGGGGACAGCGCATACACAATTTAATCCGCAGGATTAAAGCCAGCGAGAAAAAAAATTCTCTTTGGAGCATCAACACAGATATGTATATTATCATGTGCGGAACAAATGATATATTAAGAGGTCGGTCAATGAAAAAAATTAAGCGAGAATTTAGACATTTAATAAGAACGGTATCACAAAATACGACAATAAACATAATTATTTGTACCTTGCCAGCGTGCAAAGAAATCGAAGATATAATCGTAAGTAATAATAATCACAATAATTAAGTAATTTATACTTGTACTAAATGCTATTTTTGCAGACTTTCAATAATTTTATAAAATACTTTTGTCAACAAAACAAATACAGATATATAGACGTATACAATATTTTCAAGAATTTACGTTTTAATGCATTTAAAAGGTACAGTCAAACATACACATATTATATAATTTGTAGAATACTGATTTACCTCATCTCCTTTTTTGCAGAGATGGAATACACCTGACAAAAAGGGGTTCACAAACATTATGGAGAATCATCAGATCAGCCATAGATATTTAAATATATGAAATAAATAGTTGATATATATATATATATTTAATAATTAAAGAGCTCAGAATGAAAAGTGGATAAAGACCATAGGAAACCATATGTTTTTATCCACTTTTCATTCTCATGCCTTCAATTATATAATAATAAATATATTAATATATATATATATATATATAATATATATTTTTAATAAAATTAAAAAAGTACTTATGCCTTTTTATTCTATTACCCTTTAAGCACACATTTATAATACCAAACAAAATTTATAAATAAAAAACATTAATTATCAACAATAAATAACTGAAACAATACAAATATAACACTAAATTCGACGATAAAACTTGAAAAATAATTCTTATAAAATGTACACTTATCATATTTTACTATATTGTTCTATTTATATATATATTTTTTTCAAACTATCAATATGACAATTGACAACAAAAATTCTCCAAATAACTTTTTCAGTGTAGTAGTGATTTTAGTGCATTAACGTCAACATGACACGTTAGGCGCTACACGTTAGTGTAGCCTAGGCATTACAGTTACGCTGTTTAGTGTTTAATAATAACAATAATGGAACAATTTGATAACGCCTTCGCTGATGACCAAATCTTAAAATGCACGCCATACAAATAATTCATAGTTTATTAATGCTGTTTTGTATTTTAGCATCCAATTTATCTCAATCAAAGATTCTTGAAAAAATCATATTTACTTAGTAATTAACAATTTATGTGAACGACATTTAAGTGGGAATTTGTATGTTGTCAGTTTTCATATTCTATTCAAAGTCATATTCACAATAATCTCATTCATAATACCAAAATATTATATTAATAATGTTGCTTAAAAAGAATATCAAAAGAAATAATAGACAGGGTATCGCAACAAAAATTCTATCAAACTACCAAGTAATTTCGAACAAAAGAAAATACCAACATGATTCCTATCCAGAAAGCATATCAATTAATGGCACGATAATAAGAATAATTTTAAAATATGTTACAAAATTGAAAATCAGCACCACTACGAACTATATCAGCACCGTTACGGATTACGTCCGCGCCATTACAACTTACGCAATAACCCTTCCGAAACTAACCTACGTCGATATAACTTTTTTTGTTAAGATTGACATTACTTGAGGAACACTCCTGAAATTACTGTGACAAAATTAGCAGTAGAAAAATGTTTGTCCTGTATTCTTCCATGTTATGTCTGTAAGACAATTAAAATCATTCACCTCGACAGTGTCGTCGCATTCGTAAGGTCAATCTAAAGAAATATAAACTAAATTACTTTAAACTATTTGGGGATAACTATAATACAATACCGTAAATGTCTTTGTCCACATATGTACTTGTTCTAATGACAAATTCGACAATAGTATTACTCAACAAACTGTTTCGGAATCCATAAAGTTTATCAATAAAATTTCGTTTCTAGTCCATCTAAAAACCAATAAATAACTGTTAACGTAAAAATAACTATGAAAGAAAAACAAAAGCAAGAACGATGTGACCAAAAGAAGTTGATAATTATGGTAAATAGGACTATTTGAGTCATCGTAAAACTCGAGTCTCGTAAATCGAACGAAGTAAAGTCGTAATTTCGTCTAGTTGTGATTGTTACACGTCCGTTGTTGTGGCTCTACCAACATACCCTTCTGGATTAAAATTAACCTTGATTTTTTTATAACAAACATAATATTTCTGGTCCTACGATAAGCGTTTTATCAATGAAGATTATATGTCGGATTGTATTCGATCAGGATGTGTCCGATTAGAATAATTCACAATATATGAATTGTACCTCTATAAAGCATTACTCTTCTACTATTCTCGCTAGTTCTTAGATATTCATCTTGATTTCTTCAATGGTTCAATACACATTGTCAAATCGTCAGACGATTGTGAACGTACAATTCTTCTTTGATACGTATGTAATGCCTATAAAACCTGAAGCAGAGTAAGCGTACTGTTTATTATTAGTTAGCTTCTTCTTGTAGGGGTTCGAGATGGAATTATTGGTTATACGCTTGGTTATGTTTTGACATTGGACACTAATTTAAATTTGAAATTCAGCATTGCCAACTTAAGTCTCTAACAAAACAAAATAATTTTCAAACGTGCGAAAATACAGGCTAGCGATTTCTTATTAGTTATTACAAAATGAACAAAGGTAGTTTCTAGCCATTTGAGTTCCAAATACGGTAACTTCAAACTTCAAGCGGTCAAGCGAGGACGCCAGAATGATAAAGAAAGTTCATAAAACTTCAAATACAATTCAACTTTTAATTCATTTATGTTGTTCGCATGTTGTTTACCAAATGATGTTCCGCACGATTCATCGTATCCTAAATAATCTACGTTAACATGTAATAAAACTCAGCGCTATGTGCTATAACCATATCCCATTCGTACGTAATGGAGACAAATGCGAATTATTAATTATTATTATACATACAAAATGAATTATCATAATATGGTTTCACAAAGGTTTATTCCTCGACTCCCGCAGATAAAATCAATAAATATCGCTTAGCTTTTAATGATATTATGCATCTACCTACTCGCTGTTATATGAAAAGGTTATTTATAGGTTATGGTGGCGTTTTTGACGTTTCTAGCTCGCAGCCATGACGACGCGAACTAAACAGCTACTGAAATGTTGAGGTCCTTTCACCAAAATCGCTCGCGTTTCGGAAAATTTCGAAGCAAAAACGCCCGAGAGGTCGTTTTTCGTCGATTTCGAAAACTCACGCAACGTAGAATGGTCCATTTAGGGGGACAGTCGCGCTCCGCGCGACTGAAATGCGTTCCCCATTTTTTCCATAAGCAATTAAGAATCGATTTTTTGGCAGGTGAAACACCGATTTAAAAACGTTCAATTGCGTTTACTTAATATAGACAAGATGCATTGAACATAAAATTGTCAATATCTTGATAACCGTAATCATTTGTATATAGCTAAATATGGTTAAATATGTTCTAAATTACCTCTACTATCACGGTTTCAAGGAATTGCATCAAATTACATATAAGCCCGTACATCAATTTTTGGATTTTCCTTTACAACGTGGTAGAAATAAAATCACAAAAACCGCATCCGCACCTATCCGCAGCAGATTTTGCACTAGCTCTAATGTCAAACATGTGCACTATAATTTGAACCACTTTCAAGAGCTCAAATTAAGCTAAACACTAAACTAAAACATTCAAATTCTGCATAGAACTGTTTTTTTTTTATAATAGCGAATGTTCTCGGCTCAGCAATAAACAAAATTGTGGGTAAATTTTAATAAAAACAATGTCGAATGAAAGTTTATAGTGGGTTCTAAAGAAGGTATAACAAAAACGTCACATTTTTCCTTAACACACTAAATTACAACCGTTTTCAAGAGCGTCAACTTATGTCCATCTATGTTTAGCCATAGTATAATCTAACTTTTGGCTGACAAGGACACGTGGCGCAGGGCTCAGGTGAAAAAATATTGCCGCCTTTTAGTACATCGGTCCTTTACCTATCCCAGAAACTAGTTTACTTTTTGGAATTTAACAATTTAGAAATTTGATTTATTGCCAGGTTTTTGGGTCAAATACCCCAATGTTCGCTGGTTCAAATTTTACGAAGTTTTCGTCCTCTTTCTCCTTACGGACTTTTGTCCTATTGGACTTTAATCCTTTTTGGCCTTTTATCCTGTTTATAATTTTTGTCATTTTTTGTCAATTTTGCCCGTCTGGATCTTCTTTTCATCCTTTGTGTCCTTTTCGTCTTTTTCTTCTATTTCGTATTTCTTATCCTGTTATATATTTTTTCCTTTTATTTCTTTAATAAACGACAAAAGCAATCAAAAGTAAATTGAATGTAAGGTACAAAATAGGCCAAATTTAAAACTGACATTGCCTATTTATTATCACCTCGAAATTGATACGCGCTGCTTCCTCTATTTGTAAATATTTCCCGGCAGTTCAGTAGTCTCAAATGTTAAATTAAACGGAATGACCATAAACCTCGCTAATTATTGCAAAACAGGAAATTATGAGAAGTTTGCCCTTTGCCCCCTCATTTAACTTCGAATTATAAGTTTCCATTTGAGGCTCGGGGCCGGAATCACAGATAACGCAGAAATAATTAAGCGCCGATTGCAACAGCGGTTCCATCTCGTGGCCGCTATCTCGCTCTTCAGATCTGGCCGCAAAATAGCTTATCCGCACGTTCGGACCGTCGGTTACTTAGTTGTCCGCAATGTGGCGTGAAATATGGCTCCAGTTTTATTACCGACTGTAGGCCTATAAATTCTCTATGACGTTTATTGTTCTCTTCACTTGTTTACAAGTTTTTTCGCCCTCGCCATTTTTTCTGCCGCACGTCGCGGGGTTAATTTATCGATTTAATTAGCTATCGGAGGGTTGGGCCACGATACCACCGACGCGCGGCATGATGGATGGTGATTCTATTTGTGATAGTTAAGGTGGTTCATAAAGTAAGATACATTGTGTATAGGTTAATCTCGGGTATTATGAACTGGAAAAAAATTTATCCAACAGACACATTGTTTGGTTGTATTCAAATTTAAGACGAAGTAAAAATTAATCACTTATATATGTGAGAGTGAGAGAAAAATCTTCCATTTTTATTCACTGCACACAACTGGAAGTGTTCAACCAGTTGACCGGACTAACCACTTTACGTGGCTTCCAAAACACGGCGGTTAAGAAAAACTATTCACCTGGTAAATCACTTGAAAATCAACCAATAAATTTCTTACTTAGGTGCTATGCACAACTGCCACCAGGTCATAAAAATAAGATAAATTTCTATTATTAAATGAAATTACATTAGTTTAAACTCGTGCAACTTATTTGTATTTATCAGGAGCTTCAGAATGATATTAGCTATGAATAGTTTCAAGAAATAGTTCAATAGACTAAAATACTTTCAATGAAGAAACAAAATTAGCTGTGAAAAGAAAAGCAATCCCAAAATGACAATACTGCCAAAGTCAATTATAACCACGTCCCTTATAGCGCCTATAACATCGAAAACAGAACGGTTTGGTTGGTCTTCCATATAAACTACAACAAAGTCCGGGTTTAGCGTCGCCGGATATAGCGGCAAAGTAGCATGTAGCGACGCGCACGCCATGGATTTTGGGCATGTTATGGTCAGTTATAGCGTCCGACTGGACTGAAAGACGCGATTCGACTTGCATATGGGTCACTAAACTACCGCTGTCGGTAGCTGGTTTTTGTTTGTCGTCAAAACGACAATTTGAAGAAACAGAGATACAATAAAAGCCGCTTGCACGGCCTGCACAAACCTAGCTAATACAGAGAGCTATACAACCGGTTGTGAAAAATAATCGGCAACATAACAATGTAAAATGACATTTATTTGACTTTAATTATACCACATACAGACAACGTGTTCTTATTGTAAGAAGAGTTAACTCCCCCACATTTAATGTGGTGAGGGTATATTGAGTTTAGCACAAATGGCCGTCTGTCTGTGTACACGATAACTGCCGTAGTTTTGAAGTAATTGATTTGAAATTTGGTATACAAACTTATCTCTTAAAAAGTAAGTGAATGGGCAAAATCGGACCATTTCTTTTTAAAATGTTTTACGGTGGGGAGTATTTTAACTACAGCACCGCTGAAGGTAACTTTCTTACTAGTTTGTTTGTTTATTTGTACAGTATCAGTAATAATTGGATGAATAAATCTGATACTGTGAAGACATTTTGAATGAATATTGTTTAATTTAAAGTACATGTTTTAGATTTTAAATCAAAATTTAATTGCGTCCGGATTTAGCGCCCAGTCGGATATAGCGTCCAAATTCCGTAGTCCCTTCGCGGACGTTATATACGACTTCCACATTGTATATCCACCGACAAAGATACACACACGATGAGAGCATACAAAAAAACTAGTTTGAATAGTTCAAAGGGTTGTGTCACCACTAAGTAAGATGTTGGTAAGAGAACGTTGTAAATAGGGTCAAAATGAACGCTGAATTTTGACACTAACTTAGAGTTTTGAATTTGCAATGTTAATAAAGAACTGTGATTGAAGACGTAACATAACTCAACATAACAAGGCACAAAACCACATTGCATGAAAGATCGTTCTTTTTTTAATCATTCAAAATTGTACACAGATAGAAATTTCACACGGTAGTCCTCATTATTCTTTTTATATTTTATGGTCGCTACATGTTTCGCGTCTTACTTAGACGCTTCCTCAGGCGATATCGTCAAAAATTGTAGAAGTCACACAATTGCGTATCAGTAGTGGTTCCTTAATATAATCATACAAATTTTACATTTTTACTTAATCGACGCCTTATTGGTCACCAAGGAATTTATTAAAGTAATATTGCTTTACTCAAATAAAACATTTTTGTAGCAAATAGATGTTTGCCGCTCGTCAAAGAAACACTTTTTTAATAAAAGAAAAATTTATATCTGTGTACAGTCCGCTGCCTGTCTCCTTAACACAGTTATCTCCAAAAAAGTTTAACAGGGTGCTCTGGCAAATGCTGTATGCTGCTCAGTCCACCGTTAGGTCGATACTTTTAGTTAAGTCAATGTTTTTTTTATTTGTGTCCTTTTTCTAGACTAGTTTAGTGTTTATTTTAGTATCGTTGAATACCGTTTGATTGTCATGTATAATTTAATTTTCATATTCATTTCATATTCATGTTCCTTTTTAGTCAATAGATTTTGTTTTTGTTCTTGTTTTCTTTTCTTTTCTTCCTTTTCTTAGAGCAGGGCTAAGTGTGCTAAGCATTTTTGTAAACTTTGCTAATGTATTAAATTTGATTTACTTAATAAAGTTACACTATTATTATTCCCGTAATCAGTTCTTATTTGAGGCCGCAAAAGGTGTAACGGGCTACATCCTGTGACACCATAAGTTTATATAAATGTGGGTGACCTGTATAAAACAGACGATCGTTAAAACTGACAGATAATGGTCGGCGGTAAATTTAGCCGCACTGCCGGCGAAATCTTTGCCACTCGAAAACATTAATAACATCTCTAAACTGAATTATTGTTTAAATGTGGGGTTGTCGTGACGTTGGGGCGCATCGGCCGCAGCACCATAGGTATCCGGAATGGAGTGGTAACAAGTGTAATATATGGATGCAGTTGAACAGTGCCGCCGCCCGACCAGGGGTAAAATGTCGGCAGTGGGCCCCGTTTATTTATGACAGACGGTCCGGGGTCGGCTGAACTTACCCACCCGACTTATCGAGTTACCGATTGCAACCAGTGTGACCAACATAACGGAATTTGCGAGAACTACCACGAAATTACCGAAAACTAAACTCTGGTGCACGTCTGGACTAATCGGAAATTTGGAAACAGTGAAATACTATTCTGTAGTAACTGGCGGCTCCACCAGTATTGAAAACCTTAAGTACTAGTTTGTTTGTATCATTAAATAAGTTATTTAATAATAATACATTTCCTTTAGTGTTGAATAAACTTCTCATTTCTCAGGGATCTAATGAGAATTAACCTATATTCAATTTTAATAAAATGTTGAAAACAATAATTGTATACATTCATTAAGGTGGTTCTTGTTTAGTCCAACACTCAAACAAATGATGACACCATCAAACAACAACAACAAATAATACATAAGAAATAATATATAACGAACAACTGATTCGGTAAGATTTGTCCCCAAAGAATGAAAATTTGAAACCAAAATTTAAAATAGCCTAGTTTTAGAGAAAATCAATGTAAAAAACTTAAAACTCATTCACAATTTCTGATTCGTGATCGAATTCTACAGCTTCAAATCTGGGGAAAAAAAGCATTCCAGAGTCAGGTGTACATTTCTTTTGCCAGGGTGGTAGTAATTCTCTTCCGTTATTGCATCTTTTGAGAAATTCAATTGTAAATCTGAATAATGTTCTGACATCTACACTCAAACGTTTATTGATTATATTGTCTTTCATTCAGTTGTGCGCAAATTTATTGTAGAATAAAAATAAAACTATTACTGAAAACTATTTGATACTAAAAATGTTTAACGAAGGCGGGATGTAAATTTTAAATGAATCAAAAATTACTGCCACCACCTGGATTTGAACGAGGGACCTTTGCGTTTCTAGCAAAGGTAATTAATAATTAATTGATTTTATGACAATTATATCTAACAAATTATGTCATAGCCCTCAGTAGGTTCAATACAGCTTGTGGCTGTAATGTTTGATTTATTTAAAATTTACATCCCGCCTGTATATCACCATATTATTAACCTATTTGATACTAAGTTCGTAACATTGGCAGCCTTCACCGATTTACTTCTTTTTAATTTTGATAAGAAAATCGCTGTAATTGTTTTCCTGGTGATTATTAAATAACAGTTTTTGACAAAATAAGAAACACCGAAGGGATTAGAACATTATCTATCTAGTCGTCTTTTATTGTTTGAAAAAAATGCTACTAATTTAGAAAAGCCGGTAGCCCTAGAATTTCTAAATATAGATACATTTGCATACATAAAAACTTTTCCTACGGAGTTTCCATAATCTAAAACAAAGAATACATATTGAAAATTTAAAACCTAAATTTTCCGTTGTATTAAAACAACCATATTTAAACAAACTAGTTAGCCCTGAAACAATTATATAACATTCAACGGACTCAACAACAACTCAAAAAGTCAACAACATTTTCGTTACTGAAAGGGCGGAGCGCCAGGTCCAATATGAATATAAATTAAAAGGCGAATTCCTAAAGTTTCAGACAAAAGTTATTGGGTTTTAAAACACCTATCCAATGAGACCTCACACGACATTTTATAACGTTATTTTAGATATACCCTGTATAGGTATTATCTTATACATATGTACAAAATAATTATTGAGGAGTCAACTCTTATTCTTCATGCTATTATTAATCGATCGAACTAAATACCGATAATTTCCATTCTTGATGAGAATTGAAACGCGATGAGCCACGCGAACTACACTGCAATTTTCCGGGCGACAAAAAGAAGTAAAAATTAACAAACAAAAAAAAAACACCTCAAAATCAATATTTGCACGTAATAACAGGTATAACTTCGAGTGATGCGGATAGGTGGGCGGGTGAAAAGTTGTTTGACATAGTTGCACGTAGAAAGGATCTAAATATTTCAGTTGGGAAAATGGCCCGAATCAATAGCAACCAATTGCATATCTCGGGCGTACGAAGTGCTGCTAGCTGGGCCACCGAGTACTATTGAAATATGAATGCATCTGGCTGCGCTTCCCATGTCAATAATAGATGCGACGTTTACATGTAACTCGAACAAGGCAGAAAGTTCCAGGCAGGGGTTGTGGATCAAATGCTCGAATCAATTTCGCACAAGCCGAGGCGCGCGCGAGCCCGTGTCTCTTTTTTTTTGGGGGCGAATGGCATAACGCACCCCCCGGTGACGAGGATTTGAGTTTACCGAGCCATTTCCGATTACTTATTCATCAAATTTAACTCCAAACTGGCTGCAAATCTTCCCCCTTTATATTAATATTTAACACCTTCACCTTTAGCCTAAGGAAAGAGTTCTTCAGTGCGAAAGAAGGTCAATCAATTCAAGAGTTTCGACTTTGTTGCCTTAAGGGTGATTGGAATATTATTACACTTAAACTTAAACTATAAATTAGTACGATGATAACCCCTGCAAAGGAACATATTTAAATAAATATAAACATCGAAAAAGGGGGAAAAATAATGTTATACGTTTATATACAAACAAACAAACATGTTTTTTCTAATAAATATTAATAAACACGAATAGTATTTTGCTTTTATGATCCTTTTCGGCAGTTTTAATTGTATTTCTTGTAATTCAATTATTCCTTTAGTGAAATTTTCGAATTCGCCGTCTCCAGTTTTCTGTAGTTTTTCATTTGTTCTTATTCGGGAATTGACAACTTTACATAAGCAGTTGATTTCTTGATGTAATGTAAAAGCCTAACCAAAGCAAGATAAACGCAATTTATTGATAAAAATGGTTATTTAGTTTGTGTGTGTGGATATAGACAGAAACCAGTTGCAAAAACTGACTTATAAGTATTATCAGACGGAACAAGACTTGCCAAAGATAACACAATACTGTTAACGCATGTACCAAGATAAGAAGGGAAGGAAAATAAGAAGAAACACAAATGTGTCTGAAGCAAAAAGCTAACTACACGGACGCGAACTTTCGACATATATTTGGATTAAGAAGATTTTAAGGACGATCTTCGAAGCACAAAACAGTATCCACCTAAAATCGGCCATAATAACAAGTGAAAGAACGTTTCCAGTTAAAATTTCAAATTGTATCAAAAAACGGTATTTATTTAGATCAAATAATGATTGTGTTCATTGAAAAATTTGTTGGCTGAGTTATAAATGTCATATTTTACAAAAAATTGGTTCTAATTGTACAGTTAATGCGGATTTTTTTTAAATGTAGGTATTTATTCTACGGGTCCTACTGACTCATTTTTCTTGTTAATCTTACAAAACAATAATGTAACAAGAATCAAATAAAAATTAAAATAAGAACAATTTTCGTAAAATTTAACTGCCCAGGACTTAAATGTCCGCTTTTTGAACCATCTCATATATTCTTTTAATATCACTACATGGTTTTAATCCCATGCCTGATCACTATGGATTCTTATGTATGTGGATATGCTAAATCCAGAACTGTTGTCGAATAAAATTCAGAACGCCACATTTCTAAGTTTTTTAAGTAAATATAAAATCTAAGAACTCGTTGTTAAAACATACAAAACTATACCTTACTGATTTGGTTTGAAGCCATGTCGTTAGGATGAGAAATTTTAAAGGAATATCTTTTGTATACAAGCTGACACAGAAGAATAAGTATAGGTAGTCAAATATAGTCGCAACGTAAACTACGGACACACCAAGACAATATTTTACAAAATTAGGTTTTGAAAAAAGGGGAAAAGCGATGATGATATCATCAACTTCCGGTTTGGACCAAAAGTAAGATTAAATTAGTACAAACTTTAGAAACAAAGGGAAAGAGGGACGTGTGAGGTATCATATGATAGCTATAAACTCAAGTCAGTTTTTTTACCAGTTTTTTACTTAACGTCGCTGAATAGAGTTAGACGTTGGTGACTAGACGTTGGTGACATGAGTACAAACCAACTTTAGAAACAGGAAGGGAAGGACATCACTTGTCCCCCTAGGTCTACCAACCGATGTACCGGATCTTGTAGAGTATTGTCTCTCCACCACATACTTCAAGTGGGTGGGAGCGATGTATGAGCAGGTAGAGGGTGAAGCCATGGGATCACCTCTGTCAACGGTAATCGCCAATTTCTTCATGGTGTTGTTTGAAGAAGAAGCCATTAGTTAGTCCTTTCAAACCCAAGCACTGGGTCAGATATGTCGATGATACGTTTGTGGTTTTGCCACACGGTAGAGATAAACTTCGTTAGTTCCTTAACCACCTGAACAATGTTAGTCCTTCTATCAGATTCATGATCGAAATAGAAGAGGGTAATCAGCTGCCTTTCTTGGATGTGCTGGTATACAGAACGTCAACGGGTAGGCTTGGACGTACAGTCTACCGTAACAAGATACATACCGATCGGGACTTGAACGCTAAATCACACCACCATCCCCAACAGAAGAGAAGTGTTATTAACACTTTGTTCAACAGAGCCGAAAAGGTATGCGACTCCAGCACTTTCGACGACGAACGGAAACGACGAAAGTGTCAGAGGAACCGCAAGAGACAAAGGGGTTCGCTTGCTTACCATACGTAAGTGGGGTATCAGAAAGAATCGGTAGATTACTTAAGAAATCAGGTATCACGGTAAGGTACAGAGCACCAGCTAAGGTTTTGCCTAACCCAAAGGATATCACACCACTCCTGAAGAACGAAGGGGTACACAAGATAACATGTGAGTGCGGAACATGCTATGTAGGACACACAGGACAAAGCATCGAATGTCGAATCAAGGAGACACCCGGCTACGCTCGTGGCTCAATACTGCCACGGGATACGTAATGGACTTCGATGACGTGAAGATGTTGGCAAGGGTGGGTAATTATTATCGAAGGCTTATTAGAAAAGTCATCGAAATTTACAAACATCCTGACAACATCAATCGCAAGGACGGCACTGACATTAGTAGGGTCTGGAAATCGATCCTAACGCGGGTAGGTGGAAAAGCACATGGTAGCGGTAGCTCCAGATGTGCGCAGTGATGTGTAAATTTAGGTATATAAGGGAGATTTCTTTGGTAGCTCTGAAGAAGCGAGCAACATGCTTCGCGAAACGTCAGCATTAACAAATCTTGACACACGGCATAACTCGGAAGCAGTTTATTTTCTAACTGATTCTGGCCGTGAAAGTCTACGTACTTGTTTAGAATAGGATTTGAAAAACAAGGCGTTGAAAGTGAGAAGTAAGGAATCAATACAGCTTTCAAATGAGTTAGTTTCTGTGATGTGTTTGATAAATTTTAGTTTATGTTAGGTAAAGGTTTTCTGGCGTTGTCAATCTGGTCTACACAAACGTGGTAGATGACCAATTTCGTCCCTGGCCAGCAACTCTACAGAGGATAAGCGACTACAGAATTATATCATTCAGAAGTATCATATCTCATCTTGCGGTTTGTGTTGTCAACAACATCTTGAAAATTGGCAGCCAATCAAAGAATTGTTTGTCATTGACGCTAACATACCTTGTGTACTCTTTGTTGCAATATACTTTATTATTATTGTGTTAATTATTAACTTATTGTCACTTTTATGCCCAGCTTGGTATTTTGCCCTTCGTATTTGTAACTTATTCAATTGACAGAATTCCAAATAATTTAGTATGACCTTCATGTAACTTTACACACCAATGCCCCGAATATCATACGGATGGGACGGAAGAGATCATCCCTAACATTTTTACCTCTTAGTTCCTGAAAACTCCTCCCATGCGGTTCGAGCAGCTAAAAAGATTTATTTTCGGAGGTGTTCATCGAATTCCATTATCTCCAGTAATGAGATTTAAACCGATAGATCGACAAACGGGGCACGTCCGTCCACCTGACGCGATCTCTCCTCCGCTCAGATCAAGCAAACTCCGTGGAAGAGTAAGAAGAAGGGTTAAGTCGTCGTAGAAGTTTGCGGAGGCGATCGTAGTCGGTCCCATAGCCAGCAAAAGCGGGATTAAGCGCGGAGGCGGGCGTGCCACCTCCCGTTTAATATGTCATCCCGCGGGAGAGCTGAGTTCCTCCTCTCTGCTCTCCACTCTGCGATCCTCTGGCACAGCGACTCGTTTGGATTCCGAGTGTTATGAACTTTATGATTGGTTCTGGTGGCTGTATGTACCCCGGTGCACCGACAGATGACGCTCGAACGTTGGGAAGTTTGACGTGCGGTTGGTCTATTTACTTCGATTTTATTGTTTTGTTTTTTAGTTTGTTTGGCAGAGATTGGTGGAGATGAAGTTTGTGGACAATTTTTGGTAAATATGAGAAAATATTAATTATGGCGACAATATAATACGACGTCAAAATGTTTCGTTGTTTAATTCAAAACCACTAAAGAACTATTTTTATCAGATTCCGCCATACAATATTTTGTTATTTGTTTTAAAGTTTTGAACAGTGCTGTCACTTTATAAAATGCTTGTTTGCAACACGTTAAAACCCAGTTCCAGGTTAGCAATAAATATCAAATTTTTGCCATTTTTTGACGTATATGCCAACATCACTTTTCTCTCTAATGACTAATGATGTAAAATAGAAAGTGAACATTTGTTGTTGATTTAATGACAATACAGTTTACTACCTTCAAATTTTAGAACACTTTTAGTAGTAGTATTAAAAGGGATAATAATCTTTTGTTGGATATTATAATATGTATTACACATTTATCCTATGTTGAAAAAAAAAAAAGAAAATTTTGATTTGCATGAGCCCGACAAAATTCAACAACAAGAGACAATTTTTATTAAATTTTACTTTAACAATCTTGTCAAATACTTATTTTCCTACAATGTAGTATGTATATTTATTCTTATTGTCCTTACTGCATGTCCAACAGCCGTATTTGCTAGACATGTGATAAAAACTAAAAATGCCACCATTACATCTTTCAAAATTGCTCACATGCTCGAGAAAAATAAATCAATGGAAACGTGAGTTGCGGGAAGAAAGACAACTGCTGGGGGTTGTGTAATAAGAGTTTTGTCCAAAAATTCTGTTTGTCAAAGGTTACACCTTCAAAATGTTATACGACCAGAGAAACAAGTCTTAACAAAAAAAAAAACACGACACACTTTTGAATTTTGATCAGGACAAGCTATTTATGATTCTGGTATGTTTTTTTTTCTGTAGAATCTGAAGGTAAACATTTATAATTGTGACTAACTAGTTTTTTAAAAAAATATTTTTTGACAAAATAAAAAGCACACTTTTACAGTGCTTGTTCCAGTAAAATAAATATAACGACATATTTTGAATCTTCAGGACGACATTCTGCAAAAATTACTGGAAAATGAACAGCAAAAAGGTAGCACTAAAACCGTTTCTTGGTTCAAAATTAGATCAGAACTCATGTCACAGATGACCATCTTCATGACTGGCTACGAACGAAATATTAGCCACAGTTCACAAATTCAGAGAGTTCAGCAGAAAAAATAAAAAATTTCAAAATAAGAACAGCCCTACTGTATATTGTTCATATACAGCACACTTTTATTTATGAAAAAGCCTTTATTGTCTGATAAACTGCTGATTTGTGGACCGCAAATATAGGTGATTTTGTTTAATTGAATACCTTAAATTAAAAATAGTGGTTGTTTTTGCACAACTTTTTTTACTAACCAATAATTAAAAACCTGTGTGTTATATTTTAATTTGGTGACAATGCTAATCGATTTTTTGCAAGGAATCTAATGGTATAATCCTGTACCTTGGTGCAAGAATAACCAATGTCATTTTTGCTAGTCTTGTGTTTTTGAGAGCTTGCATTTTTGAGCATTAAAATCTATTTTTTTGATATATTTATAAACCTTTAAAATACCTTTAAACAAGAACCAATGTAAAAAAAATGATTTTGAAACAAGCTCGCAAAACTCAACATTAGTAAAAATGACATTGGTTGTTCTTGCACCAAGGTACAGAATTAGATTTAAAAATATTGTAGAAACAATAGTCGAAATCTTTTTTTTTCTTTGTGACGCTATTTTGAATTTAGATATAAAACGGCTTTTTGTTTGTCTAGTTTCATCAAAAAAAATAAATATTGAAACTCCTTGAAACTTTTTGTGCTACATAGAAGAATATCTCTGCTAACTGGTCAGCTGTATTCTGGCCAAACCAATCGAATCCGAAATAAAAAAAAAAAAACAAAAGACGGTAGGTATACAAGGAGTTGTGGGCTGGCTAACACATAAGCGTACGGAAGGTAGGTTTATGTATGTACATGTTATGTGAGGTTCTTTATTTAACGTCATTAATTCTGTCAAAAACGCACATCAGATTCGTTCGTTTTGATGAATTCTTGAGCTGAACTGAAATGATATGACGGTTCGGCACAGTCATACTGGCACGGCGGGGTAAACAAAAACTGCCCAATTTTCGGTAGCATACGGCTCTTAATTTTCCGCTCATTTTCGCATTCGCCCCAATCAAAATCCGTTCACTTAATTGAAAAGCAAAATTAATCACTGACAACAGGCGGCCGACTCAGATTTAATCTATAATTAAGAGCAACAAGATTTACGTCTCAAATTAAGTGTTTAGGCGCTAGCTATTGTGCATACCCAAGTCAATCAAACGTTATTAAAACTTTCCAACTTGACTGACGAAATGAGACGCAATAAAATAATTGCTCGATGCTCGTGATATTTAATGTGAATATGTAGTTAAAATCAGTAGGTAATTTTCGGTTTTAGGTAGTTATTGGGCCAAACAGTTTTAAGTACATAGTTCTTTAGTTCAAAATCACGTAACTAATAACTTAATAAGGTTGATCTTCACAGCAAATGAAATATTTCAAAGTTTTGGGGTTTATCCGTCCAAACGCCGGCATTTGCCGTCTTATCGTGTTAGCTGAGTACTCTCTTTAAACGCAAGCACCCGAATGTGCGCAAACTTTCATAGAGTGTGTATCAAGTTTACAAACTATCTCTCCTCCTTGGTGCCCGCATCTCCTTTCACGTTATCCCGGATGTCTTAGCTAATTAAATTCCGAATAAATTAAATAGAAAAAGTATGGTATATGCAAGTCAAGATGTGGTGCACACATGCATTTTTAGTTAGTTATGTATATTGTACACAGGATGGATTAGTAACTGATTAGGTAATTATTTTAAATGTTTATGTAATTATACAGGAGAAGCACGGCAACTTTACTTGAAAAGACAAGCCACATCACATATTTCTTAAATTATAATTTACATTTCCTCCATCTTCACCCTTGAAACAGTCCTTTACAGTACAAAGTGTCTTGCGTTTTACATTTTTGAAAATATTCAACAAAACTAATTATTCTTGGTGTCATACTTGTGTATATCACGTCTTGTATCAGTTAATCTCTCGCAAAAATATTCAGGTAGATCTTTGATCTTTCTTTTATACAATTATTATATTATATATCCCTCAGTATTTATATGTATATGGTATTGCTATGGTATAGTTATACCATGATTACGTTAATTAGTTAGCTCTTACATGACTGCAAGGTTTCCTTTATATGAGGATATGTGATTGGAACATATTGACTGCTTTTAGATTAGGGCTGATGAAAACATGAACCTTAACTAAAGCGCAATCCTTGTCAGAATAGCGCCAAAGGACCAAGTACTTATCCCACAGGGATATCCCTGTGGGATAAGTACCAGTAGCCACTAGCAACTCACAGAAAAAACATTTTTAAAATTTTTGGTTTCGTCTTATTTATTAAATACGATTCAAACCAGCTCCACTCAATCTCATTTTCTTGAGTCTTTTTTTAGCAACAATTTGATTTATAGTTTCAAATGCTCGAAGAAAGTCCAGAAAAAGAACAACAACTATCGCATTCTTGTCGATTGCTCTTAACCACTTATCACATACATCTATGATCACAGTTCTACAGGGATGATGACATCTAAAACCCTGATTGTTTGGCATTATCACAGAATTTGATTTACTCTTTCCAGCAAGTTCATCAATTTTTCGATCTAATCACTGTGTTTATCGGTCTATCTTTTATTCGTCAATTTTTCTTGAGTTCATTAGTTTTGGTTAGAGATGAGCTAACCTGCGATTGTTCAAACATATTGCGAACTGCGAGTGGTGTATGTGTACCGCTCAAAATGATATGACTGCGATCGCTGTTCGCAAATAGCAACCAAGAAGTATATAAGTAACCTGTGTTCAGTATGTTTGCGGAGACCTGGGGATGATTTTCTCGTGGACGATATTTTGAATATTTGCAGCAAATAATAATATTAGTTTTTATAAACTATTTTGTACGATCTGCCTTTCTATTTAGAATACTTACAAGCGACGACAAAACAAAGTAAAATATCTGGGAAACAAAGTCCTACAAAAATATTTCTGGTTTTTGAACAAGCAGCATCAGTTGATGTATGAGTTGATGTAGATGGCAGCGACACTGGTGTGTTTTGACTGTAAAGGTCTTTTTATATTTGTGACACTGGTTCTGTACGACATGTTTGTTTTGCAAAGATTTCACTTTGCAAAACTTGCATCTACTTTCTCAAAAAAAACTCCATATATCACTTCGCTGATATCTCTTTTGCATGACTGACATTTTGACATAAAATAATAACAGAAACTTGTACGTTTGAATGGCCAGAGATTGAGTGGTGCATTTGATGACCATAACCGAGCAGATACGAAGATCGCAGACGACCAGCGACATCATTTGAGAATCCAGAGCGAGTGCGACTGTGAAATCGCAATAGCACTTTCAACAGTGACTGAATCATATGATTAACTGCGATTTTCCAATCGCAGTGAATTGCAGGTTACGACATATTGCGCTCATCTCTAGTTTTGGTACAGGTATCACAGTAAATTTTTAGAGCTTCTGGAAATATACCATATTTAAACTAATTATTTATTACATTCAAGAATCTATTGCCAATAACATAAAAAGCACTTTTTGGTATATACGTAGGTATTCCATTCCTTTTTGTCGATCATATTTTAATTTTTGCATATATCTCTTAAGATGGGCTATCAATAGTTTCAAATAGAGAAAACTCTTCATAATAATCAACATTAAGGCTCCGTCGCAAAAACATCGCAACTCCGACACGAAATATTTCGTTTCGACGTTTTTTTTTTGCTGGAAGAGGTCAGCGTGTCCCCCACCAACGTCAATCCATAGTCACCAGTTATAGGCGGTGTTTAAAGCTCCTGACGTCTGCTGTCTACACCGGGCAGCATTAATATAATATAATATGAGCAAATAAGGACATTTCTGGCAATTACTCTTTATTATCGCAATTATTAATGTATGGGATAAAATTGTACTGAAATAAAAAATCTATTTTTGTATCATGAGCTGGGCTAGATGTTTTACATTTGAAAAAAGCCAAAGATGTAGAAGTAAACTTAATTTTTATCTTTCCAAAAAATTATTTTTCATCCAGCCCAAGTCGTTCTTTGACTAAGAAGTTACACTAAAAATTTCATAAATTTTGAAGAATATATAATGTTTTTATTTGAAAACGTGTTTTAGGATAGGTAGAACTGGGTCTTAAGTATAACGCCTTCGTCGGTATGATATTTAGGAATATTTATCACAATATATACTTGGAATGAAATACTGATTTTACTTCTGTGCAATTTACTCTAATGTTGCGACCTGACAGTTACCAAACTGTACGAAGTCCAGTGGGGACAATTCCTTAACAATATATTCCTTTTTTCTTATACGATGTAGATTTTAGGATTGAATAATCTGTTTTCTCCGTTAGCCATTGACAGTCGCATAAAAAATAAATCCCCCGATATAATGGCTTTACAAAATTGCGCGTCATTTTATGCCACCATACTTAACAAGAGCGCGAAAGAAATGAACGAAGATAAAAACTAGTTTAATATCCTTAAGACGTCTACCTAGGCGGCCGACCACACAATGATCTCCATGATTATGATTAAGCTTTTAACTTTATTAACAATGCCCAACCCACCATGGTAATCCACTCATATTACAAAAAACATTCTCCCAGTACACTTTTATCGATTATGAATACATTTTTGAATTGACTTTTTTCTCTTTCAAGTAATAAAGCACACTTTATCATTTTTTATATTGTTGGGTGGATACATCCAAGATCGATCTATTCTATTTTCAGTGCACGCTAGATGTATTGAAGTGATACTTGACGTGAGGCAGTCATAACTTTGAACTAACACTATCAATCACCGCGACCGCTTTTTGCGTGCGCTTTGTTACACTATCTTCCTTGCTGTGCCGAAAAAATGAAATAAATTAAAAGTCGCCAACAGCAATTTGTCACTTGGTCGGGGCTCGTGAAAGGATTGGGCCCAATATGAAAAGTGACAGGGGCAGCCACACCTCAAAAACTTGTATGATATATTAGCTCGGAAATTAAATTGAGTGACAATGCACGAGATACACAAGTGTGTTAAAAATGTTGATGACAGATCATGAGTGTTGAGTAAAGAAATACTGTATCATTTAAGCAGACATAATATTCACAAAAATTAAAAGGACAACAAGTGATTGCGTACTATTGCATCGGTGTAAATTTGACAACTAAGAAGTTAAGATAAAAATTTTGTAAGTAGCATTCAGATATCCTTGTAGCTTAGAAAACTTATCAAAACTTAGCAAAATGTCCCACAATTATGCAATATTATAAAAAATTGCAGATTCATAGACTAATAAATAATTTACAAGGAAATGTTCCATAGAAATATCAACACAAAATCTAAATTTTTAACTCAATTTTAAACGGAATTTTATTCGAATTTGCAGTCAATTAATTTTCATGAAAAAAATAACTAACCATTGTTTTACATCTCAAGTATTATGTCTCGCTGTATCATAATACAACTTAAAATTTTAATTAAATTAAATTTGCTTTACTGTTGTTAAAGATAAAACGCCACGATATTGAATTCGGGGGTGGTGTATTCTATTCCGTGTTCTGTTTGCGACTTAATGTATGTTAACATACTGGAAATTATTTAAAAACTAGAAGGTGTGCTCAACATTTAGCTCCACAAAATTAACCTTGAAAACGTTATAATTTTAGAAATGAAAATGTTTAACGACATAATTTGTCAAATTAATATTTATAGGTTAATAATATGGTGACATACAGGGTTATAATTTCAGGTTTTTGTAAAAATAAGCGTAAGCGATTTCAATGGGCTTTTTAAAGAATCAAAAACTTGTAAAAATAAAACAGATGTTGAAAAATTGAATATTATTTATGAAAATAAACGATGTTTGTTTATGAAATCTTTTAATGGTCTGGCTTAAGTATTTTATTTGACATTTGTTAAAAGTTTGAAAAACATTACATGTACATAGCTAATAGTTTATAATTATGAATAAGTAACTTTAATTAGTAATTTTTTAGTAAATATTTACAATATAATTATACTAACTACCTATTAAAAACAATAACTTGTAAATTTCCCGAAGAAGTTGTTGCAGACATTTTTGATTAATGTTTATGAATATTTCACACGTCAAATGTTATAATTGAGCACTATTAAAAAACTCTGTTGTTGAGTAGAACGCATTTTTAATCAGAATCTGAGGTAACAAATGATTTTTGATTTATTTCCTTTTGGTCGGGATTCAAACAGGCGGAGTTTAGAGAGTTTCAGAGGCGGTATGTAAACAAAAAGAAGCTTCTTGCATAATATTTTGTGGCGAATTCACCGAAGAGAAAACAAATTTTATGATAAAATAAAAGAAGAAATTTTTAGTATTCAGTTGCTATTGTCTTGCTGTATGTTGTCCAAAAACACATCTATTCAACTATTCATTTTACTTTAATTGTGAAATTGGTCAATTCTACGATCAAATTGTAGGATAATGCCAACTTATACTACTTCCAATACCTCCAAATCGTCTTCAGTATATCACCAACATTTAAATCATTTCAAAATTTGATTAAAACATCGTTGCAAATCTATTCAGATTTCATCAATGTTTAAGCTACATTTTGTATATGTCTTTAACGTCATTAGTAAGCTATATTTATGGCAAGTCATTATGAAGCTACGTCATACATTTTCACCGCTCTAAAACGGTGATTTCGTTATTTTGCACCGTGCGTACAGCGCCGTATTGCATTGGTATATTGGATATTCTGTCACCCTAGTATAAATCCAAAGATCAAACAAATTTTCACCGCGCAAATAAATAAAATACAAACAAAGCCTTTAAAAATATTGTAGTGACGTAAAGAGTCAAATGGAGCATAAACATAAAGAAAGATCTTTATTACTTTCCATGCAGTGTATGTTCGTTTGTACTGTATTGGGTGCAAAATAAATGTACTATCCTCTATCTGAATTTCCCTTTGCCATGATGCAATCATAATAACTATTTTGCCAATACGAGATGCATATGATATACAATACACATAGCATATCTAATACCTCTAACATATGTATACGCAACAAATTATTTTTTTCTACTTTGCATTCACAATGCACACATTGTAACATTGTTTTCGGTGTTACAATTAACACATTGTAATACCGAAAACAGTAACATTTTTGTCTAACATTGGTACACATTGATATCAAATGCCATATGTCAAACGTACAATACATAACCCAACATAACCACACACTGCATCTTCTTAATCACTTGCAATCGCATAAACTGCGAAATATCAATATTCTATACATATTTAAACATGGGTGTAGCCTGCTATAGTATGGCCAAAAGATTGGGGTTTCTTAGTTTTGCTGTGTTCATCAAAATACGCCAGCATGAAGTTTTCGGTGATGTTTTACGACTTTGGTAGGTGATCGTTATCATTCTTTTCAACTAAACATCAAATCCCCTTTTCAGATATAATTCAAGGACCACATTTTTCAATTATAAGTGCTTGTAAATATATTAGCCGCAACGGCTATGTAGCGGAATTAGGTAGACACCGCTATTAAACGTTAAGCGTTATAACTTATAACAATTCTTTAGTAAGTTATTGTTCTTCGAAGTAACTAATCACTAATCAGTCACCGCCAAACACTTCTATTCTGATTATTATACTTATGAAACCACTAATTTAAAGTTGTTAACTTTTTAGCTTAAGTTTCATGTATTTATAACAGTAGGGTTAAAAGTGTTGCCCCAAGCTCCATTATGATCATCGTTGCGACCTCGCTGAATATTTATGCAAATTTGTAGGCTAAAGTAGAGTAAAATTATTCACAATTAGATTTTGTCATGATTTTATCTCATCGATCTCATCCTTAACGAAGTTGACAGTTACTACAGTGCTGCCACGTGGTACCCGCAAAATACCCTAGATTCTAATTTAGCGCGATATAGTAACCACAATTTCTAAATTTCTATAAAATTTATGACGCAAAGTAGAAAAAAATAGTATATTACACTCGTTTTATAAGACGTATTGGCGCACTCGTTCCATTTGGGCTTATAAAGTCTTATAAAACTTGTATAATATACTATTATGTCCTACATGATCATAAAGTGACATTTTACATCTTAGTTACCGAGACGAAAACAGCTACTTTATGCGCCCTACGGCATAAAGGATTGCCATGGTCATATGTCAAATATATCAAATATTTGTCATTCAAATCCTAAATTAAAAAAAAATCAAATTCAAATTGTCCCTCATCAATGTCAATTATTGGCGATTAAGGTTATAAGTTTGACAATTAATTGTCTGTATTGTCACTCAACTCCGAATTGTTTGTATGGTTATTCAACTCCGTAGATACGCTGTCACTTGATAACGTCAAAATATTTATTAATATTATTCAAACGGAGGAAAAAAAACCATTCTAGGACATAAAATTTTGTATGTACCTCGGGCATTACTTGATGTTTATACCCTCGGGCGACTTAAAAAGCTGTCGGGCCTATCGGCCCTCGCGCTTTTTAAGCTGTCACCCTAGAGGCATAAACATCCGTCTAATGCCCTTCGTACATAAATAACTATATCTGCCGGCCTGTTCAACAATGTGTGATAGTATTCCGTTCTATTTGCAGTATGCGCAGATATCGGCAACAAACATCCATTTCAGCCGGAACTGATCCCCTAAATTGCAATATCTGAACGGCAATCGGGCGTGCATACCGGCAGACTGTAGCCTGAGGCGCGCAATTTTTTATTATTGCAGCAGCGCACACACCTACAGCAAAGAAATTACATTCTGGATGCAATAAAACGGAATCTAGATAAGTTATGGGGGCGGCGATGCGATCGAGGGGTGGTGCGGCTACGTGGGGGGCTTCTTCGTCGGTGTCAGACTGTGACCCGGAGGCGTGCGTGTCTCACGAACGAACGCAGCGTGCGGAAGACCTGGCTGGTCGTATTTATGGGGGAAACGCCCCAGGGCCACTGTAATTCCACCTGCCGGCGTATTTTCGCTCTTTTTCCGCGTGAACGATTCCCTCTTCCGCCCCTGAATTATGTATGCTTATTTAAATTGACCCCTTAGCTTAGTTGGTCTATTGCAAAGCCATATGTTGGAACATTTTATTTTTAATACTGATAAGATGACTGTAGTTTGTAGAAACACATCCACAATGCAAATGGTATCACATATTATATGTGAGGGTCAACCTTGATGCGCGATCATTTGTGAATGAGGCTTTATCCGTTGGGCGTGTTGCTACAACGGCTTACAAGAATGAGAATAAGAACCGTCATCGTATCTAAATATGCTACGGAAGTTGCAGTCAACTTTACTTTGTTACTCAAGAAGATGCAACCACAAGGTCGAAAGGAAATAGAAACAACGAAGCTTGGCAAATGTGCATTTAATTGAATCTGTTGTATATTCTAAATGAGTCCTCGTTTCCATTTTTTTTTTGTATCAGTGGTATCAGAGTATTCAGTTAGCTATGAAGAAGCATGGTTCGCGAAACGTCAGCATTTACAAATCCTGACACACGGCATAACCCGGGAGAAGTTTATTTTCTAAATGTTTAATAGAAAGTTATAGGTTCCAGAAAACGGCTATCTCTCCTGGAGTTATCTTTATAATATGATTTTATTCGACGATAATGATAACATTCTATTCTATCCATATTTCACTGCTACATGTACCGACTTTGGACAGAAGATCAATTTTAGCACCTAGTGCAAGCCTATTTTAAGTGATAACAAAAAACAACGCATAAATTGCATGTAGTGGCGAGAAATTTTCCATGAAAAAAAAATAATATTCTTTGGCATATATGTGGTCATAACATATAAATCAAAATGTTCCTTTATGTTCATTGTCAATTCTACTGAAATCTGAGATCGATCAATACATATTAACCGTTACCCCAGGTGGTTCAAAATCAAGATAAAGTTTAGTTTAATAATAATTAAAAAATAAAGAAAAACAACAATAAGCTATTGACTCAATAAAAAACAAATGAATCAATTATTGTGAGCCTAATAGTGAAAAAAATCGAACAAGTGAAGGTAAAAACCAAAACTGAGTTGTGTATAGAATGCATTTTTGGCAGATTTCATTACTAATTTTCTCAAAAACTAGGCTCAATTCTCAATTTTTGCCTTCAGATTCAGATTCTAGGGAAAATCATAACAGAAACAGTTTTCACTTGTTGGATTTTGTTCATTGTTGGCATGATGGTCAGTTAGCTTACATTATTGTATTTTTGACTCATTAAGAACTCATTTCATTTACAATCATTCTAGAAACGCCAATTAATTTTCTTTTTCAATTTCTTTTCTTTTTAATTAAGTTAATAACTGTGGAATGGTTTTCCTTTCTTATTATATCTAACAAACAACGGGATATCTGAAAAACATGACGCACATCATTGGATTCCTGAAGATTCAACGTCAAACCGACCATAAAGTTCCACCGACCGTATTCCACGTCACACGTTGTTGTTGTACGTATGAAATGACAACAACGCCACAGGAAAATTTTGCGAGTTTCTGGTCCGACGTGAATAATTCCACTGTCGGTTTAACAAATTGAACAAAGCAACTTTACGAGTGTTACAGAAAAATGATGGTCTAAACCGTTTTATGAACAAATCAAAGAAAACTACCTGTGTGGGTTTCGTGCTATTTCATGGAGCACCGCTGTGTGGTATTGAATTTAACTTATGTGTGGTTTTTTAAAGCTATTTATGCACATAGTGTAGTTTCTTTGTTATTTAAAAATGTAATTTCTATATGAAACCTTTAAAATAAGTGCTGAAGACAGTCAACCATCTATGTTAAAATACACTTAAATATTTTCTGTTAGTGTTGGTATACTTGCTGTTGTGGTGGAGTATAAATAGTTGTAGTCAACCAATCGAAGTTTAAGGACATACCTGGAAAAGAAAGAAAAATACATTAATATAATATTTTATTCGTTTTATCGCTTATTATGCCTTATTATTTCTGATCTTTGGTACCAATACTTAGTGCTTAATTTGATTTACTAAGACTACGAAATGGTGGCCAAACATTAATAAATCTTTCCCGTGCTAAGTAGGTATGCATTGTTTTGTTGATAGAAACGCGTTCAGCCATATCCGTAATATATATGACAACTAGAGAAGAGCGGTAAGAGATGCTGGAAGGTTATGGTAATAGATAGATATTCTTAGCGTTGTAAAAATGGATACATACAGCATTCTGGGTTTTTGTTCGAAATCTTGTATGTATACCATTGTGTATATACATACATAGACATGTAAAACATTTGTACGGATGTAAATATGGCACAATCAGCGAGCTGCATACGTATTTAGAAAAGCTTTTGTCAATGCGAGTCTTCCTTGTCCTCGGTTTGCAAACACGGTACGAGCGTGTAGGTGTACACGTTCTTCTACTATGAGACTAAGGACTCCATATGAAGGATTCCTGCTGCTGTTAGCAGGCGGAGGCTAAAGCAAACAAATGCAAATATCCACGGGCGACGTATGGAATCCAGCTCGTCCGAGAGCGACGACTTGAAGGCGACGGAGACATTGCGACCCGTTATTTACATTTTTCTGCAAGATATAACGCACGAAATCTAAAAAGCAAACACGGAGAGCTGTGCCGAGAAAGCACCCAAGCGTATTTTCACGGAAAACGGTCCGCCGTTTCACCTTCTTAAAATTGTTTTGTTATTGGACTCCATGGCACAAAGACTCCCTTGCATAATTAAAAAGTGCAGTTCGAGAAACGTTTGTGGACTACGCTTCTAGAAGATGGAGGAAACTGAAAATGCATGGTTCTGAGATCACGTAATACAATAGTGTGTTGCCAATTCATACATAATAGGTTAATTATCTACAGTCAGTCCAACAGTAAATACCTTCAAACCTAATAAATCATAAATAATAAATTACATCATACTCTAATAATCAATAATAATCAACACTTTGGAAAACTTCGTTAGAGAATAACCAAAAGATATCTAATATTTTTACAAAACTATTTGAACAACCATTTGTGTAGATTATTAAATGATGTAAGGTGGCATGTACAGGTGGCAAATGACATTCCCCGTCAATCAACTGAGGACGTTTGCGTATTGATCAGACAATGTCGGTGGTCATGGGACAACCCTTGTATATGGGAAATCGAAACCCTGTTGTAGCTGACGGCATCGGGTCCCGTTTCAATATTCATCACTGACCTAATAAGCAAACCTGAAATTAGCCGTGTACCGTGCACGTTACGGGTATTAATGTTGCAGATACTGTCCAACATCTCCAATACTCGTCCGACTGCAACACCAGACGTAACGCAAAGTTGCAGTATAATACCGGAACCTGTTAATAATTCACATCTCAGATAGTGATTTTCTATGGAGTGAAACTGCAACTGGTGGTGTGATATTAATATTGAAGCTAATGACGACAATCACTAAAATTAAAGAACGTATACTGAATGATGATGCCATAAAACAGTATTGTTATAAATATTGTTGCTTTTTCTGAATGCAATCCAGCCATTTGTGTAACCCAGCATAATACTTGTTAGAAATGCTGTTTAGTTTGGTTGGTTATAATAGTAGGTATATGGTCTTCCTTCTTTCAAACATAATATAGTGTCGATAGTGTCACTATTTCTAGTTGTCTGTAGTTGGATCTAATATAAAACTATACTATCCTCACTGGTCTAACGAATTATACGGTCTGCTTACTTCTACGGTCTATCGACTCTCGCTGTCTGACATCACCGATTGACTGACTTCGGCAATATACCAACTGTAGCAAATCAACCGACTTCAGGTATCTACCGTCTTCAACCATCACCGACTTAAGAGGTCTACAAGTTGACTACTTTTAAATTACTATACAATATCTGGTATACATACAGAAGAAATTAAAATAAACCAGAAAGTAATCTACACGCGTCTTATAATTAACCGGTTCTGAGGTACGGTATTAAAGGTTCCATAATTTATCGTGTTTGCCAATTTTTTTTTCTAGATCTAGACGCACATTTCAATTTTGACTTTTTTAAAGCACACTAGCGACACATCAGTAACGACCGTGCACAAAATGTGCAAAGTTAACAATGAGTCCACCATCCAGTGTCACGACAGTATTGAGTAAGGAGTAAGTATTGCGGTTACTATTAACTAAGTTCTTTCAGAAAAGGACATGAAAATGGTAAAAATTGGCAAAAAGTACGAAAAGTAAGCAATTACGTAATGACGTAATGATGAAAACAAAGCACGAAAAATACGGCAATGCACTGGATAAAATGAACGCAAAGATAAAAGAGTCGTACAAACACAAAATAGACAGAATTTATCAAAACGACTAACATAACAAGATGAACGTAAAGAACAAAATGCCAAAACCTGATGACAAAAACGACGTGAAGAACGGGCGAAAGATACAAAAATTATTAGAAAAATTACTAATAGACTTACACGACAAAATAGACGCAAATGGTGAAAAGAACAAACCAAAAACTAACAACAGAGCAATCTGGAGGAAAAGTACGAAAAGATAAAAAATTACGTAATGGACGAAAAATACGTAGATAAAAATAAAATGAATAAAATAGCGAAAAGGATAAAAGAAGCCGTAAAGAACAAAAAAGTTAAAATTGAAGAAAATGACAATAATTACAAAAAAAAACAAAAATGACCCAATGGTCATAGACGACAAAAATGAAGATAATCAAAAACATGGCGATAATTACTTGTCATTTTCTTCAGTATTTCTTAGATATTGGCCCCAACCCACAAAAATTATCATCTAACAAAAATTACATTCTTTAAAAAAATTCTTGATTTAAGACAATACATGCTTCTAAATAAAGAATATTCTTTAATATAAAATAACCTGAATATTTGCTGTAATAAAAGTTTCGTTTTTCAAGAAAACATCTTTAATTTGAAATGAGTTAGTTAAATTCAAATAACTAACATCACTGAGTATATGATTCTTGAAATAAATAGATATACCCGTCTCATTTTAATCTTTACTTCTAACCTAGACACATTCATTCAAGACAATTACCAGAACTGCTTGCAATGAAAATAGTATGAATGCACAAACTCCGGACAGGCCAATACTGACTTTATTAATAAATTGGTTGGTAAATTGGTATATATATATATATAGTAACTATTGCCATAACAAACAATACAATTAACAATACACCACTATGCAACTAAAGGCAAGGTTGCTGAATTTGCAAGGTAAGTTTGTCAATAGATACACCTGTAAGTAGTACAGCGTAACAATTGCGTATGTGAGTCATTTCACAATACAATGTCAATTTTACTATAGCAGATATGTTCCCATGATTCGGTGGGAATGGTCCGAGATTATTTCTTGCTTGAAAACACTCTTGTTTCAGTGTCGTGAATTATAGCCTTGCAATCCTTCTTCTCGTTTTCCACCATTTCTTCCAGGGATTCGAAGCCTTTCCTCCGCAGTCGAATAAAAGAGTCGGTAAGAACTTCTGGTCCTGGAACATCGTAGGCTGTGGAGATATGCAACAAGAATTCATTTTTTTGTCAATCTTTGCTGCTGTGAATTATAGGCTTGTGGTTCTTCTTCTTGGTTTCTACCATCTAGGGATTCGAACCGTTTCTTCCGAAGTCGCATAAGAAAGTCGGTAAGAACTTCTTGAATCCTCTTCACGACCATGAAAACTTTGTAAATTTTTAGTCTTTTAACTTTTGACATAACACAAATTAAGTGAACATATTGAAAATGACCCATTAGTACCTTTGGTACTTTTATCGCAAATTGTAGGACCTACACGAGTAGTACAGCGAAATACGTCGTGTGTTATGTAATACTAACGCAATGTAATTGTTTATCGAACGGGGATCGTTCAATCATAACACTGAAAAGCAGATCACTGGTTCAGTTCACCATTTTTTAAATTGTCAACCGTATCAACCGAGGTCGACGAACAATGGCGCCATTAAAACAACAACAGAATGTCATACACATACACACACACATCCACAACAGAAAGCGACCGTAAACATGGCGGCGTCCCGTTAATTCCCTCACAATAACCGCGTCCGTGCCCGGTCTCTCACTCGCCGCGTTTTTCGGGGCTCGTCCGTCCGTCCGTAATCGTCCGGCCATAACACCGGCAAATGAGTGCCGGAGCCACGGCAAAAATATAATCAGCGCCGCGCGGAGCGCTACAGGCATTCAAACAAACGGTAATTAGGTTATACAACTCTCTAAAAGCTCACAACGACAGTTCATTAATGGCATTATCTGCGATTCGCCCCTATGTAACTATAATTAAACAAGTACACATTATTATCTCAACACCAACAGCCAAACCATCCCCCGGCAGTGTCATAAATGCCGTATCATAAGGGCTACAGAGCAGCAAAAGGTTTGTCATGATTTTCAATCATTACAGCGTAACGTAAACGTAAAACGGGTTTTGGATCTCTATATAGTCCACTAATAAACGTGTGTGATATGTATTGTATAATAAAGCTCACACAGTGGGTCTTAATTATTGATTATACACTACCAGAGGCATAATGATTATCAAGAATAATTGGAAGTAGCATTTGATAGATTACTACTACCTAATAATTTGATTGTAAATCACTTTTGTGGGTAACTAAAGTCGTAGTCCATTTGTTTTTGTAGGAATATTAATGACACCAACACAATGTGTACTTCAACCAAAGTTTTAGGTCCTAATGTTTATTGAGGTGCACTTTTTGTCACAAAATACTATAAAAATCTATGCCAAACGGCAACCAGTAGCCGTCATTTTCACCTATAGGAACTTTAAAATCATATTTTGTTGTTGAGATCGTTGAGCTGCGGCTGTGGTCGCAATGAACCTAAACAAATTTAAAAAAAAATCACGTTTTCTTTTTCGTTTGGACCCAACTTTTTTGTAAATTGTGATGACAAATCCACAAATCAAAAACAATTATTTGCTTTCTAATCATAAACTCCATGTTCGCTACCGGTGTCACTATTCTCGATTTTCTTTTGTTCTTTTCTCAAAACATTGCTTATTGAAAGCCTTACAATTTTGCTTAACAATCAACAACATTTTGAATAAGTTTTTGTATCTGTTAAACAATTTTTAAGTACTTTTGTCATGGCGCTAGGCTACTAGACAGATAGCAAAAATTTATGCTTTTTAAGAAACACGTTTATTCGAAATTATTCCTTTGGATCAAAACATGTTTCTTTGGCACAAAAATATTTATTTTATTGAAGAGTCTAACTTATTTGCTTGTAGGGAATAATTTATTTGGAATATTTATTTTAGTGAAATAAACATCTTTGGCTCTGATTACAAGTAGCAGTTGTATAAGTTAAAAATTAGAAAATGAATGTTTATTAACAAGTTCAGCAGTAAAAACTGAGCAAAGTAAATATAAATGATTTCTAACAAATATTGAAATGGGCAATTAAATAAATATTGAGCAGTAAAATGGTTGATTGGGCAGTTACGTGTGGGCAGTTAACAAGTCGAAATTGGGTGAGAAATCTCATTATAAACAGTCCAAAAAACAGCGAGGCGATAAAACTTAGCTTCTGCAGCTGGTAATCGATAGTGAGAAATATTTTCATTCTCATTTTATGTAACTACAATCTCTTTTTGCAGTTTTCCCCAATTGTATGCGTCTGTCCATGCTTATAAACTTATCGCGGGCGATTTTGCAAGAAAATTTTCGACTGGGTTTGGCATATATTTAATGGACCACCTATTCACTATTTTTTGGACAAGAATTGAGACAGCTGTAAACATTCACGAAGGGTGTTGCTGTCATTAATGACTTTATGGAGAGCATTATACCTATACCTAGAGCATTACACTGAGCAACAAAAAATTTCCTCCCGGGAAATTTTAGCTAATAATGATTCTTTATGACCCCCTGAACACTTCCACAAAGGCGTTTTTCTAGGTTAGCTCGAATAAGCGAGATATTTGCAAATTTATTTTTAATTTTATCCATATTTTTAGTTCAGTCAAATGGTGTTTTGACCTGGAAAAAAATATAGAACCTTTTTCTTCTATCATTCTATATGTTTTTTGGGGAGCTTAATCCGAATTTCAACTTTGCTACTTCCCACCGAGATGGCTTCACAACGAAAATCGCAAAAAAACTCAAAATTTTCGACTTTTCTTCAGTTTATTGCCAAGAAGTCACAAAACTATGCACTTTTCGACGTAGACCACTATATACAAAAATAAAGTACTTACTAAATTTGCTATAAAAAGCACCCTCAAGTGAATTATTTGGTTGAATGGTTTGGCCGCACGAGCGCGCTCAAAGAAGGCCAAATTTTCCTACTTTACGTGATGTGGGTGTAATTACAAAAAAAGCTTAGATTCTGATAAAATTACATTAGATACTCTACAAATTGCATACTTAATCAGATATTTTGGCCAATCTGTGTAGCCGCTAGAGCGCGTTGAAATTTTATGTCACGTTACGCAAAACCGCGATAACAAGAGCCCTTCACCAAAAATTCAGTAGAGACCTATATTATTACTATTTATTTATTAACTATATATTTGCTCTTTTTAATTAATACTTAATGTATTATGTAATTCTTTATTTTTCTTTTATAAACATTCGGGCTCTTGACTTAGCGGCTTCGTTAGCTTAATATGACATAATATATCAATCCCATCTTGCGGCTACACAGTTTGGCCAAAATCAGTGATGAAGATGTTCAATTTGTAGGGAAATTAATGTAGTTTTAGCACAACCATAGCCTTTTTATATAACTCAAAAACTGGGTTTTACATAAAGTAGGAAAATTTGCCCTTCTTTCTGCGCGCTCTAGCGCCCAAACCGTTCAACCAAAATGCATTTCAGGAGTGCAAATTTAATGTACTTTACTTTTGTATGGAATGGTCTACCTAGAAAAGTGCATAGTTTTATCACTTTTTCGCAAAAAACTGAAAAAGGGTTAAAAATTTTTAGTTTTTTTTGCGATTTTCGTTGGGAAGCCACATCCGTGGGAAGTAGCAAAGTTGTAATTTAGATTCAGCACCCCAAAAAACATATAGAATGAGAGAAAAAAACTTATATCTGGAGCAGACACACTCGGAAACGATTTGCCTGGACTATTTTGCCATAATATACAGAGTGTTTTCTTATCCGCTTATTCGAGCTAACCTAAAACCTAACCTAATCTAAAACGCCTTGGAGGATGTGTTCAGGGGGTCATATAGAATCATTATTAGCTCAAATTTCCCGGGAGGAAGAAAGTTGATCAAAATTTGTCGCACAGTGAATTATTCGTCGAAGGCGAAGGTGGCGCTGCACCAAGATACCAATTTCGGTTTTGAAAAAGCCACTGATCTTTGACGTACACAATAAAACTTCTTTCAATTTCATATTGCTGTAAAAAATAGTCAGTAGCTTTGTCAAAAGCATTTTGGTTGGTTATGGAATGTAGAATGTCTATATCTGTCAAAATTTGACTAAATAAGGTGCGTTCGGATATTGTACACCGTTACACTTTTTACACCCAATAACACGTAAGTGTCATTTGGACGGTGTCTGCAGAATGCGCGCCACTCAAAGCGACGTATCCCTTTCAACAAGTTTCTGCCGAACTGTTTATCTAACTGCCATTACATCATTTTTACTGGCCATTTATTTATTACACTGCTCAAGTATTTTCTATGCTGACTTTATAGGATGAAATAACTGACCAATTTTCTTTTTATTACTGTTTATGTTTTACCGTTAAACCAATTTACCAACCGCCGAAAAATAAAATGACTGCCCGTTTATTTGTTCAACAAATTATCAACCTCCATAATGTTAGAATAACAGTTGTAAAAATAATTTCCCAATATATATCCGAAAACCTCTTGTCAATAAAATGCCAACATTTAGTCCTTCAATCAATTAATAATTTGTTTCCCCAAGTTAAAAAAACAATTCTTCCACTGAATACAGTAATAATAACTATTTGAACTAAATAAATTTCGTTCCTTACAATATACACAAATATCCCCAAAGAAGTATTTATTTGCCTCTATTGAAACAACAGATGTGTTTGTGTCAATGCATATTTATTAAACAAAAATACTTCTAATCAAGTCAATTTTTTACTAACAAAGAAATGCTTTCCGCAGTGTGGTCAGATTTTTTTTTAATTATAGGATATGAGGCAATTGTGGTGCTGCAATTTGCTGAGAATCTGATTTTATAACTTTTTACCTCCTACAATAACACCACAATTATAAAGAACTAAACATAGAGCTAAACTGGCAATTAAAAGTTCAAACGCGTTTTTCTCGGAACGCATTTTCAAGCAACTGGCGGAAAATCTACTCGTAATACACATAATTTTCTCTTTGAAATAAACACTTTTTTAATTCTTAATGCAAAGATATACTCAGTATACAAAAGAGATAGTAAAAAGTGTTGATTCCCACACATTATCAAAAACAGGAAGCAAGGACTAGCTTGATCGTATTACATGATTAGTGACTAAATAGTATGAAGTCAAACTGGCACGTACAAATTGTTTAACACACCACAAGGAGGTAAATATTTTATCCGACCATGCCCTGACATTTATTCATTTACATCCGTATTCCACCCTAAAAAGACATCAATACACGAACACTGTTGTCACATTAAAGTGTAATATTCATTAGATTTACATTTGGTTGTCGCATAAGTCGAGCCCTGTACAACACATACCGATAATGCAAGGCAATTGATAACATCCGGCCTATGATTGTCGAACGACACGCAAAGTCGGTGAAGTACAAACAAATTACCACTCACGGAACAGCGGCGGCGGTCCTCTTTATGTACTTCCAACGTTATAATAATTTCCACGAAAATCGACGAATAAAATATGTCTAATGACATAGTAAAACCGGCAATTTGCCATGGATCAAGTACTACGGTGTGTTCATACACCGTTTGTACGCGAAGTACGTCATTTTTTATGCTAGGGAACTACGATTATGGGAGACAATCATAACTTGGAACATATGTGTATGTTTGGTTTTAGAATGCTCGAAACTTTTTTTTAAATAAGTCGTCGAGAATAATAATAATACAATAATATGTATAATAGTATATTATTCAATGAGTAACCTATCGAAGCAACTACTCACGAGCATGAAGTTTACAAGTGGACTGAAGTAAATCATACGAGTATTCGAGTGCAACATTTCAACATAGCCTATAATAGTTCAAACCTGACAATTTCCAAGATATGTCCAGTACAAGGTTAAGAATTGTAACTGTAATGTTATATTGTTAAATTGTATTCCAATGTATGCTAGTAAAGCATAAAAAATCCAATAAAAAACATGAGAGGTTTATACAGGCTGTCTCTCGCAACTGGTACATTAGAAGTTTCTCATGTTCTACTATTTCTGGAAACTTGAAATTTTGAACTTAGAATTTACTCGATCTGAGCTCTTCAGCTAAAATTTTCTCAAGTTAACTGTCACGTCCGGTTACCGGAAGTCGGTATCAACTTTGTTATTTTAATTAAATGTAATGATATAATTTTTATTTTATTTTTGGTTTCTACGTATCCAAATACATCATTTTGATAAGGTTTCCCTATACTTAAATGTCACCAATTTTGAGTTTTTTTGAATTTACCAATTTTTTGATGATTTTCGCGGTTACATTTAAAATTGAATATCTCAGTCATTATTGAAACTAGAACTTTCATGATTGGTTGTCCAAAACTAGAAACATAACTAAATAAGACTATTTTTAGCTCATCATGATATCTTATACAGGGTGTTCAAAATTTACCACACAATTTCACAAACGTAAAAAACTCACTTTTTGCAAATGGAACACCTGTATACCGATATGACTTCGCTATACTTCTGTCATCGTCGCATTCTTCTAGTTTCAATAATAACCAAGATATTGAATTTTAAACGTAACCGCGAAAATAACCATAAAACTAGTAAAATCAAAAAACTCAAAAATTGTGATATTTAGGAATAGAGAAACCTTATCAAAAATGATGTATTTTGATAAGTAGAAACCAAAAATAAAATGAAAATTATATCATTTCATTTAAAATAACAAAGTTGACCAGACAGTTAACTTGAGAATATTTTAGCTGAAGAGCACAGATCGAGTAAATTCTAGTTCCAAAATTTCCCGAAATAGTAGAATAAGAGAAACTTCTAATGTAGGTACCAGTTCCGTGAGACACCCTGTAAAAAAAACCTTTTTTGTTCTGCAGAAATAGCCAACTTTTGACAAGGGTTTTGTTGCATTTCCGCTAGAAAAAAGTTAGATATTACATAAGACATTTCTTAATCTTCTGAAGGACATATCTCGGAAATGGTTTTACCAGTTTTTTCAAATACTTGGGACGCGGAATGCATCACCCAGCACATAAATATGTTGTTGGTTATGTTATGTAGAGAATTAAAAGATTTAGAAGTTTCGTAATTCGGTCATCTTTCACAATGAATAACACGCAAGGTGTATAGAAAAATCCAGCTGGGCTGGATTTTTTCCGAGTTTGCTGCTTTTTTTTTGTCTAATGTGACAGAGCTGTTAATTAACCAATAAGAGTAATCCACTTGAAAATGAACAAATAGAAATTGTGAAGGGATATTCATATGTATTTAGTTCCAAAATCTACCACTGTCGCCGGTTAACTGTCAAATATGTACGTACCGCTTTGTCCCAAGAGAGAAATGCCAACTCTGGGCGTTATTACAAATTGCATAGTTTAAACCACTAACATATGCTGCATATAGTTTCAAACTACATAAATTACGCGTCTATTTAACTAGTTATAGTTATGCGAACGACAATTTAAGCAATCAACCAAAAAAAGCGATGAATATAAATATATTATAATAATTAATTGTGAGTCATTTGAATTCAAAACTGAATTCTGAATTAATCTTTATGTTTGTTAAATGTGGCCGCATAGATTTACATATCTCCGCAGCATGAGAATGAATGTATATAATTTACGTTTACCTACATCCTGTACAAATTATATAGTGAACAATGTACATAGATATCAGTTAAACGAAGATAAAGAATGTTATTTTGCGTATTCAAGCAAAGATTTACTGGGACGTCCAATGAGATAATTGAAACCAGTGTTTATGCTGAAAACAACTCGTTAAGATTACAGTAAAACAATAAAAAATAATCTGACATTCAATTCTATTTCAATTATTTATTGATATTATAGCAGAAGCTTAAAAAATCAGATGCAAGTGTTAGTACAAGATAGCAAAGTTCTCTGGAAAGCTGCAACTAAATATCATCCAAATATCATCTATTTCTATCGTGCTGACAGAATAAGGTAAATTCTTAATATGGTACAAGCTTTTGCTAAAGTTTGACACAGAAGATTATTGCACAAACTGATGAGTATGTTTGCCATACCTCAGGCTACTTACTAAAAGAAGTAAAAGCATGTATACCCCAGGGTAATATCTTTGGACAAGTTCTCGGTATACAGAGTGCGTTACCTTAACGGGACTGATGCACAGAGCTCAGAGCTCAGTTCCTAGTAGCTCAGTTTCTAGTAGCGACCGAGACAGGACGTTTAGAACAAAAATACAAAGAAAAAACAACAAAGTCGAAAATTCTATAGTTGTGTTCACCGAGTTAACAATAAATTCTTAATAGCTAATTAATAAACACAATAAACTATAAGAAATTGCCTCCAATAAAATCAAGAACATTAGAAAGGTCTAAACCCTCCAAACTAGTGAAAAGCAGGACACAGACTGGTGTAAGTATAAATACCAAAGTATCAATTTATTATTGATAACAATCAATAACATAATATTTTTATTATGACCAAAGAACTTTGTAAACAAGGTCCTATTATCGGAGATATATGTATTCCTGCCTGAATTTATAGGGGGCAATTTAGTTGGCAACTCATTTATAATTCTCCTTCGTTCGCCTAAATAATCAATGCAAAACAAAAGCGCGGTTTGTTTCCAACGTAAAACATTCCAAAATTGCATTGCGATTAGATTGACGACAGTTGAGGAGAAGTGGGAGGGGTTGGCGGAAATATCCTCGTCATAACAAATCGATTCCGGGTACGTTGGGGCGGGTGCCATGCACGACTACAAGAAAAAGAGGGAAACTATCTAGCCGAAACGACGTAGTTTCAAGTAAACGGTTCGGTTATTGCTTTTGGGTTGCCGGTCGCCCAAGGGACCCACACACACTCTGCACATGAATCATTCACTGCAATTGATGCACTTAAAGAGGTATAAACTGTTGTTTGACGACATGTTGACGTCGACACCTTTTTGTTTCATCTGTAGCATCGCGTGTACACATGTTTAAGTTACCCTTATATTAAACTCGATTTGGTCTAATGGTAAGTGGAAGAAATGTTGCTGTCAATAAGTTTAATCAATCAATCATGATAAATTCAAGCAATTGATTCGTCTAGAGTTGTACTAGTTATCACCAGTACTACTTCAGTTAATTGTGGTATGTTTATTTGTCAATTGTTATTTGATCACTAAAACCATTACACATGTCGTTTGCCATAGATACCAAGATAATTCATAGCAGGTTCAAACTTTTTAAATTTTGTACCACATAAATAAGACCCAAACATCATTATATCACCATAAAAACATACCGTGAAAAACAGTGCCTACAAAATAGTGTTTTATGTGTTTAAGGGTGGAAACAAGTATGTAAAAATTTTATATATCTTCTTGAAAAAAAAAATATTTTTTAAATTGTATGTGTATGGACTATTAACAAAAACAACCAATAAGGATCCTTCTGTCAAGCAAGAGGTGAAAATATTTGGGATTTGTCTATAATGCAACTTAAATCAAATCAATCAGATTAGTTTTGTTTTTGTTTAACGAAAATTACATAAATAACTTCGTAAGATTTCTGCCAGATACGATTTATATTATTTAAATCTATTTCTTGAATTAAAAAATTATCTAACATAGTATGAATCAGAAAAATAAAAATGATTTGTTATACAAGTTGTTTTCTAAATTCTTTGGCAACCCCAGCGCAGTGTTTTCTATTTGTTTCTATTTGTATTTGTGTGCTATTAACCTGAGTATTCGCAAAACGAGTTTGCTGACATAAGCAAAGTTTTTTGCGCAAACGTCACAAATATTTACATGGTTTGGGGTTAGAATAGACCGCTGACAACACCTCAACACATAAATTTTCCGCTGAGAAAGTTGTGCAACAGTTTGGAAACGCTGAACGTTCCCAATGTGAATCTAAAAATAGCTGAATTTGGTACCAAAATTACAAACGTCGGTCTCGTTAATGCTTTTCATGACTTTAAAATAAAAAAAAATAGTTTTAGACGAAACATACCTGGTTATAAAAGCTATCTAATGATACCTCACAACACCAAATTCTAAACATGGTAAAGATATACTACATTTTGGCTTCCAAACAGTGCGTTTCCGGAATGATTCTCCTATCAACTGATGATCTGCTATGACCACTCTTCTGTATGACTGTATACACTTCAAATATGTTACACTGCAAACCCAGATACACTGTACGACAATTAAATTTTTTTTTATTAATTAACATCACCTCATAGGTAATTATGTATAACACCTAGTCTGATGACTATCTAGCTATATTAATCTAACCTAAATTGCTACGTATAAAAAGTGTTCGATATTAAGTGTTCCCCATTGGTGTAACTAAAATTTAGTTTGGATGCTGACGCTTTAAACTTCACACACTGCACGTTGCTCTGCTTTGTTCACCTATCACTCACATAACACTGTGGTCTGCTTTTTTAACATCACTTCACCAACTAAAAAGGTTTAGTTCTTTTGAGTCTTCGCACACTGTCACAATTGTCAAGATGCTGGATTGCCTCAACATTCTTGTGCTGGAGAAGTCTGTTCTGATGATCCCCGTGGAGATTTCTGTTTCTTATATACCAAGGTGCACCCACGATGTTTCTTAGCACCTTATTTTGGAAGCGTTGAATGATGGCAATATTGCTTGGCTTAGTGCAGCCCCACAGTTGGATACCATAGGTCCACACAGGTTTAAGTATCTGCTTGTAAAGTAGAAGTTTATTATGTCGACAAAGCCGACTTCCTACCAATAAGCCATTAGAATTTCCTGTATCTTATGCCCAATTCTTCTCGTTTCTTTTTAACGTGTGCTTTCCAGCGAAGCTTGGTGTCCAGCGTTATACCGAGGTATTTTGCGGTGTTCGAGTAGGGTACGGTAGTGTTATTTATTTTCACTGGAACGTGTTGTATTCGCTTATTGGTATCATTTATGTGAACGGATTTGGTTTCGTTCAATGCAATTAGCCATCGTTGCATCCAATCACTAATACTGTTGACGGCATTCTGCAGTTTTAGCGTTGCTCCTTCAACATTTGTAACTACTGCCATGATAGCAGTGTCATCAGCAAAAGTGGCAACGGTAACACCATCTGGTTGCGGAAGATCATGTGTGTAAAGAAGGTAATGAATTGGGCTAAGTACACAAGTACCACGATTACATAATAGGAAACTTTTTCGGTCTGACAATTTTCACTATTTCTCTCCAACATGCAGCAACGTACGCGAGGTGCCGAGAATCAGTTTTTTTAAACATTATGTAATCCTAAATGAAGGAACCAGGTTGCTTTTCGTGATGCAATAGTTGCATTGAATAATAGTTTTTGGGGAATATATATCGGTCCGACAAATTAGGTATTCACAACGACAAATTGTGCACGACACAATATGTACTCAGCACGACAAATTTGGTATTCCCCACGACAATAGTTAACACGACAGAATATGTATTAAGCACGACAAATTAGGGATTCTTAACGACAGTTTAATTGTTTAGCACGACATATTATGTAATATTACTTTTTTAAGCTGTTTGCGAAAAGTATTGATTATTTTGATTTTAATTTTGAGTTTTAATTATATAATTTTGGTTTTATAAAACTTATTATATTATAGTGTGGAGTATGAAAATTTTTTATAGACACAAATTAAATTTAAAATATTGTATTTAAATAAAGAAACAAATAGGTACAATAAATATATATCCGTACATTCTATAAAAAATAAACAAATATTTGAATTATTGTTTTGAAATATTGTGTATTTAAGAATTTTTATCATTTGATTTAGTAGAATATTTGTAATATTTAGTACCTACTTTAAGAATTTTTTTGTTTAATTATAGCCATTCATATGCTTCGGTATAGTCCATTAATGAAGTTGTTTGTTGTGAGTAAAATTGTTTATAGTTAGGTGACAATACATCTCGATATCAATGCATTTCACTTATTTGCAAGTATTTAATTTGTCAAAAATACAATCGTCGAAGCTAAGTGACTATCCTGGCCAACAATGAACAAAATCGAGCAAGTGAAAACTATTTTTCGTAGGGCTTTCTCCACAGACTGTTCGATTGTGTTCTTTGATGGCACTTAGCTTAGATTATTGTATTTTTGACAAATTCAGCATTTACTTGGAAATATGTGAAGTGATCTGACTCGTAAGTAATAACTGTGGTATGTAAATTTATTGTAGTAAACAAAACAAAAATGTCCTTTTTTAATATGATTAAATTAAACTTATACTCGATTTTGTGCCCCTTGGGGTATGGTTAGTATTGGTCGATTTCAAATTTCACAGCAATCAAGGATTGATATAAATGAACAAATTGAGAGGGTCCTGCATGAAAAATAACAGTACAAAACGTAAGCACAACCCTAATTGACATAATAAGAAATGTTGCAGTGAGTTTTAATCAGGCGCGTAGCTACGGGGAGCAGTGGGAGCAAACTGCTCCAGGCGCACGAGTAGAGGGGGCGCAAAATTGGAAGGTCAATCAAAAAACTTTCGTGTATAAAAAGCTATTGGCTAGATTTCCTAAATAAAACTCTAAGGATATAAATGTTTTGTAATCTTGACTTAGTTATCACAATTTTGATTTATAGATTGGTGCGTTGTATTTATACATAATGTACATAACTCCTTGTACTAAATTTACCTTCTGTAAATGTTCGTTTTTTTAAGCAAGCGCACTTCATATTTATTTACTTACTAGTGTGTAACTTATAAGTATGTAAGTGGTTTTCAGTCTTGTCTTGTTACTAAGAGACACATAATTTTACTTATTTTAAAGGAAAGAAATTGCCATTCCCAAAATTTTAGTGGTAGGTAAAAGTTTCAATTGCCTAAAACGCTTTCTTCCAAATAATTTTAATGAAGAAACTTGAAAAAATGTCCCTAAACATCATTTGAATGGGGTTATCTCAACCAACCTTCACCTGAACTGTGAAAATGTTTTCAAGGTTGTAAGTTATTTTATTACTTTAATGGTAATTTTATTTGATTGCGGTTGTATATTGCGTTTGTAACATTGTAAGCTGTTATGTAGAGCTGATAATTTTTAAAAGTTTCAGATTAATAATTACAAAAACGAAAAAAAGTAGAAATTATAGAGAATAAGATTTGTTTATTTATATTATAACACACTCAAAATATCGCCGCAAGCGCTAAAGGCAAGCTTCCAAACTCAAAATACGGGAATAAGTAGTGAAAAAGTGAAATAAAACAAATAAAGCTATTCACTTCGGAAAAATTCAAACCCAGCTGGATTTTTAAATGTGCCTATGATTGGGAATTAGAAATAACGTGTACAAAGTTCCCATCGATATCGTGTCTGAGTTGCAAGTTATTCACGGCCAAAGATGACCGAATTGGATTTTCTTATTGGTCGGACAACAATGGTTTTTAAGGAAACTTCTAGATCTTATAATTCTCTACATGAAATGTGTAGGTATACATCGATTGGGGCTTTCAAGTTATGCGGCTGAAAAAACGTCAAAAGCAGGTATAACGTATTTATGTACTGGGTGATCCGTTCCGCGTCCCAAGTATTTGAAAACATGATTGAGCATCATCATTAATAATAAGAAGATAAATGGCGTGCAATTAAAACTTGACCTTTTGCACCTTGGTTTAAGGAAACCAAAAGTAGTGTGTTACTATGTTTTTAAATCTGCGCTAGTAAAGAATACTAGTTTTAGAAAATTCCATAAAATACGATGCCGGGATTGATATAAAACACTTTTTAAAACAATTTTCAATTATTTCCCAACGTCCTTCTGCGGATTTAAAAACAAACTACATATAACCACACTTTAAACGGTATGTAGCACACTGTATGAGTATGGAATAAGTTTTGTACGGCTGGGCTAGAGGCGCTGCTTGTCATACTGCTGTCATTTATGGTCTTTGAGGTTAAATCACATAGTTTGTTGATTTTATCGTTGAAATACAAATATTGTCGTTCATTTACATTTTTGTCGTTAAAACATATATTATGTCGTTTGTTTACATTTTCTGTCCTTAAAACACATAGTTTGTCGTCCAAATGCATATTTTGTCGTTAAGGTACCGACATTTGGCGTGCAAACCCCTAATTTGTCGGGCCGAAAAATGCCACCAATAGTTTTTATAACATTTCCTCAATAACCTGAATAACTACTTCCTAAAGAAACTTTATTTATAATTTATTTATATCTATATCCGCCGGTTACTGCATGGCAAATTTCAATTTTTCGCATTTTACATTAGTTGCTCCCGGACAACGAAAATCGTCACGCTCTCACCCAAGGCACACTCAACAATATATTCCTGCGAGCGGAGCAGCATCTAGAATCTAGAGGGCTCAGGCGATGAATCTAGTCTCCGCAATTAATTCCAGTGCCGGCGTTGCTGTTTGTCCTCCCCGGCATTCACGACTTGAACAACGCCCCGAGCCCAGAGATCATTGTACGAAAACACTCCTCACCGTCGTCGTCTCTCTATCTATCTATCTGGATGTGTCGGCTCGGATACCAAACTGTTATTGTGCACAAGTCGGAACACCGATTCTCCCTCCGGGCCCTTTTTAACTCACCACGCACTTCATATACTATACCCATGCACTCGTATGATAATGCACAGAGCGAGTGGTGAATATTCGGGATAATGATTTCTTGAAAATGCGCTCTAGTTATTAAGGGTTTGCTGTTTTTGTGTGGTCTAGATTCAAGAGTCGACTCGGTTCACTTGAGATTTATAAATTGAAGAAGGGAAAGAAGACCAGTCTGATTCCTCTGAAGGAACAATTTGTTGGCTAAACACAAAACAAATGTGTTCTCGTATATCTACAATACAATATACACATTGCTGATGTCAATGCTCCACCACCGTTGTTCACAGGCAAGCAATATGTAGATTGGTCAAAAATGTGTTCAACAACGGCGCCTTGGCTCTGGACATCTCCAGAGGAAAATAGATCAAGTTTGGAGCTGTTTGGAGTCAATCCATTCGGCCAACTGGCTAACAACAATAATTCTGACCGATGCGATGGGTGTTAGCTTAAGTGTTATACCAGGAGTCGATTTTAACGTGCAAAAGATTAACCCGACGACCAATATTCTATTTAGAAATACGTTTCTATGGCAAAACTGCCATGTAGGCAACCAACTGTTCAACCAACACTATTAGCGACAAATCTACGAAGATAATTTAGAGTGAAATCTTTGCGGGTCAATATGAAAAATACAATGTATTACATGAAAATGTAATTTAATAACGAAATGTAAACAAGTAGGTAATGAAACTTAAGGGGATATTTCGTTTTCTCGCTAAAATTAGCGCATTTTCTGGATCTTTTTATTGACGCCACTAAGGAATCAATTGATTCCAATTTGGTACAAGTATTTACTAACATTTCAGGTATTTAAGGAGATAAATAGTATATTGTGTACTAAGCCGAGAAAGTTGTTCTTTTCCGGGCCGAGAGAAGAGTTGCACAGGCGAGCATAGCGACACAACAATATCGTAATAAAATTACCCGTTTCTAAAGCCAAATCACTGACATATTGGCTTTTGATAAATAAAAAAAAGTTGACGTTTTAATCGCAAACGTCAAACCGAACGCGAAGCTATGTTTTAATTGGCCAGACCATTCGTTCGCCACCTATAGGGACAATTATTTTCGCAGCTTGCGCTGAAAAGTGTTCATTACAGGCCTGGCTGGGCCTGAAGGGCAATTAGCATCTTTCGTGTATCCATAGAGACCCGAAAAATGATATTTTCGCATCGTGTAGGATAAAAAAATATAATAAATTTCATGAAAAACTACGCTCCCAATCAGCGGTCTCTGGTTGACATGATATCTCCACTCAAGGTGGTCTGAAATAAAAATATCGAATATCGTTGTTCTCTATATATAAATAGCTATCGCATTATGAACCAGAAATGTAATACATATATTTATATATGAGGTACTGGTCAATAGTCAAACTTAAATTATCGATTTTGCTCACAAAACTGACGTTGTCTTTTGCTATTAAATAAACAATACATACTGAAAAATACGTACTGAGTTTTTGGTTCATCAACGGATAAAGCGATGTTTGTTGAGCATGCAGTAAAACTATCAAGTTGATCCATCCAATCGTTTTTGAAATATCATGCGAACCAGTCGCAAAAAGTAACTGTTTTAAAAAAACGCGTATCAATTCCAATTAACGGAGGCATATCGAGTTCTTATATAGGTAAAACTACGAGAGCTGAAGGTGAGTCATCGATTCCAGCTGGTATTTTGCTGATACGTTACAGACCATTCCCGTGCGTTAGAAAGACCATTCCCGCTTTTTCATGCGTCTGTTCTTACGTTTTTAGGCGATGACTCACCTTCAGCTCTCGTAGTTTTACCTATAGCAGTTTTCTGCAGGGTCATACAGTATTGCTTCCTCTGCTTCATGGGATTCGTTTTGAGAAAACTGCTCGTTTCTACGCCTTGTCTGAGCCACTTTTGGTTTCGACGACCTCGCCAGACGCTGTTTGTCGCGCACATTTTCAAATATGTTTGTTTCCCATTCATATAGTTGTTATTGTTTTAAAAATCGCAGAAAATCCTTCATTAAATGCCTGCTGCTAGAAAATCCGCAATATTGATTTGAATTGAAAGGCTTTGAGCCATAGGGAACATTTTTGACAGTAGAATTGAAGATTTTGCTGTAATTTTGAGTATCGCCACCTAAACACCATTCTAGCAGCTCTCTTGCTAATAAATAGTTGTACATCAATACAAAAATATTGTAATTTTCGATATTTTTATCAAGTTGTGGTAACTACTTACAAGAGCAACGAGTTTCAAAACGAAATATACTATTCAGAAATATGCTACACACTCATCAAATAGGCTACAGTGAATTGGGTCACATCAAATTGCCTTGCGTGACTTAGCAGTAGAATTATTTGAAAACATGACATTATAATTAAGAAAAAAGAACAATGAAATGTAGTCAATACATGACTCTTTCCGAGATGTCTCGTTTAGAAGATTAGGAAGAGTCTTATGAAAATATCTACCATTCTTTTTTGCCTAATTATACCTAATGCTCTTCATTACTTTTCAAAATCTATTAGTGTAATTTTAGTATTTATATGTTGCATCTAAATTAGATTATTTAGGTTTAATATGAGATGTATGAGATGTATAATGAGTTCCAATAAATAAGAATAAAAATAATAATAATAATCCGACCAATACGAACCAAGATATTGCCAAAAAAGCAAATTCGGCCATCTCTGCGTTGTCTGCAATGCCTAAGCAAATTTGGATACAGACCCGAGGTAAATAAAAGCAAATATCCTTTATGTTATTGGCCAATTCTGAAAATAAATATCTAGCACTGAAGTACCAACAACTTGGGTGTTCGTAATGCAGTCAGCCGTAGTAACATCGTGCAAACCGATTATACGATGAGGAAGTGAGCTAAGGTCTCGTCGCGAGTGCTCCGGAGCGCCATTGCAAACAGCATTTAACTGCTGAAATGTCAGTCAGCGACCTTTTCTAGCCGGGTCAAGCTGATATTATATTTCGAGCAAAGTTTATGAATTATTTACGAGCGTGGTAGAAAATTACAATGAAGCAAACCGTCGCTCAGTTATTCAGTTGCCACGCGGTAATTTATTGCGAGCGAAACACTAACACGGTACACTTTCACGTAATATACTCGTTTAATATGCACAGGTGAGGTATCGGTCTATATATTCCCGACCACATTCATCTTTATTCAATATTCACGCAAATGATTATAGGGATTTTCTTTTATGTCTCAGAACTACATTTAGTGCTAATAATTGGTTTTAATTTAAATAAAACGGTGACGTGTATGTATCAATGTTAATAAACAGTTTCATTCGATTATACAATGTGTATACGAAATGAGTGCAATAATTTGGTGATGTATTGTCACATAAGTGGCACCAGTGATTGGAAGCCACAAGTACACTTCAAAAACATGAGTGACTTTAGAGAATTCGAAATATTAAATATGTCTACGTTGAGACACATCATAAGGTCGTTGGACAATAAAATTCAAGTTAATGTGATATTGAACAGCAAAATGTTAAAAAAATGTTTTTGAAGTGGCTGGGCATGTGGTGTTGCATATGGTCAACAGTAGTCTGAAACAGGGGGATTTTCCAGAAGAACTGAAGCTAAGTACAATCATACCTATCCAGAAAGTAAAAACTCAAAAAATATCGAAGATTGTAGGCCAATTAATACTTTTTTTCGCTGATTATTTTCGGGATAATCAACTTTTTATGGAAAACCAATCAGGTTTTCGTAAAAAAATTTCTTGTGAGACTGCTTTACAGTTTGTATTGACGAGATTAAACAACAATGTTGATGATAATTTGTACACCGTAGTTGTTGTACTTGACTTATAGCGAGCATTTGAAACAATAGATCGAAACATATTACTAAAAAATCTGATGTGGCCAGGCACATGACTTTATCATACTACATATAAAATTAATAGTTTAGCTACATGAGACTCTATTTGATCGTGATCGGCCTTGTCTGCATTAAAATAAAACTACTAGCACTAGACAGATATGTCGATTAAAGCTGCGTTCGGATATCGTACTCCGGGTACACTGTCCAAATGACACTTACGTGTTATTGGGTGTAAAAAGTGTAATGCAATATGCGAACGCAGCTTATATTGACAGGAGCTATTGCCAAAACATTAGCTTTTGACACCAAGACTACTTACTGTCATTAGAATCAAAAAATCTCACAAATCCTGGCTACTAGTTTTCATGCAATACGACCGATCTCGTAGAAATAGAATTTGCTCATGCAGCTAAACTATTGATTGTACCAAAAAATATCATAGTGATAAATGATGCAGAATTTCCTCATCTTTAATTTATTATTTAACTATTTCGACGAAATTCCAGAAATGGCGGCTTATTTGCAAAATCTTTCCAAAATGCTAAGACTAAACCTCCAGTTCCTTTGGACTCTCTTCAACAGAAAGCTTTTCAGCTCTAAGTTTGGTTATGAAACTTCTAAATATGAAGTTTCGTCCCGATGCCTTTAGTAGTTTCTCCGGAATCGTCGCCACAAAAAACGGGTACACACACACATACACACACACAGACATTTTTTTGTACCTTGGTCAAAAATATTCAGGGGACCCAAAAAGACATATTTCCGCTAAAATCTCAAAAAATTTTTTTGGCACGATTACAATACTTTACATACAAGTAAAAATCTGATGTGGCCAGGCACATGACTTTATCATACTATATATGAAATTAATAGTTTAGCTGCATGAGGCTCTATTTGATCGAGATCGGCCATGTCTGCATTAAAATAAAACTGGTAAAACTAGACAGATATGTCGATTAAAGCTGCGTTCGGATATTGTACTCCGTTGACACCAGGTACACCGTCCAAATGACACTTACGTGTTATTGGGTGTAAAAAGTGTAATGCAATATGCGAACGCAGCTTATATTGACAGAAATTATTGTCAAAACATTAGCGTTTGACACCAAGACTACCTACTGTCATTAGAATCAAAAAATCTGACAAATCCTGGCTACTAGTTTTCAGGCAGTACGACCGATCTCGTAGAAATAGAATTTGCGCATGCAGCTAAACTATTGATTGTACCAAAAAATGTCATAGAGATAAATTATTCAGAATTTCCTCATCTTTAATTTATTATTTAACTATTTCGACGAAATTCCAGAAATGGCGGCTTATATGCAAAATCTTGCGCATGCAGCTAAACTATTGATTGTACCAAAAAATGTCATAGAGATAAATTATTCAGAATTTCCTCATCTTTAACTATTCATCATACTGCGTATGATAAAGTAAAAACTTAAATATCTTGGCATAAATGGTCTGGCGCTCAGGTGGCTTGCGAATTATTTGGTCAATCGTAGACAAGTTACTCAAATTGGAAATGTACGGTCACAAGAGCGGAGTGTAGACACTGGAGTCCCACAGGGTGGTGTGCTGGGTCCGCTATTATTCATTGCATACATTAATGATCTCCAGTATGCGGCTGATTTTGACCTCATTAGCTTGTTTGCGGATGACACTTTAGTCGCTATACAACACAAAGACCTAAATGTTGCATTGCATAGAATGAATTGCGCATTGTCAATGTTATCCACAAACTTTTGTAATAATACGCTTAAAGTGAATGTGAAGAAGTCCAATGCTATGATTATCACAACTAATTATTATCGGTATAACCAACTTGACATTTCAAACATTAAAATTAGTATGAACACCGAAGGACTGGACCTTGTTGATAAAATAAAGTATTTGGGATTTGTTGTAGATAGAAGTTTAACCATTTAAACATCATTTTGACTATGTTACACGCAAAATATCAAAAAAAATGTTCTTTTATTATAGAATTTCAATGTCCATATCAATGCAGACTAGAATTAAAATCTATAATGCTATAATTCAGCCTCATTTTGATTATTGTTCGAGCATATTATTTCTGTTTAACAACAATCAAAAACAATCCCTCCAGCGAATGCAAAATAAAGCCATGCGTACAATATTGCGGTGCAATCGATACACTCCTGTGGATCTTATGCTGGGTACACTCAATTGGCAGTCAGTCGCAAGTCGGTTAGAGTATCTGACGTTGGTTTTTGTTTTTAAAATTGTTAAGGCCCTGGCACAAAACTATCTTACTAGCTTGATAAGTTATAACAGTGAAATACATTCGTATATGTCTAGGTGCCGAAATGATATACACGTGTTACCAAGCGAACCCGGAGAGGAATGAATTCCTTGGTTCATAGAGGAATTGTCCAATATAATTAATTATTTGCCATCAAAGAATTGAATAGCTTAAATTTGTTTAAAAAAGAACTCAGAATGTTTATTGTAGAGTTGTTGTAGGTTATCAACTTATTGTATATGTGATGATGTATCTGTTAAATGCGTTCTGTGCAATTGTTATTCTATTGTTTGTATTTTGAGTTTTATTGTATTAGGTCTCTCCTATTTAAATAATGTTTATTATTATTAAAATTTAATAAAATAACAAAACGCGACACGGACAATCAGGAAACGACGCAAACACGGGCTTCCTAAAAACTAGAACATTATTGCACTCAATTATACACCCTGTTATTAACTTAAACACCTATTGTCAATTAAATCCTCAAAAGAAATTTGAACAGTATCTGTAAAGATAACCTTAAAATGACTCTATTAGAACCTTGGTTATTATAAAAACACGATCATAATCGACTACTGAACCAATAAACCAAATGGTGCTTATTAAAATTTGTATTATCACTTGATCGCCATGCAAACTTAATCTTGGTTAGCATCGTTCCCCATTTTCTGGCGAATATAAAAAGGAGGGCACCCGACGGAGTAATATACATAACTTATTCTTTTCCCGCTTGTCGGCCGCAGAGCGATAAATAAACGTGGAGAGGGGGTGTTGATGCCGGTGGAAGGGGCTGGAAAATGCAAATAAACGCGAAATCGGGGATTTCTTTTTTCCCTCTCTCCCTATTTCCGTTATAAACGAGATATAAATTGATATGCAGATACATAAATTCCGATGATTATTTTACTGTACTTGTAAGCTGCCAGAAACTATCGTGAACATAGGACAGTGACAAATAATGTATAAGAAAAACATTGCCAGGACAACATGAAAGTTTACAAAATAAATAATAAACATAGTTCTTACAACCAATGATGTTTTGAGGTAAAGTTACCAAGTTTATAGCCAAATGAGGGTGAATAATGATGCTTAATGTTTTTAATCCATATTGGCAGTTTACACCGGCGATTTTCAACACAATTTTAATCAATTAGAACCTAACACGTTTCTCATTAATTTTCACCCCATTAGTATTATTAAGAAATTGTTAATTGTTGTGGTCGTGACGTAATAAACGCGGTTAAGAAATTGTATATGGAAAAGTATGAAAAAGGGAACGAGATTAATTATTCTCGCAGCCTGAAGCCATGTATTAAATTCCTGAGAGGGGGTTAGAATTATTAAGAACATTCCACGGCGGGTTATTTTTGTTAATGGATGATCTGCCGCCGCCCTTCCCCTCCCTTCGATGATTGATCTACTTTGTTTTCACTTAAAAGTGTTTGAGGTGCCGGATTGCGGAACTTTCCGAAGAGCGAAATTTAATACCAGCCCTTATTAATTTTATCCTTAATTTTTCGGGGATTGACGCGATCATATTTTCAACGCAAATTGCCTTCTCTGATCCCCAGCCTATAGACCCACCGTTCTAAAATTATCTTGAATCAGGGATTATAAAGTTGAGATTTTTACAATAAGTTTGGATTAGCCAAACCATTAAATTGGTATTGATAAATCAAACAACCTCTATTCCTTTGCTGGTTTATTTATTAATTCTTGGTACCGGTTTCAACGCATTGCGTCATCATCAGCCAGTCCAATGGTCAATCCAATTCAAACAAATAAATTAATTCTTAGACATACGATGTCCGCGGAGCAAGAAACACAAAAAAAGAAGCGAAATTTTGCTTCATTTTACTGCGACAGAAAATGAAAAAGCCGTCTGCAATATGTCTAAAAATAAGTATTCGCATAGAGGGGGAAACTCAACCAATTTGAGAAAACATTTAATTTCAAAACATCCCACAATTCTCACAGAAATATCACGGACTGGATCAAAACAACCAACAACATCAAAAGGTAATTTCTGTATGATATTTTTGTTTGTTTGTTTGTTGTCACTTAATATAATAATATATGTAGTATGTACTATGCTCGCAAAAAAAGTGGTACAGCTAATTTTTACATCATGTAATTTTAGGTTTTTTGTTTGTCATGTTGACAGTTGCCGTATATTTATGCTCTGTCCGGCACTAACCTGGATACAAATGGGAAACATTTTTAATATCAATTTTACAGAAAATTTTATTCTTCATAAAGCTTCTTTCTGATTTGTTTTACCTAAAATGCAAATATTAGAATGTAATTATCTACTTGCATGTACATGGTGTTACAAAAACTATGAGAAACTCAAAAAGAGTAAACTATCTTTATTTTAAAAGCTATGCAAAAATGTTATTTGAAACGTGTGTTTAGAAATATTAGAGGGTATTAAATAAAAAGTTATAAACTGCTTCGTCGTTGCATAAACACCCGGTACAAACGTCGAAGATGATTATAATTTCATATTTAATGCCTTCCAATATTTTGAAATAATTATTTGGCATAGCTTTGAAGATGAAGGTGCTTTACACTAATGTCATTTACATTTCTTTGGCAACACGCGGTGTATGCAACGGAGAAGGCGATTATAATTTCGTATTTAAAGACATCTAATATTTCCAAACACTCTTCTCAACTAACGGGTAGTTACAAGTACTCGAAAGTAACGAAACTTTACATCACTACTCTGAATGGATTATTTAATTTATTACTCGAAAGGATTATTACGCTGACACCAGATTATTTCCCAATGTATCGATGGCAAATTGTCCAAGACACCTTTTCTCCACACCAGGAACTCAACATATAGGTATATTACCTAATCTTGCAATGATATTGATCACGAAGGTTTTCTTGTGGTCACTTAAAGAATTTTTGAGTAGAAGCAGTTCTATTTGATGTGACGTTCCTTCGTGCGTCCTTAGTATTTTGTTTTAATATCTTCTTCAAATAAAATTTTTCCTCAAGCCATATGGTGGTCATACTTGATATCAGATTATAATAACGGATTTTTGAAATAATTGCTCTAGACACAAAAACAAGTGAACTGACAGATAGAGAACAACTTACATCCTTTACCAGTTCATTACTTAAGGTGACCAATATGCATATAAGTTTTTACTGTCCTCAGTTCTCATCATGCTTAATTATACTTCGCATTCTAACTAATTTAATGGCGTGTTACAGTTAATGCTACTTTCTGAGTATTATTAACGTTTTCCATTACCAATAGAAAATAATTACAAAGTAAATCATTCGTCGAATTAGTTATTCCACTATTATGTACTTCTGTATTTCACTTACATGACAAATATTCAATATTAGAATAATAATTTTGTATTCAACAAAAATTATCCTTGTATGCAAGAAGAAACCACATGGAAAATGATGAAAAATGACAATTAATCCGTTCTGTATAATATTTTTCTTTAGCAACATAAGGACAGCAAACCCAAATTTCATAAAATCCCTAGGTGGTGAAATCCAAATTGTACCAAAACTGTGTTGTCCTTGACATGGTGCATTTATGCATTTTCCTGTATACTATAAAGATTAAAAAGTAAAGATTATTAATGTGTAATATGACGTAAATTAACACAATATTTCCATAAATACGTAACATACAAGTTAACTCTGCGGTAGTACAATCTTTCCTTTCTGTAATACATTTTGACAACAACGCGTGTTTTAATGATACACACTATAATTATAATTATCATAAACTTGCGCGTTTTTACTGCTCGCTTGTCAGTTTTATCCAAACAACGCATCAATAAAGGGACACCGTAAAACCAGTATCGCGCTAAATACATGCGAGCATAAAACATGTACCGCCGCAAAATGGACACTGTCTCTTAATTGCCACGTCACCGTCATGTACCTTGAAGTATAATTAGACGCATTAGAGACATATGGGACCTTGTAATGTGCGGCCTCATGCAATTACTGTTGCACAACCGGGCACAACCAGACGCGGTGTTCCTACGTATGAACGTATGTATATGCGCCAGTGAAATATACTTCTGGATTCTCGTTTCTGTCTCAGTTTCTCACAATTACCGCGATCCGTCGGTCCCGCTGCGAACCGCAATTGTTTCCATACAGCAGCAACGTTACACGAGGCGTCAATTATTCATTCATTAATGCGACTTATTAATGGATAATAAACAGTTGCCCTAAGGAGTATTACTCACGATACAACGGCAAAATCGATGCGGTATCGATAGTAGTATGGAAATGAAAATTAATACTGGAAAGAGCAGAAATAATTAAAACGCTGCAAGCATTTATGTATGTACATTTATGTGTATAATAGAACGATTTTTTACTGTAGACAGATGAATTTATCGCATAATTGATGACCATATGTATAAGAACACTGCTTTTTATGACTACCCGGTGTTCTTTTTATTTTATATTCGATGTGGTAAGCCAAATTCTACATGAATCTAAATATAGAACCAATCGAATCAGACAGCATGAATCGTGACAATGCCAAAAGTCTGAATGGTCACTTGTTACTACGATAGCTGGACTTCTCGAAACCTGAAGACCGCCTAACCAACGTAATTACATAATAAGATGAGGAGCAGCAACAGATCCGGCTCAAAGCTTCCAAATTAAAAAATAAAAATCCGACCATGCAAGTGGTCAAGGGTTCCATTGCATTACATTAAATAATGTGCTTGGAGCTTGGACATTTTTATTATTACCACTGTCATTGTTTTAACGTCAAAATTACGCAGTCGATACTGTTGTTAGGGTTATCATACCAACACAAGTTGCACGCTATCACATCACAACGTTTGACAGTTGCCAAGTCCTTTCTTAAATTTTAAAATGGAATTTTTTGGAATTATAGGAACAATTGATCTAGTTTATAAAAATGCACTCATAACGTCTAAACTAATTAATGTCTAAAGAGGCATAACTGCTGGCAATAACTGTTACTCCCCATTAGTTTTGTTAAACTTTGCACCAACATTTAAAGCACTGACCGCGTTTCAGTAAAGCAGCTTCTTTTTATAACTGCCCTTTTAGGTTCTATGATATGATATGATTGAAAAATAGACTATAGTAAAAATAGTATTTCTTAGGGGCTGATAATGGCTGTCAAATGTTAAAATTATTCAAAGTTTTATTTGTGTGTCGTTTCTGAGAAACTCGTTTCTTTAATTTTCCCTCAAAAACCAGTACACTAACTTTGTCTTCAGATGCAGATTCTACGCAATCCGACAGCAAGCAGTAAATTTTATGTAAAAATTCTGAACTATTGTAATTTTCAGGACATATAGCATTTTAAAAACCAGTAACTTTATTTTTTTTTAATTATTCATCAAACAAAAAAATCAAAAAGCGCACAAGTAAAAAAGGAAAACCGTCCGGATTCGGATTCATCGCAAGAGTATATACTGAAAACCACTAGTCACTTTCAATTCACAAGATTATTTCATAAGCTGAAAAGGAATAGAAAAAGAACCGAACAATAGTCGCTTCATCGGAAATATTCCATTTAAGTGTCCAACCTTTTATAAAGCATGGCGTTTTGAAGAGTTGTAACTATGTATTATTGCAGTCTATGAATGTCTGAAGTTTAAAATGTGATGTAAATTGTTGATAGTTCAGAAATAGGTAGACAGAAATAAAACGTCAAGATTCAGAAAATTAATATAGTAATGTATAACAATAATGCTGTCAAAGTAACGGTTATTTGATACTAGCGATCGTGGTATTCCTTTATAAGCCGTTCCTATGATATTGAGATGTTCTTGTGAAAACATAAAACCAAAAAACATAAAACAGTCATATTAGGACATTTTATAAAGTTACATGAAGGTTACGGTAATTTTACAGCAAAAGTGACTTTTTAACAGTTCAAGTGCGTTTCTTCAATAAGTATAAAAATTATTAGTCTCAAGAACAAAATGTTTAACGACATATACAGTGAGCGCGTAAAGTAAGGAAACATGACAAAATCACAAGAACGGTTTGCTATTGTAAAAAATCCTCGAACACGTCGATTTATAATTATCAAAATTCACCGTACGATATCAAATTAGTTTTTTACCTTCAATTGTTCTTAACAGATGACGTCTCTCGACTTTTTTTTTAAATGACAACCCTATATTTTGTTTAATGAATTTGACTGGTCTTTTAATTGTCTTAACGGTGCCATAATATTTTGATGGCCTTACATAAGAAAATTTTTGAGAAAAAGACAATTGAAGGTTATGAAATAAAAGTCACAAAATCTCAGGAACGGCTCGACCGAATTTAATGAAGGTTTGGAATTAAGTATTTTGCAACCATGTGAAGTCACCGGCGTTATTATCGTTGATGCAACGTTTCTGAGATGTAACCTCAAACTTTTGAATTTGAAATGGAACATCCTGTATATTTTGACATTTTCTGTTACAGTCTTCCATTGTCTATTCAATGTTACTACGCTTGTTACGGTATTATATCAAAAACATCCAGAAATTACCAAAAACCTTTATTAGTTACGTCTAAAAATTAACAAAGAAAAAAATGATAACAAAAAATAACAACAACAAAAAAATAAACCGGTCAAATTGAAAACAATGTGTTCTTGTCAATAGTTGAGAATACTCATAAACCAGCTAGTTGAAGTAGAAAATGGAATAATGTTTTGTTATCAATTTTCTCTTTGTTAATTTTTGGACCTAAGTAATAAAGAAACTGTAAACGTTGCATCAACGATAATAACGCCGGCGACTTCACATGGCTGCAAAACACTTAATTCCAAAATTTCGTTAAATTCGGTCGAGCCGTTCCGGAGATTTTCGCACTTTTATTTCATAACCTTGAATTGCCTTTTTCTTGAAAATTTTCAGTCATTTAAAAAAATGTCGCTGACGTCATCTGTTAAAAACAATTGAAGGTAATAAAAATAATATGATATCATAAGGTGTATTTTGATAATTATAAATCGACGTATTACGATTTTTTAAAATAGCAAACCGTTCTTGAGATTTTGTCATGTTTCCATACTTTACGCGCTCACTGTATGTCATAAGCCTCAGTAGCTCAAATTGGCAGCATTGTGCTAGAAATGCAAAAGTCCCAGGTTTAAATCCAGGTTGTAGCTGTAATTTTTGATTTATTTAAAATTTACATCCCGCCTGTATATCACCCTATTATTAACCAACTTTTTTTAGTTTCACCAGCGCAGAACAGAGTGGTGGTATTTCATTGATAACTGGCGTCTCACCACATACCTATATGATATGATAACATCAATTGCAAAAACATATATATAATTTCGTTCATACATTCTCTATCCAATTCCAATTCTCTATCTACTATATACAAGTGACCTTCCACAGATGGAAAATGTAACAGTCGCCACATTCGCAGATGACATGGCTCTAATGGCAGTGGGATCAACTATTGGTGAATCTACCAGGAATCGTCAACAAGCTAGTAATAAAATATATAAATGGACCAAAAAATGGAAGACCAAGCTCAACGAACTGAAATCTGTCCACATTAGCTTTACAAACAAAAGAATCGAGGACATACCTCATGTCAAGATTAACGACGCCATAGTTCCATATGCGAACACTGCAAAGTATTTGGGTATGACACTGGATACAAAACTAAGGTGGAAAGAACATGTTAAGAAGAAAAGAGTAGAGCTTGGCCTCAAATACAGAGAACTGTACTGGCATCTGGGAAGAAACTCTCAGTTGTCAGTACAGAACAAACCACAAGTTTACAACCAAGTACTAAAACCAATTTGGTTATACGGCATCCAGCTTTGGGGCTGCGCAAAAAGCTCCAATATACAAGGAATCCAGATTTTCCAAAATAAAGTACTAAGGAATATGGTTAACGCTCCTTGGTACATACGGAATAGTGACCTGCACCGTGATCTTGGTGTCCCACAAGTCATCCAAGAGATAAAAAGATTCGCCACTAAGCATGAATCTCGCCTAAGCCATCACGTCAACGTAGAGGCCCTGCAGCTACTGGACAACCAGAACCTAGTGAGAAGACTAAAAAGAACTAAACCCTTCGAACTAGTGAATCAGTGAAATGTGTAAAAAGCAGAGCAGTGAGTGAAGTGTTAGTGCTTCTTGTTTGGGACAAAGTAAATATAGGGACATCAGTGGATAGCCTATTACAGACAAGTACCTAGTTTTAAGAATTCAGAGTAAAATTGATGGTTAATCTTTTAGATTAGTTTCAATATGTTAAGCATCCTATGCTTATTAATAAAAAAAACAAAATAAATAATCATACATTTATCAATAAATTGCATTTCTGAAACTGAAACTTAATCAAACATTTCAAAACGCGGACTACTGCTAAACCTGGAAGATGGCTCGTTTGTAATGTTATTCGATACACCGTAAACGAGCAACGAGACTAAACAATGGCGAACGGAAATAAGTAAAACGAGTAATTCAATTGTCGTGGCGGCGGACGAGCGACGTAATGGTAATCATCGATGGGCGTGCCTTAAAATTGGCAGCGTTTGTAAACAGGCGAAATATCGTGAGCCAAGAACGTGTATCTGAATGGCTGGCGAGATTATCTTGATTCCGGCAACTAAGCTGCCACCAAACAGCGGAGTGTCAAACGTGATGCGAATACGGACCAGGTTTAAATGCCCCGTTGTCGTCCGGATTGTCCTCCCGTACCCAGAACCTCCCCCAAACCTCGTCATTTCATGAAAACGTGCGCACCTTCGTAAAACAACGAAAATTCCACCAGTTATCCCATGTAATCGGCAATTAGGAATTTGCCTATTTGTCGTGTTCGATTAGTTAGCTGCAATGCTTAAAGATCATCAGTGGAACAACAGAATCGAACAAAAAGTGTTGCAGTTATGCATTTGTTTTTGTCCTGGCATAGAAAATTCATAGTTGCTTAGCATGTTCAACGTTTAATCTATATTCCACTTTCCTGTAAATTTTCTACATGAAGCATTGTAATTTTGTTTTGTTCCTGAAGAGATATTCGATAGGTGATTTTCTTCCTACTTGTTCAACTGCAAACTTTATATTGACTTCCATTTCTTAAAAAGTATCATTGCCACTGTAAAAGAGTTGGATTACTTTAAAGATGGCTGTTAAAATAAACTGTTACTTGTGTTGCTTTTTTGCAATTGATTGCTTTTTGCCAATCAGTTACAAATAGACTCACAATTCCGCTGGAAAGAAAACATGTCAGTCCAATTCTATAGCCCCCTTATGAGAAACAGAAAAAAAAAAGAACTGTGGAATACAATCTACATACACGGTAGGTAGAAAACATTAACAGATTTATAGATTTCTTCTATAAAAAACATATTATCTTAACCTCTAAAATCTCACCGATCCCTTGTTAAAAGCAGTAAAACGTTCAAATTAGCGAAAAATATCGCTTTTTGCAGTTTTGTGTGCTCTCATAAAATTATAATGCTACTGAAACCCTATAGTTGAAGGTTACTTTAAAAAAAAAAGCCCATGTAATAATCAATCTTTAAGTTCAGGCTATTTAGTGAAATAGCAACACGGAAAAAACAGGAAATTCTTTGAAAATTTTCATTTTTTTTGTAAGAGTTTATTTAATTGCAACATAATCATGTACTACAATTTCAAAGTATACCATGCCTATAAAGTATAATACATATAAACATAGTCCCTGGGAATTCCTTATTCCTATTGAGTCTCTATATGATGTTTGCTCTTAGCATTTGTTTCATTTTTACTTTGAAGGTGTTCACAGTCAATTGTTTTATGTATTCAGGGAGACGGTTATATTTTTTGATGCTCTCTGTGAGTAGTATTTGTGACTATTTATTCCTGTTAACTTTTTTACTTCTTATATGTGTGCAAGTTCTTGTTTGGTAGTTGTGGAATTCGTCGTTCATCTTTAATTTTATGTTGGTTTTAATTTTGTCATGTTTTATTTTGTGTAAGAGTATCAGGTTGTGCAGTGAAATGCTCTTTTGCACGTCTAATTCTTTGGTGATTTCTTATAATTCGGAGGTTGGTGTCAATCTGTTGATACAATACATAATTTTAAGAAATTTGTTCTGTTATGCTTGTATCTTATCTATGTTTGCCTTAGTTGTGTTTCCCCATACGTGTATTAGATAGTGAACAAGCAGTGATAGATGGTTTTCTTTATTGAGTGTGGTACTAGATTTCTTAGTTTCCAGATTATCGGTATTGTTCTTGAGTTCTCTTTGAGTATCTTGTTTATATGTCTGTCCCATTTTAAGTTATTTTGTATACTTATTTCCAGGTATTTACTTTCTTTGACTTCTTTGATTTTAATGTTGTTTATTGTAACCTCTATTGTTTCTTTTGTTCTCTCACTCTCGAAAACCAGGAAGAACTCGCACTTCTGCTCATTGAAATACAATTATTCTCCTTAAAAACATTAACACAACCAAACAGAATTCTCTGGGTATTCTGAAATAAAAGCACGAATTTTTACGTTTTGCGAATGTATAATTTATAAAGTGTTTATATTATAAACTAAAATACAAATATTCTTTAAGCAGTGTACACACTGTACACACACTTTCTTGTCTATTTACACAGCACTTTTTGTCTATTTTTTTTCTTTTTCAATACACAACTGAATTTTATCAGTTGTTTTATCATTAAGTCCCCTGATTATCTAGATATAGGGATGCTAATTGACAACTTTTTATTTATTACATTCGCAATAAATACATTTCGCATTTCTTTTATAGAAAATATGATATTTTAAAGAACGATACATATGCTATAAAACATTAATCGATTTTTGCAAGGAGGTCACGTTTTGCATGTCAGGGTGTCCTTAAGAAGTTACTGGAATAACCAGAAAAGGATATAAAGTAAGGTTATAATAAGAAAGAGCATTAGATAAGAAATAATGTGCTTTTATATGCCCGATAAGATAATTGGAATTCCTGAGTTCTCAAACTGCAATAGAACAGCTAGCAGGATAAAACTGAAATAACAATTCTGTTGATTTTCCGACGAAAAGAAAAATCTGGGCACGCCAGAGTAAGCGAGAAGCCCTTCGCTGAGCGCGTTAAGGTTTCCCATTCAGGACCAAGGAAAATTTCGACGCGAGAAAAAGCTGTTATGCTTTGTTGACTTTTAATTATCTATTTTTTTCCACGTTTCGACTTGAGAGTGAGACAGATTGTTATTCTGCATAATTGTAGCGTAAACAGCAAATACTCACTGAATTTATGTTGTTGTGCCTTAATCGACACTCGTCGAATGCAAACGACCCCTTCCCTGCTCACCCCCCTGCACCCCCTGTGCCTTCCTGTCGTACCGAAAAAAAAACTAACAGGCGTGGAGTCCCCTGAATTTATATCGGCTTTTTAATACAGATTGAAACTTTATTGTGTCACTAATTGAAACGCTCTCTTCCCTAAGCGTTTTTATTGTCTCTGGCATCATTTGATTGCTGAATAATTGAAACCGTTCACCGTTCCGCCCGCGTACAAAAAAAAAATTGAAGTGCAGTTTTTGCGCGCCGCTCGGCAACTGTTCTCGATACCACCACGCGTCGCGCATTTTTTGCCCATCGCCAATCGTTTGTTTTTTTTGCGTCTTTTGTTTTCCTTCTTGCTTATTACGCCCAATTCCTGCGAATTTTCGAGCACCCCTAACCAAAAAGCAACACTATTTTTTGTTTCGTTCGATGCTTATTGCTTTTGCAAGTACTTTGAAAGACATGAAATCAGTTATTAACATTTCTGTCATCAGATCACAAAATAAGATCGAAAAAAATCTTGGTTTTTGAAGTGAATATTTGAATATTTATAACTACCCTATAAATTTAGGGGTAGGTCAAAATTCTGAACTTTTAGAAGTCGAAAGAATTTTTGTTAATAAGTGGACTATTACGTAATTTAGTGATTAACAATGAAAAAAAAAGAAACAAATTAGATAGAAACGAAAACTGACGACTGATGTGGAGATCCTAGATGCAATCACATTCAGCATCAGTACTCTAGCAAATATTACAGCTGGAATACCACAAGACAGTGTATTTCGCCCAATTCAATTCCTTTTCTGTAGACTTAATCCTCTGCAACCAGATAGTATTGCAGTGGTCACGTTTGATGACGTGCGAGTAGATAAAACATGGAGGAAGTCAGAATCTCTGTAGGATGTCATCATACTTAGTACATATTTGAACGTAAAGATGTTAAATTATATTTCTCGCCTCGTTCTCCAGATTATAATTTGTAGTATACTCCAGTCGCTAGATGGTGCACGCGTTGACAGTTGAAGCGAGTTTCTTTTGAAACATCAATGCACGGAGTGGTTTTATCAAGTTTATTAATTAGAACCGTCGCACACTGGGGCCGACTACCTCAATTGTTGGTATACATAAATTTTGTGAACTTTTATCATGGAAATTAATAAAACAACTATTAATAATAGTTTAGTAAATATAGTAGATTTTAAGTAGATATATTCACTGTTTTGGAAAGGCTATTGCGCGTGCGCAATAGAGCGCAAGAAAAATTATGATTTATGCACTTATTTTAGTGCTGCTCGAACAAACATAATACTAGGCGGCATCAGTACCTCAAATATTTCGTTATCCAAGTTCTCGTTATCTATGTCTCCTGTTAGGTAGTTCCCGCATGCTGGTGATGGCAGGGTCCGATGATATGACAAGTAAATTTAATACGTCGTCATTTGTTTTGACTCGAGTGATTTTACGAGAGAAATATTATCTGTAAATCTTGAACTCCTTATTCTTAGCTTCTTGTAATAGGCAACAGGGCATGCTCAATAGTTTGCGGTCCATGAATTAAAAGTTTGTGAACTGTAATACCTAATATTTGGAAAACTTTGAAGTTTAATAACTTTTATAATCAATGGATTTAGAGAATTTTTGTCAACATCTTGTAAACAAATTCATCAAGATTACCACGCGCAGAATCACAATCAACATGATGTTTTGGTGATGTAAGTTTGAGACATCTTCGTCAGATGTTAGGGTCTCAAGTAGTCTGATACAAAGCCGGATCAATTCTGAATAAATTAGTTTCCGATTCATCCCCATAACTGAATGTTTGTAACAAATTCAGATTTTCAAGTGAACTTTTGCAATTTTAGCGTTAATGTTCAAAAACTGTGAACTTTAACCGATTTTGACAATCTTTTAGAACATAAGCTAACAAATTTATCAAGAGTATAACGCGCACATGCCAATTTTGAACAAATAAATTGCAGTTTTATGTACCGGGAAAACGAAGAGGATGTTCTGGTGGCAATTGAGAAATTAAATACTTTTGCAAGCACTCTGTCCAAGGTCTAATTAATTATTCTTTGATTTGTTTTAAAATATTTTTTATATGCGAAATCGGAATATTTATAAATCGTGTATTACAACCAATAAAATGGTGAACAAAATTAAAAAGCTAACATTGCAACTTTTTATACAAAATACATACAGACCAATGCAAAAAAATAAAATGTGCAAATGCATGGTACTCTTGACAATTTGCTTATGTGCTGAAAAGATAAGCAAAATCGGTTAAACTTCGCGAAAGTTATTGAATGCTATAACTAAAATTGTAAAGTGTTACTAGTAAAGTTGTTCTTACAAAAATTCAGATTTTGGAATGAATAAGAAACAAACGAAGTTGTGAGTTGATATAGCTTTCTAACAGTCTACTCAGAAACCTAATGAAGGTTCTTTTCAACAGGGATTTTTGCACTTGGACCACAAAAAGTAGCGTTGCTTCTCCCGGTTAGCAACTGTAAGAAGTTACTTTTACAAAATTGCAAATGTGGTTGTCAATCACGATGAATTTGTTTAGTATTCTCCAAAAGAATCATTAAAATCGGTAACAGATTACTCAAGCTATTCAACATCAAACCCTCAAAGTGTCAAATTCCACATTTATCACAAAACATGCCATAACTTAAAAAAAGGCAGGAGGGGGATCTAATTATTTATGTTTCTTCAAGAAGAATTATTACACAAACAAATACAAAAAAATCAGAGATATGTTATTTCATGTATTTAACTAAATCGTTACAAAAGACAAATATTACAACACAATATTTAACAGAATACAGTAAACGTCTTATTAAAACAATGAACCTGTGGGTAATGACGTTGTCTACAAAAATTTGCAGATTTTCGGCAATTCATGGCCAATTGTTCTAGCTCTAGAAAATGGAAACGTTCTGTGGCAACTGTAACAATGATGGCCGTATGGGAAAGGTTGCTTACGAAAAGCCAGGATCAAAACAGGATGTGAAAGAGCAAATCAAATAAAGAAAAACTATAGGCACAATAAACCAAATATGATAGGAATCGTGATGAAATCAATGAGGAGCATATCGGAAAAGCAATTTCAAAATTTACAAGGACCTCTCCTTTTCTTATTGAGGCCTAGTTTTTAAACAACTAAACCCAAAACAAACGCGATGAGTAATTTGACCAATCATTCTAAATATGCTTTCAAAACAACATTTAGCTTAAATACACTGTGGCATGTCGTCGCCCCACATTGTCACTTAGGCGGCCTTTTGTACTAACCATAACTCCGCAACCTTAACTAATCGAAAGCAATTTCTTATTCAAATTTCGTGTGGAGGGTGCGCTCATTTTCGAGAAGGTGGCACGAATTTGAGCCGAAGGTATGTACGCTGGTCCCAATCAATAACGCCTGGTCTACATTTACCATCACGCCATCTAGCGACTTAGTTGGGCACGGTAGAACGAGCGTCGATAATGATCTATTACCAAGACAAACATCATCAAGTTACCGAGCTTATTGCGGCTTACTTAATACTTAACTACAACCAAGACGATGATAATACCTACATACAGTCACATTTGCTTTGTCTATGGCGGATGTTTGTTGCCCAGAACATATAGATATAGACATACGATCTTAATTTGCAACGATAATGATTGTTGCTTTAACTAAAATAATTCGGCTTAGCTTTAGTGTAGTTTTCCTAGTGGAAAAGTCCCATGGAAAAAGCTAGACCCCTCAAAACAAGAGTCGCTCGTTTCTACAACTGGTGGATATCATTTGGAGACGCTAACTTAAACGCGTGTACCCAAAAAATGCCAAGGAATGGGACCATGTCGACCACCTGTCCTCGTTTCACGAGGATTGTCCTAGTACGAACAGGTCCGCGTTTACCAGTAAGCAAAATAGGCATGTGCCTAGGGCCCGGCGAAAGGGGGGCCCGTAAGGTGCCTACTTCACCTAAATTATATTATAAATAAACCGACTTCGAATTCTAAAATTATATACCTTTAGCAAAAATACTTTATACCAATTATAATAACATTTATTGCAACTCAAATTCAATTACATTTCCCATATCCATACTTCGTGGCCGCGTTCAGAAATTTTCTGTACGTCGGCGGCCCTTTCTGCATGATTTCCGTGATTTCGATAATTTTTTTTTTGAGCATTTTACAGAGCCACACATTTTACATCACATTTTAGAGAAAAATATGCTAAATGTTTAGCTCGACATGTTTATTTGATAAGAGGCAAGGGTGGGGTCCCTTTATGCCTCGTCTGGATAAATTTAATTACGCAATCAATACCGCGTAATAGGATTGTATAGTTTGATTAATATTGTTGTATAATGAGAGACCGCGTAATATCGGTAGACATTTCATTTTGCGAAAAAACGCAATTTTTTAATTTACAAAACGATATAAGACGGACAGAGATACTGGCACAGCTGGGCTGGTTTCTACGGGGTCTTCGAACTCGAACACGAGTTCGCATCGACCAGCCAGCTGCAGCAGAAAGACGACCAAATGCTAAATGTTTAAAAAATTTAGTTTACCATAACTTTAGCTTTCCTAAAAAATAATTGGACATGATAGAATTCTTTAAGTCTTGTCAGATGAACACTTGAACCTTGAAAATTGAAGCTTTGTAGAAATCATGTGACTACGTGAATTTTGTAATAGGACATGTGACAAATTTGACCGCTCGTTTAACAGTAATAAAATAACTATTTACTTAGTCACTGATTACACTCTTCTTTGCATTCGAAGTTCCAAGATTCAATATTAAATTTTAGCCTACCTAAAGAATGCAGCGCCAAAAAAACGAGATTGGGTGATATTGTTTGATACCTTCTTTAAAAAAAAAATGTGACGCCATAGAGATTGTTGGTTAAAATCTAGAGAAACTATCGAAATCATCTATTTTCTCTTAGGGAGACAGAAAAATGCTCGAACAATATAGAGTATTCTCAAAACAGCACCAAAATATACAAAAACAAAAAATATACAAAATGTAACAAACAGCATGGTTTTTATGTTTTGTCGAATTCGCATGATGTGAATGAAATTTATTCTCAAAACCTGCGTAAATAAAATAACATAAAATGTAAAACCCATTTTTGTGGGAACTGGTCGATTTTCATACATTTGTAGACAAAAGTACATTCAAGAAAACTCATGTATGTAAAGAATTAAGAACAAAAATTCAAAACGCGACCAGCTTGTGTTTAAGATCTACGTTCAAATTTTATATTTCATCTAGAATATTTCTAAGGTAGCACTAATGCCAATACCAAGAGAAAAAGAATAAGGAAAACTGTAACATGAACTGCAGCACCCAAAACACTTTTAAGAATTTTTAAGCGTTTTGACATTTACCGTAACCCTTACTGTAACCCTGAGAGTTTTGTGGTAAACCCCGAGTCTCCGGCTAAAATGTCAGTGGTAAAAACATTTTAAACGTTGGAAATTAAATCTGATTTTTATTCTTCAACCATTTTATTACCATTCTATACTCGATTAGAAAGCTACTGCTTATAGTTTTAGTAACGTAATTTTAGTAAGTTATTGTTCTATCTAAATATAGAAATAACAAAACATATTTATTGCAGTTACCCAAACTTTATAAACTTATGACAATGATTTAAATGTCGCTGTGTAATATAACAAGAACAGTTTTATTTATAAAAAATGGCAGATAATAGGATTTGTTTCAGAGAAATTAAATTTCCTTTTAGATAACAAAAATACAAAATTAAATCCACCTCTCGTAATGTCGTTCATTTTCTATTTTAAAGCTGGTAAAAAATTATATGCGCGGTACACTTTCGGAGCAAAAACTCAACGCACTTGCAATGCTATATATTGAAAAGGAATTTCTAAAAATCATAAATTATGATGATATCATCAAAACATTTATTGAAGCCAAAATCAGAAAAATAACATTAGTTTGTAAAATAACAAATTTTCATTTCATATTTTTATAAAATATACCACACCTTAAAAAATGCGATTTTTATATCTTTAACAAATATTTTTATTTCTTTAAACAATATTTTTATTTCTGGCCTTGTATTATATACGATACGTAGGTTGAGGGCCCGGAATTTCATGTGTGCCTAGGGCCCGTGAAACCCTAGACGCGGCCCTGAGTACGAATCATTTGTCCTCGTGTACACACATAGAAAAGATTTCTTGCTTTTAGGAAATATATTCTTTTGAATTTATTATTTTGGATCAAAAAATATTTCTTTGACGCCCACAATATTTACTTCATTGTATATTCTAGTTTATTTGCTCGTAGAGATTAATTTATTTGCAATACTTATTAAAGTCAAATAAATATATTCAAATTAAAACAAAAATCACTTTCCTTTAAAGTAATATTTTTGTTTTGATTTAAAAAGACGATTCTTTACACCAAAGATATCTAAGATCTATTGAATTCAAATATTTATATTTGTATGGAAGAAGGTGTATTTTCTTCAAACCAAATATTTTTGCCTACCGCTCAGTTGTTGTCATGCGTCTGTCCAAATTCGTCAATTCGCCAAATTCATCAATTCCTGGCTATAGGTAATACGCAATTTCGGTTTACATGGTAGTTGTTGAGAATATACCTAAATTTTACCACAGCAAGGTAGTATTTTCGCATATTTAATACAGTAATGTACCTAGTATTTGTTTTTTGTTATATTTCATGAATATTTTGTTTTATCATTTGATTCTGTTTTATGTGGCAGTATGATGTGGACATAATATTTTCACCCACTTACTGTCCTCATGAACAATTACAAAAAGGTGGCAACCCTGATGTCTACCTCCTTTACGTGTGACGTCAGAGATACTCGAGAAACGTCAAATTCTGATAGGTAATTTCTTCAACCATAATTCCATGGCTTATTAGGCAAAAACGTAAAGGTGCATTTCAAAACCATCCTGTTTGTGTAGATCCTGTATAATGAATTCTTAGCGTACATAAACATTTGGAATATAAAGAAGGAAACTCACGTAGCGATCTAACAAAGCATCAGTGAGATTTAATCTTGTTCACTTTCACGGGCGCTTAATGGGGTGGTCCCGGCAAGTTTAGTGGCCCATAAATTAGAGGTGAGAGTAAATAACTTGTTAATAACGAATTGTGCAAGTATGTCTCCTCTTTGTGCCGGCTTAACGCGCTCGCGTACAGAAATTTACTCGAAATTAGACGGCGCCCTTACACCCCAAATTAAAATTAAACCGTGCCGTTCGTACTCCGTGCAATGTCGGTGGCATTCCCTAGCAATAACTCAAAGTTTTAGTGGCGGACCGCAGTTACTAAACTCACGTCACTCAAACGCAAAAATTACTGTTTTGTAAGCTGCCTGGTTACTCGTTTCATTGTGCCCCTGAAGATATACAACCTTCAGATGATTGAATATTATCATGATTCTGGTGTGTACTTAAGTTGTTTATTAACCAATGCATTTTGCTAAATTGCTAATGCAGTCGTTCTAGAATTTAATCTCATTTCCTAAGCAAGTTAAGTTTTCTTTATCTTAATTTCACGTGATCAATTTCAAAATCTTGACGTGATATTTTACATTTCAGCTCGGATTCGTATTGACCGCCAGAGAATGTACTGCAAATGCCTCACTTTACGGTTATAAAATACATGTATCTAAATTATTTTCAATAGTAATAATTTATTGTCTTTCAACAACAATAATAAGATGGTTATGGCTTTATACCGTAAGATTTCAATGATCTTTGAATGGTTGGCTGTAAACATTTTAAGAAAACGGTTAGAGCCAATCGTTACGTTATGTTATGTTATGTTAAACAATTTAATATTCCTTTTATGTCGTATTTGTGCAGTTTGGTACCAAGCAAACATTTATGAGATCAATATCTGAAAACTATATAAAATAGTATTTGCTTGTTTTGAATAGTACTTGGTTGTTATACTTGTGTATTTACATTGGCCTCAAGCCAAACCCAAAAGACTGGTTTTATCATTTTCGAAAGATGGCCACCCCGACCGCTACTTATATCAGAATTTAATTATGATAGTGACATTTGAATCACAAAATATACTAAAAATACTACAAGCCTATGTCATAAAAATAGTGAGGTCGCATGCTGTCGACATGATTTAGTTTTTTTTTTGCAACTGAAATACGATATATTTTTAAGCATAAAAACAGTTTCTAAATAGGTTCTAGAATACGGTAAGTAATTATTTTGTGAACGTTTTAACGCCGAATACAAAATTTGTATTTGCAATTCAGAGTGCTATTGCTGCCAAAATAACTACTCAGTGAATTTTCACTAAATAGGTGCTGTAGTGTTTGCAAAAAGTTATTTAGGAAGTTCTTATACACTCACAATATTTTTTTAAATTTAATTTAAAAGTACCTTTGACGCCACGTGTGAAATTAATAAAGAAAACATGTCTGTACATGTATTTTGATTCTAATTACTGATTCCGTAGTTTCAGGTCTTCAGGTATTTAATTCCTGCGATAATATTAAATTATCATATAAGAACACGACAAATTGTGAATGTGACATATACCTGTTCCGAGGTGCTCCTTACAAAAAAAAACCAAAAGAAAAACTATATTAAACGAGGTCCTGTCAAATTTTAGTCTGGAAAATATCAAACTTCAACAAAATTAGTATCAAACTGAATTATTTTTTTTATTCTTTAGTTTGATGTGCTAAAATCTAAAGCTGTAACAATTCAGCTTCAGATGTTATATACAGTGAGCGCGTAAAGTATGGAAACATGACAAAATCTCAAGAACGGTTTGCTATTTTAAAAAATCCTCGAACACGTCGATTTATAATTATCAAAATACACCTTATGATATCAAATTGCTTTTTTTACCTTCAATTGTTTTTAACAGATGACGTCATCGACATCTTTTTTTAAATGACAAACCCTATACCGGGTGACCCACGCCATAGGTACTGCCGTTTATTTTTTTTGTTTATAAAGCTGGACGAATGAAATTTGGGAAAGTGTTAATAGACAAAAAATGTCATTCTTGGGAATACTCTTGAGGTTAATATGACTTCCGGTTTTTCCGGAAATGACGTCATCATTGAAATTTTAAATGGCACCCTATATTTTTTGTGTGGTATTTCCAATCAGGATGTCATTCTGAACACAAAAACATATCGATCGTCAAATTTTATCACCAAGGCAACGCAAAAATAACTTTTTTGTGAATTAATCTAGGTGGCTATGAATTGGTGAAAAAATTCGAAAATTGTCAAATAAACACTAACTGAATCGATTTTGGCCGACATTGCATTACTGGCGCCCTCTAGCGTGATTTCAATGGTTTTTGGCCAGTGAGTCATTTTTTTCACGGGTACCGAATGGCCACACCCTGATTATTCGATAGATAACATCTTTCCGATTACAATGATACCAAACACTTGATATGATGTTGAAATTCGTAGCGTACAAATGTTGTTAGAAGCAAGGAAATCGAAAAAAATATTGACCTAATGATCAAAGTCAGCGTGCAAGTCAAAGTCACTCAATGGACTACTCGAAGGAATTACCCTGATTATTCGAGGAATACCATTTTTCCGACACAATGATACCAAATGCTAGATATTTTGCTTATAATTGTAGCGTGAAAATGACCATTGAGTGACTTGTACGTATTGATCCTTAGGCCAATATTTTTTTTCGATTTCCTTCTAACAACATTTGTACGCTACAATTTTAACAAAATATCAAGTGTTTGGTATCATTGTAATCGGAAAGATGTTTTCTATCGAATAATCAGGGTGTGGCCATTGAGTACCCGTGAAAAAAAAACGACTCACTGGCCAAAAACCAATTAAATCACGCTAGAGGGCGCCAGTAATGCAATGTCGGCCAAAATCGATTTAGTTAGTGTTTATTTGACAATTTTCGTCTTTTTTCACCAATTCATAGCCACCTAGATTAATACACAAAAAACTTATTTTTGCGTTGCCTTGGTGATAAAAATTGACGATCGATATGTGTTTGAATTCAGAATGACATCCCGATTGAAAATATCACACAAAAAACATAGGGTGCCATTTAAAATTTCAATGATGACGTCATTTCCGGAAAACCCGGAAGTCATATTAACCTCAGGAGTATTCCAAAGAATGGCATTTTTTGTCTATTAACACTTTCCCAAATTTCATTCGTCCAGCTTTATAAACAAAAAATATAAACGGGAGTAGCTATGGCGTGGGTCACCCGGTATATTCTTTAATCAATTTGACAGATCATTTAATCGTCTTAATGGTAGCATAATATTTTTATGGCCTTACATAAGAAAAAGACAATTGAAGTTTATGAAATAAAAGTGACAAAATCTCCAGAACGGCTTTACCGAATTTAGCGAAATTTTGGAATTAAGTATTTTGCAATCATGTGAAATCACTGGCGTTATTATCGTTGATGTAACGTTTACAGTTTCTGAGATATAACCTCAAACTTTTGAATTTGAAATAGATCACCCTGTATATTTTGACATTTTCTGTTACAGTCGTTCATTACCTATTCAATGTTACTACACTTGTTATAGTATTATATCAAAAACATCTAGTAATTAACAAAAACCTTTATTACTCAGGTCTAAAAATTAACAAAGAAAAAATTGATAACAAAAAATAACAACAACAAAAATAAACCGATCAAATTTAAAACAATGTGTTCTTGTCAATGGTTGAGAATTCTCATAAACCAACTAGAGGTGCAGTAGAAAATCTAATAATGTTTTGTTATTGATTTTTTCTTTGTTAATTTTTAGACCTAAGTAATAAAAGTTTTTGTTAGTTTCTAGATATTTTTGATATAATAGTGAAGACTGTAACAGAAAATGTCGAAATATACAGGATGTTCTATTTCAAATTCAAAAGTTGACTTCACATGGTTGCAAAATACTTAATTCCAAAATTTCGTTAAATTCGGTCGAGCCGTCCCGGAGATTTTGTCAGTTTTATTTCATAACCTTCAATAGTCCTTTTCTCGAAAATTTTCTTATGTGAGACCATAAAAATATTATCCTACCATTAAGACAATTAAAAGATCTGTCAAAGTCATTAAAAAAAGTATAGGGTTGTCATTTAAAAAAAATGTCGATGACGTCATCTGTTAAACACAATTGAAGGTAAAAAAATTAATTTGATACCATAAGGTGTACTTTGATAATTATAGATCGACGTGATCGAGGATTTTTTAAAATAGCAAACCGGTCTTGAGAGTTTCTCATGTTTCCATACTTTACGCGCTCAATGTATTATTATTTTTCATTCCATTCATATCCTCGTATATTTGAAACCGTTGAACAAAAGACCAGTAGCCTTCTACAACACACTTCTACATACTATCCACTATCTACATGCTACAATTTTGTTTATCACCATTTTGCCCGAAAAACGGTTACTATGCGAGATAATCCATTGTCTTTTTCTTTCTTTGATTGCTTTAACCTTACAACTGTGCTGGCACTATTGAGGTTATGCCTCAGCAAAAAAAAAAAACACCTCAAATAACAAGAAACAAACATTACATCCAGTTTTCTGTAAATCAAGTTTTGCTACATTCTCAAACCGCAGAAACAGCAGGATTCTTGAATTCTCTTGTGGCTCTTGTTCTTGTAGCAACAAAATGAATAGTGACTTTATATGGTGGTAATATGGCATCGTCCACGCTACAGTATTTTAATTCTGATTATCAATCAACAAACCTGTACTATTTTCGTTTTCCTAGATCGTACAACAAACTCAAGAAGCCGCACGGATTACCTTTTAGCTCATTACGGCTGTACACGTACGTGGTAGATCCTCGTCTTACTAAAATAGCGATTTTATGCGGGTATTCCGAGCGCTCGTCGGGTCGCGCATTTATTCATTAGTTATCTAAGTTCCCGATCGGGTATATACCTATGCGCAAATGGGCAAGTTTCTATTTTCGAACTGTAGATTGCACCGAAGCAGCAACAGCAACGGCAGCAGCACTAGTTGTGGCAGCGGCGTAGTCACGCAAGCTGTTCCATTCCAGAATTAGAAATAGCTCAGGAACGTCCAGAGTTCTGTTGGCTGGCAACCGACGCCGCTCCAGGCACGGTGGTGGCCCTCTCGCTCCGCCAGGGTGCAGCACGTTCGCGATGTACTACCGGTGGCACCCTCGTCACGGAATAGCAACTCCGACCAACGACGCAACTTTATGAGTGAATAACCGGCGCATTTCTCAGGCGCGTTATTTAATCCTCCTGGAAAGTGGACTATTAATTCCTCAGGCGTGTCGGAGAAGCTGGCTGAGCCGTACCTGCGAAATGAGCCGGCAGCGCGCTTTCGCGTGGCGCTCAAATTAATAAGACAGGAGGAAAACATATCTATTACGATCGAGTTCATTTCACGTTTTGCCATCTACACTTCACTTCATCTCGCCAAAGTAACTGATGTGGAAATTACACTGCAAACCTGCTAGTTGGCGAAGTGGCACGTTTTATGAACTTCGTGCTTAAAGTGAGTTTAAAATGTTATAAATGATAAATAATGCAAGAGAGGCGACGGATAATAAAGGACTGAAATGCTTCCTCAGGGTTCCATGTTAGGACCAATGCTTTGCGTGATATTTATAAATGACGATCTAGCTTGCTCACTACACACCAATAATGCAATGAGGCAGTTTAAGTTGAGTCCAATAGTAACCAACTACTTCTAAATAATTCAAACACCAATAATCTCACTTTTCTGGGAGTCCCGGTTGACATCAGTTGACATGGCACACACATAACCAAAAGTTGGCAAAACGTTTGTCTTCAACAATATTCATGCTACGGGTTGCGTTATCGCGACGAATGCTAAGATTCTTTTATTGGGTTACAGATCTTAACTAGCCCCAAAAATCTATGTACAAATGCCTCACATGCGTGGTTACCCTAATTGTGGCATTTGACCAAGTCAAGATGAGTGAAGCTACAAGCATGATTTAGCCTGACAAACAATCACCAATTCAACCACGTGAGCAACGATGAAATGATGTTCCACCAATTTGGGAATGATCCTCAAATATCTGGGACATGAATATCCGCTAACCAAGCCGGATAAGCTGATGTTGATCAAACCAAACTTTGGGTCTAATTCAAAAGCCTTCTTTTAGCTTTTGGCTTGTAATGGATACAAGTAAGGTTTCCAATTTTCGGGATCGGGATCCCGATTTCGGGATTTCGGGATTTACTAAAAACGCCGGGATTTCGGGATTAAGCCCGAAATTCCGATTTTTGTATATCGTATTTCAAACTCTACCAAAAAGAACGCAACGATCTTAGAAACACTAGATCATCGAATGTAGAAGCTCCTAAACGGGATCAAATTTTTATAGATTAGTGGTTCTCTGAGCTTTTACGACGGTAGTTGTTATTTTAAACAAGACAAAAATTTGTTTTTATAAATAATATTTTTTAACTTAACAAACGAAACACTTCCCAGGAAAAAAATCTGATGTGGCCATCACATGACTTTATCATATTATAATACAGCAGTGTCAAACGCTGATGAATCAAAATATCTGTCAAATTTTGGCAAAGTAGTTGTAAATATAGATACGAGCGATCACGATCAAATAGCATGTTTTGATGTGTGTTGTCGAGTTACCGCTGGTTCGAATAAAAACTGCTAACACTTCACTAAACAATTTATTGTATATATATATATATATATATATATATATATATATATATATATATATATATATATATATATATATATATATATATAATGCACAGAGCGACTAACAGGGTCAACTGCAATGCATGATTTTCAAAGTTAAAGTTTGGTCATGCAGCTAAATTATAAATTTTATCAAAAAATATCATAGACATAAATTATACAAAATTTCCTCTACATTAATTTCTTATTTAACTATTTTGACGAAATTACAGAAATGGCGGTTCATTTGCAATATCGTTGAAAAATGCTAAGAGTAAAACTCCAGTTCCTTTGGGCCCTTTTGAACAAAACTTCGTTCAGCTCTAAGTTTAGTCTGAAACTTCTAGATGTGAAGTTTTGCCTTTTCGTCTTTTCATTTTTTACTTTAATTACCACTGTTACTATATTACTATATTTTATGAAAAACATTTTATGCGATTGATAAATACAAACTTTAAATTAGTTTTGATATATCGATTGATCTATGCATACCACTCTTAAACGCCAGCATACAACTCTGGTTAAATAATTTAATATGCTGTTCAAATATAAACATTTAAAACAACCTGTTTAAAACATGTTCAAAGCAAAATATTTGTTTTAAAACATAGTTAAAACGCTGTTTTAAAACAAAGTGCTTTAAGTATAAGAACCATCTGCGCTATTTTGACATCAATTTCGGGACTGATCGGGATTTTTCGGGATATATCGCGATTTTCGGGATTATCCCGAATAGAAAAAATGTCGGGATCCCGAAGTTTCGGATTGGAAACCCTAGATACCAGACATAGAAGAACCAAAAGAACATCAACATTAAGCATACGAGTTCTGAGCAATGTCTTATACTGTCCATAAATGTTTAAAACAGGTGAAGAAGTAAGTCAAGAATGTGCATTCCACGATGTTCCATTTTGGGAACCATTCAAGACAGCTGTGTATCGTTAGGTATGAAACATTTCTATATGAAGATCTCTTTTCTTATGGAAACTGAAGTATGTGTAAAGAAGACAATTAGAAGAACAATAGCAACAACAATAAGAAAGTATAAGAGTAAGACTTGATGGAGAAAAGTTAGAATAAATGTTGATGATTATTAAGACGAAATGTGGAAGATAGAAGATGGAAGATGTCAGATGCAAGATGGAAGATAGCAGATGAAAGATAAAAAAAGAAACATAGAAGACGCAGGACGGAAGACGGAAGATGGAAGATTGAAGATAGAATATAAAAGACGAAAGATAAAGACAATGTGGGCTTACAATTTGGCAAGCACGGATAAACGAAAACAAATGCAAGAAGGAAGATTACGACAAACACGATAGGAAGAAGTGCAGAGTAAGAGAAAATGGTTGAAAGTAGTTCCACATCATCCGAATAAGTCTTTAATAATTGGACGCGATGTGAATCAAGCCTAAAAGCTGACGGCTCAATAGCTAATCCCGAATTTTAGCGATAAAGGATCTTTAATTATGTCCCTCCATCGTTCAAAAATAATAACCAAATAAAGGCAGGGGTCCCTTCTGGGGCGCGCGTGGGCAGTTGACGAAGTTCGCAAATTTCCAGCTTTGTTTATATTTTATAATCACCTGGGAAAGTTTGGCGGACGCGTAATTATTCGTGGTCCGGCTCTGCTGCCGCTCTTTTTTAATTGAATACGGGGTGAAGTTGGAAACGAAACTGGGAACCGGAATAAAAAGTAACGACAGCCAGTGCCGTTTTTATATAGATTTTTTTTCAAATCCCGCGCAGTTGTTAAAAGCTCCTTTCTACTAATTAGTAAACAATAAAGTTTCTTAACCGCATTCAGGTTGTTCCGGCGGAGGGAAAACAGTTCCCGGGGGGAAGTATTGTTTTATTACTTTGTTAGAACGTTTTTATTGGAGTTGGAATGGTGCAGAGTTTTAATGTTTACGTTTGAGTATGGCTTAGTTTTGACCAATGGTGACAGAGAGACACCACAAGCACTTTCTTTAGCATTTAATTATCAATGATCATATTATATAAAAATGCAAATTACAGCTCAAAATAGCCATGTTTTTTCGCAACCAATATTATCAGCTGGATTTTCTCGTAATTTTTCAAATACTGTCACGGCAGGAGACAAATTTAACATTAGCCAACAGCAAAAAGTCACAGTTGGATCCGAAATGAATGAGGATTTTGTTCGACTTTTTCTCGTGCGAATTTCCATGTTGATTAATTGCACAATTTCTACCTGCATGACCTTGAGCACCACTGATGATAGCATACCAAGTCCCAATCTCATTGTTTGCATATCCTCCGCCAAACAATGGGACCAGCGTAACAATGGTCAGTTGTCGCTGTTGCTTTACTATTCGACTTTTGATTAATAGCCGTTTTCGTTTGTTTTCGAAGTGGCGCTCCAACAGGCCCCAGATTCAAAACCCTCGCATCCAATCGATAATCGTGTAGGTATCTCGCAAATACTGTTCGCGGTGCTCATTTTATTATGCCTGATGGCGATCGTGAGTAAAGTTATTGGATTTGTATTTCAAACATGGATAAACGTCATGTACTCTATTATCAATATTTTAACCTGAATATTCACACCATGGTATTCTATTTTATGTTTATCAATACTTACTTTTTTAAGATTTAATTATCAATTACAAATAATTGACACTCGTTTCTCAGCACTTCAGTAGCACTTTTGAATAAGTGTATAATGATAATTATTAGTATCATTATCCACTTGAGTACATAAGCTAAAATCGATGTTTATTTATCGTTATTTATTATTATTATTGTCGGTAAATCGATTGTCAAAAACACTCGAATAGCTACAGTACGAGACAAGATAAAATGCACTCAACTACTTGTTTCCGGCCATGAGTTTATTGGCTAAAATTAATATTATTTAGATAAAATTAGTACGTACGCTTTCACGGCCAGAATCATTTTGAAAATAAACTGCTTATGGGTTATGCCCAGTGTCAGTATTCAGTTAGCTCTGAAGAAGCGAGCAACATTTCTGAGGCATTGGGTTTAGGAACTATAAATTTGGAAAATTTACTAAAATTACAATCTTTCACCTCTTTGAAAGCCTTTATACTATACTATGTCATTCTCATCATATATCATATAAAAACAACTATCCTTGAATTCAGAAATAAATCCTCCACAAAATATTTGAGAAAGAAAAGTATAGCGTGTCCTACGAGTGTCAAACAATATGATGGCAATAGGATTTCTTATAAGTTTTTCTATTAATCGACGACATACGCGGGATATAAATGTTTTAAAATATCTGTCTTTTAGCAAAATTAGAAGATTTTGATTTAATCTGCTTTATATTTTTTTTATTTCAGCACATTTCGGTCGTCAATAACAGTTTTGTTCATGCAGTAATTCTTTTAAACATGTTTATGGTTAGTGCACCACAAAATTGAGCTAGCAAATCTGGATATTTATCTTGATATTATTGATCAGTGTAAAATAAAGTTACTTTAATCCTCTATCACAGCGTTTCCCAACCTTTTTACTCTTGCGGAATCCTTTAAATTGGGTTGGAACCTGGCGGAACCCCAAAAAAATATATATAATTTCCTTTCCAAGGCATTTCGAGTATTTTTTTGCGAAGACAAAAACGTGTAACGCATTTTTCAAGTAACCAGATACAAGTCTGTAAACAAACGCAGTTCAATGATTTTTTTATTATCCGATAACCAGCGATGTTACAGTTTATCTCTTCTTTTACAGTTTTTTTGGTAGTTTATTACATTCATTTTCTGTAACATTGCAGATAATTCTCTCTAGGTATAGAGAGAGAAATAACTTATTTGTTCTTTTCAGTTCCGTCAAGTATTACCAAAGGAAGGAAAAATAAAATACAAATCAACCAATGCGAAAGCGAAGAAAACAAAAAGTACCTTTTACAAATAATTAATAAAATAAATTCTGTAAAAAATTTAAAAAAACTTGTTGGTCACTATAAAAAATTAAGAAATATTTGTTCTTGTTAAAAAGTTTCCTATGGACCTATTGATAACAAGTTAATATTTCTTAAGAAGTTAGAGCCATTTAAAATATTGTTTTATTAATATTTTGTTATTTTTAAGGTATTGTAAAATAAATAAGTCCTTATGAAACATTTTAGAAAAAAAGTGTGGGAATAAACAGCCAACTAGAAGATATTTCTACCTACACATTAATTTCATCTATAACAGATGATCTCTTAATATTTTAATACAATATTAATATTTTCTCTTAAAGTTTGCTAAATAAGAAAAGGTTGCTCTGCTCATACATACACAATGTTGAAAACTAAATTGATACAAGGTAAATTTATAACTGGAGGTGAAAATTAAATGCAAAAGCCAAATTATAAATAAAAATATGTGAAGAACTTTTCAATTTGCTTCATTGTTAAAATTAGTACTTACTTCAAGTTAATTTAATTATTTTTTGTTTAATTAAATGCAGTCACGAAATTTGAAATTACACTTTAGTTTCCTGTCTGCATAAATTTTGGTCTAGAATTGTAAATCATACATAATTATTGATTTTCTATGAATGGGACCGACATAATTTTTGTCATGGAAGCTCAGAACTTGCCTGGTGATAGGTTAGGTATCTTATCTGGAATGTAAGATCATATTTAAATCCACTATCTACAGCTCTGTTCTTCTCCTAAAGTACCATTATGAGCAGCAGATTCAAATTATAGGTTTATTTTGTCACACCTTTGGAAAGGCAAAAATATTGAAAACAAATAATGTTAGAGTTTGACCAATAAGTAATATTATCAATTGAAGTTAATAAATCTTGAATGTTGCCTGTTGGATGTAATATCGAAATAACAGTGCACACAGCGAAGTATATTCTCAAAACGTGAGAAAATTATTTACTTGCGATTATTGCTTTAGATGAAAGTTAATATTTACTTAAATTCTCAATTCAAGAAGTTGATCAATATCTTGAATCAAGTAAGCCATTGCTTGCAACGCGCTTGCGCATTTACACTCAAACGTGCACGAACGTTGCCGAGATTTAAGATTTTTCGGATCGGCCTTTGCCTTCAGTTAGTTGAGGTCTGCTATGGCGTCGTGTTCGCTGACTACCGAGTATTGTCCGGGAAGAGTTCAATCCCTACTATATACTAAAAGTCTAACACAGTCCGCGCAAGAAGTTTACAGAAATCGGCGAATCGGGGGAAGGGTCTACTCCTCGGAGAAGCGAAAATCGGCGCCGCAGGCGCCGATTTTCCGCCTGAAATTTGATTCTACAGCGCTTAGGCCTTCGATTTCGTCCATTTTCGGCCCAGTTTTCGTTATTTTTTTTACCTCGATTCGGGTAAATTTATGGATTATGGTTTCGGAGTGTAGAGGTCAGCGCGTCGCCATGGCAATCGATCGAGGTTGCTAGGCAACGGCCGCGCGTTTCGCGACGCGGTCACCAGACGGCGGCACATCATCATGTCGCTGTTCGCATTACGCTACGAAGCAATAGATGGCGCCCCGTAACCGCTTACAACGTACGAGCATAATCACGTCGCGCGTGTAAGAGCATCCGGGCTTTTTGTTTCCCTCTTAACGCTTCGGCGATCTACCTAGGTCGACCAGCAGGCCTATTAGGCCTGCACATTCTCCTAGTATGTTAGTACTAATTTTGTAGGTACTGTACGCAATAACTACGCGATCTATAATATTATGAAAGTATATAGTTTTAATTTTGCGTGAATAGCCTACAGTACTTATGTTCAACGTATTTGCGACGCAGTTCGTAGTTGTGACTTGTGACGCACACGGTACGTAAATTTTGCCTACCCATAGTATAGTGGTCACCAAATCAACATATATGCCACAGAAAACTTACTTGTGTAATATAATGGAAACAATTTGATGTCTAATAGAATATGGTGTTTTTTTCCATGCCTTAGATATTGTAGGTAGTAATAATTTATAAATAGGTATATATGTAATTATGCAAAGAAATTTCATACAATAAAACAAATATCATTCGCTAAGTTATTGTCTATTTATTTCACACAATTCCCTACCTTTTTAAAAAAAAACTAAAACAGTAATTTCTATTCAATACATTATGATCATGTTCTTGAACTAATAATATCTATACTCATTTCAAGAAAATATTTCCCATTGTCAAGCATATATATTCACTTTAAGAAAATTCCATTATTCTCAACGTGAGAATAGTTTTCTTGAATGAATAATATCTATACTCATTGCAAGAAAATATTTCTTCAGATATACATGCATATGATCATTTCAATTCAACAATATCTCTTTATTCTTAACTTGAGATATCTACTTGCGGCTATAGCAAACTAATCATTTACTTGGATGAAAGCATATTGCTTTGAGTGAAGTATTTACTTTTCTGTGTGTGATTTATTGGGTTAGAAGGGCCCCAAATCAAAATTATTCTTGGATTGACCTTGTTTATTAATCCAATATCTAAAATAATAATCCCATGATAAAATAGTACATAAAAATAATACTGAATAATGTGCCCATCAACCGGCGACCGCCACCGCTATTTGTTACTATTTTTTCGCGGAACCCCTGGCGACATCTCGCGGAACACCAGGGTTCCGCGGAACTCTGGTTGGGAAACGCTGCATCACCTTTAGTCCCCATGATAAGGTTCAGTCTGAATCAGGCTGTATACACATATCATCAAATAAATCGCTGCAATGTTTGACAGAACAAACATACTTCTTCCCCCTTCATGTCCAAAGGGAATAGTGGAGAAAAAATATGGAAAAGATTGCAAAAGCCCGCTAAAGCTCTAACGATCGAAGTAGGTTAAACATTAATAAATATCCAAAATCGACATAATTCCTGGAAGGCGAGTGTTTAGGGAAACTCGAAGAGGCACGAGCCGACCCAGATGTTCGCCGGCAAAAATATGCTAGTAGGGCCCCATAAATTAATAAACGCGGGCGGCGGCATATGCCGCTTGCGTGAAAGCACGCAGTAAATGATGTCAGGATTGGCTCGGCGATTTCGTGTTCGGCGTCAATGCAAAAAAAAGTTCAATTAGCCGACGCGACGCGCGTACAGGGCGCTGCCGGGTAGAAAAATGTCGTGTAATTATAAGATTACCAGCCGCCATCGTCATGTTCATTTCCCTGCATCTGCTAATTGATCGTTAACGCATACTACGGCGCAGAAATTGATCGTTTAAGTAATTAGGCTTAATTGATCTAATGGCGGATAGCTAATTTGAATTTTGCTCGGTTTGTTATGTCAATTTTTTACGGTCGTCGGCGTCGTGGGGAAAATGTCACAACTTAATATGGTACTGGATGGATTAATGTAAAGGGTGAGTCATTAGAGTCGCAATGGTAGATATTTCAATTATCGTAAGTGATAAAAACTAATAGATACAAAATACAAAACTAATAGACGTACAGTTTGTGTGGCAGGATAAAAATATGTACAGAATTTTAAATCGAATACCCTGTAATCATATCATATTATAAATGCTAAACGAACTTGTCCTTCTAATAGCTGAAAAAATAAATATGTGTTTTTGAATACACTCAAATGGCTTTGTTCTTGTTTTTATACCCCGCACTTTTAATGTGGTAGGGTATATTGAGTTTGTCACAACATTTGTAACACCCTTAAGGAAACGTGGCAGGTATAGACTTGTATACATATTTTAGATCAGCATCGAAAACTGAATCAAACATTACAGCCACAACCTGGATTTGAACCAGGTACCTTTACGTCGCTAGCACAATGCTCTCCCATCTGAGTAACCACTACTTCTTTTCCTTGATTTATGACAATTATATCTAACAAATGTCATAGGCCTCAATAGCTCAGATGGGAGAGCATTGTGCTAGCGACGCAAAGGTCCCTGGTTCAAATCCAGTTTGTGGCTGTAATTTTTGATTTATTTAAAATTTACATCCCGCCTGTATGTCATCATATTATTAACCTGTAATTAAAAGCGACTGTGCAAAAAAAAACGATTGTTTTTCTGGCTACCGGTTTCGAGACATATTATCGACATCAGGCCCATCAGGCGATGAGATCACGTCTAAATCATAGATTAGGTTAAGTACTAAACACATTATCTAATTATTTACATTACATTATCTAATTGTTGTTAATAGATTCTGTGACAAAAGTGTAAAGCATACAATCGTGTGGAAGGACTAGCAGGAAAACGGTCAGTGATTTTTGACAAAAACATTCGAAAAATTTGCACAAACGCTTTATATTTAAATGTATCAACTTTTAAAAATTTTTTTCGGTATCACACTCCTTCTTAATTAATATCCTAGTGGTCCAATTTGGAGACACTTTGTGGAGAAATTAAAGATATTGGTGACGTTTTCAAAAAACTTTGATTTGTCCCAATATCAGCATATTAGTTAAGTTTCAGTTAACTTAACTGAGCAGTTAAAGAAAAGTTTGCAAATGAAGCTTTTTTTTCGGAATTATGCAATTTGTTATCACATATTTGATTAATGAAGTGTAATTTTGAATAATGATTTATTAGCGTGGCGACTAAATACAAAATTGCTGTTCTTGTAGAATGGGTTTTGTCAAAAATCATACACTTGATTATATTTTGATAAAGAGTATAAGGGCCGGTATATTCACTTACCCATAAAGTGGTGGATGGCTATCTATCAGAAGTCCAATGGTTGCCCTAGTACTTATCTGTTTGTTAAGCTATCAGACACTTAACGGGAGATGAAGAGCTGGCCCTTAGACTAATGTCCTTTAATACTAGCTATGATATAATCGAATATTAATCAAAAAAGGTCATTGATTACAGATAAAATTCAAAATCCACCAATGCTAACAAAATCAATCATCAAACAAAATTATTACATCAAAACTAAGATTGCAAAATTTTACTTCTAACTCTGCATCGTTTATAAACTTTGAGAATCTGAACGACTGTCAAACGTATACCAATTACTATTAACACAATACGTTGCTAGATGTTTTCTTATAAATGAAAAGGTGACATAATCTTGATACAATGTGGTGACAAAAGCATCAAAATCGGAAGGTGTCCGTCTTTATGTGCTCCGTATAGTACATAACCAGTGGCCAAGTTATCTCGGGCTAAACATTTTATCACTAATGTGCGCTATACAGCACCGTAGAAACAAAAAGTCCTTCAATATCCTTCTCAGGTGAAGTTTTACTTTAATTTACGTCCAGTGCGGAAAAGGAATCAACACTTTGGCTTGAAACAAGCTCGTGTGGCGGGTTGCACGTTGCAGCAGCTAGCGTCTGGCAACTTCGAACTCCAGATTTAAAAGTTGCCTAACTTCGCTACTCCACTTATCAGATCTAATAAGGCCTTAATTACTTTTATAGTTGCACTTGCCTCCGCCAAACGTAGCATATATAGGTATAGCGGGTTCGATAAGGAAGTGGGGATTAACACAATAAACTACTCGCGGCAAAATAAACCCAAACTTCGCCTGAACTCCGTACGGCCGCGAGGCGGTGGCGGAATAAAGTCGATGGCGGGCTTTTAATTTCCTCGAAATCGAACCAAATGAGACTATCGGTTTCCAGATTGGATGTGGTTAACTTTGGCTAATCGGAAACCTCAAATCGTTTTGCATCTTTATTGAAAACCGGATGCGGGAGTATGCTTCTTCTAGTACGTAGGCACAAGGAATTGATTTTCCAAAACTAACAGTTTATTTTTGTTTATATCGTGTCATTTATGATAGCTATTTCTGTATAAAGTGATCTAACGCAGAAAAATATAATCAAAATCGGCAAAAGCATCGTTTACAAAATTCAAATAATGCGAATTGATCCGGCTTTGTAACTGATTACTTGAGAACCTTCTACCTTAGACCTTGTCAAAAACATTAGGACCCCGTTTTTTCGAGCCTGGAAGTGTATACTGTAAAGCCTTCTCCAATTGTCTTCTTTTTTACAGATTGAAATCCGTTTGTAACACGATTATTGCTATTGTAATATGCACTGAAACCAACTATTGTTCAAACATAATCCGAAAAAAATTAAAACAACTAAAATAAACCAAGCATCTAGATACAAATTACTGTATACTAAAATTGGTATATTCTTATATATATGACTAGCCCATTGACCATGTTTTGGAAAACTTTAGCAAAATTTTATTTTATTCTTCCATGCTAAGGGGTTATTCCCGGTTAGTGGTGACCTATACAATTGATGTTTTAGAACGGAATTGCAGATTATTGTTACCGTGTAAAAAACATGTTAAAAAGCTTGAATCAATACAAGCGAGTTTGTTTACCAGATGATTTTGAAAAGTTAAGTTTTTGAAAAGACCTTGACAAATTTAACTTTTTATTTAACTAATTATTGCACTTAAGTACAGACAATCTATACAACGTCGAGCAAAGCTTACAACGTACTAACATACATATCAATATTTTATTGGCTATTTATAATAATAATGGTGATATTGAACTATTAAGGGCTTGATCAGGATGAATAAAAACAGTTGTCATTACCTATTTAAAAAGTTAGGAACAGCTGACAAATAATTCTAACAGAACTACATCAACTAACGAACTACAACTTGTCAGAACTACATATTTATTTTAGTCCCCTAAGATTAAGAAAAAAAAATATCTTTGAAGCTTTGTTAATCATAACAAAGCACCTTACCATTGCACACAATTGTTTCTTTCTTGTGCATATTACATTCCATAAAGTAAACGTGTGAACGTACGTGAACATAGCTGGAAGCAGAGCGGGTGTTCATTTGTATTGTTGGTAGAAGTTTCGCGCAGAAATAACACGTTGTAATTGCGCGGAGAAGCTAGAGAATCAGAATCTTCGCGAAGTTAAAGCAGTTTCTGGCATCGTCGTCGACCCCACGCAAGTCGAATCGGCCGCCCATCGCGCTCGCAATGTTCTCTCCGGAGTCTCCGGACTGATACAACGATCCGGACAGGCAGAGCGCTAACAGTCCGGACTTTATTATTACGTGTATTCTGTTAGATTTAACGGAGCGATATAAGCAGCAGGCGAGGAGAGCTGCCGCCGCCGCCGCTGCAGACAATGGCGTTTACCGTTAACTGGGCCGAGGAAATGATGTTTTAATGCGTGTTCTCCTCCTTTATTTGTGCACCGATTGTTAGGTTAGGCCTTTGTGCGTGCGTGTGTGAAAGAACTTCTTGTCATCTAATACGTTTTCTTTCTTTCTACTTCTATAACTCGAAGTCCCTTTTCACTGTACTTCGAGCAGTTTTATGTACAGGGATAAAACACCCGTGATATGATGGAAATGGATATTTCGGTTACCGTGAGAGATAATACCGAGTTAAATATGATTCCTTTGCTTGAAAAAAATTCACTACATATAACGAATAAAGCAAAAATTGACAATTTCTTTTTTATTGGTTAACTTATATACAACAATAGGAAAGTACATATAATTATAATAGCATAGATGTACTCAGAAGCAGCTTTCATCCTAAAAATAAACGTCTGTGCAAAGAACTATTGAATGCTTGAAACGTCAACTCGCGCAGACGAGCCAGTGGAGAGGACAATTACGGACATTGTCTCGATAATGCAAAGAACAAATAATGGTCAAATATCTGAACGTGTTATTTGATTCCATAATACGTACTTTCTATTGGTGATTTTAATTGGTTCATCAATTAGAGTAATTTGGCACAAAGGTGTCACGTATGTCACAAAGGTGTCACTTACGTCATCAATATTCGAATCGATCACCAATCACAGACTAATGTCCACTTTCTGTTATGAACCTCAAGTGAGAAACGTCATTACGAAGTACATTAAAAACCATGAAAACAAAACAGTAACATAATGGACAGGAGTCAACTTTTTGGTAAATTTCTGTACTTTCAAGTGTGACGCTTGACGTTACAAATGTTAGTTTATGTATAAATTATTTTTTGCATATATAAACGGAAGTTGCCTTTGCCGGGATTAAACGTCATTAAGTGTTAGCTGGTTACATCTCTGTTATTGACACATTTTTACTAAGTATTGCAATCGTGCCGAAAAAAGAATTTGAGATCTTAGCGGAAATATGTCCCCTGAACATTTCTGACCAAGGTACAAAAAAATGTCTGTGTGTGTGTGTCTGTGTCCGATTTTGTACCCGATTTTGGTGGCGACGATTCCGGAGAAACTACTAAAGGCATCGGGACAAAACTTCATATTTAGAAGTTTCATGACCAAACTTAGAGCTGAAAAGCTTTTGGCTCAAAAGGGTCCAAAGGAACTGGATGTATCCTCCAAGCATTTTTTTAAGGATTTTGCCAATGAGCCGCCATTTCTGTAATTTCGTCAAAACAGTTAAATAATAAATTAAAGTAGAGGAAATTTTGTATAATTTATGTCTATGACATTTTTTGGTAAAATTAATAGTTTGGCTGCAGGAGCAGATTCAAATTGAGATCGGTCGTGTCGGCGTTAAAACTACGTAGCCAGGATTTTAATTCAAATGACAGTAGGTAGTGTCAAACGGTGATGTTTTGACAATACCTATTGTCAATAATATCAATATATCCGCAAGAGGTTGCAGCGCCGGAACCACCTGACCAGCCTGGGGACGAGCACGAAGGCGATGTGGATGCAACTAGATGTACTGTAACTAGATGCTGAGCGGAACGTCAGCGATGAAGGAAACGGCGAAGGCGATGGTGGTAGCTGCGTGTGCGAGCTGTGTGTGTTCGTGTTTTATTCAATAATTTTTAAACGTTTTAAGTTCTTTTAAATATTTTTGTAAAGCATCTTTATCGTTTTACCGTCGTTTGTTTTTATAAATTACCCGCCAAGCTATTAACTCACTGTCGAGTAAATCGTAAAGATTTCAAATTTGTAAATACCGTTTGTTTTATATCATTTGAAATTATGTTAATTCATAATGTGTATTTTCTTTAATTAATATATTTGTGTTAATGGTTAATAGAATTTCATGCAGCTAAACTATTAATTTTATATATAGTATGATAAAGTCGTGTGCCTGGCCACATCAGATTTTTCAAACATGCGGAATGCAGAATGTCAACCATCCTTGTTCATAGCAATCACAAAACACTTGATTTGCATCATAAATTATTTTGTATTAATTATTCACGTACCGGAACATTTAAAAGAACGCCAAAACCAATGTTGCTAAACTTTGATAATAATCAGTATCTTTTGTAATCTTTGGCCGATTTTCACATTATTGTTGCAACATTCTAAAATAAAATTTTGATAATTTTGAAGAAAATGGTAGTTAATTTTACTGGTAAACCAAAATTATGTGTTTTATCTTCTTGAAGGACGAAGCACTCTGTGAAGTAACTTTCAAACCTGTGCAGGTTCATGTACAAGTTATAAATCCATACCAATTTTAAACATATTTCGTAAAATTGCTGTTTTGATTACAAAGAATTACAATGTAACGGTAAAATACGATAATAACTAGTTCCAGATAATAGAAATATGTTTAAAATAACTTGTGTTAATTTTAACGGAAATTTGATTTTTAAATATTTGAAAAATAAGTATTGCAAGAGGTTTGTTGTTGCACCACAGAAAGTTTTGAAACGCACCAAAACAACCCGAACATTGACATACACATACACTTTTAAACATAAATATGTAATAATAAGAAAGAAATGCAGGATATTAAATTCCTTACTTTTTGCAAAATCTTAGAAAAAAATTAGGAAAACAAACCTTCCACGAAAACTGCCTAACCCTCCCCTCCCGTAACGATAAAACTCGCGACGACTCCATTTAGAAAAGACGCAAATCCGAATGAAGAAGGAATACGGCCTCCCCTCCACCGGCAAATTTAATGACAAATTTAAATTTAAAATTCGGTCCGGTCCACCCGCTAACCCAATTATAATTCAATCTGAGACGTCAAATTGTATAAATAACGCAATTATCCCACCCCCATCAAAAGTCCAGACGCCGCCAGGCTGCATCGATTCGAAATCAAAATTTTATTGCAATTTTCGCGTCCAATTTCCTTCTACGCGACGCCAGCCGGCGACGGAGACGGGGAGACGCGTTGACGCGGAATTCGGTTAATAGAAAGCGACGTAATGTTGCTAGCAGCGTCATGCAACAATTAGGTTAACGTCGGTGAGGTGGAACCCCCTACACACGCCCCCTATTGGGCCAGCTAATAGCATAAGACGTAATAATACCCCTTAACAGTTTTCCATTTTCCGAATAAAAATTCCCCGCAAATTCCTTTTAAGACTTCAATAAATGCAAATAAAAATAAAGCTTCTTAGCACAATGAAAAGCTTTCTAGAGAAATTAGAGAATAAACCGTTGCTTTTATTCCGTTTTCGAATTCGATATCACGTCCATTGTACTGTCGGTAATGCAGAAATTATAATCCTTTTAATTCAATGACGTTTTCAATGTACAGTCGATAATGTAGAAATAAAAACTTCCTATAAATGCCCAAAAAAACTACCATTTTTTGTGTGTAAATTTAGACGATACAAAATTGCTGTGATGTGAGTAAATTAGGCTGAAAATTGTGTGGGAAACTTAAATAAAGCGGACACAACAAACGCGATTTGGTAAATGGTTGCGTTGCTAATAAATTTGTCAAACGCGATTAGCGGTGTCAGGAGGGCAGAAGTTTTTAATTGAATTTGCACGCTGTGTTTATGGGAAAAGTTATAGTTTGTGGCGACCGTAATTTCGGATTTCCCCGCCCAGAGGACTCTAAAGTGTGTGCGTGTGTGCATGTCGTATTGATTAATAATTTAAAACCATATTCGAGCTTCAAACTTTTAAATGCTTGATGGTTGAAAAACGCTGAGTAAACGTTTTATGTTTAGTTTACTCACGTTATTTTTAGTAATAAAAAAATATCATATCGTTAAGTGTATTAGTTATTATAATTTACGTACGTTCCATTTAATACAGTACATAAAGATTGTAGATAATTGAAAATAATACTTGCGGATCGCAGAACTGTTGTTCGAAAACTACGAAGATTAAACATACCTGTAACAGAAAATAACATATTAGAGTTGCACAGTCTTTAAGAATAATATCGATAAACAATGTAAACACCAGCATTTGTTCTTTAATTTTAGTTTTATTCCAATAGTCACAGTTTGCTAACTGTATTTTGTGATGGACCAGACATACTTCTATGGAAATTCTAATAATAGGATGTGTTATAGTAAAACACTGAAACCTAAACAACAAAAAAGGTACATATAAATTTTGTGGCTGAGAAAGCATTGTTTAAGAGTTATGGCCCGTTTTTGCAGCTAATTTATGTGGTAATTATCATTAAAGTAGGTAAGTGCTCAAACTGACCACAGTTAGCGTGATGACTTATAGTCAATAACTTATTCTCATGGTTTTGCACGATGGTGTTTAGATGCAGATTGACACTTTCTAGCAGTTCTCACATGTTAAGTTTGCAACACAACGTGACCAAATTTCTTCAACAAATGTATACTTAATAAATAGTCGTAGATCAATTTTGTATTAAATGTGCAATAATCATATCTCAAAAAGTAGTAATATACAGGGACAAAATTGGAGCGTGTGTCTGTTATATAAGTGCCTGTATTTTAAAGATATACACAGGGCCATAGTGAACCAATTTTTGATACAGATAAAATTTCCGGAAACAAACCGTTTGCATGCTACAGTGCGTCAAAACAAGTTGGAAGATGGTACTTTTGAAACAGCATACTGAAAGTTGGTTGTGTGAGGTAACATAGAATAGATCATTTAAAATCAACCAAGATTTGTCTGAAACTTTTTCTATTTGACGTCCTTGAAGAGAATCTTAATTTGGTGATCATGGTTAATAGCAGGTTCTCATTAATTGACTACAGTGACGTTAGTTAAAAAATCAAACCTATTTGGGTTGAGCTATCCTAGGACACTTTTCCCATGCTATTTCTAAAACCGTACGTTTTCGGATTTCCTTTCCTTCTCAAAAGTGGTACCTCCTCTGCATACCCTTGAAACACATATACTTAGTATACACATGTTTCTTTTTATTTACTTTTTATACCATTGGATATTTTCGAGATATTTCCGGTGTTTGTAAACTGATATTTCAAACAAACAAATTGATGTAGAAATGTAAAAGACAGCAAACGAATAAGTATATGAAAGGAAATGAGTCAATAAAAAATGAAGAGAAGGCACTAAAGATACGCACAGTACTTTTCATCTACTTGCGACTTAAAGCTCTAGTCAAGACTCATCTAGAGTCTAGATGAGTATTGACTAAAATATATTTCTTTTTAACGAAAGAAAATCAAACTCAGAAAAAGTTATGATTTTCAAACGTTTGTGAGGTTTTTGGAAAACATTGTCAAAGTTGTAGCAAAAATGAATTCAATGTTGCATATTTTGCTGGTTTGGTTTGACCTGGCCATTCATAATCCAGTAGTTTGAGATTTGAGTTTTCCAGGAAATTTGAAAGATCATTCATGTTATCTTCTAGCACAGTTTCAGTTTCACCTGAAACTTTTATTTTTTAAATAACGGATCTGAACAAACTATAAATCTGACAAAAAATTGTTCAATGCAAATGTGGAAGAAGTAATTTATACTTTCCAGTTTCTTATGCAGCAGTTTTGCTAAAATACAACGAAAACAAGATATTTGAAGATATTCCGGGATTTATCAAAGGGATTTAGGACTTTTATTAGACCGCAAAATAAATACCGGGTGACCCACGCCATAGGTACTCCCGTTTATTTTTTTTATAAACCTGGACGAATGAAATTTGGGAAAGTGTTAATAGCCAAAAAATTTCATTATTTGGGATACTCTTGAGGATAATATGACTTCTGGTTTTTCCGGAAATGACAACATCATTGAAATTTTAAATGGCACCCAATATTCTTTGTGTGTTATTTTCATTCAGGATGACATTCTGAACACAAAAACATATCGATCGTCCATTTTTATCACCAAGGCAAGGAAAAAATAACGTTTTTGTGTATTAATCTAGGTGGCTATGAATTGGTGAAAATAGTCGAAAATTGTCAAATATATACTAACTAAATCGAGTTTGGCCGAGATTGCATTTCTGGCGTCCTCAAGCGCGATTTAATTGGTTTTTGGCGAGTGAGACATTTTTTTCACGGGCACCCAATGGCGACACCCTGATTATTCGATAGGAAACATCTTTCCGGTTACAATGATACCAAATTGTTGAAATTCGTAGCGTACAAATGTTGTTAGAAGCAAGGAAATCGAAAAAAATATTGACTTAATGATCAAAGTCAGCGTACAAGTCAAAGTTATGGTCAAAGTCACTCAATGGACTACTCGAAGGAAGTACCCTTAAACGTCAGTTTCACGCTACGATTATCACCAAAATATTAAGCATTTGGTATCATTGTGCCGGAAAAATGCTTTTCCTCGAATAATCAGGGTACGAATAATCAGGTCTAGTAACACTTTTTCCAAATTACATTCGTCCAGCTTTATAAACAAAAAAAAATAAACGGCAGTACCTATGCCGCGGGTCACCCGGTATAATTGCAATAAAGTAGTTTTTCCGGTTGGTATAAATACCAAGAAACGAGTAAATTCCAATTATTTCTCTTTAAATTTATAGTAACAGATTCCGGAGTTCTAGAATTTCCGGAATTACTGCATAGTAACAAATGCATAGGCAATTGATTATGAAGCCCTGGAATCTTAATAATTCAAACACAGCAGTTTATCAAGTGAATAGAGAGAAGCTTATAGCCTTGCATTTGCAACCTCCATTGTCGACGTGGAAGGAGGGAGAGCGGCATTAAATCACAGACTGCCACCGGCACGCAGAAATATGATCGGGGGGGTAGTTCACCCCCGTCACTACAGTACATTTCGTAACAGACACTGAAGAAGAACAGAGAGGACCGCTACCATCGTCATTCTGCCCTCAATTCCGGGGTAGCTCTCTATCGTATCAAGTATCGATATAACTCGAAACAACTTTACGTTTCTTATTACCTACCCTCTGTTCGCTACTTCGTTCTGTCGCCAGAACTTTCCTTTATATTTTTATATAACAATAAGCCGGTCAATCACGTACATTCGTGACGATTCCGGCTTTAGTACCGGCCCCAATGTTATCAAATTATATATGAAATAAGCAGAGCTTGGGGAGTGGAGAAAATATTACGGTGACACGCAAATAAAAGTGTATGTTGTGTGTTCGGGTTTCGTTCTGTGCAGCAGTCATGTAACCGCGAGCTGGCGCGCGGTGGCTCGCTTGGGGAAAATTTATTTTTGATGGCGCATGATTTATGCCGCGCTCTAAACGTATACTTGTAGCTTTACGAGTTGATCGCGCGCACTTAAAGGTATTTTTAGTTTTAATGCATTATTTAGATAAATACTATTTTATCGTCAGCTGCGCAGCGCTGCACATATCGGCTACGCTGCATTCAATAATTTTGCGTAACAATCTGTAGGCATAATATAAACAGAAATCATCCGGAAATTTCGGCTCACGGCACACAAATCTTAATTTAGTATACAAGACAGACGTAGTGCTCGATCTATCATTATTATTTTGTTCCATAACTATTATTGCGAAATATTTCAACATAAATCTTCAGAGTATTTGTAGGTAATAATTTGTGCTGACTACTGACGGTATTGACGTATTCCAAGGATATTTAATTTTAATATTATTTTCTAAAATATCCTGGTTATATAAGGATCTGTCTATAGGTTACACAATGAAGCAATAATGTCAACTTCGTGATTTTGCCTTACTTACGCAAATTTATAGCGGCCAATATTCTAGAAATCTCGAGAGGTACTCCCAAACTTTAAGTTTTGTACTTTTGCGTGACCTCCTTAATTATGTGTTGAAATTTGTCCTTCACCACTAACAAACTTTCGATAAAGAATTACCACGGCAAAGCGGTATTCTTTCAAGCCGCATCCTTTCAGAAGCATCTATGATCTGAAAATAACTACAGTATCGTTTCATATCTATTATATTTCTTCCAAACTTAAATTAAAATAGATAGTTTTTATTAATTTTATTTATTAAATTTGCATATGTGCTATAATTACACTGTGTGATAAATTGACAGAAATTGTTTTTAACATTGATCAAAATATGTTTGACTAAACTCGACCAGCTGATCACGAAAATTACGTTAAAATATTTCTATCACGTCAGGTTTTCGCAAAAAATGAGGTGAAAATGCGAAAAACACGTGATTTTGACTATGTTTACGAATTTATATATTTTTATATTATTTTTTTTATTTTTAATTTATAGCGGCTGAACCCAATGTCCGAGAAACTTCAAAAAGATCTCAAACAAAACCGCAATCTGTGTATTTTTTACATGTAACCTTCAAAGTTAGGTCACTGTAGGTCACTAATGGCCTTGACCTGCTGACAAAGCTTGTTGATGGGTCGCCGGGCAACAAACAAGCTGCTGTTCATAGATCGGTCACTGTAAATACGATTGAAACGATATCATTAGGTTACAGATTTGTTAATAATATATATTTTCTTCATTTTCCTGTGATAATATATACCGTATCCGGCAGAAAGTTGGAATTTCTTTTTATTATTAATCTTTTAAAAAGTATTTTTTAAAGCTTCTGAATTGTCTTCAACTTAAAGTGCAAATTTTAGAATGTGGTCTTATGCTTGCATATGCCGGGTGTTACCAAAAATATGAAAAACTACGTACAAATATACCAAATATACTTCCTAATTTTGTAATCAGATTTGCACCGAAATGATTAGGTATTTCCAATCAAATTATAAGTTAAAGTGAAGTTGAAACCTTTGCCGATAATACAAACAATATCCGGCTCATATCTGTCTAGTCTATATGACGGATTTTAGGATTATTGGGGGCTGTCGTAGTCTTCTTGCGATCAACTAAAAAACGATATTCGCAGAATTCGTCACCTACACTTGACAGAATTGAACCAGGTATTTTTTTATTATTAGCAAAGATACAAAGTTGACTCGTAACGGATATTTTTAATGCACAAACTTAAACCTGCACATCTAATAGCCGATTGAAAATTATAACTGCATTTCCGATTTAAATGCCACCTTAAGGTCGTCACCTTCAAGTATGCAACACAATTACAGTGACCAATCTATGAAAACTGGGATTTTTTTTTGTTAGTCGCCGCCACTCAAACAAACGTCATCGGTACTTCATTGCAACTTGTGAGTAACCTCTAGGATTTTAAATAATAAGTATACCCTTCAAGGTTACTTAGAGACCCTTTTGAGTATTGGGTTACGTGGCAATAAATAAGCAAATTTTGCAAAAATCACGCATTTTTGGGGTTTTGACCCAATTCCATTAAAAAATGTGACGTGATGAAACCCTCTTACCCATGACAAATGTACTACTTATTATGTTACTCTTCGAAATAAATAATAACGATGCATGTTAGAAAATCTTGTCACTCAGTGTTATTATTATTAACCTAATAATCAAAATAACGTCTCGATGTAAAAACTGTCAATTATCTCCTTAGTTTGACGAAAACACAAATTATTACTGATTCTGATATGCCTTTTTCCAGTAGAATATGCATCTGAAGGGACAAAATTCATTTTTTGTCCTTTGTTTTTTGTTGAGTAAATTCACACTGTTTGTCATCAGACTCAGATACTACGGACCAGAGATTTTTTAGCAAAAAAATTGGACGAATGAGAATTTTATTATTGTTATTATTTTACTCGCAAATGTTCAAAAGTGTAAGGTTAGAAAATGTCATTAAGTTATTAGACACAACAAAAAACAATAGCCCAGTACCATGGGGTAGAATTCACAAAAAAGCCATACAGTCTTTGTGGTGATATAACTCACAAATAAATTTTGTTTGGACTTTCCCACATAAATTCCTTATTTCCAGGGACCATTAAAAACAGTGTATAATTTGTTGTTCCATTTTTTAGCTTTGACCAACAAAAAAGCAGGATAGATGCTTTTTTACGCCTGTACATTTAGACAAAAGCTTGGTCTAGATCATTACTTCATCTGAAACATTACATATACTTTTTAAGTATTTTTTCCACATCTTAATGTCGCATGCATGTTTCACATCTTAATATACAATTAATGAAGCATGTTTTCTAAAAATGCCAACTGAAAGTATTTATGCCATTTGAAAGTATTTAGAAATTGCGGAGATACCATAACTTCTCATGCACATATTTCTCGTTATTTTACGATTTTCAAAAGATATTTTTTAAAGATAATATTAGCAAGAAAAAAACAATAGTTGCAATAAACAAAAAGGCATCAAACGAATCACGGTTTTAAAAACGTTACCCCTATTTGTTATCACCGTGTATGTATTTAAAATTATTATGTAATACTAGCTCCTGCCATATTGCGTGACTAAAACTGCAAGGCTAAGTTCAATATCAAGTTACACATAATGTATTTGAAAGAATTGTTTGGATTATTTTCATGTGTGTGCTGGACCTAGTAGTATATCGTATACACATGAATTGGCTCATCTATAGTATTTTTCTTATAATAGTATATGTACCTACCTTCTGTGATTACCATATTATTATTTCAACGGTGTTGATGTTTTAGCATAGTACTACATTTGCATATTTTCGAGACGAGCAATAGTTGAGTAGTATATATGTTGTGTAGTATATTATCAAATAAAATCAAATCAACAACTTTGTCACAAACGTACAAACAAGTACTTGGTAAGTTGGTAGGTACCAAAATATTGTGAATTTTGTACTTAAGGTGAATATCCCTCAGTAAACCATCAAAACAAAACACCATATTTACTGAAGAAGTACACCAGGTCGTCGAGTTAATGTTAACATATTCGTCAAGCGTATGGTCTGAATTGCTCTTACAAAATAGTTACGTAATTCCAATGACATGGAGATCCCAGATAACCTTGGAAATGAAGTCAACTAGATGAAATGAATGGTAGGAATGCTTGACCTTCATATTGCGTATAAATATACGTAACCATTGTAAAACTTATATCAATCCATCCTAGTAGCTTTTGTATTTGAAATAATAACGTATTTATTGCTTTTTTCCAAATGGGAGCTACTCCAACCACAAGGGATGGTTCGAAAACCCCTACTGATGTATACTATAGTCGCACCATCTAGGGAGTTTCCCGTGAACTGCGGGAAACCTCAAAATTTCCAAAATAAACACGCTCGGATGGAGTGATTCCTTAGCGATTGGCTCCATCCACTTCGGAGGAAGTTCTGCCCTACACTCGACGAGCAAAACGACTGCGCAGTTTAACAGCAAAACAAACGTTCTAAGAAAACAGAATAGGATCAAGTCTGGCTAGGAGGGACAACAATCGCAGGTTCTTTGAACTCGCGCCAGGTTTGCGCTTCGTGACGTCGGATTGACACAAGAACTGGCTTAAGTACCCCGAATGGACACGCGACGGCAATTTTTACCAACCGAGACGAACGGTCCGTAGCGGGGGGACATTAAAATGCCATAAAGGAAACTCTGCCTGTTGAGGGATAATATCTTAATATCTCAATGTCAAAGTGAATTCGAATTTTTGCCAGCGTTTGGACGGCTGACTAATGGAAAACGCAACGTTTACAATATGAGGCGTGTAGAACTGATTAGTTATCCTTAGAACTCCTTGTACTTAAGAGGAAATGACATCGTTACGATTTCTTTTTATATACAGTGTGTCTCACGGAACGTTTACTTTTGTTACTATTAAAGATCGAAAGTCGGTTAACAGGACAAAGTAGTGCTGAATTCAAAATGGGTTCAGTGATTTTTTAAAGAAAAAATCATAAAGACGTCATGTTTTAAATATAATCATAACCTTTTCTTTTTATCCGAAAATGATGTCGGGTCATTCTCCGATCATTGTCTGCAGTAATCCCTGGTAATCTTACGATGCCATGAAATCAGTAGTATTTAAAACAGAAATGATTGCGTTTAGAAATCCCATCGATTTTTCGTGAGTGGTTACGTTTTTACGTACATTAACAGCTGCATTCACCAGATTTCAACGAAATTGGTTAATGGTTGGCACTATTTGATAAGGAAAATGGTGAGACAGGCAATTTAGAAGCAAAGAAACGCTAATCTGGCTATATAAGAAGAGTGGATAAATGTATCCGCTGATAAAAACTAAAAAAGAAACTATAAACTCCATGTACCGCCGCTTACAAGTAGTTCTTGAATCCAAGGGATGTCGAACTAAACCTTTTTAACGAAGAATTACTTTTGTAATGACATATTTTCTTTTCTCTACCAAAACGTTTGTGAGATTATTCCTGGGAGCTATTACGAATAATATTTCAGATGAATTTCGTGAAGAAAAAACGTATTTATCGAAACAAATTTCTCATTTTGTGTGGTGTACGAAGACTTCTTTCTGTATGTCAGAGCACTGAGAAAAATTGCATAGAAAGCAATTCTATTGTTTTCCGTATTTTTTTATTTCTGTTCTCTTATTTGGCAATTGTGTTTTGCAAGGTTTTATAAAGGCAAAAAAATTTTGATTTAGGCCAACCACACACTGAATGAGCAGGCAGCAACCAAGCAGCAAGCAGGCAGCATACAGACAGCAAGCAGCGTGCTTTTTGCTTCCAAGAAATTCAGCACGACGCATACCGCACACTGAGAGCACACAGTAACAGCACAATACTCAAACATGACGTTTGTTTGATGTGACATTTAATTTCTAAAAAAAATGCATTAAAAGATGGTAATGAACCCATCGCTTATAAATAAAATTGTGGTAAGCATGATAATTTAATTACTCAATGAAAATAATCTTATATACTATGTATTTTTAATGTTTCTGCATTTTATGCTAATATATGATTTAAATAATAGGTGGCTTATACACAATGTCATAAAAAACATTAGTAGCCTTTAGGTATTCTATGATTAGTAGCTATGTCGTCGTCATCCGAAGATGACGATTTTCTTACGTGGTGTTTGATTAGAAAACGGTAGAGACGTTACTGGGTCCATCCGTATAATGGTAATAATCAGTGATGTAAAAGCGTAATTTACCGCGTAAATTACCGAATTAATTACCGTAATTAATGGTAATTTACCGATTTTTAATTACCGTAATTTACGGCGTAAATTACCGATGGTAATTTACCGTCAATTTAAATTACCGTTGGTAATTTACCGACAATTTGACTTACCGTTGGTAATTTACCGGAATTTATAAATTAATTTCAAAGACCTTCCATCAGTAGACGCATGAATGCGTCCCACCCCTCCTAAGCTGTCGACAAGTGCAGTGTTGTTTGCGTTTGCCTGGGAAGTGCCTAACAATCTGCGTGGTGCATGGTCGGACTCGTGCGTGACAATGTTATTCAAGGTGTCATTTAGCCAATGGAAATGGGTCTATGGGTAAAGTTACCGCATCCAATGACAGTCCCATTCCCCGTAAACGTTATATTTTTATAAAACTTTGAAATAGTATATTATTATTATTATTATTTACGTTATATTTTTACTATTCCAAATCATCCGACATTACTTGAGAAAATACAGAACTAATATTTTGTATTTAAAGAATAGAGAAGTGGAAAGCCCCTTTGCCAATGGCGACCAATCCAACAAATCCGATAATGCAGCTCTGAAATCAGAAGCCATTTATTATCAGAATTCACTTTTTAATAAATATGCCAGTGTTAGAAAAATGACAAATGCCAAAAAAACCTCTGTGGACCGGAGAGTTATTTTGTGAATGTGGACAGAATTAAATTGTTTATTTTCTATTATTATTCTGTTTGATTTTCCTGTTTTTGTAGTAGTGCTATAAATAGTACTTCTATGTAGTCTTTGCTTTGGTTTTAGTACTATCAAATCAGGCAAAAGATCAAAGATAGCTAGTTATCCACAAAATAATGATTTAAGGTTTTACCAAACATTTTTATTAACATTAGTAGTAATCATAACTTACAGTGATCTGTTGAATTTAACATTTTGAATTTTTAATTACCCGGTAATTTAAATCAGCGTAATTTAACATTTTGATTCTTAATTACCCGGTAATTTAAACCAGCGTAATTTACCATTTTGAATATTTAATTAGCAGGTAATTTAAACCAGCGTAATTTACCATTTTGAATATTTAATTACCCGTTAATTTAAACAGGCGTAATTTACCATTTTGAATTTTTAATTACTCGGTAATTTATGCCATCGTAATTTACCATTTTTAATTTTTAATTACATGGTAATTTAATATTTGAAATTAATAATTTTAATTTCAACGGTAATTTACGAAAAAAATTAATTACCGTAATTTAACATCCCTGGTAATAATAATAAGGTTGGACATTTGAATGCTTTGGAAGAGATAAAAAAAGACGATACAAAATGTTATGGTTATTATCGAATGTCGTAGAAAACTTTTAATTTATTTGTAAATTTTGTTCGGCCGTGTTTATCTAGAAAAAATACAAACTTTCATTCGTTTATTGCTATGAGCATTAAAATTTGGATTGTATAGAACGGGGTTGTCCTCAACTTCAGCAATTAATTCAACTAAAAAGTCAAAATCATCTTTCATTTTGTATGATTGACGGTTTACATCATCCTGACATATTTTTTTGCTAATAGATGGATCTATAATATACAATTTATCATCTGAAAATAAATTATTGAAAATTTTAGATCAAAAGTTTCAATGCAAAAATTTTCGTCAAAAAAAAAATTTTATTTTACATATAGTTCACTGGCGAGGTCATTTTTTGCGTCTAATTCAACAATTATGAAAGGGGGCTAATTTAACAATTGATTACAATATTCTACACAAAAATCAAGATTGCTTGGATGCTGCTGGTGTGCGACGCAGCAAAAAACGGTTGACAGGAAACATGCATACAGCAAGCAGTGTGCATTTTGCACCTAGGAGCAAATGCTCGTTCAGTGTGCGGGTCTACATATAAATACATGGGACCGTTCTTCGCACCTTGATGATTTTGCTGCCTGTTTGCTGCCTGCTCGTTCAGTGTGCGACCTACCTTAGTGACTGGAAGGGACATGCGAATACTATAAAAAAGGTAAGGTAAATACTAAATAATGTAAAATATGTAAAATATTAACGTAATTTTGGCATTATTTACGACTACACAGGCTAAACTGAAAGTCTGAACAACTTAGAACTTCAAAGTCGTCTCATGGTAAACGTACTTTTACCTGAAAACCTGCATATTACACATGCAAACAAGACATCAAAAGCGCCAAAAACAAACGTGATGAGGCAACTTTCCTACCAAGATTCGTATTCAGGTCCAAGAAATCTATCGAACACGCGCATATTAACTTTCCTTCCATCAATATTTTTTCTTTTTTAGAAAATTTGTATATAAAGCAAAAATAAAACCAAAAATAATAAAGACCCATTATAGTATATTATAATACAAGTTTTATAAGACAAAAATTGGCGTACGAGTTGTTTTGAAAACAAACGGAACGAATGCGCCAATGCGTCTTATAAAACGTGTTATATACTATTTTTTCTACTTTGCGACATTAAATTTACATAAATTTCGTAAATTGCGGTTGCCATCTGACAATCTTGAGTAGTTTCATATTCAACAGTTGTAGTTGTGATAAAATTCCCAAATATGATTGACGCGAGCCAATAGCGATTGAGATGTCAGCCTTATTTGATACTTAACGTCAATGTCATCAATCTTGGAAAACTAAAAGTTACTAAAAGTTTGTGATCTAGTGTTTTCATAACGACACTGAAAGCGGTTTCGTTATGAGTTTATAACGAACGCAAAGTAGAAAAAAAATCAATAAAAGGTTAACAATTAAAATGTATAAAAATGTGTATTTTGATCAATAATTCGAATAGTTTATAAAATAACAAATATTTTTAGTTTTACTGAGCTTATTGCATACTTTCTTCCCGCTGGGTTGTATTTACCAGGTGTATTTTCACCTGGTAACCCTACGTGAGTAACCCTACGGTCTGTGATTATTGTGATTACATGGGTGCCATGACATTGAATTGATAACACGACTGAGTCCACTTTCATTTGTTGAAGTGGTGTATAGTCAAGTAATTCAGGGAGATATTTCAAAACTAAATCAAAATCATGTCGCACTCATGTAAAAAACCGCAGACATACTTAGATCGGATCAGTTGGACTCATCCAGGAACGTACCAGCTTAAATTGAAAATCGCAATTCGCAAGTCATTATATAAAATAACACAAAGTAGCGTAAAATTTTAAGATATTAACTACATCCGTCGATTAATTTTCAAGTTGTGGAAAGCCATAGTAATTCCTTGCGGTGGGTTGAGAAGCGTTCAAGGAAGCGGCTGTGTGGAGTGTACTTTTAATGCCCTGTGAGGTTCATTCCGGTGGCTTTTATAGCAGCAGACACTCGCCAAGTAATAGGACCGTTAGAGAATATCACAGAGTGCCAAGTTAATCGTTTATTGGTTTACCGTCGTCAACGTTATTGTAATTCAACCGGTCGAAATGAGACTCGTGAGCTTTCCGCTGGGTGGCTACGAAGGACCAACGAGGAGAGAATGCTCGTGCAATCGAGAAGCACGTGGATCGACTCCTGCTGCTGTTGCTGCCGGCACAAAGATATTGAAATTGCTCCGAATCCACTTAACGTGCTTTGTTTAATTATGTGTCAGGAAGTTGGCAGGAGAGAGCTTTCAACTGTCCTCAGTTTACGTCTCGTCTCACTCTCTCTCTCTCTCGCTCGCGATCTTCCCCTTGGTCGGTCTCCTGGTCTCGGAGCACATCAAATGCGACCTGTTTTCGAATTAAATATTTACCTTTAATACGGAGTTCGGTGGCAACTCGAACCCCCCAAAGATAATCCGGGGCCATTTCTCGCGGCGGCAACTGTTGCCTAATTAAGTTATTCGATTTGGGCGCCACGGTGGCGAGAGGGAAAAGTTACTTTGATGTCTTTTTGGTAATCACTTGAAATACGGGCCGCGGAGCGGGGATAATGGCGAGGGAGGACAATAAAACTATACAGTGAACCAAAACACAATTACAGCTCTTTCTCTCACTCTCATCCTGCCTCTTAGAGAGTTTCTTCGCCCACCCCATCTGAAATCCTCGAAAGATTTACTCCCGAGGCGGCCAACTCTTATTATAAGAGATAATTAGGTGATACTCTGAAGCAGAAATTACGTTGAATCTATTTCTTTTATCAATTTATATGTAGTTACTTCCTATTATGTGAGAAAATAATTGTTATCACTTTATATGCCTTCTAAAAATCTCCTAATATTTTAAGTAATTTTATTTTAAGTACATATAAAAAATGGTCCTAAATAACCTCTACAACGGTACTGATTTTGTCAACACTTTGATGCTGAATACGTAGTTTTATAATTTTAATTCTTAAATTGAATCTTTTGAATTAAAATTGTACTAATTTGATTCTAATTCCTGATTGTTCTTAGTTTATTTCATCACATTCGCCTTACTGCAAAAATATCAGTATACAGTATTCAGTTATTTAATTGTTTTTGTATAAGTGTGCGATATAATTACCATTTCCTTTGAAAAGGCAGTTACTTCTGTTATATTAAGATTTCTTGCGATAGAGCCAACATTAAAGTTTTTGCTACTCCTTTAGTGCCTTTCGGTTGACTGCACAATGTATTTTCTTCTTTGATCCTACATATGTTATATGTAATAAAGTAAGAATAATTGAGGACTCTGCTGCAAGAACGAGGCAAATCCTCAAATTTCAATTTTGAGATGATAAACAAAATAACATTATTAAGAGTAATTTGAAAACAGAAGATTTTTTATTTATTGGTAATGAAGATTTTATGTTAAGAATGAGATATACCCCCAAACTTTTGAAGATAATGCAGTTAGGGATATAACAAGGGTTGTTTTGTAGGGTGAGTTATTAGTATCCCGGCGGTCGACTGTCATCAAATCGTTTGAGAAAGAAAAAAATGTTTTATACAAGAGTTGTTTGACTCATTAGTTTCTATAACGTAAAATTATTTTCATTTATACAGGGTGTTGCATTTAGGCCTGACGGAAAGTCAGTACATTTTTTTAAATGGAACGCCCTGTATATCATGCCATACTATGAATACTAAGGAAGTTGTCGCTCCAACTGTGTAAGTTGTACCTGTGTAAAGTAAATAGTTCCTGAGATATTCAATTGTTTGTCAAAAAATTGGCAACTGCAGGCCTTTCTTAAAAGATACGTTAATACTACATTTTTACAGATATTGTCCCAACAATTTTGTCACATAATAACTACACCCATAGCGAGATACTGATGTCATGAAAAATTTGATGCGCTATACAGGGTGATTGTAGCATGCAATAGCTTTTAAACATTTTTAAATGGCTTTTATGGAGATTTTTAAATGGAACACCCTGTATATTATTTGCTAATTGAAATGTCTCTTAAGTTCTTTGTAATTTATATTCACCATATCGTATATCTATTTTTACTAGTTTTTGTGATATTTGGAATTTAAAGAGTAGTGTGCTATTTAGTATCTTAATATTACTTTGTAAACAGTTTGCATGATGTAAAATATTGAAAGCGTTATAGAAGAAACCATTTAGAGTATATTTAACTAGATTTATTCATATAAAAAGTATTACCGTTATCCAGGTATTAAACAATAATATAAGTATGTTTTGCAATTTCTACAAACGTACAGCGAGCGAACCTGAAGACCTAGTAACTTCAGTTGGGCTCCGAAGTAAACTAAAAACAGTGTAGTTTTAGGGGGACTATTTTGAAAAATTGTTCACCTTTGTGAAAATTATGCGGAGACGTTTCATTGTAATAGTATGTGCGCTCATACACAAAAACAAACAGAAACGCTAAAACCTGTCTTGATGAGCTACGTTTGAGAACGAATTTGTATTCAGTACAAAAAACAACCAACAATATCTACTTACTATTGTTAATTGATTTAAAATAGGTTCCTTTTCTGGAGAGGCAATTCAAAATTGGGATAATATGAATGATAGTATGAGTAATATTGATAATGTGAATGGTAAGTGGGTTACTTGGAAGTATTTTTAATAGATTCTTTTGCTATGAATGAAAATCTGAATCTAAAGATGCCTATCAGTTTGTTTTTGTTGCATATTTGGTTTTCGTGTGTGAGCACATAAATCACATCAAAGAAAATCTGATTTTCAACACTCAGAAGTCAACAATTTGCACGATAGCTAACCTAAAAGTAAACGGTTTAGGGTTTACTTTAACAGTAATTTAAATTTTTTAATCGCGTGTTCGGTTGCCATACGATCGACGGCAAAATATACTTATAAAATTTCATATAAAATTGTTAATATGTTGATAACGGTAATACTTTGTATAAGGATCAAGCGGGTTCTATCGCCACTTGAAGACTTTACATCAAACTACCAAATACCTTATTCACACCAATATTAAAATATATAATTGCATTACATTTTCGTTAAATTGAAAATATCACAAAAAATAGTAATATTTGGTGTATGACATACTAAATGTAAATTGGAGCGAAATAAAGGGTTATTACAGCGAACACATATACAGGGTGTTCCATTTAAAAATCTCAAGAAAAAGCCATTTGAAAAACATCAAAATTTACTAAGTTCAATGAACAGCCTGTATAGTGTATCTAATATCTTTTGATACTATCATCTACCTACTGGCTTTGACTATTGTCTCATATAGTTTAAAGGCAAAATCGGCAAAAATGTAGTTTTTACATAGTTTTTAAGAAGATCCTGCAACGGGCATATTTTGGAAAAACAGATGAATATCTTTGGAACTATTAACGCTGTGACTTAGCAATATACACGGTTGGATAAACAAATATAGTAGTGTTTATAATCTAATAAAATAAACAGGACGTTCCATTTAAAAAAAATTGCATACTTTCCGTCACACCTAAATGCACAACCCTGTATAAATGAAAATAATTTTACGTTATAGAAAATGGCGAGTCAAACAACTTTTGTATAAAATATTTTTTCTTTCTCAAACGATTTATAAGCTATCGACCGCCGGGATACTAATAACTCACCCTGTATATACGCAAGAATGTATATGGTTCATTGAAGAAAACTCTTGTTTTGACCGGTTGTCTTGCTTTAAGAGTGTACAATTTTAAAATGACACTATACTTATTGGACTTGAAGAATTTGTTCTTTTAAATCAAGAGTTTGGGTAGTTAGATTAATCAGCTCACTATCATGTATTAAACATTCACGTCTCTTAAATATGGGCATGTTATTATGACAGCAATAATATTTTACATGGAATGCAATTAACGCATCCAAAGAAGAATATTGTTATTTTCCAACTAGACAATACTAGAGCTGTTGGACAGTTCTGTCACGCGGTTAGGAGATCCTGTAGGGTTAGGGATCCCTGTAGGAGATCCCATCTATCGGCATCCTTTACATCATGTTCAAAACAACGACTTTCTTAAATCAAAACAATCGTTTTCGTAAAACAAATATTTAGGTTGTTTTATATTAAAGAAATATTTGTTGTCTTAAAACAAACAAACTATGTTAAGGATGTCATTTTCTCAACATTAGATAACAATTTCTCTGTGTATAGGCACATTTTTGATGGAGGTACCTCTTCCTTGCACCAAAGAAAGCAATTTAAAATACTACTTAAATCATCGGGTAAAGTTCGTTTTCGGTATTTTCAAACTAGTAAATGCGTAAGGCTATCATAACAATTTTGGGGATTTCAGTATTTGTCTGTATACTTGAGGCTTTTAGTGGAAACTTGTCACTATGCAGTAGTTCTAATTGAGCCTGTAAATGAAAATCTGCTGAAAGCTTTGTTTCACAACAAAATATGAGATTTACCTTTTTCTTTCTTTTGGGGTGTGGAAATATTGGGGAAAAATTATTTAACACCAACTTCTGCTAATAAAAAAATCAGGAAGCGCACCGTTCGATCAGAAGATTCCGGAAGCGCATAATTACATTAATTACAGAGGGTTAAGAATGCTTTTGTGGTCATATGAGGCATCATAAGATAGCTCTTAAAAACAAACTAATATTGGCTTAGATTGGTTGAAAAATTACAAAACATTGGATCTCATTAACTCGGTATAAAGAAAAAGAAAGTTTTGTACAAAATTAACTTTGCTTTAAGAGAGCTAATCTATGATACCTTACACGATCACTTTCCCTATGTTGTTTTTAAATTTGGTACCATCTGCTGGCCATCCTTAACCTTCTGTAACTTCCGAACGGTGCGCTTCCGAAATTTTTGAATTGACACAAATTCGTACATCATAAGCCCTGATATTAAAATATTTTCCCCTATGTCTTCTCCGCTTTACATTTCTAACATGCTTTTCCCATATTTTTCTACAATTCTACAAAATTCTACAATCTACAAAAAAATTTTCTACAGTTCTGGTCTTACTGGTTCACGATATAGCCGATACAGTTTTTAATTGCAAAAAAACGACAACCGAAAATCGTCAAATAAACGGAGAATATCAAAAAACCATTACAAATCACCCAAAATACTTTGATATAAATATTCATAGGATATCAGAATTTAAAGGCAATTTCACAACATAAAGTTGTAAAGTTTTATTTGTAATATTGCCATCCACTATTCCAGTTTGCTTAGCTAATCGATCATAATATCATTTAGATGAAGATAAATAACGAGCCTTCATTCCAGGCATATCATCAAGATTATCAGCTTGATTATACAAATTGAAATTAATGACTTGTATTCGAAATAATGGAGTTTTTTTTATTGTCTCTGGTCATTAGTCCGCTACTATCGCTACTGAGAGTATCATGACAATCATGACAACGATTTCCGGATATTTCTAGAAAGAAAGTTAACTAATATCTAGTACTACTAACAGAAAATGAAGATACAATAAAATGCTTATATCTGTAGTTCCGCGATTTTTATTGGGACGTTAACGTCTAACAATTTGAATATTTCTCATGCTGGTTGGGGAATAATCTGGAGGAAGCTGTAGAATTAATTTACGTATGTATGTAGTTTATATCAGCGCCTGTTTACACAACAAATATCCATTAATGGACGGCTCAATAATATAAATTATGGGCGATCGCGTGTAAAGCCTACAGACGACGCTGACGGTGGCGACACACGAGAGAGAGAGAGATGCCGTGGTGCGACTGGCAGAGTTCCAATTGCGCAGATTTATTTCTTTAATTTGGCCTTAAGCAATTTTTAACTCCTAAATCATTCAACTCGCTTGTCGAAGCATTAGATGCTTAATTTGTTTCATTAGTTCGCCCGAGGAAATTGCCACCCTAAATCAAGTTAAGCGGCTGGAAGAGGGGCAGCCGACTGGACGAAATAAATATCCATTAGGTAATGAACCCAATCGGAATAATGTACAATTACTAGAGACTCGCTGCGGTCAAATTAAAAAATACGTCCTCCTCTTACGGTACGTTTACTTTTACAGAACGAGAGACAACTGATGCTGGGTCAAGAGCGGACGCAGCATCCAACTGATGCTGGGTCAAGAGCGGACGCAGCATCAACTATAGTGTACAGATTACAGAATCTCCAAACATAGTAAGTAGTTTAAGGTGACCAGACGTCTCGCTTTTGGCGGGACAGTCCAGATTTTTTACATTTTGTCAGGTTTAAAAACGTCCCACTTATGAGAAAGTCTTAAAATTTTCATATCAAATCATAAGTTTGTTCTTATTTGACCCAAACATTCTTTTTCAAATTTTATGATTGAAACAGAACAGTATTTCTATTGTTGTATTTTAAAACAACCGTTTGGTGTCGCTATTGACTTAGAGATTTTGTTAACTTGTGAAATTAGTGATTTTTTACAAAGAAAGATATTAATTACTTAATAATAGTATTCTTAGATTAGCGTGTTAGCAACAGGAACCGTCATAAAGTAAAATTAACAAAAATAACTCAAAAACTGTAGTAATACAATTAAAGAAGCGAATGATAATTATTAATCCAGGTGAAGATAATTTTTGGAAAAAACACCTTCGGCTCGATTTGAACCAGGAACCCTCCAATTTCCGGTTGACGTAATACCAATTTACCCTTGAATTTATAAATACAATGTTCCAAAAAACCATTTAACGTTGCAATAGTATAGTTTTATTTTAATCCTACCATAAATTGTCAATCTTAAAATCCAATAAAACTACAATGATAATATGCAAAAAGAGGAATTTTTGACATTTTTGTTGATTTTTAAAAGTCTGCATCGGAATCTGACAAAAGAATTAAGTTTTTTTTGTTTTCAAAACCGGGCCCCTGCATATTGTGTTTTTGTATTTTCTAGCCATTTCTAGCCATCATTCTAGCCAATTAGAACATTTGGTTGCTTTAAAATGACTTTAAAATTTGTCCTATTAAGGAAATATTTTTCTTTCGTCATGCCTTCACTCCCATTTGAGCGTTTAGATGATCCCTTGATAGTAAATCTTACACAGCGACAAACTTTTGTTTAATTTAAATAAACAAGTTGTTTCAATAGAGCAACAAAATAAGTATTTCTGGATAAAAATGTATTACATATTTACAATATCTATTTTGTACAAAGAACATATAGCGTTTATTTTTGTTAAAGAAAAGATTAAAAATTTACAATTTACTTTCCAAAGGTAAAACGTTGTATCTACGTTCAAAATTGACGTTGACGTTGATAATTTTTATGTTCGAATGCAAAAATCACGCATTATTAAATTTTTAATTACTTACTCTATAGTCTATCGTGTCAACTGCCAAGTTTTAATTAAACACTCTAGCTAGATTTTACAATTAAAGTTATATTTAAGAGAAAAAGACAATTATTTCTATCAATGTAATGTTTGTAGACACGGCATCTTTGGACAGCAATATAGGGAACCAACGAAACTATCTATTGTATCAAGTAATATTTATTCAAAAGATTGAATAAACTTTTGTAAACATGGTATCAACCCCTTAGTGCAGGCAAATTAAGTTGAGAGTGGGTATTAATTGTAGACAGGAGTTTTATCATTGGAAATGGTAAAGGGCCTCATAGTGAACGTAGAAAAAATAAATGCAGGTCGTGGGGTGGTATAATGTTTATTTCGGGCGGTTGAAAGCGGGTGCAAAGTATATTATTGCGCTTTCCGGCGAAACTTGCTGTTTTATCCAAAAACGTCATTCATATGGGTCACTTTTTACTATGACCTCAAAATTTTCGAGAAAAATGCGAATGACAATGCCAAAACGAATTTTTTGTTTTTAATTTTTTGTTGTCGCAACAATAATTCAATTTTAATCAAATTTTGTGAAAGCGTGCCTTTCTATACCTTAAATAAGTATACATTTTTTTCATTACACAAAAAACAAGAAGTTTTTGAGATATTTAGTTTTCTCCGTCAAAATCAGACTTTCTTTAAAAAAAAATTCTATGGTGAAAAATCATCGTACAGAGTTCTTCTGGGACACATTTTTGTTGTTTTTACATGTGCTTATTGATACAATAATAAAAACAATAGTTCCTATTTAACAACATGCTCAAAAATTGAAAAAACTCAAAAACGACTTTTGCAACACTGAATTTTAAAGTAATTGTTCATTATTTGCTTAAATTTTTAAGAAAATTGCAATACTGGTTACGACATTAAATTGTACAGAAGAAAATACAAAAGAAACTGGCTCTCATTTCTACACTAATGCTATAACCATTAAATTAGAATAAGAAATCTTCAGATAAGTAAGCAAAATAACAGTTTTTGGCTTTGAATCAAAAAGTATCCAATACAAAAGTTGTAGGTCAAGAAAAAATCTACAAATTTTGTAGAGGTTACTATATAACATAACCTCAAAACGTCCGACAAAAATTGCGAATAAGGCAAAGATTGGCATAGTTAAATAACTATGCCAATCTATAAAAATTAAATAAAAAATGAAACATAAATATTTTTCATTTCTTATTTGTAAATCTGTAAATATATATTGACGGGGTGAGGTCGTTCGGAACGAGATATTCGAAAATGCAAGTCGCGGTAGGTGCAGCGTGTCGTATACTGACGATGCCTGTCTCTCCGTCTGGATTCCACGTTGTCACCAAGGCCCTACGAGGTGCGCTAAGTTAATAGTTTCCTCCAGGCCGGTGAGCTAACTCATGTGCCAGGGTTGCGTACCGTCCTTTATGCTGCTCGGTCTAGGTCGTATGTCGAAACGTAGCGGAAGGGGGCTCCTACGCCCTCACTGGTCATGATGCCATGGTGGCGACCTCGAAACCGCTATTGCGGAGCGCACTGGTATTAGGGGCGTGATACAATATTAACTTTTGTAATTTATTATTATCAATTATTAAAGTACTGTTTCTACTGTATTGATGTTGTCACATTTTTAACTACTTAGTAGATTTTTTCATAAACAGTTTGTGATTTTTTAAGACATAAATAATTTACTTTCAGAAGTTTCGTCAAAACAAAATTAAAATTATAAATTAAAAAAAAATTAATCTTTCGCATTTTTGTCGATAGTTTTGAGGTTATGTTATATAGTAACCTCTACAAAAGTTGTATATTTTTTCTTGACCTACAACTTTTGTATTGGATACTTATTGATTCTACGACAAAAACTGACTATTTTGCTTACTTATCTGAAGATTTATTATTCTAATTTAATGGTTATAGCATTAGTGTAGAAATGAGAGACAGTTTCTATTGTATTTTTTTCCGTACAATTGAATGTAGTAACCAGTATTGCAATTTTCTTAAAAGATTAAACAGATAATGAACAATTACTAAAAAATTCACTATTGCAAAATTCGTTTCTGAGTTTTTTCCATTTTTAAGCATGTTTTTAAATAGGGACTATTATTTTTATTATTGTGTCAATAAGTACATGTAAAAACAACAAAAATAAGTCCCAGAAGAACTCTCTACGATGATTTTTCGCCACAGAATTTCTTTTTAAAAACAGTCTGATTTTGACGGAAAAAAATAAATATCTCAAAAACTTCTTGTTTTTTGTGTAATTAAAAAATGTATGCTAATTTAAGGTATAAAAAGGCACGCTTTCACAAAGTTTGATTAAAATTGAATTATTGTTGCCACAACGAAAAATAAAAAACAGAAAATTCGTTTTGGCATTGGCATTCGCATTTTTCTCGAAAAATTTGAGGTCATAGTAAAAAGTGACCCATATGAATGTTGTAGATTTTTTTATGATCTACAACTTAGTATAGGACGTTTTTGGATAAAACGTCAAGTTTCGCCGGAAAACGCAATAATATACTTTGCACCCGCTTTCCACCCTCCCAAATAAACACTATACCACCCCATGACCTGCATTTACTTTTTTTGCGTTCACTATGAGCCCCTTTACCATTTCCAATGATAAAACTCCTGTCTACAATTAATACCGGTTTTGGCTTATAATCAGTTAATTTGCCTGCACTACCTCTTAACATGGACTCATTCGAACCACAGACATATATATTTAGTTATTGAAATAAATATAGCAAAACAATTAATTTCTTTAAGAAAACAATGTAGTGTTCAATATGTAAATATTTTGTATACTAATAAGGGCCGATATATTCACCTATCTCGAAACTGTTCTCATCTAAACGACAAGATAAATGGTAAAAATTCACCTGTCGTTAACGTTACCGACCGGATAAATACGCCTAACGATCAAATTTATTTAGCGATCGAATGAACCAGCCGTAAACTAATGACGAACACTTCAATTGGTCACAGAGCATGTGCTGAATGTCAAACAAAAAGTCAAACTGACAAATATTTACGGATGTACGTGGTACTGTATTAATTGAAGTCATTATTTAGATAATATGGCCGAATTTGCTGAATTCGTCTTTCATACCATTTTTTTTTTACTTTTGGTGGTCTTTTTTAATTGATGCGGTTAGAAATGGGTGCGAATAAATTTTGGTTACGTTTTGTCAATGTATATCAATGTCATTTACGGCGCTACATCTAGCGGCAGTTAGTCCAAGTTATGATCCAAGTGTTGATTTAGTACACCCTTGTTACCGACATTTGATACTATACTGCCGAAAAACATTCGTTAGCGATGTTTACGTTCTCGTTACCTGACGATAACTTACAGATCGGTGAAAAGACAGAATCATTTTTAACGCGAACGTTAGCGTAATCTGTTCGTTGGCTAACGACAACTTTGACGATAGGTGAATATATCGGCCCTAAGGGCCGATATATATCGTAAACATCGCTAACGAATGTTTTTCGGCAGTATAGTATCAAATGTCGATAACAAGGGTGTACTAAATCAACACTTGGATCATAACTTGGACTAATTGCCGCTAGATGTAGCGGCGTAAATGACATTGATAGACATTGACATAACGTAACCAAAATTTATTCGCACCCATTTCTAACCGCATCAATTAAAAAAGACCACCAAAAGTAAAAAAAAATGGTATGAAAGACGAATTCAGCAAATTCGGCCATATTATCTAAATAATGACTTCAATTAATACAGTACCACGTACATCCGTAAATATTTGTCAGTTTGACTTTTTGTTTGACATTCAGCACATGCTCTGTGACCAATCAAAGTGTTCGTCATTAGTTTACGGCAGGTTCATGCGATCGCTAAATAAATTTGATCGTTAAGCGTATTTATCCGGTCGGTAACGTTAACGACAGGTGAATAGACACATTTTTACCATTAATCTTGTCGTTTAGATGACGAACAGTTTCACGATAGGTGAATATATCGGCCCTAACTGTTTTAAACAGTTTTTATCACCAATACAAAAACATAAAAGAATATCTGTGTATCCAACCAAAATAAAAATCATATTGACAAGTACCCCCCCCCCCTCGCGAATGTCCCGCTTTGGCGCAAGAAAATTCTGGTCACCTTAAAGTAGTTAAATGTTAAAAGGTTACAATCAGTGCTACGATAGTATAGTACTTACCATCGCGAGCGTTGATTGGCAACGAACTTAGATAGTCAGCCATGGGTTAGTTGGGGCCTTCTTGACATCCAGAGGCAGGGTTTTTCGACTTATAAATTTATTATATACTCGGACTCAGCTAGTTCGCACCGAGTGCGTGCATATCGGAAACGCTATAATTTGTGAATGAATCTTGCAGAAAACGCTGCCTCTGAATGTCAAAGCCCCAACTAATGGCTGACTATCTATATCCATTGACAATCAACGATCGCGAACATAAAGAACGGGGACACTCAAATTTGCACTAATTAAACTGGGCTTCGATTTTTCGACGTTTGTCATGTCACATTAATGGCATCTTGAATTTTGACGTCAGAAATAAAAATGCCGCAATTGAATGAATTTCAGAAAGCAATAATTCAAACTCGACTGCATGATGGAATCACCATTCGAGAAATTGCCACTGAATTAAATGTAGGCAAGAATTCAGAAAAGAATAACATTGTTGAAACCGGAGCAAGTTTGTAGGTTGACAATACTATCAAAGTTTAGACTTCATAGGTTAACAAATACTGTCAAAGTAAATGTTACACAACGTAAATTGTTGAGAATATAGTGCCGCATTTCTATATGGACTATATAAAGAACGAATGATGACAACATTTTTATGATGTAAAAACTGTAGAAACAGCATAGAGTAAGCAGTTGTGTGTATTGTGTGGTATCATAAAACTAAAAATCAATTTAGCTTTCTCTAAAACTAGTACCTAAGTACCTAATACCATCGAAAAAGACAACAATTATGTTTTAGTATTTGATCAGCTAGTAATTGGTACCTCACAGGACCTACTGACCCTACACTGTTAGTGGCATCTTCCGAATCTGTTAGACCCACAGTAGCTTTTAAACAGTACGTTTCTGAAAAATGTGTAGAAATACTTGAGACACTTTCACCCCGCGGATCTACACACGGCATAACCCGGAAGCTATTTATTTTCTAAATATATTCATTATTATTCATTTACACAACATACCCTCAAAATAAAATCTACCTTTATTTCACCCCTATAATGGCCAAAATCTTAAAACGCTCAAACATTGTGTTGGTACCTTGCTAATTTATTACATTCCAAATTTCAAATCTCAAGATTTAGCAAAACGTCAAGAATTTACCCCATTTTCACCCCTATAGGAAAATCTAAATATCAGATGAGGCCAAAGGCCAAGCACATGACTTTATCATACTATATAGCACTGCCAAACACTGATGTGTGTGTGTGTGAGAGCTGACAATATTGTCAATAGAATCAAACTATCTGTCAAACCCTGGGACTAGTTTTAATGCAGTATGAGCGATCTCGATTAAATAGAATTTGCTCATGCAGCTAAACTATTAATTTTACCAAAAAATTACATAGACAAATTATACAAAATTTCCTTTAATTTAGTATTTCACTATTTTGACAAAACTACAGAAATGGGGGTTCATTTGCAAAATAGTTAAAAATTTCTAAGAGAACCTTCAGTTCCTTTGGACCCTTTTGAACACAAAGGTTTTCAGCTCTAAGTTTGGTCATGAAACTTCTCAATATGATATTTCGTCCGTCGCCAGAAAATACGGGTACACACTACACACAGACAGACATACACACACACAGATATTTTTTGTACCTTCGTCAAAAATGTTCAGGGGACCCAAAAGGACATATTTCCGCTAAAATCTCAAAACTTCTTTTCGACACGATTACAATACTTTGTCATACTACGTATGATAAAGTAAAAACTCATAAAGAAGAGTTAGTTACGATTACTTATTTAATAAAAGACAAAAGGGGTGCATAAAGTCTGCAAATAGAAAAGAACACCACATTACTTTGCTGAACTTTAAGTTCTTTTAATACAATTTCCCGAATAAAGTTTATTTAGTGTATGTGTTTCCTGACGGATTGTAATTTTCAATGTCTATTTTCCTTTTGTGATATAACATCACCAGTTAAGTTAATTTTCCAACAATACTAACATGGTTTTGACGAAGGCAACAATAAGTATTATTGTATATTTGGTATATATAGAGGCATTACTTAAATCCGTTGGGCTTCTTATTAACACGTCCACCAAAAATGTAATTATGGTGGGTTTTCATTACATCCATTATTTACTTTCAAATTAAACATGCTTGTATTAATGGAACAAATGATGATACAAATGAGTTAATTTTGTTAACAAAAAAAACTAGAACAGTTCAGCAATAAAAAAAGGACTGTGTCATCCGAAAGTTTGGAACCTGGTTTTGGCATGCTATTAAGAGAAAAAAAAGGAGTCCCTCCTTTTTACATCATGTAACCCTTTAAGGATTGGCAATCATCCTTGATGATATCCTCATATCTTCACCGTTTGTCTGTATCGTGTCGTCTTTTTGCTGTAATTTTCGCAGAGTGATGGAGTTCTTTGTGCGCCCTCTTGCGTTCATCGCGGGCTCAACCTAAATACAAAACTGCTGAGCGTCCGCCCATTCATCCATATAGTTATTTCAAGCCCGAGGCCCACGTACAAAAAACGCAATTCCTCCGCAGTTTCATATAAGGAAAACATTTTTATAAACGCCTGCCGCGTTTACACAGCTATTTTTATTCCGGAAACGGGGGAGCACTTATGAAGGCCTTGTCCAGTGAGATGTGAATCCCTCTGCAATGGGTCTGTCTGTATACATGGTCTTGCACTCGCAAAAATCTTAGATTGAACCCTTTTACAGTTTTTAAAGTCTGTATTTTCCTTTCAAAGCTTATAAACTCCGTATTTTGGGTCTCGTTTCAGCTAACAATTTAAAATATTTCTGACAGCAATTTGTTATATAATTGTGTTGAAAAAAAATAAAGCACAATTGCAGTTTCCACTAAAAGAACTGTGAAATAACAAGCTGACAAACTATAAACTCCCAGAATAGACAGTGCAATAAAGAACCTTAAAATATGTTGAATATATTTTCCTTAAGTTAAAGTCCTTAAGTATCGATCTTTATCATTGTTTATGTAACAGTTCTTATAATAAAAATATATAAAAGAAAATAATGTTCTTTTAATGACACTAATCTGCAGTACAAAAATCAAAGCTTCTCTGTGTTAAATAAAATAGTTGAGACATATGCAAGGTTTTTAAGCATTCAATTCTGACTGCAATAGTACAATTTTATTATTATTATATTTTGTTATATAATTGTGTTGAAAAAAATAAAGCACAATTGCAGTTTCCACTAAAAAAAACTGTGAAATAACAAGCTGACAAACTATAAACTCCCAGAATCGACAGTGCAATAAAGAACCTTAAAATATGTTGAATATATTTCCTTAAATTAAAGTTAATCTAATCGATCTTTATCGTTATTTATGTAACAGTTCCTATAATAACAATATGTGAAAGAAAATAATATTCTTTTAATAACACTAATCTGCAGTACAAAAATCAAAGCTTCTCTGTGTTAAATAAAATAGTTGAGACATATGCATGGTTTTTAAGCATTCAATTCTGACTGCAATAGTACAATTTTATTATTATTATATTTTGTTATATAATTGTGTTGAAAAAAATAAAGCACAATTGCAGTTTCCACTAAAAGAACTGTAAATAACAAGCTGACAAACTATAAACTCCCAGAATCGACAGTGCAATAAAGAACCTTAAAATATGTTGAATATATTTTCCTTAAGTTAAAGTAATCTAATGGATCTTTCATCATTGTTTATATAACAGTTCTTATAATAAAAACATATAAAAGAAAATAATATTCTTTTTTCTACTTTGCATTCACAATGCACACATTGTAACACTGTTTTCGGTGTTACAATTAACACATTGTAACACAGAAAACAGTAACATTTTTGTCTAAGATTGCCAGGATTGGTACACATTGATATCAAATGCCAAATGTCAAACGTACAATACATAACCACACACTGCCTCTTTTTAATCTCTTGCAATAGCATAAACTGCGAAATATCAATATTCTATACATATTTAAACATGCATGTAGCCTGCTATAGTATGGCCAAAGGTTGTGGCTTTCTTAGTTTTGCTGTGTTCATCAAAATACGCCAGCATAACGTTTTCGGTGATGTTTTACGACTCTGGTAAGTGATCGTTATCATTCTTTTCAACTAAACATCAAATCCCCTTTTCAGATATAATTCAAGGACCACATTTACTTTAATAAGGTATTATGCGAAGATCAAACCTACATCGTAGTTATGAATGATTTTTAATTACTGCTACGAGATTGTATATGCGCAATCAATGGTTTATCAGCATACACGTATGAAGCTATAGTACATTTAAAGTGTAGAGGATTTCTTAGTTTATGTAACGTATAAGTTTTCGGTAACATTTTGGACCGAATTCTGTTCGGCTCAATTCGTATTCATTTTTGTCCGTCGCTTTCGACTTCGTCTTAGTTCTGGTTGTGTGCAACATATTTGTATTACCTCCATCACATGTAATTTTACTAAGTATAATAAACTACTTTGCCGAAATTAAAATTGGGTTTCAATTATTATAAGTGCTTGTAAATATATAAGCCACAACGGCTACGTAGCGGAATTAGGTAGACACCGCTATTAAACGTTAGGTGTTAAAACAATTCTTTAGTAAGTTCTTGTTCTTCGAAGTAACTAATCAGTCACCGCCAAACACTTCTATTCTGATTATTATACTTATAAAACCACTATTAAAGTTGTTGACTTTTTAGGTTAAGTTTCACATATTTATCACAGTAGGGTTAAAAGCGTTGCCCCAAGCTCCATTATGATCATCGTTGAGACCTCGCTGAATATTTATTCAAACTTGTAGGCTAAAGTAGAGTAATTTTATTCACAATTAGATTTTGTCATGATTTTATTTCATCGATCTCATCCTTAACGAAGTTGACAGTTACTACAGTGCAGCCACGTGGTACCCGCGAAATACCCTAGATTCTAATTTAGCGCAATATAGTAACCACAATTTCTAAATTTATATAAAATTAATGACGCAAAGTAGAAAAAAAAGTATATTACACTCGTTTTATAAGACGTATTGGCGCACTCGTTCCATTTGGGCACTCCTCGCTACGCTCGTCGAGCCCAAAACAACTCGTGCGCCAATTTGACGTCTTATAAAACTTGTATAATAATATACTATTAATGACACTAGTCTGCAGTACAAAAATCAAAGGTTCTCTGTGTTAAATAAAACATGGAACATGCATGGTTTTTAAGCATTCAACACGTTTAACACGTACAGATTTTGCTCTACTGTACCCTCCGAAAAATTATTGTCAATAAAAACTCCACATTAATTCGTTCAATCAATTAATAGTTTCTTTAATCAAAGAACCATTTAATGCAGACTTAAAATATCGCATTTTAACTATTAACCAATCATTTCGTTGATAACCACTTGTTGTTATGTTGTTAACCCAATCTTGATATTTGTATCAATATTAATCTAACTTATTATACTTATTATATTTGGCCGATTACCGCAATATTATAAACTTTTAAAAAGTTATACATCGTTAATATTTTTATGTTAATGAAGCAGTAAAATACGTCAGCTTACTCTATGAAACTTATCGTCTAAAACCAGTGATGTAAAAACAGCAAGTGTCCCATATGTCATCCCACATTCTGTACTATACTCGTACGTTTCCACAAAATTAACGCGTCAGTGTATATTTCGGACTTTTTGACTCCAAGAATGAATAGAGCATATTTATTTACGGATACTCTTCCAGCGTCATTTCGCGTTACAAATGGTTCGCGTATTTCAAATTGAAATCAGCAGTAAATCTATTTTATGCGTTCACAAAACCCGTCCGGTTATGTATGTTACGTATCGATTCGCTTTTTTCTTTCTCCTGGGTGAATCGTTCGTTACGAAATGTCGACCCCCATGTACCGTCACTGGCGACATACTGCGCGAAAATTGTTACTAATTTTTACAGGCAACATAAATAATCCGTATACCCGTTCAGCAACGATCGATATTGACTGTTCAGCGCTCTGGTACACGGCATCAAATTTGATTAAACCATCGAGCTGTGTTAGCGAATAACATGGTGGAAGGAGGGGTCACTAATTCCGCTTCCGGTTATACAAATTGTTTGGCCGACTGCGCCATGTCGAAACGTAGAAAAGGTGAAACGACACAGCACCGGCAGCGCCGAGTTTTGGAACTAACAAGTACGTAATTGCTTTTAAAAGTTGGTCGGGCACTTTCGGGCTTTTTGTCCGTTGGTTTTAACGTGAAGAAGTTTCATTTCGTAGAAGGTGTCCCCACGAAATATCCACCTCTTCTCGGAACTTTTTATATAGGTACGTAACTACGTGAAATTTGTGCCGTATTAAAGAATTAAGCCTCCTGCTGCTCTGAATATGTACGTGTCTCTCATATCTGTGATGGGCGAGTGTGGTGCCCATGCCCCGTGGAAAATATGAGGGTCACCAGAATTGCTCAACTTGAAAAATGTCTGTCCTGGGAGTTGGACATTGTTCCACTCGTTGTTACATATCTTATTCCAAGCTGTACACGCCGCTATATTTTCCAGGCTTGTGGAATATACACATAAAGAAAGAAACAAGATGTTGTCTTTATTTAAGCGTAGCTATACACAAAATCGTATACCGGATGAATTTCGGCAGATAAGAATATGTCAAGACAATAGCAAATTTTATTGACTTCGTTGATCCTCAGATGTGATGGATTTGTAATTCTTGTTATGTAATCAAGGGAATTAATTGATCAATAAAAAACAATATTAGTGGCCGAATCGGCTCATTTACCAGAGATGCTGAAATTTTCTTTTTAATCATCACCTTATTTTCTAATTCCTACGCATTTCTAAAGAAAATTAAAGAAATCCGTTTTCTTGCAGATCTGTTTTTAACTTAACCATATACCTTCAGTAGCACCATAGCTAATAAGCTTTGGCGAATCCAATGACTGTGGGTCATGTTAATAAAATACAGGTGGTGGAATTTGACATAGACTTAGGTTATTACCGCTGTATTTTTTTATTGGCTGAAAATCGAGAATATTTTTAAATAATCGAAATAATTGATTCATTTTTGCGTCTGAATATCAGAGGATTTCACTTTTTTCCAAGTACTGAATTTCTAAAAAAAAATACAATAATTTATACAATAATCTCTATAAGTGAATATCCTGGCTAGCAATGTATAAAATCAAACAAGTGAAACCTGTTTCCGTAGGATCTCTATCTGAAGACAAAAATTCTGAATTGAGTTTAGTTTTTGCGAAAGTCACTGATAAAATCTACAAAAAAATGCATTTTTCCTCAAAAAATAGACACAATCCTGAATTGGATTTTGTTAATTGTTTGCCAGGATATTGATTTATTGTATTGTTGACAATTAAGTACTTATAAGTAAAAAAATTAAATGCTCTGATAGCTAGACTCAACAGATCTTATGTTTATTAAGTTAAGAACTGTGGTATGTAAATGTCTTGTAGTCTAACAAAAATGCTTTTTATAAAAAAAAATATTGATATTGGTTGTTCAGAATCGCACAAAAACGTTAATTATGTACGAAGTTTCATGAAAATTAAAACATTGAAATTTTCAACACAAAAAATAAACAAAATAACTTACAAACTTTACAACTGATCCTATACAGTTTTAGTTGAACCCAATGCCACACTAAGGTTTACTAATACAAAACACATTCAAATGCTAATATTAAGAGCTTCTTAAACTATGGAGCAAAAGCTATAGAGAAATTCTAACAACTATATTTCAATCGAAAAAAAGTAATGCTATTTGTTGATTCTCATTTTCATTACTTTGATATCACAGGATGCTTTGAATATGACTAGTTAGTTGTTTTGGCAATAAGAAGACCAACAACCAGTAGGTGTAAAAAAATCTGATGTGGCCAGGCACATGACTTTATCATACTATATAGAAAATTAATAGTTTAGCTGCATGAGATTCTACTTGATCGAGATCGGCCATGTCTGCATTAAAATAAAACTAGTGGAACTAGACAGATATGTCGATTAAAGCTCCGGGCACCGGGCACCGGGTACACCGTCCAAATGACACTTACGTGTTATTGGGTGTAAAAATTGTAATACAATATCCGAACGCAGCTTATATTGACAGAAGATATTGTCAAAACATTAGCGTTTGACACACCTACTGTCATTAGAATCAAAAAATCTGACAAATCCTGGCTACTAGTTTTAATGCAGTACGACCGATCTCGATGAAATTGAATTTGCTCATGCAGCTAAACTATTGATTGTACCAAAAAATGTCATAGTCATAAATTATTCAGAATTTCCTCATCTTTAATTTATTATTTAACTATTTCGACGAAATTCCAGAAATGGCGGCTTATTTGCAAAATCTTTCAAAAATGCTATGACTATACCTCCAGTTCCTTTGGACCCTTTCCAACAGAAAGCTTTTCAGCTCTAAGTTTGGTCATGAAACTTCTAAATATTAAGTTTCGTCCCGATACCTTTAGTAGTTTCTCCGGAATCGTCGCCACAAAAAAACGGGTACACACACATACACACACAGACATTTTTTTGTACCTTGGTCAAAAATGTTCAGGCGACCCAAAAAGACATATTTCCGCTAAAATCTCAAAATTTTTTTTTGGCACGATTACAATACTTTACATACTGCGTATGATAAAGTAAAAATATAAAATTACGCTCTTGAGTGTAATTTACACTGTATAAATGAAAAATCTTAATTCAATTAAGTTTGCATTAACTGTCCAAAACTTATATACGAGAAAATAGGATTGTCAATGAAAAGACGTTGACGTCAAATGGCATCGTCAATGTTGTTGTTTAATTCAAATATTTGTTGTGCTAGTTTACTAAGAAAAACATTCTTGTCCGTAGAAATATCAGTTAGTGGCCGTCAAAGAAAATAAAAATTGTACGTCTTCATATTTGCGCACCAAATACACAGCCTTCTGATATGGATTTGATTACATTCTGGAAAAATTATGGTTGAAACCTAGTCTAAACTGGTTGCTACTGTTTTAGCACGCTTGCCTTGCTTGTGTATTGACAAATTGTTATGCTCTATATTTTGCATAAAACACGATTTCGATTTCTAGTCAATATGATCTTTCCATTCATGATTCAAGAGTGTACATCTAGGTTCATCTGTAGACACTTGTCTTTAATAATTGTTAATTTTTTTGGTCCATTTGCAAAGTATATTCCATATCAAGGTAATCAAATTCATTACCTCTAAGAATACATATACAAAAATACACAAGACTAAAGACAGCGAGACCCTGATAATGATGGTTGGATGACTCATAAACTGACTGAGAGTGTTAAAAACACATTTTACACTTTTCACATATATACATTTTCTTTTTTTCGACTTTTTCCTGTAACTGATTTTGTTCACTTATATAACAATTTTCTATTAATCCCATTGTTTGTAGATTTGGGCAGATGATGACCTTGATAGGTCGAAACATGTCCCCGAAGTAAATTTTAACTAAACAGATAGCAAAGAAGAAGAGGCTTTTATTTAACCTAACATTTAATTTAATAATTGTCTTTTCATACTTTATATTTATCGATTTCAACTAGTTTAATTGTATCCTCCACACACATAACCATACAGGGCAGAGTAATTTTTTAATATGTTTTTAAGTCTGTAATCCTATGATATTTTTCAATTTCTGATAGTAATTTGATGAACACTTCGGGCAAGAGTAAAGATGGCAAATATTGGTCAACAATCTTCTTCGTTCAATAGATTTGACTACTAAGGGTAATAGTTCAATTACTGTTACGATGCGGCAACTGTTATCGCAATGGTGAATTTTCCAAGGCGCAAATGGCGCGACCTAAACCAAATTTATCGGTCGCCAAGAATAATGACACCAGGTTGCGTCCTACGTCACCGTTTAAGTCAATTTTATCGCTTCCTCGGGCCACCCTCTGGGTAGGTAATTTCTCCTCAGAGCCACCTAATACATCGACCTAACTTGACGCTCATAATTGCTTAATTGCATACTCTCGTGCATGTGCTCGAAGGACGCGCGTATGAGTTAATAGTCAGGTAAGCAGGCAAGGCTGTGCGCACGCGCGCGAATTAAAAATCAATTTGTAGCATCAATTTTGTAACGTCTGGCACAATTTCCGTTAGTCGGTAATCAATTTACGGGAACTAATTTCGAATCAATATTTGATTGGAAGACGATTATGCTATTAGTGGGGCAGGTTTTGTTGATTTGTTTCCTGGGTAATTTAGATGACGGCTGACGCCGGTATCCGTGTTAATTGGATTTATTCCAGGCGAAACTTAACTGCAGTTTAGATTCTATGATCGAATAGGTCATATATCTTTAAAAGTGCATCGATGTAACTATTAAACAAATTCTCAAAAGATAGACATATTTTTTATAGGCATAATATGCTCAACATATTGAAACTAATCTAAAAGATTAACCATCATACCATCATCTATATTTACTTTGTCCTAAACAAGAAACACTAACACTTCACTCACTGTGCTCTGCTTTTTACACATTTCACTAATTCACTAGTTCGAAGGGTTTAGTTCTTTTTAGTCTTCTCACTAGACTCTGGTTCTCCAGTAGCTGCAGGGCCTCCACGTTGATCTGGTGGCTTAGGCGAGATTAATGCTTACTGGCGAATCATTTGATCTCTTAGACAGGTGGGATACCAAGATCACGGTGCAGGTCATTGTTCCGTATGTAACAATGAAGTACTAAGGAATATGGCTAAGGTTCCTTGAGCCATATTCCTTAGTACTTCATTTTGGAAAGTCTGGATTCCTTGTATATTGGAGTTTTTCGCCATATAACCAAATCTGTTTCAATACTTGGTTGTAAACTTAGTTTGTTCTGTAAGAAACAAGCCAGTACAGTTCTCTGTATTTGAGGCAAGCTCTACTATTTTCTTCTTATCGTATTCTTTCCACCTTAGCTTTGTATCCAGAGTAATACCCAATAATTTTGACATGAGGTATGTCCTCAATTCTTTTGTCTGTAAAGTTAATACGGACAGATATCAGTTCGTTGAGCTTGGTCTTCCATTTTTTGATCCATTCATATATTTTATTACTAGGTTGTTGAAGATTCCTAGTAGATTCTCCAATAGTTGATCCCACAGCCATTAGAGCCGTGTCATCTGCGAATGTAGCGAGTGCATTTTTCAGCTGTGGTAGGTCACTTGTGTATAGTAGATAGAGAATTGATCCCAAGACACTACGCTGGGGTACCCCAGCTTTTACTTCTTTTAGTTCAGAGCATCCGAGCATTTAGACATATGAAATCTAGGAACGAATTAATTTTATATTGGTTTCTTAATCCGGTTGATTCGGTAATTTACAGTTGACATTTCATAATTGACTTCAATTGACATTTCAAACTGCATTTTGGTTAGAGAAGTTGCAGTAATACTTTTTTGTGCTGTCACACTCGAAAACAGCTGATTTCGTTCGAGGTTGGAGAACCGCTATGGAACTTTGCCGCTCTAGTGAGGCAAAGTACAAAATACCTATTTCAAATAAACTAAGATCGCCAATTTGATTGTTTGTTGATAAGGAATAGTAACCCGTTGTTATATCTAATTCTAAAAACGATAAATTGAGAAAATTGTAAATAAAGCACAGCGACAAGTGCAGTTTTATTTTAGTATGTTGGTACGCATGTGACATCTACAGTGTAATGAACAAATATAAATCTGTCAGAATTTGAATTAAGGTGCGTTCCGATTGGTGGTAATGGTAGGTAATGGCGGTGGTAGCAGACGAAATTATAGTATTTCTGACATGTCGTGATAGCGATACATATTAATTTGCATGTACATAAACAAGAGTCACTAGCAATGTTCTGTTTGAAATACTATATTGGCGTATGCTACTACTGCCATTAGCACTAATGAAAACGCACCTTAAGTTTTTTTCTTGACGTTTCGTCGAAGTGGTACCAACCTAACATTTCTAATACAGAAATTATAAACATTTTTCTTAAATACATATTTACTCAAAAAGCAGCACAAAAAACGTTGTATGTCACTCCTGCCGAAAACTACATAGCGCGACTTGCTCACATTCGACGGTCCGCTTTCGGCGTCGCGCCGCATTACCGCTGGTCGCGCTATTCTGTACTTTCGGCACTTGTAACATAAATAACTATTACCTACGACCGTATGTGTAAATGTCCCTTATGTCACGGACTGCTTAGCTCGTATATCGCTTATAACAAACGTGTGCTTTTGGCTGTGCGCTGGTTTTTAACGTACGATATAATGTCATAATGACAGATGTTGCGCGAATATTTTGATTATTTATTTATCATTTTTGATACAATTTATATTTATTGAAATTTTCGTTCGTAGGTAAGTGCAATACTCGAGCTGTAACATATATTACATGCACGTGATAATTTATGTTGAATTTGTATTGGAATTTTCGGTCGACACTTCAGACAAAGTTCTCCGTAGTTGCAATAGATGTCGCGCGAATACATTGAGCTGTAACGCATGTTACGTACTCGTGGAAAATAACAAAACTCGCCGCTTCGCGGCTCGTATGTTAACTTTCCATTCGTACGTAATATGCCAGTTACAGCTCTTGTAATGTAATATACTATTATTAAAGCATTATTAAAGAACTGAAGACATATCATTAAAACAATTTGTAATCATACTCTGAGTATAATGCACACTAAACGTTTAAGATGCATTTATAATCTGAGTGAACACTAAAGCGGAATGTTTAATGTAACTAGTCAGTGCGATGATAGTAGCGGCTAGACGAGCAAATTGTATGCTGTAAATTGCACCTGTTGATGTGTAAACAATTACCCACATCACTATTTACACAAGAATTGACGTAAACAACATGGGTGCGTTAAGACAACTGCGGTTACATCAAATAATTGTATTTGCGTTAAATATTAGTCAACGCTATGTACAATGGGCATTTTGGTAGATATTTAAGTAAAAACAGGACATTCTTTACGAGTCTGTAAAGAGATATGCCTACGATGCAAGATTATGGAATCATTATCAATATTTATATTGAATAATTGAATTGAGGAACAGAACAAGATAATATGTGCTGGGTTAGTTTCATGTATGTAAACCTAAGGTTTTTTTTTTGACTCAAAATATTTGTTAAGTATTCTTAAGTAAGTATATGGATATTAACAGCGTTTAACTCCAATTTCACCATATGGGAGGTAAATTAAAATAAAGTACAAAGGATATTTGGTGATTATGTATTTTATTTGATATCATGTAAAACCGAAACAGTAATTAGTATTAGTATTACATGATAACAAATTAAATACATAATCACCAGATATCCTGTGTATTTTATTTTAATTTAAGTATGATTTGTATACCGGTGACCTATACATATTGCAACAAACTGATAGGGATTGTACGGGACACCTGTCAATAAAGTCATGTCCGCAAGAGACGTTTAGGCACTAGGCTGAATCAAAAAGAAACTGAAGTCATTTATTTCTTATTACAAAAACTGCTTAATGAGTTGCCCACGTTGCTACATATACGGACCCCATAAAATAATACCAGCAGCACTCCATCCATGTGGATAGACTTGTAGACCAGACTTTTTTGGATTTTAGCAAAACCGCATAGGCAACCAACATTACGCGCTATGCATGTTAAACCCTCATTTCACTTTAGGGCTCATACATACGGCCTATAATCCACACCTCATAATCCACAGGTCGTAATCCACCGTTTATAATCCACGGGTTATATTTTGGCATGACATTTTTGTTTTATATTTGCCGTGATAACAAAGTGTTTGTTTGTAACACACATTGTACTTCTGTATTTTTTTTTAATATCAAGTATTTTTAAACGTTATACTTCTCATCTACAATTCTGAAAGTACATATCAGGATATGACGGTTTATAATCCGGATTCGTATCTAGCATAAGAAAATCTATAGAACATTCACATTTCAGTCCAAAAATCCTTGTTCTGCAAATTTAAAATCGTTGACTTCAGACAAAAACTGATTTATTATAAATAAAGAAATATAATATATACATTTGAAAAAACTTGGTATGGCACCATAACCGACTGACTAATGACCAAATAAAAATCTGATGTGGTCAGGCACAGGACTTTGACATACTATGTATGATAAAGTAAAAATGCCAAAACTTGCCATTAGTTAAAACACACGTGTTTAAACAAGTTTGTTGCAAAATATTTAAAACATTTACGGCAATTATTCATTACACCCTGTACAAATATATAAATGAACACATTCTAAAATGTCATATTTATCAATTCCGCATGAACAGTTCCCTGTTTTTGGGCCACGACATGTCGGTTTCTTTTTACCAATGATGTGTATTATTCGATATGATAAATATGAAATGGAAATATGAGAAATCGCGCCGTTGTAATGAAGGCAACTATAGTCAAGACGATTCCTTACGCTTCCTTAACCAACATAGGGAATTAGAATTAATGTAGACGAATGTTCTATGATTTTGCCTCGATGACTTGCCAAATTTGCTCACATGTTTCGGCCATAATAGTCAATCATAGAAGCCAACCTGACCTATGAAGATCAGAAGTATTACATGTTATGAAATCTCTGGTTCTCTACGTAATTTCTGGAAAAAGTTAAATCCTTTAACAGTCTTGTATGTATGTGGGTATGGAGGTAAGGTTGTGTTGTACCTTCTAGGCTTCTTGCTTTCAGTTTCTCCCTTTTATACTAAACAGTTCCAGCTATCAACGGGTTTTAATCAAAATCCTATTAACGTAGATTAAAGATAAACCATTAAGCCTTTCGTCCTGTCCAAATACTGGCCAATCATAGACCAACAAGTTAATAAATTAATCGTACGTTGTACATACGTATACTAAATAATAGCCTTCCCATTATTATGATTCTCTAATTGCTACATGAAACGTAGCATGTAAACTGCAATAACGTATCTTTGTATGAACTACTGGAATATTAACGTTGGGAAACTGCATGCATTTCCGAGACGGTCCTCATTAAAATTCCTTTTGAGGAAAGCAAGCACTGTTCCGTCTGCGTGCTGAACTTTTTTGTTAAATCGTAAGAGGATTTTGCCGCTGCACAGTCATAGTTATGATTCAATGGTAATAATTCCCTTTGTTACTCGTTTTTGCACAACACAACAAAAAACTTCGAACATATTCGTTGAAGCAAATTTTTGGAGTAATCGTATTTCTGCAGCTGCATGTGTGGCTACGTAACGACGATAACAAGCGTGTTTTGTCTTAAAGGCAAAATCTTGCTGTTATTGTTGTGTAATCTGGAAACCAGGAAGAAAACTTATAGTAACTCCTAATGTTATACTACTAATGTTAATGGATTGTAGTGAGTAAATTGATGTAACTTTTAAATTTTAATTCTTCTCCCGGCTCTTCGCTAGATTTACGTCAAGTTAGTCTAGCACACAAAAATGAATTTTAATCCAATTTTCAAAAAGCATTTTTAGCTATTACTTTTACATCATGTTTCAAATCATTACTTTCAGCATATCTTGCCTAACTTTTCTCTCAAATTTACATGTATAAGTAGGTAATATTAAAGCTTGATATTTGATTGGATACCAATCCATGCTTCTTCAGTCGTTTGTGAGAATACTCTGATTTCAATTTATTAGCTTGACCGAGTAAACGGAAGAAATAAATTACAGCTGCGATTTCGAGCTTTTATTGCAAACATTTCAAGCGGTTAATGGCCGGAAATAAAACGTGCCGAGCGAATTCGGGGTTTTCATTTACTGTATAGAGTTCACATACGGCGCAGATGTTATTAACTGCAAACACGGTGTGTGAGTGTGTATAACAGGACATTTGTTGCATTCTTATGAAAAAGGGTTAGCAAAACTATAACATAAAAAGGTATTATTTTTTTACTTTATCATACGCAGTATGTAAAGTATTGTAATCGTGCCAAAAAAAAATTTTGAGATTTTAGCGGAAATATGTCTTTTTGGGTCCCCTGAATATTTTTGACCAAGGTACAAAAAAATGTCTGTGTGTGTGTGTGTGTGTGTGTGTGTGTGTGTGTGTGTGTGTGTGTGTGTGTGTGTGTGTGTGTGTGTGTGTGTGTGTGTATGTGTGTGTACCCGTTTTTTGTGGCGACGATTCCGGAGAAACTACTAAAGGTATCGGGACGAAACTTCATATTTAGAAGTTTCACAACCAAACTTAGAGCTGAAAAGCTTTCTGTTGAAGAGGGTCCAAAGGAACTGGAGGTTTAGTCTTAGCATTTTTGAAATATTTTGCAAATAAGACGCCATTTCTGGAATTTCGTCGAAATAGTTAAATAATCAATTAAAGATGAGGAAATTCTGAATAATTTATTACTATGACATTTTTTGGTACAATCAATAGTTTAGCTGCATGAGCAAATTCTATTTCTACGAGATCGGTCGTACTACATGAAAACTAGTAGCCAGGATTTGTCAGATTTTTTGATTCTAATGACAGTAGGTAGTCTTGGTGTCAAACGCTAATGTTTTGACAATAACTTCTGTCAATATAAGCTGCGTTCGCATATTGCATTACACTTTTAACACCCAACAACACGTAAGTGTCATTTGGACGGTGTACCCGGTGTCAACAGAGTACAATATCCGAACGCAGCTTTAATCGACATATCTGTCTAGTTCTAGTAGTTTTATTTTAATGCAGACATGGCCGATCACGTTCAAATGCAGCTAAACTATTAATTTTATATATATATGTAGTATGATAAAGTCATGTGCCTGGCCACATCAGATTTTTTGTTCTGTAAGAAGATAGTAGTAATACAAGCACACCGCCTTTTTTTCTAGATAACAGTTTCTTTATTAGAAATATGTAGGATTTTAAAAAATATAATATTTTGCGGGACACTTACGGACATATATGTCCCTATATCAACAGTTTGAAAAATACAGCAGTAAACAAAATGTACAAAATGTTGTACGTCGTTTCAAATCGTAACGAAGGAAATGTCGGTACCTGAAAAATCGTCAGCATACAAAAACAGCCTCGGTAGATCAACTGAGAGAGCTCCAGACCGGAAATTGGGAGGAGCCTGGTTCAAATCCATGCCGAGGTATTTCTTTTATTTTTTAGTGGTGGTGAGCGGTTAAACAGTTAGCGATCCCTATTCCCAAAATTGTTAAAAGATAAGCGTGTCTGGTAATTCTGCTGCAAGTTTTGGCATTTTTGTTCTGTTTATAACTCATTCGGTTTTGTTGTTGTAGCACAATGGAATGGCATATTTTCTTTCCCTGAAATTCAGTGGTTGATTCACAACAATATGAAATTGTACATACGAAAAATCATGAAAAACTTTCGATAGATTTCTTCGCACTTAATGCGAATCTGCAGTGTTGAAAAAAATTCAGAATTTCGGGACAAAGTGAAGATTTTTGGGCACTGGGTTCAACCGCTAACAATTCGCAGAAGAAAAATTTTGAAAACCTTACGTTATTGAAAGTATGTATTTGAGTCTGGTGTCATAATACTTTATAGTAACTTATTATAGTAACTCCTTTTTTGTAATGTGGTAAATTATTTTTATAAACCTAGGTATGTAATTGCTTTCTTCAGAGATTTCTTGCTTATTTAATTTTAACGGTAATTTTTAGTTTAGTGGGCTACATGCACCTAGCGAAGAACAAAATTGGGTTTTTAATAATATTTCTTCGTAGTACTGTTTAAAGAAAATTTTGAAAATTTTATTTAGGTATCCGTAAAACTGCTGAAGATATTAACGTCAGAAGTTGCTGGCCAATGATGGTTAGAAAATAACGCGTCTCGGTAGATTGTTTGTATCTCCGCCATTCATTTTACTTTTTTTGTTGACATTTTCAGGGTTATACTCCATTACTTCGACATTAAGATGTGTATTCATACGTTTCATATATTTTTTATGTTTAGCTCTTAAAAAAAACTCTATAAGGTAAAAACTCCTTAGTCGATATAATAAATAAATATCTCGGAGACGCACAGTGGTTGAAAATGCGAATCTAGCCGTTCAAAATTATTTTAGCGCTATGGTCTAATTTAATTAAAAGTGACATGAACATGTTCTTAGATAACCAAATCACTTAAAACCAATCAGGTTGCCGCCCTAGAAAATTTAGATGACGTACTGGAAGGGGCTGAACTCCGATGTAGATTTTGGACTAATTTTTAATTTCCGCATCAATTCTCGACTGTCGTGTTGAACATTAACATGACGATAATTACAGGTAATAGTTTTGTATTTAGTTAGTAGAGAAGGCAAGTGATATTATATCGATAGTCAATGATTTAGCGCATCTGATGATGGCGATTGTAAGCTATATAAGTAAGTTTTGGACAGTCAACTGTAAAAAAAATATTTTTTTCCATAATCTGGTATCATATGGCGTATTTCGTAAACCATATGATTGAGTAAGATTTCTTTCCGACGAAAGATGTTTAATTTTTAAATATCTATCCAATGATACCGCACACGACATAGGTTTTATTTTGAAATTCTAAAAGTGAGTGCATTTACGATTACTTCCGGTACATTCCGGAAATGAAAATTGTTATAATTAAAGTCTTAGAATGGCTTATTTTATGTTAGTTTCTTCTCGTATATCTGTGACATCATATACCAGGAAATAAGCCTTGGATCAAACTGGCTATATTTACAGATATAATAATATTATACAATCCCATTGGTATTTAGATTCTTTTTAAACATTTTATATGTATTTGCAGGTCTAATATTATCAAATGCAATGGTTTCAGAATTTTAACACAAACTTTTTTCTCAATTTGAACCCAGTCAAAAACAACCCATTGTTGCTTAGATTTGTTTAACTATTTTTCTTATATTCACAGGTGCAGTATTATTATGCTCACTATATTTCAGAACTTTAAAACTACATTTATATCCAAACCACACCCCATAAGTGCTAGATTTTTTTACTATTTTTCCTGTATTTGCAGATTATCATATTCACAAGATTTCAGAATGTTGACGCTAAACATATGTTTCAACCCCCTTAAAACATCCCCTATATGGCTGAGATTACTTTCACTATTTTTACACGTATCCAACAACTATTTGAAGTTCATTTACAGAAAACAATTACTTCGATCAGCCAAAAGCGGAAAATAAACCACTGTGAGACGTCTGAATCGATCATGCTATTTTTTTTTACAGTTGTCTACCCTCTACAGTCTACACTATTATCTAGAACGTGCCATAGAATTTTTTCGATATGTCGGTCGGTCGCTTCGGTGCTTAATAAAAAATCAAAACTGTTTATTTTTAGGTTAAATAAAACAGTTTTTTTAGTTCAAAGTGAAAACGGGTATGAGTAGATTACTTGTATTGTATCTCCGCCATTTTTTAATATTTTCAGTTCAAATTTTCAATGAATATACTTTATTAGTTGGCCATTCTTATTTTTGATGGAACTTTCCCATTCATTTTTATTTTTAATGTCGGCCTAAAAATGCCCGTAAAAATTACTGAAATGCTAAATAATATATAAGCTAACATTTCCAAACCTCTTTAATACTTTTCACATGGATGAAAAATTGTAAAACATAGTTCACCAACAATGATTAAATGAACTTCACCTTAAAAATAAATATAAGTGGATTTGTTGTAACTATATTATACCAAATCAAATGTAATTGGGATAATTATTTCAATTTTAAATCATAACTTTTACAATTCTGTCACATGGACGATATGTACCTCACGGGTCTGAAGTCGTTTCCCAAAAGATAGTTATAGCGCCAATAAAAATTAATTTCATTTTTACAATGTATAACAATATAATATATAATATTCCAATTACTTGAACATTGCGCACAACGGGTTATTCTTTGCCTGTTTCTAGGTATTCGAGCGATGCTTCGGCGACCTTAGGCTGTTATTTTTGAAACGACACACACGCACTCATTCACACACACACGTACGCTATTTTTAGATCGTTCCTTCATCCACGACTGACTGGCGAAATTTAAAGGGGTCCCACCTTCTTCATCTTTTACCGCTTTAATTGTTAGATTGTTAACGCCGACAATTAGTGGCAATAACACACGTTTTCTACTCATTATTTGTTTCTCGTAACTCAGTTTTACGGCCACTAAACTTAGTTTAACTACTGTACGAGCCTAGATCAAGCAGAACTATAAGAAATACGTTGTAATGTATGCATTTCTATTTCTATTCATACTATGTAGGTGTTAGGTAACGCATATATTTACTGGTACAGACACCGGGAAAACTGACATTGTGATTGCAGAGTTAAAGAAATCTTTTGTAGAACAATGTAAACTATGCTATATTAATAGTAATACAAAACAATATTTAGTTCAATGTCTAGGTTTTGCAGAACATCCAACAGAAATTTTCCAGCCCCACAACATCGAATCAGAGCCAATCACGAATGAAGTTATAACCTATGAAGAAGAAGCCATAGCTAGTTACTCCAAAGGAAGTTGCCAGAGAAATCAAGACAAACCTGAATCCAAAGAAGGCACCAGGATATGATCTTATCACAGGAGAAGTTCTTAAGCAATTACCTAAGAAAGGTATTGGTTATGGTGACGTCTCTAATAAATGCATCGTTCAGATTAAAATACGTCCCACATGTCTGGAAAGTAGCAGAAGTTATCATGATACCAAAACTAGGCAAACCACCGAACGAGGCCAAATCTTATCGCCCAATATCACTGTTACCAATGATATCGACGATTTTTGAAAAGTTGCTTCTAAAGAGAATGAAACCTATCATTGAGAGAAAGGAACTAATTCCTAATCACCAATTTGGTTTTAGAGAAAAGCATTCCACTATAGATCTAGTCCATAGAATAACAGATATCATAGAGAAAGCATTAGAAGAAAAGCTTTATGCTCCCCAATCTTTCTTGATGTGACACAAGCTTTCGATAAGGTTTGGCACGAAGGATTGATACACAAACTAAAGAGTATGCTACCTTTACAATACGTCAAGCTGCTAACATCCTATATATCTGATAGACTATTCAGAATAAAACAGATCGATGAATACTCGGAACTAAAAGAAATAAAAGCTGGGGTACCCCAGGGTAGTGTATTGGGGACCAATTCTCTATTTACTATATACAAGTGACCTACCACAGCTGGAAAATGTAACAGTCGCCACATTCGCAGATAACACGGCTCTAATGGCAGTGGGATCAACTATTGGAGAATCTACTAGGAATCTTTAACAAGCTAGTAATAAAATATATAAATGGACCAAAAAATGGAACTGAACGAACTGAAATCTGTCCACATTAACTTTACAAATAAAAGAATCGAGGACATACCTCATGTCAACGACGCCATAGTTCCATATGCGAACACTGCAAAGTATTTGGGTATGACTCTGGATACAAAACTAAGGTGGAAAGAACACGTTAAGAAGAAAAGAGTAGAGCTTGGCCTAAAATACAGAGAACTGTACTGGCTTCTGGGAAGAAACTCTCAGTTGTCAGTACAGAACAAACTACAAGTTTACAACCAAGTACTAAAACCGATTTGGTTATACGGCATCCAGCTTTGGGGTTGTGCGAAAAGCTCCAATATACAAGGAATCCAGATTTTCCAAAATAAAGTACTAAGCAATATGGTTAACGCTCCTTGGTACATACGGAATAGTGACCTGCAAAGTGATCTTGGTGTCCCACAAGTCAACCAAGAGATAAAAAGATTCGCCACTAAGCATGAATGTCGCCTAAGCCATCACGTCAACGTAGAGGCCCTGCAGCTACTGGACAACCAGAATCTAGTGAGAAGACTAAAAAGAACTAAACCCTTCGAACTAGTGAATCAGTGAAATGTGTAAAAAGCAGAGCACAGTGAGTGAAGTGTTAGTGCTTCTTGTTTAGGACAAAGTAAATATGGGACATCAGTGGATAGCCTATTAGAGACAAGAACCTAGTTTTAAGAATTCAGATTTAAACTGATGGTTAATCTTTTAGATTAGTTTCAATATGTTAAGCATCTAATGCTTATTAATAAAAAAAAATTGTCTAGGTTTCTGTTAATTTCAAGATAGCGATTTCCAATGAATAATAAAATTATGCATATATGTAGAGCAGCTAGTTTATCATCTTACATTCCGCGTTTAAAGAAAGTTGTTTTAAAGAAGAAATTTTAAACTGTTTCCGGCGCTATGGAAAACAAAGGCTTCGCACCTCTGTTCAAAGCTGTCAATCATTTCGCGCGGTCTTTGGAGACGTTATCGTCGAGAGAAGGACTCGTTATCAGCGCGTTTCGGTGCGCTTATTGAGAGACTTGGACCAGCGGCGTTGGATCCGCTGTTAAAAAGTTTATCTTATGTCAATTTGCTTCGAACAAGTATGGTCCAACCGCTATAAAATTGTGTGCGTTTCGCGTTGGAATTCCTCCACGGCGAGCATACACATCAGGACCGGCTGGGTATTCTGCGTCTCGGAAGAAGGTTAGGTATACCAAATATTTGGAAATCGTCTGATTTGTGTTAATTTCGGAGTTAGAAGCTTATGATTAGCTATAATCAAGAATCGCTATATCAATGAAAAACAAAGTCTTGTCATAACAACGAAACTTATTTCACGACTGGAAGTTTGATGAAGTTTCGTCTGTCAACTTGATCTGCACTGTTTATTATTAGTTAATATTAATTTAAGTCTCAATTCTCAAATATTGGGTTTAAATTTCTTTTTAGAAATACGTGTAGTTTGGCACTTATAACTAAATACGTTAAACAAAATAATCATGAAAATCAGAGCAGCAGTTCGCAAGAGAACCAAATCTGGAATTGTTCAAATCTTGACTCTAAAGGTGGGGTGTTCTTTTCTTAATGTATATTTTATTTCACAGTCAATAGCTACAGATTTGTAACTTTTCAGTGTGGAAATTTTAATAAAAATAGATACAAACCAAAAATATTGGTTAATATTCGCCAAATTCAGACATACTTAATGAAATCAGACTAAAGCTCTAAAGTAATTTCCATCGAGTTACTGATATATGGCTATATTGAATTAAAATATACGGATGCTTGTTATGGTTATATAATATGTTTAGCCCTTGTTGTAACTGATATTTGTGGCTGCAGATAGGAATGAAAATCGGACTGAAATGCAAGTTAAATTAAATAAAGGAAAATGAAAATTAGGAGTCTGTTCCTAAATGAACCCAACTATGCCTATACTGCTTTGTCAGGGTGAATAGAATTAGAATGAAATGACTATAATCTATGTCAAGAGAATGTCATAAAAATATTTTTTTACATTCACAAGGGAACACAAGGAAATTGGACGTCACACAGACGTCACAAGCTTTTTTTAGTACGAGTAGTTTTTAGTCCGAGTTCGAAAAATTGGCACGTATGAAAAATATGATCAAATAGCTTCTTGAAAACAGTACTTACAGTACGTACATATTTTGTCAACATTCTGGCTCCAGTAGCTTTACCTGCACGAAAAATAAAACAGTTTATTCACTAAAAATAATACGTTCGAAATTAAAAGCAAGCTACAAAATCAATAAAAACGCACTTAAAAAGATATGTATTTGGCGTAATGGCATTTTCGGCCTGCTTTTAATCTTGCCGATTTTTTAGATCTTTAAAAGAAGTGCAATGCATCCCCAGCAAAAAAAAAATGATATTGCAGTTAGTTCGTATAAACAAACGTCCAATTCGTCATTGTCCAATTATTAGTTATAATTATTAAATTAGATTTTTCATTAATGAAAAACAAAAAAAAATAAAAAAATAAATTCTTGTCGTATCTTATTGATATTAATACGCACATTTTGACACTCACACGTTTCGATCCGACTAATTTTGGGTTTTCTTTCGTAAAATCTAGTCTATTATTCGATAACGGTTACCGAAGTGAAACGTAAATTATCTTCAGCCGGGCTGAAGTAAAATACCCCCACCGTAAAATATTTAAAAAAATAAGTTAACCGATTTTGAACATTCACGAATTTGTCCCTACTTTTTAAGAGATAAGCTTGTATACCAAATTTTGAATCAATTACTTCAAAATTACGGCAGTTATCGTGTACACAGACGGTCGTCAAATCAAGTCAACACAAGTCAAACTTCATATTTAGAAATTTCATGACCAAACTTAGAGCTGAAAAGCTTTTTGTTCAAAAGGGTCCAAAGAACCTGGATGACTCTTAGCATTTTTTAACGATTTAGCAAATGAGCCGCCATTGCTGTAATTTCGTCAAAATAGTTAAATAATAAATTAAAGTAGAGGAAATTCTGAATAATTTATGTCTCTGACATTTTTTGGTAAAATTAATAGTTTAGCTGCATGAGCAAATTTTATTTGATCGAGATCGGTCGTGTCTGCATTAATATAAAACTAGTTAGCCAGGATTTGACCGATTTCTTTTCATTTTAATGGCAGTAGGTGTGTCAAATGCTAATGTTTTGACAATAGCTACTGTCAATAGTATCAAAATATCTGTCAAATACTGGCTAACTAGCTTTTTAATGCAGACACGATCGATATCGATCAAATAGAATCTCATGCAGATAAACTATTAATTTTACATATAGTATGATAAAGTCATGCTAAATGGTGCGGAAAAAACCAACATATTTTAAATACTACCATAAAAGTTGTATAAAATGTTTTTTTTTTCAAAAATTGTATATAATCACTACTAAATAATTCATAAAGTAGGTGTCTGCAGTTTACTTTCCGTACACTACACCGATTTCATACAATATCATATTCAATCAAATCGTTAAATACAAGACTAGGGCTCAGTTTTTTAACATGTCGTCTTGATACCAATACATGTTGGCCATCTCCTATGTTTCAACAGTCTGTTTTCAAGTTTTTTTAACTAACAGTCGAGATACTTTGAGGTATTAGATATTGACCAATCAAACTAAAATTTCCTTTTGATGTATAACAGACAAAGGAAACTTAATTATTACTGGGCAACATAATTTTTCATAAATTTTCGGTATAGTTTCTTTCACGACAAGTGGCAGTAAGCCGCTGACATAACGCGCAAACGTTCCTACGCATTGACATGTGTTAGAATGAAATAAAGAAGCTTGCTATTTCATTCTAACGCACGTTAATGGGTATAGGAACGTTTGCGCGTCATGACTCGGCTTACTGCCACTTGTCGTGAAATAAACTCTATTACCAATAAAGGCTGGACAAGATCTTTAATTCAATTTAATGGACTGAGTTAATAATTAAACAACAAAATTATCAACGATTTCAAGTAATCGAGGTAATCGAATTTGTCAGTTATTACATATTATGAAAAAATAACGCTTCATGCAAAATTATTGGATATTATTGGGGACCCAAAGTTAGACGCTTCTGCCGGTCCTGTGCAGCATAAACGGCGCTTTATTCATCGTAAACGGTACCCCCAAAAAGTTCCCCCTTTCCACGGTACGAACGGAAACGTGCGCGTACAAGATCCATCAATTTTTATCTAGATGGTGCACGCGGAGCCACTCGAGTGGCGCCCGCACAGCATTACGACTGTTTATTCCAATATCAGCAAACGTTTTACCAAGAGGACGACATCAAAAGCGATCCGCCGCTTAGCCTCGGCACCCCCAAGCGACGTTTACAACCAACCTTTGCTAGTACAACCACCCCTAGCCAAACCGCTTTTTCAAAGCTTTTCCGAGGAAATGCTGTAACGTTGAAAAGTTACTGCGCGTTGACATGTCGCAGCTGAACATATTTTAATTTTTTCATTGATAAAAAATGTTTTGAGTGTTAAAAGAGATGTTAAAAGATACATGAACTCTATTTGTTCTTTCTTAAAGGGAATGCAATTCATGTTAATGGGTTAAGACAAGCTTAACTGTCTTTGACCCCAAATTATTGTTTTATTTCCTTTGCTATGGATTGATAGTAAGAGTAAGGAAGGTATAGTCGTTTTTGTTAAAAATTTTACATAAAATATTAATCCATATTGAAGATAACGTAAATAATAATAATACTAATCTTTAAACTGCGATTTTAACTCGCCTAATTGAGATAGAGAAGTGGAATAGGTGCATTTTTCAACATTTTCCTTGAGGTTTCACCTGACCGCGACGGTATTAATAGGCTACTACCCTTAAGACATCCTACCCTAATGCGTCTGTAAAATGAGAAATTGCTGCGCAATTCGCCAGGTGAATGCTATAAATATTTATAACTTCTACAAATATTGTTGCATAACTTTCTTTCATACATGAATTTGTAGGTAATTAGAAGGGCTAGCCACCCTCGAACGCTCGGAGTTTTGCACCGTTGCTAACAACCCCTAAATGCCAATAGTATGTAACCACCCATATAGTAAGTATTCGCCGGCAGCCAGAGATAATTGTTTATAACGTCTACAAATATTATTATATAACTTTCTTTCATACATCAAATTGTAGGTAATTAGAAAGGCTAGCCACCCTCGTACGCTCGCAGTTTTGCACCATTGCAAACAACCCCTAAATGACAATAGTATGAAGACACCTATATAGTAAGTATGTGGGACGTTTGTGACGATGGCACACATACTTACCAAATGGCTCACCTGGCGAATTGCGCAGCAATTTCTCATTTTACAGACGCATTAGGGCAGGATGTCTTAAGGGTAGTAGCCTATTAATACCGTCGTCGGATGCAGAATATCATGTGCTTTACGAATTGGCTGACGTCGATTCTCTGTGATGTCTGTGGACGGAGTAATTTGCAATTGTTTATATAAATGTCGGGCGCTCTATTAGATAGCGGTCTCTTAATTAAATCAAATTTTAGGCAAAACCGTTTGATAAATTTTCGGCGCAAAACTATGGCGTATAGGTACTACTTGAACAGCTCTATCGTTTGGTATGTTTCATTAAAAAATTCGATAAAAAAAAGTTATGGATATCTTTTATGGCTAACTTCTCCGTGGTTTTCGCTTGATATATAATTTAAAATATTTCAAAACTAGATTTTGTTTATTTCAAGTGAATGTATGAAAGTGGGCTGGAAATGATTCATGGCTATAAATTATTGTGTTTTCGTTTAATCTTATAGCTAACCGTTTCAAATAAACGTAAGGTGTATATGAACAATATGAGGAACAAAAAATCCTAATATATTTTTGTTTTATAGATCGCAGTTGAAAATTACTACTTCACATTATTAAAACATGCGGGTTATGTATGTTTTCATAATGTGAAGTAGCTAACTTTGTAGAAGTTTTAAGTTTGATACCTGATTTTCAATCGTCAAATTCCTAAAAACGCTGGGCTTCAAGATTATTATTAATTACTCCAAACTAATGAAACCGGCAATTATCAAGATCGCTTAGATCTTAAAATTAATGGAATCATTTCAGATACACCCTGTAGAGGCGTGTGAAAGTAGTCATGAAAAATGATACTATGAACTGAGAAATTGGAAAATGGTGAACTTTTGTATGTAGCCTTATTTTGATGTTTTAAACAGTATCTCAAAATTTCCACTAATTACAATGGGTTTATGTGGTTAAAACTGAATGCGATTTTCTCAGAAAATGTCGAAAATTTTGGAAAGATAGTTATTATGTTTTCTTCAATTTGATATTTTTACTTAGGAGTATTTGAATTAACAAATGCAACAGGTAGGTGAGTAGACTAATTTCCTGCAGTTTCTGAATAGGTACTACGATGTAGTTTCCGTGTACCATGTAGTGTCGATATACAAAATAAATGATTGAAACGTTCAAAACTAATCAGTACAGGAAACGGAAGGGGATAGTCTCTCTATGTAGTAAATCATTCCACATGCAGTCGCTAACCCTATATCGCTGAATAGTGAATGGCATCACACAGCGTTCAATTCTTTTTTGGTTCACATAACAAACGCTGTCTCTGTACAAGTCGCCCATTGCACCGGATGTAATTCAAATGTTTCCAATGCCGTTCCGCATAATCACCATTAAATGCGTTGCTTAGCTTTGCTATGCATGAGTTAATTTTAACTGAAATTGCATAATTGTGAAACGAGAATTCGATGCAATTCTCATGCTAGAAATTAAACTATTTTTGGTGCACTCTATTAGTGGACTTTTAAATTGCAAACGCTTGAGTGTAATATATTACAAAATCGATAGACTCAAGTTAGTAAATAGTTTTAATAAAATTACCAAGATAATCAAAAGCACACAAATTGTACACTTGCAGATAAATATATTATAAACAAATAAAATAAGCTTAATTGCTACGACAATGATGGGTTGTTTCTTTTCATTTTAAATGTGTAAATAACATGTTTTAAACAATGAACAAAACATTTTCGTCACAAAATATTATTTGCGAGCATTTACAAGCATAGCGGACTAGGGTTCCAATGTTTTAAATTGCATAGTTTAAAAGCGTTTAAAATAAAGAAAAGAAAACAAAGAACACTTTCCATAATAACTATTGAAGTTTGATTATTACATACGTTTAAATGTTGAAAATAAAACCGCTTAAAACAAATCACTCGAATTGAGGAATCCCATAATGAACCTAATGGTTGTCCAACTTTTTGCATTGACTGGACTATAAAAATAGTATAGTGCACTGAAAATACCTTTTACAATTCTGCTTATTCACTCGTATGTGACGTGACTATACATGTATCGGACTTTCACTAAATGCGTATTATTAAATGCCTCTTGATAATTTGAAGTTAAATTAATATTCAATGGTCCCGATTCTACATCGACGTGGTTATAGCTGACCACTCATCTGCGTGGTTAACAGTCGTGCCAATTGACACTTTGATATCTTTGACATTCTGTATGAGTAATGTGGAGTTGTTCAAGTTTATCCACATGCTTCTTTTACCCACTTTATTTTTTAAGTGCGTTATCAGTCGATAATTATCATTTCAACTGTCATGCAGAAAAGCAAAAAACTGGAGAATTTTCCGAGCATTTTATTTTAACTTTGGGGAGAGGACTACATAAATTTAACTCAAAATAACATCTTGGAGTTATAGGTATATCAACAGTGATCAGACAGCTAACTATTTTGAATGTCACGAAATCATAGAGACCCTTTTTCTTTTTTTATACACCTATCTGAAGAAAACAAGATTGTATCTATAGGCTGAAGAATCATATTGCAGTGCAGCCGTAACTGTTATTCACCCTAACGAGTCATTAATTTGTATCTAAAAAGGGCTGTATTGCCAAATTTTCTAGGCGATTTACAAATGTTCGAAACTAAGTGAAAGTAAGGTTATTAAAAGATAATTGCATTCAAATTCCGTGAGATCAAGCGAGGTTGTTTAAATCGCTGAGTTAATTAAAGAAATCGCATTCACATTGCCTATAATATAATATGCAGTTAAATTTAGTCTACGTTTGATTAAATTTGGGCATCTTTGAGAGTATCGTCATAGTTATATTAATTATTACTCCAACTGATATCCAGTAACTGCTGGACCGTTGTTTTTGTGGCATCAATACAACTAAAAGAAGATGATTGTACCTACATATATTTAATTACGATTCTACTTTATTATAAACCAAGTAAACACATACCCTTATTTCTTATATTAATTAATTACTTTTTACAGAATTCCTGCCAGTTCTCTTTTTCATTTCTGGGCAATAAGCTCGTTTCCTTCGTGTCCATGCAAAGTGGAAGGAAGTGTAGGTACCCTTTCTAGGCGTAATGGCTGAACTACACTATCAAAGTTTCGACAATTTCCTAAATATATTCCGTAAAATATATTGGTTTCCACATCAGAAGTGTTCTGAAAGTAATATCGATTACAGACTTGCAAATAACGTGGATAAAGATAATGATAGTGTAATGTTCATGCAAAATTACTCATTGTAATAGGTGTTATAAACTACGGTTATTATGTCATAAAATGAACGATGGACAACCAATATACAAAGACGTTGTAACACTTTTCTTTTGTACTCATGGTACAGCCTGATAATTATGATTAAATAATAATATGAGCATAGGTAATTTCTACTAGGTAAATGATGTTTGTATACAAGTCACGCATAGGTTAGATTGACGTCAGCTGTCATCTCGTGTTGACATTTCGCAAAAGATTTATGGTAACTTCATGAACTTTTCATCAAACATTTTACCGTTGATGGTCAACGGATATAGATAGATAGGCATGGGTTAGTTCGGGCCATGACATCCAGAGGGCAGGGGTTTGAGCAAGATTCATTCAGAAATTATAACGTTTTCGGCTTATTATACAGGTTGTTTACGGTCTTGTGATTTTATTATCAAGGGGTGATCAAACATCGTAAAGAAAGGTCATTAACGTAAAAATGTCTTTACAAAAGTTGCATAGTAAAAAAGATATTAAGTTACTGACATGAGCGTACTTAGTAAAAAAAATCATTGATAACTTATCGTGTGAATTTAGATATACATCGCACAAGTTGTTGATCATTCGTTTTAGCGTTAATAACCTTCTCTTAAGGTGTTTTGGCACCAAAAAACTAATAGTAATATCAGTCTTATTATGCAAGTTTTGTTAAGACATTTTCACGTGTATCACTTTCTGTTAAGGTGTTTAATCATCCCTTAAAAATAAAATCACAAGACCGTAAACACCCTGTATATTTGATATATCATTAAGCTCGGACTCGATGCAGTTTTCACCGAGTGCGTGCATAAAAGTGTATAGGTGAAAACGCTATGATTTGTAAATGAATTTTGCTTAAACCCCGGCCCTCTGGATGTCATAGCTCCAACCCATGCCTAACAATCTATACCTATCCGTTGCAATCCGTCGACAATCAAGGATTTGAGAAGAAATGGTCAAAGAAAACTGTCCAAACTGAAAGTGTAATTCGGGCATAAGTATAGAAAGTTTCGAAGTGAAATGAAACATGTTCTAATAATAATTTAGCAATATAGAGTAAAAGATCAATAAATGGACCTTCATCGAGATGTAAACACGTAATAATCACGCCAAGATGTAGGAACTCCAGATATTCATTTATTCAATAGAGTTGAAATAAGTTGTTCGGACAAGAATCTAGCTCATCATCCTCCAGAGAAAGAGAGCAGAGCATTCCCGACTGGCGGAGATCTCATCCGGTACCGTCATTCGTCTTCGGTTGATCCTGTTTTTAAACATTCGTCCGAACGTTCTTCTTCTTTTTGTAATTCCGGTATCCCCTTCTCTCCCGCTCAACCCGACGCTGTACTGTTCCTGTTTTGCATACATAACAAATGCCGTGTTCTTATTATGTAGGGGCTCACGTCGACAGAGCCCGAGTTCCAGTACTCTTCGCAGTGACGAGCCATTCGCGTGATATATCTAGGTGATGTGGGGCGGTTGCCGCCCCCGCCCGCCGACGTTGGTGGATTTCGCTCGCGAAGCATTTACTTTAATTAATTTTATATTACGCTCACGCAGTGTGCGGCTAATGCCATGTGAAATTTTACCGAAAACTGGTGCTAGCAAAGTCACGTCGCGGCATGGCATGTTATTGGCAATGCAAATTCCGGTGCATGTATAACCGATGCGAATGGGGGAGGAGGGAAGCAATTTACGGCACGATTACGTTAAATTTTTGTTTGGAAATCCGGCCTTGATTTTCGCAATTATAGCGTTTTCTTTCATTTTCCGGACGATTTATTTGTTATCTACGTAGTTTTTCATACATTAACACAATTTCTTTGGGATATTTATATTTGGTGTTATATGGTCAAAATAATGGTAATCTCTAATCACGATATCAAAATAATTATTTTAATTTGGTCGAATGTGTAAGTATAGTTAAACCTCTTATCTCTTATAAATTCCAATTCTCGCAGATTGGACAAACTGGAGAATTATTTCAATTGCAGTTTTAATAAGGTAATACTTGCGTTTATTAGCCCTACTGGTTATTTAGGTCAGGAAGAATTCAGAACATACCTGAAAAAGAAAACCAATATTAGTACCATAGAATAAATTGTAAACCGAATAAGACAAGTCAATTTTGTTTATGCTGGGGTGAAGCTTTTGTAATCTTTGACGTGTTTCAATTTTTAAAGCAAAAGTTCCAGCTTGTTTTACTCTACGACCCAGATTGATGTTTTGATAATGACAATATAAAACCATACGCTAAATGTTAATTTATGATGAGTATTAGACTACTGTTCTTAATGTCAGCAATGACTAAATTTAAAGGCAAGAAACTAACATAAACAAATATTTTTTCTTAATGAAGTCAGAATATAACCTAGAAGTTTGACTGGTCTTGATAATTGAGTGTAATGCTAAAAATTGTTTTTTCCTTATAAGGTAACTGCAATACGACTTCCTTTACATCGTTACAGGATAACAGTAATTAAGAAAATTCTAATAATATTCTAATGCTGAGTATTTGTTATCCCTACTGCAAGGGAGCTCTGGTGCACCTAATTAACCACAGCCTGGAAACAGGAGAGTTTCCTTCACTTTGGAAGAAATCCATAAGCTAAGACGAGGAACGCTAGTGATCTCACTCAACTACGACCAATCAGCATACTGGCGACAGCATCAAAAATTCTCTAAAAAATTGTCAACAACCAACTAAGACAACATATAGATAATTATCATCTGTTTCCATCGATTCAGTCAGGGTTTCGGCCGGGTTCCTGTACTTCGACTGCTTTGCTCAAGATCACGAACGATCTAACAACTGCTATGGATCACGAAGACTTATCTTTCTTGCTTCTGCTTGATTTCAGCAAAGCATTTGACTGCCTCAACCATGACCTTCTTCTCGCTAAGTTAAAGTATTTTCGTCTGAGTGAGGTAGTGATGAAGTGGTTCCGAGAGTACCTTTGTAATCGTCGCCAGTGCGTGAGGTTTAATAACGAGTTTTCGGGTGAAGTGCGCCTAACGGGGGGTGTTCCTCAGGGTAGCATTCTCGGGCCCACACTATTTAATTTGTACACTTTCGATCTACCATACCATATAACAGCGGACGTTTCTTTGCACTTGTATGCGGACGATACCCAATTATATACCTCGTTTGCACCTAAACTCGTTAATGAGAGTATCTCTCTATTGAACATCAATTTAAGTAATATACATGCTTGGTCATTATTTAATGGCTTGAAAATTAATCCCACGAGAACTGTGTATTTGTGTTGGAACACGACAAAAATGTGAAGTAGCTATAAGACATAAATCGTCGCCCATCATTGTCAATGGTATCGAGATTGAATTAAAATCTAGAGTTAAGAGTCTGGGTGTAATTTTGGATTCAGGCTTGCTGTTTGAAGATCATGTTCGACACGTAGTTTCGGTCTGTTATGCAAAGTTCTCGTCGCTCTATAAATTCAAGACAGAGTTAACATCCTCCGTTAAATGGCGTCTTATGTCCTCGTTAGTCTTAAGTTATGTGGATTATTGTAACCCAGTTTTCTACCCTCATTTGACATCATATAACAGACATAGGCTCCAGGTACTTGAGGTACTTGCCGTTTTATTTATTTGTTGAGGAGAAGATGCACGCAAACAAACAGTGATTTGCGGTTTCTTAATATGTTTTCAATACCGATTTTTAGAACGTCTAGTTTACATGTTGTTTTAGCTATTTGGCGGTCAAATCTCTGAACCAATTTCTGTGATTTTGACAACGCAAATTGTGCTTACAAGCTAAAAAGGGCGCTGAAGGTTATATTGATAGCCAAACAGTTAGCAAGGCCATAATTCTGTTTTTTTTTTCTTTAATATTTCGGTGTTGTTGCAAACCGGCTTTGCCGACACATCGCCGTTTAGGTAAGGCTCACTTATGTTAGAATTTCTGTATTTTCTTTTGTATTTTATCGAGTTTTGATGTTGTTATATTGTGCCTTATCTAATAAAGCTTATTATTATTATTATTATTATTTAGGGTGACTAACAATGATTTATATCTTCATCATAATACGATGTACTACTCTTGTAACCACTATCATTTATAAATTTAGGGGTGTCGGAATTAGGTAGATACATGTAAATATAGCACGTCCGTAAATCGGAAATGCGTGATGAAAAAATGAAAATGAAAAAATGAAAAAATGCGGAAATACGCATTTTGTCCAAATTCTGACACGAGTATCGGAATTATGGACATCAATAATCCCTCATTATTAGAGGGTGTCGGAGTTACGATCATCAATAGTCCCTAATTCTGTCATAAATTTCGACAGGCATCATAGGAGATGATGAAAAAAGACAGCATGATGCAACACTAGCAGCAGAGAGTAGCGACTTTGGCATTTATACACCACATCTGGAGCTACCAGTTGAACTCATGCCATCTCCATTAAAAAAAAGTCATTATTTTGGCCTGAAACGCCCAAAAAAATAAAAAGAACCTCTTCTTCTCTAACACTGTCTAACACATGTATGATACTTGGAGAGAATAATCGTTAATAAGAAATAAGGAAGCACAAAAGAAAATCATTCTAGAGAAATAAGAAAGGAAGCGAAAAACGAACAGAATAAAAACACCAAGAAAAAGAGAAATAGAGAAATTCCTGACGAAATAGACGAAATTCCTACGACTCACATATAATAAGTTTATTGCATACGTATCTATGACTATATAATCCCCATCATAACACGCGTCAATGATTATAATGACACTAGCGTTGTATAATAATGACAGTTCGTTCAAATAATGAGTTCATTATTTGAAGGAACTGTCATCATTATACGAATGTACTGTCAAAGTCAGTCTAAACCTACGTGGATGACAGTTATTTGACATTTCGCCTCGCCACCATTGACAAATACATTTAAAAGATTTGACATAAAATGGAATTTATGAGTCGTAGATAAAACGTCGTATTCGACTCGCACACAACTGATATAAATCGCTCGAATGTTTATACGCTCGCCTACGGCTCGCGTATTTACTTCATGCTCGCGATTTATATCCTTAGTTATGTGCTCGTCAAATAATATACTATTAAAACACTTAATATTTAATTGAATGTTTATATTTGTGTCTGATTTAAAATCACTGTCTGAAATAGGTTCACTGAGGTGTCTGATTTCGGATCAAACTATACGCTTAGTGTCGGAATTAGGGGCAACTGTTAAACTTATAAAATATAATATAAATTACATAACTATTGTCAATTTTCTTTAAAAATAAATAGCCAAATATCATTAGAAGGAAATATTTGTTTAAAAAAAGTTGACATCGTCATTAGCACCACACAAATATAAATTCTACTGTTACAAATGTAACAAAAAGTCCTTAACCTGTCTGAATTTAGGGCGTTCCTTATATTAAATTATAAATCCCACCCTCTCAGAGGACGAAATGGAGAAATCCGTGGTTTTATTATCTCAAAAACTCAATTTTTGTGAAATATGGTAATCATCGAAACTTAAAAATGTACTAAAAATTATCCCGGGGTCTTTTATACAATGAGCGCAAAAAGTATGGAAATTAAACCATTTTTTTACTTATGACGTCATCAACGATTGTTTTTTATGGCCCTAGTTTTCTTACTGATTTTGATAGAATTGTCTTTATAGTGGCACAAAAGTGGATTAGGTACCAAATTTCAAGAAAGAGATTGGAACTTATAGATTAATAGTAATTACTCTGGAAATACTCATTTTGTGGATGGAATGCGAATATGCGTGCTGAATTGTTCACACTGAAGACGAATCCCGACACAAGCATTTCCAAAATCACGTATGGTTTTTGACATTAGGCAAAATGTAAAAAATGTGACTGTGTAAATGTTATTGTTATTACAGTTATTACAGCTGAACCGAAGCCCCTAGGAATCTCAAAAGACTTTCATACTAACCCTTAATCTTTACTCTTTACTTTACTTTAGTCTACTTTTTCTTTTAGTGGTGTGCGAGCGGCTTTTAAACAAAAACCGACAAAAACGTAAAACTACGAAAACCAGTTATAAGTAGTTTATTATTTTTAACAGTATTTTTCTCGAAAACTTTCGAAACTTCTGTAAGGTCATAATGTTTTAAATGTGTACATAACCATTAAGGCTACACTACCATTTAGGCCACCAAAATTAGTAAGATGAATAGGTGCTCGCCAAAACATGTGGATAAGTTAACATCAATTGAAAGCAAATGGAATTTTCTACAAAAATGTGGATCATTAGAAACCGATTTATTAACAGTTTTAGGTTTAATTAACTTTACTTTTGACGCTCACTGTATACCTCACCTAATGATGCATATTATAGCTAAATTTTTACCAAGACGAGCAGATTTAAACCTTAGGTAATCGTGGTATCTCTATGTATGTATTCTCTCTCCTTTATCCTTTTCTATTAATTTACATCTAGAATATTTTTCTGCGACAAATCGATGAAATATTCGTTGAAAGATTCCAGAAGTTATTGAACATCAAGTTTAGCTAAATATTAGGTGGACAAACTCTAAGCATCAGTACCCACTTACAAACATGCGATTTGAATGCTTCCTTCTATATGAGGTTATTTGCACTTAGATGTCGTACAAAATAAATAAATACTCTTAATGCTCTCCTGATGGTTGTACAGTAAAATTTGTATGCGTTTCACTTCTATTGATTAATGGACACTAACTGTATAAATTAAGTTTTCGATATAATGTATAATAATATTATAAGGAATGCGAATTCACAATAAATACAATTTAGGATTTCCTTCATATACTGACAAAATTTTTTTTAAGTTTGGGAAATTATAACAGTAATATTATTACAGATTACTTTTAATCAGTTAAGAATTTCCTGCATAGATACATTAACTGTATGGAACAGTTATATTCGAACATTAATAGAATCGAATATCAAATTCTCTTTTATCTCATTGCGCTATATATTATGATTGGCCTCTATAGAAAGGAGTATAATTTCAAACATTAATCAATCAAATGCAGGTAACATAAAACAGATGAATAAACAGTCTGTTGTCTATTACCGTAGCTAAGCAAAAGCGTCTGCAAATTTTGCCTGATGAAAAGTCTCCCAGTATAATTAGGTCAATGTTCGTAGAGGTTGATAACACCAACATTAAGTGGCGCAATCAATTCTTGAGATCGCATTATGTAAGTGTTGCGTGACTCCTGTGATAGCAAAGACAATTACGGTTATCTGGAGTATCTTTCAGCGTCGGGAATACCAGACTAGGCAACCGCGCAATGGTTTACCATGAAATAATTTAACAGCTGATAGATATAGAAACCTATTTATTCGAATACGCAACCTACCAACCTGGGTACAAAAAAAAATATGTTACTTATACATACCGGGTGACCCACGCCATAGGTACTCCCGTTTATTTTTTTTGTTTATAAAGCTGTACGAATGAAATTTGGGAAAGTGTTAATAGACAAAAAATGCCATTCTTTGGAATACTTCTGAGGTTAATATGACTTCCGGTTTTTCCGGAAATGACGTCATCATTGAAATTTTAAATGGCACCCTGTTTTTTGTGTGATATTTTCAATCGGTATGTCATTCTGAACTCAAAAACATATCGATCGTCTATTTTTATCACCAAGGCAATGCAAAAATAACTTTTTTGTGTATTAATCTAGGTGGCTATGAATTGGTGAAAAAAGACGAAAATTGTCAAATAAACACTAACTAAATCGATTTTGGCCGACATTGCATTACTGGCGCCCTCTAGCCTGATTTAATTGGTTTTTGGCCAGTGAGTCGTCTTTTTCACGGGTACCTAATGGCCACACCCTGATTATTCGATAGAAAACATCTTTCCGATTACAATGATACCAAACACTTGATATTTTGTTAAAATTGTAGCGTACAAATGTTGTTAGAAGGAAATCGAAAAAAAAATATTGACTTAAGGATCAATACGTACAAGTCACTCAATGGTCATTTTCACGCTACAATTATAAGCAAAATACCTATACCCTATTCACGATAAGAACATAGTAGTGGGGGGTGCAAACTAAGCCCGATTTACACTGGAGCAATATGCTGTCAATAGCGGCAAATTGAAAGGTTATGTCACGACAATGGTATAGCATTTGGTATCATTGTGTCGGAAAAATTGTATTCCTCGAATAATCAGGGTAATTCCTTCGAGTAGTCCATTGAGTGACTTTGACTTTAGTGACTTTGACGCTGACTTTGATCATTAGGTAAATATTTTTTTCGATTTCCTTGCTTCTAACAAAATTTGTACGCTACCAATTTCAACAACATATCAAGTGTTTGGTATCATTGTAATCGGAAAGATGTTATCTATCGAATAATCAGGGTGTGGCCATTGGGTACCCGTGAAAAAAATGACTCACTGGCCAAAAACCATTGAAATCACGCTAGAGGGCGCCAGTAATGCAATGTCGGCCAACATCGATTTAGTTAGTGTTTATTTGACAATTTTCGAATTTTTTCACCAATTCATAGCCACCTAGATTAATACACAAAAAAGTTATTTTTGCGTTCCCTTGGTGATAAAAATTGACGATCGATATGTTTTTGTGTTCAGAATGACATCCTGATTGGAAATACCACACAAAAAATATAGGGTGCCATTTAAAATTTCAATGATGACGTCATTTCCGGAAAAAACGGAAGTCATATTAACCTCAAGAGTATTCCAAAGAATGACATTTTTTGTCTATTAACACTTTCCCAAATTTCATTCGTCCAGCTTTATAAACAAAAAAAATAAACGGCAGTACCTATGGCGTGGGTCACCCGGTATAGGTAGGGTTATTAAAAAAAATTAGAGTAGATTTTAAGTTGTTAATTCTATCATGCTGTAAAAAACACAATAGAAACGTTCGACGTTTTATATTCTCGCCTGCAAATTGAGGTCAATGTTACACCATGGCGCTGATTGTTGTTTATTGTATAAAAATGACGACGGAGCCGGAGAAATTTGCGAGTGGTCAAGTGCGACGTGAATTTCGCTGTCGGTTCAACTGACGAGCAAATGCTTATAAGCTTTGAACCTTCGTCAATTGCTCCAGCTTTTTCCAAACTTTTCCTACGATGGAACACTTTCTAAATTTGAAAGGAACACCTTGTTTATTTTAATGGATAAATTTGTAAAACAAAATACAAACTAGTCTAGTACGTTTTGTCACTAATTGAAAATGTGAAAGCAGATTAACACTAAAAATTGAGTTTTTGATGTTTATCAATTCTATTTTAAACCAGGGCTGTGGAGTCGGAGTCGTGGAGTCGGAGTTCAGACAAATTTCAGAGGAGTCGAAGTCGGAGTCAGAAAAAATGTACCGACTCCGACTCCGAGTCCAGGTTTAATTACTGTAGAAAAACATGCGAGATGGACGTTGCCTCAGTAGACAGTAAACAAATAAAACCAAATATTCTGTACCTACGTACATACGTACCTACGAAATTAGAACAAGAGAGTTAAAATGAGATTGAGAAGTAGTTCAATGTGACTATCATTTATTCAGAAGTTATACCTGTAGCCATAATTATTATGATTATTTTCAGCTTTCAAAATAATTAAAAATGATTTAAGAGCATCTTTGCAGGAGAATTAGTTGGAGCTATTCTGTCCCCCACAACAATTTTATAAACGTATATTGTACTTAATTTTGTTTTTATTAGAATGAATTTTATTTCGTATTATACACTGTGTCTTATGGGTGTTTCTGTTATTATTAGAGATAGGAAGTCGGTTAAATGAACCACGATTTTGTCCATAATTATAATTATTTTCAGCTTTGAAAATAGTTAATAATGATTTAAGGGCATCTTTGCAGGAGAATTAGTTGGATCTATTCTGTCACTTAATTTTGTTTTTATTAGAATGCATTTTATTTCATATACACTGTGTCTTATGGGTGCTTTTGTATTATTACAGATAGAAAGTCGGTTAAGTGGTGTTCTCTGATGAGAAAACAGTTTAATACTGAATGATTTCAGAGATATTTTGAATAAACAGAGAAATTACATTTTATATTTAACTTTTTTATTTGTGATTCGTTTATTTGTATTTTTAAATAACTTTTCTATTTGTGGTCCGATCAATAGGTCTTTTTGATATCTTATAGGTCGTTTTTATTAACATTTAGATTGTCAGTTTAATTATTTTTTCCATCAAATTCGCTGGACACAAATAAACCTTCTGTTTTTCCTATGGGTTCAGCATTTGTTTGTGAGTAATTAGATATGCACAAGCCATATGTTTAATACAATCACAATACTAGAATAGATATTGAATTTATTAAATTAGTTTATTTTTCCTGGTAGTATTTTTGTTTTCATAGCAAATTTAATATTGCACGGTTGTATTATTCTATGTCAAATTCGTGATAATTTACATGTAAGATTTTTATTACACAGAACTATTTAAAAATATTTTTGTATGCAATTTGTCTGGAGTCGGACCACGAAAAATATCTGGAGTCGGAGTCGAGAATTTTTTTACCGACTCCGCAGCCCTGTTTAAACACAAAGTTGTTAATACATGCGCTGAGTTGTAAATGTATACTCTTCCATCGCCGTCATTTACTGTATTTAGTTTAACGTATTTCTGAAGAAGCCAATGAAGAACAAACGGGAATAACTTAGAAACTATTTATATGTAGGTACTTCATGTACTGTTGCGGATCATTAGCGTGGTTCTTATTTAAGTACAGTTTAAAAGGTTTTATGATCCCATTTATGGGGCAGCAGTACATTTTTATAATAAAAAATATATTTAGGGGTCGTTGACAGATTAAAACAATTTAAAATTTATAATATTTGTATTAAAAGAAAACTATCGATGCTGCAACTATCAAAGTTTTAAATTCCGACTGTAAGTTCTGTTTTTCCCTATTTATAGAGGTGATTGTTTGCTTATTCCTTTTATCTCATTTTCTGTAGATTTTTGGCTGAAGAAGGCAGCATTGCCGAAACTGATACCAAAAGTAAAATAATAAATTCTGCAAAGTTGAGAGGCGTTTTAATTACTTCTTTTACGATATTTACCGACTTTTGCACCATGGACTTTTCCGAATTTAAAAGAAAAATAGATACAATAATACTTATTGATTTTACATAAAAATAGATTACCACAAAAGGGTTTATTGTACCTATATTATGTATGTGTTCCTAAATTATGTCAGAAAAGAACTCATCCTCTACTGTTACCTTTTTATTTCAGGAAAAAATACATTGAGAAGTATATCTTAGAATTCTATGTAAAGTTATCTATTGTATTTGCTTTTGTTTTGTTTTATCGTAATGATAAATTAATTTCACAAATCAACCAGAACGAATTTGTTAAAAACAACAGCGATTTCTTAATTTTATATACAGCCTGTTCAGAAAGCCAAACTTAAACATAGCTCGCTGATGTAAAAAAATGCATCCTTCAGCATTTTTTGGGTATATTTCATAAAGGAAGGATCAAGCTGAATTTTGGTACATTTATGCTTTCGGGCAGTCAGAAAATCGCATGGATTTCTGTTTATTGTAGAGGGCTGCCGTCAGTTATTGTGTCGATTGTGCGAAACTTTCTATCATATTTTTTTTACTTTATCATACGCAGTATGTAAAGTATTGTAATCATGCCAAAGATTTTAGCGGAAATATGTCTTTTTGAGTCCCCTGAACATTTTTGACCAAGGTACAAAAAATGTCTGTGTGTGTGTGTGTGTGTGTGTGTGTGTGTGTATATGTGTGTATGTGTGTGTGTGTGTGTGTACCCGTTTTTTGTGGCGACGATTCCGAAGAAACTACTAAAGGTATCGAGACGACACTTCATATTTAGAAGTTTCATAACCAAACTTAGAGCTGAAAAGCTTTCTGTTGAAGAGGGTCCAAAGGAACTGAAGGAACTGAATTTAGTCTTAGCATTTTTTAAGGATTTTGCAAATAAACCGCCATTTCTGGAATTTCGTCGAAATAGTTAAATAATAAATTAAAGATAAGGAAATTCTGAATAATTTATCACTATGACATTTTTTGGTACAATCAATAGTTTAGCTGCATGAGCAAATTCTATTTCTATGAGATCGGTCGTACTGCATGAAAACTAGTAGCCAGGATTTGTCAGATTTTTGATTCTAACGACATCGACAGTAGGTAGTCTTGGTGTCAAACGCTAATGTTTTGACAATAACTTCTGTTAATATAAGCTGCGTTCGCATATTGCATTACACTTTTTACACCCAATAACACGTAAGTGTCATTTGGACGGTGTACGCGGTGTCAACAGAGTTCAATATCCGAACGCAGCTTTAATCGACATATCTGTCTAGTTCTAGTAGTTTTATTTTAATGGAGACCTGGCCGATCTCGATCAAATAGAGTCTCATGCAGCTAAACTACTAACTTTATATATAGTATGATAAAGTCATGTGCCTGGCCACATCTGATTTTTTATTATTAACTACTCTGATTCATATGCATACCTAAATATTATGATAAATACCTATTTTACAAAAATAAAAGTTATACACATGTCGATAAAATGCACCAAGAACAAAACAAACGAATTAAACATTTACGTGTAGTGCTAAAAGATTTATCATGCAAAACATGTACATTTAAATACTACTGATATTGCCAAATCTTTTTCCACAAATTTACAAGGGTTCTAAAATGTTTGCAACTTTCTTTCACACACTTAGGTCAGTATTTTCCAGTATTTCATATCCCACACAATTCTAAATAATCTGGATTATTTCTGGATAATTTTCATAATACCACACTACACACCTATTGGCTGTCCGCGTCACACTGTGTTCTACAAACTCAGTTAGGGAAACTGCCGCTGCTGTATTCAATGATGTGGATAATATGTTACACATTGTTAATTTTACAGTTACATAGAAACAACACTTTATAATGCCATAAACAAAGGTTTCTATAACTGACGAACAGCATTAATGAATGAAACTTCTTGCAGGGATAATAGAACTATGTACCTTACTCTATAAAAAAAATTTGCAGCATATCGCTCATAATTTCATAGTTGCCTAGGAATAATAATTTAAAATTAGAAGATTCTTTTTGAATAATTCCGCAAAACGTTATTTAAGATCAGAATCAACAACCAGCGCGGTGGCATCAAGAGCTATTTGTCCAAACAGTTTATACAGGCTCTTACACAACAAATGTAAATTATTTGAGGAGAATGTAAAAACCAAAATAGGTAAAACTATCTTAATCAATATAGACCACAATGTCAATAGTTTAAACAGGGGGTAGCTTTTTATTGTGAGCCCCATGATTTATTCGAAGAGATTAAAAATTCCGGAAATAGAGAAAAGCAATGAAATTTTAGAAATGTTTAAAGGAACGTTTGCTTTAATTAGAATTCAATCGCCGAGTTCGAAAACCGTACAAGTAAATCCTATGGACACGTACTGTTTTCGAACTCGGCGATTCAATTACAATCGTAATTCTTTCACTAAATTTTTAAAATTATATGTAATTTAGATTAAATGACATTAAAACAGAAAGTCGTGGTATTCGACAGCGGAAATATATTAAAAATATTTAATCAAAATCGGTTAGATATTCGGATCCGAAGTAAAAATCTTCATTCACTTACTGCACTATTCTGTACTTTTGAACAAGCGCCATTAGCTGTTATCGCAGCGACACTCCTTTCAGGAATAATATGTACTTCAGATGGCAGAAATTGCATCGCAGATGCTTGAGGACGGGATTAAACGTGAATGCAATAGTCTATCTGCGCCAAAATCTTTCCGTCGTCGGTTTCCCAATAAAAAATTACTCTGCATTGCAGAGCGAGCATAGGATGGCGAACTGTCTACGTTGGCGTGCCGTAGTCGCATAGGGGCATCTTCCCGTCTCCATTTGTGCATACCTAATCCGTAACGATTTCGCTTGAAAGTCGTCCTCTCCTTTCGCTAAGTGAAACAATGCGGCGGCAATGCAGAATTTATAATCCGCCCAGAAATTTGTAATCGATTCTTTTTTGTCTACTGCATTGCATACAATAACTATTCCTTCTAAGTATAAAGTATTATCAAAATCACCAACTAATGGTTCCCCTATAATTATCAGGGTTTTGGAATTTTGACCACATGTTCAACATGTGTGGAGACCATGTTCACACATGTTCCTGTATTTCTTCTCTAATTACTACTGGTGTCTCAAAAAATCATTCGCCAAATGACGAAGAAGGGCACTTTTTAATTAACTTTTTAATTATTTTTTTAACAAGATATTTTGTTATGTATGTACTAAAGGTATGCACATAATATATAATGTAATGTATTTGTTATTGCCAATCGATAGAAAAACAATTACGCTGAAATGTTCTTAAGCTCTATGTATGAAATATCTTAGGGTAGTGGACTTATTTATTTGGTATTCCTTCTACAGACTATTCCAAGAAATATTACATACTTTCTATTGTACATGTCAACAGAAAGAAAAGTCGAAAATAAGTACAAAGTCAAAATCCGACAAAAAGGTAACGCTTGTCGCCACAATGACGAATTTAAGCGATAAAACGTACGGTACCTATACAGTGTGCGCCAAAAAGTTGGAACCATATGGGGAACTTTTTTATTATTCATTTCTCAGACAATTTTATTCTTCATGAAAGTTTCTGCTTGGCCTAAAACCAAAAATACAGTTATCAAACTAGAAGTTTTATTAGCCATATACAGGTTGGTTCAGAAAATATGAGTTAATGATAAAAGTAAAGTGCCTTTATTTTCATTATTACCGTCAAATGTTATTTGGAAAATTGGTTAGAAGTAAAAATTATATTCAAATTTGAAATCATAGCCACTTATCTTAATTTTTTTTTTAAATTCTTACTCCTGTAATAAAATTTTTTATGGCTTTTATTGATTTTATTGAACTCTCATTGATGTATTTTTGGAGAATAAAGGTTTTTTTTTAAGTTGTAATTTTGATAAATTCTTTTGGCTGTTGTGGCGGATACTGGATGCAATCTAGCCATTCCTCTAAGAGAAATTTGTGAAGTTTCAACAATAGTTTGCATTACCTGAAGTTGATCATTTACCCAAGGAGTATGCGAACTTTTAAAGTAATTTTCAACACTTCCGAATTTTTAAATTTTTTTGAAGTCCTACTTTACGTTGACTGTTGAATATGTTTGTTGGGATGTTGGTCGTTAAAAGTTGTTGCCGCTTCTCTACGTGTCTTATAATTTTTACCAACAATCAAAACAATTTCTATTTTCTCTTTCTATTAATAATTAAATAAGAGCTGAGTATAACAACTCAAAACAAACTGTCAAAATAATAGAAGAAACTTTTATGAAGAATAAAATTTTCTGAGAAATGAATAATAAAAAAGTTTCCCATATGGTTCCAACTTTTTGGCGCACACTGTATATTTGCATTTTTCAAATGTGTTCCGATGCATGAATGACTATTTTAGTTTTATAAATTACCTAATCTAACAATTCAATTATTTTGGGTATTTCATGTGTACCGTTGATACGAATATGTGGTCTTCTCCGAAGAAAGAGGTCTTATGAGGAAGAGGAACCTTCTTCTTTCTATAGAAACTAACATATTTCTACCTAAAATAAGCTGATTTTATCCACACGACGAATAGATGATTATTGATTACACAATACACAGGTCAACGTCGATTTTATTACAAAAGTTATGACAGGTCATTTTGACAAGGTTTTCTTTTTCGTAGATTGTGAACCTGATAACAAATCGTCTCTATTATAGTTCAGTCATTCTAGATTATGCATATAAAGCTCAAATGTAGTCGTTGATATTATCACTCGATAGCTTATGGTTCTCATGGTAACATATTAAAATGCTTAGAATCAAAGTTATTAGTTAAATCTATAATAAATTTAAAAAAAAATCATGGAACAATTGTGTCTGTCTGACTTTAATCATTCATTCCTCGAATCTCACTCATATAATCGTAAAAATGAAAGTACCACTGTAGGGGACAAAATTTACCATCAAAAGGATTCGGGAACCTGTACGACAAAATGAACGGTTAATTTAGTACAATTGATTCAATAACTCCGCACCAACTGATCGTTTAATGACTGTTCTAATGAGAATAGTCATTTCTAATCTCAACCGACTCATCAAATAATCGTTTGACATTAGAGCAAACATTTCTAACGTCAACTGACCGGTTGACGTGGAATCGCAAAAATTACTTGAATCCATTAACCATTAACACAAATGTATTCATTGAAGAATATATACATTATGAATTAACATAATTTCAAATATAAAAAATACGGTGCCTTGCGCCGTGGGCGCTTATCCGAAGTTATAAAAATTACTTGAATCAATTATACTGAATTAACCGTTCATTTTCTCGTATAGGTTACCGAATACTTTTGATGGCAAATTTCGTCCGCTACAGTGTGGTATTTTATTTTTTCGATTATGTGAGTGAGATTCGAGGAATGAAGGATTAAAGTCTGATAGGCACCATTGATCAAAGGTTTTTCATTAATTATAAATTCCCTATTAACTACGAGAACCATAAGCTATCGATTGATATCAGTTTCACCGACTGATCTTTATATACATTGGAGATCAAGAATCTAGAATGACTGATTCATACATTTTATAAACAATTAAGCAAAAGTATCATAATTAGTATAAATCACGTTTTCTGGCCACCTTTTATTACCCTTTAGAAAAATAATGCCAAGTGATTATTATACTATGTAACAAAACGACTAAAACGCTCTTGGCAGATTTTTCGGACAGGGCAAGTTTACTCGCGCGTTTGACAGTAAGGAAATAGCAATAAGCAGAGTTGTCAAATAAATGTCATCTATAAGCCAAAAGTAGAAGTCTAAAGATGGTCTAGAGGTTTCCAACCTTTTCAATACTGCGGAACACTTTTGTAATGAAAAAGCTATGCATATTTCCTTTATATTAGGTCTTATATAGGACAATGCTACCCTCATTTCTTCTTCTAAATTTGCAATTCTTTCCCTTTTTTTTTTGTTTTTATGTTAGTCAGAGTAGACAATCCTAGTTCACACAAATATGATGTTGAAAAACATAATAAAATTTTAATGGCTGTTTTTGAACTAATGTTGGGTATTCTTGTTGAAGAGATATCCAAAATTCATCAAGGAGTATTTCAGCGTGTTTCATTTTTAAAGTACGGTCAGATGATAAAGAAGAATTGCTGGTCAAATTTGAAGTGAAAGAATTGCTGGTCAAATTTGAAGCGAATGGATTCCTAATCCAGTCGTATTTCTTTGTTTTCAGAGCTGGAAAATATTTTGTTGTTTTTTTTTCTAATAACGACAACTGTTCTATTATTAAAGAGACACATTCTTCATTATTAGTTTTTACGGATGGAAACATCGTCAGATTTTTTTCTTCTACACGCTTTTTTCCAAAGAATAATCTTTTTATGGAATGCTGATAATTTGTCCGTCAAGTCAAAATATTTTCATTTCTGCCTTGTAGACTTGCATTGACAGTGTTTAAATAATTAAATATATCTGTCAAATAGCCCAATCGAGTACACCAGAAATCTTTTTTAAGATCTTGTTCCAATACATTATTTGCATTTTCGAAGAAACGAAGCAATTCTGTTCTTAATTCTAGCACACGGAAAAGCACCGTTCCTCGAGAGAGCCATCTAATTTCAATGTGAAGAAGTAAGCTTTCATGTTTTGATTCCAACACAGTTGTTTAAAAATTCGTGTCTTCATTGGTCTTGCCTTTATATAATTATTAATAACTCCAGTCAAAACGTTCTGCAATCCCAGAGGCAATGTTTTTGCAATCAGTGCTTCTCTATGCAAGAAGCAATGGTTGAAATAAATCTTAGTATTTTATTTTTGTGCAAAGGCCACAAATCGTTTTATCGATACTACCATCGCTGGGGCTCCATCAGTACAAATTTCAACACATTGCTCCCGTTTAAATTTAAACGTTCAAGGTAAGAAGTTATTGATTTAAATATGTTTTCTCCTGTTGTTCGATCCATAAGTTCTCGACAGCATAAAAACTCATACACTATTTTATGTTCGTCAACAAATCTGACAAATCCTAATAATTGGGCTTTTCCACTTATATCCGTAGATTCGTCTATTTGCAGTGCAAAGTTTTTCTTGCAAAGTTTATTTGCAACTCTGTCTTGGATATCACATGCCATATCATGGATTCTTCTCTGAATGGTATCTGACATGGGTATTTTCATTACTTCTTTCGTTGCTTCTTCACCAAACAAAATACTAACTATTTCAGTACATGCTGGTAAAATTAATTCAAGGGAAAATGGTTAATTACGTAAACTCGTCAGTAATGTAGAATCAACTAAAGAAGCGAATGATAATTAATCCAGGTGAGGATAATTTTTGGAAAAAGCACCTCCGCCTGGATTTGAACCAGGACCCCTCCAATTTCCGGTTGACTGCTCTCCCATTTGAGCTACAGAGGTAGTGGAAATTTATAGGTTTTATTTGTCACTTCAGGATTTGCAAGCCGAATTTCGAATTAAACAAACCCGTCGTGACACCTATTGGGGATAGATGGAAGTTTGGTAACTAGGAATCGCTAAATGTTTATTGCTAAAACCTCATACAGATGAATAACTTCAAGGGAAAATGGTTAATTACGTAAACTCGTCAGTAATGTAGAATCAACTAAAGAAGCGAATGATAATTAATCCAGGTGAGGATAATTTTTGGAAAAAGCACCTCCGCCTGGAAAATTAATGAGTCAGCTATAGTATGTGGCTTTAATTTTACTGCCACTAATTCGGCTATTTTGTATGACGCAATTTGTTTTATCTGATATTTTCAAAATTTTATCAAAATATTTTGCTTGTTTGTTTTCTATATTTATAAGTCTTTCAAAATAATCTTTACCCTTTGAAGCAAGATTTTCGTGCTTAGTAGTGAAATGGCGTTTCAATTTTGCAGGAGCCATTGCACTATTAGCGAGCTGCTCACCAGTTACGCAACATTTTGGTATTGGATAATCTTTATCACCTGTCCATGTAAAACCCAAGTTCAAGTATTCATCCGTATATAAACCACTGGTCACTCTAGACCAGTGGTTCTTAACCTGTGGGTATTTACCCCCTTGGGGGTAAAATTGCAATCTCGGATGGGTAACGGAGGTCTAGTACTAGGCCCTATACATATAATAGTTCAAATTCTAGAATTTTTAAACTGTTGTCAAGGAAAAAGTTTTGTATAGTAGCTTAAGCTGCTTGAAGAAACAACCTTTGTTTTTTTGAAAATCTCAAAACAGAAAAGGAGAAGAATCTTCACACAAAAATAAAAAACATAACATTTATCCATATATGCTAGCGTATTTGGCTGATTTTTTTCTGTTAAATTAACAGTTGTCTCACTGCAAGGACATATGACCAATATTTGTATATCGCACGATAAAGTTGCCGGTTTTCTACGAAAGCTAGAACTGTACGAATGTAAAGTTCAAGCTGGTGACATATTAATGTTCGCACAATTGTCCGAGACAATCAGTGCTCACAACAAACAAAAAATGCTGCTTCACTAATTCCATCATTCAGCAACTATCTTTTTTGATAGATTCGTTGAATCGCTATTTCCCGGGCATAAATAATCGTCAAGCTTATTCCTGGGTGTTAAGACCATTTTCTACAGACGTCTAAATGTCGAAGCTTAAGCTTTTAGCTTAAGTTCAATTTCTGGAACTACGCGAAGGTACCTCATTGAATGTGGAATTACAAGATTATGACATAGGTTCATTTTGGACAAAAATGTGGACTTAATATTCCATTTTAGCCGACAGGGCTATAAGAATTTTTCTGCCATTTGGTACTAGTTATAAATTTGAAAGCGGCTTTATAACCGTAGTGTCTATAAAAACAAAATCTAGGAATCGGCTCAATGTAAAGCATGACTTTCGATGTGCCATATCAGAATCTAAACTAAACATTATAAATCTTGATTATGTAAACTTTATAGGAATTATATTAAAAATATAAGGCGTTGTTATCGTACTGCATAGTATTTTTATGAAGAGTTAAAACCCTAATCTCAAGAAGGTCATATGGGTAAAAGTACTGAAAAGGTTAAGAACCACTGCTCTAGACTGTCTAGACTCTAGAGGCTAGAGAAGTCTCAATTATTACTATTCAATTATTATTCTTAAATCAAAATAACGATAATTTTGTTCACAAATTATATTAGTGAAGTGTAATTATTAATTTGTATAAGGAAATGGGTAGTTTTTAATAATAGTGAAGTGGCTATAGTTTTTGAGAAAAATCAAGTAAAAAGGAAAAATATTATTCATTTCTGTAAAACCTACAAAATTCTCTTAAAAACTGAATACATTTTATTCTTTTGAAATGCAGCCCACAAAAGTGTGTACATTTTCTCAATAATAATATGTAGTTAGCAGAAACCGAAATGTCATTGGCCCGAATTTTTTGCAGTGTCATGAGATCGCAAAAACTAATGAATTTTTTTCATGAATTATATATATTTCCTTTGCATGCAAGTGCAAAAGCTAAAGGAACAAGAAGATGCTCACAACAGCCGATTTCTCGGAGTTTAACAATTTCTCTAGAACAGCTTAGCTCGGTAACGGTCCTAGTAAAATTTCTTGGAAACAAGAGGCGTTAGCGTTTGACAGCGCACGTCGTACTATATAATATGGGGCGGTTTATTGGTCGTGAACGTTGTTTATTGATACTAAATACTTAATTTACGACGTCATTGTAGCAAGCGTACATGCACGCCAACCTCACAATCATGCCTTCAATTAATACGGATATATGCAAATATAGAGAGTACATTGTGAGCAGTGCACGGCCGTTATCCTTTAATGATGGTTTCATTAGCATGAAATATGTCATAAAACGAACGGATGTGTACGCGAATTTACACTCACCTGTGTAACAAATTTCCATGCAAAATACTCCTTGAACTAAACAACGATGTGTTTAGGATTTCACTTCGTAAAAATTCAAACCCAGCTAGATTTTTATATACACCTTTGATGAGCATTACAGTCGCGAGTTATTCACGGACTAATATGACGGAATTGGGGTTTTTTTAACATTGATCAAACGATAGTGAACATTATAAAGACATTTCTTATAATTCCCTACAAAAAAAATCTATCCATAATTTACGTACGAGTTGGAATTTTTATGTTATGGGTCTAGAATCGACGGCCTTGAGTCTGTAGGACGTCCAGGATGTGGTGAACCGTTCTACTCAAGTCCTTGTGTATAAACAAACATACTTACTTAATTTGCTTAGCCGATTTCTGCCCTTTGCCAATAGGCAGTATGGGAGATATACGCACATAATTAGTTTATGTGAGATAGTTAGTGAGATAGTACAAACACGTCTGTTTGGGTTAAATAAAATTATTCTTCTATTTTTTGATAAAAAATACATAACTACCGTAACTACCGAACAATAAAGCAACTTGATATAAAAATAAAATATAATTGCTAAAGGGGCAGATCTGTTGCTACGCCACAGATAGATCCCCATCAAAAGAAAAATAAGACTGAAGGAAAATTAATAAGGTCAAAAAATTATGCGAAAGTAACGTTTTTCTTTGATGTTGATCGCGAAGATGAAAGGGTAGAATCTAGATTATTAGCCAAAATAAAAGCTGGTCTCAAACGATCAATGGTGACAGAATATGATCTATTAAATCTTGAAATAATGAAATGTGTAGAAAATTTTTTAAGCACTTTAAGTGGATCTTCGCCTCTAGGCGATAGAGAAGGTCATTTCCTTCTACTCTTAGAAAAACGAAATCGGAATCCAACAGATGTTTATGTATAAATGGTTTGTCTTTGTCAACTGAATGATGATTAGAAAGGGTAGGTTTCAAATTTGCAAAAGTTTCTCGCAAAATAATTAAAAGCGGAAAGGTCAATGGTATCACAAATTTTAATAAAGAATTCCCCAGGAAGACGTAAAGGTTGGCCATAAACAAGTTCGGCTGATGAGCAACCTAAATCTTCTTTTAAGAAAGATCTTAAACCTAAAAGAACAATACGAACATCAAATTTCGACCGGTCTGTATTACCTCTGGCTATAAGTGCCGCTTTTAGGGTTCTATGCAACCTTTCCAAAATACCATTACTTTGTGGATGGTAGGAAGAAGTATGGATTTGATTAGAACCAAAAAAGTTGTTGAATTGTTTAAAAAGATCAGACTCGAACTGTAAACCTTGGTCGTGAGTAATGGTGTGAACTATACCAAAACGTGAAAAATGATGAACCAGAAGAGTTTTTGCAATAGGATGAGATGTAATATCAGAAAGAGGAAATGCTTCTGCCCATCTTGTAAAACGATCAATGACGGTAAGAATATAGCAAGACCCGTCAGAAGGTTTAAGTGGACCAATTAAATCAATATGTATGTGTTCAAATCTACCTTTAGGAATGTTAAAAGTCTGTAAAGGTTTTATATTTATATTTTGTGTAATACGTAGGTATGCCAGGATGAGAAATATTGTGAAAATTGGAAAAAAATGTAAAACGTAATGATAGTGGTATATAAATTCGTGGATTTGTAGAAGAAGTTTCACACCAGAGCTTAGTGTTGGCTTCTTGTGATAGAAAAAAATTTAGATGTCTTATTTTGTTGATGAATTAATAGATATTTAAGTTGTGTATCACGATCTTGTGTTGTTTTTAGTGTGTTCGAATCAGGCTAAGAAAATTTTATAGAGTCAATATCTAATAAAGTGTATCAGCTACTATGTTAGAATCACCTTTAATGTATGTAATGCCTGTAGAAAAGTGTGCAGTGAAATTTAAGTAACATAATTGTCTAGGAGATTTTTCTGTTTTGCAAAAGAGTGAAGTGGTCACAAGAGGCTTGTGATCTGTCAAAATAGAAAATTCATAACCTTCTAAGTAATGCCTGAAGAATTTAATTGCCTCATAAATCGCTAGGAGTTCTCTGTCAAAGGTTGAATATTTTGCTTGCGAAGAAGAAAGTTTTCTCGAAAAATAAGCTATAAGTTGTGAAGAATTGTGTAGTGTTTGTTCTAAAACTGCGCCTATAGATAAATTGGATGCGTCAGTTGTCAGAGTTAAATGCGTTATTACGAGGATGAGCTAGAGCAGTAGCATTAATAAGAGATATCTTAGCTATTGTAAAACTGTTCTGACATTCGGTTGACCACGAAGTAAGTTCTTTTAGTTTTGAAAGGCGAGTCGAGTTTGCCAAAGAATGTAAAGGTTGAAGTAATTTAGAGAAATTTGGTACAAATCTATGATAGAAATTGATCATTCCTAAGAAACGTTCTAAATGTTTGAGGATTTTTGGAACTGGAAAATCATTAATGATCGTTTGAAGGGAGGATACCTTTAGTTGTGATATTATGGCCTAAAAGGTCAAGCGAAGGTACACCAAAAACGCACTTTGAAGGTTTGACATTTATGCCAAAGCTATCAAGTCTTTCAAAAAGCTGTGTGAAGTGTAAAACGTGTTCTTCCTGATCCTTGCTTACAACTAAAATGTCGTTTAAATAGACAAAAATGAAGTCTAAACCGTTAGTAACCTCATTGATAAAGCGTTGAAATGTTCTGGTCCGTCGTGTTCATTTTATAAAAGTTTTTTTCAATTCTCAACACAAAAATTAACAGCACTATGTTTCAAAAAACGTGTAAAGGTTTCGACATTTAACAATATTAAATCGCAAGAAAATCAGTCATCTAATAACCAATCACTTCGCGTCATATTATATTTGATCGTTTAACTAAACTAAATTTTCTTATTGATACGGGTGCTGATATTTCGGTTATTCCTATAAATTCATTTAATAATTTAAAAAAGACACAAATTCGTCACTTACAGCAGCAAACGGAACTACTATCTCTACTAATGGTAGAAAAATGCTTACAATAACTTTAAATTTGCGCAGAAATTTCACTTTTATTTTTACAATAGTAGTTGTTGTCTGCTACTGTAGTTGTTGTCAAGTGTTATTGATCTGAGCTGTTAGTACTCTTTTCCCTTGTCTCGGTCTGTGGACTTAATTACAGAAACCTTCTTTACACAGGTCCGTGGTGACAGTTCGTAGTAATTTCTACACAATTGCATAAAAAGCAGATCAACTTGACAACTGCTGGGTCAATTTTAAAATGTCACCCACAAATTAACTCCTGTTCCGGGATTGATGCTACTGGCTGAATTACCATGAAAGTATGTTACATCAACCAGTATATTGTGTAAATGTTCTCTAATTAAGTTCATGATTAAAGCAAGCGCGGTTGAATTTGATATTTATCCCGGAACAATGCCCTATGCTTACACATTCCAACAGTACCTTACTTTTACACATCAGTGCAATAGTTTCTCCTAACTCTTTACTTGAAAACGCCAACTCTAACTTTTTGGATGGACAATTTTCGTCATAACGTGTATTGTTGTCCGATCAATAGAAAAATATTGTTAAAAACCAAATTCGGTCATCTTTGAGCGTGAATAACTCGCAACGCAGACACGAATCGATGAGGTTTGTTATTTGCAATGCGCAACCAAACGTGAATAGAAAAATTCTGCTAGATTTGACTTTTTTGCTATTCACGTTTGGTGCTAGTAGGTGCTTCACGACTGGGCTATAGCTACGTGTACTTTTAGTGCCCAGTAAGAAAAAACTCTAAGCAATACAAATAAAAGTAATACCACTTGGAGCCAGATTTGTAAAATCGTACGGCGATGTAGACATAGCACGGGGCTTAACGTGGATTTGCCTTGACAGGCCGATGAAATACATCCGACGTTAAATATGGCAAACTATATAGATAAGAAGAATTATCGATTTGGTTTAGTGCACGCGTTATCTCGGTTGCGAGATTAGCACGACTGTTGACACACCTGTCTAACGGCGGCTATCTACCACGTAGAGATGAACGCGCCAAGGGATCCGAAATTTGATATAAGATATGGCGCGAAATATCACATTCCACTGACTCTTGCCTATGACGGAACGAGGAAAAAAGATAAGATAACATGGAACAATGTTGGCAATAGGCACGCAATGTACTTTTGAGAAGTTCCTAAGCATGCAGTATAATAATTTTAATATAAGCGTTAATTAGATAACACGATTAACGAATATGGAAAAAAATACGAAAAAAGTAATGAAAATACAATTATTAAAAGACATAATTCTAACTAATCTTTCACAAGACTGAAAGCACTAAAGAGACATGAAGGAGACATTACAACGCCTTAGATGGACGTATAGAATATAATTGGGATACTGGCCATTCAGCAAGATAAAGCACAAGTTGGTGATGGGTCGGATATGAAGACGGGACGCACAAAGCAACCCTTCTCACACCTTCAATACAATAAAGGGATTTCATACGCCCTCTATGCAAGTGAGAGCACTAGGAGAACTTTATCACCTCGACTAATGAATGCTTCTTAAGGTGTTGTTCTGACACTGTTCCATATTTCAGCAATTGCTTTATGTTTGATCCATTTTGACGTATCCAGCTTCTGTGAATCTGCAGAAGTGGTTGAAAAGTTTTGATCAAGTCACAGATTTTTACTAGAGCCGATTAGTGCTGCCGACGTATTAAAGTAAATATTTACATTTATAATCAAAATTTGCAGGTTTTTATTTCTCTTATGTGGTATACATTTACCAATCATAAGCAAAAATCTATCAAACACATATAACAGAAAGTAACTTACTTCATTTGAGAAGGATTTTGAGGGGTACAAACGATGATGGCATTATCAACTTCCGGTTTGAATCGATAGTTAGTGTTATTGATACCACCTTAAGAAGTAGCATAGAGAGAGTAAGCCATGTGATGTATCATAGAAAAGTTCCTTTAAAGACAATAAGGTTTAGTTGGTACATTTTTTGTATTTAACTATATTCAAGAGAGTCGATGAGGACACCGAGGAAGAACGCATCATGTTGTTGCTCTGTGGGTCACTTAGCTTTCCTGTCTTTCGAATTACGTCAACCAGATTTGATGGTAGACATTAGGAGGCATTATAAGATAGCTGATTCTAAAGTTAGTATGTACTAACATCACCAACTTCCAGTTCTCTTTAACTTGTTACAGTAACTTTAAATAAAAAAATAGTTACAAATAAAACTGATTTGCTTTTAAGTGCTGTCATATGACACCTCAAATTTGTAAATTGAAAAATTCTTCTTCTATATGCGAACACTGCAAAGTATTTGGGTATAACTCTAGATACACAGCTAAGGTGGAAAGGAAGATGTTAAAAAGAAAAGAGTAGATCTTGGCCTCAAAGACAGAGAACTGTACTGGCTTCTGGGAAGAAAGCCTAAGTTGCCAGTACAGAACAAACTACAAGTTTACAACCAAGTACTAAAACCGATTTAGTTGGACGGCATCCAGTTTTGGGGTTGCTCGAAAAAATCGATACAAGGAACCCAGACTTTCCAAAATAAAGTACTAAGGAATATAAGTTAACGCTCCTTGGTACATACAGAAGTCACCCATGAGATAAAAATATTCGCCGCTAAGCATGAATCTCGCCTAAGCCATCACGTCAACGTAGGGGCCCTGCAGCTACTGGACAACCAGAATCTAGTGAGAAGACGAGAAGGAACCAAACCCTTCGAACTAGCGAATCAGTGAAATGTGTAAATAAAACGCAGAGCACGTGAGTGAAGTTTTTGTGCTTCTTGTTTAGGACGAAGTCAATATAGGACATCAGTGGATAGTCTATTAGAGACAAGTTCCTAGATTTAAAAATTCAGATTTAAATTGATGGTTAATTTTTAGATTAGTTTCAATATGTTAAGTATCTTCTTCTGCTCCTGCATTGCCCCGAAAAGCAAGAAATACAAAATGACGCTGTCTTTCGTATTTTTTTTGCAGGAATGGTTAGGTACTGTTGAATTATCGACACGTTTTTCGTCATTCGGTAACTAATTTGTTAATTTTACATTGATTGTTATCTTTTATTAAACTCATGTTTTCGATACTTCAAACCTATAATTATTTAAGAAGTTGATATTAATACTTTCCGATAGCCACTGCTGGACGGCACTATATACAGGATGTATGTAGTTATGTATAAAAATAGATTTTTTATTTTAGATTTGAATGAAATTGCCCATTTATCATTTTGAATTTATCCAAGTCATACAGTTGACCTCTTTCTTTAAAACTGGAATCAAATTTTTAATCAATTGTTAGTGGATAACATTATGGGATATTAATAATAATATAATAAATGTGGTAATATTGCTAGGGACACAAATACCCACCTAAAATTAAAAAAATTAAATGTCTGTTTTTGTAAATAACTTGAAAAAAAATGATACGACAAACAAACTATATTTTCATAATTTTGCAAGGAATGGGAAAAAGTAGGTGCCTTTGACAGAATTTATTTCTTCGGAAATGAAACAGGTTGAGGGATCATTGCCCTCCAGCAAAAATTACCTTTTTCGCAAACGTTTTCCAAGCACGAACTCTTACGTTTTATTCTTGACAACCTCAATGTGTTTCTATTTAGAAGTTATGTTATTATTCATATTTCAAATGATTATTCTGATATTTGTACTTCTCATAGAGATAAATCTGGTTAAATAGGTTCTAAATTAACTTTGTAACACCCTATTTGAATGTGTATATAAATGTTCAACTATCTATACAAAGTGTCTGTCTTATCCATATATTTTCTACTGTACACGCAATACTTTGCCTCTTGTACCTTACGAGCACCGCCAATATTTACATAACAGATGCCAACAAATTTTCGGTCCGACAATGGCTCTCAATTCTCAAGGTCCCACGGGAATTTTTGCAGCAGCGTGCGCGACAATCTAATATGTATAGGAATATGGACCCTCGTCACAACTCACATGCATTTGAGTTGCAAGCCGCAAACGTATAACTTATGCAATTTTAGTGTAGCGCGTAAATAATCGCACTTTACGACCAATCGGTTAAACGGCGGTTATTTTTATCTATGCAAATATTGATTTATGACATTGTGCGTGCCAGGGACCACTAATTATATATGTGCCAACGGTTGTTATGGAAATGTACACAAGAGGAACAAGTTCGGACCGAGCTGAAGCGTTTACGAATATTTGCGGACCTTATTACGTGTACGGCACCTAACTGGCAATGCGCATAAAGTACCTGTATATTAACTAACTACACAAAGCGCATTGTCGTAGAAATTGATTCTTCCACGGACCACCTTGTTTTACCCAGGAAAAGTACCCAGTTCCAGGAAAACCTAACAAGTTAAGAGTATAAGTACTTAACAAAACAACTTGCAGGCTCAATAATTACGGTTCTTTCTTGTGTGCGATAGTGTGTTTTTCGAAGGGATAATTATCGGCCGTTTTTTGGCAACATCATGGGTCAAATTCAAGTAGAATCGCTTATTTGTGCAATTTTTGTCATTTCAGTACCTATCAATTTTGAGAGTCTGGCAAATTAAAATATTGGACTGTACAGCGGATTGTCGTCGGCACAGCAATTCATTAATTTTCAGAGTTGCTCTGATTACCCGCAGCAGTCGCTGTGATCAATAAATGCACATAATTTATTTATGTTTAGGGGCAGTCCACTGGTGTGCAGTGTGAATGCCACGAAAACAAACAATTATTCAACAATACAACAATATACTACATACAAAGCATACATGATAACGTAGAGTAAAACCAAATTGCTGTCTCTAGTGTCCTTTATGTCGTGCACCTGGCCAACATTGACCAAATTCAAACGTCGACGTACAAGGTTCAATTTAACCTTGAAGATTGACGTTTTGACCAAAAATTCCACCCAAATGTTCGCAGCTGGACTGATTCAATCGATTTTGTGGAAGATAGGTATATTTTTTCCATTATCACTCCGGATAATGCCCAACAACAAATGTGATTTTAATTCCCATTAGCCATTTTTTTGTCTCAACAATATTAATAATAATAAATGTCAATATCCTATCTAGTGTTAATTCTATGCTCCAGAAATTTGATGTGTAAATTGGCTACCCAATGTATCCAGCAGCCAACACATCAATTGCTATAACTAATTGGTTCCTCAAATGAAAAGTAATATACCTCTGCTAGCGAATCAACCGATATACAGAGTGGTCTAAAATGGTAAAGGACAAGTTGAATTTCCCGCCACATTAAATTATTGTGATGTTGGTAGTGGTTGCAAATGACAGCTGTTATTTTTGTTCAGTAGCGTAAAGTATTCTTTCTTGCATAGAGATTCATTCTCTGATTATAATAAGGTTTAACATTAAATTGAAACAATGAGGGTCTGAAAGTCTTGGTTAGTCTTGGTAAAGACATTGGACATGAATAAAACATTAACATGACAGCATAAATATGTTAAAACTACTGTATATTTCATAAATAGAAAATAATATAAAAAATAATAAAATCCATCCATATGTCATCAAGTGAAATTAACCCATTATCTAAATATCAAATAAAAGTCATAACCTGTATCCTGCACGCATACCATCTTAGTAACACTAAATACGTTCAAAACTGTGGCGGGAAATTCAATTCAAATGAAAATCAATTCAAAAACTCGAATGTCCTTTATTTTAGATCACCCGTTCGGTACTCTACGCTATGATGAGAACCAGGAAATCCTGGTTCTCATCATAGCTATGAAAATAATATTTTTGGCATATTCTATGTGACATGGAACAAGGAAAACGCCCAAGTGACAAAAAATTAGTTTGTGATTATTTTCGGAATCAGGTATAGCCAATAGAACAAGCTATCTGATCCTGCCAAAATCTCAAAAATATTACCAGGGAGATACCTTTGTTCCATGTCACATTAAGTTAATATAACTCTGCCACCAAATCAGCCGATACACACGAAGTCAGGAAATATATCAGCCTAATGCTTTTGTTCTATTATGCATGACAAGTAATGTTGCTTCTTATTTTGTCAAAACATTATTTTTCCAAGGGGTCATTGCTGCAAAATTTTGTATGGCGTGAAAAAAATCACTACCGGCTGTCAAAGTTCAATACGCGTACCACAATTATTAGCTCAATTATAAGATAATCCATCAAATATTGATTGCAGATATCAGGCATTTCACTGATTTCCAATAACTTAATTTGTCACAAAATCCAATAGTAATACCAAATGATGATTTTGCCGACATATAAAGAAACCTAACAAAGTAACAACTGATTCAGGTGTGCTTTTGTTTTGTAGAATCTGGATCTGAAAAAGCAAATTGTGAATTGAGTCTAGTTTTCGAAAAATCACTTCCAGAACACTGAAAAATACTTGTTTTTCTGTCAAAAATTATACACAATCAAATTTTCTACCTTCGGATTCCATAAAAAAAAAAGTTGCTGTTGTCCTGGATAATCATTTAGGTTGGATTATTTTTTCATACAAAAATAATTCATTTTTCTTACTTTGAACAGCTTGTAGCAAGCCAATATATTTAAAATATATTTATTGTCCGAAATGGTGACGGCTGATTTGCTGATAGAAGTACATACATCAGGGTATGTGTGAAATATCTTCGCACCAAATACTTTAAGATTTTTTTTTCAAAGAAATAAAAAAAAATCTTAAATTTTGTGACAATACAGAAATTATCTACTACCTCTGTACATTTATTAGTTATAAAAGAAGTGTCCCATAAGAATTATCTCTCTTCAAAAATGTTAAATATAAAAATATTAAACAGAAATTACTTGCTAGTCTATGAATAGCGCTGAATAAGCTTAAAGGCCACTTTATATTAAAAAAGGTCACTGACAATTATCAAACAATAACCTAAATTATTGAATATGGTGCCTCCAAACAAACTTAACTTTAGCAAAAAAATTAAATTGGACTCTTACATTGTTGTTGTAACTATTCTTTTGACTCTTTTTGAAGAAGAAATCAATTGTTCTGTCTACAAACTCTCTTATGAGGGCCTTCAGTGGTAACTGTTCCTAATATACAAAGAACATTGCTCATTTCTTTAATTTGGAAGGTTTGGACAACTTTATGTTGCTTAATTTGGTACAATCCCAGAGCTGGGCACCATACGTATTCTATTCTACCTCACAGTTAACAGGCAAAATACTGCAATTACTTCATTACTGCAATATACAAAATATTATCCCAAGCAACACCAAAACTAACATTTCTTTCATAACAGAATTTCGTGAGGGGCCTATCTATAATTAATAAAGATGTCTGGTTTAAATTAATGTTTCATTCAATGCTTTTAACCCGTAGAAATTGTCTAGATCACTCGTATCCTTGGAACACGTTCCAGCCCAGTGGAACGCGTCAATTCATCCAAATCGAGCACCTGTAATTCCCAGTTCTTCAAAGACCTTCCTCCAGTTAGTGATCGCTGCGTAGATAGATAAGAGGAAACGTTTTATTCTAGGCCATAGTGCGCGAGAGGATCGTGAAATAGATCAAAGGAGGCTAGGAGGTTCCCGCTCGCTCCGTGACTGCCAATAATTGATTATCCTCTCGCATTTTTTGCGCCAGTTAGCTGCCGTAGTCGCCTTCGTCGTCGTCACAGCTGCGCTGCCATCACCCATCTCCTGGGATTGAGTGGGACCGTCCTTCTATTTCAATTAACGGGCGGAAAATAAATTTTAATCTGCATTGATCGATGGCCCGAATCATTTCTCTATCTCTCTCTTTCGTTTAATTGACCCTTCGTTCAATTGGTGACTCTGCCGATAATATTACATACATATATTGATTCTTTGTGACGCAAGTGGCTTTACCATGCGACCGATATGTAAATTGTGATAGTTTAGGCGAGGGAATTGGATTTTTATGGAGATGTCATAAAATAGAAGAAGTGCTGGAAGGATTTGAATATTGAGTTTGAATCAATCTGCATTCATTGGGGGCGGTAATAGTGTATATAATGTGCGGGTTGTCCTCAAACCCCTATAGTTCCAATTGTACCTATTAATCTATTAAAAAGTTGTGGCTGCGATCAGTTTAAGACTGATTTAAATGACAGCCTAAGAATTAATGTAGCAAATTATAAATAATGGTAAATTTACATTAAGACTGCATTCAGCAAATGGTTTTGATCGATGGATGGTTTTGATGAATATGCAAAATATTGCGCAAAGACAATGAAGAAAATTAATTTTTGGACATAGATTAGCAGTAGAATAGATTCGCATTAATGGTTTTGAAAACTGAGGAATTGTATTGCATATATTGAATTTAATATAATTATTCTTTCACTAATACCGATGGCAAATAAAAACGCTATATCCAGCAATTAATTATTTCTTAGCAACTTTAAAAAGGTAAAAAATTATGTTATTTGAAACACCTAATATTGTAGAGATGAAAAGAAACGATGAGGGCTCTAAGCAATACTTCAGAGGAACTTAAACTATGTGGCAGTTGGTCCACTGATTTTTTTCCTGTCAAATTTGTGCCATGAAAGACCAAACCGCACAAATAACGAACTAACCATGCGCGCTTCAGTTTTGTTAAAATTTCTATGTGTTACGTAATAAATACTATTTAATGGGTTTGTAGAAGATATGATTAACTAAATTGTGTCGTAAGTCAACAACAATTTAAATAAAATAAAAAAAAAACAAACCTACAAAATAATTAACACATGAATTGCGTTTTTGAAGTTATTTGTGACGCATAATAAATTTCTATTATATCTCTATGCTCTTACTTTGAAAATGCCAGTTTGACTTGAAACACTTGGTGAGGTCTTGAGGGCTGGTCGGGAAACAATTGAAGGCACCTGCTATTATTTCACAGATGACTTGGCATAATCAGTGGCGGATTAACGATAGTTGGGGCCCCTAGGCAAATAATATTTGGGGGCCCCACCCACAAAGTAACATAAATGAATAAAAAAAGAACATGTCTTATCATGAACAGAGAACAGTTTTATAATAATTTGAATTCTTTGATATAATAACAGTTTATAACAGTTTAGAAATAATAAAAAAAAACTCTTGGATCATTTCGTGTCGTCTTTACAAATTTATTTTGCCAATTTTAGAATTTGCAAACTAATTTAACCGATCTTTTGCCGAAATATATCTTGGTATGTTGAACAAGATTCATCTGGGAAAAGCTTCAATTTTATTGTACGACTCTTCAATTGTCGGTAGTTGTCAAACAGATCAAATGCACTAAAATTTTCATGGACTCCAAATGTCAATGTATGGTGAATGGTGATATACAGGCAGATGTATATTTTTAAATAAATTAAAAATAACAGCCACAACCTGGATTTGAACCAGGGCCCTTTGTGTCGCTAGCACAATGCTCTCACCAACTGAGCTATTGAGGCATATGACATATGTTAGGGAAAATCGTCATATCAACGAAAGGAAAATCGTCATATCAACGAAAGGGAGTAGTAAACACTTCCTAACCTATCATGACACCTATCAATTGTCATCTACATGACGTAGGGTTCACACCAGAAATGTAATTTAAAAAATAAAATTAAAATTTGAATTACCGAGCGCGAAATATAACTAGATATGAATATACGGACATACCGTATCAACATATGTCATAGGCCTCAATAGCTCAGTTGGTGAGAGCATTGCGCTAGCGACACAAAGGTCTTGTTCAATCCCAGGTTGTGACTTAAACAACAATTTCAGAAACCCCTCGTGTACTTGGATCGGATCTGCTTATTATAAAAGCCGACTAATCGATATGTTGTAAATCCGGAGTGGAATCTACTATAATATAGTACGTATAATTTAGTACGTACTTTCCTAACTATTAAATAAATTGACGAATTGAAGAACATAGCGTTGAGTACAAGTACGACCAGGGATGTTAAATTACGGTAATTAATTTTTTTGGTAAATTACCGTTGAAATTATAATTATTAATTTCAAATATTAAATTACCACGTACTTAATTAAAAATAAAAAATGGTAAATTACGATGGCATAAATTACCGGGTAATTAAAAATTCAAAATGGTAAATTACGCTGGTTTAAATTACCGGGTAATTAAAAATTAAAAATGGTAAATTACGCCTGTTTAAATTACCGGGTAATTAAAAATTCAAAATGTTAAATTACGCTAATTTAAATTAACGGGTAATTACAAATTCAAAATGTTAAATTATACAGGTCACTGTAAGTTATGATTACTACTAATGTTAATAAAAATGTTTGGTAAAACCTTAAATCATTATTTTGTGGCTATCTCTGATCCTTTGCCTGATTTGATAGTACTAAACCCAAAGTAAAGACTACATAGAATAGTATATTATTTGACGAGCACATAACTAAGGATATAAATCGCGAGCATGAAGTTTATACGCGAGCCGTAGGCGAGCGTATAAACATGCGAGCGATTTATGCCCGTTGTGTGCGAGTCAAATACGACGTTTTATCTACGACTTATAAATTACATTTTATATCAAATATTTTAAAGGTATTTGTCAATGATGGCGAGGCGAACTGTCACATAACTGTCATCTACGTAGGTTTTGACAGACTTTGACACTGGCGTCATATAAGGATGACAGTTCGTTCAAATAATGAAGTCATTATTTGAACGAACTGTCATTATTATACAACGCTAGTGTCTTATAATCATCGGCGTGTAATAATTATGGGAATTATATAGTCATAGATTCGTATGCAATGAACTTATTATATGTGAGTCGTAGAAAATCAAACAGAATAGTAATAGTAGAAAATAAACACTTTTATCGACGACTCACATATAATACGTTCATTGCATACGTATCCATGACTATATAATCCCCATCATGACACACGCCAATGATTATTAATGATACTTGCGTTGTATAATAATGACAGTTTGTTCAAATAATGACTTCATTATTTGAAGGAACTGTCATCATTATACAACACTAGTGTCAAAGTCTGTCAAAACCTACGTGGATGACAGTTATGTGACAGTTCGCCTCGCCATCATTAACAAATACATTGAAAATATTTGATATAAAATGTATTTGAAAATGAATTTGTGAGTCGTAGATAAAACGTCGTATTCGACTAGTACACAACGGATATAAATCGCGCGCATGTTTACACGCTCGCCTACGGCTCGCGTATAAACTTCATGCTCGCGATTTATATCCTTAGTTATGTGCTCGTCAAATAATATACTATAATTCTGTTCAGATTCACAAAATAACTCTCCGTTTCACAGAGGCTGTTTGATCCGAAACATTTTTTAGTCTCGATCATTTTTTAACACTGGTATATTTATTAAAAAATTAATTTTGATAATACATGGCTTCTGATTTCAGAGCTGCATTATCGGATTTGTTGGATTGGTCGTCATTGGCGAAGGGGCTTCTCTATTCATTAAATACAAAATATTAGTTCTGTATTTTCACAAGTAATGTCGGATGATTTGGAATAGTAAAAATACAACGTTTACGGGCAATGGGATGTGTTAACTTTACCCATAGACCCATTTCCATTGGCTAAATGACGACGACGCACGAGTCCGACCACGCGGATTGTTAGATACTTCCCAGGCAAACGCAAACAACAGTGCACTTGTCGACTGCTTAGGAGGGGTGGGCGCATTCATGCGTCTACTGATGGAAGGTCTTTGAAATTAATTTATAAATTCCGGTAAATTACCAACGGTAATTAAAATTGTCGGTAAATTACCAACGGTAATTTAAATTGACGGTAAATTACCATCGGTAATTTACGCCGTAAATTACAGTAATTAAAAATCGGTAAATTACCATTAATTACGGTAATTAATTCGGTAATTTACGCGGTAAATTACGCTTTTACATCCCTGAGTACGACACATTTGCTCATCCACAAATTGTGTAATTAACGTTTTCAAAAACTTTTTGCTTAAAATAATCTAAATGGTATGATACTTATTAAAAATAATCTTTAAAACATTATGGGAAAAAGTCTTGGCCGGGGCCCCTAAAGCCCGGGGCCCCTAGGCACGTGCCTCATTGCCTTATGGGTAATCCGCCACTGTGCATAATAGATTTAATTATCTTCAACATAATACCCCGATATTCGAAACCGTCTCCTAAACCTAGATGTTACACTATTTTTAAGTAATTCTTTGTATATAATTTACCCACATTCATCTTGACCCATCATTTTGATGCATAATTTGTTTTGGTAAGCTTAATAGTTTTAGAGATGTCGATGAGAACAAAAGTGGACAGCATTTGTTGAGTTAGAGAAAGACGATACAGGTCAAAAACTACATGCAACATATTGTAGCAACAAAACTAATGAGTGCCTAATGAGTAATGAATTGACGACGATGCATCAGTTAATAACAAGTAATAGATTTTTATTGATCTATAAAATAGACCAGCACATGATTAATACCCAAATGAGCTTGAGAAGTCCAGTGACATACCAAACAGTTGCGTTCAATAAACTAGCAGCTATGTATAATCTCCCTACAGATATAATGTAGATCATCATCAGTACAGGAAGATATAGGACACAAAACATAGAAAATACCCACAGGGGGGTAGGGGGTAGGACTTTCACGGCACACGATGGGGAGTTGTATGCGGCTGATTTAATAATATTTAGTTTTTTTTTGTTCTAAATCAAATAAAAACCTTTATAAGTAATCTAGTTATAATAAATCATACGTAAATTATTATTTGTTAGTGTTGACGGAATAAGAGCGTTTACATGCGTTCGTGTTCTGTATGAGCAGTCGTTCGCGGTCACCTAAATCTTGGCAGTAGCTGCGTGAAGTACTATCCGGCACCACCTGGTGGCACAGGAAATCGGTTTTTCTCTCTACAAAACCTAAAATTAGCCGTAGCGCAGACAGAAGCGCAGCGAATGCCTAAGTCACACACGTATTTTAATCCGCTTACTTACGGCTTATGATAAATCTCTTTATTATATGCACGGTTTACAAACACCTGCCATAAATACTTTCCACTGTACATAAACAGGCTGTTTTAGTCAAATTCAAGAAGATTAATTCTGTTAGAACCCTTAAAATGAATTTAAACGGAATTTCTAACTGTGCGTTCTCAGTGTTCCGTCAAATTTTACATAATATGATATCGTTCTTACGCTTTTGATATTCGCTCAACATATTAATAGATTTTGCATTGCAGCAGTTCGAAGGAAAATTGCGAAGGCAGGAGTACAAATTGGGAGGAAGCAGCATGTGAAGGTTAATAGGTTCTAATGAGATGTGCACAGTCGAGGCCATTCGATACAGTGAAATAACAAATTATTTTTTACACGCACTCGAAATTATCAATTTTGAAATAGAGCAATTATAGTCACCAAAGAAATAAAAGTCGAGGTTGCTGTTGGCTTTCCTTATACACTTAGAAGAGAAAGCAATGCCTTCTTATAATGAGCACTATTTTTTACATCCGTCATTATTATAACTGATAGGCACAATCAGCTTTGTTTTTATACTTGGCTTGATTTAAGTCTACAGTACATTAACTTTAAAACACAGGCGTCCTCATTTATTTAGTTTTTTTGTTGAATCATCTCTAATAGAATCTCTATGAGATTGCTGAATATAGTAATCAAATGTCAACTTGGTGTTTTTAAATGCCGAATGTAGTTCCGATTTTTTCGATATATTTTATTTAGTTGACAAATATTTTATTTAGTATTTATTTCATGAAAATTGCTTACGCATCCTGCAGAAACAATTATAGAAAACGTTTCTTACATGTATCGTTTCCTTGCAAATTTTAGTCCATAAAGTCCTAAGTACACTAATTCTTACAGTTTTTAAGATATTATTTTATTTGTCTAAAAAGCAGAACCGAATAGTTTTTCAACTACTAGAAACTTGTTTGAATTGTCATGTGTCTTGAGAAATTGATAGATCCTTCCATTCTAAATAGAATAGTGGGTAAAAAAAATACTTGTGTTACAATTTGCTTCTTACAATTATATTTTTTCAAAATTAAGGCAAATGCCCTTAGTACTGAATGTACTAGAATTTCGCAAAGACTTAAAAAATATACAGAAGTATGGGCCATTCCACTTAAAACAATGACTTCATTTTCACGACACTAATGCCATCTATAATAAAACCAGCAACACGTCATAACTGACAAAAAATCAAATGCTAAGATTAAAATAGTGAATCACGTACAACTTTAACAACTGCTGTAACTAAAAGTTGACCTATGGCAGAGAATCATTAAAATTCTGATACTTTGAATTTGGTTTATAACGAAAATTTGGTAAATAATCGCTAGAAATAACTAAGACAAATTAATTACGCATACAGAACACCCATGAAGACGAAAAAAAATTACTGTATAGGAAAATCCGACTATTGCGGTACCAAAAACCTTTTCTCTAGAAGAGGGCCATATTTCATATCTTGCATTACACTGGTCTACATTTGCGATTTTGCAGCATCATATCACATTTAGAATAAAACATGGTACCAAAACGTAAACAAACGTTGGTGCCACAATGATACTTTTAATTCTTTTATAATTAGGCTAAATTGAAAGCTTCTATGAAAATTGTATCAATTCAAATTGTTAACAAATTTGTAAACTAAATGCGGCATGGGCGTATGCTGCTCAAATCGGAAGGGGGGGGGGGCAGTTTTCTAAATTTACCTTGCTGTATGGGGGAAGGGTGCCCACTAGGTTGGTTCAAAAATACATTGCAAATTTTTTTGTGACGATAGAAAGCAACGATCCCCCAAATCGTTTCCAAATCCAAATAAAGTGGACATGTGATTTTTGTTGTTGAAATTTTGATTTTTAACCGTACCTATCGAGGCCTTAAATTTACATGGGAAAATGCATGGGAAGAAGACATTTTTTGGTATTTTTTATTTGAGGACTTATACATATGGATTTGACGCCTCCCAACCTACCCCCATACTGCCCTTAACTACCATTAAATGAAAAAATTTACATTCTTCAGATATTTGATCCTCCTAATCATTTCAGTCTAGTGGAATATTTATAAACATTTGTCAGTTAATTTACATTTGTGTAAGAAAGTCTATTTGGTTACTTTAAACAATTCATTTTCCTCGAAAATCAGTCTGAATTTTGTTTTCTGTGTTCGAATGGCAAATTATTACCTTACAGTGACAACATTCATTAAAAAATTACTTCCAATTGTTTAAACAATCAATTATTATTCATTTGCAACTTTTTTCTGATTATGGTAGAAAAGTCAGCTTTTTTGTGAAATTAACTTATAAATTTCATGTTCGAGATATCTAATAAACTTATTATCTATATTATCTAAGAAACCCACATTTGTTTATACAACTTCTATTTATTTAAACAATTATTGCTAGCAATTCATCTAAAATTAATTTTTTAGTTCGCTCTGGCCAACTGTTATTCTCAAGTGACATCACTTATATTTTGGGCTGATTTCCATTGTTTAAATAATAAAATATGCGTTTTCAATATCATTTATCGAAAAAAAATGAAATGATTTATAATCCTTTTTTCGGGAAATTGGGGAGTTACATTTCTTTTTAAAATATTAAATTTTCTAACGTCTACAAATTTTATTAATCACATTTCTTTCTCCATTTCTTATTCTGATTTCCTACCACTATGTGTTCAAGATAATGTTGATTTGTTGCAGTCTGAAATCTGTTCCCTGTACTCTGTTTTGATAAAATATTGAAAACGAATATTATTTTATTATTCAAACAATGGAAATCGTCCCAAAATATAAATTATGTCATTTGACAATAACAGTTAGCCAGTCCGATCTAAAAACAATAATTTTAGGCGTACTGCAAAAAAATTGTTTAAAGAAATGGCATTTGTTTAATCAAATGTGGGTTTATTAGATAATATAGGCTAGATATCTCGAACATAAAAATTATAAGGTAATTTCACAAAAAAACTGACTTTTCTACCATAATTAGAAAAAAAGTTGAAAATGAATTATAATAATTGATGTTTCAACAATATGAAGAAATTGTTTAATGAATAATGTGACTCTAAGATAATAAACTGGCAATTTGAACTCAAAACAGAATTCAGACGGATTTTCGAGAAAAACGAATTATTTCAACAAATATAACTTGTTTAAACAAATGGAAATTAACTGACAAATGTTTACAAACATTCCACTAGACTTGATGAGAAAAAAGGAGAATGATTAGATTAGAACATTTTCTGAAGAATGTACATTTTTCATTTGGGTACTTTTCAGGGCACTGTAGGGGTGGGTAGGGGAGTCAAATCCATATGTATAATAGGCTAAATTATTCCTTGGAAAGTACTCTACAAGTCCTATGACTTTAACATAAATTTTCCCAAATCGCGAACAATTATTCAAAAAATACAAAAAAAGTCTTTTTCCCATGTAAATTTAAGGCCTCGATAGGCACCTTTAAAAACCAAATTTCGAAAAAAATACTTGTCAATTTTTTTTTTATTTTGAAACGATTTGGGAGGATCGTTGCTTTCTACATAAAAATAACCACCCTAGTGTCCATAAAAGAAAGAGTGCTATGTAATAAACAAAATACCAAAATAAGGAAGGGGGGGAGCTGTCCCCCCCCCCCCCTGGATACGCCCATGAAATGTGGCAATCTTTGATACCCTCCAAATAATAACGCTTCCTGATATAATTTCTTCTAAGTAGGTTGGAATAAATGTTGAATCTTGGATTTTAAAATAAGCAGGGACAAAAAGGGTCTGTGATGTGGTTCGCACAGGGTTTTCTATAACCGGGCATGTGTCCGATTTAATCCCGTTGATTGTAAAGAAATATCACTTCACTGAGATTCCACATTGTTTTTCGCTTTGTAGATTTAATGTTCAAGGTTTAAGCTTTAACCTAAAGCCTATTTTACAACAAAACTCATATAAATGCTTGATCTTTGAGTTTTAATATTATGAAGAGAAAGGCCCAGTAACAACTGTGAGACGTGGTATTTCCTTACAGTCAAACACTGAACCAATGCCAACCGCCAGGCTAAAAAAATCCAATTAAAAAAAGAGTTGTGGAATTGATGCTAAGTTTAGTTGAGAAAATGTATAGCTTGGCGATAGATTCGAACCTGGGCTTATGCCGTATACGTATGCCAAAACACGGTTTAAGCGAAAACTTTGTTTCATGATAGAGGCGTTTAGCCATGACGTTTGTAGTCTCCGGAAGAACTCTTATCAGAACACCTCAGAATAAGTGAGAACGCAAAATACAAGCAACAACCTGGCTAAACAGTATCTTGAAAAATAAATACCTAAATCTTCAACAAAAAAGTTCTTTATTTAGAATGATGAACCAAGGGTAGATCCTCGTCTTCAGGAAATGAAGCGATTGTCGGCGTATGTCATTGTCCTTTTTAGATTCCCCGTAAGTTGTTCATTTAGGAACTGCATGCAGAGACCTCAGCAGTACTTATCCAACTTGATTGGGCAAGCGGGGAGCGGTACACGAGACGGAGCACATCTTGGATGATTAAAAACGCGAAAAAAAAGCTGAGTCTGAGACGGCGTTTAAACACACGTACACAAAAAAAGATGGAGGAACGAGCGTAGTGAAGTGGAGAGCGGTGAGGGAGAGGAGGAGTGGTATGGAAGAGAAGCCCGAAACAAATAAAAATCTTGATTACTTTGCGGGAACGGGCCGGCACTGCACTCTTCCAGAGCTACTACTTCGGATAGTCGGCCCTCCTCCTTTCATGTCTGCACGGACCCGATAAAAACCACTCACCGGTGCGGCCGTGAAAGGGCACCAAGGGGGTAGGGGGTGCTGCGCAGAAACCTCATCTATAATCATCTCATTTCAAAAATCTTTTGTTCTAAATAATGATCCTATAGAAACATACCGGCGACCGAAGTACGGCAAACACTGTTTCAAGAGAGCGCGCGGGGCTGTCCACAATGGCCTATTCACCGCGTCGCGTCGCCGTGCTGCGAGACCAGCCTTTGTTGTGAGCACGTTGCGTACCCCCTCCCCGCGACGTATAATATAATACTTCGTAATAACCTCAAAACTTTAATCCCCACCACTTATCATATCCTACCAAACCCCTATCATCGACGAGCAACTTCACGATAGATTGTATATATTATGTATCCGTCAATAAGCCAAGTCATCATCCAGCTTAGGAAGCAGCAGAAATTTGTTTGCATAGAAGACACCAAGGCTTTTGTTTAGACCAAAGAGACTTTGTAAGTGTTGAAAAATATGTTTATATATGTTTATTGGTTGACTTGGTACTAGTTTCGGATCTCAGATCCATCATCAGCCTAACAAATAGTCTAAGATTCAGTTAATTATGTCCACGTTCAAACATTCTTACACGAGGTAAGCAAGAAATGGTTGGCGTCTGGAGAGCAGCAAGGAGTGTTGGCACATTACAGGAGAAACAGTTTCTCTGAAATGTGTCTGAGATCCGAAACTAGTACCAAGTAAACTAATAAACATGCAAAACCCAAGAGGCTTTCTTTTTCAACACGTATTTAAACATTTGCATAGTGGATTTCAACTTTACTAAATAGACTTTGGACATCCAATTAGTACCTCTTAATCTTCCTACAACCAATGCTTCCTACATGACAAAATTAGGAGAACTATTCTTCTGATAGTTATTGATAGTGTTAACGCGAACAAACATGGATAGTGCAACTCGAATTAACATTTCAACATAATTCACGCGATTACAACTGTGAAACCTTCAGCAATCGTTGCATAATTTACAGACGTCAGCAAGGAAGAATCAGAGTAGATAATACTCCATACAAGATCATATTTGCAGGCGGTGACAAAACCAGAAGAACATATAGGGGGAAGTTATATGAGTTGGAAGTTGTATAAGAACACAACTACCACAGCTATGGAAAAGCATTTACATATAGCAATTCAAAACCCAATAGAAAATAAATAATTTAAAAAAATTAACAGGCTTTCAGAAAAAGAAGTTTCTAACACTCCAAGGCGGGACGCTCAGATCACATATAAGTTATTCTTGGTGATGTCCTACGAAGGGTAGGAATTGTATGAATACAATATTTCGAAAAATCATGCCCAAAACTACTTTAGAACGCAAGCAGTCCAGCTCAACCAACAGGGAGTACAAAATATTATAAATTTTCACTTCTTATTCAAGGACACCACATTGAAAATTCAACGGGAACATCACTAATAGCAAATATCGTACATTTATCAAGTTTATACACCAAGGCACAGATAATTTTGAATGCAGACATCGCGAAAGGCGTCAAAATTGAAGAAGCTAAAATTTTCCAAACGCAATAGGGTCTACAACCTGGTTTGCACGTACGTGAAAACAAAAGAGCGGACTCGTCGACAGGCATAGACGCGAGATAAGGTCCATTACAAAAAAGCGAGTCGCATGCTGCTACATGTTGCCCACTGTTATCCAGGTGTAAATGCGACTCAAGTCTCTCAAGATGTTTCTTAAAACAAAAACATCTGCGTCGTAAATCATATTGATACTCAAATAATATTCTTTTTCGATATTAATCCAAATCCCAGAATTTGTTCTTATGCAACAAAACATGTTGGGCGACCAACATGAAATTGATTTGTACTTTTACATAGACAACAGTGAGTGCAAAATAGTACCGATAATTTTGAATGCTAACAACGAGAAACGCGTCAAAATTAAAAGACGCTAACATTTTCCAAACGCAATGGGGTGTACAAACCGGTTTGCACGTACGTGAAATCAAAAGAATGCGCGGACTCTTAGACACGCATAGCCGCGAGATGAGAGGGGGGTAGATATCAGCAGGTGCGCTTTTGAATAATCTGAAACTATACATCAATTATAATTTACAATTATTATTGTAAATTGGTTTTAAACTTTCCTTGTCTGCTGTAGGCTGCTACACTGGGTGTGTGAAATTTGTGGGAATTTGTTATATTTACATATCCTAAATTAACATATCGTAATTATTTGTCAATTTTACTTAGAAATCACAGATTTGTAATTTTGTAACAATTTACCCTAACCAACAATATTTTGTACCATGTACATTATGCACAACGCACTTTGAAAGTATGTTCCTTTTGGTAAATGACTCAAATAAACCGTTGTTTGATTAGAGGCAAAAATATATTGACTTGCTACAAAGAATGTTTATTTGAGTTTTTGGAACAAAGTACTTTTGTTCTATTCAAATAAACATTCTTTGTAACAAATAAATATATTATTGCCTCTATTCAAACAACCATTTATTTAACTGGAGAATTCTGGAGATTACAACTAAATTTTGGCATTTTGATATTTCCACATCTCCTGCCATACCTCAGAAAAGGTTTATTTTAGGACCCATGTTGATTTGACTTATTGACTTATTTTGGTCCGTACGTACACTGACATACGACATCATTAAATGTGCTAATTTAAATTAATTTTTATATTTAATTATTATGCAACATTTATGCTGTTTTGTAACTGGTTGTTGGGAAATTTCTAGTTTCCATTAAAAAGGATAAAATACGAAATAACAAATAGAGTCATAAATACTCCATCTCAGACACATGTTGCGACCACATTTTTCTCAGATTTTTGCATCAAATACTATTCGTATTCAAACGAGTCTGTGCCTGCAATCTGTAGTTTGCACAAGATAACTCTGTCACACGGAAGACATCATGCGACGCGGAAAGCCAACAAGCAAAGAACAGCGTTCTGTAATTATCGCTTTTCATCAGGAACGGTTGTCAGTTCGTGAAAATGCAAGAAATAAGTCAACGATAAGTGAGTCAACGATAAGTGGCACTCTTCACCAATATGAAGAAACATGAAATTTGGATGACGTGTCCGGCCGATACTATCACGAATAATTTCCCAAGTGGATGAACAACGATTAAAATTAATTTTTAAGCAAAACAATTCGAGCATTTGATGCAAAAATCTTGTAAAAATAGGGTCGCAACATGTGTCTGAGATGCAGTATTTATGACTATTTGTTATTTCGTATTTAATCCTTTTTAATGGAAACTAGAAAATTCCCAACAACCAGTTACAAAACAGCATAAATGTTGCATAATAATTAAATATAAAAATTATTAAGTGTTGCGTTATCAACTGTAATAATACAGGCAGAATTATTAACAAATGCAATATTGTAATAATTAATATAAATTTGATCGGACCACTTCTACAGTACAGATAACTGTAACGTAGAGGTGCTTGCATCGCGCACCCGGCCAATAGGACTATAAAGTTTTCTCTACAATGCTATGAGTACTTCAATTGGGTCATGTTCTGCTGGTTTTTGTAAAAAGAATATATTATAATACTAGACCGCATATGTACACCATCTTTCTTATGATACCTATGCGATTTAATGTGCATGCAAACAAAATAACGCACAAAAATCTCCTGGTATCTAGCAACTACTAAGTTGGTATAAATTGCGCTTTTTTTCTCTTTTTCTCAGAAGCAACTTGCAAGAATTGACCGTATCCGATTGTAGTGCATTGGCCCATGATATGCGAGCTGCTTTAGTGCCTCAGTCGATGCATGCAGTAACTTAGCGAACAGGATACAGCAAACAGCGACGGAATCAGTTTACTCCGTCGTTATCGGGCTGCTTAATCTCGCCACCCGAATGGGGGCGGGCTGCCGGCATGGCAGTCGGAAGAGGAATATTTTAGGTGCAGTTTGGAAACGCTGTGTAAGCAAGGTCTGCAATGCGACACGTACGCGACTGTTGTGTGGTGGTGGCACCCTTATCGCCGGAAGAAGGTGTTCCAGGGCCAAAACGGGACACAACTGCATCCGTATTGGTCATGTACTACTTGGCTATATGATCGACGATTTGGCAAACGGCGCAAATTTAACCAAAACGCTGGTTAATAAAGATCATATTAAGTTGAGGATGAGATACATCTGTCGGTAATGTAGCTCCCCGAAGTAACCCCAAGAATTCAAATAGCTCAATCCATAACTACGGACTATGAAAGAAGGAATGACAAATGTTCATATCCATCAATCTACTAACTGTAGTAGTTGCTGCAGAGCAACGGACAGACTGTCCTGGAATGTTTTCCGTTTTGAAAACTAATTTTTGCAAGAATTTTTTTTCCTTTTTGTAATATATTTTAAATTAATTTGTAATATAAATTTCTTAATGGTTAGTTTCTTACGGTTTTCTAAAAATCTCTTATCTCAAAACATTTGTATGTAATAATTTTTTTCAATCAAATCAATGGAATTTATAAAACGTATTAACTATATGGAAATCAGGGTTCTTATGCTTAAAACACTTTGCTTTAAACAGTGTTTTAAACATGTGAATGATCAACTAAAAAATCATAAATAATTAAAATTTTGTATTTGCTAGTCAAGCAAAATGTTTTTTATAAACTATAATAATACAATAAGGGTGGTAGCAAGTAAAGTAACGAATAAAATGGCGATCAAAATGCCTACAAATAAAACAATTGCGTGATTTAAAACATGATTAAAACAAGTTTTGTTCCTTGTTTAAAATATCTTTTTTGTGTGTGGTTTAAAATAGATGTTTTATTTCATGTTTAAAACATGTTGTTTTTGTGAAGTGTTGTAAAACATTGTTTTGTTAAAAAAAACATTATGTATAAAAAAACGTTTGTTTTGTTATAAATTTTAAAAAAAAGTTTTTTATAACAATCCTGATGCAAATATGATCGAATTATTTCACTGTCATTCAATAAGCCAGTTTAGAAATTCATCATAATTTTGTTATTTTTGTATCTGTCGATAACAAAGTTATAATATGTATTACAACGCCTTTCAATTTTTTATTAATTTTTCTAATGGACCATTCATTTCTTTTTGGATTGTAACATTCTTCCTGATAATTGAGAGAATTCCTTTTTATTGCTTATTAATTGGCCATTGGAAATTTTTATCAGAGGCCTAATGAACACAATTTTCTATTTTGTCCATTTATTCTCTTGTCCATTGATTCTTGTCGTTCTATTGATTAATAATATGCAATTAAGAATTTTAATTGCAGGCGCGATTCTACAATTTACAATTTTGTCATTTTTTCGGTTTTAAACATCAAATATATAGTCCCTACAATTGTGTGAATTTCAAGTACTATTGTCTCCTTTATATTGTAAAACTATATTATAACTATATTAGTAATTGCCATAATTCAAGAATAAATCGCAAGAATAAGGGCCTTAAGAAAAAAAACCAAGAACATTACAATATTACACTAATTTCATAAAAATACGAGGTGGCGCGGCCCGAAATAAAATGTATAAACAATATAAACGGTACAAACAATAACGTGTATGAATTTGACATGGTATTCCAAAAACTAAAAAACAATATTGTTGTCTTCTTATCGTAAACAGTAAATTATCAACGAAATTGAGATCTATAGTATTAAAAGAACTTGTTAGATTAGGGGGACCAGAATTCCAGCATTTCGCTTATAATTTATTTCCCAAATTATCAGACATTTGTCGCCAGTACCAAAGCCGCCGCAAACAAAAATAAATAAATAAATTACATAGGAATGAGAACAAAAGTGATACATTCGAGAAAATAAAAATCTTTAAAATTATCTTAAATCTAAAGATCGACAAGACATTTAATTTTTCTAGAAATGAATATCTTACCTTAGTAGTCCAATCCGCCATCTTCTTGCGAGTTCGTGGGTGACCGATTAGTTTTCATATGAATACCAAACATATACTATGCTATTTAAACAAAACAAGCTGATAAAATGCCAAAAACATAATATGTATTATGTTATGTCTATTATTATGTTAGCCTATGTAACGAATTTATAAAAATAATTCATCCATATTTGTTTATTGGGTAATGCTGATAATGAAAATTTTAGAACATTTTAAGAATGATTATGAAAGAATTTGAATTTGATTACTGTCTTATAATAAGTGATTTGCTTTTGTTGATTTTGACCTATTATAAACTGCATGTGCATATTGAAAATATTTGAAAATTTATTGACATAACGTAATTGTATACACAAAAAACTAATATTAATCAAATTGTGGATGGGGTGGTACCACCCCATGTTAAAAAACAGGTTTAACTCAAAACAATCACTTTGTCAATAAGAACTTTCAAAATGTCTCAAAGAAATTTTCTTGGTGAAATGAAAATTAAAGAGCGAATAGTGTTTGAAAGTTACTAATGCTGAAATATGATTACTAGAACGACACACTTACATTTGGGGAAAAGCAGCGGACTGATGAAAGTTAGAATACGATGTTTGATAATATTCAACAGAAATATAAAAGAGTACTTTTGTTTTGTACTCTTGATGTAGCCCCTCATATGCTAAAATCCGGAAAATTGTTAAAAGAAAAATATACAAATATGTTGCACCCGACTATATAGTATGTGAATTTGTGAGAGACAAATTTCCAGTTGTGGATTAATCAGTACAGACAAATCGCCTCTTAGATTAACTATTACAATTAGCAATAGCATATACTTTCAAAATTAAAATGTCGGAATGACAAAATTAAGTTAAAACTGAAAAACATATCCCGACTGAGATCACGATTGAATTTAAAGAAAATAGTACAAGACATATTTCACAAAAACCCTGATTGGAGACATTGAAAGAATGTTAAGGAGCAAGTATACCCACTAATGATTTTTTTGTGAGTATTTAGTTTTCTATTTGCAATGGAAACTAACCACAGGTCATATAGGACGTAAAAAACACATGAAACAAACAGTAAAGTCAAGGGTGTCTACATCGCGCGTTCGAAATCACGTAAACACGATAAATAATTCAAACTAAATTCATAGATAAAGCCCTATTTTCTTATGTTCTATTTTGGAAACTCATTTTCATGAAATAACAATTTATACAAAAAAAAATAATTACGTTAATTAATCTTTTATTACTTTTATATACTTCCCAGTGTGCAAAACTACACCAGAAAACAGCATCTTCTTTAATTTTTTAGTCTATTTTTTCTTATTCTAACACGACTGCCGTTACAGCGGATACCATAGAAAAATTAATGGTTATTTATGCAAATAGTGGAATTTTACAATTAAATGAAGCGGCTAGTTAGTTGCGATATAATTTGTAGCGTAAGTATATGACATATATTTAAATAAACAATTACTATAACCAAAATAAGAAATAATTGAATATAATTATTTTGTTTCTATTGGCGGTGTGCTTTTACTCGTAAGGGCTTATAAGGTTACTAGTCCGGATAGTCAGCAGCATCATTTTATAATTTTGCATATTTGGGGATATAGTGAGTCATCCAACTAACAGGAAGGCTGATATTTTCACCAAAATGTTTAAGCCAATTTTACTGACCGCTTTTTCTTTCTATTTACTTCTGAAAATAAATATTTAGTTTTTGTACTTATTGCAGCAAAATCCAAATAATAAATGAATTACAGTTAAATAGTTAATATTTGCACAATTGCAGAAGCAGCTCACTCCACAACATAATTAGGTCTTCCTTTACATTTATTTTCTTTTTACTTGCTAACCAGAACAAATCGCATATAGATATATTCTATATTGTATTAATAATTTTAATAATAACTTGAAGCATATACTAAAGAGAATATTTAGTTATAAAATATGTTCGAACTCATTTTTTTATTAATTTAAAAAAAGTCAAGTTGACAGCTTGTGACCTCGCCTTTGAATAAGATCAAATATTCTTGACTCGCAGGTTTGCATATTTTGTATATTTCGTCTATATTATTTTTAATTGCACTGTTACAAAAAAAGTAAACGAAACAAAAATAAAAAAAAAAATTTCCTATCACAGCATAGGTATTATCTTATTTGATCAAAACTTTTTTTTTCAAATTTTATGTTAAAATACAGAACAGTATTTCTATTGTTGTATTTTAAAACAACATTTTGGTGTTGCTATTGACTTAGTGATTTTGTTGACATAAAAAATAAAAAGTAAAAAAAGTAAAAGTAAAAATAGTGAGTTTTTACAGAGAATCTGTGCCCTTTGCATATTAAGATGATTTGGTTAAAAAGGCTAGCGCAGATACAATGAGAAGTCGTATGAGCAATAGAGTTCGTTTGCATCTTTACATCATGGGAAACATTGTTAAAATTTACGTCACTACAATTTGGTTTTAATTGAACCTTCAAAAAGTCAAATTAGCAAAAACAACTCAAAAGTAATATTACAATGTTCCATAAAACCGTTTAACGTTACAGTAGTATAGTTTTATTTGAATTCTATCATAAATTGGCAATCTTAAAATCCAATCAAAACTACAGTGATAATATGTAATATGTAACAGGATTTTTTGACATTTTTGTGGATTTTTAAAAGTCTGTACCGGAATCTGACAAAAGAATAAGTTTTTTTTTTGTTTTCAAGACCGGGCACCTGCATATTTTGTTTTTGTATTTTGTATCCATTGAATTAGAACATTTGTTTGCTATCTTCGATGACTTGTCCTTATTAAGTCAATACTTTTTTTCTTCATGCCTTCACCCCCATTTGAACGTTTAGATGCCCTTGATAGTAAATCTTACACACACGAAATTGTGTTTAATTTAACTAAACAAGGTGTTTCAATCGAGCAACTAAATACTATTTTTTGATAAAAATGTATTACATATTTACAATATCTCTTTGGTACAAAGAACATATATATATAGCTTTTAGAAAGTCTATTTTTGTTAAAGAAAAGATTAAAAATTAACAATTTACCCTCCAAAGGTATCTACGTACAAAATTGACGTTGACGTTGATAATTTTTCTGTTCCAATGCAAAAATCACGCATTTTTACATTTTTAATTATTTACCCTGTAGTCTATCGTGTGAACTGTCAATTTTTACGTAAAACACGCTACCTTGTTGTTACAATTAAAGATATATTTAACAGAAAACAATTATTTCTATCAATGTAATGTTTGTAGCATCCTTGGACAGCAATATAGGGAACCAACGAAACTATTTATTGTATCAAGTAATATTTATTAAAAAGATTGACTAAATTTTGTAAAGATGGAATCAACCCTTCTTAACATGGACACATTCCAACCACAGACACATATATTTAGTTATTGAAATAAATATAGCAAAACAATTAATCTCTCTAAGAAAACAGTGTATGAGTGTTCAATATGTAAATATTTTTCCTATTAAACAGTTTTAAACAGTTTTGATCACCATCACAAAAACGTAAAAGAATATCTGTGTATTCAACCTAAATCAAAATCATATTGACAATTTTTTTTTTTTAATAATTGCCCAAAAGCTTGAGTTGGTGGATTTTACGTCAACGCCACTATTTGGTTGTAATCAGTACCCCCCGACCCCTCGCAAATGTCCCGCGAAACCCCATTTAAATTTGCATTGAAAACGCATTTGTTTATTAGAATCGGTTGAAATTTGACTGAGACACATCACCGTCTGTAGACACAACACACTGGAGAGTGTGACTGTAATAAATCCGTACATTTTTTCACAGTAGTTTTTTGTTGTTTTGCGTTGCAATACCTCTTTATTTGGTAAGTAGTCAATTAAACTATTTACACATTTTCTCTTTGACTCTTTTTCATTGTTTTTTTTTTTAATTTACTTCAGAAAATAAATATTCTGGTCTTGTTCTTAAATGTATTCAAGCTAAATCCAATTTAATATAGGTATGTTATATACCATGACTTATTAAGGGGGAATGTGTATCTTAAAACTATTAATATAATAATAAAACTATTATATAATAAAACTATTAAATAAAATATTACACTACTGATTGTAAACATTTCAAAATTTGCGCATTTACAAAAGCTACTCACACCACAAAATAATAAATTTTGCGTTTTCATTGTTTTAAACCTTCTAACCAGAACAAATCGCACATATTACATATTTGCTGATATTTAAGCAATATACTAAAGAGAATATTGCTTATAGAGATCAGCACTGGCAACAACTGAAGACTACACATTTACATGAAAAATACTTAAAAGGACACTAATTAATAACAACATCATAGCATGAAAATGCAAGCTTGTTTCATGTTTTTGTTTTTACACTTTCTCTCTTTTTAAAATTTGTTTTTTTTCTCTTTTTTTTCATTCGATAGTTATGATTTTATGCTGAACGGATGATTTGAAAGATGCAAATCATACTGATTTTACTTAATGACACAATAATTTTTTTGTCACTTCTATCTTTCTGACAGAGGCTCAACATAAATTCCCACTATGTGTGTGATCATGCTGTTTTTGCATGTTTTACTGTTTCTCTTTTTTTTCATTAGATAGTTATGATTTTATGCTGAACGGATGATTTGAAAGATGCAAATCATACAGATTTTACTATATGACACAATCATTTTTTTGTCACTTCTATCTTTCTGACAGAGTCTCAACATAAATTCCCACTATCTGTGTGTGATCATGTTACTCTTTTATATTATATAAGTACGAATACAAAAACATAATCAAAATTACAATAAATATATAACTTAACGTAAGATACATTCTATTTGATCAGTATCTTCAGATAAACTGCCTATACATAACTACAAAAATATACAAATAAGTTCCGATACACTTCATATCGTAACTCCGAAGACATTGGTACGAGTACTTATCCTATGCCAGATGGTTTTCTGTCACATCGAACTTTTGAAATATAAACCTATGGTCATTTCATTATTTATTAAATATTTTTCGTTATTCATTTTTTTTTACTTAAGTTCGATGTAACTCAAAACTATCTGTGTGAGCATACTACCAACATTTCAAAAAAAGAACTGATTGATTGAGCAAATATCTTGACTAGAAAAGTTGGTAATTTGTTCACAAATATTACATAATACACATTATAATAATATAATTTCCCTTCTTCGTATGTTTGTAATTGATTTTTATCTTTATTCTTTCTTTGCTATTTCTTTTTCAAGTGCTTTTCTTTTCGTTTTGCTTTTCTTTTCTGCTTTTTTTATTTCATATTTTCTCTTTTTAAAAGTCTTTTTTATTCTTTTCTTTTCACGGACACACAATTATAATCAAAATTCCTAAATATAACAAACAATTTTATTACGATACGAAAAACATGTTTTTGGTCAAAAACTTCACTGTCTCCTAAAGTACAAACAATTAGAATATGACGTATTTGGGAACATCCAATAAAGTTAATATTATACTAAACTTTTTTTTATAATAAACAAAGAACTAAATAAGTTTTATGAATGTGTAGCAGAGATTGTTCGGTTACCCAATTTTGCAGTTGTCTGTCTGGACTAAAAATTATTCTGCGGTCAAAGGTAACAAAAAAATCTTAGTAAGGGTTTAAGTTTATTGAAGTAGAATATACCCAATAATAATGAGTATTGCACATGAGCAATGACAAATATCAACAACAACTACACATTTATAAACATCAGAATCATTTGTTAGTAATTAATTATTAGGTATGAACATATAATGTGATCAGCAGGGTTGTTATAAAAAACTTTTTTTTTATTTTAAACAAAACAAACATTTTTTTTTTATAAAATTATGTTTTTTAAAAGCACCATTTTAAAACTTAAACAGTAAACCACTTCACAAAAAAAACATGTTTTGAACATGAAATAAAACATTTTAAATCACACACAAAAAAAAATGTTCTAAACATGTTTTAAATCATACAATTATTTTATTTGTAGGCATTTTAATCGTCGTCTTTTCATTCCTTATTTTACTTGCTACCACTGATATAGATAGTATTGAATCCAATATTATATTTTATGAAAAACAACAAAAACTGTTCAAATTTCGGTAGTTTAAAACATGTTTAAAACACAACATTTAAAACAAACTGTTTAAAACAAAATAGTTAAAAACAAAATATTTGTTTTAAAACGTTTAAAACACTGTTTTAAAACAAACTGTTTTAAACATAACAACTCGGGTGATCACTCATAAATTATACATATCAAGTTCCTATGATAGTAAACATTTCTTCAATGTGCATTTGTAAGAAACTTATTCATTTATTTTTGTAAAATATTTCACATACAACACAACATAATATAATAATAACTTTGCATGCATGTAGAAAGTATATAGCCAATCCTGACATAGATTGTTGGATTTTATGTTGAACTGTTAATTTGAAAAATTCAAATCAAATCATAATAATTTTAATTAAAGACACAATCATTTTTTTGTCCGCTCTTCCGCCATTACATAAATTCATCATAAATTCCAACAATCTTCCTTAACACCAAGCGTGTTTTCCTTTCTATTGATCTGTTAGTAATAACTCATATTATGTTTATACTATACAGAATTTACAATTGTACAATATCTACAAAAAAATACACAAACAATGGTTTGACCAGATTGGTATGAGTAACAAACTAAGGAAACTAATTATCGGTGAACATACTACCATCATTTCAAAGAAAAGTTTTAAATATAAAAATGAAATAACTATAAATAGAAAAGTTGGGAATATGTTCACATAAGCCACATTAATTAAACAGGTACTGGCAAATTCATTTTATCTTTTTTGTTTTTATACCTCTTTTATATAAATTACTTGTTTCTTATTATTTTTTCCTTGCATTTTTTTTATTCTTTCCTTTTTTATAACATTTTTATTTTATTTTGTGTTTCTTTTCATAAACAAGTGATCATAACGACGATAAAATCAACAATTACTGTGATCACTCATAAATTATACATATCAAGCTCCTATGATAGTAAACATTTCTTCAATGTGCATTTGTAAGAAACTTATTCATTTATGTTGTATTTTTGTAAAATATTTCCAATACAAAATAAATGATATAATAATAACCTTAAGCATGCATGTAAAAAGTATATTGCAAATCCTGACAGAGATTGTTTGATTTTATGTTGAACTGTTAATTTGAAAAATTCAAAACAAACCACAATAATTTTAATTAAAGACACAATCATTTTTTTTGTCCACTTTTTCACCACTACATAAATTCATCATAAATTCCAACAATCTTCCTTAACACCAAGCGTGTTTTCTATTTTCTTGATCTGTTAGTAATAACTCATATTATGTTTATACTATACAGAATTTACAATAGTACAATATTTACAAAAAAAAATACATATACAATGGTTTGACCAGATTGATATGAGTAACAAACTAAGCAAACTAACTATCGGTGAACATACTACCATCATTTCAAAGAAAAGTTTTGAATATAAAAATGAAATAACTAAAAATAGAAAAGTTGGGAATATGTTCACATAAGCAACATTAATTAAACAGGTAATGGCAAATTCATTTTCTCTTTTTTGTTTTTATACCTCTTTTATATAAATTACTAGTTTCTTATTATTTTTTCCTTGTACTTTTTTCTTCTTTCATTTTTTATAATATTTGTATTTTTCTTTTCATAAAGAAGTGATAATAACAACGATAAAATAACAATTTTTTTTTAACAAAACGTTCTGGTAAATACCGATAGACAACGAAATTTTTGACCAAAAACAAATTTATCTCCTTTGTTAATACAATTCGTGGACAATGGCGCATTGCACCACATGAACTTAATACAATGTAAATACAAAAGAACAAAACACGCAAATGTGTAGTAGAGACTGTTCGGTTACCTATTTTAGCAGACGTCGTATTCGACTAAAATTGTTTCTGCGAACACAGGTAACAGAAAAATCTCAATGTGGATATAATTATATCATTTAGTTACATATTATTTGAGGAATGATATACATATGGATAATACGTTACGAATTGTTCATTTTTAATAAACTAACAGAAATTATGCATAATGTGTGGTTTGTGGGCAGCTTTCGAAGAGATCATAATACAGTATTATAGCAGTAAAATTCAATAGATTAAGAAGTTATGAAAAAAATTAATAATGTATACGAACTTTATACCTTTTTTAAATTGATTAAATTAGATGGTGGGCATGGTTTTAGTTTAGCTTGTGGATTTAGCTGAAATACAGAATAGATTGTATTATTTCCGTTTGACAATAGCTGATAGGAATTACTAGTTAGTTGTATGTACATATTTGGATATGATAAATCCAGAACTGTTGTCAAATAAAATCGAACAACACATTTCAAAGGTATGTATGAAATTAAATTTAAAAAATTAAGAAAACAGTGAAAACATACACAAACTTAAAAAAATACTGATTGGTTTTTTCTATACATTGTCGTCATCGCATCCTCGATATATACGATGATAATTTAAATACATAATTAATCATAATTTACCAATAATTTAACAATTAAAACCCTGCTCTGTGCCAATGTGATTTACAGTCTGAAATTGTATACATTTTGTATACTGTATACTTTTAATTTTAAAATGATTTTATAATGTTATTTTAATAAGAATAAAGCTGTACTTATATAATAATTTGGGTTCTATTTAGTTCAAATTTGTTTTAAGTAGTTTTTTACAACTACATTCACACACGGTTAGTTGTATAAAGACAAACCTACATTCTTCTTGTATAGCAAATTATACGAACTACAATTTTGATATCCATCATCTTGTTGGATCATCTTGTCGAAACACACATTGTTTCAGAGAAAATCAGAATAAAGCTCAATTGCTCCAAATCCTTTCACCCACTACATTTTCTTTTACAGCAGTTGTTACGGTGATGATTGTTGATAGAATGTTTAAAACGTCAAAATTATTTTATGTACTAATAAACTAAATAGAAAATTTAACTTTTACTAATTTTTTAGAAGATTTTAGACCTAATTTGAGTGTTATGGAAAGTTTTTGTTTAATTAATTAAGCCAAATTCCCATAAACCTATGAGCAAAAAAAACAAAGCCAACAAAACAAAATGTTGTTTGTTATGATTAGGGCATGATTAAGGCGACCAGACGTCCCGCTTTTGGCGGGACAGTCCCGCTTTTTCACATTTTGTAGCGCGTCCCGCGGTGTTTTCAAAATGTGTTTTCAAAAATTTGGATTCGCTATACATTGTCTATTAATACATATGTGTTGTTCCAATTTGGTCCAAACAAAGTTTAAAATTACTCATACGCAGGGGCGTAGCTATGGGGAGCAGTGGGAGTAAATTGCTCCAGGCGCACGAGTAGAGGGGGCGCAAAATTGGGAGGTCAATAAAAAACTTTTGTGTAAAAAATTCCATTGGCCAGTTTTTCTAAATAAAACTCTAAGGAAACTCCGTTTTTGGAACGTTCACGTTCCATTTGTACGTGAAGATGATTTGGTTGAAAAGTCAAGCGTAGCAATCTAGTTGCAATGTAAACAAAGTCTAATTAAAATAACTAAACAAAACTGTAATAATTCACATACAGCATTCCAATAACATGGTTTAAAATATTTAATTTAACGTTATAATTGGTGCAACCTAGCAGGTTACTAAAACTCACTTTTGCAATTTGTTTTCTTTTTATCTCACAAAAAACACCCGACTCCGTTTGTCATTTCACTTCTTTGCTTTGATAGCGTTTATGAAATAGGTAGTCTGTCAGAGGTAAATAAATTTCTCAGTCATGCTACCATACTTTTCTGCCAATCTTGTTGACATTAAGTTGAAGAAAATCTATGGTTGTAATAATGTACCTATGAACAAACAATTTATTGATTTATTTTTATTGTTCTCCTGCCATAGATTAAAATCCAATTAAAATGCAGCTATAATATGTCGAATTTTTTAACTGTAATAGGAATCTTTGATATTTTCATTTTTGTGGATTCTTTAATGGATTCTGACAAAATCATTTGAATTTTTTTTGTAGACCGTAACTCTCAACTTGAATATTCTGTCGTATTATTCAGGTCACTGAATTAGAACCTTTGTTTACCATCTTCTTGGAACACAAATTATTTAGTATTTCCTTATACCTTAAACACAAATTTAGCAGTTAGGCGATCCCTTAATAGTAAATCGTATACTGGGCGACATTTTGTATACTTCATATAAATAAGTTACGTCATTAGAAGCAATAATATATTTAATTCTGAAATTATGGTAAGGAAAAGAGTTAAAATTTATAAAGTGAATTATTTAAAAGATTGAATAAAGCTAATTAAAGATACACTACGGTGTCTCGACAGTTGTTTTTTTAATCAAAATTCAAAAAGTTGACAATGGGTTATCAAATTGAGTTATTTTTTACAATTCAAATGAGTTATCATAAAGTCGATATAAAGTTGACTTTATGGACCTAATATATCGCAAATTAACCAATTGAAAAAAATTATGTCTACTGCAAGACGCTTAAAATGTTTCTTAAAAAAAAAACACATTCCAAACATTTCGTATTTCGTTCTATATGAAATATATATGGTAAAACAAAGAAGCTCTACAATTTTTGGTCTAAAATAATTATGTTTTGATCACCATCACGAAAACATAAAATTCTGTGTACCCAACCCAACTCAAAATCACATGATAATATAAATTTATAAAAAAAACCTACAATACGTGGATTTTTTAACTTTTACTCTAATGAATAACGTATTTGACTTTAATTACTACCCCTCCCACCCCGGTTAAGTCCCGCTTTGCCATAATCAAAATCTGGTCACCTTAGGCATGGTAGCAAAATAAATAACATTACGTACTTAACAACATTAAGTAACATCACTGAAATCACTGAAATATTTACTACAATAAATATTTACTTATAGATAGGGTGACCAGACTTCCAGCTTTTGGCGGGACAGTCCCTACTGATCACATTTTGTTCCACATCCTCCAAAGTTTTAAAATATTGCCGATTTTTAAAATTTTCACCGTTTATAGAATAACTAAACAAAAAATACACCACATATTAGGATTGTTCTTATATCATCCAAAAAGAATTTCTAAATGGTTGGATGAAAAGCAGTAACAGAATTTTTCATAATGTGAAGCAAAATGCTACTGTTGCTACTGTCTGAAAATCAGTCATTTTTTTTACAAGAAAAATATAAATTACTTAGTCATTTAAGTGATCTTACATGCCACCTTAATCATACACTTCATATTTCTTACCAACAAGGCATTCAGCTAAATGACTACAAAGAAGCTCCTTACTGCCATTTGTACATGGAGGTAAGTGTGAACATCATAACAAAAATTTAAAAGAAAACCGACATATGATTGAATTGTTTAAGTTTTGTTAGATACTAATTTTAGAAGGAAACATTATTTCTCATGCAAAAAACGATAGCCTCCCAACATGAAATTGATTTGTGCTTTTACATAGGTAATTAAAATTTGTATTAGGTGTAATAAAAGCGATTTTTGTGTCAAGTTATTAGGTTTATCTTAAAATAAAAATATATTTAATAATATTTATTTTATATTTAATCAAAGGCAGGTGACGTAAACTTAACTTAGCAAAAATATCTACATAGCAATGTTCTAACTTTACGTGTATAAATCATCATTATAAACCAACTGGAAATTACCAACGAACATATGCACTTTGCGACGTAAACAGCCACGTAGCGTACCCTTTTTTTCTGCAACGGCCGAGGTGAGAATAACAAAAACCTGTAGCCTATGTAGCAATGTGGATATCCGCGACAAACTCTTCGAAAAATCTTAAATAATTGTGATATGCCATTTCTGCTTTCGAATTGATGATTAAAATATAACCAATAATAACGGTTTATAGTGGGTGTACGACCAGTTGTCAGTTGTCAGTTGTACGACAAGTTGCCCGTAAATAATAATAATTATCGTCGTTTAGGGGTTGTCGCAGTCAGGCAAAACTCCAAGCGTCAAGGGAATACTAACCCATTTAATGACTTACAATTTGATATATGATAGAAAGTTATGCAAAAATATTTGCAACAGTTATAAGCATTTTTCTATAGCAACTACCAGATATTTGTTTGCCGGTACTGTTGTTTCCATACATATAATATCATGATTTAAAGGTTGTTCTCCATCAGGCAAAACTCCTAGGTTCGAAGAACTATTAGCACTTTTAATTAACTACAGTTTCACATGCGATAGAAGGTTATGCAACAATATTTGCAAAAGTTATAATCATTTTTCTGTAACAACCAACCGATATATCTTTGCAGGATCTGTTGGGTCCGTTCGGACATTATCGTCATTTAAGGGTTGTTTGCCGTTAGGCAAATCTGCAAGCGTCGAAGGGCTACCAGCCCGTTCAGTTACCTACCCTACAATCAGTGGCGGACTGGGTCCAATAATGTTGGTTGCCAGGAAGCTAAGGGGGGCCCACCATTTTTTTGTTTATGCTGCCAGGTGTCCCACTTTTTTCCCCGAAAATTATTTTTAGAAAGCAAATGTCATTCTGACTAAATTTTTTATAAGGACTTATTTGTTTTCTCAATTCCTTGAAAAATTCAGCCGTTTGAACACACCCACTACACATTACAACTATAGAAAGTAAAAAATTTAAATAAAAATATTTAAAACAGAATCAACATAAACTGAATTAGTAAATGAACAAAAAAATTTATATGAAGCTTTTTATTAATCTTTTTTCTATAAAACAAATATCATTTTGAGTAAAAAGTATCATATGGACTTATTGGTTTTCTCAATTGCTTAAGAAGTTGGCGCCGGTTAAAATACGGTTAATAACTGTTGTTAATCACTCAAACGGTTGTAACTTTGTCATAAATTGAAAAAAATAATAAGTCGATAATAACGTTATACTCAGTATCTCATTTACTATACGGAAGAAAAATTGCGGAGAAAAAAATGAAAGAGTTACAAAGAAAAACTCACAAAAATATTATGAAATAGAATATTAAAAATAAGAAATAGCACGAATAAATACAATATATGTTATATAAGATCGATAAATCAGCTTTCCCAAAATGTCTAACTCGGTGGTCTATCGTCAACAGCTACAAAGTTATTAAGCATCTAATGTGACATTTGTAACTTATGCACAATATTCATAAATTAATATTAAATATCCATATTGTTCGACAAAATTCAACAATCTCTCAATGAGAATAATTCTTCTTTTCATGCAGCAGCCTTTAGTAATAGCATTCTGCAATTTTGATTTATACAAATGTATAATTTGTGATATTTATTTTCATCAAAGAATTCGTAATTTATATATCAATCTAAAATTGTTTAAATAATATGTATCAATGACATTAAATTGTTCTTGATGGCTCAACGATGTGAAAAACTAGATCGCCTGATTTAATCTAGTTTGATTTGTTACTCTGTAGACATATTGAGCAAAAAATTTATGGGAATATTACAACTACTATAGCGAACATGAAGAAGGAGGCATCAAAATATTTTTGGGGAAACCATGGAAAATGTAATATTTCCACCGAGAATGTGAAGCAAGACTGCAACGCATTGACCTGACAGGGTTGATATGTGCACTCTTGACAATCGTACTAAAATAATAATTATTTATTCAGTTTACAATTATCCATTTATATAATTATTTATTCTTATGAGAGTACAGAAATGTTAGGATTTCTGAAAAACACCACAATGCTACCAAAGCACTCCTTGTTTTTGCTATCAGTAGTAACTGGAACATAAACTTATTCCGTAACATGTCCCGAAATAAATAAATTAAACTGGCGATTTAGCTGGCTAAGGCGTTAGACCACTACAACCAACCCAAGGATCCATTAAAATTCTTTAAATAGTTTAGAACATTACGTAAATAAATAAAAATTTTAAATAAGTTTCGACTGGTACTAATAAAACTAATTCTTGGATGATCATAAATTGCTCGCTTGACTAACTCATAGTAGCAGTTTGCAATGACTAAATGTTGCTGCAGAAGAATCATTACATTTGTGCGATTGCTAAATTTCGTCCTGGCAACTAGATATGTTATATTAACTTATGAAATATTTTTTGTATGCGTATAAATGTTAAATAGATGCTTAATAACTTTTTAGCTGTTGACGATAGACCTATCGACTTAGACATTTTAGGAAAGTTGATTTATCGATCTTTCGAAGTATGTCAAGATATACAGGGTGTTCCATTTAAAATTCTTGTTATTTGACATTTAGCAAATCTCCAGTTATTCCGGATAAGTCATATTAGAATTTAATTTATTTAGCACATGAATAATAACTGTAAAAAAATGCGTTACTTTTACTATCTAAACTGAGTTCTTTTATTTCTTTATTCTTGTTAGTTACATTAGAATAATATGTTTGAAAATGCTCATTTTTGACAATCCTTTCACAATATCTCAGAAACAGTTGATAATAGCCTAATACAAGTTGAAGTCAAAACAATTAGGCTAAAAGTCTTTATCAATTTAAACAAACATAAGTTTTTTGTACGTTGTTGTGGGACATAAACATGAAAATATTTTCTGGCTGTAGGGCGCGAATGATTATCTATCTCTTATAACACCCTGCACATCAATTTTATGATATCTTCGAAGGTGAAAAAGGTTACTAACTTTTTTTTTTTTTTTAATTTACATATTTTATTCTATAAATAAATTGAATTTTAGTTTTATTGCATGTATAAAAGAACATTCTGTATAAGTGATTCATTTTTGTACCCAAGACAAATTTTATTTATTTGATTTATTTTGATTTATTTCATATGTTCAGCAAATATTCCACAATGTTTTCCTGTATATCAATTATTCGATTTAAGTTTTAATTTTGTACTTCATAGCATTGCGTTTTTATTTTTAATTTTTCTTGGTAAAAACTACCACGTCATGCTTTAACAATTCTGTACTTTGTGACGTATTGGTATTTCAATTTCGGATGAATAAAATTTTTGCTAGAACCCGGTCAACCAAATTAAAAAAAAAACTTGTTTTTTATGAAAGATAAACGTCCAGTAAAAAGTTTCAAGTTCAAATAGTAATACATTTTAATAAGTTCTCTTAACAAAGGCCGTTTGGAGAATTTTTATCGTTTCCCAAAGTGGGTTTCCTAAAACTCACCATGCAATTTTCTTATTGGTTCTTATTTATTGCCAAACATAAAAATAAATTCTGAAGGCGGTCTCGTGCAAGTTTCAGTATAAATAAATATATTATTAATATTTTCAACATATTGCCTTAAGAGGGGGCCCACTTAAGGGGGGGCCCACTTGCGATCGGGCAACCTGGCACCACCTGGCACCACCTGGCCAGTCCGCCACTGCCTACAATATCAGGCATGGTAGAAAATTATGTAACAATCTGAATTCTGAAAACCAGTTTTTAAGCTTCTTCCAAACCTACATCTTTCAATATTTTTTAGCAGTTATTTGTTTATCATGTACCCACACCACGTCAAGAAGGTCGTTAATAATTAGAGCGATAGCAGAAGGTGCACATGTCAAGCTTGCAGCTAGAAAGCGGATTCGAAACATTTTTCTTTTTCTCTTTTATTGTAGTATGCTTAAAATCTTTTTCTACTTTGCGTTCGGTATGAACTCATAACGAAACCGCTTTCGGTGTCGTTATGAAAACACTAGATCACTAACTTTTAGTAATTTTCGCTTTCAAGATTGGTGATATTGATTTAAGTGTCAAATAATGCTGACATCCCAATCGCTATTGGCTCCCCTCAATCGTATTTGTCAGTTTTACCACAACTACCAACTGTTGAAGATAAAACTACTCTAACCGTAATTTTCGAAATTTATGTAAAATTAATGTCGCAAAGTAGCAAAATAGTATACAACACTCGTATTGACGCACTGACGTATTGACGCATTAGTCCCATTTTTCCCCATTAATCCCATTTTTTCCGAAACAACTCGTGCGCCAAGGTTTGTCTTATAAAACTTGCATTATAATATACTATTTCCGTCGATGGATTATTTATGAGTATGTTTACTGAATAGAAAATCATTTATTAAAAAGCTCTATAAATGCACGATTTCTATTAATGCATGATTTGTTATAGCCAATCAAACGACTTAATTATAGCCAATCGAACATACGTAAAATAAAACCATCCAATCAAAACATTCCCTTATCCAGACAAACAGTCCACAACTGTCAGTGTTAAATTAGTAAATGGTCATATAACCTCAAACGACATCGATGAATAAAATCTATGTAGACGCCGCCAGAAGAATACGATCGACGAAAAAAATTTGTTACTAACTCGAATATTAAACGCTGGGTTGTTATGTGTTAAAACATTTTTTGTTGCTCATGTGCAGCATGAGTTGGTATTCGGCGGCCGAAGCAAAAAATTACGCCATGTTGAGACGGGATGTCTTTTTGACGTCTGTCACCTCAGAACGCTACTTTTCGCAATTGGTATGAAAACCGCGGAATTAGTACCTCTAGGGAACATTCCTAATTTATGAGTAGTTGCATAATATGAGTAACTCGCTGCGCGCTTGTGTTACTATAGATACGCGCTTCCCCGCGTTGACCGCCTACCGCGCGCGGCAGTTTTCAGTTATGTTTGCAAGCATTTTTCACCTATTTCGCAACATTTTAGCGCAAAATCAGAATAGACGTTTTGTAGCACAATACTTCTACTTTCGAAATACGTAAAAAAATTAAAATCGCACCAGTTCCGACGCATACAGGCTCGCCGAAACACATTGCATAAGAATATTCAAATCGCAATGGTGCAAAAACTAATCATCGGACAATGCCTGGGTTATCCACACTCAAAGTACCCACTACTTTCACGCGAAAAGCCTCCGCTACAACTTTGAAAGTCGCGGAGTTATGAATTTTTAAAAAAACGCAGATTTTGCCGGTTTTTCCGAATTTCCTCCGTTAATATTAATTCAATCGAGTCCGTGCGGGGTAAAACTTTTTTCGTCTTTTCATTCTCTACAATTTCGTCTGTTGAAAGCATACAGATTGCTCCATCGGTTCAGTTTTTACAAGCGAAAAACGAAAAAAGCTCCATTGTTTGAGGTTTTTTGTTTATAACAAATTAAGAAATGATATTTGCGAGTAGGAAACACATCACAATACACCTACGGACTGTTCCACGTGACCTGGGACCGTCGGCTTCCTGCTAGTATTTTTGTCACGAATTTAGTCGTTTTCTGCTCTATTGCCTGGTCTATAGGTAGTACACACAGAAAAGTGATCTCTCGAACGAAGAGAGAATTACTTGGCTGAATTAGTTGGTAGGGTCGTATATACGCGAGAGATTATTGACTTTAACCAAGAAATTTTATTTCTTAGAATAATTACTAGATTTAAGAAGGTGGTTACTCTGGTGAAGTAAGTAAACAGTCTTCAATGAAGTGTATATTTTTATTCCCGGTAAATATTTTTACCTACTTAATGTAAGAATTTTAAAGATTTGGCACAAATACGTTTTCTATTGCTAATTAACAAGATAGGTATGTTACTTACTCGTTCTAAACTTTTGCGTGAGTTACATCCAACTATTCCGTGTTGAAACATTTATTGTACACTATAAATCACAATACACATCCCCAATAAATCACAAGGCACATCCCCTACGGGTATTTACTTCGCTGTTGTTTTTGTACTAGGCTAGGCTCCTTTACCGGCCTCTACGGCGCCAGTATCACGCGCGGGCGCGTGGTATTCCAGAGAAAGGGATTACTTGAAAGAAGTGAGAATCACTTCAGTCAAATAATTGGTGGAATTTTATTCAGTAAACAATACTTACTTATATTAAATGTCTTATATTTTCTTGGATCAAGTAACTACGCACTTGGATGGATTTACTATTACTTCGTTGGAGAAATTAACATTTTTGGTACGAAGAATTCACTTACTTCTTTCAATACAATATTGGTTCTTATAAAGAAAGAGTTTATTTGTTGACAGCATTTATCTGAGAAATTATTTTACTTATATTGAGTATGTGGCATTTCTTGTATATACCTAACTTTCTACATCCAAGTAAATATGCATTTGAATCTAGTAAATAAATTCAAGTAATTATGTTTTCTCGTTCCAAATAATCACTTTTCTGTGTGTAAGTAAGGCATGAAGTAAGAGTAGACTTCGCTTCGCCAATATCAAGTAATACATACTTGCTTATAAAGTTGCCCATTTTATGTACTTAGCAATAAAGATTAACATTATCAACCAAAGCTTACCTACTTTATATGCTAAAAATCCATCAGAAACGGTAATGGTACATACCTGAAACAAAACAAAATCAAGTTAATAAAGATCCATCCAGATAAATAAAACGTTTAACTATTTTTTATGCATACAATATAAAGAAAACTTCACGAAATCTCCGACGAAAAATATTCTCCTTTACATTGTGCAATAAAAAGTTATGATGTTAAGTCAGTGGAGCCAGAAAAGGTTAATAACTAACAACCTGTCGCGAAGAATGAAGTACGGTTTGCGGGAACCCGTCCAAGTACCCGTCATAAAGATACCACGGAGGAGACAACAAACGTATAAAACCACACGTCCAAACCATCTAGTTTCTAGTTGATCTATTTCCTAGGAGGACCAAATAACGAATAACATATAATTAATACTCAATATAATGCTTTAAAGAGCTTTAAATGATGTGAAGTCATGTGATTATTACCTCATTTGAATACGCATTTAGTCTTAATCTGAATTGGCAATAACGGGCATTCACCCAACAGCAAATAACAAATAATGGAGTTATTTAGAGTTACAATATTCGCTAAAACGCCAAATAATTAATTATGCATTCATACATTGTGAAAGCAATCAATACTGCATAACACACCGTTGAAATAATAAATATCAACATTACCACATAACAATAAGTATCTGCATATATAACGCGGACGGGTTGTTTGTTTGAATAAATCATTGCTAATCTCAAAGTAAGGCATTCCAATGAACTATTTCAATGAACCATAGCTAGATTACTCCCTCGTTAATCCCTATTCTGTAAACGAAACTACGACGCAAATATAAGATCTATAACTAAATAATAATAATCTAAATCTAATTACAAATAAGACTTTAATAATCCATATCTAAAAATGAGCGTTCGCTTGAAGGTAAAGTCGACTATGTGTCTTGGTCGTAATCGAAAACATTTTCGTTTATACTTGTGATAACTTAAATAACATTGCTGATGCTGGGTTAGCGCGGGAACGTAAAGTTACACAACTTCTCCAGATAAGATGGGTCACTTTTATTAGATATTGTATTTCATGTAAAATGCGTTCCTCACAAGCCATATATCATACAGAAAGGCGCAAACAAAGCGAGCTAACTTCAGTCGAAGTTATCGTTACTTTTGCTGTCGTGATATAAAATCTGTTCAGAATAGTTTTAAAGTTATATTCCACGTTGAAATTGATGTAGGTAGTTTATTTAATTGAAAATATATTTATGAAAACATGAGGATTATACATGAAGGTCAAACGATCAAATTCTCTGACCAAGATCATTGAACTAAAATTGTTTTAAAACATTAAACTCTAAATTTCAGCAAACCTCTGTATAATATATTATAATTTTGTTCATTTTACAATATTTAGGTTGTAAGAAGCATGTTGTTTATCGTTTTAGACCACTTCTGACTTTAGACGCTTCTGTTTGATTGTCTTTACAATTCTTTTGGCTTGTTTGGATGTTGGGAAATCATCATTTTCCCTCAACTGCTTTTCTGCGGGTTCAAGAATTTACTTCGTCTTTACGGAATATTACGGAACACATGTTGAACAGTAGGTATCGAAGATAACATGCGGTGAATTCTTCCAAACGTGATGTTACAACAGTTGTTAAAGAATTTTATCAATTTGTCTCTTATATGGTAATAAGGTACCGAAGACAAGTTGTGAAAACGAATCGACCAGTAACTCCTATCAATTATATGTCATATCCACTTAATATAGTTTCTAGTCATCGTTTTAATTATTCTTCTCTGCTTGTTGGTTGGAAATACTGCCGTCAAAACAACGAATAAATCACTGCAAAGATAGAAAAAATATTTCTTTTCCAATATTTTAAAGGCGTGTGATAATTTTGCTGAATTTATCTGAAAAGAAAATTATCAAAATAGGTAAAACTAATAGAAGATTTCAGCTAAAATTTCAATTTTTTACTTGGGACAAATCAAAAACCTAACAGTCGACAATTGATGTAGATATAAAGCTGAGTACAAGAGAACTAGAAGAGAAAGTTCCATAATCAACTCCACAGGGTGTTTCAAACTTTGATCACCAACACATCATTTTGGTTCTTTCAGTATAAAGCTTTGCGAAGGCGTGTGGTGATCTTAGTGAACTTCTTTACAAAGTGGTTATAAAATCATCAAAATCGCTCAAAGATTATAAAAAATATTGATTATATTTTTGATTAATATTTTGATTATACAGTGACGGTGATTATAGTATTATACGAGAAAAAGTCATTCTTTATAAAGAGGTTTGGATGTCCTAAAAAGTCGAAGCCAGTGTTAATATTTTGATTTAACATACAGGATGGTTAGAGAACACGAAAATGTTAAATTGGCCGAAGAGTAAACTATCGGTTTTTCGAAATTAGATCAAAAATGTTATAGGTAAAAGTTAGTGTGAATTAATTTTATGCTCAAATATCAAACTTGAATGTTCTATTTCAAATTTTACATCTCGGACCAGTGAAAAGACATTACATAAAGGTGAACAAAAAATTTAGAGACCACAATTATGATTGATCAGTTGACAGTACTAACAGCGTATCCAAGCAATTTGTTGATAGAAGCTGATTGAAAGTATGTTGACTTTAGAGCAAAGGGTTTATTTAGTTCTTTGTTACGGCATAGGTGAGGTATCGTACCGCCGTGCTACTGAAGTTTTTAACAGAAAATACCGAGAGGTATACGTTTCTGTCAGTTGTGTTCTTGAATTGGTTAAAAAGTTTCATGCAAGAGGAAACGCGAAAAATATCAAGAAAAAAATCGAGATGGCGAAGATGATGCAGGAGCTGTTAGCTCTTGATTCCGTGAACACGCCCAAAAAAATCGTTCAGGCAAAGATCTCGAGACTTGAACATCAGTAGTAGCCACCTGCAAAGGATCTTTTCAAATCAAAGATTTCATCCTTATAAACCAGTACGTATACACACTTTAGTAGAAGGAGATGATGCTCGTCGATGAGAATTTTGCCTATTAATGGGTGAACGAATTATGGTGACGTTAGCCACAAATGGATTTGTTAGTTTACAGAATTGCAGATATTGGTCTCAAGAAAATCCAAATTTCCGTATTACAACCAATTCTCAAAAATATAAAAAATGGAATGTTTGGTGAGGGATTAAAAACAACTTATTTTGATATGTTGGAAATTTTTTGCTACCTCCTTTGGACGAAATCAACTTACAGCTCAGGTGTTCACTACACTATCAATACGACGGTTGTCCTGCTCATAGCGCATATCAAGTCAGCGATTGGTTGAACAGACATTTTCCAAATAAGTGGATTGGACGATTCGGCCCTATAGGATGGCCGCCACGTTCACCTGATTTAACGCCGCTTGATTTTTTTCTGTGGGGCTATTTAAAACAGAAGGGGTATGCGAATAATTTTCATGATAATGTAGACATTCTAAAATTAAAAATTAGGGAAGAAGTAGACGAAATAAATGAATAAACAATTGATTTGGTATATCGGGAGTTTAGAAGAAGATTGGAAAAATGTGTAGCTGTAGGAGGGGAACATGTGGAGTAATATTTTGTTAAATTACTTTGTTAAAAATAAATAAAATATAAAACTAAGAATACAGCATTGAAATTTTATATCTGGGCATAAATTTAAATATAAAACAACTTTTACCTATAACATTTTTGTTCTAATTCCGAAAAAAACGATAGTTCACTCTTCGGCCAATTTAACATTTTCGTGTTTTCTAACCATCCTGTATGTTAAATCAAAATATTAACAATGGCTTTCGAGTTTTTAGGACTTCCAAAAACTCTTTATAAAGAATGACTTTTTCTCGAGAAATTAAAAATTACGTCCATTATAGGTGTCCCTCGGGGGACAGACTGTATATTACAAATACTCAGATATTGGTATTAATCCCAAAAAAGTGGGTAATTCATATGTCGTTTTAACAGAGTGCTGGAGAACCTGACAAGTTCCTTAATTGTTTGATAAATTTAAATTTACCATGTGCTGAAATAATCATCAAAAACGGTAGAATATGACAAAAGTTATGGAACATCAAAGTTTGGCCAAATTTTAAGTGGGCCGGTTTTTTTTCGATTATTGTATGTTCTTCCATCTCAAAGCGTATATCTCAAAATCATAGATAAGTGTGATTAGTATATTTTTAAAATTATTATTATACAAATAAAACAAGTTATAAATGAATAATTACACGATGGATCCATGTTACTTAATCACAAGTAATTTAATCAATTTTGGAAAAATATTCCTAAAAAATCCTTAGTATTATTATTAATAGACTAATATCAATTGTGAAACGATTTTGTACAATGATAAAGCTGTTTGTTATCAGACACTGGCAATTTACAAGTTCAAAAACCGTCGTTTCTAATATTTGGGAGAAAGATATGTAACTTGTAAAGACACTGCTTTGGCGATCGTTCTTTGAATTTGGCACCCAGCCAAACAATTCATTACTAACAATAAACCAAATAATTCATCTCAAAATCTTTTGTTTTACTTAGTGGTAATCTCATCTGGCATCTTCTATTATTCACAACAAACAAAAACCTACTGAATAAAGCTGTATAAAACAAAATGCCGAATTAAAAACATAAAAGAGAATCATTATTATTACTCCTTCTAAACACCATTCAGTGTTTTCAGTCATTTTCAATGCACGAGACATATCCGTAACGAATCGTGGCGCGCATAAAAGAAACCAATAATAATAGCTATTCAATACTTCCTTCCACGACAATTACCAGCGAAATAATGTTAGCACAGATCTTACGCAATGTTGTTCATCATCATAATCGTAATTGTCAGTAACCGACAACCGCCAAGGTCAGTCAGAAAACGACTGCGAGACAAGGCAATATAGACTGCTATTATAGACTGCAGGCTTCTCAAATTAACACCAGCTTCCTACTTTTTTAACAGGGCCCAATAGAAACTTCCCTTTCAATTCAGGAAGGAGCTAATGGACGACCTAAAGAACTACTAAGAAGAACTGGTCGGTTAAACATTTATAACCTCAGGAATTGGTCCTCGAACGGACCAATAAAAACCACAACAAACAATAACAATAAGAAGAAACGAGAAACAGGTTAAATTAGCGGTTATATAAGTGGAGTTCCCTGACTTAATTGGATCATAAGCCGCCCGTCATAAAATGCAAAGAATACAATAAAAGCGAGAGATACGAAACGAAGGCTCGTCCGGAGTTGACTAACGAGAATGAGTAAGAGCGGGTCAGAATAACAAACCGTGTCTATTTCGGTCCCACGTGCAACAGCAATCCGTTACGCTTTCGCCTTCCAATACCTTTCCGACTTTTATAAATAAATATCGCAAACTTTAAAGCCAATGCTGATAAATCAAGTGCATTTCACAGGTGCTAGATACATCTAACACATAAAAAGTTTAATTATTCCCCAACGAACATCACACGAAGACAACTAAAAAAATACTATACGCTAATAGTGGGAAAATGTTATCGAGTAATTGTTGGAATATGGATGTTTGCGGTTTATGGATTTGTATTCCGGCTGTGAATTTATATGGCCGGTAAAATCAGATACGCTTGTGCAACATTTTTTATTTGAGTTTTTAGTTTCATTATTGGTTTTACAATGAAACAGCAAGTAAAATATCAATGGATAACTTGTGTAAGTTATTTTACGAGGCAGTCTTATTTGATTAGTGAAAATATGATTGATATCTTAACAAAGTTTCAAGCTGGATGTTGGATCCTGGAATTTGCCTGGCAAGAATAAATCTTTGACCAATCTACACATTTATTTTGGCATAACATGTTTTAAGAATTATGGTGATCTAGATTTTTCACTTTAAATTTAGACTTGAATAGATTAAGGTTAAATACAATTGTTTAGAGCTTTGTAACTTATTTCAAGTTATACATCAACTCGTAGGAAATAGGAATGTCATGAACTGCATTCATAAATTTCTCTATTTGTTGACAGGATATAGGTTGTGCTTATGAATAGATATGTATTAATGTTACGAACATATTGAACTCATTATTCAATTACCGATTAATGGATATTATTCACTCACGAGAGTGACGCTTTTGGTGGACAGTCCTGACTTTTTATATTGTGTTACGCGCCCCGCTTTTCAGTTTTCAAAAGATTTACAATTAAGATAGCTTAATATTGACGGATGGCTAACCGCTTTCAAAACTAGTGATTTTAATACTCAAAGAAAATAATAATAAATTTGTATGTTAATGTGGCACAATGAATATATTAATATATTAATAAAAATATGCTTGAAGACATTTTCTTTTTGCGATATTCGATAATTGGTTTTTAACTTTAAAAAACCGGTACTACAATGATGTCAACATAATGATGTAATTGATTCCAAAATCACTATGCTGACATGAAATCGATATTGGATATTAAAGAGTCCTAGAATATTAGACCGTTATGTCTAGATATTACATATATACACTAGATTCATTATACATATTATTCAATGTATAATATGGAAACAGAATCTAATAAGAATATTATGTAATATACAAACAGGATGTCCCACTTTTTTCAAATCAAGTGTTTTTCACAGGTGGTAAATTCATCTAACACATAAAAAGTTTAATTATTGTCCAACGAAGACAACTAAAAAATACTATACGCTAATAGTGGGAAAATGTTATCGAGTAATTGTTAGAATATGGATGGTTGCGGTTTATGGATTTGTATTCCGGCTGTGAATTTATATGGCCGGTGAAACTTGAAACGCTTGTGCAATATTTTTTATTTGTGTTTTTAGTTTCATTGTTGGTTTTACAATGAAACCGCAAGTAAAATATCAATGTATAACTTGTGTAACTTATTTTACGATGCAGTGTTATTTGATCAGTGAAAATATGATTGATATCTTAACAAAGTTACAAGCTGGATGTTGGATCCTGGAATTTGCCTGGCAAGAATAAATCTTTGACCAATCTACACATTTATTTTGGCATTGCATGTTTTATGAATTATGGTGATCTAGATTTTTCACTTTAAATTTAGACTTGAATAGATTAAGGTTAAATACAATTGTTTAGAGCTTTGTAATTTATTTCAAGTTAAACATACAACTCGTAGGAAAAAGGAATGTCACGAACTGCATTCATAAATTTCTCTATTTGTGGATAGGATATAGATTATGCTTATGAATAGATATATATTAATTTTACGAACATATTGAACTCGTTATTCAATTACCGATTAATGGATATTATTCACTCACGAGAGTGACGCTTTTGGAGGACAGTCCTGATTTTTTATATTCTGCGCCGCGCCCCGCTTTTCAGTTTTCAAAATATTTACAATTAAGATAGCTTTTATAATTTTAAACAATATTAACGGATGGCTAACCGCTTTCAAAACTAGTGATTTTAATACTCAAAGAAAATAATAAGAAATTTGTATGTTAATGTGCCACAATGAATATCTTAATATATTAATAAAAATATGCTTGAAGACATTTTCTTTTTGCGATATTCGATAATTGGTTTTTAACTTAAAAAAACCGGTACGACAATGATGTCAACATAATGATGTAATTGATTACAACAATCACTATGCTGACTTGAAATCGATATTGGATATTAAAGAATCCTAGAATATTAGACCGTTGTGTCTAGATATTACATATATACACTAGATTTATTTATACATATTATTCAATGTATAATATGGAAACAGAATCTAATAAGAATATTATGTAATATACAAACAGGATGTCCCACCTTTTTCATATCAAGTGTTTTTCACAGGTGGTACATACATCTAACACATAAAAAGTTTAATTATTGTCCAACGAACATCATACGAAGACAACGAAAAAAATGCTATACGCTAATAGTGGGAAAATGTTATCGAGTAATTGTTAGAATATGGATGTTTGCGGTTTATGGATTTGTGTTCCGGATGTGAATTTATATGGCCTGTAAAACCAGAAACGCTTGTGCAACATTTTTTATTTGAGTTTTTAGTTTCATTATTGGTTTTACAATGAAAAAGCAAGTAAAATATCAATGGATAGCTTGTGTAACTTATTTTACGATGCAGTGTTATTTGAGCAGTGAAAATGTGATTGATATCTTAACAAAGTTTCAAGCTGGATGTTGGATCCTGGAATTTGCCTGGCAAGAATAAATCTTTGACCAATCTACACATTTATTTCGGCATAACATGTTTTATGAATTATGGTAATCTAGATTTTTTACTTTAAATTTAGACTTGAATAGATTAAGGTTAAATACAATTGTTTAGGGCTTTGTATTTTATTTCAAGTTAAACATACAACTCGTAGGAAAAAGGAATGTCACGAACTGCATTCATAAATTTCTCTATTTGTGGATAGGATATAGATTATGCTTACGAATAGATATATATTAATTTTACGAACATATTGAACTCATTATTCAATTACCGATGAATGGATATTATTCACTCACGAGAGTGACGATTTTGGTGGACAGTCCTCATTTTTTATATTGTATGCCGCGCCCCGCTTTTCAGTTTTCAAAAGATTTACAATTAAGGTAGCTTTTATAGTTTTAAACAATATTGACGGACAGCTAACCGCTTTCAAAACTAGTGATTTTAATACTCAAAGAAAATAATAATAAATTTGTATGTTAATGTGCCACAATGAATATATTAATATATTAATAAGAATATGCTTGAAGACACTTTCTTCTTGCGATATTCGAAAATTGGTTTTTAACTTTGAGAGACCGGTACTAAAATGATGTCCACATAATGATGTAATTGATTGCAACCATCACTATGCTGACTTGAAATCGATATTGGATATTAAAGAATCCTAGAATATTAGACCGTTCTGTCTAGATATTACATATATACACTAGATTTATTATACATATTATTCAATGTATAATATGGAAACAGAATCTAATAAGAATATTATGTAATATACAAACAGGATGTCCCACTTTTTTCAAATCAAGTGTTTTTCACAGGTGGTAAATTCATCTAACACATAAAAAGTTTAATTATTGTCCAACGAACATCATACGAAGACAACTAAAAAATACTATACGCTAATAGTGGGAAAATGTTATCGAGTAATTGTTAGAATATGGATGTTTGCGGTTTATGGATTTGTATTCCGGCTGTGAATTTATATGGCCGGTAAAACTTGAAACGCTTGTGCAATATTTTTTATTTGTGTTTTTAGTTTCATTGTTGGTTTTACAATGAAACCGCAAGTAAAATATCAATGGATAACTTGTGTAACTTATTTTACGATGCAGTGTTATTTAATCAGTGTAAATGTGATTGATATCTTAACAAAGTTTCAAGCTGGATGTTGGATCCTGGAATTTGCCTGGCAAGAAAAAATCTTTGACCAATCTATACATTTATTTTGGCATAACATGTTTTATGAATTATGGTGATCTAGATTTTTCACTTTAAATTTAGACTTGAATAGATTAAGGTTATATACAATTGTTTAGAGCTTTGTAATTTATTTCAAGTTAGACAAACATTTCGTACGAAAAAGGAATGTCACGAACTGCATTCACAAATTTCTCTATTTGTCGATAGGATAAAGGTTATGCTTATGAATAAATATGTATTAATGTTACGAACATATTGAACTATTATTCAAATACGGATGAATGGATATTATTCACTCACGAGAGTGACGCTTTTGGTGGACAGTCCTGATTTTTTATATTGTATGCCGCACCCCGCTTTTCACTTTTCAAAAGATTTACAATTAAGGTAGCTTTTATAGTTAACCAATATTAACAATATTAATATTTTAGCAATATTGACGGATAGCTAACCGCTTTCAAAGCTAGTGATTTTAATACTCAAAGAAAATAATAAGAAATTTGTATGTTAATGTGCCACAATGAATATATTAATATATTAATAAAAATATGCTTGAAGACATTTTCTTTTTGCGATATTCGATCATTGGTTATTAACTTAAAAAAACCGGTACTACAATGATGTCAACATAATGATGTAATTGATTGCAACCATCACTATGCTGACTTGAAATCGATATTGGATATTAAAGAATCCTAGAATATTAGACCGTTCTGTCTAGATATTACATATATACACTAGATTTATTATACATATTATTCAATGTATGATATGGAAACAGAATCTAATAAGAATATTATGTAATATACAAACAGGATTACCCACTTTTTTCCCGCTTCTACTACTGAGTAAATGTCGCACTGGGAAAAAGTTTCATATAGACTTTTCGCTTCCTCAATTCCTTAAAAAGTTACAGCCGTGTGAAATATGAGCAAATCTGTATTTTAAAGAGTTTTTCTACTTTGCGTTCGCTATAAACTCATAACGAAACCGGTGTCGTTATGAAAACACTAGATCACAAACTTTTAGTAACTTTTAGTTTTCCAAGATTGATGATATTGACGTCAAGTGTCAAATATGGCTCACATCTTAATCGCTATTGGCTCGCGTCAATCGAATTTGTGAATCTTACAACTACCAACTGTTGAATATAAAACTACTCTAGATTGTAAGATGACAACCGCAATATTCGATTTTTGTAAAATTAGTGTCGCAGAGTAGAATAAATAGTATATAACATTCGTTTTATAAGACGTATTGGCGAACTCGTTCCATTTGGGCACTGTTCGTTACGCTTGTCGTGCCCAAAACAACTCGTGCGCCAATTTTTGTCTTATAAAACTTGTAGATATTATAATATACTATATAACTTAAGAAACTGAAAAAAAACTCCATTTGAAACTTTTTTCTGCATAAATTTTTTTTCAGATGTATTTGCAATTAGTTTTATTCGAAAAAATTTATAATCCCTACTGTCTCAATACTGGAATATCTACGACAGGTACATTAACGGTTTAATAGCACAATCACTGATGCTGCGGTTATATACCCTCTAGGACACCTCTCTTACGACGAGAAACTAAAGCGCCATCTATCGGCATCCTTCACATTATTTTCAAAACAACGACTTTCGTAAATCAAAACAATCGTCTTCTTAAAGCGAATATTTAAGTTGTTTTATATTAAAGAAATATTCCTATTATAAGTATATATTGTCTTAAAACAAACAAATTATGTGAAGAACGTTATCTTCTTAACATTAGGCAACCATTTCTCTGTGTGTGTGTAGAGTCACCATATTCACTACTACTTCATTCTTTGCAACCGGCAAAAGTTGACCTACTTATTCTTGTTGTACAATATGTATGTACAAAAAGAAGAACTGGGTCTAATTCATCCACTCCAAGGATAACCTGTTATCATGAAGTTAACAATATTATCAGTCGCTAGAAATAGAAGCCGTAGCAAACAGTGCGTGGGGATAGTAAGCTGGCCAATACATACATTTATACGCGCTCAAAGTAGAATTTTTCGGCCTGTAGCCCAAAAAGGCAAGAATCAATATTTTATTTCGTCATATACTTCTATTACCACACGTTAATGTTCTGCCCTTAAAATTGGGAACAAACTTATGATATTTCATACCAAGAAAAAGCGTACTTATTGTAAGCTGCACTAAGCCAAAGCAGTTAGTAACATCAGCATAATTCAGTCAATATAAAGTGCTAAGAATCATCCTGGGTGCATCTTGGTACACAAACAGAAATTTCTTCAGACGCAGATGGTATCCAACTAAATTTGTTAAGAGTCATTATAACTCCTGACTGGAATACCTAACCTCAACACCTTTAATTTTAATGACATTATTGAAATAATGGTTGTTTTCGTGCAGCTAAAGAATGAGGTAAAACTCATTGATTTGACATTGATTTATCCAAAAATAAAAAAAACTAGTGCCTAGTGCCTTAAAATATCTTAGTTGATTAGAACAGAAGTTAATTAAGTGGTCAGCATACCAAAACTAAGTTAAGCCAATGGCACATTCAAATGTTGTGACGTGTTGATCCTGAAATATTTATCGCATAACTAGCCAGAAGTTTTCAACTACTGGCAGCTTTGGAAGTAGAATTTCAAATATAGCCATATGAATGGACGTGTTATTAATGAATACCATGGGATCAAGAATTATGAAAAAGATTTGTACTATACTTCAAAGCATATTTTGCATAATATTCGTGTTAGAATTTTATGCTCCACAATGATTGTTATACAACACAATGGACACATTGAAAAATGGTTCTTCATGTTTCTTCCAACAATCAGTATCCAATACGAAACCGTTCACTCCGATTATAATTGCAGATGCTCCGAAAGATATTGACATAATATGCGTCCAACCTCATTACGGCCAAAGTAACACTTTAGCAACAGGCTGACAGTGACGATACGTACACAGAACGCTATCCGCTTTCGCATCGATATTAATGAAGCACAATAGGACAAGTTCTGTCAATCTCGAGCGGATTCAACCGTACAGTCTGTGCCGTCAGTTATTCCTCCACTATGAGGGACAGCCAGACCAAACCAGAGAGACACGGCTGCGATGGACGACTTTTGCCATCCCAGCAGCGTTCAGCAACGCATGACAGCTAGATCTACGACAGGCTGCTTACGCTAGAAACAACCGTACGATGCCGCTGTAGGGTCTTCAAAGAAACGACATAAAATTTGAAAAAATTACCGCCGTCTTGTCGATTGTTTGTTTGTGATGTCATTCTTGTTCTAACGGGTTTTCTATTAGGTTTTCACTATTTATTCAATTACGAAGCTGTCGACTGTTGGTAATGCTAATCATCAAGTTTATCAGCAAACGTAGTTGAACTATTTATAGTATTCTGGGTAGTCAGGTGTCGTGGTGATACATTTTTCTGTTGATATGTTAATTAGACTAACAATGGTATTTACGCACTTGGTGAGGCATCTACTGCTCGATCAGACATTTGTAAAACGTAAGTAATATACAGCTAACGAGTGTTGGCTATGATGTAATTTTAGCGAAGATTTTGTTGCATGAGCGAGTTTGAATGACGTGCACTTAGAGACACAGCACACTGCAGACTTTTGATAGTTTGGTCGGATTGTATTTCAACTGTACAAATTATAATCGCTTGAGTGTGCGCATTTACTTATGCCCTTATGACCGACCAAAATATCGGCCGATCAAAAAGCCTGCAGTGTGCGGTCTTAACCTTACTTCTATGTTTGCATATCAGCAAATCAAAGCGATAAACAAAAATGGCCTGTTGGTGATATAAATAGAACATACACCTGGCATTTCAACATTTTGTAAGTGAACTAACAATGTCACTAAATGAAAAAGTATTCTAAGTATAGAGCAGTTACAAATACAATAGTGGTCCCAATACACCGCCTTGGTACCCACATTGTTTCACTCTGAAGTAACTGTTTTTTAGATTTGATTTGAGCAGTTTCTAAGGTGGCCAGACGTCCCGGCTTGGGTGGGACAGTCCCGACTTTACCACATTATGTAAAAATGTCCCGCTTTTTAGGAAATATTATTTTTTTTAGAAATTTTAGGGAATTACTAAGAAAAATAAATTATACATGTTACCTATTTGGTCCAAACAGTTTTTTTTTAAATCGTTCGGAATTAACATTTCTATGATTTTAAAATATTTTGTAGTCAGTAGAAATATATGAATTGCTCATATTTCTGTCATTTGCAATCAATATTGCGCTGATACGTATGTACAATTTTTACTAACTATAAAGTTTTATTGGAATTAGTATCCCTTGCCATTAAGACAGTAAACAAGCATATACAGAATCTTAAAGAATTCTTAATGCATATGCAATATTCTGCTCTGTCTAATGATGGATATTTAATATTCTTATACGTTTTTAAATAATCGTAATTGTAATTCAAAAAAAATGTTTGCATTTTTTTACGAAAAACATATAATCAGGTGTCAAACTCTGTTTTCAAAATTACAAATGTATGTGCTTAAGTTGATGAATTTCTTTAAAATATATCGTCAAAATTATGAAAGCATTACAAATGTTACTTAACATAAAAGTTTAGCAAAATGGGCGTTAGCTTAGATTTGTTTTGGACCTTAAGATTTGTTATATTAACAATAAGAATATAATTCATCTTTCTTAGTCTTCTTACTATATCTATTAGTTGATAAATGTGTATTTATTTACAATATTTATTTCGTACAAAGGGCATTTGAAGAATTTATGTTAATAGAAAGAATATACCACTTGAATTCCTATGAGAAACGATAACGAAATAAACTTTTTCTTGTACCAAACAATACATATTTATTTTAAATAAATATTGTAAAACAATTAGTCACTAGTAATGCAAATAATGTCGACTATTCAATAAATTAAATATATTTTGTTTAAACAAATATGTTTAGAACAAAAGCATAAAAATTTAAAGCAATATGTGATAATGTTTCTTAAAATAAAGAAAAAAAACTGTACCCAACCAAACTAAAAGACATATTAATAATAATTTGTGAGTTAAATAATTATCAAACCCCTAGAATTTGTCGAATTTTGAGTTTTGCGACGACGCTAGTATTTTGTTTTAATCACTACCCCTTCCCCGCTACTGTCCCGCTTTCTACGTAAAGATTCTGGCCACCTTAATCATGCCACAAACCTTGTCAAGCGTGTGCCACGTCTAAAAGTATTGTTGACTAAATTGTGCTGTCTATAAAATCTCTTTTTGAAATTTAACTACTTACACCTTTGCTGGATAGATTCTTCAGCAGGGCTCCCTGATATCTGATCAAATCCCGGCACATTCTTTGACTTTGAAATTTCAGAAATATAACTTTCATTTGGTCGCAGCAGCTTTGATTTTCTCATTCGTTTGAAAAATGTCGGATATTTAAAGTAGAGTACTTTATTTAAAAATATAGCACAGCGATAACACAAGAAAATCGTAAAAAACACATGACAAGCACTCATGTTGTTTCTCCATTTATCTTTACGACGCCGCACGTTACATGTACATATCTAAAATCGTGCAAAATATCTAACCATTTATAAAGATACCAGTACATGTCGGCTTCTACAAACGTAACAATATACAACAACCGTGCGTGAACGGGCACAGGCATTTTGTTTTGACACAAACTAGAAACGCATTAAGACATTAACGTACGAACAAGCCGTTTAGCATGCCACCGCACATATTTCTCGCACCGACCATAGAGAATCGCGTTTATGGTCCAGACATGTCCAACTTCATGCTGCACCGGTAATTCAACAAATGACACACACACACACACACATACAGAAACACAGGTGCCTTTAAAGTCGTTGAAATCTTGTAGATAGCGAGTTTTAATTTGCCCATCAACACAATACAAGCCTTGTTCAATATCGACTTTAATTACGGTATGGTTTCGTGACAAGAGCGACACCAATTTTCACACGAGTAATCGGATATCCAATGTGGAGAACAGTAGGTATGCTGCGAGGAACAGGTTTACCATGAAACGTAATACAATTAATCTTATTATCAATTTATAATAACGTGGCTCCTCTGACTCGCTTTAGATATAAGCCACCTGATGAATTGAGGGGAAGGATATGCGAAATTGCTTCATTAGGCCAAAATGTCTTTGTTATTTTGCATGCTCTGGTAAATTATTAATACTGTAATTAATTAGGAAGTGGCTTACATTGGCGGTGTAATATGATCACCGGTTATGTACTGATTACTGGTAAGTCAGTTATTTGTGGAATTTCTCGACAAAAATGGAATATTCATAATACAAGGTTTTTGTATCTAAATTCTAGGTGTGACGTACCGCAAGTTAATTTATAAAATATGTGGTGTGGTATTTAACACATTATACAATGTCACTATTTAGTTATTCATGTATAGCTGAATTTTGCGAAAGTAATGACAAACCTGAAAGTCAAACTTGTCAATAGAAAGGCATTGTTCTGTATCTGAGAGGGGTCAGAATGTGGCCAAATCGTATTGCGGCTCTACGAAGATCATTGGAAGGCTACCATTAAAGAGAATGAAGATTAAAAGAAGGATTAAAGAATATCAGATTCGACACTAAACAAGGATATGCTAGGAACTGAGTGTGAGATAGCTTTGGTCAACCAATTAACATGTTTAATGGAATACGGCCAAGATGGCTACCAACAATTGCGGTTATAATCTTAGCGTCAGGCGTCTGTTTTTGTTTATCGTATGTACATTGTGCCTTTTTTTATTTCCATAGCTTTAATTTGGTGCTTTTGTAAGTAGTACATAGTCAACCATTTACAGCGTCCCATTGTTCAAGGTCATCAAACGTGTACTTATCAAAGGAGCCGATCCGAAGCAACGCATCTTTATGTTCTTTTATCTCTGCTAAACCCCTGATTCCAAATGACCAAGTTGGTTTTAGACAAAAGCAGTACACAGACTAATATAATACACCAACTGAAAAACACCGTATACAATTAGACCATTCAGGTTAAATCAGATAGGAAAATACACGGACCTAGAAGAAGTAGGAGCAGGTGTGCTTCAAGGTAAAGTCTTGGGGACAATCTTCCATTTACGATATTATACGAGTCACAGGCGGAACTGTGACTGTTGTCACTTCGCAGAGCACACGGTCTATTGGCGATGGGATAAACTGGAGATGAATCTACTAGAGGAAGCTCCAACGCGCTAGCGACCGAAAATATATTAATAGACCCACAGGTGGAAGATCAAGCTTAACGAACTGAACCAGCATCACCTTTGACAATAAAAGAATTGATCTATAAGTGTTTGGGTACAAACATAACACATTAAGAAATAAAGCATTTAGAATTTTCCTTAAAAATACCTCTTCTGGCTTTTGGGAAGACGCTGGCAAGTCCCAGTTTTTAATGCATTTGACGCTTTATGAAAGTTATCAGGTATAACTTTATTAAACTGATGCTTTACAGATGAACGACACCAAAAGATCAACAATAAGTTTCACAAGCAAGAGGAATACAACTATCGAGGCATCTTCAACAAAACTATTTGGTGTCACCCTTGACTCATGTCTCACCTGGTTAGATCACACAAATGCTTTTACATCGGCTCTTCGTACAGCAACATATGCTATTAGAAGAGTGAGACATATTGTCGGGAGAGATGCTGCTGTAAGCGTACAATGCATGGGTTAGAATTGTGGGGAAAATCAGCCCATTCTGTAAAGATCTTGCAAAAGAAAGCTGTCCGCTCGATAGAAAAAACCAGCGGGTCAATCCGCTGCAAGCCACTATTCCGAAAATTCAAGATAAAATGCCACTACCATCTGCTTATATCTTCAAACAAATACTTGATGCAAAGAGCGTTATATCAGACCACCAGGATAGAAGTGAAACAACAAGCCGAACGCTACGGAATGTAAGAGACATTACCATCCCTTTGACATTTGGATCTATTTAATTTAAGTTACCTGCCCTTTGGAGGAGTAAAACACTAAGGAGACTAAAAGCAGATCTCAGAAACCTGCTGACCGACAAAATCTTCTACGATGTTTAAGAATTCAGGAATTACATGAAAAATGAGATAGACTAAATTTTTATTGTATCTTAAATTGATATATGCGTTATGTGCATTTTTCTTTTGACAATTTCCCTGCAACAAATGTATTTTGGTGAAATAAAGTTTATTATCATTATTTTTATTATTAAACTTAAGTCTGAGCCACAGAGGACATTTTCAGTCAACGAGGTGAAGACAATAAAGAAGAGGCTTCTCGGGACTACAACTGCTTCTCCTCTCGTATAAATCTGGTGTCAATGTGGAATCCTGCTTCAATCGACGCAAAAGAATTTTAGTGGCAGGGTTGTATGCAGTCTTCTGCGCTTTCTTATCTTTGACGTTGATGACTTTTTTCGCAAACGCTGTTTTATTTTTTTATGTTTGACATAATGGTTTTACAATGTTCTTATTGTTTCACATTTTTGCGTATATTTGCACGCAGATTCCTCTGGCATATCTCCAGAAACTCCTTCGTCCAAGGTAATCTCGCCCTGTATTCCCTCAACAGTTTATAAATACCAAAACTGCCCTGCAGGTCTGTCAACCCTCACACTTATAAACCATGTGTATCAGAACTTCTTCACCATTTTCTTTCTTCATTTCGTAACAATTCCACGTTGTTTCTAGAATCGTTACCACATCGTAATCCTGTGGCAATCCTTTGGTCAGTCTTCTTATCGTCCAAGCATCAAGAATATATCTCATGAAATCTCAACTATAAACCAATATTGTCATTGTATCTATCTGGCCTTCCGTTATTGATCCTCTACATTTTCAACCCCTATGCTTTGGCAAAAAACGTCATCTATGTTAATTTCAATGTATGAAATCGTACATTTTTTATTCACTAATCGTTTCTTCCATTAACTGTCTGACGTTACGGATACCATGTCTTCTCCTCTGTTTTTCTTCAAATCGTGTGGAAGCAAGCAATTTCTACATCATATGCAACCTATCAGGAGACTAGTGTCAATCGTGTGTATACCACGATAGCAAGCTCTCATGCGATTCATAAATTAAAACCACCAAACACAAATACTGCTCAATTCAACGCAGCTACGTTCATCGGATCTAAATAACGGAAAGTCCAGCTCAAACAATATGTTTATTACTGCTATTAGAAAGCTCCACATCCCATAATTCACACAACAATTAAGGCCGCTACAACACAACCGATCATACTAAATTGTCAATAGCGAACGCATATTTATGTCTTTCGCAGACGAGGACTTCAACATAACAATCTACGAACTCTACGACCCGTAAAAGCAGCCATGGAAGTACATCATTTGTTTCTATTGCGTAATTTTAATGACCGTCACTATAGTACGTAACATAAATACGCTTAGAGCATTGTGGACAGCGGCATTAACATTATTTCGCGAATCAAGGTCGAACCGAGCCGCAGTTTCGCCGACACACACATCGGTGCGTGCTTATAAACGTATACATTCATATCTCCACCTACACGATACCGAGAGCACGGGACGTTTTTATGAATGGACGGAGACTGTACACGGCAATCTTGTTCATGTCCACAGCAGCACAGATTAATATCAGTCTATGACGAATGGGTATTTAATTTAATACAGCTGATTGTAATTCTAAACCGTTCGTATCGGTACTTTCCATTCGGTGGTTTTGAGTGATTTATCTGGCTGGGACAGGTGCACTGTTGGATCGGTTTAGTTGCTGTTAGATGGGTCAGTAACGAACGCCAGAAATGACAAATACGAAAGCTTATTTGATTCTTTTGTCCTGAATTCAACCTGAATTATATGCTGAAGTATGTTGAAATATCGAATACTTTTTTAGGACTTTTGGTTGCACATTTGGTCATTGCTTTTGTTATTTGGTATAGTCAGTTTTAAGATTAACTTGCGTACCGACCTCACTCCATCTTGGAATGTGCTGTTTCCGATATAATACAATAACGACTTATGCACTTCTGAGGAAGCAACTGCCAGTGGAGTCGGTTTGGACAACCTGATTATTGTTGGTTATTAAACTCTCTACTACGCAACAACATGTATGTTAATTTGGTAACATTTAAATTATGATAGCTTCATTTATGGCGCTTAATATTCTCATGTTGGCATTAAACCCCAGCGTTAAGTACACTCTGGGCCAAAAAAGCGGTCAAAAGTTTTAATCACTCGTAATTCCAATAATATTTAGTCAATTCAAATATTTCTTTAAAAAACGAATTGCTTGTAGTGGGAATATTTAAACCATACCATATTCGCAATAACAGAACGTTTCATTCCAAAGTTATGTTGCTTTATGTTTGACTATGCAACATTTTTGATCATATCGGGTCAATTTAAGGTAAAATGAAAGGTGTATCAATGGGTAATGACATTTGTCTTGTTTTGGTAATATAGGGCACTAGAGATGTTATAGCATCGTATACAGGGTGATTTTTTTCTTATACCGGGGAAAATATTTAAACAATGTTTTATTAATGTCTTTAGTAAAAACCAGTGGAATATGTCGTTTGTAACAAAAACATTGCAACGGCAAGAGAAATCTAACTATGTACTTGAGTTATCTTTAAAGATCGTGGAGAAACCATTGGTGTTGTTATGGGCGGCATGTTTGAATTTGTCATTTTAGGTGGTCTTTTCGTCAGTTTCATTTATGAGGTAACACAACTATTGTCCAGATGTAAATTTTAGATGTGTTACTTAGTTTTTTTCTTTTGTTTGTTTTTGCTAAGATTTAATCGGAGCTGGAATCAACGTTTTTTGAGTATCTCACATCACTTCAAACCAAGTCTTCTTTTTTATTTTCATGTCATGTTTAAATAAAGGGCACTTCCAACATCAGCCTGAATACATTGTGTTGTTCGCTTTTTTAGATATTTTTTATTTGAAGATGTAACTTTTACGTGAAAAACGAACAGTAAAGACCTGACCGTCAGACAAGTGAAAGCAAACTGCTATACTTTTAGTTAAATAAAAAACGATGTTGATTTTAGTTCCAAATTACTGCAAAATCAAAATTTTATGTTTTTGTTGCAAAAACATAAAAATTTGCAAAAATCTACAGCCCAATAATTGTAGTACAATAGGGAAAACAGGTGAGAAAAATCCTTCAAAAATTTGAAAATCAAACATGGCGCCCATAAGAAATCTAAACGTTGGCCATAGTTTCTTCACCATCTTTAAAGATAACTCAAGTTCGCAATTGGACTTTTCGTGAGTATGCAATGGAATCGTTTTTTATGTATGCAAACGTCCAAATTCAACTGCTTTTTTTAGTAAAAGCAGCAAAAAAACGATGTTTCAAAATTTCACCCTGTATTACTAAAAAATCACTCTGTATACGATGCTATAAAATCTCTACTGTTCCTTTTGACCAAAAGAAAACAAATGTCATTACCTACCAATTTCGTTACACCTTTCATTTCACATTAAATTGAAATGTTGCATAGGTATACATAAAGCAACATTACATCGGATTAAAACGTTCAATCATTGCAAATATGTATGTTTTCAATCTTCACAATATAAGCAATTAGTTTATCAAAGAAATGCATGAATTTCCTTAATATCATTGGGAATATGAGCAAGTTTTTTTGGCCCACAGTGTATATATTCTCTCTGTATTAATATAAAAAAATGTTTCTTTTTGTATTTATCTGCTACACTGATTTGCTAGCAACCATGATTTACATATGTAACTTATCATTAAGAAGTTGGGTCTGAAAGAATAACGTTCAAAAGGCTTAAAGTATCGTTTACATCCACTTAACTTAACTTAACGTACGAAACCTTAAAAATTTGTGAAACTTGAACTCCATTGAATTATATGTGTTCGTGTACATTCACTTAACGTAGCAAAACTTAACGTAACGTACGGAATTGTTCACTCAACTTCAACTTAACAGAATCCGTGCGCTAAGTGCACCAATCACAGGCTTTCAAGTTTGACAATACGGGTGATGGTGACAGGTACATGACCTAAAAATTAACTCATGTGTTTTGAACTTTGTTGTCTTTGTGTTGTTTTGCAATATTTTTAGCTCAATTCACTGATTATAATCATGCATGATGGAAACTTGATCCAACTTGTGTGTACGTGAACATATTTGTATCGATAAAAGCAATAGATTTCATATTGTGTCACTGTCAGATGCGCATGTCAAACCCTCCACCGTAAGTGAATGTAAATGGAACCCATCTAAATTTCGTACGTTAATTATAATTTTTCGTATGTTAAGTTAAGTTAAGTGGATGTAAACGACGCTTAAGTTTCGAGTTGAAACGTATTTCTTTAATTAATAGCATAAGAAAAACAAAAAACTATAAAGCAAAACTTATATCATGTATTACTTCCAGATTTTCAGGAAATAGTGTTAGAGCAACGATTTAGTTAACCGTTACCTAAAATTTGTGTGCGAAAGTTTAACCAAGATCGAAAGCTATGGTTAAGAAAAAAATCACAGCCATTTTTTAGGAAAAGAAACCATATCCAATTATGCGCTCAAGAATACATACGGAGGAATCTCCAAAGGGTCATACTACTCATACTAACTGATAAGACATCGCAGCAGAATTAAGGGATAATAAGTAATAAAGGGAATTAATAACTCACAAGTAAGTCAAAATCCATTTGAGGCTTCAAACAATTCTTACGTCAACTGGCCAACGACAATGTAGGTCTATGGGGGGGGGGGGGGGTGCCAATTTATGTAGGAATCAAGATGAACGAAATTTAGGGCTTACTTTCATGGACCCAAAACATTCTGTGATATCACCAAAAGTCACCTCAAGAGAAAGATCCAGATATGGGAAGAATGACTCAAGGCCTCTAGCTGGGTAGACTAAATTGCACGACACTGGCGAAACGGTTTATTACCTTTCTGCCTCAACGGCAAAACAGTACCTTGAGCTGCGAAAGAAAGATCTAAGGACAATAAATTAGAGGTCAATTCACAGGAAACTATCCACTAAGACACCATCTACACAAATATAGTGTTACAATAAATAGAAGAAGCTTGGGGTAACATACCGTAAGTTCTTACCAATCTCGTATTAGAAAAGTTTGCATTCTCAATCAAACCAAGGTTATTTAATACATTTAGAACAAGAGCATCTACTGGTGGAATATGTTATTGACCCTGTCTAGCTTTCTGTATTACTTTTCCTCATTCAAGTCTTTCGAGTCCTCTCTATTCCCTCTAATAACGTCCGGGAAGAAGCACTGAGGTAAACGCAAATCTCGGTAGAGTGTTGATGTGTTGATGAACTAGCTTGCTCTTTTAGTTCTCAAATTGACCCTCAAAGGTCAAACTCCGAAAAAGTTGTATACTTAGCGGTTGTAGAAACTGTTGCACTCTAACTTCTGTCAAAATGACTTCAAACACTCCAGCAAGACCAGTTTTTACTTTCTGAACAACACTACTACCAGAAAAATACTATCTTCAGCTAGATAGTGCAATCGTTTTTCCTGACGTGTTAAAAACAGAAACAAGAAAACAATTGTAATGCTCTCTTCATCAGTTAATGTAGCACTTATGGCCAGATGAAGAACGTTAACAAAGAAAGGATTAAAGTCCGGAAAAGTAGCTGCGATAAAGTTCTTACAATTTTGGTAATGTGAGCATTCAAACCCCTTTGGCAATGACAACATTTGAGTGCTCCATAAAGATTCATAGCACACTAATTAATCATCTCCACATGTTGTTGATGTTATGGAGACAGTTCGCGAGAGCGATACTTCACAACAAACCCGCACGGATAATCTTCATCAGTAATAATTTCACGAAAACCCTTTTACCGGGATTACCATATCAATATGAACCTATTACAGTAAAACTTCGGGTACATCCAGTCTAGGCACTTAGAACCTAAAATTAGCAGGGTCCGTAGCGGGGGGGTCGGGGAAGGTCTCCAGTATCTCCTTCCTTCCGTGTGGAGCGCTAAAGGTCACGATGCGTGATGGTATCATACTACGAACAACTAATCTTAACCGAGCTGTGTACTTTGCAGTGGAGCGTGAGCACTCGCAAGTCTTGGGAAACAGCGACGCGGATGGTATCCGTTCTCAACCGTTATACGGAGCAATAGCGTTTAACATGTTAAAACATTAATAATGCGGACGTCCCACTCTGGTGCGGTTATCGATTCCACTAACTCCGACGACCAAGTAATATATACCAGCCGCGTTTTGACACAATTTTATATAACGCACCGGTCGATCAGCCTTTACCCGTTCCACAGCGCTTTTTGCTCGGTTAATCGTCTAGAATAATTGAAAGTTTACTTTTGAGTTTTGTTGACTCTTCGTGTTGCTTGTTTTCTGGGGGGCTGTTAGTAATCGATATTGTTCAATTATTACGTCAGTCTCGCTAAAAACATTGACATTAATTTATTCCAGACCAATTTGTAGTGTAAGTCGTAGCTTACTTGGTTTTAAACGAGCTGTCTTATGATACCTCACATGAGCACACCTCCTAAGCTGCTTCTAGAGGTGGCTGGCTCTCATTAACGTACTCTCTTCTGCACCAAAAGGTGTTATGCATCATATATAAGCAGGGCCGCCGAGAGGGGGTGACACCTGTGACTGTTGTCACGGGCCCGGCATTGAAAAGGGCCCGGCAGCAAACATTGCCAGACCATCATTTTACATATCGCGAGCGTCAGGAAGACAAGTGACAATGTCAGCGTGAATTGCCGATTTAAGTCCTATCTATTTTTTGCCGCTTTTTAAAAAATGTATTGTAATGTCCAAATTTTCCAAGAATTTCATATTTAAAAAAACATATTCCGTATTTACAAAAACATGTACTGATATATTTTCTATTCATTTCTTACTGTACTTTTTAAAGTAAACAAAAGTATTTAACTTGTTTAAAAAGTTAAGCCACATTTTGTGTTAATATGGTAACTTAGGGCAAATATTTAATAGACCATAAAAAACTGTGTGACTGATTGAAAAATTATAATGAGAGCCCAATCATTTGTTCATTATGAGGGTACACCATAACTGTAAATTAATGTTTATAGTGGTAAACCTGTAAATATCCGAATGCAAATGTATTATAACAAGAGAAAGACAGTTTTACAGACGAACTGTAAAAATACATCATTTACAATACATGTTATGCAATATTAGAGTGCAAACTGTAGACTTTCATTTGGGGAATCGCAATTTTACATTGCAAAATTTACATACTAAATTTATATTTATTATTGTTTCACTGCTGTATGAATTATGTCAATCACAAATCTTCGAGTTTGTATCTTCGAGCGGTGGGTTGGTTTTCTAGTCAATGCAGACTTCCACACAAAATAATGATATTACAACGGCTTCTTAAATTTACATTAAAATGTGGATTGAGTTTTTAAATTAACCAAATTTGAATTTGATTGATTTTAAATTTTAATTGATACTTCAACACAAAACAAAACAGAAAATTGCTGTACCACTTCTCTTCGTACAGATAGAAATCTATCTGTACGATTATTAATTCCCAGTAATTTTCATAAAGTTTTGAAAAAGGTATTAATAAGTCACAAAGCCACTAATATAAACTAAAATTAAGAATACATATTTTGATTAAAATAAAAACATCTATTATATTGTTTCTAAAAATTCTGGTTTAAAATTAAAGTAATGAAACAAGATACTTTTTCGATTAAAATTTTTGATCACTGGGCAAAATCACAAAACAGCAACATAAAATAAACATGTGGCATCTAAACGGCATACACACAACACCTCGACTCTGCAAGTTCTTGAAAACTGATAGTATTCTGTATTGTTGACACAATTTAAATTAAGTAAATCATTTTATAGTGTAAATTCGCACGTCAAATTCTTATAATATGCTAAAAAAATCTTAAAATAAGTTAAAAAGTAAATACTTGCAAATATTAAGAATATTTATTTGTGTAAATATGTTGTAATATTTTAGAAGGTTCAAATTTATTGTAAACTTATGATGTTGATCTTTAATGTGTTATATCCGTTTTTTTTTGTGGGGATCATCTATGGTCACTCTTATCTCCAGAATAGCAGAGACATGTACAAGGAGACTCATATTGCACTAGAAGAGTTGACCATAACCTCTATCTACCGTATTACTCTATTAAAAGCCAATATTTATATCGGCATTATATTCTTTATTTTTCTCCGTAATTTCCTATAGAATAATTTAAACCCTATTTCTGTTTATTGACGTTTTGCGAGCTGTTCTTTTTTTGGCTCTGCGAGAGTTGGAACTTAATACCTAATGCCAATCGATTAATGATCAATTATTAACTCCCACTGAGGACTGTCATTTATTTAGTTACTTTGACTTACTCGGATGATTGTTCACGTGCCTTCAGCACGTGTATAAGCGTCATCCTCTTGAATTTCACTATTTGAGCTCATTGTTTTGTTTCATTCATAGAAGCTCAAATACAGGGTGTCATACATATAACGGGTAACCTTGAAGTCGCTTCCCCATAAAAAAAAAAACACCTAACCATGCAATATTTTCAAGTCGTAGCTGCGTTTGTGCCTAGAAATAATATTGATTTTTGTCGAGACAATACAAGTAGGAATCCATACAGCTTCAGTTGTGACAATCAGCATGAAAATTAACGTGAAACCTTATTACTAACTCGGACTGGAGCGATTTTTCATTATGAGGGGACGTCTCTTCCTGATAGCTTCCGTTAATTTGTCGCTCTGTTTGCCGCCCAGTCGCTGCAACTCATTTCCGGAATATAATTGCGAGTAAACTCTTCACGCCATTACCGGACTGCGCCAATCGACTGGTTATTTCCTAAACGAAGCTTTCGACGGGAGAAATGCGCGCATTTGAATTTGGAGAGCGACGCTTAAGTGCCTTGGAAATGGGAAATAACGAGGCAAATTATGCAACCTATGCAACACGATGTTAACATTTACCGAACGTTTAGGCGATCTACTATAGTCCATTTAATAACTAGGAGGAACTTTTCAAACGTGTTACTAGGAAGACCCCGCCTGTGATTGGTTGGATCCCAGACGGTTTTACACCGGGAAAATTAACGCAATCGCGCGCACTTTGAAATCCCGTTAGGTTAGGCACCTGGTAAACAAACCATAAACAAAGATGGGTACCTATTATCGATTGTTTTTTGTGTTATTCGCGACTTCAGTACAATTTTATCAGCAGCTCGTACAAGAACTAAATATGGATTCTGTGCCAAGTACAAGTTCAGTGCAAGTTTCGCCCCCGAAAAAGCGCAAAATATTAGAAATGGGTCACTTAACCTTAGCTGAAAAGCAAGGTATTTTAAATCTGTAGAAACAGATTGTAACTAACGAACCCCAGACGAAAAAACTCGCTGTGATCGCTTAAATTGTGGATACAATGGGTAAGTCAATTAGTTTACAAGTATATTGCAATACTTTGTAGTACCTGAACCTTTTCGGTTTCATCATAGGTTTCACTAAATTTTGATTTGATTTGTATTGTCTTTAAAATATCAATCCAAATTACACAGTTTTATTTTGTTTTATTTAAAGGGGTAGCAAGATCCACTGTGTACCGCGTAATAAAAGAGTACAAGGAGGCCGGAGAGATTCGCAGCCCCAGAAGTGGGGGAGGCAGACCGTCAACGGCAACAAATGTTGATGACATTGAGAAAAATGCTGTACGGTGAATAATACATGGCTTTTTTTTATAAAAATGAAATTCCGACGTTGGACAAAATTTTGATGAAATTAAAAGTAAACCAGAACTTCCAACAATGTCTCGTTCGTCACTTTATACCAATTTGAAAAAAATTAATTTCAAGTGAGTACAGACACGAGGGAGCATGAGTCGTGCTACAAACACGAATGAGCGTGGCTTCATACTGATATGCTCACCAGCAATCTTTTTATAATGTATATTTTTGTTACAGATTTACAAAGAAAAACCGCAAGAACATTCTACTGGAACGTGACGATATAATTGTATGACGACGCAAGTATTCAAGAGCCATTAAGGATTTTCGACGAGAAGGACGGCCAATTTATTATTTAGATGCTTCTTACGACAGCCGCAAGGTTGAAAAAAATACCAACTACATCCTCAACGAAGAAACATATGAAGGATTGGCTTCTCTCAAAGAATATCGTATATGAGGAAGACATGGTACGATCAGAATTATTCTAGTTTAAGAAAGGAACAAAGAAATAAGTTCGATATGTATGTTTGAGATGAGCTGGCAAAAGACAGCAATAAAATTATGCTGCAGCTACCACCATATCATTGCGAGTTGAATCCGATCGAGCTCATATGGGCCCAAATTAAAAATGAGGTTGCAGCGAAGAATACCTACCACATTTAAATTGGTAGACGTCAAACCGCTTTTAATAGAAGCCATTGGGAATGTAACGAGCACACATTGGAGTAATTGTGAAGAACATGTAATAAAGGAAGAGGATAAAATGATGACTTTAGATGGGATCGTGGACAAAATTGTTGATAGATAGCGACAGTAGATTTATATTAAGTGACGATGATGATGATGTTTAAGATATAGTATTATTATTATTATAATAAAATATAAGCTTATATTTATTGTTTGTTTTTCTACGCATAAACAAAAAATGACTAAATTCTTCGACTGTAAAAATGATTTAATTGTATTTAGAGTTTTTATTACTGATAATATATTACATACAGAATTGTTTACCTTTTATTATACTTTTACGTTGTCGAAGAGCTTAATCAGTAACCCGTAGTGTAAAAATCTAAATTGTTTTATTAAGTATATTAATTTATATTCTACAAGCTTTATTTTGACATATTTAGACACGTATTAAGATTTTCCAGCGAAAAATTCGGCAAAATTTTCACCGTAGCACATTTGTTGTTGTTTGCAAATACGTTTAACCTCAAAATAATTCAAATTTAACCGCAAAAATATCTGGTGACATTTATGGTAATGTTGTCTCAATTTTTTCCTATATGAATCTGGCGTCTGGTTTTATTCCTCCTAGTTATTAAATAGACTATAGTAAAATGGGCAAATGCTCCCAAATGCGGGCGCCGATCTAGGTAGACGCGTGACTATTCTCCTACGTTCAGCGCGAAAAGAAAAAAATATCGACAGCGGGGCCGAAAATCTACGAAATCGAACGAAAATATACCTAAGCGCTGAGGATCGGAATTTAGGACCAATAATAACATTGATAAATATAATTCGTTCAATAGATTCAATAATATAGTCTTTCCGAAGCAAACATCGGAATGTATGTACCATTATAATATAATATCCTTGTCTGTTTATTTTAAAATCCTGTTTGCCGTTGATATCTACTGGCAAATTCGCCCCAATTTAGACAAACAGATTTCACTTTGCTGTTCAAGCTCGAAGCTTGGGAAAGCGACCATACGTCCTGTCACCCGATCTGTTTGTTTTCCGGTCGCTAATGCGTCGACAAGCTCGCCGATGGCTTGTCGTCTGGACCGGATAATATTTGCAAAATTTTGAGTGCCATATACCGCAAGGATGATGTAAAGTGGTGGTTACGTTGTTGGAACTAAATTTCTATAAAAAATATAAAAAGACCGTGTTTTGTGTACTACACACCACAGCAGTGAAACTTGTTTACACAATTTACATAGACGGCGGTTAGACAACGTTATTGTTTCAAATTTCGTTCATAACAAACAAATTCACCAAAAAGCCTAACCTCCAACAATTGTTAGAGATTCCTTTTAAATTTCTACCCGCAATGTCATCGCTACTCGGGCGCTTGTTTACTTTGTTCCGGTAGCAAAAACTATTACTCACTCCGTAAGAAGCTTAACTTTAAAAAAATATAATTTGCAATTATTGTTATGGTTTATTGAAATTATTCTAAAACCACTATGCTAACGTTAGCATCAAGTTAGTTTCAGACATGATATCCACTAGATATAAACGTCTCCAATATTACAAAAGACACTTACAGAAATGAAACAAGAACAACTGCTCTGTTTTTATGCTTACCTACTATTAGTCATACTGCAACATCAGTAAAACAAGAAGTAAGTCAGAAGTAGCTGAAAACGCATTATAAATTAATTCCGTACCAGAGCCTTTAACGTGTTTACTGCCATGTTGAGACAAAAGTTCGTGGCAAATGTTTTTCTTCACGACTTTTCGGCTTAGCGATTTGTATCACCAAGCATTACATTATGGTATTATACTCATCTGACGAGACCACCGGTTACATCAAAATATCGTTTATTTCCTGTTAGTAAGAAGTGCAAATTATGTTAGTTTATACCGAGTGGCAAACGCCATATTTTCTTTTTTTCTTATGAAGCTAGACTAATGTAATTGTGGTGAACTTTTATTCAAAAAATTATTCATTTTCGGATATGGTAAAGAGTCGTATAGCTTCTGGATTTTGAGAACAACGCTTAAAAAACATGATCAATTCTTATCATGAGACAACGAAAAAAATCACAAGTTTGTTCAAAACAAAGACAAATGTTTAAAAAATTTAACTCTTAATTAAATAATTAACTATTAATTATCGTACTAATAAAAGATTTTTATTTTTTATTGCTAAACAGAAGATGCTTAACGTATTAAAACTAATCTTAAAGATTAATTTTATTATCTAATAAAAGATGATTGTACCACTCCAACCGCAACTGCTGACACAAATTTGAAAATTGGTTAATACCATATTATATGTATACAGTGTGTCCCACTTAAGAGTGTAACACCTTCATATCTTTTTTATTTTTAATCCAATTTTAGTAATTTTTTCTCTCAAATATAGAATACATATTGCTCTATTTGCTGCGAAAAAACCAATTGTCTTCTTTAAATGCAAAGCACCTTGTGATGGCAAAATAAATGGCAAAAATCAAGGAATCACTTTAGGGTTTTTTTTATCGAAAAATTTTACTAGTAATAATTGTTCAGAATTGCCCAGAAACCCTAAATCCCAAATTTCATGAAAATTAAAAAATATTGAAGTGCGTAAATATTATTTGCATAGGCAGCTGCGCTTAAAAAGTGCGCTGTGGAAACTTTGTTTGAAATAAAACATGAACTGTCAAAGTGCTTCAGCTGCTGCTTACCTTGCTGATAGCGCATTATCACCGACTACACTTATTATTTTCACCTTTTCGGCGAGTATAAGCATTATTATTCAGACAATCATTAAATACGACAAAGCACTTTGACAGTTCAGGTTTTATTTCAAACAAAATTTCCATAGCACACTTTTTCTAAGCGCAGCTGCCTATGCAAATAATATTTACGGACTTAAAATTATTTTTATAGACAATTTCAATATTTTTTAATTTTCATGAAATTTTGGATTTAGGTTTGTCGGGCAGTTCTGAACAATTATTACTAGGAACATTTTTCAATAAAAAAATCCCTAAAGTGATTTCTTAATTTTTGCCATTTATTTTGCCATCACAAGGTGCTTTGCATTTAAAGAAGGCAATTGGTTTTTTGGCAGTATATAGAGCAATGTGTGTTCTATATTCGAAAGAAAAAATTACTAAAATTGGACTAAAAATAAAAAGGATATGAAGGTGTTACACTCTTAAGTGGGACATACTGTATATTATATATCAATATTTCTTTCATAGAATAATTTTCCCTTCGCTATATCAACTAACCAGCAACATTGCTATAAAGAAAAGCAGCTGAAGTGTGAAAAAAACAATTTGACATGAAAAAAAAAGTACAGCAATATCGCTGGTAAATAACCAACGACGTTGCTGTATAAATACTTAATGTCATTGAAATTCTGCAATGTGAATTTACAATTTTGCTGTATTTTCACAGCAAAATCGCTGGTAAGTCAATAACGACGTTACTGTAAAAATACTTAATATCATTGAAATTCTACAATGTAAATTTACAATTTTGCTGTATTTGCACGGGCAAATTACTTGAATTCTTCTCTTAGAGAACTTTGGCTGTAATTTATTACAGATTATGTATGTGTTTTTCTGTAGTTTATTACATACATGTTCTGCAACATTACAAATTTTTTTCTCTGTGTAGATTCTAGATGGCTATCAATTGTGTCTAAACTAAGTAAAATAAGCAATTATTAAATCAAAAATACTTTTTGAGCAAAAACATAAATAATATCGGCCAAATATTATTTATGGTTTTTTATCAAAAAGTATTTTTTCTAGAACTTCATAGGTATAGCGCGGTTATTAGACAAAAATTCCAAATTATTAGTATTTTTTTTTCTATCGCTAGCTATGTTTGACACAGTTTTGACATTCTATAAAATTGTAAACACGGGTAAACCGCCTTACCTCGTCCACATAGTGATAACTCGTTCCGATGTGCATACTATTATTGTTAGGTTTAGAGGTGCTCTTTCTCCACCGTTCCACAAAACAGAGCGATTTAAACGAGTAAAACTTCTCCTACCAAATATACAATGTGGATAATAAATATATGCTCACCAATCCACAATGCACATCGGTATACAAGCTTAAGGAAGTTCTTGCATGCGTGCTGTTTCAGGGATAGTGAGCCTCTTCCTAATGTTGTCTGTTCGTTTTTCTTTTTTCTTATTACTAAATCTAATTTAAATTATCTCATCCCCTGGGAGCTATCTGCATTTATTGAAGCTGCACTTAATAAAATTGTTAAACTTTCATCTGTGTCCTACATTCTTTATTATTGTATATATATGGTAGGTTGGTAGAGCAGCAACAAATAGCTGAAACCCACCATAGGATTGCTTTCAATTTGTTTTTCTTTTAATGTTAGTATATTTCTGTACTTTATTTTTAGGATACTTTTTTGTATTTATTTTTTGTGTGAATATACAAATTTATGTCTGTATAAGTTATTGACAGCAATAAACCGCTTTATTATTATTATTATTATTATTATTATTATTATGTATCTATTGCCTCTAATTTTACAGCTTTAAGCGAAATTTCACAACATTATTTGCTGCAGAATGAAAGTGTTTGGAATCTTTGAATTGGGAAATTACCACGTTGTACTTACATTCCATTAAAGCAAACTACTTTTTATCCTTAAATGTGCTCGTTTTTACTTTCTTTCTGTTGTTAAGAGGAATCATTACAGCTAGTAGGTCCTACAAAACCATATCCATCCATAATGAGCTTCATTTTGTATCAATTCTCACATGTTATACCATGTTATATCAAATTATCGGTAAAGGTGGATGACTTATTGTCTGATTCATGTACTCTAAGGAGTATGATTTTGAGTGAACGAAGAATCTCAGATATTGATATGTTTGCGTGAATGACACTTATAGAGAAAGTCGCATTCAAGTCGCATTCAATAACAGATTTTTCAAAACTCGAAAAAAATATCAAAAGTCTACCGCTTAACAGAAAATTATATACCTTTTATCTTAAATTTAGTGTATTGCTTTTACGATTCTGGGAACAAATATCTGAGAAAATCCCTCAGAACTTTTAAGTGTTTTGCGAGTAGAACGTAGGGGGTGATACGGATTTCTCCTGTTATTAATTTTCTTTTATTGTCATCCCAAGTAAACATCTTCTTTTTTTAATTTTTGAAACCACAAATAGTCTATAACACTAGTTTCGGCCACAAAGTATATGCAATTTCAATTTGCAAGATGCATTTATTTATTCTTACCCAACGTTCAGAAAACGTATAATCATTCTATTAAGTGAAGAGCAAGTAGTTTCACACAATTATACTCGAGCATTCGCCACAATAAATATAGCACAAAGCAAGTGTACCGACTTGTACATTGAAGTCAATTAACAGCGACCAATTGTTTTAAATTCCGAACCGTTCTATAAATAGACCCGGCGGCAATAATTATTATAACACACTTTTCGATTCGGGTCCTCAAATCGAGCACAATTTAAATTCAGTCGATTAATTATAATTGAGAATAAAACAGTGAAACCCTGAGAGCGCTGGGACGCAGCGAAGCTGAGGACAGGCAACAACTACTGGAACAGCGAAAACATAAATAAAACGGTTGTTTGCGCTGCCTCTTAATGTTTAAACTTGTTTAGCAATTAGGGGGGTTGCGTCGGCAGCACAGAACTTGTGGGATTACAAGAAGTAGTGTTTGAGTTGCGTTTATTATTGCCCTCCTTGCTGAACTTAAATGGTCTCTTCAGCACAACATATTTTACATGGACGTAGAACTAGGTAGTACCCTCGAGGAAATATGAAGTAAATTTTGGAACGATACAACTAAAAGAACTAACGAAACTGATATGTTGGTTTGCTTGGAGGATTCCTAGACGCATTAATCAAAAATTGTTCAATCCAATCGTAAGAAGTGATGTAACTTTGTATTTATATTGCAATATTATGCAATATATGTATAATAATATAAATTAGTATTTGTTTAGAGCGTATAAACACACAAAAAGATAAACCGCAAATTACCTGTTTTGATAAAGTTTTGATAAGTGATCAAACGGTTCAACTGATTTTTTTTCTCTATTTATGTTTTGCTATTTGCTATTTTAGTTTTGCTGTTAAAAAACTGTTTAGGATTCCATTTAAAAATATCATTTTGGCAAAGTGTGGCGTAACGTGTGAAATTTTTAAAAATGACATTTTTGCGTTGTAATAATTTCAATTTAATCCTTGAACAAAAATTCAATTCTGTATTATGTTTAAATCCTGAGATAAGTTATAAACTTTATAGAAAACTACAACTTTCTTTTCATTTTTGTTCTTTCGAACAGGAAAAGTGGCATAAATAGAAATTTCAAATATAAATTATTTCTTCTTTAAAAGTTATGAAATATTCTTGACGTTATTGTACCCATAGTAAACAGTCAGAAAATATAAAAACGTTATATTATCATTATCGTATTTTGCAAATCATGTAAAAACATAAACACGTCATACTGACTCATGGGAAAAACCGCACAGGTTTTTTTACAATTTACACAGGAAAGACGACATGTCATGTGGTTATGCACTTTCTACTTTGAAGAGTAGAAGAGTAGTTGTTTAATTCAACCACTTTTCATGTACATGTCACAACTTCGGCGTTAGAGTAATACACTGCATTTTGAAAAAGTTAGCTTTTTATTAATGAAGTGCAATAAGCTTATTACTTAACTAAAATAACTTAAGTCTGATAGTCACAAAATGAGTTGTCCAGGTTGCTGATTATGCACAGTTTTCAAAATCTTTGTTTTGAGAACATTTTTAGCATCTTTAAAGTTTATGTTCTCCCGAGCCCCGTTTTCTATTATTCTTCCGTACAGCTGTATATAGGTTGATTCTTTAGGTACAATAGTGTGGCAATGTAGTAAAATTTTTATTAAAATTTCTGTTCAAGCTATGCAGGGTACAATCATGGGGATAAGTTTTGTTGTCGAACTGCGAAATAGTCAACCTCTAATAAAATTTGCGGACGCCATAAAACATTGACACCCAACACTTTTTAATACATTCTAAAGCAAATATAGTTTACTGATACAGTAATTCCTAAAACGTCATTTAACTCAGATAATAACAAACACGCAGCCTTCTGCTACTTATTTCATAGAGCCCTCACTGTCCCACTAGGAACAAATCAAATCAAACTACTTTTTATCCTTAAATGTACTCGTTTTTACTTTCTTTCTGTTATTAAGAGGAATCATTACAGCTAGTACGTCCTACAAAACCATATCCATCCATAATGAACTTAATTTTGTATCAATTTTCTCATGTTATACATCAAATTATCGGTAAAGGTGGATTACGCATTGTCTGATTCCTGTAATCAAAGAAGTATGATTTTGAGTGAATAAAGAATATCAGATATTGATATGTTTACGTCAACACTTAGAGAAAGGTGTCAGTTAGATCTATGGTGTGGTGCCTTTTTTTTTCATTTTTGACCTGTGTTCTCCGTTAAAAAAAATCGCAAAATCCTTCAATGGGATTCAATAACAGATTTTTCAAAAATCGAAAAAAATATCAAAAATCTACCACTAAACGGAAAATTATATTCTTTATCTACGACTCACATATAATAACTTCATTGCATACGAATCTATGACTATATAATCCCCATCATTATTACACGCCAATGATTATAATGACACTAGCGTTGTATAATAATGACAGTTCGTTCAAATAATGACTTCATTATTTGAACGAACTGTCATCATTATATGACGCTAGTGTCAAAGTCTGTCCAAACATACGTAGATAACAGTTATGAGACAGTTCGCCTCGCCATCATTGACAAATACCTTTAAAATATTTGATATAAAATGGAATTTATGAGTCGTAGATAAAACGTCGTATTCGACTCGCACACAACGGATATAAATCTCTCGCATGTTTACACGCTCGCCTACGGCTCGCGTATAAACTTCATGCTCGCGATTTATATCCTTAGTTATGTGCTCGTCAAATAATATACTATTTTATCTTAAATTTGGTGTATTGCTTATTAAAAATAGCATCTTTAAAGTTTATGTTCTCCCGAGCCCCGTCTTTTATTATTCTTCCGTACAGCTGTATATAGGTTGATTCTTTAGGTACAATAGTGTGGCAATGTAGTAAAATTTTTATTAAAATGTCTGTTCAAGCTATGCAGGGTACAATCATGGGGATAAGTTTTGTTGTCGAACTGCGAAATAGTCAACCTCTAATAAAATTTGCGGACGCCATAAAACATTGCAACCCAACACTTTTTAATACATTCTAAAGCAAATATAGTTTACTGATACAGTAATTCCTAAAACGTCATTTAACTCAGATAATAACAAACACGCAGCCTTCTGCTACTTATTTCATAGAGCCCTTACTGTCCCACTAGGAACAAATCAAATCAAAACAAATCAAAAAAGAAATAACCACCATTCTCCAAATAGGAACGAATAACGGATATAGTATAGGACAGTTGCAGGCGATCTTTGATAATATGCATTCAAAAGTTATAACAAGACATATATACCCCACCATAGTAAAAACAACAAATTCATTTCTCTCACATACCAAGGTAATTTATCCTACAAAATTAAATCTTTCCTCACTAAATTTGACATCACTACAGTTTTCAGATCTAAATGTAAGATAGGCAACCAAATGGTTAACGCAAAGCCTAAAACTGACATACTACAAAAAGCTGGCATATGTAAAATAATCTGTGAATGCAACTGTTTCTATATTGGCCAATGTGGCCGAAATCTCTTACAACGTTATAAAGAACATACCAAAGACCAGAACTACAGTGTTTTTAAACATCTCAGCGAACACAACCACCACATAACTACTGACAGTATCTCCTTAATCCACGCCGTTACTAAATCTAGGAAAATGAACATTCTGGAGGATCTAGAGATCTACCGACATAATAAAAAGTACCCAGACCTACTCCTTAACGAGATTACCGACATTAACAGAAATCATATGTTTGTAGATATAATTTAAAAAATCGCGCTAAAAGATTTGAATGTAAGGATCCCAGAACCACCAACATAAATAAAGAGATACTGCTCGCTTCATTCCATTGCTTTACATTGAACACGTGAATTCTGGTATCTAGGTAATTAATACACATTTTATTATTGTATCTGTTGTAATTCGTCACTTTCGGGTCCCATATTGCATAACGGACATTGACATAGGTTTTATAATTTTATAATTGTAAGGACTGCCGATTTATATCGAAAATGAGTATGAAGGGTGAATATAACCTCAAAATTGTTTGCGTCGTTCGTTCAAATAGGCTGTAAATTGACGGTAATTAGTGAACTCTTAATAGATTAGATCGATTCTTATGTTACTTCTTACTTATGTTTCTCATTGTAGCACGGCCCGACGACGAATTGGTTTAGATTCGCAACCTGGTTGCCGTAAGATCTTAATTAATAAAAATAACATCGGAACACACTAGTGTTTTTATCCCCTTAATTTGAACCTGCCGATGATGGAGATATTTATTACTGATATACAAATATAGTTGCTATTACAATGTTGCAGATTATAGTTAATTTTATGCTTAAACCCCATGTATTTAACTCTTTTATAGAGAAACTGATTTTTGTACTTAGTGAGTTTTACCTTTATACATTCTTGCACACTGGTGCCTATTCACAGAATATTACCTATTTTATTTTTGATATATTTTCATTACAAAATAACAAACTTTTTTTTTGCAAAAACAATGAAAAATATTTATGTTAAGCGAAGGAAAATGTATTCAAGAAACTTTGAGATTCTACATAGTTACATCATCAGACAGATGACGAAATTGCTAGACAAGCAATTTCGATACCTGACTTGTTTATTTGTTTTTCTAATTGGTAACTTGTTGGGTTATTAAGATAAGTAAGCCGATGTAAACTACATGGTTGTGGTTTTGAGAGGTTGATGCACTTTACAATGTTTTACAGTTTTTTGGTCAAAGCTGTATTCTAAAGACATAATAAATTTTAGAACCCTAATAAAAATCCTAAATTTGCTACCCTGACAAATTTCTGGAAGCCCCTAATTTTGAAGAAGCACCTGCAATAAAAGGTGTTTTTTTTTCAATTTTCCTGGCGTTGCTGTGCCAAAAGTAAAATTGGGGTTAGAATTTCAAACAAAATTTCTTACCACTTCATTAATACCTAGTTTACGATTTATGGCAGAAAAACACGATACGATTTTCGTTTTGCCTAGAAATTTGGATTGACCATGATTGTTAAAATACTTTGAAATCAAATATGTTTTACACACTTTAAGACGATAATAAATATGTTTTACACACTTGAGGACATACCGTAGAATTATTATATTATTACAATTATCATAATCATTTGTTATATTTCAAATCAGTTTTGACTGGATTTTATTTTTATTTAACGACCCTTATGCCAAAAAGCACCTTTATGGCATTTATTGCAATAGTGATGAAAGTCACTATTGCAAGTTTTTGCATTAAATACACATGTGCACTGTACCTACTTGATAATGATAATTGTCTGAAAAGTATTCGAGTTTGGAGGCATTGGAACACTTTCTGATATTATCCACTTATAATATAAAACACTGTATTTATAAGAATTACCTTGTTTTCCAACAAATTGTCAGTAAGTTTTACCATTAACCCGACAATATAATACTTATTAGCTATTATCTGAAACCTTTCCAAGACTGAATGCAAACATGATGTTCATGCACGCCAAATCCAATATCCAGTATATGTAAAAATAATTTGCGTTGTGGAAAATGATGACCTAAAAACTATTGTATAAATAACTACTTTCTATCTCTATATAACAGAAATATTCACCACTGCGACCGTAATGACTTATCCTGTATTATAACGTATCTAATGTAATACTACAAGTACATTTTACAAGCTATAGGCACACATAGTTTCACATGATTGATATGATACCGTATATTCAAAGTACTATTGTTGGAATACTATATTGACAAAAAACCCAAAGGGATTTTACAACACGGACATTACAACATAATCAACACGAAAAATATCCTACCTTAATTTGGCAATTGATCTCTTGAAATTCGACGGAAACTGATCAAAAAGTCAACGGTCATCAACACCAAACGTAGCACAATTATCAAGTTTATATCTCAATACGCGGATAATATTTAAAGCAAACAGCGAAAAACACGTAAAAATTGGAAGACGCTAACATTGTTTCAACCGAACGTGGTACACACACGGCTTAGCACGGACGGAAAACAAAAGAGCTCGCGAATGCGCAGACGTAAGATTGGGGGGTCAGTGCGTTGCTGCACACAACGTGAAACAAGAGTTTTTTTGTTATTTTTATGAACTGGTCTATGTATGGATGTACCTATTGGTGGTACAGCTTTGCCGTTACTTGCTTATCCATGGCTTTAAATGAACGTAGCCGATTTTGTTACAGTTTTCTTTTTCTGTCTAGGCTGCTACATTAATGGTTGTGGAGAATTGCTGACAAATCATTCCAACAATATTTCTAAACGTTATGACCAATAGTATTTTAATGGCAACCTATATTTTTTAATCTGTATGCAATGATATTAAATTTTGGATGGGTTACATAAAAAATCAGTGAAATAGTCAATAGTAAAAGCTGCTATTACAGATGAATGCAATTAACACAGTAATCCACATATAGGTAAAACTACGAGAGCTGAAGTTGAGTCATCGCCTAAAAACGTAAGAACAGACGCATGAAAAAGCACTCTGTTTCTTTCTAACGCACGGGAATGGTCTGTAACGTATCAGCAAAATAACAGCTGGAATCGATGACTCACGTTCAGCTCTCGTAGTTTTACCTATATCTGCGTTTTATAAGACAATTAAATATGTCCAATTTTGTCCAATTGTGTTGAACATTTTTTTTAATATTTCTGTTCAATTTCTTCACAAAATATAAAAAGCCTATTATAAAATATGATAATAAAATATGTATTCCCTAAACTACAACATGTGTGTAGGTTAAACCATATGATCCAATTTTAGATTTTGTAAATCAAAAATAATTATTTGTTTACTATTTTTATTAATATAGTTAACTACTGCAGCTTGCTCGAATGTTTGCCGTATTATAAATGCTATTATCATGACTGCAAATTAATATTAAAATTCTCATCTCTAGAAATTAAGGTTAAGGGTGTAGAGGCGGGGTGCGGTGGTGGTCCTGCTTAAGCTGCCAGAGACCTTCGAGTGCGCTAGACGGGGGGTATTGGGAAATAGTAATTAGGTGGTAAGTAAACTAATTGCTGAGATAAATTATTCCCGGGAAGGGGCTTAATCTTTGCGGATTATTAACTGCTTAAAGTTGGTATTTGTCGCGGAAACTTTCGAAGGGATGGAAATTCCCGGAGTGGACGGAATTCCAACCGATTACCGCGATAACGTTTCATTAAAGTATTTTTCCGCTAGAAAATTGGTCTAATATCTTCAGCATACATACATAAAATTTAATAAAAATTATTTTGGGAAGAAAAAATGCGATATATCAAATTATGAAATTACTATAAAGTTTGCATATATTTTGAACAAAAACTGCTTCTGTGATTTATATGTTGCCATTTTAGGAGTTAGTCTTTCATCTGATATGGCTCTAAAATGAGCTCAGCTGAGAAATTTAATTTATATTCAATATTTAAATTTTTTTAACACGCATGTTCTATTCGATATTTCAAAATTTTCTATTAGGAATTATAATTGTTTATTGCAGAATTGATGAACTAGAATTCCTGATTTTGTCAATTGTTTCTGTATTTTCGGGTATCTCCTATAAATCCTATAATGTTTACTTTCTATCAGTTATTAATAGGTATTAGAAATTTAATTGCAGTGTTGAAATAATTTTTGATTTTGTATTTTCAACCATAGATTTTAAGATGAGTTTTGATTATTTCCACGTCAATTTATGCATCATCAAAAAAAAAGAAAAAGAAGAAGATATGCATTTGTGGACATAGAGTAGTATTTTAATGGAACATAGGTACAACGCCGTTATTTGGTAGGAAATATTTTCCCCAATTTACTGATTCCAAATACTTGTTATTTTGCAACAACTAATTTTGTGGAAATTTTTATGTAAAGCTCAAATAAATTTCAAAAAAAATATCGGACAAAATCGATTTAATTATTGTTTATTTTACTAGTTTCGACTATTTTAACAAATTGATTGCCATCTAAAAGAAGCATATGCGATTTATTACCTGTGAAAATTCAGGAAATTTATAAATTTACATTGCACAAATTACAATAAAATTGCGCTGTTCCAGCACCGTTTTTGGTTATTTTATTCCACAGATATTGTAATCTTTTCACAATACGATTCTAAGATAATAATTCTATGAAATTACAGCAATACTACAGCAATTTCGTAGGAAAATTGGTGTAGTTTCAAGTGATTTTTTAACAAAATGTATTTGCGATCCTCAAATAGCTATAACGCGTTTTAATAAAACGCGTAATATTAAACCGCGTTGTAGGAGAGTCTACTGTATACCAACTTCCGCAAATGATGCAAAAGGGTACGTAAACAAAAAGTTACGTGTTAAATTAGATAATAAGATTTAATACAAATTTGTAATATAATAAGCTAAGTTAAGATAAGTTTAGCTGTCAGATTCTGAAACAGTGCCTGCTGAAGTATGGTTAGTTTCGTAATTCTCATGACAACAAAGAAATACGAGAACTTTCTGATGTGTGATTTTAGTTGCGAAAAATTGTTCTCGGTTTATTAGCTTAGATCAGAAGTTCCCAATCCTGTGAAAGTTAAATCATTTTTCTTAACTTTGACAGATAGCCCGGCAGCGACCCCTAAATTTTCCTTAAATTTATAAAAAAATTCTATAATTGTTTTTCAAGCATTTAACATTTAACTACTACATAATGATGTACAGTACATTATCAAATAATAAATTATGGTAATCAATTTAAAAATTGTTCTCGGTTTATTACCACAGATCAGAAGTTCCCAAACCTATGAAAGATAAATCATTTTTCTTAACTTTGACAGATAGCTAGGGCGGCGACCCCTAAATTTTCTTTAAATTTATAAAAAAAATTATATAATTGTTTTTCAAGTCATTTAAAATGTTGAAGCCACTCCTTGGTGGAAACTTCACAAAGTCCTAAACCTAAAGTCGTTGATATCTCTGTGCAGTGAATTTGACTGTCTTCATTTTTCATCAACCTACAAGTGGTTCAAGAATAATTTGAAAAGAGATTCCAGCACTTTTGCTAAAATCAAATCAATGGCAAAATCAATTACCTTTGCTTTATCCCTGTGAAAATGCAGCAAATTTGTAAATTTACATTGCTTAATTTAGAAGAAAATTGCGTTTTTACAGTACCGTGTTTGGTTATTTTATACCACCGGTATTGTAATCTTTTTACAATACGATTCTGAGATAATGTGATACTTCTGTGAAATTGCAGCAATACTACAGCAATTTCGTAGGAAAATTGGTGTAATTTCAAGTGATTTTTTAACAAATGTATATATCAATTTCCGCAAATGATGCACAAGAGTACGTAAACAAAAAGTTACGTGTCAAATTAGGTAATAAGATTTAATACAAATTTGTAATATAACATTTCCATATAACATTGTAACATTTTCAAAAGGATTGTCCATAATTTCAAATTAATGTTACCATGAGGTGATATACAATTTTGAGATCAATAATGTTTTTGTAGACTTTTACCGGAAAACAACTATGAACGAATCAGTTAACCAGTTCATACGAAGTATTTTAGAATTTGTGCATAATTTATATTGTTTATATCGTTTCTTCTTCACACCTAGAATTATTCAAAATGAAAATTTGTAAAATACAACCCTCTAGTACAAAAATTGAACCATTACATATTGTTGGTTTCTATTATTTAATAATTTACAAATACGAACTTTTATTGCCGGTTTGATGAACACGATTTTAAAATTTTAGATTTTGTGTTTTTGTTTAAGATTTCCCTATAATGGTGTGAATTCAAAATAATATTGTCGCCTTCATTGCTTATTAATTCGCTAGTAAGAATTTTGCTAGCAGGTTGGATGAACACGATTCTAGAATTTTCGATTTTATTGTTTCTCAGTTTTCGGATTTAAACATTCTCACTCAAATATTAAATAAATTGTATTGTATTGTCGTTTATGTATTTGCCATTAGGAACTCTTATTATTTTTTTTTAATAAATTATTTGGATTTCGAATAATTTAGAATCATGCTGTTCTGGTGACAGCAACATATCACGTCCAAATAATAACATTCGTGACAATATAATTAAGAAATACGATCAACTAAACAAATTTATTAATCATTAAAATGTAAATCTAGTAGTTTAAATAAAATTTAAGATGTTTTTACCACACGTAATTCAACATACAATATTTCAAGTACAGTTGTTATGTATCATTGGGGAATAATGTTGGCAGGTAGCAGTAGAAAAATATCATATTACAAGAACATCTGACGGTGGTTTGAACCACTGGGGCTGGTCTAAACCAAGGCCTAGAGATTCACTTAGTTTTTGGAATGTATTACTGTAAAAGTACCGATCAAGCTGTTACCACATGTTAAGCAAGCTCTTAGGTAACCGTATCAGCTTGCACTCAAAATTCAGTAGTTCTTAAAATAGACCAAAGTAAATTAGCTCCTCTTAACCTCACTTCTTGGGCACGCCATGATGTACCTACATTAGTCAAGCAGAGTCAACAAATTGCTACTAGACTTAACTTCTCAAAACACGTGTTGAACTATATATCTCAGTTTTCTTATATCATTAAGAGATAGCACAATATAATCCATACTTACTTAAGATTAAGGAATTTCTTTAAAAAATGATATTTCAAATAATGGCTATTTGTCCTGCAGTGTTTGAATATAAATGAGGATACATTGTTTTGCAGTTAGATTAGGCTAGTCTGGTTGTAATAATACGTTTAAAGATAAGTTGGTATTAATAATATCACAACGTGTTTATTATATATTATCTATGTTAAAAAAATACGCATTAATGTCAGCTGTAGTATTTCTTGCTTTTTATTGATTCCCGAGCAAATGTTATTCAGCTATTTATTATTTCACTTTTAACAAACAAGATCTGTTTCTTGGTTTAAAAACGTCTTGCAGAACGTAACTAAAAAAAAAGTTTAACTAAAACTGTCTAATTAAATCTATTGTTAAATTAACGTCTTACTTAAAACATTTTTACACGGTAGTTGAATCCGCATAAATTACCCACCGCATGAATACATAAATCAGCCCATTACCCGAAATAAACGTTCAGAATTAAATTTAAATGCAGGGCATCGTGTTACCATATCTGTTTACTTATTAATTAACACTGCCGCGTGTAGCTTTTTTCATTACCGCTCTTTTATGTGTGCGCTAATAATTATGTTGTTTTTAGTGTGCCATTACAACGTACATGTGCTTGCTGTATAATTACATACGGCTCTAATAGAACTAATTATCGCTGCGCTCTAAATTTCTCCTTATGTAAGAACGTTTTTAGAAAAAGGCAGGAAACTATTAATAGTTGCATCGCTTATCGCCAGTTGGCGGTAGACAGTTGATTGCAAGAAATCGATGAGGTCAAGGTCATTCTGATAAGATTATAAGTTTAGCTGTCAGATTCTGAAACAGTGCCTGCTGAAGTATGGTTAGTTTCGTAATTCTCATAACAACAAAGAAATACGAGAACTTTCTGATGTGTGATTTTAGTTGCGAGAACATACATAATTATGTACATTTTCAAATAATAAATTATCGTAATAAAATTAAAAAATTATTTTTGGTTTATTACCACAGATCAGAAGTTCCCAAACCTGTGAAAGATAAATCATTTGTCTTAACTTTGACAGATAGCTAGGCAGCGACCCCTAAATTTTATTTAAATTTATAAATAAATGCTATAATTGTTTTTCAAGTCATTTAAAATTTTGAAGCCACTCCTTGGTGGAAACTCCACAAAGTCCTAAACCTAAAGTCGTTGATATCTCTGGGCAGTGAATTTGACTGTCTTCAGTTTTCATCAACCTACAAGTGCTTCAAGAATAGTTTGAAAAGAGATTGCAGCAGTTTACTAAAATCGAATCAATGGCAATAGACCTTCTTCTTATCAATCCTATTACTTTCCAAATGAATACATCTAGGTAGCTGCATAGAATACAGTGCTTATTCAAGAAATTCTGAATATCCAAAGTATAAGTTGCAAACTTTGGATATTCAGAACGACATTCTGTTAAAATCTATTGTATCAGATAAAAGCTTCTGGAACCTAGTGTACCGCAAAAAGTTTCCTTATTATTTTCGATTTAACAAACGATCAAATCGAAGTGCTTCAGATTGGAATCCTCATGAATGTTTACTAATGAATCATAACGGAGAAGATTACACTGACTAAAATTTCCTAGTTATTGTTATTTTGTATGTATTTTTTATTCAAAAATATAAACAATAATTTTTAATATGCAGTGGAATGGAAAATGTCCTACCTGTATTTGACCATTATTCAAGAACATATCGTTTTGGCAAACAAAGTTTTGATATGTTATATCTTACATATTTTACAAGGTTAATTTTAATAATGTACGTCATAACCGAGTTTGTGAACTTTAAAAATAGTACCTCAAATTGTTTATCAACAACTATCTCCTGTATACAGTAAGTTCTCTATTGGGCATTTAAAAACTACCGAATTTAAAAACCACTTACTCGTTCAGTGAAAGTATCATTTCGATTCACTAATAAACTCTACATAAAGAATATACAACAAAAACGATATTATTATTAATTTTTCCGGAAATTTTAATCTTTATAAAATTTGGGGGACCTTCTAAAACTAAGACTATCAATTTGACAATTTATGTTATATATACAAGGGAGTTTGAGACTGAAAGTTATCAAAAACCTGAAAACATTTTTTAAGGTAGATTTCATGGCTGTGATTACAAATTAAAATATAATTCTTACTTTGCCAAATTTAGCTAATATTGAAAATAAAGGTACCCACTATTGCCACAACCTCTTAGTTCCTGAAATACCTCGTCTACGGTAGTTAAACTCTAAAATTTTATGGTTGCAGTATTAGTTGTAGAGGATATGGCTACATAAACCTTTTTTAACTATTTTTTTTACTTTTATCAAGAATAACATTGTATGAGTAACAAGCAGTAATTGTTTGGATGGAAAATTTCTTTAAAGCGACGCAAAAATACAGGTGTGAGATTCCGATGTAAACTCGTCAGTATTTTTTTGCCATATATTATGTCACAAAAACATATTTGTCCTGTGTAGAAATGTACTTGGGCAAGCCATTGATGATGTTGTGAAATGAATAAAGATACATAATCGTAAAATATCCAAAGCCAGGTTCTTCAACATTCTACAAGATACATACGACTCATAGCGTTAATCGTTGACTATACACTTCCAAAACTACACCTGTCAATATCAAGTGGCATGATAGCATAGCTGTTATAAATATAATATACGCTATCGATGTTTTATATTTTATGTCGTGAGTCAACAAAACCGTTGATTTTAATTCTAAGCAAACATACACCGTATATTTCGATTTCGATTGATGGTAATTTTTATAATTATGGTAGATACTTGGAATAACGTCTAGTTGGTATATAGTGCTATTTCAATGGAAACACAGATTATATTACACCACACTTGTAAAAAAGGCCCTTAATAAACCATTGTTCACTAGGAATAATAATGAAATTGGGGGTTATGGCATCTAGTACATAGGTGGGGTGCGAGTTCAAACATTCGTACGAAACCGCATTAAATAAAGGAAGTAATCTCTTAACGATCTCCTTATTCAGCTAGTGTATACAGCTGTCCCGTAATTTGATGGACATGGGTTGACTACAGATTCTTGGCTCGAATACAAGACAAATATAAGCTGAAATGATCTATAGCTATTTTATTTAATTTCTTCGCTATACTGCTTCAAAGTTTACTTTTCAAAAGCGATTTTAATAAAAGGCGGTTCTGAACCGATTTTTGTTAATATTTGACAACATAAAGAAGGATGAAGGAAGACATCTTATGCAAACATATCAGGTCTTGTCGTTGTACCATTGATGCAACGATGAGCAACATGTGACGTAATAGACATAAACTCTTTCGTAGCAAAACAAATATTACGAACAATGCTTTTCTAAAAGACAGATTAATTTTTCGTTTGAAATTTTTCATATCTGGTACGAGAAAGAAGAAAAGAGAGCAGGGAAAAATAAAATAAAAATAATGAACATTTTATCGTGTACTAAATAAAGATATTTCTCATTTATTGCAGAAATGTTTTAAACATATTTTTTCTAAAAAATAGTTTAGGTATATGTATGATATTTTTATATCGTCTGGTACGGTTTAAGAGAAAAAAAATGATTGATCATTAAGGTTTCTCTAAGTAGAATACTTATTATTTTTCACAATAGTATTATTCGAAATGAATAATAGTGAATACATAATGTCGCAAAATATTGTGGAGAGTGATAAATTCAACATTTAAAGTAAAAAGTCATTCTTACGCGATCAAATTACATGATCGTTTATTCTTATTTTATTTTCTTCTCATCCTAACCCATACGAGATATGGATGTTATTATGCAATTCAAATGATTTTCTTAGAAAGAAAAATCAAACTTTAATATAAATTACCCACTACTTGATATAACGTTCCTTGTTTAACGTTTAAGAAATGTAATTTAACACTTTTAAACGACATCCATTCCTCGTTCAAAGCTTAGTTGAACTGTTGTATAAATGGTATTCAGGACAGGTTTTTCAAGAATTTTGTTTAAGCCCTAAACTCGGTTTCGATTTTAAACTGCAAACCCCAGCCTGAGAAACCCATTTGCCATGAACAGCGATCACGAATAGAACTATATACTATAGGTTAACAATATAGTGACATACGGGAGGGATGTAAATTTTAAATAAATTAAAAATTACAGCCACAATTTACATCCCTCTGTATGTCACCATACTATTAACCTGTAACATTACTTTCTGACAGCATGTCGTTCAAACTCGTTACAATCTAGAACTATACCGGGTGACCCACGGCATAGGTACTCCCGTTTATATCTTTTGTTTATAAAGCTGGACGAATGAAATTTGGGAATGCGTTAATAGACAAAAAATGCCATTCTTTGGGGTGCTCTTGAGGTTAATATGACTTCCGGTTTTTCCGGAAATGACGTCATCATTGAAATTATAAATGGCACCCTATATTATTTGTGTGATATTTTCACTCAGGATGACATTCTGAACACAAAAACATATCGATCGTCAATTTTTATCACCAAGCCAGCGCAAAAATAACTTTTTTGTGTATTAATCTAGGTGGTTATGAATTGGTGAAGATAGTCGAAAATTGTCAAATAAGCAAACTAAATCGATTTTGGCCGACATTGCATTACTGGCGCCCTCTAGCGTGATTTAATTGGCTTTTGGCCAGTGAGTCATTTTTTTCATGGGTACCCAATGACCACACTGTGATGATTCGATAGAAAACATCTTTCCGATTACAATGATACCAAATACTTGATATTTTGTTGAAATTCGTAGCGTACAAATGTTGTTAGAAGCAAGGAAATCGAAAGAAAAATTTGACCTAATGATCTAAGTCTGCGTACAAGTAAAAGTCACTCAATGGACTACTCGAAGGAAGTACCCTGATTATTCGAGGAAAAACATTTTTCCGACACAATGATACCAAATTCTTGATATTTTGCTGATAATCGTAAAAATGACGTTTAAGGGTACTTTTTTGAAGGGCCAATATTTTTTCGACTCCCTTGCTTCTAACAACATTTGTACGCTAAGAATTTCTATAAAATATCAAGTATTTGGTATCATTGTAATTCGATGATGACGTCATTTCCGGAAAAACCGGAAGTCATATTAACCTCAAGAGTATCTCAAAGAATGGCAATAAACAGGAGTACCTATGGCGTGGGTCACCCCGTATTCATTGTACAACGTAGAACTTGAGATATAAACCGCTATTGAAGATCCCGGGCTTAAAAATGCTTCCATAAATATCGACTGAAGACCGAGGCAGAATACAATGTATCATTACGGTTTCCATAAAAACGTCACGTCAAACTATTACCGTTCGTCATCACCATTGTTCCTATTGATACGTGATTGTTGCTAGCGCGCCTATGAAAACGCGTCGCTTTCGCAGAAATTGTAAAATGCCGCCGGTGATGCAATCCGCATGAATTAAAACTGGTACATACAACGCTGAGCGACAAATTACCGTACACCGTCTAAACAATAACGTGGATATTAATTAAAAACGGGCACAGAGTCGAGCTCTCGCGAATGCAAATCCATTGATTATCCGCCGTAAATATTCCGTAGAATTTGTGCGGCTGCACATTCGGGATACAGCACTACCACTCGGTTGAGCAGGTTTGTTGTTGTTCCTTTTTAAATGTTCAATTTACGGCAGCGCGCTCAAACAACCGCACGAAACCATTACAGCATTGTGTTTCGTTTCGTTTTCTATTCCTCGCGCTCAGTAGAACGATAATCCAGGTGCGTATAGTGCCTCGGTACTAATACTGCTAATGTCCAATTTTATGGCCGCTGGCGGACGCCGCGCTAGTATTCCTAAACTAAACAACCAAATCCTCCGACTCGCAGTTTATTTATTATTAAGGATCATGGTAATGCTTTCAGCCTTCTGTTTTCCCATGAGTCTTAACAAAACTACCAGTAATATGATAGTGTTAAATTTAGATTTATCTTTGTCTAACTGATATTTTATTCACAACTGCATAGAAGTTCAGATTCAAGATTAACAAGCAATTTTATGCTCTTGAATGATGCGTTCTTGAAGGTACTACTTAATTACATCCGACAGCTGCCCTCCAAAACAAGTTTTACTACAAAACGTTATCAACAATACGTTATTCTCCATGCCAACAAATTATCTTTTACGCCAAAAACACGTAATCTTAGTTGATTAAACAATTTTCATTCAAGAAAATGCGCTTATTAAACAACTGTCGTTGTTCTGTTAGAACACTTTTCCTAGATCAAGCTGAGTAATATCAGTCGAACTAAAGAATATTTTCCTTACAAGGATTTTCAGTTTCATTTTTTTGTTAAAACTTAATATCGCTACAACAACTAGGAGTCATATCTTCTTTCTTCCTCGAGTGTACCTAGCACGGTTTTCAGGATGTACTGAACGTGATGTACTCGCTTTGTTCCAACAAATTGTTAATGAGGTATTAGTAATTGACTGAGTAATTGCAATAAGAATAACAATAACAAGCACAACAAGCATTGGATTATTTTGTAACCAGAAGTAAGGGTTGGCAATCTAATGAAAAAAAATCTGATGTGGCCAGGCACATGACTTTATCATACCATATATAAAATTAATAATTTAGTTGCATGAGATTCTATTTGATTGAGATCGGCCATGTCTGCATTAGAATAAAACTACTAGAACTAGACAACTATTTTGATTATATTGACACTACCACTGGCATCTACAAATCCTGGCTAACTAGTTTTAAGGCAGTACGAGCGATCTCGATGAAATAGTCGCTCATGGAGCTAAACTAATAATTTTACCAAAAAATGTCATAGTCATAAATTATTCAGAATTTCCTCTACTGTAATTTATTATTTAACCATTTCGACGAAATTCCTTGGTCAAAAATGTTCAGGGGACGCAAAAAGACATATTTCCGCTAAAATCCCAAAAAAACTTTTTGGCACGATTACAATACTTTACATACTACGTATGATTAAGTAAAAACGGGGGTCGCGGGTGTACACAAAAAGTGATTAAATAAACATTTTTGTCAAAATGCAACCCATCTATTTGCCTTGGTTAATATGCAATGTAAAATTTTAAATTTTACTTTACGGTCAACTTTACAGGAACGTGCCTACCCCGTATAGCGAAGTAATTGGAATATCAAGAAAGTAATATTCTTAATTTTGAAAGACCACGATCTATAGCTATTTACCGGCGAGGAAAGCACCTTTTTTATAACAAGGTAAAAATATTAAACTTTAAGATAGATTTTAGTATGATTCAAATTTTATTTCTTGCAAATTTTCATATCTAGTACAATTCAAAAGTAAAAAATAAAATAAGAATGATTGATCTTGAAATTTCATCGTGTAATTGAATGAAACACTTTCTAAATATTTTATTAGCCAAAGATAATAATCGGGGTTGTTGCAAGACTAGCTTTCCATTCGCGGACGTACTTTTATTTATTTTAGTAGTTAAATAATTCAAGAAGGCCGTAAGGTCAACCATAAATATTAAAGGAATCATAGAAACAATAGATTTCAATTAAGTACCTGACTGTATATTGTACAATGCACATCCATTATAAGCTATTTAATAAGTAATCATATATGAGAAAGCATGGCAAGCTAAAATATAAACACTGCAGCGACCAAGATAAAATATTTCATATTTTATAAACAGTCATTAGTAATTCGAAACATTCCTTTTGTTGGTAGTAGTATGGCACAGGTCATTTAGAACCTATTTATCCAAATGTATCTCTATACATGCAATGTTTGCGACATGCAACACAAATGCGAACACATATGTTCACATACACACAGAGAAATGGTTCTCTAATGTTAAGAAAATGACATTCTTAACATAATTTGTTTGTTTTAAAAGAACGCATTCTTGTAATAAGAATATTTCTTTAATATAAAACAACCTAAATATTTGCTTTAAGAAAACGATTGTTTTGATTTAAGAAAGTCGTTGTTTTGAAAATAATGTGGACGGGGCCGATAGATGGAGCTATAGTTTCTCGTCGTAAGAGGGGTCTCCTAGAGGGTATATAACCGCATACATGTCAATGCATCATCAGTGATTATACCGGCAATGTATCTGACGTAGGTCAATACTAGAGCTGTTGGCTCAAAAAAGTTAAGTTAACTTAAATGTCTTAAGTCAAAAACGTTTTGTATCCATTTAAAATTGCAATCTTTAAGTAAGGCAGCCGGCCAAAACAACGGTTTTCTTCATTCTACGATATATATATATATATATATATATATATATATATATATATATTTGTCGGGCAATTCCGTCATACGAAGATCGAAGATCGAAGAAGCAACCGTATACACGTGTTTCGGACTATTAGTCCTCATCAGTACGGTATAGCCAAGGAGCAAGATCCGAAACACGTGTATACGGTTGCTTCTTCGATCTTCGATCTTCGTATGACGGAATTGCCCGACAAATACCTTTCTCCTTCAAATCTTACCGTCGATTAACCAGCTTTCCTTTAATTTCCATGGGCTATGGTGTACCTGGGGTGTACCAGTCACCTCCGGCGCGACGTCACTTCTTGTCTTCGAATCCTGAAGATGTTGGGACTGAAGCACCAAATTGGCGACATTGGTCACCCCCTGTAGGGAACCATTTGAGTGTTTTTCCATTGAGTGTCCATCTTGCTCCTTGGCTATACCGTACTGATGAGGACTAATAGTCCGAAACACGTGTATACGGTTGCTTCTTCGATCTTCGATCTTCGTATGACGGAATTGCCCGACAAATACCTTTCTCCTTCAAATCTTACCGTCGATTAACCAGCTTTCCTATATATATATATATATATATATATATACATATATATATATTCTTGCGTATATATAAAACAACCGTTGTTTTGGATTAACAAAGATTGCTTTGAATTGAGGCAACGTTTCGTTGTGTGTATGTTCTTAAAGCTGTGACAGCATTTCTTTGTAATGGTGTGCCATTCTCAGACAGAAAGGAAATAATAAAAGCCAAAAACCGGATAACGATGTTGTATCAAGGCAAAATATCTATGAAAAAACACCTACCCAAAGATATATGATACTAAAAACAACTGCAGTACCAAAGATTTAAGCTAGGAAGAAGTGAAAATGAATCCGATCTCAAAACTTGATGTGAACTTAGTTTTGAGTTCTGCCATTTTTGCCACTTGACTTTAAAATGGTCTTTAAAAGTAAAGCACTCATATGTTTTTGTTATATCCTTGAAGCACTACCTGTATTTCTTGGCATCGTACTGTCAAATCTGCAAAAATCATCTCCAATCATAAAATCGATCTTTCCCAATGTCATCATGAAAATATAATGATTATTGTTGATGCTTCAATATTTAATTTAAAAGTACCTACCAACAGTAAATATCTTAAAAGTATATTGCACAGCAGCATCATTGCTGTACTAAAAACCCATTGCTACTCCAAATATAATATAAACATTTGGCAAAAAAATACAAAATAAAAACTTCTCAAAGTAGCGACACAAGCTATAAAGTACACGGAATTACATGGAATTCAAAAACTATTAATAACGGAAACAAAGCAAGTAATTAAATATGTAAATATCTGCTATTAAGGTCACCTTAAAAAGTTCTGACAGTTACAAAAGACTTTTATAATTAACTGTCGTTTATTGCATGTTCCTTGCATGCCCACATCGTTAACATTGCTGGTGTAATTCACATGCAAACAACGTTCATTTCAGTGGAATTTGGCGGACCTGAATAAAATCAACTTTTAACATAATATTAAACAAATCTTGATAAAATAATTTCGTCTGCAATGTAACTTGACGAACAATTACAAAAAAAGAAACTTGCAATGCAAAAATCAATTTAGACCGACACACCTTGCACTTTTTTTTTATTAAATTCTTATAGAATGTCGTATTTCATTCGTCATACTTATCAATCCCAACAAGGAAAGAGTTTAAAACTGCATTCATTACTTTCGCTACGGAAAGAGCAATTGGCAAATTTGTTCTCGAAATAAAACCGATGCAGAATATTGTATACTCAGTATTGCCACTTACTTAGAAAGGCCAATAGAAAGGGCAATGATCACTAAAAATTGCCCCCAGTTTATATGGCCTTGACATTACTCCATTCTACAATAAACCCACTTGATTTATTACAGTTAAAATTGTGGCCTGAATTGAAAGTCTTCCCCCACAAATCCCGTTACCCCATTACTTTATTTCCCATACAAAACAATCCCTACATAAAATCAATACATTAGTAAAGTATAGAGCAAAGTATACTGCTATCAAAAAAGGATACAAAAGGAAGTGATTTATTCATACGGTAAAACCTTGAACTGATAGGGTTAATATTTTACGGGGAAACCTAGAATGAAACATGGAACGCTTCGACTTTTCCGTTTAATAATAGTTCCGATATTTAAAATTAGACAGTAAAGGTCACAGTACACATAACACTATGTTTGCCAAGCCAGCCCATTGGACCCGCACGGTGCAAGAGCAAATCTTGTTTTTACTTTTAAAACAGCACGTGGTCCAGTTAAATATAACCATTTTGAGATTACGGAAATAGAGCGGTGTGAACGGCAAAGATCTTCATTTTCTAAAAGGAAACGGTTCTCTGCGAAGAACGGTCACTTAATATTGGCACCGTAAGTCCAAAAATACAGAAAACTTCTGTATTAGTCTGTCAATTGGTGGATTTTAACATCAACTAAAAAACTGTAATTCCTAGATCCTAGATCAGGCTAGAATAACCTAGAATATTAAATAGGATTTATACAACTCAGGAATGGTAGACATCCATATTTTTCCTTTTTCTACAAGATCTCTTTTAGAGTTATTCCATAAAACTAAAGCCAACCTCCTGACATGACCACCCAGATCTCCGGATTTGTTACCATTGGAGCAGGTATTGACATAACTGAATTCAGGGAGTAGATAGGAGCTAATTCTGGAAGTCCTATTTAGAAAGATTTTTTAAATTTTATAGCAATTATCATAGTCCAGGGGTTGCAAAGGATGTAGTTCGAATATTAATTTTTAGCTTCCTGTTGACAAATTGTGTTGCATGAAAAAAATTTTGCTTTGCACTATTATAAGTTTTTATCTTTATTTTATTCGGTATTAGTAAAAAGCACCGTGTGACTGAGTACATCCTTGTGCTTCTAGATGTCCGATAATCTTTGAAAAATATATTTATTATTATTATATAGAATAATCATTATTATTGTAAAATTATAGAATAGTCATTACACTTTATATTTTAATAAATTACGTTCTTCTTAAGCTAAATTTGGTCTGATTAGTTTTTGTATTTTGTACTTTGTCATACCGACAACAATTACAAATTATTAATTTCATTTCTGTTTTTTCCTTTCTGTAAATTGTAATAGAAGATTTGCTTATTTTGTATTCAGTGTATAAACACAGCTTTTATAGAATATCTTTAATACATTGATTAGCGTCACTTTTGTAGATTTTTTCAAATGCCCATACATATTGCAACCAAATAAACCTACTACTATTTGAGTGTATTAATATGACAATAACATTTGAAAAACGAAAGTTCTAAGTAATATTGTTTGCTGATATTTAATAGTTCAACAGTAGTAGTACATTTCTTTGACTCAAAAAATAGTATATTATTATACAAGTTTTAGAAGACGTCAAATTGGCGCACGAGTTGTTTTGGGCACGACGAGCGCAGCGAGGAGTGGCCACAAGAACGAGTGCGCCAATACGTCTTATAAAACGAGTGTAATATACTATTTTTTCTACTTTGCGTCATTAATTTTATATAAATTTAAAAATGGTGGTTACTACTATATTGCGCTAAAGAATCTAGGGTATTTTGCGGGTAATTGTGAATAATTTTACTCTACTTTAGCCTACAAGTTTTATTAAATAATCAGCGAGGTCGCACATATGATCATAATGGAGCTTGGGGCAACACTTTTAACCCTACTGTGATAAATACATGAATCATAACCTAAAAAGTTAACTTTAAAATAGTGGTTTCATAAGTATAATAATCAGAATAGACTTGCTAAAGAATTGTTATAAAGGTTAATGTTTAATAGCAGTTTCTACCTAGTACCACTGGTTTATACAAGTTTACACGCACATATAATTGAAACCAAATTCTAATTTCGGTGTAACAATTTATTAGAATAAATTATACTTAGTAAAATTACACGTGATGGAGACAAATACGTTGCACACAATCAGAACTAAGACGAAGTCGAAAGCAACGGGCAAAAACGAATACGGTATTGAACCGAGCAGAATTCGGTCCAAAATGTTACCGAAAACGTATACGTTACATAAACTAAGACATCCCCAACACTTCAAATGTACTATACCTTCCTACGTGTATGCTGATATTCAATAAACGATTTATTGCGCATATACAATCTCGCAGCAGTAATTAAAATCGTTCATATCTACGATGTTTGATCTTCGCATAATACTTTAGTAAAGTAAATGTGGTCCTTGAATTATATCTGAAAAGGGGATTTGATGTTTAGTTGAAAAGAATGATGACCCAGTCCTTTGGTCATACTATAGCAGGCTACACGCATGTTTAAATATGTATAGAATATTGATATTTCGCAGTTTATGCGATTGCAAGCGATTAAAAAGAGGCAGTGTGTGGTTATGTGTTGTACGTTTGACATAAGGCATTTGATATCAATCGATATCAATGTGTACCAACCAATAAGAAAAAAGTTACTAAAAACGATGTTACAATTTGTGCATTGTGAATGCAAAGTAAAAAAAGATTATTACTGACCAAGAACTCTGTTTATTATATTGTTAAAAGCACATCCAACAACATCCAAATCCAATATTATTGCCATAAATTGTGAAAAGTCGTCCAAGTTGTCCAGTTATTCTAAATATAAATAATGTACCTATGCATTAAATTAATTACACTATTGGATTACTCGTATACTCTCAAAACAAAATTTTTGTTGTTGTTGATCCGAAAATTTGCATAGTTAGTCAGCATAAAAATTTAAGGTTTGCAAATTTAAACAAATTATTAAGACATATAGACGTATTACTTCATTATTACATTTTATCAATACTTTTTTATTTATATTTAATATTTATTAAATTAATCACAATTACAAATTATGCCTTGGGATCATATACGCTTTATGGAATTTAAAATATGTAAGTATAATGCGACAAATATATGAGAGCTGCGTGGGTCATCTAACGCCAATAGAACAAAGTAAACCACAAAAACATTGGTATGAAACCTTGCCAAGCCATCACCCGTTTTTTGCTTTTCATTACAAGCTTTCTTAGCTTCCGCTAGTTTATCGCAGTGGAAGAAACTCCGTAGTCTTTAACAAAAGGGAATCGACTATCTATGGTGCTATGTATAGTGTATACTGTGAAGCATGAAGCCATAATTAAACCCATGTAAAGACAAACTCGTTATCATTGCAGACGGTGCTTTTCCATTACCACTATCCTTATCCTTGTAATTTTCCGCAACCTAAGTCTTTGTATTCAATTCTCGAACCTCAACACCGATAGAGTGAAAATCATGAAAAAGACAAATTAGATAACAATTCTTTTTATTACTTTCCAGTCGGCTGCATTTCTCCACTATTGCAGCTACTGCGACGAAAACAGAGCCGTTACGTCACCTAGTTTGAATAGACCGCAAAACTCTAGGTATATTACAATGGCAAACGAGACGAGAATTTACTTAAAATTATTATGCAACGATCACAACGTGAGTTAACGTAAACAAGTGTTATGCGATAATTGGGTCCGTAAACAGAAGCAGGTAGTTTGTTGCAAGGAATGGGGCCGTTTAGTTGTTAATTTAGGTGTTAATTGGGGTACCAAGTGATACGCGTCTACCTGTTACTGATAAATATTAGGAAGTTTCTTGTGAAGTACTTCGTCCGCGTTCTGGGTTCATGTTTATGAGTTAACGATGCTGGAGCGGTTTATTTTAGATGGTACTTAGCGAGTTTTGAAGAGTGTAAACTTATCGAGAAACATGGCTAAGGCTCTTCAACATACATTTCTTAGAAAATGAGTTTAAAAAGCTCATGAATCAAAATCATAGTAAAAATGAACACATTTTTATATTGATATCTAATTTAGTTGATATGAGGAACTGTGCAAGTGTGCAACCATTTTAATAGCTTCTACTAACACTTATGTATATATTTATTAAATATGGAATGTCTCAAATTAATATGCAATGACTCAAAGAAATATAATTATAATATTCATATTAGAAGCGCATTTTCAGTGCCTGAAAGCAGTTTGGTTTTACCGAAACTATCTACAGGGTGAGTTATTAGTATCCCGGCGGTCGATAGTCATCAAATCGTTTGAGAAAGAAAAAATGTTTTATACAACACTTGTTTGACTCATTAGTTTCTATAACGTAAAATTATTTTCATTTATACAGGGTGTTGCATTTACGCGTAACTGAAAGTAAGTACACTTTTTTAAATGCAACGCCCTGTATATCATACCATATTATGAATACTAAGGTGATCGTAGCATGCACTAGTTTTTAGACATTTTTAAATAGCTTTTTCTTGAGATTTTTAAACGAAACACATGGTATATTATTTGCTAATTGAAATCTCCCTTAAGTTTTTTGTAATTTATATTCACTATATCGTATATCTATTTTTACTAGTTTTTGTGATATTTGGAATTTAAAGAGTAGTATGCTATTTAGTATCTTAATATTGCTGTGTATACAGTGTGCTGGGTAGCATGACGTAAAATATTTAAAGGGTTATAGAAGAAGCCATTTAGAACCTATTTAACTAGATTTATTCATATAAAAAGTATTACGGTTATCAAGGTATTACACAATTTTATAAGTATGTATTGCAATTTTTACAAACGAACAGCGAGCGAATATAAAGACCTAGTAGCTTCAGTTGGGCTCCGAAGTAAACCAGAAACATTGTAATTTTAGGGGGACTATCGTGAAAAATTGTTCACTTGTGTGAAAATTGCGCGGAGACGTTTCATTGTAATAGTATGTCCGCTCATACACAAAAACAAACAGAAACGCTAAAACCTGTCTTGATGAGAGTTACGTTTGAGAACAGATTTGTATTCAGTACAAAAAACAACCAACCATATCTACTTACTATTGTTAATTGGTTTAAAATAGGTTATTTTTCTAGAGAGACAAATCAAAATTGGGATAATATGAATGATAGTCTGAGCAATATTGATAATTTGAATGGAAAGTAGGTTATTTGGAAGTGTTTTTAATAGATTTTTTTGCTATGAATGTAAATCTGAACCTAAAGATGCCTATCAGTTTGTTTTTGTTGCATATTTGGCTTTTGTGTGTGAGCACATAAATCACATCAAAGAAAATCTTATTTTCAGCACTCAGAAGGCAACAAATTTTCACGATAGTTAACCTAAAAGTACAGGGTTTAGTTTTTACTTTAGCTGTAATTTGAAATTTTTAAATCGCGTGTTCGGTTGCCATACGATAGACGAAAACATATACTTACAAAATTTCATATAAAATTGTTAATATGTTCATAACGGTAATACTTGTATAAGGATCAAGCTGGTTAAATCGTTTCTAAACTATCTCTTCTATCGCTACTTGAAGACTACATAAAACTACCAAATACCTTATTCACAGCAACATTAAAATTTACAATTGCATTACATTTTCGTTAAATAGCAAATATCACAAAAAATAGTAACATTTGGTGTATGATACACTAGATGTAAATTGGAGCGAAATGAAGGGTTATTACAGCCAACACATATTATACAAGGTGTTCCGTTTAAAAAATTCTAGAAAAAGCCATTTGAAAAACATCAAAATTTATTAACTTCTATGAACACCCTGTATAGTGTATCTAATATCTTTGGATACTATCATCTACCTACTGGCTTTGACTATTGCCTCAGATCGTTTAAAGACAAAATTGGCAAAAATGTGGTTTTTACATAGTTTTTAAAAACATCCCGCAACGGGCATATTTTGGAAAAATAGTTGATCATCCCTCGAACTATAACCGCTGTGACGATTGGATGAACAAATTTAGTAGTATTCATAATATAATAAAACATACAGGACGTTCCATTTAAAAAGATGTACATACTTTCCGTCATACCTAAATGCAACACCCTGTATAAATGACAATAATTTTACGTTATAGAAAATAGCGAGTCAAACAACTATCGACCACCGGGATACAAATAACTCACCCTGTATAACGAATACTTTTTATGTTTTTGATTCCTTTCAATATATTTATTCAAATTGATCCATAATTATTTTATGCAGAAATTCTCAGAAACAAACAAAGTGGCATCTTTTTATCTATTGTTATACTTGTTAAAAAGGACCGAAAATGCAAAATAGTTAATACAGTCAAACATTAAAACATAAAATTTATTCTAGTTTTTGGATTCAATTTGATCCTGTTTGGAGTTTGGATGTTATCTAGTTGTTTGACTGCGTGAATGAAAAAATATGAAACTATAGCCACCTTCGAAGTTCCATATACCGGGTGTCCATGCAACGACGACGAAGACTATAATTTCGTATTTAATGCTCACTAATATTTCTAAAAAAATTTTCCTATCACATTTTTTCATAGCTTTTAAAATAAAGGTACTTTACTCATACGACTTTAACGTAAGTTTGGTAGCACCCGGTACATTCAAGCACATAATTGCATTCTAATATTTGCATATTAGGTGTAAGACAATCCAGAAACTGTTATGAAGAATAAAATTTTCTGGTAAGTTACTAATAAAAATCTAGTGTTCAATTTTCTGCCGGACACAGTATCTACACGAACATAGAAGTACAAGTATCTCTATAGGTGAAACACTTGGTATATGTTGATTTAGGACTCAAGCAATCTTACCAGTTAAGAATCTAACGTTATTACAGGAAGTTGGTTGTTTATTTTTACAAGTCTGGTTTGTTTGTTTTGGCAGGTTAGATTTCTAAAAGGTAAATATGTGTTTATGTACATGGGACAGCCGACTGACGCAGTCAACACAAGTGTAAACCGAGCACTTACAACATAATTGAATATTCAAACTAGCCGATTATTTTGAACCCATAAACCATTCTATTGTAATCTTCCATCACGCGTCATCGGACAAATAGGGGTAGTACAGTAGATTACGTCATGAATCTGGGGGGTCTTGGTGAGGCCCAACAGCGATCACGTGTCAGTAACGCTTTGCACCAAATTGAGTATGCATCCCTTATCCCTTTCGATGATTATAATCGATATTGGTACTTAGTAAGTACATTATATATGTTGCAATATATATTTTGAGATCCAAATTTTAGTTTAGTTCATTTGAAACGTGATTAATTTAAATTTAATGTGGAGAGGAGGTTGTCAGAGATCTAAGAACTACAAGTCGTTGCCCTTCTCAATGAATGAATATTTATCAATGTTGAATACTGAATTTTACATTTAAACATCCATAGCGACGAAGATTTGAATATGCTTCAGGTATTTCAGACTATTTTTCAAAATGTGTATTCAGTAACTGGACTCGAGGTTAGTTTGAATATTCAAAATTAAAATTAAATGCATGAATCATTGCGTACATAATTCATACAGAAAATGGTCAGAAAATGACCACAAATGTCCTTCGCTTGTTAGATTTGTTGCATAATTACTCGCATGTGCTAATAATAAAACCAATGCGCCAGCTGAATAAACTAGATAGATACAATAATATACAAATTAGTACTAAAGTTTTTAAAACGAGGTATTTTTCTCCGCAATATCAATTTTGTATGTAATTTTGTCATCACTATCGAATCTTGGTAGTTATTGAATAATTCAACCTCCATTGTACAATAGTTTCTTAGCCTGTGACTTTAATTTTCTATTTTTGGGACAGCCTATATAGGCAACAAATTTCGATCATCACTTAATCGGACAAGCCACTTTAATCCTAAGATTTTGTGAGATATGTTGTGTGTTGCGGGGTTTGTTATAGATGGCGCAAATGTCGTGGAAACATGATCGACTATTATTATTTTTTTTATGCAAGGTCTATATTTCGGTTGGCTAAAATATTTGTCAATTTTTTTTGCATACAGTATCTAAGGTAGTCCTACCATAATCCTTACAGTTTTTGAGTTGTTATTATTATTGCATTATTTGTCTAAAAACACAATTTGAAGAAACAAATCATATTTCTACTACTAACATTATTTCGATGAAATTCTATTTAGTATGGAAGGTTCTATAAATTGCAAGACACAAGACAACTAGTTTACTCTACAGGGTGGTCTTTGGCCATCACACAGTACCACCTAATAGATAAACCTGGACTATGGTGTAAAAATCTACTATTTTGGAAATAACTGGAAATAATATTTGATCAATAGTATTGAAAGTCTTCGAAAACAAATTCCAGGCAAAAAAAAAGCATCTTTAATATTAATTTAGAATCACAATAATCAACAAAAAATTTCTATGTAAAATGACCTGTTATCATACAATCGACGTAAAAATGCAAATTTATCCAAAATAGTGAATTTTACATGATAGAAATGCGTAATTACGACCAGGGCTGTGGAGTCGGAGTCGTGGGTCGGAGTCGGAGTTCAGACAAATTTCAGAGGAGTCGGAGTCGGCAAAAATGCACCGACTCCGACTCCGAGTCCAGGTTTAATTATTGTAGAAAAAGAAAGACATGCGAGATGGACGTTGCCTCAGTAGACAGTAAACAAATAAAAGTTAACATTATATTAGGTCTTTGACAAAGTACCTACCTACATACATATGTAAATAATAAAATTACAAAACACACTGTTCAAGCGAAAGTGAAGACGATTAACAAAAGTAATCCGGCAGAAATTTGAACAAAAGATTTTAAATGAGATTGAGATATCCAGATTACCTGTTGCAGCCATAATTATGGTGCTTTGACGTCAGCTTTGAAAATAATTAAAAATTATGTCAGGGCATCCTTGCAGGATGGTTGGAGCTATTCTGTCCCTCACAACAATTTTATAAACGTATTTTGCATTTAATACTATTTTTGTTAAAATGAATTTTATTTTGTATTATGGGTGATTATGGGTGTGACTATGTGATTTTGTTATTATTAGAGATAGAAAGTCGGTTAAATGGACAAAGTAGTGCCGATTTGTATGATACATTTTATAATTATGTGGTCTTAACTCTTTTATTTGTGGTCCGAACAGTAGGCCCGTTTGCATCTTATAAGCCGTTTTTTATTTACAATTAGATTGTCAGTTTAAATATGTTTGCCAACAAATTCGCTGGACACAAATAAAACTTCTGTTTTGCTTATGGTTTCAGCATTTGTTTGTGAGTAATTTGATATGCACAAGCCATATGTTTAATACAATCAGATACAATACTAGAATATAAATTTAATTTATTAAATTTGTTTCGTTTTTCCTGGTAGTGCTTTTGTTTTCATAGCAAATTTAATGTTGCTCGGTTGTATTACTCTGCGTAAAATATATGATTATTTACATATGTAAGATTTTTATTACACATAATTATTTGAACATATTATGGTATGCAATTTTTCTGGAGTCGGAGACGGCCCACGAAAAATATCCGGAGTCGGACTCGAGAATTCTTTTACCGACTCCGCAGCCTTGATTACGACAATGTAACATGTGCTACAAACATTTTTTTTAAAATGCTGTTTCTTTAGACAAATAAAATAAAAAAAAATAAAAAAGCAGTAACTCAAAAACTGTAAGGAATAGGGTTGGACTAACATTTCCTTTATGCACTAAACTTCTACAGAGTATTCAATTATAAACATAAAAATAGGCCATTTTAAAAACCATTTACAAAACGAAATGTAAACCAATAAAAAAATAAAAGGATGATACTCTTCAAGACAGGTAATCAAATGTTAAGATTTAATGGCCCATCTATATTTAAAACACTTGTTTCGTTTGTCACATGAATTGATAAACTAAGCACATCAGTCAGTACTCAGTTCTTCTGGAAGAGGTTCTTTTTATTTGTAATTTGTCGTTTCTTGATTTAGTATGTTTCTGTTTTCTCTATATTTTTGATTATTTACAGACACTTTCAATATTCCAATAGATTTGTATGGTTTGTTTAGCTGAGGCCATCAACAATCTTGTCGACAGATGCTGAGTTCTGGATGATATGTTTAAGTAATTTGCCATCTTCCATCAAAATATGAAAGAATTCAACATTTTTTAAACTATTAGAAAAATGTAAATAAGGCAGTCCTTTCTTCGTATGCATGTACGCTATTTTCCTTATTCCAATAGTTTACAACACGCCATAGTAATTATTACAGAATGTACAAAAACACACTAATTAACCAACTACAATTTCTATTGTCAATGTTTCCCTTCCGGTTTATTTCTAAATACCTTTACTGACGGCTCTAACTAGTAATTTTCGCTATTCACTACCAGCTGATGTATTTCCCCGAAATTCAATTCCCCCAAATATGTCGACCGCCCACAAAGTCAAAGGCATAACTCATACTCGCAAAAAAAGCAACAACATGCATCTAACTGATACATTTCGGTATTGATACCGGTTATGAGATTGACAGTTTTCATTAAAAGCGATTGCACTCTTTTTTGCCCGGCGCTGCCAGATTAAAACCGGCAGTACCCCTTTGATCGCGTGCAGTACACGTGCCGACCAGTATACTGCGGATGTCTGACGACCTAGCTCTTTTTGGCACTTGTTCAAATGCACTCCTACCTTTTCCTATACTACATGCAGGCTATATTGCAAAGGAACGCCCGGAGTTCATGCGGTCGTATACACCGAGCTTCGACTTTTTCGTATGGAACAGTAAATGTGATTTAACGCATGCAGTTAAAAATGACCCAGTATGTACCTACTTTAAGAGATTTGTTTCTTAAGCAAAATCAATAATTTTCTTTACAGTATTAAAATATGATTTTAGTGCTTAGTATCATGTATTATAGAAAATTTTGCGATAGAAAGGAAAATCAACACCAAGATGGTTTGATGATGAATGGTTAGAAGCTCGTCAAAGGTGTAAAGATGTTCCAGTTTAAATGGTCAGGACAAATACTGAAAAGCACAAATTTACACACTCCTTGTCAGTAGGATGGCCAAGCACTTTTGCAGAAGAAGCAATAAAACTTATGACAAAACAGTTGTGGGAAATACAAAAAATACAGAAAAATACAGAAAGACAAAAGAAGAACTTTTTTTAAGAGAAAGAAGGAGACTCGGGCGCCAGTGTACTTCATGTGAAATGCTTTTAAATGAAGATCATGCTGATTTAGTTTCAAGAATCAAGATATCATGAAGAAAATATTGAATTATTGAAGAAACAGCAAAAGTGTAAGTCTGAACGGCATAGTGACAGAATTGATCAAAGATGGATTAGAAGGAATGCAATTCAGTTTGCAGCATATCAGGACCTATATAGGTAAAACGACGAGAGCTGAAAGTGAGTCATCGCCTAAAAACGTAAGAACAGACCCATGAAAACGCACTCTGTTTCTTTCTAACGCTCGGGAATGGTCTGTAACGTATAAGCAAAATAACGGCTGGAATCGATGAGTCACTCTCAGCTCTCGTGGTTTTACCTATACCAGGAAATTAACTTAAATCACATGGTAATCACCAATGTAGTTTTAAATAAGTAAGGTAAAAAGTCGGGCTTCATTTGTTATTAATTTATATTAACCATTTGAGTCAATCCTGAGAAGTTAAACTGTTTGAAGTCATGCTAAATTGCAAGAAAGCTAATAGCTCCAAAGTTTAAAAAGGTTACTTCAGATATCCAAATCCTTTTAGGTACAAAGAGCATTTAAGACACGGCATTGTTTAACTTCATGATGGGGGGGGGGGGTTACTGTAAGTGTACCAACACATTGTATGTATGGTTGTGACATGTGAAACGATATCTCAATAAACACATAAGAAAAACTGAACAACTTTACTGTACTGAGGTGGTAAACATATATCGGTAAGAGAGATGTTCGAGCTTTTGAAGTGGGCTTAAATGAAACTTTAGAGAACTTTGCAGTAGGTTTAATTGAATGCTTAGGCCTTGAAAGTTGCAAAAACCCATGTGACAATTTTTTGAAGTGGTTTTTTGTTATTGTCAAACAAGAAAGCTGTTCCACACAGTATTGACATAGTTTTCGTCTTCGTAAAATTTTCGCAAAATGAAAGGGGAGTTTATTAAGAGACAACATACACCTTATTAAAAAAACAATAATCGATTTTTCAATTATAGAGTCGTAGAAAGTACCTACTATGTTTAAAGTATATTTCCGAACTGATTTTTCTTTTAGACTTAATTGGTTACATTTAGATGTGCGTTCCTATTTTTCAACAGACATCTTCTTCCCATTCATATTTTGTGTTTTATTGTTGAGTTTAAATTGCAGCCATTTTGCAAAAAATGTTTTTTAAAAAAATATCTATGACAAATAGGTACTGGTTTATAGTATTTTGAGTAAATGGTTGTTTTTGGTAGGTACCGAAAACGATGTTTCGACAAACTAATCTCTTCTTGTTAACAACTTCTTGTATCTACGGAATTTTTAAATATTTTTAGCTGAAATCTACGGGGAAATCTACGGAATTGTAACATCGTTTTTAGCAACTTTGTTTTATAAGATTGGTACTCATTGATATCGATTGATATCAAATGTCATATGTCAAATGTACAACACAACCATACATCAGAACTGCCACACACTGCCTTTTTTAATCGCTTCCAATCGCATAAACTGCAAAATATCAAGATTCTATACATATTAAAACTTGCGTGTAGCCTGCTATAATATGGCCAAAGGATTGGAGCTAGCATGACGTTTTCGGTGATGTTTTGCAACTCTGGTAAGTGATCGTCATCATTCTTTTCAACTAAACATCAAATCCCGTTTTCTGATATAATTCAACGACCACATTTACTTTAATAAGGGATTATGCGAAGATCAAACCTACATCGTAGATATGAACGATTTTGATTACTGCTGCGAGATTGTATATGCGCAATAAATGGTTTACTGAATATCAGCATACTCGTAGGAAGCTATAGTACATTTAAAGTGTTGAGGATTTCTTAGTTTATGTAACGTATAAGTTTTCGGTAACATTTTGGACCGAATCTGCTCGGTTCAATACCGCATTCGTTTTGTCCGTCGCTTTCGACTTCGGCTTAGTTCTGGTTGTGTGCAACGTATTTGTATTACCTCCATCACATGTAATTTTACTAAGTATAATTTATTCTAATAAATTGTTACAACGAAATAGAATTTGGTTTCAATTATATGTGCGTGTAAACTTGTATAAGCCAGTGGTACTAGGTATAAACTGATATTAAACGTTAACCGTTATAACAATTCTTTAGTAGGTTCTTATTCTTTGAAGTAACTAATCAGTTACCGCCAAACACGTCTATTCTGATTATTATACTAATGAAACCACTATTTTCAAGCTAACTTTTTAGGTTATGTTTCATGTATTTATCACAGTAGGGTTAAAAGTGCCGCAAACTCCATTATGATCATAGCTGCGACATCGCTGATTATTTAATAAAACTTGTAGGCTAAACTAGTGCAAAATTATTCACAATTAGATTTTGTCATGATTTTATCCCATCCTTACGAAGTTGACAGTTACTACAGTACTGCCACGTGGTACCCGCAAAATACCCTAGATTCTAATTTAGCGCAATATAGTAACCACAATATCTAAATTTATATAAAATTAATGACGCGAAGTAGAAAAAATAGTATATTACACTCGTTTTATAAGACGTATAAGCGCACTCGTTCCATTTGGGCAGTCCTCGCTACGCTCGTCGTGCCCAAAACAACTCGTGCGCCAATTTGACGTCTTATAAGGGTTGTATAATAATATACTATTAAATTTCGGCCTCAAAGACTGAATAACAGGAGTATGAGTGGCATTTCATTACTGCCAAAGGCGGGTTCAAAATTGTCACGCGCCATGTTAAGAAGAATGTCCAAGACAACTTCGTGGAGTTGTCATATGGTTTTTCGCTTCGTGGCATTAAAGTTTTATATAGAAGCTATCAAAAACTGCGGAAAAAAAATCGAAATCATGTGTCACAACAAATAACTTGTTGGTTAAATTTTCATCTAAGCCCAAAAAATTATTTTCTTACGTCTCTTAAGTCTTACGCCTCAAGTTAAACGTCACATTTTTATAAAGATTTAAAGAATTAACTAAAAGTTTTTATTTCGCATGTCTTTCCAACTATCAAATGTACTGCATCCAACAACCAACCAGATTCCTAAAAGAATTCAAGAGAAGATTGACACGCATTCCGCCCCTCATCCGTCATCACAAGAGCCCAGTCCCTTCTGAATAGAAACCCGTCTCTTCAATTGCCGTATATAGTCCCGCTCGGTGCCGGCGAGTCTGTTCATCGAATTACGGTTAAAAATGCGTGAACGTCGTGCCGGTGGGTACTCCTTCGAGTGGGTCCCGCAGGCGGGCCGCAGTGGGCGCGAACGGTGGCCCTTTTCCTTTGCATGTGACACCCGGGCAGCACCGCCAGCAGCTCGCAAAAATCAATAGTCCCACCAGCAGCCGGCGTGTACTGAATCCGGTGGCCGGTTGGGCCCCTACAACGACCACCAAGAGGCAGGTACCGCGGCCTGGAGGCGGCTATACAACACTCATTGTTAAGGACCAGACGTCCCAGTTTTGGCGGGACAGTCCCGACTTTTTACTCTTCGTCCCGCGTCCCGCAGACTTGTCAAAATATCCCGCGTTTTAGGAAATATTATTCTTTTACAGAATTTTATTTGGTCTAATCGTCGTTTTTCAAATCGCTTGATGGAAGGCAGTAACTGTATATTTTTATAATTTTAAATCATTTTGGGGTTCCTACCGTCTTTCAAATACTAAATTACTACAAACTAATACCTTCTGCCATTTGTAAGTGGAGATGCTTTGGTTGAAAAGGCAGGTGTGGATATAATGAGAAGTTTGTTATTTTTCCCGAGCACGTAACATGCGTTACAGCTCGAATATTGTACATAATTTTACCTACGACTGACAATTACAAATCCAATCACTTATTTTACATAAAGGAGAAATATTGCGACAGAAGTAGATGTATTAGGTTAGGTTAGTATATTTGACAGTTCAACAAAAATGTATTTTTTTTTATTTTGCATTCACAATGCACACATTGTAACACCGTTTTCGATGTTACAATTAACAAATTGTAACATCTTTTTTAGTAACTTTATTTTATAAGATTGGTACACATTGATATCGATTGATATCAAACGCCATATGTCAAACGTACAACACATAACCACACACTGCCTCCTTTTAATCGCTTGCCATCGCATAAACTGCGTATATCAAGATTCTATACATATTTAAACATACGTGTGCCTGCTATAGTATGGCCAAAGGATTGGGGCTTTCTTAGTTTTGCTGTGTTCATCAAAATACGCCAGCATGACCTTTTCAACTAAACATCAAATCCCCTTTTCAGATATAATTCAAGGACCACATTTACTTTAATAAGGGATTATGCGAAGATCAAACCTACAGCGTAGATATGAACGATTTTGATTACTGCTGCGAGATTGTATATGCGCAATAAATGGTTTACTGAATATCAGCATACTCGTAGGAAGCTATAGTACATTTAAAGTGTTGAGGATTTCTTAGTTTATGTAATGTATAAGTTCTCGGTAACATTTTCAACCGAATTCTCCTCGGTTCAATACCGTATTCGTTTTGTCCGTCGCTTTCGACTTCGTCTTAGTTCTGGTTGTGTGCAACGTATTTGTATTACCTCCATCACATGTAATTTTACTAAGTATAATTTATTGTAATAAATTGTCACACCGAAATTAGAATTTGGTTTCAATTATATAAGCGTCTAAACTTGTATAAGCCAATGGCACGAGGTAGAAACTGCTATTAAACGTTAACCGTTTTAACAATTCTTTAGTAAGTTCTTATTCTTTGAAGTAACTAATCAGTTACCGCCAAACACGTCTATTCTGATTATTATACTTATGAACCCACTACTTTAAAGTTAACTTATGTTTCATGTATTTATCACAGTAGGGTTAAAATTGTTACCCCAAGCTCCATTATGATCATATTTGCGACCTCGCTAATTATTTAATAAAATTTGTAGGCTAAAGTAGAGTAAAATTATTCACAATTAGATTTTGGCATGATTTTATCCCATTCTTACGAAGTTGACAGTTACTACAGTACTGCCAAGTGGTACCCGCAACATACCCTAGATTCTAATTTAGCGCAATATAGTAACCACAATTTATAAATTTATATAAAATTAATGACGCAAAGTAGAAAAATAGTATATTATACTCGTTTTATAAGCCGTATTGGCGCACTCGTTCCATTTGGGCACCAATTAGACGTCTTATAAAACTTGTATAATATACTATTATCTATCGCTAGTTATTCGCGAGACATCTATTTCAACTGTGGGGAACTGCATTTGAACTATTGTGACAAGAGGGAAATTATATTAAATTATAAATTATATAATCAAATAGGAAAATATGGATCTACATTTGCGTTGTGATGTCATTATGTCATGCGTTAAAAACACAAAAGCACAACAAAAAGGACATGTTTGTTATACGCGATATACGAGTGAAGCAGTCCGTGACGTAAGGGACATTTATACATACGGTAGTAGGTAAAATATATAACATGGTTAAGCCACATTAGCTTTAGCTAAATTAGAATTGGTACGCGGTCGTGTTAGAAACTGATCCAGATTGTTCCAAGTTTAATTTAACAATTTGTTTTAACTTCAGGTTCTATTAGCTTATGTTAATATAACGCATGCCCTAAAAATGATTAAAAACGCGTTCTTAGCAATTTGTGAACTTTTTTTATCTCACAAGAAATGCATAACAAGCGCACTTGTCATTCTAACATCAAATCAAAAGCTGGGCTTATTTTCGTTATTCAATGTCTCATTTATATGCGAATCTTGTTGACTTATTAAGGGAATGCAAATCAGTGGTTATGAAAAAGTAACTATTAACAAAAAGAATATTTTACTAATCCCATCATAAATTTTCTATTCTCCAATCTAAATTACACTCCCTGCATTTTAGTCGCATAATATGAACACACAAAATCTTAACAATACACCAAATAATAGGTAAAGAATGTACGATTTTCTGTCTAATGGTGGTAACATTAGATATTTCTTTACGTTCTTTTTAAATCGTAATTGTAGTCTGAAAACAGAATTTATGGATGTTTACATATTATTACAAGACAAAATATATATAAAATGTATTTTTGTATTTTACTATGCAAGCTGAATATGCCACAATCCATCAGAATCGAATTTTAAAACATATCCTTTCAATGTCAAGTCGACTACGTGCTGTTATTTTAACAAGAGGTGGACATACACGTTATTAAAGTTTCAAGTACCCGTTAAGGTTTGCTGATGAAAATTTTAAAAAAGGATAACGAAAAAACATTTTCTTGTACCAAGCAATATTTATTTAATTGAAATAAGTGTGACAAAACAATTAATCACTGATAATTTCGAATATTCTATGAGGAAAATGTATTCTCTTTAAGCAAATACTTTTTGATTCAGGATTATGTTCCTTGAAACAAATAAAAACTGTGTACCATTCCCAACTGAAAATCATATTAATAATAAATTAGATTTTTTTGTGGATATTTATAAAACTCCCAGAATTTATCGTCGATTTTATTTGGGTTTAATCACTACCCTCCCCCCCCCCCCCGCTACTGACCGCTTTGGCACAATCAAATTCTGGTCACCTGACTCATTGTGGAACACTTGCGCCAAATCTGCCGCCTTCCGACCAACGGATATATGGACGTAGGTAGGTAGGTAACTACTCGACCGAAGCGATGTACTCGATATGCTGTTCCGGCCGGTATTTATACTAAACTGGAACTAGGGGAGGTCCAGATGCATAAGTAATCCGATACTGGAAGTTATGATGGTCTTCCAGTCGGGAATTAAACTTGTACCAGCAATATGGCGTTTTTTAACTGAGTCACGTTACTATGTCGTTTCTACCTGTCCCCGCATGACGCTTTGAAGTTATGACTGTGATTAGACGTGCTGCATTTAGCTGTTCTGCGTTTTATGAGCGTCTTCTGACAGGCGCTACTTAAATCCATTAGGACTCCAGAACCTTGTTTTATGTATCTTTATCTATAAAGCCCCCTTTTTTATTTATTTTTTAATAAGCGGAACAAAATAAAATACAAATTCTTTTAATATCCTCCAATTAATTAAAGTGTTATCATTATATGATACGTGTATCCTGGAAGTTAATAAACCGATTCAATGTATCTTTTCAAAGATGAATGCCATTTGAGTGCCATTTAAAAGTTAGGGGTGAAGGGAGCAGACCGAGCAGTAGGTTTGAAGTACCTCTAAAAATGTAAACCAACAATTTTTTTCAACATCGTGACGTCAACGCATTAGAAGTAATTTTGTGTGAAAAGTTTTGAAATGAACACTCTGTGAGAGATTTTAGCTTCAATTAAATGAATTCATATTGCAATTCTATCAATTTTTTGTCAAAATTGTTTTTTTTTATTTTTTCCTGTTGGCTTGAACAACTAAATATTTGAATAAATGTAAAAGCAATGCCCTGCTTTTTGATTATTATAAAGCCGCCACCCTCGTAAGGGGAATTTTATAAATATCATCGCCCGTTATCATGTACGATGAATAGGCAAAGAAACATGTCTACATGTGCATTGATTTTTTTTAAATTTTGAAGTCTTATATCAGCATAGTGAACACATAACCCAAACTCGTCCTCAAGCTCTGCACATTAGGGTGGTCCTTATTTCTATAGAAAAAAATAACATTTAATTTATTTTTCTGCAGGAACTACTCAATTTGTTTCTTTTGTCTATACTTAAGAGCATTTCACACATTTCCAAATTTGTAATTTGTAAAAAAAAAACAACAAACTAAGCTAAGTGACTAGGCCAACAAAGAACAAAATCAGTCAAGTGAAAATTGTTTCTGGTATGCTTTTTTTCTGTACAATCTGAAAGTGATGTTTTGAGAGAAAAACATTGTTGGATATTATCTCAAATACTAGGATAAAGTCAAAATTTCTATGTTTAGATTCTATGAAAAAGAGCTGTTTGTGGTATAGTTTTCACTTACATTATTGTATGTTTGATAAATTAAGTACTAAAACTCAGATTGATTAATTTTTTCGTAGTAATACCAACTAAAAATATAATGATACCAACTAACAAATCTCAAATTTCACAGGAATTAAGTATGGATATAAAAAACAAATTGAAGAAATTGTATATGCGCAAATTATTTTTTACAATATTCTTCAAGGAATCTTTTTTACTAGATTTTGCTAAATAAGAATTTTGTCTAAAATTAGTGAATTTTTTTAGAAAAACTATGGTAAAACTTGGAGACGAAGCAATATTTAAAGTGCCAAGTTTATTATCATAGGATTTGGAGTTTGCTGTAAAAAATAATCTAAAGTGCTATCACTGGGTACTGCACTAGTACTTTGAACAAGTAGTTTTATTATTCCCATTGTATTTAGAAAAGATGTATATGTCTAGCCATGGATAGGTTTATGATTATGTATTTTCAGTTACCCTCACCTATTTTAACACGACACACTTAGGGTACAGTTTGTGGGAACAAATTCCTTTATAAATTCCTTTACAATTCTAATATGAAATGCTCTTGTAGGGAAAGTATAGTCTGCCCACTATATGTTAGCATTAGCAAGCTTTTTTCATATTGAGTGTAAAGTCTGCAACTAAAGTTTAAAATTTTAGTTATGCAACAACACTCAAGATTTCTGGGCAAGACTTTTCTTTTAGAAGACTAGAAGCTAACAGTCTGTTTCTCTTGAAAAAAAAAGATAATTAACGAGTTTTCTAACATTGTAGTAATTTAATTGATGTATTATAACATCTCGATTAGCAAAATAAAATTTTGATTACCTTTTTGTGAGCCACTATATCATAAATCCAAATTTATGAAGTTCGACATTTATAACATTACAGTCAATAATGGTTGATATCGCTCGTATTTACATTAGCATTACTTCATAAGCACTACTTGTAGATTAAATAGGTACAGAATATCCACTCTAAGAAAATAATCCGTGAAGATTTTAGACGCGTTTGGAATATTATCTTCTTTTACTTGACGCTACTACATAGTAGGTTGATACGGCAGATAAAGCAAAATAAATAATATACCTACCTACCTACAAAATTAATATACTTTATTTATAATTTTGAAATAAAATAAAGCACGAGGTTGGATAACATGACCTCAGAAATGATTGACGAACAAAATGACACCGACCATCTGCATCTTTCTTAACGATGTTCATTAACGATGTCATTAGACAAGCAATCATCAAACATCGATTAATCAAGAGAACCGTTGTCAAACCCATTTCATAACAGGAAACAAACCAAACTAAAAATTACAAATATACCCCATTAATGTCACCATTTACAAGAAAATCGGGCAAGTATTGTCAAGTAAAAATCAATACAGGTTTTAAAAACCCTGAAAAACTGCTCAGTAACACTATTTAAGTAATAAAACTCGCATGCTTCTAAAGAAAAACAACCAAACAGTGAAAAGTTACCTGTGCGTGTACATATTACCATGACTGTACATTGTAAGCAGTGCTGATTTGATTGTTCTATGATACTAGCTGCCGTAAAAAATACTATTTGTAGAGGTTTATGATCATCCTTCTTATCTTATCAGCAGATTACGTATACGTAACAGTGTTGATTTTAATATTTTATTCCATCATTGACACCGGTAGATATTCTATTTGGTAGCGTCGCCTGTCGTCTCACGCATTGTGGTACAATCAAACCACAAATCTGAAATTTATTACACCGTCCTTCTGTTTGCTGATACAATTTCTGACACCCTGATAATTTGATTTCAAACTAAGTATTTCAACTTTCTTTTAATGAATAGAAATAAGAATATTGTGAAACGAAATCTATTAAAAATTGTTATCCAATTTGCAAATAAAAACTGATATTATATTAACTAAAAGAAATTTCACTCTAATAAGTTTCTTAATAAGCATTTGTGGCTCCCAAAAAGGACATAATACGAAAATTGTGCGGATTTTACCTACATAAAATCGATGCGATAAAGTATGCGCCATCTTTTGCGCAAAGTCATAGCTATAGTAGTCACATGGTTAGTTACGTAATAATGTTAGGTTATGTTGACATCAGCTTTTAGAGCATAAAAGAAATATCCCGAGTAATAATTAATTATCTTCAGCGGCAATATGTATAACACAATTATATTAGAAGTTAAAGGGAGACTTACTAGAAACAAATCAATTCTCAATGCAGAACGGCATGCGCCATCTACTGCGCAGCGGTGTAAACGCGAATCACGTGGTTTGTGCGATATTAGAGGTTATGTTTATCATAATTAGTTTTCTGACTGTACGGATATTATTTAAAATTAAATTTCGAATATTCTAATTGGAGCAATTATACTATAAATTTGTTCGCAGTTTTATTTTATTGCCTGTCCCACCGAATTATTTCATAATTGCATAACCCCACGTTGGCCGGCAAATTGGTTTTGGAAAAATTGTTCAAGCATAACTCTAGAGCAGTGTATTATATATTCCATTAATAGTTGTGCCTAAGAAAAACTTAATTGAAACTTGTAACCGATAAGATAAGGTTTAAATGTTCGTCTATCAAAAAACGTGGTTAGCGTGTGGATCGCGGCAGAGTGCAAAACCTATGTATGGAACCGGAAGCGATCTGCAGCAGTGATGACCGATATTATACGGGGACGTGACCGAGGCAGACGTCACGCACCGGCTTCCCTCAATTGCTACCACCAGAGAGTGACGTAATGCATTAGCAGAACAACCTAATGCCGGAATGACATCCGATTCCAGGCTTATCAGCGTTATTCGACCGAGTGAACACACCGGCTCTCTCCTCCGTTCCAGATTTGTTGATCGCGACAGCCGACTCGTATGATGAAGTGCCACCAGGATTAGAGGGGTAGCCCTATAGAGAATCTCTGAAATTGACCTCGCATGAAGGACGATTATTTGATCCAACCTACCTTTGAGCTTTTGATAATTTTGAGCTTTCAATAAGGTACTAAGCTATTTGTGAAGTGTAGTTTCTGATTAGGTGTTAGGACTTACCAATTGATTGATATAGTGGTGTGTTAAAATGAGTGAGTTTAAAAAACGGAACAAAAAAAAACAACCGATTCACTTTAGATGTCTTTTATTTAAGTAAAAGAAAAAAACAGTGGCTCTTCATCATCATCACAATCGAGTCTCGGTAGTACAATGAGAAGGAGTGAAATAGATTGCTTTGGATCCAAGAGCCGGTGGAGCGAGCCGGAGTTCGTTCGTTCTGCAGTCTCTCGATGCCATGCCCGAGATAAACGTCACGCTAAGCATGAGCCGTGAGAACAGATTCTAGCCTCTGATTCGCATCTCTTTTGTGGGCGCTAGGAGGAAGAAGAACTCTTTCCGGCATGACAAGTGCGAATAATTACGCCGGCTCTCCTGCGGCGCATTTCCAGCACTGGAGGAAGATGATTCGGCGCCGCGGCGCACTACCGCGATCAGACGCACGCACGCACACACTCTCGCGTACGAAACAAAACAGACCGGAATTGGGTTGTGGAGTCACGTGTTTCTCTTACCTGGACTGGTCTGCCAACTTAGCCCCCCGATAAACATTTTCCTGCAAAACACAAACACAATCAGTGAAGACGTCCACACCAACCACGCGGTGGTTCCCCCGGCAAGAGGAAGCGATGACACTGAACGAATTTGATGATTTGAATTACGGTGATTATCGGATGATTTAATAGATGGATGGATGTAGTTAGAAGACCTACCCTGGATCATTGGGGACTTCAGCCGGTGAACCGCTGGCGACGATCTCCTGATTCTGAGACTCCATTATAAGTATAATAATAATAAACTGTGATTACTGGTTTTTCGAAAGAGCGTTCCTCAAACTACGACTAAACTAAAGGTAAATAGTGACCGGGACTGGATAGTGCCTCCCGGATGTACTCGTTCGGCCACACTATCAACACGATACTGACGGCTTCGGTGCGTCGGTGAGGCGCAGCGTTGGTCTCGGCTGCGGTCGTCGTCGGTCGTGTGCGGCGCTTGGCGGCTGCGCCGTTCCCGCTGCTGATGGATGAGACAAACAATGGCTGTGATTGGGTGCAATCCGTGCACCGTCAGTGCGACGATGACGCAACAACGATCGCGGACACTGCTGCGCCCTGCACGCCGCAAATGACACCGTGTAATCGCGCCGTACGAACGTACGTACCTATGCACGTAAGTGCGGACGCACACGGCCGCCGCCGCCGCGGCACGCGTCTCCGTCACCCCCGTGAAGAACCCATAATAGATAGGAGTCATGCGGCATCCTCACACTTGATCCGATTTGGCGTTAAAATGACTATCCGGGTGATTTCTGTTTGCCTGCTCGAAGGACCAAAAGTAAAAGTGTTTGATCGGTCGAGTTTCTCGCACGCAATCGACTGTGTGTATGTTTTTAATCGATCAGAGATTATTATCTCTATGCAAAATCGCTTCCTCATCGTGATTTGACACTCCAAATGTTTGATATTTGAACAAATTTGTGAACTTAGAAAACATTTTGGTGATAAATTTAATTATAGATTTATGGAATATTGCCGACTGTTTATACATAATGATTAATGACAAGATACAAAGTCATCTCCAATAAAAAAATCGATAAAATAAATTGGGAGTACCGAGTAACATTGACTACTATGTACTTGATGATTTATTACAGCAATCCTGAAATTTATTTTTGTACACATTAATAAATCAAAAATACGCAGAAATGTTAATGAGTGAGAATTTACTCCAATCAAGTATTATTTTCTGTAAAACATATGTTTACATCCTAAATGATTTGTTTAGACTTAACTCAGAAACCGAATTTTTATCGGACATTCACCCAGATATTCGTTGTATTTTAGGGAATACTCAAGAATAAACAGACCAAATTTATTGGATAATTTTTGAGTAATTGCGCCGCAAAAATGCAGGATGCATACTATTTTCCGCGAGAATCACTATCAAGTCCAATCAAATCAGATTTTAAACAAAAGTAAGACGAATTTTTGTCCCCGCTCCCATAAAAAGGAATGGAAAGGGGTGAGAATTTTTGGAAACTTTAAAGCAGGGCTGTGGATTCGGAGTCGGAGTTCAGACAAATTTCTGAGGAGTCGGAGTCGGAATCGGAGTCGGAAAAAATGTACCGACTCCGACTCCGGGTCCATGTTTAAATAATGTAGTAAAAGACATGCGAGATGGCCGTTGCCTCAATAGATAGTAAACGATTAACTGAACATATTATTAGGTGTTTTACAAAGTAAAATTAATTTAACTACAAAACACACAGATCGGTGGTGAGTGATGATTAGCAAAATGATTATTGTGAGTCGCTTGCCGCGACGCATATATAGTTTATGTATTTCCAATAACCAACTTCAATATGCTAATTATGATAGCTAGATCATCTACAAATAAAAAATCGGACTTCGATGCATACTTATAGACGAATTAGAACTTTCCAAAGTGAAGCGTCAACGTGTGGTTTTCCTTATTCATCAAAATTACGAGAATTTGCTCCTATTCGTTCGTCCACAATGAACAGCTGAACAATTTATTAAATATTGCAAAAATTATATTTTAATGATCCCTTGCAATTTTAAAAAGAAAACATTGTTTCCTACAGCTTTTGTACCAGAAAAAAACAACGTGATGGTATCACAGTCGTATTATCAACTCTCAACAATTTTTTTTTTATTCTTGTTTGTCCCAATGTCTGAATGTTTGTAAAAGATAATGCTTTACTAGTAAAACTTTATCTAAACTTTTATCTTTAATGTTTGATAACTTTAAACGTTTAACTGAAATTGATTCTTTTTTTTTGACACATGAACAAATTTATCAAAAGTATCACCCTGGATTATACAATATTATGGTATAATCACGTCCCTTTGTATTTAACAAAATATGTAGATATTTTAAATTGTTACTGATTCTGTCGAGTGTAGGTCACGGATTTTAAGATTATTGGTGGCTATGTCGTAGTCTTCTTGCGATCAACTAAAAAATACCGATATTCGCAGATTTCGTCACCTACACTTGACAGAATTGAGCCAGATATATTTTTTATTATTAGCAAAGGTAAAAACTTCACTCTAACGTAATTTTTAATGCATAAACTTAACCATGCATAATATATGTATAATAGCCGATTAAAAATTATAACTGCATTTCCGATTTAAACTCTACCTTAAGTTCAATGTCGGAATATCCATGTATGCAAGTCATATTCGTTGCAGCCAGAATTTTGACGTCATTACCACTAACAGAAGTAAGAGTTGAGATTATTTTCAGCTTTGTTGTATTCATTGAAATGAATTTTATTTTGTACTATACAGTGGTTTTGTTGTACTATACTTTTGTTATTATTAAATATAGCACATCGTTTCAAGTGACAAACTAGTTCAGAATTATGTGCTCTCTAAAGAGAAAACTGTTGAAGTTCTAACGATTTCAGAGATATTTTGAAAATATAAAAAAACGTCCTTTTTAAATATGGCCATAATTTTGTGGTCCGATCAACAGTCCTTTTTGATTTTATTTACAAGTAGATTATGACAGATTTAATTTTTTTTTGCCATTAAATTCGCTGGAAACAAATAAAATTTTGCCGGAGTCGGAGTTGGAGTCGGAGTCGGAGTCGGACTATCAAAATAGGGTATTTGACTGTATTAAAAATATGGCATGTTTTACAGTCATCCTAATAGATTACAGTTTAAGAAAACTATTTGTTATTACTTTTCAAAAGAAATATGCTTTATTTCTATGAAAAACCAAAATTAAAATTGAATTTTATTCACGTCCTATCACGTGATTGAAAACGCTCTGTAATTGGCTCAGTCTCCAGTGACGTCATTCGTTAGCACGCTTAGAGCGCGTTCGGTTTGTCAGGGTAGGGTATGGGGAGAGCAATGCTCAGATAACCTGGGTCGGCTGTCTCTCCCTTATATGCATATAAACGCCGTATGACGTTAGTCCGCCTATCATGCAGCGCGTCACTCTCACCGTACCCTAACCGATTATCCGAACGCGCTCTTATGCTTCTCCCGTTTGAATTTAGTAGCACTAAAGTGCCATGTAAGCATAACTTTGTAGGTTACGTTAGCCCTAACCTTAAGCTGTCAGATCAGATAATACCTGGTTCGAAAATACGATAAATAACTTATTCTAGTCAGTTTTACTTATGTCGAAGTAATCTTCACAACAGAAAACACTTGTATTGGCGGTTATTTATTTCATTTGGATTTCTACGAGCCAACCACTTTCTTCGCAGTTTCAAATCTTGCGGAACAGCTACAAATAGTTTATCCGGAGCTTTTCTTGACGTATCTCTGCATTGTGGATTTATACACCATTTATAACCCATTTTATGTAGAAATTGTGAATACAACACATCATACTCATACAACACAATTACCAAACGGCGACGATGCCGATGCTGACAGACCATATGGGCCGATTTGACATCTACTAACCGGTGACGTCACACAACAGAAAGTATCGTTTTGGCGGGCCTTTTTGTGATTCAATTTTTAACGCTGATTTTTATGAAATATTGAGGAAATAGTTACGAAAAATAATGCATTTACAATGTAGAGTGAAGGAATAAACACACTAAGATGGTTTTCCAATAATAATCAAATACCCTGTTATGTGGAGCCGGAGTCGGAGTCGGAGTCAGACAGATTTTTTACCGACTCCACAGCCCTGCTTTAAAGATAAACATCAAAGGTCTCTACAACAGTAAAGGGAAACGGAAACAAATTCAGCTTTGATACTATCTAAAGAACAATTAATCTAGAAATTTTCTACTCAAAGATTCTATATTCCTTGCTTAACTAGCCCTTTTAAAACTGATATAGGAGGCTGAATGTCAACACAGACATTTTTCCTCCTCTTTTGAATCGAAAATTGAAAATTTAAGATTAAGCCTTTGTTGTTTCAATGAAGTCAAAGAAATGTTTCTTTGGTGGTAAAGAACGTGTATTTGAGTTAAACAGATTATTACAAATTATTACAAACTTACAATGTGTATAAGGAACAATATTTATTGAAATAAGTATTCTTTCAGAATCAGCACGGCATAACCCGGAAGCAATTTATTTTCTAAATATTTATTTAGTTCAAATAATTAGCATGCTGAGTAAGAATTATGATTTTTTAATTAACGAAATTGTTGTTTGAACATTCACTAGTCTACATTATATACGTTATTTAACACTACAGTTGATGAGGTATTCACATTAACAATACCTTTATTTCAATCAAAATTTGATGTATTTGACAATACTAACGTATTTTAAGCCACGCAGAAGCAAAAATATTTCTTTAATGGAAAGAAACTTTTTCTTTTATACAAATATATTATTTGAATCAAAATTGGATTTATTTACGAAAGAAAAAGTATTTCTTAAGCAAAAGCTAAGATATTACTTCAAAGGAAAACAATTCTTGCTTGTATCAACATATATTTCGGTCCCTTAAATAAATATTCCAAAGAAAAAAAAATTATACAAGCAAATAATATGGAGTATTGAATAAAGTAAATATTTTGTGCCAAAGAAAATATGTGTTGATACAAAAGAATAACTTCAAGAACATAAAAATCTTTTCTATATGTGTGCACTGTCCAAACATATTCCACACTATTACTTTTTTTTAATTTCGCCTATTTACTATTAGTTTCTTGATTAAAAATTTTAATGAAAAGTACAACTGACATACAAAAAAAGAAAAATTAAAAGAACATAAAAAAATCTAATAATACGTTATGTGAAATATTTCTATCAACAAGTTCCGGAGATCCCAGCCACATATTTTTCCACAACGATCTGTTTGAAGTGACCGAAAACAATGCGTGAGAAAAAAAAAGTGATGTTAGCATGTACGTGAAAAGGTCAAACAATAACAGGTGTCGGCCTTAAGTCATAACAACACCAGCGATTCCGTCTATCTCATTTTTACTGCCAACGACCGACCGACGCGACGATATAAAGAAATTATGCCTTACGTTTTGTTTTATTTAGATAATTTACTTATTTCAAATAAGGAGAGGCTACAACGACGATAATCGTATACAAATAAAAACTTTTTAAAAAGCCTATTTTGAACAACCATTTGTTAGATGAGTAGTCAAATATTGAGTTTTTGCAAACTCTTGTCAGCTATCCTTTCTCTATAAAGTATTAATTCTCCATATCCACCAAAGGTTCCTTCCTTTTCCACACTTTCAATTAAGCTAAGGCATTTTCTTCAGTTCAACATTTTTTATCGAGAAATAATTTTGACACTCTGTTTTTTCCAAAAAATAAGACATAGCTAAACTAAGCAAATAAGACTATGTTTTAAACAAATTTAATCCTAGACATGGCAGCACCAGGAAAATATATTTCTTTGGAAAATTGTTCACAATAACAATACCGACATACAACAGAGTGAGACAATAATATGCCATATTTTATTCAATTCGGTTAATCTTCTCGTGCTCCTCCAATTTGGAAAGCTTCTCAGACTGTTCCCAAACTTTCCTGGCTAGATGTGCATCTTTGGCTGACTCATACATATTAATGTGTGTGCAGTTATCAAACAGTTGCCCGGTAAGACGTTCAATTCCCTTAGTCGTTGCCAAGTAGATACTAGTTTGGGCACCTTCCTCAGGACTCTGTTCCAAAGAAAGAAAATATATGAGACGACGTATAAAGTTACTGCAGTCCAGTAGAAAAACAACATTTACTCCCTAAAAAGCTATACGCAATGTTTGCCAATCATTTTAAACGATTTATACATTATGTTTTACTTTGTACTATTATTTAGAGTAGACTATTTTGGTTGTTTCCTTTTTCCTCAACCAAGCTTTCTGTAGGTTGATTAAGATCACTGATCTTGCAAAAAAAATAAAGCGCAGCTATGAAAATCACGAAACCAAACCAAAAAAATGCCTTTTGTCGGATATTTTACGAGTACCACTACAAAATCGATATTTGACAAAAACTACGATGCGGATATTTGTTGGCTAACGCAAGCTTCTTTTTCGGTCTCACCTATTCTATGTGTTTACGAAATCAGGCACGGAAGAGCTTGGTCTTCATGGCCAGTGGTGCATTTAGGCCGTATACATTGTGCTATCTCATGCCTTTCTTAACGTACCTTCGTCGGCATAGAAAATGAATGGATTTAACGATATATTTTTTTGCTAAAATTCAACTACTTCGTGAATCACTGCACTGGCATACTTCTACAGGATGATTGAGTCGTAGTAATATTGTAGGTCGAATTGAATAATAACAAGCGTAAAACAACTAATTTGTTGATACCCCTTAATACAGATACATAATGTATTACTTAATGAATTATGCATTTAATCTTATTCAATAATACAAGTAATTGTGAACTTGTTTAGAACTAGAGCTAGAGTAAATATCTAATATACAAGATAGATATCAAAGCTAATCCAATGGTTTAGTGTATAATGCAAATAAATGGAATATGTTGAATGAAAAAACTTAAATGTGTTACGTCAAATATAATATAAATACAAAACTAAATCAAATTCACAGAATTGGGAAATTACAAAGAACGACGATCGACAAAACATCATCAGACAACTAATAATGAATACGTAATAAATGTAGAAGAGATAATTGTAGAGACCTAATCTACCGGGCGATTCAATTTCGAGGCACACCATGGGGATCTCGCTTATTAGTGGAGATAGAGCCTATGTTTAAATTTGGCAAAGTTTCGCATTTTTGTGTTGGTCAATTATCTGAAAAGAAATTTAAGCTATCATTTTTCATTTTGAAGATATCCGAAAAAAGAACTGAAATGTTAAGGTATCGTTTTTAATTTTTTATTCAAAACCAAATGTAGCTAGACGTTTGAAACAAAAACATTCTACAGCTACATTTTAACAAGGAGTGCAGTGTCATTTTTTAATTGCAAATAACATCAAAGATGGCTGCGTAACCATAGCCAACTTTTGTTTTTCTTATGGGCGCCATGTTGAATTTGGGCATTTTCCGATAGTCGTGTATTTTCTCATTTCCGCATTGTATAACATGTTAGCATTATTATTTATAATAATGGTGTAATAATCAAAAAACCTTCAGGTACCTAACTGGAGCTTGGTTACAGACCGCCGGACTCGTTGCCAAGGAACGTCAACAAAATGCACTTGGATCAAGCGGCGCGCTCAGCGTTGGGTTTGCCATTTAACCAAATAAACCTTAATTGTGGTTGATTGTGGATGTAACATGCCGTTTACCAATAACGAAAAGCGTGATATGATAAGGGTTATTATTGTTCTCATAGAAATGCCCAATCGTGCAATATTCCTAACATTGGACAGAAATTGAGCGGACCATGGATCGTTTAGTAAACCGCGTAATTCTTATAATCCTCATGGAAATGTTGAAAACGATGAAAGAGATATTTTGGAAATGGTAAACGTTAGATTACCATAATTTGCAATGTTTTAACTACTGGTTTTTAGATAAATGACGATCCTCGGATTTCTACGCGGGAAGTAGCCTCTAATTTGGAATTGCCGCAAACACGTGTTTGGATAGCATTACGAACAAAGAAATTTAAACCGTACAAACCCGACACAAGTCAAACTTTGCAGTTGTACGAAATTATTTGAATTCCTCTGGACTATTTTCTATGGGGAACTGTGAACGACCAAATTTATCACGATACTCGCAGAAACATCGAGGATCTGCGGGATCGAATACCAAATGCGGTCAATCCTATTCCGGGAAGAACAGTTAGAAGAGCATAACAACATGTAGAAAATCTGGCTCGGTTTTATGCACATTTACTTAAAAAATAAGCTTTTTGTTGAATAAACTTGCTTCTTTTACAATATGAATGTTTTTAATCGAAAGCACTCTTGTCAGTCCGGCATCGGCGGTCTGTAACCAAGCACCAGTTGGATACCTGATAAGCACGACAACCAACGAGAAAAAGATGAAAGTTTTTTTATTATTTTTAACCATTGTTTTAAAAAATAATGCCAACATGTTATACATTACGGAAATTAGAATAAACACTACTATCGGAAAATGCCAAAATTCAACATGGCACCCATAAGAAAAACAAAAGTTGGCCATGGTTACGCCCCCATCTTTGATATTATTTCAAATTAAAAAATAACACTGCATTCCTCGATAAAAAGTCGCTGAAGAATGATTTGTTTCAAATGACTAGCTACGTTTTGGTTTTGAATAAAAAAATCTGATGTGGCCAGGCACATGACTTTATCATACTATATATAAAATTAATAGTTTAGCTGCATGAGATTCTATTTGATCTAGATCGGCTATGTCTGCATTAAAATAAACCTAGTAGAACTAGACAGATATCTCGATTAAAGACACCGGGTACACCGTCCAAATGACACTTACGTGTTATTGGGTGTAAAAAGTGTAACGGTGTTCAATATCCGAACGCAGCCTATATTGACAGTAGTATTTTCAAAACATTAGCGGTTGACACTAGCTACTGTCATTAGAATCAAAAAATCTGACATATCCTGGCTACTAGTTTTAAAGCAGTACGACCGATCTCGATGAAATAGAATTTGCTCATGCAGCTAAACTATAAATTCTCCCAAAAAATGTCATATACATAAATTATAGAAAATTTCCTCTCCTTTAATTTATTATTTAACTATTTTGACGACATTACACAAATAGCGGGTCATTTGCAAAATCTTCGAAAAATGCTATGAGTAAACCATCCGTTCCTTTGGACCTTTTTCAACAGAAAGCTTTTCAGCTCTAAGTTTGGTTATGAAACTTCTAAATATGAAGTTTCGTCCCGATACCTTTAGTAGTTTCTCCAGAATCGTCGCCACAAAAACGGGTACACACACACACACACACACACACACACACACACACACACACACACACACACACACACACACACACACACACACACACACACACACACACACACACACACACACACACACACACACACACACACACACACACACACACACACACACACACACACACACACACACACACACACACACACACACACACACACACACACACACACACACACACACACACACACACACACACACACACACACACACACACACACACACACACACACACACACACACACACACACACACACACACACACACACACACACACACACACACACACACACACACACACACACACACACACACACACACACACACACACACACACACACACACACACACACACACACACACACACACACACACACACACACACACACACACACACACACACACACACACACACACACACACACACACACACACACACACACACACACACACACACACACACACACACACACACACACACACACACACACACACACACACACACACACACACACACACACACACACACACACACACACACACACACACACACACACACACACACACACACACACACACACACACACACACACACACACACACACACACACACACACACACACACACACACACACACACACACACACACACACACACACACACACACACACACACACACACACACACACACACACACACACACACACACACACACACACACACACACACACACACACACACACACACACACACACACACACACACACACACACACACACACACACACACACACACACACACACACACACACACACACACACACACACACACACACACACACACACACACACACACACACACACACACACACACACACACACACACACACACACACACACACACACACACACACACACACACACACACACACACACACACACACACACACACACACACACACACACACACACACACACACACACACACACACACACACACACACACACACACACACACACACACACACACACACACACACACACACACACACACACACACACACACACACACACACACACACACACACACACACACACACACACACACACACACACACACACACACACACACACACACACACACACACACACACACACACACACACACACACACACACACACACACACACACACACACACACACACACACACACACACACACACACACACACACACACACACACACACACACACACACACACACACACACACACACACACACACACACACACACACACACACACACACACACACACACACACACACACACACACACACACACACACACACACACACACACACACACACACACACACACACACACACACACACACACACACACACACACACACACACACACACACACACACACACACACACACACACACACACACACACACACACACACACACACACACACACACACACACACACACACACACACACACACACACACACACACACACACACACACACACACACACACACACACACACACACACACACACACACACACACACACACACACACACACACACACACACACACACACACACACACACACACACACACACAACACACACACACACACACACACACACACACACACACACACACACACACACACACACACACACACACACACACACACACACACACACACACACACACACACACACACACACACACACACACACACACACACACACACACACACACACACACACACACACACACACACACACCACACACACACACACACACACAACACACACACACACACACACACACACACACACACACACACACACACACACACACACACACACACCACACTCACACACACACACACACACACACACACACACACACACACACACACACACACACACACACACACACACACACACACACCACACACACACACACACACACACACACACACACACACACACACACACACACACACA